>JAUIMM010000435.1:5462500-6790000 GCA_031769625.1 Taudactylus pleione | reverse complement strand
AGACGGGATTTGGAACCGGGGACACACTACCTCCATCAATTGTCTAAATCCCACTGCACTAATGGCGGATACCGGACGCACGTCTAACACCAACATAGCAGTCAAGGCCTCAGTTATACGTTTTGCTTCAGGATGACTGCTGTCGTACTTCATCCTCCTCGCTAAGGACTGTTGGAGGGTCAATTGTTTAGTAAAAGTAGTGGTGTTCCTACTTCCTCTCTGGGATGATGAACGACTCCCAGCAGCAGCAACAGCAGCAGCGGCAGCAGTAGGCGTAGCAATGCAGGATCCTCCGGAGGAATCCCGGATAGGAGAGTCAGTCATGCCAGTGACATGGCCTGCAGGACTACTTCCGATCCTGACTAAGGAGGAAATTGACGAGGAGGGAGTTGACGGTGTGGTTTGCAGGCGCTTGGATACAACAGGACAACGGGATTTAGGTGTCCCTGGACTGCTTACGGTCTTAGCCAAAGTTTCTGAACTTGACAGTAACTTTTTATGAACGCGCTGCAGGTGCCGTATAAGGGAGGATGTTCCTAGGTGGTTGACGTCCCTACCCCTACTTATTTCACCTTTACATATGGTACATATGGCAAGACAGTTGTTGTCCGGATTTGGATAGAAATATTGCCAGACCAAAGAGGTGGAATGTTTGGTCTTCTGCCCAGGCATGACCGTGATGGGCTTTTTCATCACACGGACAACAACTGTCTCCCCCGGAGCCTGATTTAAACAAACCACATCACCATCAGAATCCTCCTCGCCAACTTCCTCCTCAGCGCCAGCTACACCAGTATCCTCATCCTGTTGTACTTCAACAGTGACATCTTCAATTTGCATATCAGCAAGTGGACTGTGGGTGCTCCTTTCAGCACTTGCAGGGGGCGTGCAAATGGTGGAAAGAGCCACCTCTTCCCGTCCAGTGCTGGGAAGGTCAGGCATCGCAACCACCACCACACTTGGACTCTCCTTTGGGATTTGGGATATCTTCTTAGAAAGCACAGTTCTTCGCTGTGCTTTTGCCAGCTTAACTCTTTTGATTTTTTTAGTGGGAGGAGGGCTTCCATCGTCATGTGAAGCTGAACCACTAGTCATGAACATACTAGGGATAGACCTTAGCCGTTCCTTGCCACTCCGTGTCGTAAATGGCATATTGGCAAGTTTACGTTTCTCTTCAGCTGATTTAAATGCTTTTTTCAAGGTCATTTTCCTGAACTTTGTCATTTGGGATTGTATGTGCCCTCTATTATGACATTGGGCATCGGCCTTGGCAGACGACGTTGATGGCATGTTATCGTCTATGTCATGACTAGTGGCAGCAGCTTCAGCACTAGGAGGAAGTGGTTCTTGATCTTTCTCTATTTTATTTTTATCGGAGAAAGTTTGGTCCTCCATTTATGTTATATCGATTTGATATATACGTGCGGCTAAACACAGAAAATATTTTTTTATTTTTGCTGGAGAGTAGTGCACTTTGTGGGTTACACCAGCCTTTAAGAAATGAGCCAGCCGGCTCTTTACTTATGGGACACAGGCGCACGCTTGGCGCTGCTCCTTTGTTGATGCACGTGCGGCTACTGCGCACACAATTCACAAACACAGAAAATAATTTTTTTTTTGGTTTGGACTGGAGTGTACTTTCGGGGGTTACAGCACCCTTAACGGTCAAGCCAGCCGGCCCTTTACTTATGACACAGGCGCACACTTGGCACTACTTTGTTGATGCACGTGCGGCTACTGCACACACAATTCACAAACACAGAAAATAATTTTTTTTTTGGTTTGGACTGGAGTGTACTTTCGGGGGTTACAGCACCCTTTAACGGTCAAGCCAGCCGGCCCTTTACTTATGACACAGGCGCACGCTTGGCACTACTTTGTTGATGCACGTGCGGCTACTGCGCACACAATTCACAAACACAGAAAATATATTATTTTTTTAGCACTTGGGGGGAGCACCCCTGATGGACAGAGCACCCCCTGGACAACACTACAGCACCCCTTTAGGACTGGGACACTGCACAGGACTTTGGAGTGGACACAGCCCCTATGGAGAACTGACTGCACAACACAGTCCAGCCATCCCCTATGGACTTTGAAGTAGTGGACACAGCCCCTATTAACAACAGCAGCACAGCACAACACAGCCAGCCCCTATGGACTTTGAAGTAGTGGACAACAGCAGCACTACACTACACTACACTACACAGCCCTAACTCCCACCCTCCCTCTTCACTGTCCACAGCCGAGTGAGAAAATGGCGCCGACGCGGGTACCTTATATAGGATCCAAAACCCGCGAGACTCGGAAGGCGGGATGATGACGTTTTGCCTCGATTTCAGATCCGAGTCAGGCGGGAAAAGTCGAGCCTGACTCGGATCGGACTCGGATCGGGGGGGCTCGGGGGGGTTTGGATTTCAGAAATCCGAACCCGCTCACCCCTAATAAATATATATATATATATATATATATATATATATATATATATATATATTTATCTCCTCCCAACAGCGATTGACTGCATCTACCTTCCAGAGGGGAAAAAGAGAATTACGGCAAGTTTGGCCTGGTTTCGTCAGTGATCCTGTTAGTTGGATCACAGATATGTGTATAATAGTTCCACAATTTTGGAACTGAAGTTAGGTTTGTAATAGGGTCCTTTGGGAGGTATGGTCAATTGCAGTGTCTGTTTACCTGGGACATGGTAATAGTTAAGCAGGCAAAGGGGCATGACTTGCATGCCAAATTGATGTGGTTTGAGCTGCATGTTTGTATATTGGGTGCATGGCTTAATGCAGAATTATCTACCCCCAACGTGTACCAGATGTGATATGCAATAAAGTTTTATGTGGCATGCCAATTTACCAGCTAAAATCAATCTAAGTTCCAGACTTACATTTAGGCATCAATATTTTATAAATAAAAAAAACAATTTGATTTACATATAATGTCAGTCTGTGTATTGGTCTTGCTGGCTGCCACCAACTCCTACTTCTCCCACTTTCACCTGTTCTACTGTCAGCGTGGTAGCAGTCATTGAGTTGGTTTGTTTCCAGTTCTGTGGCATCACTGCTTACACACTTATGTGTGGCATCTTCTGATAGTTAGCTTCAACATTGTTTTTCATGGAAACTGAGTTTTGTTGTGCTTGGTACAGGAGTAGCCAAATATCCTACTCTAAGAAGTTAAAGTGATTTATTGTGCCTTCCAAAACTCAAGAACTGAGGACTACGCATTGGTCTGTTATTAGCATGATACAGTGAGAAATTACTAATCATATATATATCTTCTCTGAACATTTTAACCCCTGAGTGTCGCCGCTGTTGCTGCTAAACTACTGGAACTAGTTCCATAATTGTGGGCAATGGGCTGAAGTTATCTTCAAGTACAGTGAGTGCCAGACACCTGCACTTATATATTACTCATACATACTCGGCACTCGCCTAAATACATTCCAAACTGTATTTCATTTAATTTCGGAGAATGTTAGTTCTAAAGTATTTGCAATATTGTCACATACCACAGGCACCGCAGATGCCTGAGTGCTGTGGTTTAAAGGCAATTGTTTATTATTTTTATTATTATTATTTTTTTTTTTTCTTGTGGCCACAGTTTCTCTTGCACCCCAATTTTCCATTTGTAAGTCAAATTTTGTCAGTTAATTCCCCAGGTGCTCATTAATTGATATGTCTCGTTAAGCCAGTGAGCCAGCACCGAAACCCATTGGAGAAGCATAATTTCTATGTAAAATCTGGAGCTAAATGATGACCGGGGATTGGTATGGGATGCTGGTACTTTGGATCCCAGTGGTGAAAATCATGACGCCGTCATCCCCACAGGGTTAGGATACCGACACCCGTTGGTAGGTATCCTTACCCTCCTTCCCTGGTGCCTGAACCTAACCCTCCCCTAACCCCAACTGTGCTACTTACCTTTGGGATGCCAGCCCTGGGATTTTGACAGGTGTCGCGATTCTAGCGCCGGTATTGTAAGTGCCGGCATCCTAAATATATCCCTGATGAATGTTGTGACAAAGAAAATAAAGGAGAATTTTAATCCAGCATAGATGTGTATAATGGCCGCCCATTTGTGCCTTATCCAGGCTGTCATCAGGGGCCCCTGATGTATTATATAATTTTATGGCCCTTGACATCACATTTAAATACTACACATTTTGACTGCTGCAAGCTCGATCTGTCTAACTATCTCCATGTGTGCAGTATTTAAAGATACTATATCTTAAGGTATATTTCTGAGTTATATCTCCTATATGAGGCAGATTTATAGAGTAATCATGGGACAAAAACCGAGGTACACCCTCTGCACACAGCTGTCCCCAGCTGAACTCCAGCCAAAGCTCATGCTGTCAGATAACCGAGTGAGTTGCAGAAGCACTACAGGAGTCTCCTAACTAAAAAGATGGGGTTGCCTTAAGGTGGACAAACACATTTATTACTAAAAATTACTTTGAGGTTTCTAGCTAACTACCTAACACTGTATCAAGCACAATTGTTCTGTTAACCATTAGTTAATAGGTGGAAATATATTATACAGTATATGCAAGTAGAGTTGATTGACAAATATTTGGTAAATTGACCAGCTTGCCTCAGCATATTTACATTTATTGATATGAATACAGACTGTTAATTGGCAGAATTAGAATGAAAGGGAATGTCTCGTTTGGCACACACCCCTCTATGCTAAGTATCCATACATACCACATTAGTTGACCATTAATTTCAACTCTATTGTTATCTTATAGCTGCTGCTCCAATAGTAACCCTGAGGGGAGGAAAAGCAGAGGCTGTGTCTGGATATGGAGAGCCACCGGTGTAACTGTACCTGATGGGACAGGTGTATAAGCTATACATCCAGGTGCCACATTCATTTTAAACCACCTGTTTTATCATCTTGTGTAGAATGAGAGAGAGTGCTCCAGCTCTGAGATGCTGCCTCGTTCCTAGGGCATAGAACAGCACCTGGTGTAAGGTAATGATGAGGGTGATTCCCCCTGAAGCACCTCACTTCAATATTACAAGGGTGTGTCCTGAGGTACATAATCTCTCCTTTATAATTTATAGAACACTTCCACATCATTTCTATGTTGTGACCAATGTGTTATGCAAACCAGTACACTACTGCTTGGGTTTACTGGGCAGAAACATTTATACATAGTATTTCCCACCCATTAAAGAACCTGTAAATGTGTTTTCTGTAAGAAGGATTTTTGCACAGAACATTGTTTTAAATAAGTAATGTATTAGTATAATGTTACTGCAACTAATTTAAGGGATAAGGTGGCATGAATGTATGCAAGTTAAAAGTACAGTGAGACATATTTGTACATACAAACCATGTTCTGTGTGTGTGTGTGTTTTTCTCTTTCCTGGAAACAAGTTTCAACAAATCCCCTTCTGTGTATAAATGGAAGGGATCAGATAGTGCATGAACTGAGCAGCTGCATAAGAATTGGCTGAAAGCTCCATCACCTGAATCATTATTTCAGTATATTATTGAGTACTTTTAGCATAGTTGTGTTATGCGTGATTTTGCTCTGCAATATTCAAAGGAAAGCCATGTGGTTGGAAAGATGAAAATAAAGCTTCATGTAATATTGAATATATTGCTGTTAACAGGTCACTAGGTAGGGGTTCCATGATTTGTGCATTTATTGTATTATGGCCCTGAATCAGCATTGAATGCTATTCCAATGTTCACGCAGTTGATCGATTATCGGTGGTCTGTGCATGTGTCCCAGCCGCATTGTGCACGCACTGCGAATGAATTGCGTTTGCACGCTGTGAGGATTCACTCACGATTGACAGGAAGAGACTGTTATGTGGGTGGTTACGGGGCGTTCCGGGCAAAACACAAGAATGTTGGGACTGTTTCCTGGGCATGTACTAGCCAGCGTCTGCTATCACACACGCACAGAAGGAACCTCCAGCATCTCAATTACCACAGTTATTCTGGGTGAACATAGAATAAAGGTGCTTATCCACTATGCAATTAAACAGGCCGATTGAACGATAACGACATTATCGTTCAATTGCTTGTTAATTGTCTGCATGTTTGGCAGTTTAAAGTAAAAAATGACCAGTGATGCGTGTGCTCGCTGGTTATTTTTGACATTATCATCGCTCGAACATGCTGGTCAACCTGATTATAATAACGTCAGGTTGAGCATGTACGGGGATGATTGATGAGCCTACACTGAACGACTGAACGTTCAGTGTAGGCACATCACAGACTGTGAAACTACTGCACAATTAAAATGGCAAAATCGTGCTCTCGTTTCACAGTTGGCAAGTGGATGTGCGGCATTAGTCGAGCTGTCAATGTTTTGAAGATCTGCGTACAATGCTGCGTTTGTGTACGCAGTTGTGGGCAGCTACCAGGGCTCAGGTGGGCATCTCAATACAAAAGCTGCTACCTGTTGCATTAGCATATTTTAGCTACTGCGATCCGTGAGAGTACGCGGCAGCGTATGCATTACCGTCCATTTCTGAATCAGGTCCTATATCTCTTATGTAATAGTCTGCGAGATGCAGGCACATGCTCAATTCCAGCGCGTTTGCCCATATTTTTAAAGCAACAATAATTTAAAAGGCAAAACCAGCCAGAATTGCATACGTACTTGCAGGCTATTGCATAAGGGGATGCAATTGGGAAACCGGCTGGCATGATTTACCCCGGCGTTGGTTAAATGACAGGCCTGTCATTTTCCCGACGCTGGGAGACAGGCGCCCCGCATCCCGATCGAAGGGATGCCGCGCTCCACGAGCGGACAGCCGTGGGGGGGAGGGTTAGGTTTAGCGCACCCGGGGGGGACCTAGGGTTAGGCACGCCCGGGGAGGGTTAAGCTGCTGCTGCCAGGATCTGTTCAGCTGTTGGGCTGCCGGGAATCGAACCATGTTGCTGGCGGTATTTCATACTGATTCCTGCATAAGGCCCAATAATTGTCTACCCACTCCCCACCCATTTGCTGTGGTGAGAGATTGTAATGTAGCATGCTGTGTATGCTAATTTACTTGATGTGGTGTCTACAGGGAAATTGTAGTGTATGGAGTAAGCCAACATGGGATAGAGCATAACAATTACCATTACCAACAATCACCATACTGTACAAAGCTTTCTAATTACAGGTTGTACAACCGTCCTTCTTCACCTGTTGGCAGGTGACATCATTAGAGTGGTGATATACAACAAACATGTTAATCTTGTAATGCATTGAGCCTTGTCTGTGACATGTATCTTGCATGAGAACCTCCACTCTGTTTTAGGTAAAGAAAGGCAATAAGTTCCTTTTTACTCTTGCTCACTGAGATCCTGATTCTGAGTCGCATGCAGGTCTTATGCGGCAGCATTTGCAATACAGATGGATTGCATACAATGTTAATACAACTATACTGTACATATGTTTTAATGCCCACACACCACAACGCCCCACTTGTGTCAATCAGCTAGCACAACACCAATCTCAAGTATTGACACTTACATATACGCCATGCTGGAACACCACTTCATTTTATGTATTAATGTAATATTACAGTTGGCAACACTGTATTCCAAAAAGTAGGAATGTGACATACAGTGCTTACTCTCAAGGGAATGTCTGCAAGATTTAAGAATGTTGTTGAGTTTTCCCACACTCTGGTAGAGTAGACCAGCCTCCCAGATATTACCCACTCTCCTACTGAAGTGGCCTGTCCACCACAATTCATGCTGAATAAAGTGATCAGGCCTCTCGCTCCACAATGCTGCAAATTCTGGCATTGCACAGCGGTGTCTCGATTATGTAATTCACTATAGCAGGTCTTCCACACCTCCCATCTGGACCTACACCTCTGGGATTTTTAATGCAACTACAATTAATATGATAAACTTCAGTAAGAAGATTGCCCTGTAAAATTCTGTGGAACTTCACATTCTGTACAATTTACATGTATAAAAAGTGTTTAAGTAAAAAATCCTGAATAAAACTCTCCCAGCTAGTAAGTTCATTTTCAGTGATATAATTTCATATGTAGTGATTTGTTTAAAAGAATGTACACTCTTCTCATATGTATGTCAGCTGGGAGATGAGAATAATATACGTAATACAACAAGAGCAATTCCAGACGGCAGTGGATTGAGGAAATCATTATATTCTTGGTAAAATGTTTTTGTCTATGGACAAATTATAGATAAAGTAGATGTTACTGAATTCAGTTTAGGTCAGTTGACACCGTCACCAGCCCTGGACGGGCAGTGGCCAATGATGTACAGTCACACATTTCACTAAAACAAAAAGGGAGAGAAAAGGTGAGTCATTTGGAAAGGTTTGGATATGCGATCCCAGCACTGATAATGTCAGCGGTCAGAATCCCGGTAGTCTAATCCCGATGGTGGAAATCTAGACACATGCGGGTAACTCTAACCCTACTTTCCCTCACTGTAATCATTCCCTCCCGCAGCTTAACCCTAACTCTTCCCCAAGTGCCTAACTCCTACCTCTAACCCTAATACTCCTCATCGGGTTCAAAGCTGTCGGGATTCTGGAGCCGGAATTCTGACCGCTGTCTGCACCAGGATCAAGAATACATCCCTTTCGAAAGGTTGCATTCAGATATCATGTTTATACAAACAAAATTATAAACACAATCGTTTTATATGGTGTGCATTAAAATAGATAGTCTATCTAATTAGAGCAGCACTTTAATCCAATTTAAAGGTGCAGGGTCACTTACCTCATCAATCCAGACAAAGCAGAGACCAGCACTCACTTGTAACCATAAGCATGGAGAAAGATTTAATGAAATAACAACAGGGATTCGAATCACATAGCAAGTGACCGACCGCTGTTTCAACTGCCCACTGGTAGCTTTCTTCACCAAATGGTATCAATTCTATACAGTGGCGGAACTCCCGGAGACAATGGAGTCATTTCTCGTTGGGCGCCAGCCCTGAAGGGGGCACCTGGCTCCATTGTCCCCCGGCCGTTCTGTGTACTGCATGGAGAAGGAGCGCTGCTGATCGGCGCTCCACCTCCATTGGCGTAACTACGGGTGGTCACTCTCCATAGGCCGGACGCCCGGCTCCTTCTCTCTCTCCCCCCAGTGCCAGCGGCAGCTGGAGCTCACTCCTGAGCTCTGGCTGCCGGGTCCCGCAATGCACTATGGGAGTGACGTCACTCCCATAGTTCCGAGTAGCGGGCGCCGGGGACAGATGGCAGCAGCACTGGAGCGGTGTTCAAGGTAAGTATTGTTTTTTTTGTGTGTGCATGCGGGGGGTGCTCACTACAGGGGGCATTACTGGGGGCATTACTGGGGCACTACTGGGGCTTACTACATGGGGCATTACTTGGGCTTACTAAAGAGGGCACTACAGGGGCCTTACTACTGGGGGCA
Organism: Taudactylus pleione; assembly: GCA_031769625.1. NCBI lineage: Eukaryota > Metazoa > Chordata > Amphibia > Anura > Myobatrachidae > Taudactylus > Taudactylus pleione. The sequence continues at coordinate 6,780,611 of JAUIMM010000435.1, read as the reverse complement.
CTACAGGGGCCCTCACTACTAGGGGCATTACTAATGGGGCACTGCAGGGAGCATTACTACTGGGGGCACTACGAGGGCCCTTACTACCAGGGGCACTGCATAGGGGGACCATTACTGGTTGGCACTACATAGGCGGGCACTGCACAGGGGGACCTCTACAGAGGGCACTGCACAGGGGGACCACTACTGGGGGAACTGCATAGGGGGGCGATGGCAGCTGGGGCTGGCACAGGTGCTGGGGGGGGATGGTTTATTTTTTTTTGGGGGGGGGGGGCACCAACATTTATCTTGCCTACGGACACCTGGGATGAAGTTACGCCACTGATTCTGTGTCATGTGACCATTTTATATATTCTTTATTTTTAATGTCTCGATTTTGCTTATTGAACACTTTAGTAGAGGTTTAGCACATATATAATGCTATATAAATGACAGTAATATCCCTTAGATAAAGTAATCTCAAAAGAAATTACAATTACTGTATAGATAAAAGAAATGTGAAAAAGTGTTTAAAAAACTGCTGTGCACTATCTCAGTAGCATTGCTGGGTGTCAGTGTATGTTAGTGAAATACAAATAAGAGTGAAAATGGATACAGTTGCTGTTATTAAATATCCCTGAAGGTGTGAGAATACATTGTATAAATTATGTAGCCATTGATGGAAAAAATTATAATAGTTGGGATGCTATGCTATGTTATTTGTAGGTTTCTTTCAAATGGGTGATGTATATCAGTATATAAAAGGTATAACTGATGCAGATACACTTTCTAGTTGTGAATGTGAGGTAGATTCTCATATATGTGATGGCAGAATATAATAAATGTAAGCCTGCATCTATGGGAGTTTAATCCTACAGTAACAAGACAATAACACATAAAATATAGTATCAATATTGTGTATGCAGATAAATCAGAACTATATGTTCAGCATATCAATGAGCATATTTAATCATTTCATGTTTATTTTCTCTAAATAATAACTTTTCCTTAGGGAAGATATGTGTATGTATATAAGCCAGCGTGAGGCAGCGACACGTTAGTCCGACGGTGGAGGAGCAGTGAAGAGCTCCTGAATATGGAAGATGCCGTGGAAGTCCTGGGGAGGCAGCAGCCATGTCAAAGAGCTTAAAGATTGCAGCCCCCAGGAGAAGGGGCGGGAACATAAAATATTAAAACAATCGGTGTACTGTTTTTATTCTAATATTTCTATTACAGGGGTACTACAGGTACCAATGGGCCTTTTATGCTCCGCTTGGTACTAGTAGTTCTCCAAGTTCCAGCATGTGGGGGAGGCTTGCTGGGACCTGTAGTTCTACTACAAAAGACAATATTTTAACTTTCTAATGCACCACATTTATACACAACCCGCACCCACCACACAGGAGTGCCGGGGATAGCCCCGGCTATCAGTTCAGGCCTGGGGTGCCCTGGAGAAGGGGATTCCTTTATTGGGGCAGTCCCCACCTCCCCTGGGATCCCTGGCCTGGGATGACTAGCGGTCAGGGGTAATGCTTTGGCCAGGGGATCAGGTGAAAGGGTTCTCCTGGCTGTGTCATTATCCCTGCTAGAAAAAGTCTGGTGCTGGCTCTGGAATATACAGGGGAACTCTATGCAGTTTTTCCCCTGTATGTCCAGAACTAGGACCGGATCAGAGCCCAGTGCTGGTTGCGCTAATTACAGGGGACCCCTATGCCTTTTGTCCCCTGTATTTTGGCAACCAGGGCTGGTTCTGAATAGCCTGGTGCTGGTTGTACTTAATACAGGGGTTCCCCTACTTCCTTTGTCCCCTGTATTTAGCACAACCAGTACTGGATTTTCAAAGCCTTGGGCTGGTTGAGCTTTTGGGGTGGGGGCATGCCGGTTTTGTAAATTTTTTGTCTTAATACTTTTATTAATTTTTTTATACAGATGCACGGACGGATCTCACTGATCCATCTGTGTCTTTTATCACAGGTGCTTGCATCTGTGTTTTGATGCATGCAGGCAGGCCGGCAACTGAAATCTCAGGGGCCCGGTACACTGATGTCTCTGGGGGCCCCGCCTTCTCACCACCACCCCTAATCCCGCACATCCCTCCCCTTTATGTGTGATATGTGAAGTATGATATGTTAACTGAAAGATATGCCAGCCTTTAAATAAATTAAAAATACACTATGACTTACCACACTGTCTCTCTGTCATGGACAATGCAGGCTGTAGTTCTTGTCTGCCATCTCTTTCAAGGTCTTCTTGATGACCGTGCTGTCAGGGGTAGGAGGGATGGTGTATGCAGCCAGCCATCCTCAGTTCCTCAGCCCAGAAGCCTCCCATCACCTGTCCCAGCCCCCATCACCTTCCTGTGCCCCCAGCCCCCATCATCCTCTGCCCGATCCCCTTCATCTTCCTGTGCCCCCAGCCCCTATTACGTTCATGTGCCCCCAGCCCCTATCACCTTCTTCTGTCCCCAGCCCCCTTAACCTTCCTCTGCCCCCAGCCCCTATCAGCTTCCCCCCTCACCTTCTTCTCTACCCAGAACCTATTAACTTTCTCTACCTCCGGAGTTTAGGCGATGATAGAGGAATAGGGCTCCCTCACCAGCGCAGCCTGCCTGACGGGCAGGGAAGACGTGCGGCGATGTGACCTATGATGTCACACCACTGCATTGCTCTCTTGGTGGTCATGCCTGGCCTAGGGTGCAACTGATCCACCTGTAAGAGCCCAGCGCTGCCCGGGCCAGGCTACAAGGGAGGCGGAGCTTGGGTTGGGCGGCGACTATGGGTCCCAGTGACTGTGGCCCCGTTTTGTGCCGGTCCGGTCCTGAGGGCCCTCTGGACCTTGGGGCCCGGTATGGGTGTACCCTTAGTCCCCCCCCTGTCGCTGGGCCTGCATGCAGGGATACTAGGTGAGTATGTGAGATAGTGAGTGTGCATGTATGTGTTAATAAACTTTCATGGTGTGTGTGTGTAATGCATTTTTTAAACTATTTATTTTGTAGTGGAGCTACAGGTACCAGGGGGCCCGTAATGCCTTGCATGCTGGTACGTGTGGTTCTCCAAGTACCAGCATGCGGGACAGGCGTGCTGGGACCTGCAATTCTCCTGCAAAAGACAATATTATTTAATCTTTCATTGCACTCCACTATCAACCTGGCACCACCCACTGCACCAAAGGTGCCAGGGATAGCCCTGGGCTATCAGCCTAGGACTGGGGTGCCCTGGAGAGGGGGACCACTTTATTGGGGGGGTCCCCACCTCCCCAGGGATCCCTGTTCTGGGCTGACTAGCAGTCATGGGTAATACTTTAGCCAGGGGACAGGGTGAATAGGCTCCCCTGGCTGTGGCATTAGCCCTCTGCTAGAAAGGGTCCGGTGCTGGTTATGGTTAATACAAGGGACCCATACACTTTTTGTCCCCTGTATTTCCAATAATTAAGGTTTTTCTATGAGCACACAATTCTGTGAATTAGCAGCTCCACCATTTTGTGCGTGACAGCGATCTCGAAAGTGCTGAATCTGCAGTTAACCACAGGGTGTGATGGCATACCATATCTGTACTGCGCAAGGAACACGTCCATTAAGGCATCAGCCTTAATGATCATAATTTAATTGTTTTTTTTAGTTTGGCAGAAATTAAGTAGATTTTGTGAAATTTTAGATTATGTCTAAGAAGCCTTAATGGGACATTTGAAACCATAATGTTTTTTGTCTATGGCACTATTTTTGAAATGGGCACGTAAGTAACTATAAGTTACTTTCGAGGTTCTCACCTCTCTCAGCCAATGAGCACTCCACAATGGGATTTCTATAGTGAAATACCATGGTGGAGCTGTCATTTGGGTAGTACTGTCCTTACAGGACAGTGCTAAGTTTGTGGGTCTCCCTAACGTCATTTTTTTTTTTTTTTGCCAAGCCCAGGGATGTTACATGGAATGAAGAGGACGTGATCCATGCATAGGAGGAGGTGAGTATGGATGTTTTTTTATGGATTCTACTTGGACAAGAAGATGTGATGGCTTCAGGGATACATAGGTGAGTATGTAAGATAGTGTGTGTGCATGTATGTTTTGATAAACTGTAACTTTCAACTGAGTGAGTCTTGTGTTAATTTTAATATTTATTTTGCAGTGGAACTACAGGTACCAGCGGGCCTATAATGCCCCGTAGGCTGGTAATTTTGTTTCTCTAAGTACCAGCATGCGGGGGAGGCTTGCTGGGATCTGTACTTCCACAGCAAAAGACAATATTTTTACTACTATTACGCACCACACTACATAATCAACCTGGCACCTACCGCTCCAGGGGTGCCGGGGATAGCCCCGAGCTATCAGCCTATGCCTGGGATGCCCTGGAGAGGGAGACCTCTTTATTGGGGGGTCCCCACCTTCTCAGCAATTCCTGGCCCCAGCTGACTAGCATTCAGGGGTAATGCTTTGGCTAGGGGACCCAGTGAAAGGTCTCACCTGGCTGTGGCATTATCCCTCCGCTAGAAAGGGTCCGGTGCTGGTTCTGGACTTTACAGGATAGCCCTACTAATTTTTATTTCCAGAACCAGGAGCGTCTCAGAGCCCAGTGCCTGTTGCACTGAATACAGAGACACCTATGCCATTTGACCCCTGTATTTAGCACAACCAGTACTGGGTCTCCAAAGCCCGGTGCTGGTTGTTCTATTTTTTGGCGGGGGCACACCATTTTTTTTTTACACAGGTTTTATTTTTTTAAACTCAGAAGCACAGATGGATCTCACTGATCTGTCTGTGCTTCTGTGTTTATTTATACAAAGATGAAAGCATCACAATCTCCTAGGATCCAAGCTTGCATCTGTCTGCACGACAGATCTTGTGTTAATTTCAAAATTAGCGCTGAGGAGTCATTTTTGAATTGGGAACTGCTGCCGAACTATACAGAATGGCTCACATGGACTGGATCCTCTTGGATCCAGGCCTGCCGTCAACACAGCACAGCCGCCACCCGCACCGTTTCTGGGTCCTGCAGCCGGCACCGCCGCCAATGCCCGCTACCTCCCCCGGGGCCGCCCACAAAAGACAGCCATCTTTGTGCACCCAAGTAAAGCCACAGTGGGTACACCCCCTGCAGGAAGTCACCTACTGATGCTGCGCTGCAAGTTAAAGCTCGCTATCTCTATCATGGGGCATTGTGAGGTAATAATTTAAAAACTATAACTTTCTTCTTCTGGATCCATAGGGATCCACAGGGATACCATGGGGATATTATGGTTGGCAGACCAGGCACCAAACAGCTAAAGCTTCTGCTCCCAGAATGCCCCGGGTCCTCCCCCATATATATCCTGCCTCTAGCCATGGGCCTTCAGTTGTTCGTTTGGTGCAGCAGGATCAAGGTGCTCCTTTGTAACAGGAGGACAGCTCAGAGCAGTCCTAAGCTTTTATTTTATGGTTTTCTGCGTTGACAGTACGAAGTGTCTGAAGTTACCTGAACCCCAAATGGCCCTACAATGGAACAAAAGGTAAATAATAAAACAAACCCCAAGTCTAAATTCTTCCTGTACCCTGATTTATGCCTTCCCAAAAATCCCCCATAGACTACAGCACAAAAGTGGTCCTAACTGAAAGTGTCAGAAAAACCTGACAGTTGGAAATTTAGATTATTCCCAAATCCTCATTTTTTTTAAAATTTTTTAAAAAGTAATGACATTCTGATAATTAATGTTTTCCAATGAGCACACAAATCTCTGAATTAGCAGCTACACCACTTTGTGCGAGACAGTAATCTCTGTGAGAGTGCCAAATCTGCAGTTAACCACAGGGTGTGATGGCATACCATATCTGTATTGTGCAAGGAACACGTCCATTAAGGCGTTAGCCTTAATGATTGGAATTTCATTGCTTTTTTTAGTTTGGCAGAAATTAAGTAGATTTTGCACAGAACCTTAGATTAAAGGTTAAATAAATTCTCTTAAATTCCAGCACCTTATTCTCTGGCACTATATATATTTATCCTGATAGGCAGCACACATGTTGTAGCAGTCATACATTTACCGGTGCCCTCCATAACTAACCCCAGCGCTGAGCCCCGACACAAACTTCAACCTGTCGGCGGCACTCAGACAAACAAACTCAGCTTAGCAGCAGGTAAGATTCAAACTTTCCGATGATGTTTATTTAATCATCAACAGGGCCCTGATGACAATTAAATTAATATCATTGAAAAATTGGAATTTTACCTGCTGGTGAGCTGAGTTTGTACTAGTGCCGCCATCTGGTTGAAGTTTTCATATATATATATTTATATATTTGGTCCCCAAAACTGACCGTTTTCAAGCAGCCCAGCAAATCAATATAGAAATGACATATAATGTCATCAGACACTGGTCCAAAGCATAAGGATCAATTTTGGGGTAACTTTCTGATGCTGATTCCGAATAAGACATCAGTTTTGCTAGATTGTCTCTAATTCCTGAGATACATGGACGAGAAACAAGAAACACAATAGACAACTATCAACTGACTGTTGGCTGGGTGGCCAATCATTTATATACGGAGGGGGAATATTCTAGAATCATCGCAGAGTGAACACCTTGAATATTTATGTATCACCTTCTAGAATGTTTCTATATATTCCCATATGCAGGCGTTCAGAGGCGGAGGCTTGCCCCTTTAGCCAATGAACGTTCAGCCAATGCATTTATATGCTTTAAAGAGTTCGGTGCTGGTTGTGGCTAATACGGGGGACCCCTAATTTTGTCCCCTATATTTCCACAGCCAGGACTGGTTTACTTAGCCTGGTACTGCTTGATGAAAATACAGGGGATCCCTATGTCTTTTCCCCCTTATATTTTCACAACCAGGACCAGCTCAGAAAAGCCTGATGTTGGTTGTCTTTTTAGGGGAGGACCTCACTTCATTTTTTAAATTTTTTTTACACTTTTATCTTACTGATCTGTGCATGCTTCTGTGTAACTCGCACCTTGTAAGTCGCATTACAAGGTGCGAGTTTACCCACAGTTTAACTCACATGCAGGTCAAACTGGGACCCTTAAATTCACACCTTATAGTTTTTGGAGTTTAGGGACAAACTTGCACCTTTCCAAAGTGCAAGAAGTTGCAAATTTGTACATGCAAAAATACTCACACCCTGTTACATTTAGTTCCATATATGAAATATATTAAATTGGGATCACTATATCTTAGTAATGTATGATATATTTAAAACTTTACTTATTATGAAAATGCAGAATAATTGATTTCTTCATTTAGTCCTTGTGGAGTAAAACTTTCTAGGAGGAAGATGAGTCTGGATTATTTAACGTTTTAGAAGTTCTTTATTAATATCAACTTCCCTAAATCTTCTCAAGACAAAAGATTCTCATGTTCTGGATCACAGTGATGTGTATAGCTACACTTGTAAGTTTTCTCATTTGTTGTTGATCAGTTTTGACATGATTGATGTTGCCCACAAGTTCCAGTATTCTCTTTTTGAAATTTCACAGGGGCATAGCCAGGGCCAGCAACATAAATATTGGGGCCTGGTACACTGATGTCTCTGGGGGCCCCACCTTCTCACCACCAACCCCGATCCCGTACATCCCTCCAATACATGTGTGATACGTGAAGCATGAAAATGTTAACTGAAAGATATGCCAGCCTTTAAATAAAGTAAAAATATACTATGACTTACCACCCTGTCTCTCTGTAACTTACGATGCAGGCTGTAGTTCTTGTCTGACGTCTCTTTCAAGGTCTTCTTGATGACAGTGCTGTAGATGCCTCAGGGGTAGGAGGAATGGTGTCTGCAGCCAGCCATCCTCAGTACTCATTACCTTCCTCAAATTCAGCCTCTCATCACCATCCTTAGCCCAGAAGCCCCATCACCTTCCTCCATCCCCAGCCCCCATCACCTTCCTGTGCCCCCTTCACCTTCCTCCGTCCCTAGCCTCATCGCCTCACTCGCCCCAGCCCCTATTACCTTCCTCTGCTCCATAATATTCCTCTATCCCCTGCACCTTTCTACGTCCCTATCATCTTCCTCTGCCCTCAGCCCGTGTCACCTTCTACTCCTAGCCCCATCACCTTCTGCCCCCAGCCCCCATCACCTTCTTCTGCCCCTTCATCTTCCGCTATCCCCAGCCCCCATCACCTTCCTCTGCCCCCAGCTGGTGTCACCTTTTACCCCCAGCCCCCATCACCTTCTTCTGCCCCTTCATCTTCCTCTATCCCCAGCCCCATCAACTTCCTCTGTCCCCAGCCCCCATCAGCTTCCAATGCCACCTCCACCTTCTTCCGTCACTAGCACCTATCATCTTCCCCTGCCCCAGCCCAGATTCCTCTACATCTACAGAAGGGGATCTAGCTGTTACCGATTCCCTCTACCTCCCCTATACACCGCAGACGTGCAGCCTGCCTGACATGTGGTGACGTGACCTATGACGTCACACCACCACGTTGCTCACTTAAAGGTCAGGCCTGGGCTGCAGCTGAGCCGGAAGAGTCAAATGCTGCCCGGGCCAGACTTGGGGCTGGGGCTAAGTGGCGACTATGTGCATGTGATGTGCAGATGTGTAAGGATAACAGAGTCTCAATTGTGCTTAAACTGTTTATTACTATAAGAGAGGTACAGTGCTCTCAGTAGCACACAGGTATAAATCAGTGAGAAGAGTGTTGTTGGCAATAGGATGTAGGTGGATCCTGCAGGGAGCGCATCCAATACATATTTGGCACAGTCAGCCTTGGATAGCTACTGTGTAGTTTAGGGATTGACCTCTTTTGGGGGGATCCTCTGCAGGGCCAGCTGTGCAGTGTCCCGCAGTGTAGATCACTGACACCAAGGGTGGGTGTACTGGTCTACCTGTGCCTGAGAGGTTAAGGATTAAGGGGGTGATGTGGCAATCTGCCCCCTAATGTCTGGCCTGTGATGCAGTTGGGCCTGGGGCTATGGACACAACTGCTTAGTTGCTTCACGTTGTGGTGAGTGATGTGCCTCTGCAGAGGTCTGGGTTCTGTCACCCCTCCTGTGGCATAGCTGGCCTAGCAGTGCCCTTCAACTGCTGGCATTCTTAGGGGTCTATTCATATAGCAGTGAAAATCTCTTTATCAGTGATAACAGGGCTTTTCACTGCTTCACCAATTTCATAGAAGGGGCTACTGTGGAGATTTCTCAGGGTTCCCCTGTTTAGTGTACACATCGCTTCTCTGTACAGTAGTATGGGGAGAGTGATCATAGAAGCACAGAAAGCTCAGCTTTCCTTTTTGCTTCTTATAAAAAATTTGCCATCTAAGGACGGCACAATGAGTCTCCTGATGAGAGAAAAGCAGAGAAGCTGTCTCCCTGCCTTCCCCCTATTCCCCCGTCCCCCAAACTGACTCCAGCCAATCAATCAATCAATCAATCAAAATATATATTTATACACATGTTGGACAGGCTGAATGCTGGGCACTGTTACAAGTTACGTTCACGACTTGCCTCTGAGCAGTTTACCCAGTCAGGATGGGGTTACTCCAATTTCTCTAGTCACTAGGTGATCGGCATGCCTCATGAAGTGATGTGTCATCCACAGTGCAGCGTGATTGGTGCTTCCTCCTGTTTGTACACACCAAACATTTGCCACCTTGCCGACTATAGCGTATCTGTGAGTTCCATTGGCTTGACTGCATGGTCAGTGTTCTGTTCCTCCTCGTCATGCAGATTTCGGCTTCCGTGCTACCTCCAGGTCTCCAGGTTCCCTACGACTTCTAGATGCACCTACATCATCATGCTGCCATCGGCTTCCCAAGCCGCAGAAACCAACTACTTACTCCTCTACCATTGGCTCTTTCCGCACCTTCGGCACATTTGCCGCACCTACAGCTTCCGTGCTGTTCCCGGATCTCCAGCTTCTTCTATGGCTTCCAAGCCGCACCTACACCTCTGTGCTGCCATCGGCTCTCCAAGCTGCAGCATTTACTTTCAACTAACAACTACCAGCTATTGCCACACCCTCAGCCCACAAGCCGCATTATCGGCACATTTGCCAAACCATCGGCTCTCAAAGCCACATCATAACCATTTACTGTCTACCAATGGCTATTGCCGCAACATTGGCACACAAGCCACTTCATCAGCACATTTGCAGCATCATCGGCACACTTGCAGCACCATCAGCTCTCAAAGCCACAGCATAACCATTTACTGTCTACCAACGGCTATTGCCACACCATTGGCACACAAGCCACACCATCTGTACATTTGCCGCATCATCGGCACACTTGCCGCATCATTGGCTCTCAAAACCACAGCATAACCATTTACTGTTTACCAACAGCTATTGCTGCACTATTGACACACAAGCCGCATCATCGGCACACTTGCTGCACCATCGGCTCTCAAACCCACAACATAACCATTTACTGTCTACCAACGGCTATTGCCATACCATAAACCTACAAGCCGCATCCTCGGCACATTTGCATCATCAGCTCCCAAGCCACAGAATTACCATTAACACACTAGCCGCACCATTAGCATACTTCACACCATCGGCTCCCAAGCCGCAGCTTTCCCACAACATTATCTGCTCTTCTGGTACAAAACTCCTTCTTTTCTTCTAAGGATTCCAGTTCATACTCCTGTAAGCTGCTACTACTCTGATCAGTAAGTCCAGGCGGCCGCCTAAGTACTGGTGAGCGATTTATCTCTAAGGGAACAACGAGCGGTTGTTAGTGGTGGAAGACCTCATAGCCTGTGTCCTAGATGGTTTACCAGGAGTGGTCACTGGTAACAGGCACTGCTGTTGACAATGGTCCTGGTCCCCACTGCCAGTGGTACTGCCTGGCACATGCGCAGAGGCATCCAGCTTGCAGAGACCATGTTATAATGGAGTACTGCACATCACCAATGGACTGCTGAGGGGCCAACTTTTTGGATCGCTTCTCTGGACAGGTAGGTATACATGAATAACTACTATATAGTGCATCAATATGATAGGATAGATTGTGATAATAAACACTTGGCATACTGAGATAAACATGAAATATATATGAATAGACCCCTGCTACTCCTGTGGGCTGTGGTGGTTATAGCTGCTGTGCGAAAGTGGAGGGGAGTGACAGGTCACGTGGGGCCTGGATCCCCCTGATGTCTGGCTATTATTGCGGCTATTTCACCCTCGGTGGCGACTACTGGTGCTGACCAGGGGCACATTGGGATGGGAAACCAGCCCAGAAAATTTCTGGTAGCAGCCCTAATGGGGTGGAATCTGTGGATGGGGACAGGATACTCCCTCCTCATAGGGCCTGAATCTGAGTCATAAGCATTCGCAGCCCTCCTTGCATCTTTTGATGCAGTTGCATCTGCAACTTTATGCTATTGCCACTACAATGCCCTTCCCTGGTGTACATTTGTGCATCCCAATGTGCTGAGTCAACAGACACTGCAATCATGCTTTGTTTGTCTTTAGACACCACCGTTGGTTGTACCATTAAAACTCTCCCTATGCTAGGTGCAGATCGTGTGAGTATGGCCTCTGCACTGCTCACAACAGTCTTCAGAAAGAGGATGTTAGAGGTCAGAGAGATAGAGTGAGAGAGGATAGAGATTAGAGAGAAAGATACAGAGGGAAGAGACCTAGCCATGCTCTGCTATATCACTTAGGCAGTGCTGGAAATGGGGTAAGGGAACCTTAAAGTTCTAGCTAGTAGCTGGGTTGGGCACAGGTCCCCTTGAAGTGAACCCACCCTGTGCATACTGTACAAAAATAAGGGTATTGCAGGGCTTTGCTATAATCATGGAGCGCACAGCGTGCATGACACCTCCAGAGGTGAGGAGGGTGCACCCCCATTTTACCCTGCACATACATCTAAAGAGATGCTGCCCCCCCACCCATGTGCACTTACCCCAGGCAGGTGGGTGGGCATGGATGGGGCTAACTTTCCCTCCTTCACCTACCTGTGTCCCTCTCGGTCCTCTGTGTGTGTCGTGTCCCCAATCCAAGACCCTTACTGCTTGGTTCCTCCTGCATTGCTGGCTGGAGGCAGGGCCGTGAGAGTGACTCACGAGCTGCACATGTGCAGAAGCTGTCTCCTAATGCTGCCTGGTGGAATTGAGGCAGCTGGGCTGGCAGAGGAGTGAGTGAAGGGCAGGCCACTAATGGGACAATAGGACAGGCCCAGCAAGAACCGGCCCGATGTCCTGGCGGCCCTATCCACCCCTGGTGCTGACTGAGGGGGTCATTCAGACCCGCTCGTGAGCGCAGCACGCTCGCAAGCGAGTCGATGTTACCCCACTGCGCTTGCGCACGACGGAGGGAGCTCCGTCGTGCGCATGCGCGAGACCCGGCTAGCGACGGGGTAGCCGTCGCTCCGGGTCTCGCTCCAAAGGGGGCATGCTGTTGATGTTGATTGACAGCACGCCCCCTTTGGTGGGTGTGCCGGGGGCGTGGCTGCCAGACGGAGGCGTTCCCATGGGAACGCCTACTGTCTGAAGCCAGCCCCACTGACATCAGTAGTGATGTCAGTGGGACTGATTTTGGCTCTGATAGAGCCAAAATCACTCCAGGGCTTGCGGCAGCGAGACCCTACCGCAGGGTCTCCGTCGCAAGCCCAATGGTCGCGATGGTCTTGACCATCGCAACCATCATCATGGACGCTCACATAAGCTGTGGGTGGTCACCCACAGCTATGCGAGCATCCAGGAGGACACTCCATTTTCATGTAGGAGGACCCTGATTCAGAGCGAGCGCTCTGGTCAGAGAGTCCGGCTCTGAATCAGGCCCTCAGTGTTAATGCAAGTCCAATAATAGGTAGAGTCTGTGGGTGGCTTTAATGTGAGAGACAGAAAAAAGCAGACGGTAAGGATGTTTGTAAAGTGATTACAGCTATTTCTAAGCAATTCTGAGAGCTCAGTGGCTCTTGGACATATAAAGGGGTGTGAGAGGGCTCTGGCACATATTGGGGCACAAGGAGGCTCTGAGGCTTATAAAGTGCCATGATGGAACTCTGGGCTATTGTGAGGGCAGTTTCAGTGGAGTGGAGTTAAGTGGAGTGGAGAGGATGAAAGCCAGACTGAAATGGGTCAAGCAAGGAGTGGGAGGAAGGAAGGCAATAAGGTGGTTGTAGACAACCCGCTTAAGGAGTTTGGGTGGCAAAAGGGAAAAGAGAGATATGTCAGTAGTTGGAGATAGTGTCAGGATCAAGGGTGCATTTTTAAAAATAGGGGAGATAAAGGCCTAATGTGCCTAATGAGAGGTAGAGAGAGTGAAGAGGTGGGCAATATAGGAACAGGCAAAAGGAGAGAAGTAGTGGAGGAGGCGAAAGAGGATAGGATCAAGAGGGGGAGTGGAAGGGGGGAGAGGACCAGATGAGGGCCATGACTTCATATCCAGATACATGGGAGAAAGAGGTCAGAGTTAGCAAATTGATGGGGAGCGATAGCGTGGGAAAGGTGGGGGTGGGGTGGCTGATGGTCGGTGAAATGTAATTTCTTCACATATGGAGTAAATTTTAGATGTGAAGTGTGTGGCAAAGTCAAGGACAGAGAGTGTGGAGGGTAGACGAGGAGGGGGGCACAGGAGTGGTGAAGAGATGACTGGGGTTTGAGGACTGGGAGGAGATTAGGTTCTTGAAATACGACTGTTAAGAGAAGGAGAGGAGGCGGTACTGAAATCTAAGGATTATTTCCATAGTATACAAAGTTGTAAATCCACATTTTTTAACTTCATATGCCTGTTCTGCCACAATTTTTAAAAGTTTAAACATGGTTTAGTGAGTCAATTGTCTGATGCATAATTCCGAGCCATTCCAATTTGGGTGGGACTGTCCTGTGGTCTGCATAATTGTCTTTGGTTGGGTACATGATCCCGATGCTGATAATGCCGGCGGTCAGATTCCCAACAGCGTAATTCTGAAAGTGGAAATCCTGATGCATGCAGGTAAGTAATCTAGCCCTTCCCCTAACCCACCCTTCCAGTAGCTTAACCCTAATCCTCCCCTCCGCAGCCTAACACTAACCCCCCTCCCCCACAGCCTAACCCTCCCTTCCCACAGCCTAACCCTAAACCTAACCCTAATTTTCACCATCCGCATCTCAGCCACTGGGATTCTGACTCCTGTTCGGGATTCCAGCGCCAGGAGTCTGACCACCATCATTGTGTGTGCCTGAATGCCGACTACATCCCATTGTCCTGGTAAGGTGAGAGGCATGTCCATACTAGCCTGTTTTTGCATGCAGTGGAGGCAAGTTCGGCAACCATACCCATGTGTCTTGATTTCTCATTTCATAATATTGGAAGATATCTTAATAGGATGAGCTGGGGAACAAAGTGGTTTTTTTTTAATTATGAATTGATTTAGACACAATAAAGCATTTCATACTGCATACATCCCACCTCTTCCAATTGCAGTGGCACAGCCTTGATTTGCAGACACCAAAATGGGATCTTAGAGTAAATTACATGAATTTCAATGATTTGATGACCAACACAATGTTTGTGCTATAGCTGTAAATTGACCTGATTCAAATTTCTATTTTAAAATGTGTTATCTACATTTACGGGTAAATTTACTAAAGTGAGAGTTTTCAGAAGTGGAGATGTTGCCCATAGCAACCAATTAGATTCTAGCTATTATCTTCTAGAAGGTGCTAGTTAAACATTAAGTAGAATCTAAAAACTCTCACTTTAGTAAATATACCTTTTAGTGTTCACTGTTTTGATAGTCTTTGTTCATAATGGAGGTTCACAATTTGCAATTTACATAAAGTTTGTTTTTATTCATCCATATTTTTAAACTTCATTTAACCCCTTCAGTGCTAAGGACAAGCGGGAATTATCCTCAGAGTAAACCTCAAAAGTGCTAATGACTAGTCACACTCATCATCAGTACTTCGGCAGTTCAAGGGGGGTCAAACTTACCTTAAACTCCCCCAATGTGAGTTTCTGCAGTTGAGGACAAGTTTGAACTTGATGTAATTGTGTTGGATTTGCAGCTCCGTCAGTAAGCCCCATCCACCAGGCAATGTATGTCAACCTTTAGGGGCAGACTAGATGGGCCAAGTCTTTCTTATCTGCCGTCAAATTCTATGTTTCTATGGGCTCTATTGTCTACAATCCGCATTTTTAATGCAGATTGTAGAGTGATATTACCGACTGAATTCGCATTGCAAATTCAGGCAATATCACAGGTATTTACTACAAATCCCTTGCAGGGACAGAGCTTGCGATAGAGCTCTGCCCCTGCGAATTCCCTCCGCACACTTATCATGGTATTTTCGCAAAAAATACCGTGACCGGGGGCTGACGCATGCGCCTACCGACCGTCGCTAAACCCCGTTCCCCGCGATCGCGGACCCCCTGAATTCTACTCCTATCACCTTGTAGTAACTTTACGTGATACTTAAATAATGTGAAAGGGTGTGAAAACACCCTTTTTCACTTTATTTTAGGAAAAATAATGTTAATAAATAGAGCCATATGCACCTCAGAAATATTATCCTAGCAACTATATAGAAGTTTCAATGATGGCTTAATGCTGAAGCAACAACTAGCTTACTTTCTAAATATTTTTTTAAGAAAATGAGAAAGATTCAGCCAACTTTGGAAAAAACGAAATGCATTATGATGGATAACGAAACGTAGATTATAGATAAGTATTTATTTAAATCACTACACCTCAGAGAAAATTAAGAGGGCAATAATATTTAAAAAACATATTGCAGCCAACATTTATATTTGACTAAAACTAAGGGGGTGCGATTTGTTACAATTACATATACTGGGCACTATTAATTATTAGTAACGATACAGGAACATTACTACTAATACAAATATGAGAGCATTATCTTATATATAAAATTCATTGGTCTGTTTGTTTGTCTGTCTGTCCGGTTATGCATTCGGACACCCCTACACCGATTGGGATGAAACAAACGCGAGGTGGTCCAGTTGGATCAGGTTTTAAGGGAGTTAGGGTCCTGATCGGACCTCCCGTTGGTGTATGTTGGGCAGAACTTTGACCTGGGGACGCTGGGCAGAACTTTGACCCGGGGAGCCTGTTCTGGGCCTTTCACTGGATGGATTTGGATGACAACTTCACAGATTTGCAGATATCAAAATGGGATCTTGGGGTGGCAATTGGTAGGGATGCTTGATGGAGTGGCTGGGATCCTGGGATGGGAATTGGTCTGGGATGCCTAATGGAGTGGTTGAGGTCCTGGTGGGACCTCATGGCAGAGTGCGCCGGGAAGAACTTTGACCTACAGAGCCTGTTCAGTGACTTTGCTGAATAGATTTGGAAGACATCACATAATTTGCACGACCCGGTCGGACCTCTAGTTGGTGTACGCTGGGCAGAACTTTGACCCGGGGAGCCTGATCTGTGCCTTCCACTGAATGGATTTGGATGAAAACTTCACAGAGGGGTGGAAATTGGTCTGGGATACCTAATGGAGTGGTTGGGGTTCCAGTCGGACCTCACGGTGGAGTGCGTCAGGTAGTACATTGACCCAGGGAGCCTGTTCTGGGCCTTCCACTGGAGGGATTTGGATGACATCACATAATGAAACTTAATAACTTGAAGATTTTAATCTGCCAGGTACTTCAGTCAGTTAATAAAAAAAGATACATGGGTAGTATTAATAAATAAACATACTGGGGCATAAACACTATTAATAATAGGCCCTGATTCTGAGCTTCACAAAGCAGTTTTTTGATTCTGTACGTGCAGAAAAATCCCTAAAACTCTAACGGCCCATACATCCCATGTTTTTATATACACTGGTTACTGAGACATATGGTATCCAAAATGTATTGGAAATGTTTTGGACGTTCCTGGGCGGTGACTGGGAGGTGGTTATTTAAACGCATGAAACTGTTCCATCTTATGGGCGTGTTATAGGAGTGTCGCTGAATTGGTTATATACAGAGGGCCTGATTCTGAGCTATACACTTGTGCAACAGCAGCTGTGCAAAATTACGCTAATGCCGCAGGAGCATCACAGATCCAAGGGATGCGTCCAAAGATCATCACCATTGGATCACTGCATGAAATCGATCATAACAGTAACCCTCAGGTTACTCAGGATGTGCGGTGTTTCACACTACAGGGCCAGTGAAGCTGCATCCGAAGATGCAGACACCGGCCTTGGCTCGCCTTGAAAATTGGCTGATACGTGAATGCTATTCATCGCTGCCCAGTCCACGCCCCCAAATGGCCTCAGCATGTCAATCATGTTGCGATTTAGAGGAAACTGTGAGTGATCTGACAAAATTAGATCTGCACACAGCACCATAAGAGGTCTTTTCTGTGCCCTGTGCTGGCCTCACCCCCAGAGCGCATAATAATGGGGGATGGCGGCAGTGCCAAGAATTAAAGACTGCATCCTCAGAATGGCTGTAAGACCTGCAGGGTGCACGTCTGGAGTGTCCAAAGTACGCTCCGGGTGGATTTGCAGCAGTGATTCTGGTTGCAGGGTGCCTTTCTAGTGTGAGTGACGGTGCTTTGTACAGTGGCACTGCTCGGACACCACAAGTTATGGCCCATCTGCACATGCGCATATCTCACACCGAAGGGGTTTGCGTACATCTCTGAATTAGACCCACAGATGCTTAATCGCTAACATTGGAGGCCATACTTAGACAGGAAATCTACACCTACAATAGGACGGGTGCTAGTTTAGATTGTGCGGCTGATGGTGGCATAGCAAGTAGTATTACAGCATCTAAAGATGGATTTCTCAGTCCTTGCACATTCAGACACACACTTGTACACCAGGGGAAGGGTTGATACTAGCAGTAGCAGTAACAATAGTCTCAAATTTAGCCATATGTCAAATGTGACATAACAAGAAGACTTGCAAGGTTATTCTCAATAGGTGAACGTGAGCTGATTTCTTTCGCAAGACAGGAAAAGTCATAGTGAAATCTCAGCAAACTGATACAATGAACATAACATTGATTAATATATACAAAAATTAATAAAACTTGCGCTCCACTACACACAGTGCTGCACTGTCCGCAAGGATGGTCATCAACACCCTCAATAAACCAGAAAAATAGGTACTTTTTTTCTGATAACATTGATTAAGCATCAACTGAGTTGGATAATGATTAAAAAAAACTTTCAAGTGGTTTACTAGACCTACAAGCAAAACGTAGGAATACAGTATGTGGGAGTCCTGGCTGAGTAACGTTTCCCCTTTGTCTACCTCGATATTAACTATGTGGTTCCGTCACACTACTAATCCTCCTACAGAACCCAAAGGTAGAAGTGATGGGCAGCTTATACATTATCTGTAAGATCATTTCAAATGTATTCAAATGAAATATACAATTCTAAAAAAAGTAAATGGTTGTAAATGCGAATAGCTTAATAGAGAAAGACATAAGAGTAACCCTAGTTATGGGGAAGATGCAGAGTTGAATGCAAGCCAGTCTTATGAGTTAATCTTGCTTGTTCTCACACTGCGTGCACTCCAGAGACGAACGCATGGATCTATAGGTGATTAACAATTGTATGCAATCAATCGCAACTCCAAACAAACTTTAACGAGTGCGTCTTGAGGTCATGTCAATGTGGATGCAAGCTATGCAGAGTTGAGCACCTGTTTTCAAATGCATATTTTATAATAAGGATGGAGCTTACGCACTTGCACTTGAGCTTGCGCACTGATGATGATGATGGTGACTATGACAAAGCGTTTGCATGATGCACACCACCAGTGGGATTACTCCCGGAGGCAATACAGGGTGCCATGGGCAGAGGAGTAGCTAGGTGCCTTGGTGCCCAGAGCAAGGGTATGTTTCGGTGCCTCTCATCCCCTGTACTGAATTGGGGGCGTGGCCAACATGTGGGGACATGTTACATTTGAAAATAAAACATATTTTAAAATCCTAAATTGGTCACAGAGGGCCTGATTTAGCAAGGATCTCATTTGCAAAGCTGCACGCAGGCGATCCTTGCAATAATGCAAATGCAGCAGGAGGTGTATGACACCCCTTGCAGCATTTGCGATCCCAGCACTGTGACCGAGGTCGCAGGCTCGGATCACCATCACAACCATTGGTGGTCAATGGTTGTGATGGTGAACGGCACTGGGCAGCCAGCCAGCTGAGTAAGCCTCAGCTTACTCTGCCTGGCCGGCATACGAGCCCCGAAGACTGCGAACGTCCATGCAGTCTATGGGCTGCCCACTCCCGGAAAACGAGGTGGACACACCCTGTTTCCGGGAACGGCAGCCGACCCCGCCCCTGCATCACCCCTTAAATGCCTCTGCCTGTCAATCAGGCAAACGCATTCAAGGGTCTGCGTGCAATTAAGCAGGACCCATTCTGCACACTCACAGAATGGGTCCTGCACACGCGCAGATTCCCGATAATTGAGAATCTTCATTCAGCAGTGTATTTTTTTCATATAGTAAATACATTTATTTTCATATAGTACAAACATTTTCACATAGTAAATGCATTTTTTTTATATAGTAAATTGTTTATGAATGTCAGTGGCAGTGCCCCCCCCCATCACTGATTGTAGCAGGTTCCTGATCCCTTATATTTATTATTGCACCCATCAGTCAGTGACCTGTTAATTTTATATCAGTGGGCCACTGATAAATATTAGAGGTGAGCGGGTTCGGATCTGTCAGATCCGAACCCACCCGAACTAAGGGAATCTGAGTTGGATCCAAGCAGGCTCGATGTTTCCCGCCGACTCGGTTCTCCAAATCGAGGCAAAACGCATGAGACGAAATCTCTCGGCTCGCAAGATTTCATCTCTTATATATAAGGGATGCGGCGGGCGCCATTTTTCACTCTGGCTGTGCACAGGGAGCAGGGAGGGTGGGTAGTGTAGGGCGGGTGAGAGGTGCTTGTGCTGCTGATCCATTGCTGGTGCTGTTGTGTAACTTGTGTTTTGCTGTCTACTGTGTCCATCTGGGAAGTTGCTGCAGTGCTGATCCATCAGGGTTGGTGCTGTGTTCTCTGCTGTGCTGTGTCCATCTGGGCTGTTGCTGATCCATCTGGGCTGGTGCTGTCTGTTGTGTCCATCTGGGCAGTTGCTGTTGATCCATCAGGGCTGGTGCTGTGTTGTCTGCTGTGTCCATCTGTCTGCTGTGTCCATCTGTCTGCTGTGTTGCTGATCCATCTGGGCTGGTGCTGTCTGCTGCATCTATCTGGGCACGTTCTGAACCCAAATAAAGTGTCTTTTTTTGTGTAATAATAAATATATATATTTGTCTGTGTGCGTGTTAGGCTTCGCCGCACAAGATCTATCAAGTCGGCAATGCAAGCTAGTGCTGCCCGACTCCAGTGGTCAACTGTGCTCTGGGCCGCAAGTTCTCGAGCAAAACAAATAAAAATAAAAATAACTTGTCTTTTTTTTTCTAATAATTGTCTGTGTGTGTGTTAGGCTTAGCCGCACAGAATCTATCAAGTCGGCAATGCAAGCTAGTGCTGCCGGACTCCAGTGGTCAACTGTGCTCTGGGCCGCAAATTCTGGAGCAAAACAAATAAAAATTAAAATAACTTGTCTTTTTTTTCTAATAATTGACTGTGCGTGTTAGGCTTAGCCGCACAAGATCTATCAAGTCGGGAACGCAACACAACTGCTTCAAGACCGCAGAAAATATGGAGGGCTGTCGCATAACAGGAGAGCAAGGCCAAGAACCACATGTTGTAGCTGCCACCAGCAGTGCAAGGCTGTCAACTTCCTCATCCTCTATGAAGGCCCATGCCCCGGGGCTTAAGTCACGCCATTGATATCGTAAAGCTACTTTACAGAAGTAAAGAAAAAAAATCAAAAGGCACGTTGCCTTTCGATAAACAAAACATTGCCAATATGCCCTTCACTACACGAAGTGGCAAGGAAAGGATAAGGCCTTGGACTTTCTTTAGGAAGACTGCTGATTCTGACAGCCCTTTGGAAAAAACAACTGTGTGCCCTGAGAAATTGAAATCACAAATCCCTGAGGAGAGTGCAAGTGTGTCCGCGGTTGCCATGTGTGAGCCAGACCTAAATACTAGTGTACTGGAGGATCCTCCAAGTTCCAACATTTGTGTGCCCTCTGTAAATGTGGGGAAGGGCAGTCAACATCTTGCAGACGTAGTCATTGAGGATGCTTCTGTAGAATTGCACATAGAGGAGGAGGATATTTTGGTAGTTGAAGGCGCTAAGGATGATGAGGATGTTGATGTTGAAGATGTTGGTGATGAGGATGCTGATTCCGAGGATGTCCTTTGTGTAAGTAAGGCAACAGCTGTTGCCCGTGGATTGAAAAAGCCAAAGCCCATTGTTGTCATGCCGGGCAAAAGACAAAAAAATCCACTTCTCACGTGTGGAATTATTTCCACCCTGATCCGGACAACAGTTGTCAAGCCATATGTGCCCGTTGCCATGCAAGAGTGAGTAGAGTGAGGGACATAAACCACCTAGGAACCTCCTCCTTGTTACGTCACTTGGAGCGCATTCATCAAATATCAAAGTGTACATCGCCAAGTTCCAAAACTCAAAACGTAACAAGTCCAGTGTCACCTACCTGCTCCCTCACTGAGATCCAAGCGCCATCGATCTCCAACATCAACACCTGCATCATCAATAGTGTTCCCGCTAGGCTGTTTTAGCGGGGCGCGGCGCCCTGCCCTCCTTCTGGAGGGCAAAAAGCACCCTGCCCTCCAGGAGGAGGGCAAAAAGCGCCCTGCCCTAACAGCCTGCGGGAGCCGTTCTCACCCGCGGGACGCAGTGTCCCGCGGGTGGACAAACATGCGGTGACCCGGTCACCACCGGGGAATAGACGCCGGGTGCATGCGCCCGGCGTCTATTCTCCCTTTCTGCAGCGCTTGGGGGCTGCCCGGCATGTCCGTAAGCGCCGGGCACGCCCCCAAGTATGACGAAAAGGGGGACGCGTCTTATAGACACGCCCCCTTTTCGTAACCACGGCCCTTTTAGGACGCGCGCGTGCGCCGAAGGCGCGCGCACAACATTTCCCTCTCTAGCTCCGGCGCCCTGCCTGCCGCCGGAGCTAGAGGGAACACTAATCAACATCCTCATTTGTCATCGGGAGTAGTCCTGCTGCATAAAATGTTGGTATTCGAAGCATGATTGACTCCTCTCCTATCCGTGATTCCGTAGAAGGATCTTTGATGACTACGCCTGTTGTTGCTGCTGTTGCTGTGAATGGATCTTCATCCCAGAAGGGGACCAGGAGGAAGACTACTTGTAGCGTATCCTCCAAAAAACAATTAACTGTCAAACAATCGTTTGCAAGGGCAAACAAGTATGACAGCAATCACACAGTTGCACAGCGGATTACTGATGCCATAACAGCTATGCTGGTATTAGATGTGCGTCCAGTATCCGCCATTACTGCAGTGGGTTTTCAACAGTTAATTCAGGTCCTGTGTCCTCGCTACCAGATTCCTTCTAGATTCCACTTCACTAGAAGAGCAATTCCAAATCTGTACAAGGACATTAAAAAAAACCTTATAAATGTCCTCAGAAATGCTGTTGTACCCACTGTCCACTTGACCACTGATATATGGACAAGTGGGACAGGGCAAACTAAGGATTACATGACTGTGACAGCCCACTGGGTAGGTGTATTGCCTACAACAGCAACAGCAGCAGCAACATCTACCAAAAGACAGCTGATACAGAGGCAGGCTACTCTTTGTATAACTGGTTTCACTAAAAGGCATACAGCTGAGAACGTCTTAGAAAAACTCAGGGAAATCATTGCTAAATGGCTTACCCCACTTGGACTCTACTTGGAATTTGTGATTTCGGACAATGCCACCAATATTGTGAGAACATTACATCTGGGCAAATTCCAACACATCCCATGTTTTGCTCACACAATTAATTTGGTGGTGCAACGTTTTTAAAAACTGACACGGTCGTGCAGGATATGCTCTCGGTGGCCCGCAAAATATCTGGACATTTTAGACATTCGGTGACCGCTTGTCGAAGATTGCATGACCAGCAGGTACTGTTAAATTTGCCCTTCCATCAGCTGAAGCAAGAGGTAGTAACTTGGCGGAATTCTACCCTCTATATGCTTCAGCGGATGGAGCAACAGCAAAAAGCCATCCACGCCTATACAAGGGACTATGACATAGGCCGTGAAGAGGAATGCACCTTACTCAAGTGCAGTGGACAATAATTTCCGTGTTGTGCAAGGTTCTCAAACCCTTTGAACTTGCCACACGTGAAGTTAGTTCAGACACTGCCAGCTTGAGTCAGGTCATTCCCCTCATCAGACTTGCAAAAACAGCTGGAGAAACTGAAGGAGGAGGTGAAATGGAGTGATTGCGCAAAGTATGTCGGACTGGTGGATCAAGCCCTTGATTCACTTCACCAGTATCCAAGAGTCGTCAATCTATTGAAATCTGAAAAATATATTTTGGCCACCATTCTGGATCCTAGGTTTAAGTCCTACCTTGTGAGTTTTTTTCCAACAGACAAAAATCTAAAAAATCTGTGCAAAGAGAAAAAAATTGTCAGCTGCAGCCACACGTGAAATGCCATCATCTCGTCCTTCAGTTTCTGCAGCTGCCAGGAAAAGACTCAATTTTCCTTACATAATGCCTGTTGGTCATGCAGATCAGTCACCTAAAAATGACATCTGGTTGGGCCTGAGAGAACAGCCTACTAGTGACATATCTTCTACCATGACTATGTGTGATACAGTCTCCATTCACAAAATGTTGGAGGATTATTTCAGAGATAACATCCTAATAGGCATGTCAATCAGTCCCTTTCAGTACTGGCAGGAAAAAGAGGCAATATGGAGGCCCATACACAGACTGGCTTTGCATTACTTAAGTTGCCCACCCTCAAGTGTGTACGCCGAAAGAGTTTTCAGTGCAGCTGGCAACCTTGTCAGTGATCGGTGTAGGAGGTTACTTCCTCAAAATGTGGAAAAGATGATGTTCATTAAAATGAATGACAAATTCCAAGAGGAAGACCTCTACCAACAATTACATAAAAAAATGAGAGAGAAACCTATGGTGGAATCCAGCAGGTACGAATTAATATTGTGTGAAGAAGAGGATGTACACACTGATGGGGATGACGAGGACGAGGATGGCGACAACTTGTAATGTAATGCCAGTTTGTGTATGGGATCATTTTCATTTCCATGTCCAATGCACATTGGCAGCTTGTTTTATTGGGGTCCAAACAAACCAATAATTTCATCCACAATTGGCAGACTTGTCGCATAAATGATTGGTTTGTTAAACTGTCCTGCTGCGTATACAACATAAGGGTGGGTGGGAGGGCCCAAGGACTATTCCATCTTGCACCTTTTTCCATTCCATTATGAGCTGATTGGGGCATTGCTGCCTGACATTTTAAATTAATGTTATGGTTGGTTTAGGAAACAATGATTTATTTTTAAATTCATTTATTATTAATTTAACAGCCAGGGGCTGTACCAATTAATTGCTTTGTATTAATTATTCAGCCAGGGGCTGCACCCAATAAATTGTTTTTAATTAATTTATTATCAATTTTACAGCCAGGGGCTGTACAATTAATTGCTTTTTATTAATTATTCAGCCAGGGGCTGCACCCAATGAATTGTTTTTTAATTAATTTATTATCAATTTTACAGCCACGGGCTGCACCCAATGAATTGTTTTTAATTAATTTATTATCAATTTAACAGCCAGGGGCTGTGCCAATTAATTTATTTTTATTAATTATTCAGCCAGGGGCTGCAACCAATGAATTGTTTTTAAATGAATTTATTATCAATTTTACAGCCAGGGCTGCACCCAATGAATTGTTTTTAATTAATTTATTATCAATTTAACAGCCAGGGGCTGCACCAATGAATTTCTTTTTATTAATTATTCAGCCAGGGGCTGCACCTAATGAATTGTTTTTTAATTAATTTATTATCAATTTTACATCCAGGGGCTGTGCCAATTAATTTATTTTTATTAATTATTCAGCCAGGGGCTGCAACCAATGAATTGTTTTTAAATGAATTTATTATCAATTTTACAGCCAGGGGCTGCACCCAATGAATTGTTTTTAATTAATTTATTATCAATTTAACAGCCAGGGGCTGCACCAATGAATTTCTTTTTATTAATTATTCAGCCAGGGGCTGCACCTAATGAATTGTTTTTTAATTAATTTATTATCAATTTTACATCCAGGGGCTGCACAAATTAATTTATTTTTATTAATTATTCAGCCAGGGGCTGCATCCAATGAATTGTTTTTTTATTTTTTCATTAAATTATTAATTTTTCAGCCCAGGGCTGCACCAATGAATTTTTTTTAAAATTAATTTATTATCAAATTTTACAGCCAGGGGCCGCACAAAATATCAACTATCAATTCTTCAATCCTCAAGGAAATCCAAACCATCATCTTTGCACAGTCCTCAACTCTATTAATAATTATATCAATCAGTTTTGAGCCAGCAAGCTGGATGCAACCTTTTGGCCCTATAACTAGATGAAAAAATTAATATTGTGAGCTGTGAGGTGTTCAAAATTGACTGGAAACAAGTGGAAATAAATGTTATTGAGGTTATTAAGACAGTATGAACAAAAAAAGGCCCGTTTTATGTGATTTTAGCTGTTTTTTGAAATTTTTAAGAAAAAATTCAGATCCAAAACCAGAACACGAAAACAAAACAAGGAGGTGAGGTTTTGGCAAAACCAATCCAGATCCAAAACCAGGGGAGATCCAGATCCAAAACAAAAACAAAACACGGGGGTTGGCGCACATCTCTAATATATATATAATTATCAGTGGCCCACTGATATATAATCAACAGAACACTGACTGATGGGTGCAATAATAAATATAAGGTATGGGGACCTACTACAGTCAGAAAGGGGGGGCACTGGGCACTGTCATTGCCTTTACTCCCCCTCACTGACCGTCCCTATAAATTATATGGTACATACTGTATCAGCCTGCCTAAGGCTATAAACAAAGTGCAGCCAGACCCAGAGAGCCAGAAGTTTTTTTTTGTTCCCGGTGCGGTGTTGTGCGGAGCCTCCAGGGCAGCTCCTCTCTCCACACTCCCTTCTCTAGAGTGTCTCCCCGCCTGACGTCATTCTGTGCTCCTGACCCGAGTGGTGTCACACGCACCACTCGGGTCAGGAGCGCAGCATGAAAAAGCCTATGCGCGGCTCAGGCTGTCACTGCCTGACAGCTGTAGGTGCTGCGCGGCGCCAGTCAGGCTGCGACACGCCCTCTATCGTTCTCTGCGCCTGGAGCTTGCGCTCCACTTGTGCCCCCCTACCTACACGCCTGTGTTGGGTTCAGCAGGGGTGTCGAGAGGGAACATACGTGACTAAAGATTACAAGGAACCGTAGCCAATAGTGCCAAGTCTTGGTCCACTAACGTTGTAATCTAGGTTATGCACTGCCTGCAAAATTAGAGAGACATGGTACAGCTTTTTACACCGGCTGTATTACTTAGTATGCCTTGCCCAAAGACTCCACTATTTTCTGTGCTGCTTCCTACAAAAGAAGCCCTGCACAGGAGGAACTGCACTGCACAGTTCGGCAGAATGCTATCTACAACTAGTGATGAATGGTTAGGTTTTGGCTCGGATCTTCCCATCAAGTTCAGAAAAGGCACTATGTCACCTTTCATGGACATCTCAGCACAGATGTCCATGAAAGATGATGTTTTGCCTCATTCTGAGATGTGAAATTGGTGGGAAGATCCGAGCCAATATTGAACCGCTCATCTCTACCTACAACCCCCTAAGAAATGAGGGTGGGGGAAGAAGGAGATCTTTCCTCCAGGCAACAGGGATGAAGAACCCGCTGCATACAACTCTGCATATGGGCAAATATACACAATTAGGGCCTGATTCAGAGATGGTTGGCTATGCAGCCGCTGTCGCAGTCGCTCTCGCTATAGCACTTTTACTAATATGCAAATTGTAATCTCAGCCTTCCTTTTGTGCTTGACGGTGTGATGGAATGCATGGGCCATTTTGAAGGTTAGAGGAATATCCATGCAGCCCCTAAAGTGTATCAGGTTGTCTGTCACTGGGTTACAGCATCTTTTCCAAGTGCACTCATGTTCACAGAGATCCCCAAGTAAATGAATGAGGAATAATTATTGGTGGATCATAGGATCTCTGGATACAAAAGTTTGTGAATTACTGGTGTTAATGATGGATAGCTGTATATACTTAACACACTGGGAAATTGTGTAGAAATGCAGGACAATACTACATTAAAACAGGTCAGCATCTTCTTGGGAATTACATAAATAGGGAAGTGATTGAATGAGTTGAAAAATAGTGTCAAAGCAGTGAAACAATGGGCCTGATTCAGAGCCGCTCGTAAGCGGCCGCTCGTTCGCTCCGAGCAATGTTCGCACATCTGCGCATGCGTATGGGTCATAATACGCATGTGCCAACCAGTCAGTGCGGTCGGAAAACGTGTGTTCGCAAAATTGCGAGTGCCTGCTAATTTGAGTGACACGATGAGGCGTTTGTGGGTGGTAACAGGGGAAGGTGCTTGAAAACGGGGAGTGGAGATCCAAACGCAGGCGTGCCAAACGGTCAAAACGGGCGTTTTAAGGGTGTGCATAATTAACAAAGCAGCGTCATCGACCACGTCACTTGGTTGTCTCTTAGCCTGAACTGTTCGCATGATTGCGGTAGGAAAATCCAAACACAAGCACTGCGAGCAGTTCAGACGTCTTTCGATGTACTCGATTAATCTAATAAATAGCGGAGATGACGTATGATGCAAGCGGCCAGGAGGCGTCTTTTCAAAATAGCGAGCGCATGTTTTCGTTCGCTCGCTCTGACATAGAGGCATCAATAGACCTCAAAAAGCAAGCGCTCAATTTAAATAGCCGGCCCCTTTTTCTGAACGAGCGAGCGCAAATAGCGTCCGGCTCTGAATCAGGCCCAATGTTCCCTAAAAGGAAAGGGAGAAAATTGCTGAATCTCAACCTTCTTCCTCTTACTGGACAATTGTATATATATATACCTTGTAAAAATCCTGCATATACTGTATATTAGGCTAGCATAGTCGCCTTAATTATAGAATGCTTTCCTGTGACACTTCACTACCAAATAAGAGCATTTTAACCTTTGACTATAATAGTGGCAAGTTTATAATCCCAAAAATAATAAATTGAAAGCAATGCTGAGTGTTTAAAAAACAATAATTATGTACCCCCATACCGCTGTTTGATGTTGACATAGGGCCTGATTCAGAGATGTACAGTAACATGATGGTTATCGCACATCTCCGATGGTAAGTGGTCTGCGCATGTGCAGAAGGGGTCCTGCGATATCACACGGAGGTCCGCCAAGCCTCTGCCTGATTGACAGGCAGAAGCATTTGGGGGGCAGTGCAGGGGCAGTCTGCGTTCATGGAAACAGGGGTGTGTCATCCAGGGTCTGTGTCCATGGATGCAGACTTCCTGGCCTCGCAAGCCATCAGGATCCGGCTAGGCTGCGGTAAGCTTCAGCTACCACAGCCTGGCCAAAGACTGGTTCCGATGGTGATCCCAGGCTGCGACCTCGGTCGCAGTGTTGGTATCGGAGATGCAGCAAGGAGGTTTCTGTTTCCTACAGACACCTCCTGCTGCATTTGCATTTGAGATGGACGGTATTGCAAAGCGGCTTATGTACGGCTCTGCAGTTCCGTCTATCTTTGAATCAAGCCCATAGCTAGTACACTAAACAAATTGATAAACTAATTGCAGCAAATAATTCACTGCATGTTCCTATAACAATGTCCTATTAAGTTGTCCATACAAAAAGGGCCACAGAACCATTTTGCTATCCCTCTTCCCACTTTTCTCATCACTCCATTCTCTATTTCTATTGTGATCCCATTCTGCACCGTCATAAACACCTCCTTATAACCTACAATCATCTACCAGTAAACCTCTCAATCGTTCACCCATGCACTCCACTATTACCCTACCATCTATCACCATTAACATCTCATCTTCATATCGTACGCCCTTTCCTTCACTCACCTGGGATAAAAGCTGCTCCATCGCATTTACTCAGAGAGGAAATGATCTTATGTCAGTTCCCCTCTAAGAACTGTCATGCCACCATGAGCCTTGCACGTCCTTCTGCTTGAAACAGGATCTATGATCAGTTTTCCCTCTGAGAAAATTTACATTTGGTGCTCTAATATGCCAGGAACACAGTATTCTTGGTCATCAATTAGATGGTGGTGTTGTTTGTCAAATATCTGTGGCCCCTGCATTGTTGCATCGCATTCAGAATCAGGGGCACAGTTGAACACAGATATACAAGTGTCACATATCAAATTAATCAGGACAGACTCCTGGTGCATCCTAGGCTCATTGCATTGCGAATAAGATGCATTTTCGGCAAAAAAGACGCCCGGGGCTAGCAGAGTAGCACAGAACCTGGTGTGCCGAGAGGGGCTGTTTGGCGTGACTGCAGCAATGATGAGTGAGGACTCATCAGTACTCTGTTAATGGGCATATGAGTACACCTGGAAATGCCCTTTCTTAGTTATCCTCGTGTAGACATGCTCCTCCTCTCCTTATGTCCAGGTTATACCCTAAGTGGCTACTGTCATAACGTCTATATGTTTTGAAAAATAATAATAAAAATAACAATAATTTCACTTATAAACAACAATTTGGCATAATCATAACTGATATAATTAAATCAAATGATAAAAATAGCAATTTGGTTCTCTTCCTTTAATTTTCATAGTATTTCTATTGAAATTGGCTTATTGGGATGATCAATATGAATTGTTTTCTATACAGTATGTCTGGAATGCGCTTTTTACAGTCATCTGGTCGCACTTGCCTGGGGTTCAGCAACTGACTTACAGGAAGGAAGGGTGGGTCTGCTGGAGATTTCCTGTCTTACTGTGACTCACTCGCACAGATAATACTGCTTTATGCATTTCACTTCTGATAGCAGAACATCAGGAATGTGACTGCCAGAATGAAGCAGCTTACAATTAAGAACATGAAGCTCGGTAACTAGTCTGACCACTGCATAGTCACATATTCCACAGCTTATTATTAAGTAGCTCCTCCACTGGTACTGCTGCAAAACAGAAGCAAATAAATAATAAAATATGCACCTCCTAAAACATCCACACACTGGCAACAAACGTCTCACAAAAGGGAGGTGTAATATAGACTGTATAAACATGCACTAATCAGTTCTCCAATATGACTCAATACAATTGTCCTGTGTGGCAATCTAACTACAGAGCAATATACGTTAAACATTTGCATTAAGTCACAACTTTTATATTCTTGCTTGATTCCATTTAGGAGGACTATATATAATTTTCTTTAAACCAGAAATAGTTGGATATAAGGTAGAGAATGGTCAACTGTACAACCTTTCCTTAAATGTTAGAACAGCTGTATTTAGGGGCTGATTCAGCATTGCACGCAAGTGCAACGCTGAACGCAGATTGTCGGGAATCTGCGTGTGTGCAGAATGGGTCCTGCGTAATCACATGCAACCTCTTCGATGCCTCTGCTTGATTGACAGGCAGAGGCATTTCTGCCCAATTTTCCAGGAGTGGCAAGGCCATGGACTGTGTCGACGGATGCAGTTTCCTGACCTCGCAAGCTGGCCAGCCTGAGTAAGCTGAGGCTTATTCAGCCAGCCAGTAGCCTGGCACCGTCGACCATCGACCACCGATGGTCGCAATGGTGTTCCCAGCCTTGGTCGCAGTGCTGGGAATGCAAATGCAGCAGGGAGTGTCATACACCTCCTGCTGCATTTGTATATTTGCAAGGACGTAATTGCAAAGCTGCCTCCATATTGGCCCCGCTAATCGCGGCATTCCCAGTGAGTGGGCTCTGCCCCCCCCCTCCAGTGAGGCGGCATCTCTTCCCTGGGCTTCTCCTGAGGAGAGAGCTGTAAAGTAAGTAAGTATGACTTGTCTACATATCAAGCGGGACAACATTGTGGTTTCAGAGCAGCCATGATTGCCATAGGGAATGAGCTACTGATATAGAAATTATGGACCTGATTCTTATTCATTTGTAAATCCAAAATCGGATGCATTTAGCGATTTTTAGCGAAATGCGCATGCACAGCACCATGCATACATACCTTAACAGAGGGCCCATGTGTGGCCAGTTCTCTCTATCCATGAAATTAGCATTTATGGGTATCAACTGGGCGGATACCTTACCAATGCATGCAAGAGATCCACTTCATGGGAGTCTTGTTGGAGCAGTCAGATTTCCATTTTATTATTAGTTGTGTGTATGCGGCCTGGGCGCCTGCTTCTGATGCATCTTTTGCACACAGTGTGGGGTAGTTGCTAAGTTCTGATACTAATGGTGATGGTTGCGTCTGAAAAATGAAAAACAGTGGGCAGTGCGACTATACGCATGAAGCCATAGGGATACTTGCGTTAGCATAAGGTATTAAGGCCCTCATTCAGAGGTGGTCGTAAGAAGCGATCGCTCTCTCTGAACGAGGACGGCTGCTTCATTTTTGAAGTGCGGCCTCCTGGTCGTTAGTAAAGCTGTGGGTTACCACCCACAGCTTAAAGACCGACCAGGTTGATGGTCGCGTTGATGATCACCATCGCGACCATCGGGGCTTACGACCAGACCCTATGGTTGGAGGCACATATAGAAACCGTTGTAATTCCTACACCGTTAACCTGATTTGGATGTAATTACCCTCAAATTAAATCTGAAAGTCTGCAGTTAAAGCACATCTTGTTTGTTTCATGTCAAAGCCATTGTGGTGGTGAATAGAGGCCAAAATATGAAAATTATGTCAATGTCCCAATATTTATGCACCTGACTGTAATTTGGGCCTGTTTTTGTTCCTACAGTATTATTAACCTTAATAACAATTATTTTCAGGCATTTCCATGCATTTGTAACCACCTCACGGCTCACAATATTGATTTCAATATTTTTCACCAAAATAGATGAAGGGCTTCAGCGAGCTGGGTGGCTAAAGTAAGCAACAGAGTAGTGGCACAAATGCACAGCATTTAAAAAAAATATAGGACATCTATGAAACATTGCCACACTGCAGTGGCAGACATGATGGCAGTTTAATAAACTATAATAATGTCAGTCGGCAATGCCCCAAATTGTGCAAAATGTAAAGAAAAGAGGTGCTAGATGGAATTGTTCCTCCCACCCACTCTTATGTGGGATATTAAAAAGGACATGCCCAGTTTAACAAACCAAGCACTTTAGCGACTAGGACTGACTTTCGAGGCTGAACTCCTTGATTGGTTTGTTTGGGCCCACACAAAACATTTTTTGGAAGGACTACCTTCAATTATTAAGGAGAAGGATGATGATGGTGTAGGGTGTTGGTGGTGGAGATTGCATGTGCTGGTTCAAACTGCTGGTAGCTGATACTGGACTGCTTGTTATTAATTTGCAAATCATTATAATTTTGTTAAACAAATTGCATGAACTCACTGCAAATGACGTAAGACTGAGGAAGTATCTAGATGGTTAACATCCCTTCCTCTGCTAACTTTGGCTTTACAAATGGAACAGATGCTTTCACAACTGTTGTCAGAATTTAGATTAAAATAATTCCGCACCCAAGAAGTGGCTTCTCTGGCTTTCTTTTTATCATGAGAAAGAACTACTGCCACTGGTGGCTGATTTATGCAAACAACATCCTCATCATCAACATCCTCATTAGCATCAGGTTTCTTCCTCAGACTCCTTTTGCACTTTCTCCACACTATCATCCTCATTTTCTGTTATTTCACCATCTAATACTAGCACAGCCATCATGGCGTCAGTGATCCACTGTGAAACTGGGTGACAGCTGTTATACTTACTTCCTCTATCAAAGGACTGTTTAATAGTCAATTGTTTTTTTTTAATTACTAATAATAGTAGTAGTCTTCTTGGTTCATTTCTGAGAGCAAGATCCACCTCCAGCAGCAGCAACAGGCATAGCACTCAAGGATCCTTCTGAGGAATCACGGATAGGAGAGGAGTCAGTCATGCTTATAAAAATTGGATGCAGGACTGCTTCCGATCACGAATGAGGATGTTGATGATGATGCAGGTGTTGGTGGTGGAGATTGCAGGTGCTTGGATCCAGATAGAACGTAGCAACTAGGTGACACTGGACTGATTGTTGTTCGGTGTTTTGTCACCAAAGTTTCAGAATTTGAAATACCCTTTCCAATTTGATGAATGCGCTGCAAGTGATGTAACAGGGAGGAGGTTCCTAGATGGTTAAGGTCCTTACCTCTACTCACTGTTACATGGCAATGGTTACAAATGGCTTGGCAAAGGTTGTCTGGATTTGGGTGGAAATAATTCCACACATGAGAAGTGGATTATTTGGTCCTTTACCCAGACATGGCAACAATGGGATTTTTCCCCCCCTGGGCAACAACTGTTGCCTGATTGTTACAGTGTATATATTAAAATCAACATATATTAATAATATATATATATATCCTGATGACGATGTATTAACATCGAAACGTTGATCTGTATACACCTGCTGTCTGAGTCGATCTTTCAAAGAGAGTGCCACCAGTCCGTTTGTATGTTGGTGACTGTTGTGCGACAAGGAATATCAGATGTTCGCCGACGTTTTCTCTAAACAACAAGCAAATATCTTACCCCCTCATAGGGAATGGGACTGTCCAATTGAATTGATACCTGATAAGATACCACCTCATGGTCGTACCTATCCACTGTCCTTGCCTGAGACTCAAGCCATGAGCAAGTACATCCGGGACAACCTGGCAAAGGGGTTCATTCGCCCCTCTACTTCACCTGCCGGAGCTGGGTTTTTCTTCATTGGCAAGAAGGACGGTGGTCTAAGACCATGTATCGATTATAGAGGCCTTAATGACATTACTGTAAAGAATCGATACCCTCTTCCCCTGATTACTGAGTTGTTTGATAGGGTCAAGGGCTCTGTCATTTGTTCTAAATTAGATCTGAGAGGGGCTTACAACCTCATTAGTATCCGAGCTGGCTATGAATGGAAGACCGCTTTTAATACTAGAGATGGACATTTCGAGTATTTAGTAATGCTTTTTGGATTGTGTAACGCCCCTGCTGTCTTTCAAAGTTTCGTTAATGAGATTTTCCGGGATCTGTTATATGTTTCGGTTGTTGTCTATCTGGATGACATACTGATTTTTTCACCCTCTGTGGCTAAACATCAAGAGCATGTTAAAGAAGTTCTGACCCGTTTGAGAGAAAACCACCTTTACTGCAAACTGGAGAAGTGCGTCTTTGGAGTGCCCAGTGTACCTTTTCTCGGCTATGTAACATCTGGCTCCAGTTTAGAAATGGACCCCAAGAAGGTACAAGCAATTCTGGATTGGACCCGACCTCAGACACTGAAGGCCATCCAGAGATTGTTGGGCTTCGCCAATTATTATAGACGCTTCATTAAGGGATTTTCTACACTGCTGGCTCCCATTACAGCCTTGACCCGCAAGGGTGCAAATCCTGCCCAATGGTCACCTGAGGCAGAGTCTGCCTTTCATCTTCTAAAACAGGCCTTTATCTCAGCACCAGTTCTTCGACAACCAGATCTGGACAGGCCTTTTTTGTTGGAAGTAGACGCATCATCTGAAGCTGTGGGAGCAGTCTTGTCTCAACGTTATGAGGACAACCGAGTCCATCCGTGTGGGTTCTTTTCTAAAAAATTCTCACCTGCCGAAAGGAACTTCGCCATAGGTGAACAAGAACTACTAGCTGTAAAGTTGGCGTTGAAGGAATGGAGATATTTGCTAGAAGGTGCCAAGTTTCCATTTACTGTATTTACGGACCACAGAAATCTCCTATTTCTCAAAAACCTCCAATGTGTGAGTCCTCGTTTGGCCCGCTGGGCAATATTCTTTGCCAGGTTTCAGTTCACCCTGACCTTCCGGTCTGGAGCACTTAATCAGAAGGCTAATGCCCTATCGAGATCTCTCCTCTGTGATGATCAATCTGAAAATCAAAGCAATCCCTCTGTCTTGGAATCAAGAGTTTTCGCCGCATTACAACTTCAGCCTCCTACGGGAAAATCATTTGTGGCCCCGGAATTAAGGAGGCAGCTTCTCACTTGGGCACATTCCTCTTGCTTCGCAGGGCACTCAGGCACTCGGAAGACCTTGGAGTTCCTGAAAAGACACTATTGGTGACCTTCTATGAAGGCAGATATAATGGAGTTCATCTCTTCCTGCTCCTCCTGTGCCCAGCATAAATCATCAAGACAAGCTCCAGCTCGGGAATTGCTTACATTACCTACTCCATCACGTCCATGGACGCATCTCTCCATGGATTTCGTCACAGACCTGCCAGTCTCTCAAGGTTTCAACACTATCTGGGTTGTAATAGACCGATTTTCTAAGATGGTCCACTATATACCGTTGAAGAAGTTACCTTCTGCCCCTGACCTGGCACAGTTGTTTGTCGAACACATATTTCGTCTACATGGCCTTCCTGCTGAAATTGTCTCTGACCGTGGTGTGCAGTTTACTGCAAAATTCTGGAGGGCTTTGTGTTCTGTTCTTCAAGTGAAGTTAAACTTTTCCATGGCCTACCATCCGCAAAGCAACGGAGAACCGAGAGAGTTAACCAAGATCTAGAGACTTTCTTAAGAATTTTTATGTCATCTTCCCAGGACAATTGGGCTGCCTTGCTGCCATGGGCTGAGTTCACACATAATGCTTCCTACCACTCGTCAACTAACCAAACACCATTTCAGGTTGTATATGGCCTTCATCCTCGTGTTCCCAAATTCCGAAGCCTGCCTGTTTTCGATGTTCCGGCCGTGGAGGACACGGTGCAGAATTTTGCTGCCATCTGGACTCAAGTACGGTCTGATTTGTTGAAGGCATCCTCTCGCTATAAGACCCAGGCCGATAGAAAGCGTAGAATAGTTCCACGCATGCAAGTTGGAAGCCAGGTCTTGTTATCCACCCGGAATCTTCTATGAAATTTGCACCACGCTTCATTGGTCCCTTCTCCATAACAGAAGTCATTAATCCAGTGGCCTATCATCTACAGTTACCCCCATACCTAAAAATCCCTATTTCCTTCCATATTTCCTTATTGAAGCCCCTGGTCCTGAATAAATTCCATAGTGCTTTACCTGTTTCTCCTTGAGTCCAGACGGAGAGAGGAGTTGAGTTTGAGGTCGCAAAGATCTTGGACCCTCGTCTACGCAGAGGTCATCTACAGTATTTGCTGGACTGTAAAGGTTACGGTCCGGAGGAACATTGCTGGACCGATGCTCGTGATGTCCACGCTCCCACGCTCATCAGGAGATTCCATTCTGCCCATTCGGAGAAGCCTGGTGAGTGTCCTGAGGCCACCCCAAAAGGGGGGGTACTGTCACGGCCAGGGTATTTCAGCATGGCGCTAGGCGAGTGTTACCTGTGAGGTCATTGTGGCGCGGGCTGTCTGGTGGTGGAGCTCGTGTCTGGCGGGGGGCTTTGGCTGTGCGCGTTGTTGTGTGGGCCTGTTGTCACACTGTGCTGGTAAGGCCTGGCGGCGTCTCCATTCCGTTTGGCATGGGCGCCGCCATCTTGCCTTCTGGCAATGTGATGCGGCTGGCCAATCCTGGTGAGTCACATGTTCCCTTCTGCCAGTAACAGCACGGCATGGGGTATTTAGGAAGGGTCAGTGCCTTCCTTCTTTGCCAGTGCAACGTGTATCTCAGCCTAGCTGAGAGGGAGTTCTCTGTGCTTTCCTGTTCCTGTGAATTCGCTATCTGCCAGTCTGCCTGTCAGCTCCTAGCTCCCACTGGACTACCCCGCTTCCTCCATCACCCTTGCCCTTACCTGAGTGCCTGAGCCTGCTGACATCCTGCGCTTCAGTTCACTACCTGCAAACCTGGCTTGATTATTTTCTGTTCACTACCTGCATACCTGGTTTGATTATTTTCAGTTTCACTACCTGCATACCTGGACAGCTCTAATTGTTTCTACTTGGACATTAACCCTTTTACTCCCACCACAGAACTCTTGTGCACATTTATATATTCCTGGACTTTTATTTACTGCCACATTATATGTCTACTCAAGCACTTATTAAAAATCCTAGTTTTATTTTCAAATCTGCTTCTGTGATCGCTCCTGCTACCACCCCGGGTCCACAAACAACCCAGAACATCACACCCCCTCTTCACTCACCACAGCCGAAATGAAAAATGGCGGTGATTGCAGGACCTTTATAGAAACCAAATCCAGCGAGAATCCGACACCTGGATGATGACGTTTTGCATCATTTTGAGATCCAAGTCAGGCAGGAAAACCCGAGCCGACTTGGATCTGCCTTGTATTTGCTAAGTTCGGGTGGGGGTCAGTTCTCAGGGAACCGAACCTGCTCATCTCTATCCAGATACAGATCCAAAACCAAATCACGGGGCCGGCGCACATCTCTAGTTTTGTGTAACACCTCTCCAGCCGATGTGGGACTTTGGAGAGGTAAGTATTAGAAAGTATGGGTGCAGGGTGTGCGGTGTGGGCCTCCCTGGACCCAGGGGCCCATGTTCACCACACACCCTGCACCCATTATAGATGTGCCCCTGAGTGGAGAGTCTTATAGGGAGAGGGAGAGAATTCCAGAGGTAGGGAGTAGCAAGGGCAAAGTCTTGGAGGAGGGAGTGGAAGGAAGTAATCAGTTGGGTCTTTCCCGTACAATCTGGGGGACTCACTTGGTACCGGGGCACCTGCTTTGCTACAAACAGCCACCTTTGTCAAGGAAGTAAGGAGCACATAAATCCGGTATTCTCACCCCCACAAATTTTGAAAATGTAGAACTTATAGAAATTATTAAAAACAGATCATATTTTTACATGTACTGTATGTGAGGAATGCAGTCAGGATCCCACCCGCCAATATCCCGACACTGACAGCCCAACAGGGCACTAAATATAGGCATTGAAATCCAGACACCTATCATTAGCCCCACTACAAAATACCGACACCCGGCATACCGAACGAAGGTACGCCGGGTGTCTTAGTGTCTAGCCGTGCCGGGGGGAGAGTGTTAGGTTTAGGGACCCCCAGGGGGACTTAGGGTTAGGCACCCCCCAGGAGGGTTAGGGTAGGGAAAGGGGGGATTAGGGTTAGGCACCACTAGGGGGGGTTAGGGTTCGGTACCCACCCAGGAGTGTTAGGTTTAGGGTGTGGGGAGGGGGGGTTAGGTTTAGGCACTAACATGGGGAGGTTAGGATTAGGCATTAGAGAGGTAGTTTAGGATTAGGCACCACTAAGGGAGGGTTAGGGGGGAGAGGGGAGGGTTAGGTTACTTACCAGCCCCAATCGGGAATTAGGTCTGTCGGGGTTCCGCTGTCGGTATTTGATCTGGCGGCTATTTAGCCACCAGCATTAAATACCGATTCTGTATGTGATTTTGGTTTATTTCAATTTACAGTTTGTTAAGCTATAAGTTTTACAATTGGTGCTTATGTCAAAGACCAGCATTTCTATTCCTTCAATGCCATGAGAAGTCTGTAATAATGCAGTTCCCAAGGATATGTATAAATATATGTATAAATAGATTAAACACCCCATCACCTGATGAGTGTTCCCTCCTAACAGTGCAGGTAAACCATCAACCATAATCATAATGAAATAACGACACAGAGACTTGTATAAGGCCAAAGGAAGGTAAGATTTATTTATTTTTAAACAAATTAAACTATTTAATATATGACTGAACTAACTAATAGAACAATGCAAGATCTCCAACTGCATACACACTAATTTTCTAAATGGGAGACGAGCAGCCAGCCCATTACCACGCCTAAGGTATCCACTTCCCACCCCAATGACAAGACATGAGACCCACCTAGGTGGTTGCCCTTGACCCCAGTGGGGTAGAATCAGCCTAAGCCATGTATTGGAAGGGAGAGCACCTCAAGCTCCAAAGACAGATAGCGACTGCTACCGTTCTTTCCCGCCACAAGAAAAGCCAACATCAAACAACTGAATAAGGGAGAGAGGGCGGGAAACAGCCGACCAGAGAAATTTCTATGAAATGGCTGCCAAGCAGCAACTCTGAAATAACACTGAAAAACCCACCCTCTGCCAATCCTATAGGCTAACCAAACCTAACCCCACCCACAACACTATCTCACTTAACAACTAGCTCCTTCTTGTCCAGAGGCAGACACCCACAGGCTTGGGTGTTTAATTAACTCCTTGCATATGAAATGCACTCCGTCCTGCATAGTCATAATCACATTTTATTGTGTTTTGCGCCACAGATCAATAAATTGATGAATGCGGAAAAAACACATTACACATACAACAAATTGTGTTCCAAAAATGATTGTGGCACAATAGGCAGTCCTGTGTTTTATTTCATACATTTTCTTCTGTGTTGTGTGAGATGTCTGAGCACATGAAATGTGAACAGACCCTAAATTTCATGCAGGACTTAAGCTTCTTTTTTCAAATGTAGTTCGGTCTGTGCTTTAACTGCACTTGGAGCACTTCCAGTCATGTCATTCTGGACAGCAATCAGGCTCAACCTACCATCAAAGCTTTCATGCTGCATTTGATTTCATTGAGGCTTCCCAATGACTTCTGTGGAGCCCTGCCAAATTGTCGAGTAGTCACTATGGTTCTAAATATGGGGTTATTTCTTTTTCATCTGCTGGCACAGTCTGCGCGTGCTGGTGTAATAAGTGACTCTGATATGCATTCTGGCTCAATAACTTTACCCTGGCATTTGAATGTAGAATCACTGGTTTCCTTTTTTTGCATGATTTTCTGCAAACTCTAAAAATATAATGTATAATTCCATTCTCAGGGATGTTGTTAAAGTTCCATTGGAATGCTGTGGGGGTGGTCAGAACGCAGAAATATTCTACACATCACCAATGTTCTCTTACGCCCCATAAAGGTGCATTGGAAAATTAGCAAAGGTTCGCAAATAGATTTACAGTGTGTAAGCATGACAGCTATGTCAGAGTCATGGGTTGTGTCCACTATAGTTATAAAAAAGGGTCTGGTAATATAAAACCTTATAATGATAATTTATTTATAAAGTACAACTATAGGAGCATTATACAGTGATATGCTGATCCGGAATCGGTACGAAATACCGATGGAGGAGATGCCGGCTGTCAGTACACTGACAGAGGCATCCCTACGATTCGAATCCGAAGGGGAATGGTAAGTAATGTTCCCCTGTCCTATTTACCCCCCCCAACACTCCTTTCTTGTACCCTCATACTAACCCTCCCTACCCCGCACCCTAAACCTAATACTTACCTTGCCCCGGTCTTCTTACGATCGGGATGCCGGCTGCTGGTATTACAGCGTCAGCATCCCTTGTCTGGTTGGTATTCCAGCGCCAGTGTTTTCTCAGTGATGGGGATTCTGGCGCCGGGAAAACGGCGTTGAAACACTCTGGCACGACTGCGCTTGCACCTCTACTCCCCCCTTTTACT
Organism: Taudactylus pleione; assembly: GCA_031769625.1. Taxonomy (NCBI): domain Eukaryota; kingdom Metazoa; phylum Chordata; class Amphibia; order Anura; family Myobatrachidae; genus Taudactylus; species Taudactylus pleione. The sequence continues at coordinate 6,740,301 of JAUIMM010000435.1, read as the reverse complement.
GGACTGCCCCTGTTACCACCCACAAACGGCCTCTCCTGTCACTCACTCTGCTGGGCTGGCTTTGCTGTACGAGCGAGGGATCTGCGATCGCACTGTGTAATTTACGCATGCACACTGCAATGCATACGCATGCGCAGATTAGCAACCATTGGCAATAGCGAACGGACTGCGGATAGCGACCGGGTCTGAATCAGGCCCACAGTGCGGTATACAGTGTGGGTTGGACACAGTGCAGGTCGGATACAGTACGGGTCTGATTTAGTGTGGGATACAGTGTGGGTTGGATATAGTGCAGGTCAGATACAGGGCCTTATTCAGCAGTGCACTGCTGAATGCAGAGTCCCAATGATCGGGAATCTGTGCAGGTGCCTGACCTGTTCTAAGCATGTGCACAACAGGTCTGCAATTGATTGATTGATAGTCTGCTACCATTTGTGGGCGGGAAGCGTGCGATGATGGCCTCTGTTTCACGAAACAAAGGCGTGACACTGTCATTGGGGGGAGGGAAGAGACCAGGATCTCAATAAGCTGTCAGAGGTTTCCTGGTCTCTTTCTCTCATCTGCAGCAGCCAGTTTGCGTGACCCCATGGGTCATCTTAGCCGGCCGATGTTCCTGCAGAGTATCTGATGCTGCATTGGACAACACAGCTCGGATAAGTAATGCAGCAGGAGGCGTGATGCCTCCTGTGCATTACCATATCTGCAAGGGTCACAATTGCAAAGCTGCCTGAGTGCACATATCATATCTATAGCCTGCGTACAGCTTTGCGATTGCGATCCTTGCTGAATCAGGCCCACAGTGCGGTATACAGCGTTAGTTGGATACAGTGCAGGTAGGATACAGTGTTGGATACAGTGCAGGGTGCTGGCAGTATCCTCAGTGCAGGGTGCCGAAGGTGTCGGCAATGCGGGGGTGTCGGCAGTGGGGGCACAGCGGTGCGGTGGGATGGGTGGCATATTTCTTCCTCTTCCTGTGCCCATTGAAGTCTATGGGCAAGCACTTATTGGCTGAGAGCTGTGACAGACAGATCTCTTAGCCAATCAGCGGCAAGCCCATTGACTTCAATGGGACTTTAAAAATGGCCACTCGAGGCAATACTCCTAGATCTGACAGTGGGATATTGAGGTTTTGCCTCAATTAGGGATCCGGGGAGGGCGGGGAGTTACGAGCTGTGTCTCAGATCCCTGAAGTTTGGATAGGCTCGGTTCACTGAGAACCAGGCCCGCTCATCTCTAGTTGTAACATAATAAGGCTATGCATTTCTCCTGTAACCCTCTATTTGCAATGTCTATCTTTTCACAGGTCCACTGATAATGGGGCCTATTCATCATTACTAAACTTTCCCTGGAGGTAATTAGGTTTAGAACTCGCATGGAGTTCTACCTAATTGCCAGAGGAATTCATCATTTCTCCTCCCTATAACTATCTATTCCGAAAAGCTGTCATTTTTGCAATGACAGCTTTTCAGGAAATAGATAGTTATCCCTGTCTACACTAACTTACTGCAGCTGGAAACAGTGCTGCGCATGCGCTGTTAAATTCGTTAACCCAGCGCATGCGCAGCACTGCCTACACATGTGGTAAGTTTGTGTCCCCCCCCTCCTCTCACTAACCCCCACCTTCAGCAATTACCTGTCCGCGCAGCAGCCTCCGGCTCCGTCCTGCTGGTCTGTCACATGGTCTCCCAGCAGACCACAGTACAGATTAGAAAAAAAAAAAAAAGTTTTTCTTTTTCTCTAATCTTTATTGTGTTCTGCTGGGAGAACACGGTGTCCGACCAGCCTCCGGAGCCAGAGGACGCACCAGACCGCCGGAGGAAGACGCCGGAGGACCTGTCCAGCTGGAAGCAGGTAAGTTTCACCTGCTATTCGCCACCTCACAGAGGCGAATAGTACCTCCATCAAATTCCGAAAATTCATAATTTTCATAATTTGAATACCATAATTTCCACATCCCCATACTAATTTCCACATCCCCATACTAAGTTAATTTAGTGTTGATGAATAGGCCCCAATGTTAGCAAAATATAAGTAAGTAATAATAAAAGCATTTACAGGTTGTTTAAGGGAACACTATTGGCAGTGGCCACGCCTTTGCCTCTGAGCCATGAATAAGGTTCCTGCGTGCTATAATGTGTTGAAATCTCCTTTATTACTGTGCCCTGGGTAAGTACTAACTGCTGTGTTGCTGATTGCAGTGAGAGACACCTCTCCTTTGTCCTAAAATAGTGGAACTTTTCCAACCAATTTTTCTTATGTTATTCTTAGTTATATTTTGGGTAGTAGGGATGTGCAGGCTCGGATAGGTTTGAATTTGCACGCTGAGTTCGGATTTTTCCCTCCAAAAAAACGGAACTCAGAAAGAGGCAAAACGTCATCTTGCAAGGACAAAAATCATCATTCCTGGACTTGTTGATGTTTGTCCATGCAAGATGACGTTTCGCCTCTTTCTGAGTTCCGTTTTTATGGTGGGAAAAATCCGAACTCAGCGTGCAAACTCGAACCTATCCGAGCCTGCACATCCATAGTACAAAGCAAAAGTAGGAATCATTCAATTTCTGGGTTGCTTCTACCTGTAGTAACAGCATTCGAGATGGGTCCCAAAAATGAATAAGCTTTCTATTTTTAATCAGTTTATTTCTCACTATTATAGTTGACTGAAATATCTGCTGTTTTTACCTGGCTGGGCAGGAGCTTGAATTGAAAGTGGCTCCATCACCTCCTTTCTGGATCTTTATGAGGGTTATCTCTGAAGAGGAAACAACGCTTGGCTTGCCTGTCGAAATGCTTTCTCCCTGTATTGGATGGGATCCTCTGTGTGAGATGGACTGGCCTCAGTGTGAATGTAGGCTGTCTCGACACTAAGTGGCAATAATAGCCAAGGTTTAATCCAATCAGCAATTGAAGTTGCGCTCAGAAGCTAAGGAGGCTGCCAGGCGTTGTTGGTGAGCAAAATAAGAAACCTACGGCTAAATGTTGTTCAAGCTCAACAGAGCTAAAGCAAAACATGCCATCTACATGCCACACTCCCTCATATTATTATTTTGTAATGAAACAAAACACCAGATCCTCAACCAGCCCTTACTTTAGACTCCTGCTATCCCTGCCCGTCTGCTGCACTAGTCCTGTTCTTAGGTGTAATTTATACAGATCCAGGCCTGATCCACAGGGAATGTCGTTGAAGTTTGAAAACTCTTCTAGAACTTGTTACACGGTCATGGATTCTGCTCTTGTTATAATCTTTATTACTTTGAAAATCAGATACCAATAAATTATACAATTTTATTTAAAGACATGTTCACTTAACAAAGTGCTTTTATTACCAGTTATTTATATAGATCCTACATGTTTTGGGATAAATTATCCTATGTGTTCACCAGAAACAAATAGGATAGGGTGAAAACAAATTGTCGAAAAATGAGGATTATCGGTGAAAAATCTAATTAGATACCGCCAATAGATGTCAAGTTAAGTTGGTCCTACTCCTTATAATATACAGATTTTTTTGCATATGCAAGGCAGATGAGACTGTCTTCATTACATCTTGTTCCTGAAGTGAAGAGAGGAGCCATCCAGTCAGGGGCGTGCATAATTAACAGGCAGCGTCATAGTACACGTCACCTGGTTGATTTTTACACTGAACTGCTCGCAGTGCTTGCGGTAGGGTACAGTCACCCGCAAGCACTGCAGTCAGATCCGATGATTCCCGATGTTCCGATGCTTGTATATACTTCCTGGAGATGACGTATGCAAGTGGGCAGCTAAAGATAGGCTGGTGAGCGTCTATAAACACAAAGTGATCGCTCGCCAAGACATAGTGGGCGTGCTTATGCCTAGCCGTGCGAACGGATGCCTTGACGTCACTTAACTGAATTTCGATATGCTGGGAGCAAGCGTCCACATCTAGCAAGCTGGTCTGAATCAGGTCCTATATCTTTCAGTTAGACTGCACAGACGTATAGCTAATGTATGGTTACACTGAATACCCTCAGCCATTGCCCGGAGTTGTGCTGTTGTCTTTTAACATTCCATTCATATGCTCCTGTCTGACTTTTTCTTTGCCAAGTCTCATTTGGTTTAGTTTACTCAGCAGAAACACCTCACTTTTTAAAGGAGATCTTTCCGGCAGCCATTCAATTGCATTTCAAATATGTTTAGCGGTAGTCGCATATTTTATGTAAATTAGCTTGACATTTTCAACTAATGAGCTTATGATCGCTTGTGACTGTCTTGTGTCTTTCTTATCCTGTTTATGGTTATTAACCCCCCGTTCTAACTGTATTAATAACCCCCCACAAGTTTTGTCACTCTCGACAACAGAATGGCAATCTTAAATTTCCACAACCAACAATTGTCATTATTCAGATTAGCTACTGCTAGTATAAACTCTGATCTCTCAACTATTTTCTTTTCCTTTTTTCCCTTTGAAATACGCTGACAATGTACTCACACTTCTTTTGTGTTACGTCTGGACCCATGGCCTGTTGCAGAATATCTCTGTTCAAGCATCAATATGCAGTAAAAATTGTGGGATTAAACTTTTTTGTGACCAGAAGACAACTTCATAACGTAACATGACATAACATATACTTGTAATGAAGTATTAACAAAGACGTTCTAAAATAGAGTATTCTGTCACAACTTAAGAAACACTGGGGTAGATGTATGAAAGCGCCACGTTAAGTACCGCTACTGAGGCGAAGCAGGAAGCACTACCGATGAGATGTAAGAGCATCTCATCGGCCGGAGAGGGGGGGTGTAAACTCCCCCCTCCGGCTCTACCCGCTAGAGACCACAGCGCATCAGCCTAGTGCTGATGCGCTGTGTCTCTGTCCTGGCAGCTCCACTGAGCATGCGCAGGATCTCGCAAGTAACCCCAGATCCCCGCGTGCAGCCTGGAGCCAGCAGCCGCCGCAGCAGGGACAGCGCTGTCTCTGCTGTTTAGATAGGCTGGCGCTAGGCTTATAACTATAACGACAGCTACAGTGGGCCGAACAGTCAGACGATCTGACATGGCCCAGGCTATCGGCGCTGCTATCTTGTAGATAATGACAGGGGCACATAGCGCCCCTGTCATTTACCGCCCAGACCCCCGATCATACATCGGGGAGAAGCGGTATCAGCGCACCTAACATGCACTGAAACCGTTTCTGGGCTTCATACATCTTCCCCATTGCCACTTGCTGTCCCTACAGTGTAGTTTTTCAAGCATGCTCAGGATGCAGCTGTTGCTAGACTCCATTTCCCACTGCAGAGACCATTTTGGGGACATAATGTACAATATATATGACTAGTCTGCAATTTAAATTACATACTCTGGTTGTGCAAAGATTTTTTCTGTGTGCCTTCTGTATTTTAAAACTAGAGATGAACAGTTCAGTTTTAAGGGTAACAAATGAGTCCCAGCTCTTGTCTCACAACGAAGTTCAATTGCCAAAGACTGTAGTAGTAGGTTAGTAGGTAGATGGAATAGGTGCCTGGGAAGGGTTACTCCATTGTCAGTGCATGTGTGTTCATTGTTTGTTACACACACTTACTGCACACTCACATACTGCAGTTCAAACAAATAGTAGAGATGAGCGGGTTTGGATCTAAGAGATCCGAACCCACCCGAATTTCCCTGCCTGCCATGGATGCCTGACCCGAGGCAAAACCTTGTGACCTCTCTGTAGAGTCGCGAGGTTTTGTTTTCAGCGGGCTTAACGCTGATTGGCATTAAGCCGATTGAAAACAGCACAAAAGAAGAAAAGAAGATGGCGCCCATCATACCTCACCGCCTGACACCGCCGGCACCACCTGCTGCCGACACCATTGGCACCCCCAACTGGCAGCATCCCCCGCTGCCGACACCGCCACTACCGAAACTCCTGCACCGCTGCCCAACGTACTGAGGACACCGTCGGCAACCCCCACACTGCCGACACTGCCAACACTCCCACACTGAGGACACCACCAGCACCCCTGCAATTGACACAGTCAATAAACCTGCTATGAGGACACCGCTGGCACCCCTGCACTGCTGACACAGCCAGCAAACCTGCACTAAAGACACCACTGGCACCCCGCACTGTCAACATCGACAGCTGGAGTGACGGACGCCCGTCGTTAGCTGGGTCTCGCGCATGCGCACGTTGGAGCCGGCTCCGGCGTGCGCATGTGCACTGGCCAAACATCGACCCGTACGCGAGCGGGTCTGAATCAGGCCCTGAATCCGTGTTGGAAATTAGAAACTGAACTGCCACATGTTAGTGCCGCCCACTGTGTCACTTAGCATTAGTCAGTCAGCTAGCTGGATGCAACCTTTTTTGCCTTAACTAGATGAAGCAAATAATATTGTGAGGTGGTCAAAATTTATTGGAAATTACTGGAAATAAATGTTATTGAGGTTAATTATACTGTAGGAACAAAAACAGGCCCATTTTATGTGATTTTAGCTGTTTTTATGATTTTTTAAGAAAAAATCCAGATCCAAAACCAAAACATGAAAACAAAACACGGAGGTGAGGTTTTGGCAAAAACAATCCAGATCCAAAACCAGGGTAGATCCAGATCCAAAACCAAAACACGGGGGTCGGCGCACATCTCTAAAAAATAGGCTACTGTGTGTGATGCTGTTGATTGCTTTATGTTTGTTAAAGTGAACCTTCACCTTTTTTTCCCAAGGAAATCTATCACTGCAGTATATTGTTTATCTGTCCAAAAATACTCTACTTTGTCTAAGCTGAGGCTCTTTGTTTTGATTCTTTTTTCCTGTTATTAAAGAAAATTGCAAAAACCAAAATATTTTTTCTGTTGTCTAAAAAACCTACAGTCTTTGCTATTTCAATTTAAAACTATTGTGTATTTTAAGAACTGTGTGTTGAGACAAGTGACACAGCGTATATTACTGATCTGTCTGCTGCGGTATCCCCCCATCATCTGCACTCCAAAACAATTCTCACAAAGGAGACCTGTTCCTCGTAGTGTGCGAAACAATTGCTAACGTTTTTTTAAAAGAAATAATTATTTAAAAATTTGTATAGTGTGTTATTCAACCAGTGTAAGTGACATTGTGTGCTGTGGTATCCCCCCACCTTCTGTACCCCCAAAACAATTCTTCCAAAGAACACTTGCTCTTCGTAGTGCATGAAAAAAATTGCCAGTGTTTGTGTAAAATAAAATAAAAATTGCATAGTGTTTTCCTTCCAGTGAATGTGACGATGTGTGCATTGGTATCTTCCCAACATCTGTACTGCAAAACTATTCTAGCAAAGGGAACCTGTTCTGCTTAGTGCATGAAAAGAATTGCAAGTTTATGTGTAAAAAAAATAAGTTTAAAAAAATTGCATAGTGTATTTTGCCGTGGTATCTCCCTCCCCATCATGTGCACCCCCATAACATAAATATTTCTTGGCTGGTGTAAAAAAAACCAAACCTCCATTCTTTTAATACAGCTGCATAGTAAAGGTAACAGTCCCTCCTTTCCCTATTTCATTGTTGTTCGTTCCCTTAGTGTGGTGGCAGTTAAGTTGAACAACAGTAGCTTTATTCCTGTCCTGGTGTCACAAATAAAACCAATCAAGGATCAATCGATAGAAGAGCAGGAGCAGCAACCCAGTACTAGTGCTGGGTGGTGGTCAGGGGGAAAGAAGGTTTAAGAAAGGACACCTGAAATCTAAATGATATTCCACAATGTTAAAAAAATATATCACTGCTAACAATGAAGGGAAAATTTATTGCAGAAAAATGTAAAATTGCCAACACGCCAAACACCACACACAGTGGCAAGGAAAGGCTGAGACCATGGCTTTCCTTTGTGAGTGGTGGTCCTGTTACTGCTGTTTCATGCCCTATAATGTTTATTGCGGAACCAGGGGCCAAATACAGTCAGACATCTTCTGTGACCTCACACATGCCACACAACTTAAGCAAGTAGTAGTAAAAAGGTGGATTAGTACCCCTTATATGCTTCAGCAACTGGAGGAACAGCAACAAGCCATACAAACATACACAACAATGACATAGGGACTGGGAGGGGGGGCATTGTACCTTACTCCAGCACAGTGGAGAATACTCTTCATTTTATGCAAGCTACTGAAGCCATTTGAAATAGTAACCATTGAGGTGACTTCAGACACTGCCAGAGTCAGGTGATTCCCTTAATTAAAATACTGAAAAGCTGCTAGAGAAACTGAAAGAGGAGATGAAACAGCAATTCCGCTAGGTATTTTGGATTGTAGATTTGAAGTTTTTTATTTGCTTTTCCGGGTCCAAAGGGGTTACAACACCTTACAATTGAATCACTAGATTTTACAACCATGCTTGATCACAAATTTAAGTCATATGTAATGTTTATCTTTCCACCTGACACAGATCTTAATAGATTGAAAAACCACCTTGCATGCCAGTTGTCTGCTATCAGGAAAAAAATGACCTTTTCTAAGAGATGGTGATGAGGATACATAAATTAATGCACCACAGTGAAACAGTATTATGACATCTGGTCATGCTTAATATAATTGCCTAAAATTATTGACACCTCTACCATAAATCAATCTGATACACTAAGCATCAACCGAATGGTGGAGGATTATTTAATGATAGGGGTGTGCACCGGCCACTTTTCGTGTTTTGTGTTTTGGTTTTGGATCTGGATCTTTCTTCGTGTTTTGGATCTGGATTGGTTTTGCCAAAACCACCCTTCCGTGTTTTGGGTTCTGGGTTTTGTGTTTTGGATCTGTATTTTTTTTTTAAAAAGCATAAAAACAGCTAAAATCACAGAATTTGTTGGTTTCTCTGCTCCTATGCTATTATTAACCTCAATAACCTTAATTTCCACTCATTTCCAGTCTATTCTGAACACCTCACAATAGTGTTTTCATGTCCAAAAGGTTGCACCGAGGTAGCTGGATGACTATGCTAAGCGACACGAGTGGGCGGCACAAACACGTGACCCATCTAGGAGTGACACTGCAGTGGCAGACAGGATGGCAGTTAGAAAAACTAGGCCCCAAACTGTACATAATGCAAAGAAAAAAAAGAAGTGCAAGATGGAATTGTCCTTGGGCCCTCCCACCCACCCTTATGTTGTATAAACAGGACATGCACACTTTAACAAATCAATCATTTCAGCGCCAGGGTCTGCCACACAACTGTGGCTGAAATGATTGGTTCGTTTGGGCCCCCACAAAACAAGCTGGCAATTAATGTGTCCCTGCACAAACTGGCTCTACGGAGGCAAGATGTCATCCTCATCCTCCTCATCCACCGATTCCTCACCCTCTTCAGTGTGTACATCCTCATCCTCACAAAGTATTAACTCGTCCCCACTTGAATCCACCACCACAGGTCCCTCTGTACCTTCTGGAGGCTGGTCTCCCTGGAAGAGCTGATAATTCATTTTGATGAACATCATCTTCTCCACATTCTGTGGAAGCAACCTCCTACGCCTTTCGCTGACAAGGTTCCCGGCTGCACTAAACACTCTTTCGGAGTACACACTGGAGGGGGGGCAACTCAGGTAAAATAGAGCCAGCTTGTACAGGGGCCTCCAAATTGCCTCTTTTTCCTGCCAGTACAGGTATGGACTGTCTGACATGCCTACTTGGATGCTGTCACCGATGTAATCCTCCACCATTCTGTCAATGGTGACAGTATCATATGCAGTGACAGTAGACATGTCAGAAATTGTTGCCAGGTCCTTCAGTCCGGACCAGATGTCCAAACTTGGTCCTGCCTGCCCTGCATCACCGCCAGCGGGTTGCTTAGGATACCTAAGTTTTTTCCTGGCAGCCCCAGTTGCGGGAGAAAATGAAGAAGGAGCCGTTGACGTGTCACGTTCCGCTTCAGCTGACAGTGTGTTCACCAGCAGGTCTTTGCACCTCTGCAGGCTTGTGTCGGCCGGAAAGAGAGACACCACATAGGCTTTAAACCTAGGATCAAGCACGGTGGCCAAAATGTAGTGGTCTGATTTCAACAGATTGACCACCCTGGAATCCTGGCAAAGCGAATGAAGGGCTTCATCCACAAGTCCCACATGCCGAGCGGAATCGCTCCGTCTTAGCTCCTCCTTCACTTTCTCCAGCTGCTTCTGCAAAAGCCTGATGAGGGGAATGACCTGACTCAAGCTGGCTGTGTCTGAACTGACTTCACGTGTGGCAAGTTCGAAGGGCTGGAGAACCTTGCACAACACGGAAATCATTCTCCACTGCGCTTGAGTCAGGTGCATACCCCCTCCTTTGCCTATGTCATAGGTGGATGTATAGGCTTGTATGGCCTTTTGCTGCTCCTCCATCCTCTGAAGCATATAGAGGGTTGAGTTCCACCGCGTCACAACCTCTTGCTTCAGGTGATGGCGGGGCAGGTTCAAGAGTGTTTGCTGGCGCTCCAGTCTTCGGCACGCAGTCGCTGAATGGCGAAAGTGGCCAGAAATTTTTCGGGCCACCCAAAGCGTCTCCTGCACGCCCCTGTCGCTTTTCAGAAAATTCTGCACCACCAAGTTTATTGTGTGAGCAAAACATGGGACGTGCTGGAATTTGCCCAGATGTAATGCCCGCACAATATTGGTGGCGTTGTCAGATATCACAAATCCCCAGGAGAGTCTAAGTGGGGTAAGCCACTGGGCGATGATTTCCCTCAGTTTCTCTAAGAGGTTGTCGGCGGTGTGCCTCTTACTGAAACCGGTGATACACAGCGTAGCCTGCCTTGTAACGAGCTGGCGTTTCTGAGATGCTGCTACTGGTGACGCTGCTGCTGTTGCTGCGTAAGGTGATACATCTACCCAGTGGGCTGTCACAGTCATATAGTCCTTAGTCTGCCCTGTTCCACTTGTCCACATGTCCGTGGTTAAGTGGACATTGTGTACAACGGCATTTTTCAGGACACTGAGGACACTTTTTCTGACGTTTCTGTACAGTCTCGGTATCGCCTGCCTAGTGAAGTGGAATCTAGACGGGATTTGGAACCGGGGACACACTACCTCCATCAATTGTCTAAATCCCACTGCACTAATGGCGGATACTGGACGCACGTCTAACACCAACATAGCAGTCAAGGCCTCAGTTATACGTTTTGCTTCAGGATGACTGCTGTCGTACTTCATCCTCCTCGCTAAGGACTGTTGGAGGGTCAATTGTTTAGTAAAAGTAGTGGTGTTCCTACTTCCTCTCTGGGATGATGAACGACTCCCAGCAGCAGCAACAGCAGCAGCGGCAGCAGTAGGCGTAGCAATGCAGGATCCTCCAGAGGAATCCCGGATAGGAGAGTCAGTCATGCCAGTGACATGGCCTGCAGGACTACTTCCGATCCTGACTAAGGAGGAAATTGACGAGGAGGGAGTTGACGGTGTGGTTTGCAGGCGCTTGGATACAACAGGACAACGGGATTTAGGTGTCCCTGGACTGCTTACGGTCTTAGCCAAAGTTTCTGAACTTGACAGTAACTTTTTATGAACGCGCTGCAGGTGCCGTATAAGGGAGGATGTTCCTAGGTGGTTGACGTCCCTACCCCTACTTATTTCACCTTTACATATGGTACATATGGCAAGACAGTTGTTGTCCGGATTTGGATAGAAATATTGCCAGACCAAAGAGGTGGAATGTTTGGTCTTCTGCCCAGGCATGACCGTGATGGGCTTTTTCATCCCACGGACAACAACTGTCTCCCCCGGAGCCTGATTTAAACAAACCACATCACCATCAGAATCCTCCTCGCCAACTTCCTCCTCAGCGCCAGCTACACCAGTATCCTCATCCTGTTGTACTTCAACAGTGACATCTTCAATTTGCATATCAGCAAGTGGACTGTGGGTGCTCCTTTCAGCACTTGCAGGGGGCGTGCAAATGGTGGAAAGAGCCACCTCTTCCCGTCCAGTGCTGGGAAGGTCAGGCATCGCAACCACCACCACACTTGGACTCTCCTTGGGGATTTGTGATATCTTCTTAGAAAGCACAGTTCTTCGCTGTGCTTTTGCCAGCTTAACTCTTTTGATTTTTTTAGTGGGAGGAGGGCTTCCATCGTCATGTGAAGCTGAACCACTAGTCATGAACATACTAGGGATCGACCTTAGCCGTTCCTTGCCACTCCGTGTCGTAAATGGCATATTGGCAAGTTTACGTTTCTCTTCAGCTGATTTAAATGTCTTTTTCAAGGTCATTTTCCTGAACTTTGCCATTTGGGATTGTATGTGCCCTCTACTATGACATTGGGCATCGGCCTTGGCAGACGACGTTGATGGCATGTTATCGTCTATGTCATGACTAGTGGCAGCAGCTTCAGCACTAGGAGGAAGTGGTTCTTGATCTTTCTCTATTTTATTTTTATCGGAGAAAGTTTGGTCCTCCATTTATGTTATATCGATTTGATATATACGTGCGGCTAAACACAGAAAATAATTTTTTTTTTGGTTTGGACTGGAGTGTACTTTGGGGGTTACAGCACCCTTTAACGGTCAAGCCAGCCGGCCCTTATGACACAGGCGCACTCTTGGCACTACTTTGTTGATGCACGTGCGGCTACTGCGCACACAATTCACAAACACAGAAAATAATTTTTTTTTTGGTTTGGACTGGAGTGTACTTTGGGGGATACAGCACCCTTTAATTGTCAAGCCAGCCGGCCCTTTACTTATGACACAGGCGCACGCTTGGCACTACTTTGTTGATGCACGTGCGGCTACTGCGCACACAATTCACAAACACAGAAAATAAATTTTTTTTTGGTTTGGACTGGAGTGTACTTTCGGGGGTTACAGCACCCTTAACGGTCAAGCCAGCCGGCCCTTTACTTATGACACAGGCGCACGCTTGGCACTACTTTGTTGATGCACGTGCGGCTACTGCGCACACAATTCACAAACACAGAAAATAATTTTTTTTTTGGTTTGGACTGGAGTGTACTTTCGGGGGTTACAGCACCCTTTAACGGTCAAGCCAGCTGGCCCTTTACTTATGACACAGGCGCACGCTTGGCACTACTTTGTTGAAGCACGTGCGGCTACTGCGCACACAATTCACAAACACAGAAAATAATTTTTTTTTTGGTTTGGACTGGAGTGTACTTTCGGGGGTTACAGCACCCTTAACGGTCAAGCCAGCTGGCCCTTTACTTATGACACAGGCGCACGCTTGGCACTACTTTGTTGATGCACGTGCGGCTACTGCGCACACAATTCACAAACACAGAAAATTATTTTTTTTTGGTTTGGACTGGAGTGTACTTTCGGGGGTTACAGCACCCTTTAACGGTCAAGCCAGCCGGCCCTTTACTTATGACACAGGCGCACGCTTGGCACTACTTTGTTGATGCACGTGCGGCTACTGCGCACACAATTCACAAACACAGAAAATAATTTTTTTTTTGGTTTGGACTGGAGTGTACTCTCGGGGGTTACAGCACCCTTAACGGTCAAACCAGCCGGCCCTTTACTTATGACACAGGCGCACGCTTGGCACTACTTTGTTGATGCACGTGCGGCTACTGCGCACACAATTCACAAACACAGAAAATAATTTTTTTTTGGTTTGGACTGGAGTGTACTTTCGGGGGTTACAGCACCCTTTAACGGTCAAGCCAGCCGGCCCTTTACTTATGACACAGGCGCACGCTTGGCACTACTTTGTTGATGCACGTGCGGCTACTGCGCACACAATTCACAAACACAGAAAATATTTTTTTTTTTGGTTTGGACTGGAGTGTACTCTCGGGGGTTACAGCACCCTTAACGGTCAAGCCAGCCGGCCCTTTACTTATGACACAGGCGCACGCTTGGCACTACTTTGTTGATGCACGTGCGGCTACTGCGCACACAATTCACAAACACAGAAAATAATTTTTTTTTGGTTTGGACTGGAGTGTACTTTCGGGGGTTACAGCACCCTTTAAACGGTCAAGCCAGCCGGCCCTTTACTTATGACACAGGCGCACGCTTGGCACTACTTTGTTGATGCACGTGCGGCTACTGCGCACACAATTCACAAACACAGAAAATAATTTTTTTTTTGGTTTGGACTGGAGTGTACTTTGGGGGTTACAGCACCCTTTAACGGTCAAGCCAGCCGGCCCTTTACTTATGACACAGGCGCACGCTTGGCACTACTTTGTTGATGCACGTGCGGCTACTGCGCACACAATTCACAAACACAGAAAATAATTTTTTTTTTGGTTTGGACTGGAGTGTACTTTCGGGGGTTACAGCACCCTTAACGGTCAAGCCAGCCGGCCCTTTACTTGTGACACAGGCGCACGCTTGGCACTACTTTGTTGATGCACGTGCGGCTACTGCGCACACAATTCACAAACACAGAAAATAATTTTTTTTTTGGTTTGGACTGGAGTGTACTTTCGGGGGTTACAGCACCCTTAACGGTCAAGCCAGCCGGCCCTTTACTTATGACACAGGCGCACGCTTGGCACTACTTTGTTGATGCTCGTGCGGCTACTGCGCACACAATTCACAAACACAGAAAATAATTTTTTTTTTGGTTTGGACTGGAGTGTACTTTCGGGGGTTACAGCACCCTTAACGGTCAAACCAGCCGGCCCTTTACTTATGACACAGGCGCACGCTTGGCACTACTTTGTTGATGCACGTGCGGCTACTGCGCACACAATTCACAAACACAGAAAATAATTTTTTTTTGGTTTGGACTGGAGTGTACTTTCGGGGGTTACAGCACCCTTTAACGGTCAAGCCAGCCGGCCCTTTACTTATGACACAGGCGCACGCTTGGCACTACTTTGTTGATGCACGTGCGGCTACTGCGCACACAATTCACAAACACAGAAAATAATTTTTTTTTTGGTTTGGACTGGAGTGTACTCTCGGGGTTTACAGCACCCTTTAAACGGTCAAGCCAGCCGGCCCTTTACTTATGACACAGGCGCACGCTTGGCACTACTTTGTTGATGCACGTGCGGCTACTGCGCACACAATTCACAAACACAGAAAATAATTTTTTTTTTGGTTTGGACTGGAGTGTACTTTGGGGGTTACAGCACCCTTTAACGGTCAAGCCAGCCGGCCCTTTACTTATGACACAGGCGCACGCTTGGCACTACTTTGTTGATGCACGTGCGGCTACTGCGCACACAATTCACAAACACAGAAAATAATTTTTTTTTTGGTTTGGACTGGAGTGTACTTTCGGGGGTTACAGCACCCTTAACGGTCAAGCCAGCCGGCCCTTTACTTATGACACAGGCGCACGCTTGGCACTACTTTGTTGATGCACGTGCGGCTACTGCGCACACAATTCACAAACACAGAAAATAATTTTTTTTTTGGTTTGGACTGGAGTGTACTTTCGGGGGTTACAGCACCCTTAACGGTCAAGCCAGCCGGCCCTTTACTTATGACACAGGCGCACGCTTGGCACTACTTTGTTGATGCTCGTGCGGCTACTGCGCACACAATTCACAAACACAGAAAATAATTTTTTTTTTGGTTTGGACTGGAGTGTACTTTCGGGGGTTACAGCACCCTTAACGGTCAAGCCAGCCGGCCCTTTACTTATGACACAGGCGCACGCTTGGCACTACTTTGTTGATGCACGTGCGGCTACTGCGCACACAATTCACAAACACAGAAAATAATTTTTTTTTTGGTTTGGACTGGAGTGTACTTTCGGGGGTTACAGCACCCTTAACGGTCAAGCCAGCCTGCCCTTTACTTATGACACAGGCGCACGCTTGGCACTACTTTGTTGATGCACGTGCGGCTACTGCGCACACAATTCACAAACACAGAAAATAATTTTTTTTTTGGTTTGGACTGGAGTGTACTTTCGGGGGTTACAGCACCCTTAACGGTCAAGCCAGCCGGCCCTTTACTTATGACACAGGCGCACGCTTGGCACTACTTTGTTGATGCATGTGCGGCTACTGCGCACACAATTCACAAACACAGAAAATATATTATTTTTTTAGCACTTGGGGGGAGCACCCCTGATGGACAGAGCACCCCCTGGACAACACTGCAGCACTCCTTTAGGACTGGGACACTGCACAGGACTTTGGAGTGGACACAGCCCCTATGGAGAACTGACTGCACAACACAGTCCAGCCAGCCCCTATGGACTTTGAAGTAGTGGACACAGCCCCTATTAACAACAGCAGCACAGCACAACACAGCCAGCCCCTATGGACTTTGAAGTAGTGGACAACAGCAGCACTACACTACACTACACTACACTACACAGCCCTAACTCCCACCCTCCCTCTTCACTGTCCACAGCCGAGTGAGAAAATGGCGCCGACGTGGGTACCTTATATAGGATCCAAAACCCGCGAGACTCGGAAGGCGGGATGATGACGTTTTGCCTCGATTTCAGATCCGAGTCAGGCGGGAAAAGTCGAGCCTGATTCGGATCGGACTCGGATCGGGGGGGCTCGGGGGGGTTCGGATTTCAGAAATCCGAACCCGCTCACCCCTATTTAATGACAATGTACAAATTAACATGTCACAGAGTCCTATTGATTACTAGGAAGATAAAAAGGCAATTTGTACAAACTAGCTTTGATTTACTTAAGCTGCCTATCCTCCACTGTGTTCTCAGAAAGAGTGTTTAGCAAAGCCAGGAACCTTGTGAGCAATCAGCATTGGAGGTTACTTCCTAAAAATGTGGAAAAATTGCTGTTCATCAAGATGAACTACAACTTCTATGAGGAAGACCTTTGACACCAATTACAACAAAGTACAGAGACTTCAGAAATGGTGGACTCCAGTGAGGATGAGATAATATTGTGTGATGCCTATAGCAACACTGATGAGGATGAGGAAAATAATGACACTGCTAGCTACCTGTCATGATCCAGAGTGTAGAAACACACTATTTACCTATGCAGTGTCTATCCTGGTTGGCACAGAGGAGATCCTGGCTCGCATACTGCATCCGCATGGCTGCTGGGCATAGGCATGGTACTCTGCATCCCTATACTCCAGGCAGGCTTTTGTCTCCTGTCCGAATGCTGGTCACATGCCGGCCTTCCCTCCAGAGCTTGGTCGTGGGCGCGGCCATCTTGGACTCTTTCACATGAGTCCAGTCATCCACTCATAGCATGGTGTCTGTGGGTCTGCTGACTGCACCGACCTATCATCCAGAATCCAGCCCTATAAATTCTTTCCTCTGACTGATCTCCTCTGCCAGTACAATGTTGCTTCCACTGAAGTTACAGCTCCTGTGCTGTGCTCCCTCCATTGCTATTCTGAATGGTGCAGTCCGTCCAAATCGATTATCTTCATCTTCAATCAACTTCACCATCGATTGTTGCAGTCCAGATTTGCTATTGGGAATTATTCTCATTTCTTCAGCTGCAGTCTGGATTTGCCATTGGGAATTATCTCTCCGAGTTCGACTATTGGAGTTTGGTTACCATCATTGGGAATTATCTCTCAATCAACATTGATTCATATCAACATCAGTTCCCACCGCCCATCTCTAATAAACTTATCATAAATTCCTTTCAAGTTCCAACATCGCTTCTTACGGAGCTTCTTTAATAAAGTTATCATCAATTGCTATCAAGCATTCACCTCGCTTCTCAGCAACCATCAATATCAAGTTCTACCATCGGGCACTATCCAGTGCCAACATCGGTCCTTACCGATTGTCTATGCTGATCCAGTATATTCTTCTATGGATTTTTACTATTAATATCAAGTCATCTACTCTTGTGGACTATTATCATGGTCTAGTGGTTCCTTCATCGGTTCCTCCTGACATCACAGTCATCACATCTACCACCTATTCCTCTATGAGAGACCTGGGTCCAGCCATCCAGATTTGTGCATTCATCTTCAGTTACCCATGACTGCTCCCAGTTAAATCTAACTGCAGGCGTGAAACCTTTAGCCCATTGGTAGCTTATTTTGTGGGGGCCCAAACAAACTACAGTCAGAAAAGTGGCAGTCCCTGTTTCTGAAGAGCTTGGTTTGTGAAACTGTGCCTGTCCTTTTTTAATATATAACATTAGGGTGGGCGGGAGCATCCAAGAACAATTCCATTGTGCACCACTTTTTATTATGGGCTTTGCCAAGATTGTGTGTTTCGACAGTCATTGTATATTACTGTACTTTACTGGGCCATTTATGTTTTTTTGTATCTTGCAATGCCATCCACCAGACATATAGGCCCTGTTTCCTGCTGTTTTTCAGCAGAGTATCATCAACTCATCTAGTTAATAATTAATTATCAACTTTGGCTAGGCTGTTACTCTGCCTTGAATCCTGTGGCCTGTGATTTGCAATTTTGATTAAGTTTCCACTTTTAAAATCTCATTGGGATTTTGGATGCTTGTTTTGTAATAGTTTGTTGGATGTCTCAGAATTGTATTTTATAGTTATAGTAGTACTATAATCAATCAATCAATGTCATTGGGATTTTGGATGCTTGTATTTAATAGTGTTTTCCATTTCTCTGACTTATTTTTATTTATAGTTATATTAACACTGTAATCAATCAATCCTTTACCTGCCTTCCACTAAATACTCCACCTCCATTTACCTGTGCTGGTCTCGGGCCTCTGATCTAGTTCTTGATTAGTGAAAACATTCTATAGCATTGTAAAGTTTCTATTCAACTGCCATCTTGTCTGCCACTGCAGTGCCCACTATGTTTCCTAGATGTGCTATATTCTTATTTTAAACTACCAGCCAGCTCGCTGCAGCCTTTGGCCAATACTTGTGAAAACAATATTGAGACCTGTTAAGTGAGATATTGACTGGAAATGACTGGAAATTAATGTTATTGAGGTTAAAAAATACTGTAGGAGCAAAAACATTTATGCTGTACGTAACCTATTTTAGAATTTGTTTTAGATTTGCATACCCAAAACCAAAACACTTGAGGGTGGTTTTGGCAAAATCAAAACCTGGGGGTCCGCACACATCTCTATTTAAAAACAATAGACATTATAAAACTATTTGGAGCATGTTTTTAAAGGTTACAAGAATTGGGGAGTATTTCACGTGAATCATAATTTGTGCAGTAGGGCACTTCACAGAGGTGTGAATTTCTGGCGATATAAGTTTTGTGGAATGTCATTATGCACATTTCTTTGTAAATTAGCATTTTGCAGACATTATAGTCTATGAACAAAGGGACTGATTCAGTAAGGATCACTTGTGCGTACACAGGATTTGCATGGAACGCAGCTGCGAATGTATGCTAATGCCTGCCATTACTCATCTGAAATACAGACGCCGACTGCTGCTTTCTCACATCCATACTACCTCACATTCCTGTGTATACATCGGTACCATGGACACATATCAGCCCGTCACGCAATATTTAAACCAGGTCTGACCAGCTGCAGAAACTGTAAGTCTCGTCGCACACAGTGAGTACACAAGCTGTGTATGCAATCGCAGTGGCTAATTTATGCACGCCCAGGAAACAGCGTTCAATCAGACAGACACGCCTGCGTTTTTCCAGCCACTCCCTCGTCATCACCCACAAACGCTCACAGCCTGTCACTCTGCGATGGATTCCTCAGTGTGTCCATAATCACAGTGCGATCGCAGTGGCACGCACAGTGCATAGCATTACGCATGCTCAGTGTTTAACAATCGATCAATCAGCATACTTAATTGCAATTGCGTACGCTGCTGAATCAGGCCCATAGTTGGAATGATACCTGTAAGGTCAGTCTACTGCATATTTTCTTTGGGTTAGAATGGGAAAATGTTAAATCTCAAGGCCAAGGGCTCTATTTATCAACATTATTTTTACTAAAATAATGTGAAAAAGGGTGTTTTCACACCCTTTTCACATTATTTTAGTATCACCTATAGTTATTACTGGGCAATTGGAGTAGAATTCGTAAAATTCTACTCCAACCCCTAAGTATCACTTATTTTTAGTAAAGCAGATCGCATTTCCCATAACTGTAATGGGAAATGTGATCCGACCAAAGTTACTAAAAATAAATGTGAAAAAAATACCGGAGAAAGCCCTGTGATAATAACGCCACCTGGAGGTGGCATTATCCAGGGTCTCCCCCGGTTACCGGCCTCCTGCCCTGCTCTAAACGGGGAGAGGAGAGCCGGGAGTCGGTCCCAGTAATCAGCTGTGTGGTCTAAACAGACCGCAAGCTGATTACAGTAAAAGAAAAAAAAAAAAAAAAAGTATAAAAAAAATTACTTACCTGACTCCAGGGACCGGTGATCGGGCCTCCGGTGATGTCTCCCCTCCGGTCAGCTGGTCTCCCACAGTGCACTGCGGCCCGGTCATCAGGTGATCGGGCCCCAGTGTAGTATGAGAGATCACCTGACCGGAGGGATGGAGACCAACACCGCAGGCCTGGAGCATGCAGGTAAGTGTAAGTAAGGGAGGGGGGGTCGCGGGGGGGAGGGGGGGTTGGCGGGAGTCCGCGATCGCGGGCTTAGCGGTGGGGGGGTGGAGCTTAGCGCCGGAGGGGGGGAGCTGCGGCGAGCGGTCGGCGCATGCGCGGGCACTAAATCACTGTACCAAAATACCATGATAAGGCTCCGAGGGGGAATCGCAGGGACAGAGCTTTATCGCAAGCTCTGTCCCTGCAAGGGATTTGTAGTAAATCCCTGTGATATTGACTGAATTCGCAATGCAAATTCAGTCGGTAATATCACACTACAATCTGCATTACAAATGCGGATTGTGGTATATAGAGCCCTATATGTGGAACATGCAGATTATTTTGTAGAACAGTTTTGTAAATTTCACTCATCTCTAACCTCATGTTTCTGAACTGGGTTTTTTTCGGCATTCAAAATGTTTTAATTTAATATCTTCAATGCACGTCCTAAGCCCACATCCTAAGCACAGCACTTTTGTTTGAGTTCAACAATGTGATGTAGCTCTACAATAAGTCTACCTCTTCCATTCTCAGTTACATACAGACCAGCACAACAGTGACTACCTTGTTGGCAACCATCGGTGGACCATGGTGTGATATTATCCAAAGTGTATATATGCCTTATACAAGGTCACTACAGTTACCATACCTGCATGATAACAGCAGCATTGTCATATTTTATACAGCTTACACTCTATTTTAGTTATTCTATTTTATATATGCACATCTGATTTTACCCACTGAGGACAGTGATACAAGATACATCAGAGACTGTAACTTTGAGGATCTATATGCACCAGATTTCCACCCCCTTTTCTATGAACTATATATAACAAAAACATCAATCACTTTGGCTGTCAACTGTTATAAATGTATTGTTAGCTCCTTCACTACTTATTTGCTGAGATGCTCCTCATGCTGTTTTATAGTCTGATGAATGATAAATGTATAGAAGCAGATAAGCATCAGAAAATATACAGAAGACTTTACAAAAACAAAACAACTGCTCAGATATTCAGTGCCTTTATTTTAGCTTTCTTCACTGTCCTACAGTGCACTCTGGGCCTGATTCAGACCGGGTTGTGAGCGCTGAGTGCTCGCAACTGGGTCGATGGTGGCCCACAGCGCATGTGCACGACGGAGCCGGCTTCGTCATGCGCATGCGCGAGACCCAGCTAGCGACGGACACTCCGTCGCTCTGGGTCTCGCACCAAAGGGGGCGAGCTGTCGATGTTGACAGCTCACCCCCTTTGGTGGGCGGGCCGGGGGGGTGGCTGCCCAAACGGAGGCATTCCCATGAGAACGCCTCCATTTGGGGGCGGCCCCACTGACATCACTTGTGGAGAGGTTCCGGCTCTGTTAGAGCCGAAAGCTCTCTGGGGCTTGCGATGAACGAGACCCTACCACAAGGGTCTCGTCGCAAGCCCGATGGTCGCGATGGTCTTGACCATCGCGACCATCATCATGGCCGCTCCAAGAAAAAAAAAGACCGGCCCTGATTCAGAGCGAGCGCTCTGTCAGAGCGAGCGGCTCTGAATCAGGCCCTCTGTTCTTAATATATGTTGGTATGTGTTCAAAATGCAGTCTTATAGGAAGGGTAATCATAGCCCTGTGACAAGTATTATAAGGGCACAGTAGGGAACTTCCGAGGTGGGGGGGGCATGATGTTTATGGGGCTACACCTCAAAAGCTATTGGTGGTAATGAGCTGAAATTAGGCATGGGCGAGTAGAACTGTTGCTTCCAAATTTCAGTGCAAAAACATAAAAAATGAGGATTTGGGAGTAATCTAAAGTTCCACCTGTCAGTTTTTTCTGACACTCTCAGTTAGGACCACTTTCTGCTATTATCTATGGGGGATATTTGGGAAGGCATAACTCAGGGTAGGGGGCGAATTTAGACTTGGGGTTTGTTTTATTAGATAGCTATTGTTCCAGAGTAGGACCTTTTGGGGTTCAGGTAAATTAGAAAGTTACAGTTTTTAAACTATTACCTCATGAATCTGCCATTATAGAGATAGGAAGTTTCAACTTGTTGCGCAGCCTAAGTTTGTGCCTTCAGCAGGTACTCACTGTGGCTTCACTTCAGTGCACCAAGATGGCTGGCCAGTGGGGGCGGGTAGCGGCGGTGGGCTCGGGGGAAGGAAGCGGCCATTAGCTCTGTCCGGGACTGGGGGAGGGGGGTTAGCAGGCGTTAGCTGCTGTCGGGACCTGGGGACGGTAGCGGGCATTAGCGGCGGCAGTGTGGGTGGGGGGGTAGTGGTGCGGGCCGCAGGACCTGGGGATAAGCAGTGCGGGGGGTGGTGGTGTGGGCCGCAGGACCCAGGGATCAGCAGACAGATGCAGGCTTAGATCTGGAAGATCCATGATACCTGCATCTGTGTATAAATAAACAAACACAGAAGCAGGGACGAGATCAGTGAGGTCCATCTGTACTTCTGTGTTTAAAAAAAAAAGAAAACCTGTGTAAAAAAGAAAATGGCAAGGCCCCAACCCCCCCCAAAAAACAACCAGCACTGGGCTTTGGAGACCCAGTACTGGTTGTTCTAAATACAAGGGACAAATGACGAAGGGGTTCCCATGTTCAGCAAACCAGGTTCTGGAAATACAGTGGAAAAAAATGCGTAGGGTTCCCCTGTATTATACAGAACCAGCACCGGACCCTTTCTAGCTGGGGTGTAATGCCACAGCCAAGGGATCCCTATCACCGGGCCTCCCAGCCGAAGCATTACCCTTGACCACTAGTTAGTCCAGGCCAGGGATCCCTGGGGAGCAGGGGACCCCTCCAATAAAGGGGTCCCTCTCTCCAGAGCACACCAGGACCTGGCTGATAGTCTGGAGCTATCTCCAGCAACCCTGGCCGGTGGGTGCCGGGTTGATTATGTAAAGTGTGGTGTAAATAAACAGTAAAAAATATTGTCTTTTGCTGTGGAACTACAGATACCAGCAAGCCTCCCCCACATGCTGGTACTTGGAGAACCACAAGTACAAGCATGCGGAGCATTACGAGCCCGCTGGTCAGAGGCATCACTAGGGTTGGTGTGACCCGTTGCTGTAATGCACGCTGACACCCCCCACCACCAAAAAAAAAAGGGACCAAGGTGAGCTTCTCTGCAAACTCTTCACCCTTACCAGTCCAGCAGTCACACTGTGCTCCTCCCAGAATGCCGGGTGTACCCGGTGGGTATGATGACGCGACGCCCGGTATTCTGGGTAGCAGTGCTTAAAGTGGTCCTAGAGACGTGGTGGAATGACCCCTCCTCCCCCCTTCCTCGGCTATTTACCAATAAAACGACAGCCTGCGCCTATGGCATGTGGCGCAAATAAGGGGCATGACCTCAAAAGAAAGGGGCATGGTCATACAATACTTTCCCCATTTCAAATTCTGCCACACAGCAGCACAATCTTATTCACATTACACCGCACAGAGGACCTCATTCAGAGCTGCTCGCAAAATGCAAACGCTCGCTCTGAATGAGGGCGGCCGCTTTTCTTTTGAAAGGCGGCCTCCTGGCTGCTCGCTAAGCTGTGGGTGATGGTCGGGATGGTCGAGACCATCGCGACCATCGGGGTTTGAGACGAGACCCTTGCGGTAGGAAGCACCCTACTGACAGAGCAGGAAGCACCCTACTGACATCACTGGTGATGTCAGTAGGGCCGCCTACAAATGGCAGGCGTTCCTTCAGGAACGCCTCCGTTTGTCCGGCCACCACCCCACCCCACCTACAAAACGGGGTGAGCTGTCTATCAACATCAACAGCCGCCCCTTTTGTAGCGAGCTCCGGAGCGAGTGCATTTGTCACTCGCTCCAGGGCTTGCACACGCACAGTGCGAGCGCTGTGCATGCGCAGGGCCTCACCATCGACCCGCTTGCGAGTGCATAGCACTTGCGAGCGGGTCTGAATGAGCTCCCTAGTGCCCCTGATTCTCATTACACCATAAAGTAGTGTCCCTTAATTATGTTACGACACACAGTAGTACCCCTTTTACACAAGGCCCACAGTAGTGCCCCTTTTACACAATGTCCACATTAGTGACCTTATACACAATACCCACAGTAGTAGTGCCCCTTATACAATGCTCACAGTAGTGCCCCTTATTCAATGCCCCCATTAGTAGTGCCTCTTATGCAATGCCTCCTGTTGCTGTGTACATTATGCAGTTCCCCCTTTAGTAGTGCCCCTTTATGCAGTGCCCCCTGTAGTTGTGCCCAGATGCAATGCCCCCTATATTATAGCCCTGTATGCAATGCCTCCTGTATTAGAGCCCCTGATGCTGTGCCCCCAAATGTGCCCCTTACACAGTGCCCCCAGTAGTGTCCCTTATACAGTGCCACCAGTAGCACCCTTTATACAGTACCCCCAGGAGCTCCTATTATGCAGTACCCCAGTAGTGCCCCCAGACAGTAGTGCCTTTTATTCTGTGCCCCCAGTTGTGCCCTTATAATGTGCTCCCTATACAGTACCCCCATTAGTGCCCTTATGCAGTGGCCGCAGAATGCCCCCAGTATTGCCCCTTATGCTGTGCCCCCTCTGTGCAGTACTACTTACCTCTCTTCACGATATCCAGGCTGGCTTGCACTTGGGGTGTCCGGGTGCATACCTCATTCTTTTTCTCCCTCCCAGAACCACAAGCAGAGCTGGCGTGCAGCGTGCGTGATTACCTCACCGCGGCCGGCGTCCAGAGCCACACAGGCACAGAGAGATGGTCTGCGATCTGTGCTTGTGTGTGGTTCTGGACGCCAGCCGCGGTGAAAGAATGAACTGACCCTCGGCGGTGGCGTGCAGGGCCTGCCCATTTGGGGTTGGCGGGGGTGCGGTGGTGCCGGCAAGGGGATGTGCGGGCAGCTGACGCATCTGTGGATGGGGTGTGGCCCACGGGTGTGTGTGCTGCTCTTTTTGAAGGGTGATACCCTGAGCATTCCACACCCCCCGCAACCCCTTAGTGATGCCACTGCAGCTGGTTCCTGTAGATCCACAGCAAAAGCAATAATAACTTCATCAATGCTTTCTAGCTCTCATCCTAACTTGCTACTACATGCTCCCTCCTCCCTGTCTTCCCCATCTGTATCATGCCCATCTGTCTGCCCCTCCCCTTGAGAATGTAAGCTCTTGCGAGCAGGGCCCTCTACCCTCTTGTGCTTCTTGTTACTTTATGTTCATCTACTTTTTACTCACCACTAGGACACCTAACACTTGGTGCCTATGCTTTGCTGCTTATGTGGGTGTTATGGCCACCTATGTATCAATGTATATAATCCATGTCCTTGCCCTTCATTGTATTGTATTTTACTGTAAGTCACTTTTTGGTTATGTACCTTGTAAGGCGCTGTGGAACACTTATTTATTTATTGTGGTGCCATATAAATAAACGATAATAATAATAAAAAGCCACAGAACACACACACCGTAGAAAGTAAAACTTTATTAACACATACATGCATGCACACATGTACACACACGTACACACTCTATCTCACATACTCACCTATGTATCCCTGTAGCCCATCTGTCCTCTTCATGTAGATAATCCATAGAGTACCTGTAATAAAAAATTTATACTCACCTCCTCCTATGCGTGGATCACGTCCTCTTCATTCCAATGTAGGCAATCCAGGGTCTTGGCAAGGGTATTGAAATCCTGGTGCAGAGCATTCATTGGCTGAGATGAGGTGAGCCTTCCACCTCTCAGCCAATGAGCGGTTCTCACCATTGACTTCAATGATGAAAACCGCGTGTGCCCATTAAAAAATTGCTGCCGCGAGCCAATCACGGCTCACGACGTCATCACCTCGTCCCCTCAGCTGGCTTATATAAGCTAGGGAAGGCAACGGCATGGCAGTCCGACGACGGAGGGGCAGCAGTAAACACTGCCGAAGAAAGAAGATGCTGAAGAAGTCCTGGTTGGCCGGCGGCCAAGCAAAAGAGCTTAAAGGCCGCTGCCCTCCAAGTGAAGGTGCACAACAATAAAATATTAAAACAAACAGTGTCAGGTTTTTTTCATATTTATTTTACAGGGAAACTATAGGTATCAGCGGGCCCTTAATACCCCGCCTGCTGGTACTTGTGGTTCTCCAAGTATCAGCATGCGGGGGAGGATTGCTGGGGCCTGTAGTGCTACTGCAAAAGAATATTCTAGCTCTTTATTTTGCACTACACTTTACAGGGGTTCCAGAGATAGCCCCGGGCTATCAGCCAGGGCCTGGGGTGCCCTGGAGAGGGGGACCCCTTTATTGGGGCATCACCAGCTCCCCAGGGATCCCCGGCCTGGGTTGACTAGCAATCAGGGTTGATGCTTTGGTCGGGGGGCCCGGTGAAAGGCTGTGGCATTAGCCCCCCGCTACAAAAAGTCTGGTGCTGGTTCTTTATAATACAGGGGAACCCTACTAATTTTTTTCCCCTGTATTACCAGGACTGGCTCAGAGCCCTGGTAATGTGTCCCCCGTATTTTGGCAACCAGGACTTGTTCTGAATAGCCCAGTGCTGATTGTGCTTAATATGGGGGACCCCTACATCATTTGTCCCCTGTATTTAGTACAACCAGTACTGGGTCTGCAAATCCCAGTGCTGGTTGTTCTTTTGGGGCGGGGGGCCAGGCATTTTTCTTTTTTATTTTAACACTTTAATTTTTTTAAACAGCAGTCCAGACGAATCTCACTGATCTATCCATGCATCTGTGTTTATTTTTATCACACACAGATGCAGGCATCACAGATATCCCTGATCCGAGCCTGCATCGGCCACGCCGCCAACGCCCACTAATCCCAACTGATCCCGGCCACAGCTAATGCCCACTTCCTCCCACGAGTCCCTCTTCTGTAACCGCCCACACTGGCCAGCCATCTTTGTGCACTCAAGTGAAGCCACAGTGAGTACACCTGCTGAAGGCACCAACTGAGGCTATTGTGTAGTGACACATCATTGTGGCCATTTTTAGGGCATGATCACTTGCCACCATCAGCCAATTATGGCCGATAGTGGCAAGTGACCATGCCCTAAAAATGCTTAAAGATAGCAGAATTACACCTGCTTACAAAATGGGCCGTAACATCAAGGATCAGGTAGTACACAACGATGTGTCACTACACAATAAAAAAGAGGCTCCCATACATTTCTTGATGAAAAAAACAGGGAATTATAGATGTACTGGTTGCATTACCTGCAGTCATCTTGAGATTCAAGTTTGTATATCCCCATTCGGGCAAAAAATTTCACATCAAATATCCTTTAACATGTTCTAGCCGATTTGTAGTGTACTATATTAGGTGCCCTTGTGGATTCCTTTATATAGGAAAAACAATACGCCAGCTTAAAGAACGCATGGCGCTCCATCGATCCAGTATCAGGGCAGCTTTGGATGGGAAATCAGTCGATTAGCCAGTGGCCAAGCATTTTAGGGACCATAAACATGGACTAGCCACCTTGCGTTGTAAAATGATAGACTGGATCCCTCCAAGCAATAGAGGTGGCGATAGAGGTCGCAACTTGCTCCAACATGAAGCAAGATGGATTCATGATTTATGGACCCTGAAACATTTGGGTTTGAATGAAATTAATTATTTTTCTTGCTTTTTATAGATTCATATGTACTCCCTGTGATTCAGTACTACGTATCAGGTGTTAGTATATTGCAGTATTAGACATATAATTCAGTGACAGGCTTTTGTGATAGTTCTATGTACTTCTGTTGTGTAGCCCTTAATTGTATATGTGCGTTCGTATATAGAACTAGCTAACTTGTTTCATTTTGGGATTAATATATCATCTTTATTTAGTTCTAGCTTTTTCCGCAATTCTGGTTGCCATGGTGATGGATTACACATTGGGTGTACACGCCCCCAGGGATGACGGTGACGCCGGCGCCATGGCGCTATCTGTGACGTCATCGAAACCCCGTCGGGACGCTGCAGCACGGTGATGGAGCACAGGGTGAAGTGTATTTAAGGTATGTATTTTTGTTGCTCTGTATGTCTTGATAAAAGTGCTGAAGCACTGAAACGTTGACAAGGAAGCACTGTAGTGCTGTGTTTATTTGTATGCTATTGGAGTCTCACTGAGTGCCGTCCCATATCCTTTGGTATCTATCTATCTATCTATCTATCTATCTATCTATCTATCTATCTATCTATCTATATATATATGAAACATAATATTTATTGCAACATTTCAGATGCTTTATTGCATCTTTCATCAAGGTCAAGACAAAGGAAAGATGCAATAAAGCATCTGCAACGATGCTAGAAATATTAAGTTTCTCTCATTATATATATATATATATATGTATTAGGGGTGAGCGGGTTCGGATTTCTGAAATCCGAACCCCCCCCGAGCCCCCCCGATCCGAGGCCGATCCGAGTCAGGCTCGACTTTTCCCGCGTGACTCGGATCTGAAATCGAGGCAAAACGTCATCATCCCGCCTTCCGGGTCTCGCGGGTTTTGGATCCTATATAAGGTACCCGCGTCGGCGCCATTTTCTCACTCGGCTGTGGACAGTGAAGAGGGAGGGTGGGAGTTAGGGCTGGCTGGGCTGTGTAGTGTAGTGTAGTGCAGAGTAGTGTTGTGTTGTGCTGTGCTGTGCTGCTGTTGTCCACTACTTCAAAGTCCATAGGGGCTGGCTGTGTTGTGCTGTGCTGCTGTTGTTAACAGGGGCTGTGTCCACTACTTCAAAGTCCATAGGGGCTGGGTGGACTGTGTTGTGCAGTCAGTTCTCCATAGGGGCTGTGTCCACTCCAAAGTCCTGTGCAGTGTCCCAGTCCTAAAGGGGTGCTGTAGTGTTGTCCAGGGGGTGCTCTGTCCATCAGGGGTGCTCCCCCAAGTGCTAAAAAAATAATATTTTTTCTGTGTTTGTGAATTGTGTGCGCAGTAGCCGCACGTGCATCAACAAAGTAGTGCCAAGCGTGCGCCTGTGTCATAAGTAAAGGGCCGGCTAGCTTGACCGTTAAAGGGTGCTGTAACCCCCAAAGTACACTCCAGTCCAAACCCCCCAAAAATATATTTTCTGTGTTTGTGAATTGTGTGCGCAGTAGCCGCACGTGCATCAACAAAGTAGTGCCAAGCGTGCACCTGTGTCATAAGTAAAGGGCCGGCTGGCTTGACCGTTAAATGGTGCTGTAACCCCGAAAGTACACTCCAGTCCAAACCCAAAAAATAAAAATATTTTCTGTGTTTGTGAATTGTGTGCGCAGTAGCCGCACGTGCATCAACAAAGTAGTGCCAAGCGTGCGCCTGTGTCATAAGTAAAGGGCCGGCTGGCTTGACCGTTAAAGGGTGCTGTAACCCCCAAAGTACACTCCAGTCCAAACCAAAAAAAAAATATTTTCTGTGTTTGTGAATTGTGTGCGCAGTAGCCGCACGTGCATCAACAAAGTAGTGCCAAGCGTGCGCCTGTGTCATAAGTAAAGGGCCGGCTGGCTTGACCGTTAAAGGGTGCTGTAACCCCCAAAGTACACTCCAAACCAAATAACAAAATATTTTTTCTGTGTTTGTGAATTGTGTGCGCAGTAGCCACACGTGCATCAACAAAGTAGTGCCAAGCGTGCGCCTGTGTCATAAGTAAAGGGCCGGCTGGCTTGACCGTTAAAGGGTGCTGTAACCCCCAAAGTACACTCCAAACCAAATAAAAAAATATTTTCTGTGTTTTTGAATTGTGTGCGCAGTAGCCACACGTGCATCAACAAAGTAGTGCCAAGCGTGCGCCTGTGTCATAAGTAAAGGGCCGGCTGGCTTGACCGTTAAAGGGTGCTGTAACCCCCAAAGTACACTCCAGTCCAAACCAAAAAAAATATATTTTCTGTGTTTGTGAATTGTGTGCGCAGTAGCCGCACGTGCATCAACAAAGTAGTGCCAAGCGTGCACCTGTGTCATAAGTAAAGGGCCAGCTGGCTTGACCGTTAAAGGGTACTGTAACCCCCAAAGTACACTCTAAACCAAATAACAAAATATTTTTTCTGTGTTTGTGAATTGTGTGTGCAGTAGCCGCACGTGCATCAACAAAGTAGTGCCAAGCGTGCGCCTGTGTCATAAGTAAAGGGCCGGCTGGCTTGACCGTTAAAGGGTGCTGTAACCCCCAAAGTACACTCCAAACCAAATAACAAAATATTTTTTCTGTGTTTGTGAATTGTGTGCGCAGTAGCCGCACGTGCATCAACAAAGTAGTGCCAAGCGTGCGCCTGTGTCATAAGTAAAGGGCCGGCTGGCTTGACCGTTAAAGGGTGCTGTAACCACCAAAGTACACTCCAAACCAAATAAAAAAATATTTTCTGTGTTTGTGAATTGTGTGCGCAGTAGCCGCACGTGCATCAACAAAGTAGTGCCAAGCGTGCGCCTGTGTCATAAGTAAAGGGCCGGCTGGCTTAACCGTTAAAGGGTGCTGTAACCCCCAAAGTACACTCCAGTCCAAACCAAATAAAAAAATATTTTCTGTGTTTGAGTGCACCTTAGCCGCACGTATATATCAATATAACTTAAATGGAGGACCAAACTTTCTCTGATAAAAATAAAATAGGGAAAGATCAAGAACCACTTCCTCCTAGTGCTGTTGCTGCTGCTGGGAGTTGTTCATCATCCCAGAGAGAAAGTAGGAACACCACCACTTTTACTAAACAATTGACCCTCCAACAGTCCCTAGCGATGAGGATGAAGTACGAACGCAGTCATCCTGAAGCAAAACGTATAACTGAGGCCTTGACTGCTATGTTGGTGTTAGACGTGGGTCCGGTATCCGCCATTAGTGCAGTGGGATTTAGACAATTGATGGAGGTAGTGTGTCCCCGGTTCCAAATCCCGTCTAGATTCCACCTGCATCCTCAAAGCAGCAGCGACAAGCATGCGTCTGTCTGTTAAAGGGTGGTGTAACCCTCAAAGTGCGCTCCACAAACAATAAAAAAATTCTTTTTTTTTTTTCTGTCTTTGTGAAATGTGTGGGCTGTAGCCGCACCTGCATCCTTAAAGCAGCAGCGACAAGCGTGCGTCTGTCTGTTAAAGGGTGGTGTAACCCTCATAGTGCGCTCCACAAACAATAAAAATATTCTTCTTTTTTTTTCTGTCTTTGTGAATTGTGTGGGCTGTAGCCGCACTTGCATCCTCAAAGCAGCAGTGACAAGCGTGCGTCTGTCTGTTAAAGGGTGGTGTAACCCTCAAAGTGCTCCAAAAAATAAAAAAAATAATTTTTATGTGTTTGTGACTTGAGTGCGATGTAGCCGCACGTGCAGCAACACAGTAGCAGCACCAAGTGTGCGCCTGTGTCATAAGTCAAGGGCCGGTTTGGACATCTGGTCCGGACTGAAGGACATGCCAACAATTTCTGACAAGTCTACTGTCACTGCATATGATACTGTCCTCAAAGCAGCAGCGACAAGTGTGCGTCTGTCTGTTAAAGGGTGGTGTAACCCTCAAAGTGCGCTCCACAAACAATTAAAAAATTCTTATTTTTTTTTCTGTCTTTGTGAAATGTGTGGGCTGTAGCCGCACCTGCATCCTTAAAGCAGCAGCGACTAGCGTGCGTCTGTCTGTTAAAGGGTGGTGTAACCCTCAAAGTGCGCTCCACAAACAATAAAAAAATTCTTATTTTTTTTTCTGTCTTTGTGAAATGTGTGGGCTGTAGCCGCACCTGCATCCTTAAAGCAGCAGCGACTAGCGTGCATCTGTCTGTTAAAGGGTGGTGTAACCCTCAAAGTGCGCTCCACAAACAATTACAAAATTCTTATTTTTTTTTCTGTCTTTGTGAAATGTGTGGGCTGTAGCCGCACCTGCATCCTTAAAGCAGCAGCGACAAGTGTGCCTCTGTCTGTTAAAGGGTGGTGTAACCCTCAAAGTGCGCTCCACAAACAATTACAAAATTCTTATTTTTTTTTCTGTCTTTGTGAAATGTGTGGGCTGTAGCCGCACCTGCATCCTTAAAGCAGCAGCGACAAGCGTGCGCCTGTCTGTTAAAGGGTGGTGACACCCTCATAGTGCGCTCCACAAACAATAAAAATATTCTTATTTTTTTTTCTGTCTTTGTGAAATGTGTGGGCTGTAGCCGCACCTGCATCCTTAAAGCAGCAGCGACAACCGTGCGTCTGTCTGTTAAAGGATTACATCGGTGACAGCATCCAAGTAGGCATGTCAGACAGTCCGTACCTGTACTGGCAGGAAAAAGAAGCAATTTGGAGGTCCCTGTACAAACTGGCTCTATTTTACCTGAGTTGCCCCCCCTCCAGTGTGTACTCCGAAAGAGTGTTTAGTGCAGCCGGGAACCTTGTCAGCAAAAGGCGTAGGAGGTTGCTTCCACAAAATGTGGAGAAGATGATGTTCATAAAATGAATTATCAACTCTTCCAGGGAGACCAGCCTCCAGACCGTACAGAGGGACCTGTGGTTGTGGATTCCAGCGGGGACGAATTAATACTCTGTGAGGATGAGGATGTACACAACACTGAAGAGGGTGAGGAATCGAAGGATGAGGACGACATCTTGCCTCCGTAGAGCCAGTTTGTGCAGGGACAGATTAATTGCCAGCTTGTTTTGTGGGGGCCCAAACAAACCAATCATTTCAGCCACAGTCATGTGGCAGACCCTGGCGCTGAAATGTTTGGTTTGTTAAAGTGTGCATGTCCTGTTTATACAACATAAGGGTGGGTGGGAGGACTATTCCATCTTGCACCTCTTTTTTTTCTTTGAATTATGTACTGTTTGGGGCCTAGTTTTTCAAACTGCCAACCTGTCTGCCACTGCAGTGTCACTCCTAGATGGGCCACGTGTTTGTGCCGCCCACTCGTGTCGCTTAGCATTGTCATCCAGCTACCTCGGTGCAACCTTTTGGATATAAAAACACTATTGTGAGGTGTGAGGTGTTCAGAATAGACTGGAAATGAGTGGAAATTAAGGTTATTGAGGTTAATAATAGCATAGGAGCAGAAAAACACACAAATTCTGTGATTTTAGCTGTTTTTATGCTTTTTTAAAAAAAAAATACAGATTCAAAACACAAAACCCAGAACCCAAAACACGGAAGGGTGGTTTTGGCAAAACCAATCCAGATCCAAAACACGAAGAAAGATCCAGATCCAAAACCAAAACACAAAACACGAAAAGTGGCCAGTGCACACCCCTAATATGTATATATACAGTATATATATATATATATATATATATATGTATATTTATATAAAGTTCACAATAGGTCCACACTCACTTCTTAGCTGACATCTTGCTGGGTGACTTAAACCCATATAGGCCCAAGGGCCTGATTCAGACCCGCTCGCGAGTGCATAGCATTCGCAAGCGGGTCAATAGACGGGCAGTGCACACGCGCGAGCCCCGGAGTGAGTGAGAACTTCACTCTTTTGGGGCTCACAGCAAAATGGGGCGGCTGTCGATGTTGATCGACAGCTCGCCCCGGTTTGGAGGCGGGTCGGGAGGGTGGCTGCACAAACAGAGGCGTTCCCGAAGGAACGCCTGCCGTTTGTGGGCTGCCCTACTGACATCACACGTGATGTCAGTAGTGAACTTCCTGCTCTATTAGAGCAGGAAGTTCACTGGGGCTTGCGGTGGACGAGACACTACCGCCAGGCCACACACACAAGCTGTGAATGGTCACCCACAACTATGCGAGTGGCCTGGAGGCGGATTTTTTTAATGTCCCGCCAGCCAATCGGCGGCCTGTACCAGAGCCAATCAGCGGCCACTCTACAGTCAGCGTGGCCGCTGATTGGCTGGCAGGACATGCAAACCCAGTGCAGTCCCGTCAGCTGGCATTCGGGAGGTATCAGTATGTGTGGCAACACATATACTGATACCCGGTGCCTGGATTGGTAAGACCATTTTTTTGTTTTCAAAAGTCCATTGATTACTGCGGAGACCAGCGCCAGGATATAGGTGAGTATGAAATCTTTTTTGCAGGGCCAGTCAATACGGATTCTACTGGAGAAGAGGACCGAAGCATCTTGTATAGGTAAGTATGTGTGAATGGGTAGGTGTGTGTAATAAAGTTATACTTGGCACGGTGTCTGTTTTATCTTTATTTAACTATTTATTTTACAGTGGGGGTAAAGGTGCCGCCCATCTGCCATAGGGCAGCATGCTGGCACCTTTAGTTCCACTGTAAAATACAATAGTTTAATTATATTTCCCCACTTTATTACTCCCGTACCCAATGCTCCAGGGATGCGGGGAAGAGCCCCGGGCTTCAGACCAAGCATGGGGTTAAGGGAGAGGGGGGACCCCGTTTTGGAGGGGTCCCCACCTCCCCTGAGATCCCCGGCTTGGCCTGACCGGCTTGGGCTGATAATGCTTTGGACTCGGAGCCCCGGTGAAAGGGTCTTCAGGCTGTGGCATTACAGCCCGGCCGTTTTGGGTCTGGTGCTGGTTTTAAATATAGGGGGGACCCTACGCAAAGTTTCCCCCCTATATTTAAAATCAGGACTGGCCCTTCAGCCTGATGTTGGTTTCTAAATTACGGGGGAACCCTACACATTTTGTTCCCCGTAATCTTAGAAACCAGGACAGGTTGGCAAGCCTGGGGCTGGTTAAGCTTTAGGGGAGGGGCCCTATGTCATTTTTTTTAACACTTTTAACCCGTTTTTTTACAGGTACAACACAAGCAGCTTACACATATCTCACAGATACGTGCAGGCTGCTTGCTCTGGAGAGTTTTGCAGAGAGAAGACACTGCAATCTTGGGTGAGTCATCTCCTGCAAAACCTGCTACTCGGGGGAGAAATCTCGTTCTGCTTCACCATTGGCGAAAATAAATAAAAATGTGCTGCCTGTCATTGTGGAGTATATACAGTTTATATATAAATATATATATATATATATATATATATTCACTTACTATTGTTACATCCCTCACCATAATACATAAATAATGGGGTTTTGGTTCATAGATTATCCACATCAAAGCACATTATCCGTCAGTGTAGGACCTGCAGAGAAATGGGGTCCCATGATGAGGGCTGCAGGCTTAAATGCATTGATCTGTCCATGAACCAAAACCCCATTATTTATGTATTATGGTAAGTGATTTAACAATGGTGATTGCTGAGTTTTGTGTTTTTACTTATTTAAGCAATGTGGTCACAGGCCACTTTGCACCCCAGACCTGGGAATGGCGAGTGCAGGTTTGCACCCCAAATCTAGTAGTGGCGAGTGCAGTGGTTTTATGACATTATATATATATATATATATATATATATATATATGTATAAATATATATATATATATATATATATATAAATAAATGGAATTTTGCTGTCAGTATTCAAGAACAAAAAATAGCGAAAACCTATTCCCCATTCGGGACACTACCTCACTTCTTGAACCCTGACTATTATTGGTAACACATAATAGGGCTCATTATCTCCAGTACAGGATGGAATATGAAATGATACAGTCTGTATTTTGTTCAAACTTTAGACTTATATTACTATTTATATATTAAAACTCTGTACAACAATAGGTTAATAATGGAGAGAATAGATGAAAAGGGGTGTACTATTCAGTAAGAAAGTGACCACTTAAAGTTCTAAAAAAGTAAAGCACATTCTTCTAATTTTCTATAGAATCACAGGCAATTTAGTTTTGACAACAGTAGCAGCACTTGAAATACAATGGTAACAGACACCAGCTTCAATTGACTCAAATGTAACTATAACTATAAGATGAATGGTATCAGATTTTTTTAGTTCATGCCAGTACATTATGACAGGAGATGAGTGAAATTTTGAAAACTTAAAGCTAAATATTAATGTGGGTACATACTAGAATGATATCGGGACAATTTGCCATATTGGAACATTAAATCATCTACATCGTCTAGTGTGCACGCACAATTATGCGCTACCGCGGACGAAATATGAGACTGTTCAATAGATAGTACTGCGTGGTCAATCAAATGATATTGTGTGTGTGGCAGTGCAGGAACTGTTCCATCATTCATTAAATTGTCTAGTGTGTACCGGCAATCTGTGGGTACACAGTCCCTAGCGATGAGGATGAAGTACGAACGCAGTCATCCTGAAGCAAAACGTATAACTGAGGCCTTGACTGCTATGTTGGTGTTAGACGTGGGTCCGGTATCCGCCATTAGTGCAGTGGGATTTAGACAATTGATGGAGGTAGTGTGTCCCCGGTTCCAAATCCCGTCTAGATTCCACCTGCATCCTCAAAGCAGCAGCGACAAGCATGCGTCTGTCTGTTAAAGGGTGGTGTAACCCTCAAAGTGCGCTCCACAAACAATAAAAAAATTCTTTTTTTTTTTTCTGTCTTTGTGAAATGTGTGGGCTGTAGCCGCACCTGCATCCTTAAAGCAGCAGCGACAAGCGTGCGTCTGTCTGTTAAAGGGTGGTGTAACCCTCATAGTGCGCTCCACAAACAATAAAAATATTCTTCTTTTTTTTTCTGTCTTTGTGAATTGTGTGGGCTGTAGCCGCACTTGCATCCTCAAAGCAGCAGTGACAAGCGTGCGTCTGTCTGTTAAAGGGTGGTGTAACCCTCAAAGTGCTCCAAAAAATAAAAAAAATAATTTTTATGTGTTTGTGACTTGAGTGCGATGTAGCCGCACGTGCAGCAACACAGTAGCAGCACCAAGTGTGCGCCTGTGTCATAAGTCAAGGGCCGGTTTGGACATCTGGTCCGGACTGAAGGACATGCCAACAATTTCTGACAAGTCTACTGTCACTGCATATGATACTGTCCTCAAAGCAGCAGCGACAAGTGTGCGTCTGTCTGTTAAAGGGTGGTGTAACCCTCAAAGTGCGCTCCACAAACAATTAAAAAATTCTTATTTTTTTTTCTGTCTTTGTGAAATGTGTGGGCTGTAGCCGCACCTGCATCCTTAAAGCAGCAGCGACTAGCGTGCGTCTGTCTGTTAAAGGGTGGTGTAACCCTCAAAGTGCGCTCCACAAACAATAAAAAAATTCTTATTTTTTTTTCTGTCTTTGTGAAATGTGTGGGCTGTAGCCGCACCTGCATCCTTAAAGCAGCAGCGACTAGCGTGCATCTGTCTGTTAAAGGGTGGTGTAACCCTCAAAGTGCGCTCCACAAACAATTACAAAATTCTTATTTTTTTTTCTGTCTTTGTGAAATGTGTGGGCTGTAGCCGCACCTGCATCCTTAAAGCAGCAGCGACAAGTGTGCCTCTGTCTGTTAAAGGGTGGTGTAACCCTCAAAGTGCGCTCCACAAACAATTACAAAATTCTTATTTTTTTTTCTGTCTTTGTGAAATGTGTGGGCTGTAGCCGCACCTGCATCCTTAAAGCAGCAGCGACAAGCGTGCGCCTGTCTGTTAAAGGGTGGTGACACCCTCATAGTGCGCTCCACAAACAATAAAAATATTCTTATTTTTTTTTCTGTCTTTGTGAAATGTGTGGGCTGTAGCCGCACCTGCATCCTTAAAGCAGCAGCGACAACCGTGCGTCTGTCTGTTAAAGGATTACATCGGTGACAGCATCCAAGTAGGCATGTCAGACAGTCCGTACCTGTACTGGCAGGAAAAAGAAGCAATTTGGAGGTCCCTGTACAAACTGGCTCTATTTTACCTGAGTTGCCCCCCCTCCAGTGTGTACTCCGAAAGAGTGTTTAGTGCAGCCGGGAACCTTGTCAGCAAAAGGCGTAGGAGGTTGCTTCCACAAAATGTGGAGAAGATGATGTTCATAAAATGAATTATCAACTCTTCCAGGGAGACCAGCCTCCAGACCGTACAGAGGGACCTGTGGTTGTGGATTCCAGCGGGGACGAATTAATACTCTGTGAGGATGAGGATGTACACAACACTGAAGAGGGTGAGGAATCGAAGGATGAGGACGACATCTTGCCTCCGTAGAGCCAGTTTGTGCAGGGACAGATTAATTGCCAGCTTGTTTTGTGGGGGCCCAAACAAACCAATCATTTCAGCCACAGTCATGTGGCAGACCCTGGCGCTGAAATGTTTGGTTTGTTAAAGTGTGCATGTCCTGTTTATACAACATAAGGGTGGGTGGGAGGACTATTCCATCTTGCACCTCTTTTTTTTCTTTGAATTATGTACTGTTTGGGGCCTAGTTTTTCAAACTGCCAACCTGTCTGCCACTGCAGTGTCACTCCTAGATGGGCCACGTGTTTGTGCCGCCCACTCGTGTCGCTTAGCATTGTCATCCAGCTACCTCGGTGCAACCTTTTGGATATAAAAACACTATTGTGAGGTGTGAGGTGTTCAGAATAGACTGGAAATGAGTGGAAATTAAGGTTATTGAGGTTAATAATAGCATAGGAGCAGAAAAACACACAAATTCTGTGATTTTAGCTGTTTTTATGCTTTTTTAAAAAAAAAATACAGATTCAAAACACAAAACCCAGAACCCAAAACACGGAAGGGTGGTTTTGGCAAAACCAATCCAGATCCAAAACACGAAGAAAGATCCAGATCCAAAACCAAAACACAAAACACGAAAAGTGGCCAGTGCACACCCCTAATATGTATATATACAGTATATATATATATATATATATATATATATATGTATATTTATATAAAGTTCACAATAGGTCCACACTCACTTCTTAGCTGACATCTTGCTGGGTGACTTAAACCCATATAGGCCCAAGGGCCTGATTCAGACCCGCTCGCGAGTGCATAGCATTCGCAAGCGGGTCAATAGACGGGCAGTGCACACGCGCGAGCCCCGGAGTGAGTGAGAACTTCACTCTTTTGGGGCTCACAGCAAAATGGGGCGGCTGTCGATGTTGATCGACAGCTCGCCCCAGTTTGGAGGCGGGTCGGGAGGGTGGCTGCACAAACAGAGGCGTTCCCGAAGGAACGCCTGCCGTTTGTGGGCTGCCCTACTGACATCACACGTGATGTCAGTAGTGAACTTCCTGCTCTATTAGAGCAGGAAGTTCACTGGGGCTTGCGGTGGACGAGACACTACCGCCAGGCCACACACACAAGCTGTGAATGGTCACCCACAACTATGCGAGTGGCCTGGAGGCGGATTTTTTTAATGTCCCGCCAGCCAATCGGCGGCCTGTACCAGAGCCAATCAGCGGCCACTCTACAGTCAGCGTGGCCGCTGATTGGCTGGCAGGACATGCAAACCCAGTGCAGTCCCGTCAGCTGGCATTCGGGAGGTATCAGTATGTGTGGCAACACATATACTGATACCCGGTGCCTGGATTGGTAAGACCATTTTTTTGTTTTCAAAAGTCCATTGATTACTGCGGAGACCAGCGCCAGGATATAGGTGAGTATGAAATCTTTTTTGCAGGGCCAGTCAATACGGATTCTACTGGAGAAGAGGACCGAAGCATCTTGTATAGGTAAGTATGTGTGAATGGGTAGGTGTGTGTAATAAAGTTATACTTGGCACGGTGTCTGTTTTATCTTTATTTAACTATTTATTTTACAGTGGGGGTAAAGGTGCCGCCCATCTGCCATAGGGCAGCATGCTGGCACCTTTAGTTCCACTGTAAAATACAATAGTTTAATTATATTTCCCCACTTTATTACTCCCGTACCCAATGCTCCAGGGATGCGGGGAAGAGCCCCGGGCTTCAGACCAAGCATGGGGTTAAGGGAGAGGGGGGACCCCGTTTTGGAGGGGTCCCCACCTCCCCTGAGATCCCCGGCTTGGCCTGACCGGCTTGGGCTGATAATGCTTTGGACTCGGAGCCCCGGTGAAAGGGTCTTCAGGCTGTGGCATTACAGCCCGGCCGTTTTGGGTCTGGTGCTGGTTTTAAATATAGGGGGGACCCTACGCAAAGTTTCCCCCCTATATTTAAAATCAGGACTGGCCCTTCAGCCTGATGTTGGTTTCTAAATTACGGGGGAACCCTACACATTTTGTTCCCCGTAATCTTAGAAACCAGGACAGGTTGGCAAGCCTGGGGCTGGTTAAGCTTTAGGGGAGGGGCCCTATGTCATTTTTTTTAACACTTTTAACCCGTTTTTTTACAGGTACAACACAAGCAGCTTACACATATCTCACAGATACGTGCAGGCTGCTTGCTCTGGAGAGTTTTGCAGAGAGAAGACACTGCAATCTTGGGTGAGTCATCTCCTGCAAAACCTGCTACTCGGGGGAGAAATCTCGTTCTGCTTCACCATTGGCGAAAATAAATAAAAATGTGCTGCCTGTCATTGTGGAGTATATACAGTTTATATATAAATATATATATATATATATATATATATTCACTTACTATTGTTACATCCCTCACCATAATACATAAATAATGGGGTTTTGGTTCATAGATTATCCACATCAAAGCACATTATCCGTCAGTGTAGGACCTGCAGAGAAATGGGGTCCCATGATGAGGGCTGCAGGCTTAAATGCATTGATCTGTCCATGAACCAAAACCCCATTATTTATGTATTATGGTAAGTGATTTAACAATGGTGATTGCTGAGTTTTGTGTTTTTACTTATTTAAGCAATGTGGTCACAGGCCACTTTGCACCCCAGACCTGGGAATGGCGAGTGCAGGTTTGCACCCCAAATCTAGTAGTGGCGAGTGCAGTGGTTTTATGACATTATATATATATATATATATATATATATATATATGTATAAATATATATATATATATATATATATATATATATATATAAATAAATGGAATTTTGCTGTCAGTATTCAAGAACAAAAAATAGCGAAAACCTATTCCCCATTCGGGACACTACCTCACTTCTTGAACCCTGACTATTATTGGTAACACATAATAGGGCTCATTATCTCCAGTACAGGATGGAATATGAAATGATACAGTCTGTATTTTGTTCAAACTTTAGACTTATATTACTATTTATATATTAAAACTCTGTACAACAATAGGTTAATAATGGAGAGAATAGATGAAAAGGGGTGTACTATTCAGTAAGAAAGTGACCACTTAAAGTTCTAAAAAAGTAAAGCACATTCTTCTAATTTTCTATAGAATCACAGGCAATTTAGTTTTGACAACAGTAGCAGCACTTGAAATACAATGGTAACAGACACCAGCTTCAATTGACTCAAATTTAACTATAACTATAAGATGAATGGTATCAGATTTTTTTAGTTCATGCCAGTACATTATGACAGGAGATGAGTGAAATTTTGAAAACTTAAAGCTAAATATTAATGTGGGTACATACTAGAATGATATCGGGACAATTTGCCATATTGGAACATTAAATCATCTACATCGTCTAGTGTGCACGCACAATTATGCGCTACCGCGGACGAAATATGAGACTGTTCAATAGATAGTACTGCGTGGTCAATCAAATGATATTGTGTGTGTGGCAGTGCAGGAACTGTTCCATCATTCATTAAATTGTCTAGTGTGTACCGGCAATCTGTGGGTACACAGTCCCTAGCGATGAGGATGAAGTACGAACGCAGTCATCCTGAAGCAAAACGTATAACTGAGGCCTTGACTGCTATGTTGGTGTTAGACGTGGGTCCGGTATCCGCCATTAGTGCAGTGGGATTTAGACAATTGATGGAGGTAGTGTGTCCCCGGTTCCAAATCCCGTCTAGATTCCACCTGCATCCTCAAAGCAGCAGCGACAAGCATGCGTCTGTCTGTTAAAGGGTGGTGTAACCCTCAAAGTGCGCTCCACAAACAATAAAAAAATTCTTTTTTTTTTTTCTGTCTTTGTGAAATGTGTGGGCTGTAGCCGCACCTGCATCCTTAAAGCAGCAGCGACAAGCGTGCGTCTGTCTGTTAAAGGGTGGTGTAACCCTCATAGTGCGCTCCACAAACAATAAAAATATTCTTCTTTTTTTTTCTGTCTTTGTGAATTGTGTGGGCTGTAGCCGCACTTGCATCCTCAAAGCAGCAGTGACAAGCGTGCGTCTGTCTGTTAAAGGGTGGTGTAACCCTCAAAGTGCTCCAAAAAATAAAAAAAATAATTTTTATGTGTTTGTGACTTGAGTGCGATGTAGCCGCACGTGCAGCAACACAGTAGCAGCACCAAGTGTGCGCCTGTGTCATAAGTCAAGGGCCGGTTTGGACATCTGGTCCGGACTGAAGGACATGCCAACAATTTCTGACAAGTCTACTGTCACTGCATATGATACTGTCCTCAAAGCAGCAGCGACAAGTGTGCGTCTGTCTGTTAAAGGGTGGTGTAACCCTCAAAGTGCGCTCCACAAACAATTAAAAAATTCTTATTTTTTTTTCTGTCTTTGTGAAATGTGTGGGCTGTAGCCGCACCTGCATCCTTAAAGCAGCAGCGACTAGCGTGCGTCTGTCTGTTAAAGGGTGGTGTAACCCTCAAAGTGCGCTCCACAAACAATAAAAAAATTCTTATTTTTTTTTCTGTCTTTGTGAAATGTGTGGGCTGTAGCCGCACCTGCATCCTTAAAGCAGCAGCGACTAGCGTGCATCTGTCTGTTAAAGGGTGGTGTAACCCTCAAAGTGCGCTCCACAAACAATTACAAAATTCTTATTTTTTTTTCTGTCTTTGTGAAATGTGTGGGCTGTAGCCGCACCTGCATCCTTAAAGCAGCAGCGACAAGTGTGCCTCTGTCTGTTAAAGGGTGGTGTAACCCTCAAAGTGCGCTCCACAAACAATTACAAAATTCTTATTTTTTTTTCTGTCTTTGTGAAATGTGTGGGCTGTAGCCGCACCTGCATCCTTAAAGCAGCAGCGACAAGCATGCGCCTGTCTGTTAAAGGGTGGTGACACCCTCATAGTGCGCTCCACAAACAATAAAAATATTCTTATTTTTTTTTCTGTCTTTGTGAAATGTGTGGGCTGTAGCCGCACCTGCATCCTTAAAGCAGCAGCGACA
Source organism: Taudactylus pleione (assembly GCA_031769625.1). Taxonomy (NCBI): domain Eukaryota; kingdom Metazoa; phylum Chordata; class Amphibia; order Anura; family Myobatrachidae; genus Taudactylus; species Taudactylus pleione. Next base: position 6,697,256 of record JAUIMM010000435.1, on the reverse strand, counting down.
ACCGTGCGTCTGTCTGTTAAAGGATTACATCGGTGACAGCATCCAAGTAGGCATGTCAGACAGTCCGTACCTGTACTGGCAGGAAAAAGAAGCAATTTGGAGGTCCCTGTACAAACTGGCTCTATTTTACCTGAGTTGCCCCCCCTCCAGTGTGTACTCCGAAAGAGTGTTTAGTGCAGCCGGGAACCTTGTCAGCAAAAGGCGTAGGAGGTTGCTTCCACAAAATGTGGAGAAGATGATGTTCATAAAATGAATTATCAACTCTTCCAGGGAGACCAGCCTCCAGACCGTACAGAGGGACCTGTGGTTGTGGATTCCAGCGGGGACGAATTAATACTCTGTGAGGATGAGGATGTACACAACACTGAAGAGGGTGAGGAATCGAAGGATGAGGACGACATCTTGCCTCCGTAGAGCCAGTTTGTGCAGGGACAGATTAATTGCCAGCTTGTTTTGTGGGGGCCCAAACAAACCAATCATTTCAGCCACAGTCATGTGGCAGACCCTGGCGCTGAAATGTTTGGTTTGTTAAAGTGTGCATGTCCTGTTTATACAACATAAGGGTGGGTGGGAGGACTATTCCATCTTGCACCTCTTTTTTTTCTTTGAATTATGTACTGTTTGGGGCCTAGTTTTTCAAACTGCCAACCTGTCTGCCACTGCAGTGTCACTCCTAGATGGGCCACGTGTTTGTGCCGCCCACTCGTGTCGCTTAGCATTGTCATCCAGCTACCTCGGTGCAACCTTTTGGATATAAAAACACTATTGTGAGGTGTGAGGTGTTCAGAATAGACTGGAAATGAGTGGAAATTAAGGTTATTGAGGTTAATAATAGCATAGGAGCAGAAAAACACACAAATTCTGTGATTTTAGCTGTTTTTATGCTTTTTTAAAAAAAAAATACAGATTCAAAACACAAAACCCAGAACCCAAAACACGGAAGGGTGGTTTTGGCAAAACCAATCCAGATCCAAAACACGAAGAAAGATCCAGATCCAAACCCAAAACCCAAAACACGAAAAGTGGCCAGTGCACACCCCTAATATGTATATATACAGTATATATATATATATATATATATATGTATATTTATATAAAGTTCACAATAGGTCCACACTCACTTCTTAGCTGACATCTTGCTGGGTGACTTAAACCCATATAGGCCCAAGGGCCTGATTCAGACCCGCTCGCGAGTGCATAGCATTCGCAAGCGGGTCAATAGACGGGCAGTGCACACGCGCGAGCCCCGGAGTGAGTGAGAACTTCACTCTTTTGGGGCTCACAGCAAAATGGGGCGGCTGTCGATGTTGATCGACAGCTCGCCCCGGTTTGGAGGCGGGTCGGGAGGGTGGCTGCACAAACAGAGGCGTTCCCGAAGGAACGCCTGCCGTTTGTGGGCTGCCCTACTGACATCACACGTGATGTCAGTAGTGAACTTCCTGCTCTATTAGAGCAGGAAGTTCACTGGGGCTTGCGGTGGACGAGACACTACCGCCAGGCCACACACACAAGCTGTGAATGGTCACCCACAACTATGCGAGTGGCCTGGAGGCGGATTTTTTTAATGTCCCGCCAGCCAATCGGCGGCCTGTACCAGAGCCAATCAGCGGCCACTCTACAGTCAGCGTGGCCGCTGATTGGCTGGCAGGACATGCAAACCCAGTGCAGTCCCGTCAGCTGGCATTCGGGAGGTATCAGTATGTGTGGCAACACATATACTGATACCCGGTGCCTGGATTGGTAAGACCATTTTTTTGTTTTCAAAAGTCCATTGATTACTGCGGAGACCAGCGCCAGGATATAGGTGAGTATGAAATCTTTTTTGCAGGGCCAGTCAATACGGATTCTACTGGAGAAGAGGACCGAAGCATCTTGTATAGGTAAGTATGTGTGAATGGGTAGGTGTGTGTAATAAAGTTATACTTGGCACGGTGTCTGTTTTATCTTTATTTAACTATTTATTTTACAGTGGGGGTAAAGGTGCCGCCCATCTGCCATAGGGCAGCATGCTGGCACCTTTAGTTCCACTGTAAAATACAATAGTTTAATTATATTTCCCCACTTTATTACTCCCGTACCCAATGCTCCAGGGATGCGGGGAAGAGCCCCGGGCTTCAGACCAAGCATGGGGTTAAGGGAGAGGGGGGACCCCGTTTTGGAGGGGTCCCCACCTCCCCTGAGATCCCCGGCTTGGCCTGACCGGCTTGGGCTGATAATGCTTTGGACTCGGAGCCCCGGTGAAAGGGTCTTCAGGCTGTGGCATTACAGCCCGGCCGTTTTGGGTCTGGTGCTGGTTTTAAATATAGGGGGGACCCTACGCAAATTTTCCCCCCTATATTTAAAATCAGGACTGGCCCTTCAGCCTGATGTTGGTTTCTAAATTACGGGGGAACCCTACACATTTTGTTCCCCGTAATCTTAGAAACCAGGACAGGTTGGCAAGCCTGGGGCTGGTTAAGCTTTAGGGGAGGGGCCCTATGTCATTTTTTTTAACACTTTTAACCCGTTTTTTTACAGGTACAACACAAGCAGCTTACACATATCTCACAGATACGTGCAGGCTGCTTGCTCTGGAGAGTTTTGCAGAGAGAAGACACTGCAATCTTGGGTGAGTCATCTCCTGCAAAACCTGCTACTCGGGGGAGAAATCTCGTTCTGCTTCACCATTGGCGAAAATAAATAAAAATGTGCTGCCTGTCATTGTGGAGTATATACAGTTTATATATAAATATATATATATATATATATATATATTCACTTACTATTGTTACATCCCTCACCATAATACATAAATAATGGGGTTTTGGTTCATAGATTATCCACATCAAAGCACATTATCCGTCAGTGTAGGACCTGCAGAGAAATGGGGTCCCATGATGAGGGCTGCAGGCTTAAATGCATTGATCTGTCCATGAACCAAAACCCCATTATTTATGTATTATGGTAAGTGATTTAACAATGGTGATTGCTGAGTTTTGTGTTTTTACTTATTTAAGCAATGTGGTCACAGGCCACTTTGCACCCCAGACCTGGGAATGGCGAGTTGCAGGTTTGCACCCCAAATCTAGTAGTGGCGAGTGCAGTGGTTTTATGACATTATATATATATATATATATATATATATGTATAAATATATATATATATATATAAATAAATGGAATTTTGCTGTCAGTATTCAAGAACAAAAAATAGCGAAAACCTATTCCCCATTCGGGACACTACCTCACTTCTTGAACCCTGACTATTATTGGTAACACATAATAGGGCTCATTATCTCCAGTACAGGATGGAATATGAAATGATACAGTCTGTATTTTGTTCAAACTTTAGACTTATATTACTATTTATATATTAAAACTCTGTACAACAATAGGTTAATAATGGAGAGAATAGATGAAAAGGGGTGTACTATTCAGTAAGAAAGTGACCACTTAAAGTTCTAAAAAAGTAAAGCACATTCTTCTAATTTTCTATAGAATCACAGGCAATTTAGTTTTGACAACAGTAGCAGCACTTGAAATACAATGGTAACAGACACCAGCTTCAATTGACTCAAATTTAACTATAACTATAAGATGAATGGTATCAGATTTTTTTAGTTCATGCAGTACATTATGACAGGAGATGAGTGAAATTTTGAAAACTTAAAGCTAAATATTAATGTGGGTACATACTAGAATGATATCGGGACAATTTGCCATATTGGAACATTAAATCATCTACATCGTCTAGTGTGCACGCACAATTATGCGCTACCGCGGACGAAATATGAGACTGTTCAATAGATAGTACTGCGTGGTCAATCAAATGATATTGTGTGTGTGGCAGTGCAGGAACTGTTCCATCATTCATTAAATTGTCTAGTGTGTACCGGCAATCTGTGATGGTCTGGGGTGAAGGGAAATTCTTGTAGTAATGCTTACCCACCTTAAGTACCATACTGCATTTGTCTGGGAAATTTAGCCTTAAGTCTTCTACAACCACACTAAACATATAGTCAGCTTCCCAGCTGGGGCGTCTTTCGAGAGAAGGGGGCCCGTGTGCATTCCTCGTCATGGGCCCCCTCCTCTTGTAACACCCACCACAAAGTCAGTTCCAATGTCAGTCCTAGGTGTGGTATAACAGAATTGTTTCTTACCAATCCACAGTCCTGGATAGTACTGTAATCTTCCAGATGGTGATGATTAGATACAAGCGATAGTGTATGGTTAAAGAAGTATTTATTTAAGGGGATTTGTGTAACCAGTAGCACTTTTCACACAAACATTTCAATATTTGTTTACAATACAAATGACTCAACACATTTAAAGTAAATCAATAACACTTGGATCCGTGAAGTGTATTAAACTGGAACTCTGGATTCTCTGTCCGACTGTGGAAACAAATGGGTTAACAGCAAACATACATACAGTCAGGTCCATAAATATTGGGACATTGACAGAATTTTCATATTTTGGCCTCTATTCACCACCACAATGGAATGGAATTGAAATGAAACAAACAAGATGTGCTTTAACTGCAGACTTTCAGATTTATTTTGAGGGTAATTACATCCAAATCGGGTGAACGGTGTAGGAATTACAACAGTTTCAATATGTGCCTCCCACTTTTTAAGGGGCCAAAAGTAATGGGACTATCAACTCAAAAGCTATTTCATGGACAGGTGTGGGCTATTCTCTCATCATTTCATTATCAATTAAGTAGGTAAAAGGTCTGGAGTTGATTCTAGGTGTGACATTTGCATTTGGAATCAGTTGCTGTCAACTCTCAATATGAGATCCAAAGAGCTGTCACTATCAGTGAAGCAAGCCATCATTAGGCTGAAAAATCAAAACAAACCCATCAGAGAGATAGCAAAAACATTAGGTGTGGCCAAATCAACTGTTTGGAACATTCTTAAAAAGAAAGAACGCACCGGAGAGCTCAGCAACACCAAAAGGGCCGGAAGACCACGGAAAACAACTGTGGTGGATGACAAAAGAATTATTCCCCTGGTGAAGAAAAACCCCTTCACAACAGTTGGCCAAATCAAGAACACTCTCCAGGAGGTAGATGTATATGTGTCAAAGTCAACAATCAAGAGAAGACTTCACAAGAGTGAATATAGAGGGTTCACCACAAAATGCAAACCATTGGTGAGCCACAAAAACAGGAAGACCAGATTAGAGTTTGCCAAACAACATCTAAAAAAGCCATCACAGTTCTGGAACAACATCCTATTGACAGATGAGACAAAGATCAACATGTACCAGAGTGATGGGAAAAGAAGAGAAGGAAAGGAACTGCTCATGATCCAAAACATACCACCTCATAAGTGAAGCATGGTGGTGGTAGTGTCATGGCGTGGGCATGTATGGCTGCCAATGGAACTGTTTTCCTTGTATTTATTGATGATGTGACTGCTGACAAAAGCAGCAGAATGAATTCTGAAGTGTTTCGGGCAATATTATATGCCCATATTCAGTCAAATGCTTCAGAACTCATTGGACAGCACTTCACAGTGCAGATGGACAATGACCCGAAGCATACTGCAAAAGCAGCCAAAAAGTTTTTTAAGGCTAAAAAGTGGAATGTTATGCAGTGGCCAAGTCAATCCCCTGACCTGAATCCGATTGAGCATGCATTTCACTTGATGAAGACCAAACTGAAGGGAAAATGCCCCAAGAACAAGCAGGAACTGAAGACATTTGCAGTAGAGGCCTGGCAGAGCATCACCAGGGATGAAACCCAACGTCTGGTGATGTCTATGCGTTCCAGACTTCAGGCTGTAATTGCCTGCAAAGGATTCGCAACAAAGTATTAAAAAGTGAAAGTTAAATTTAGGATTGTTTAGTTTGTTCCATTACTTTTGGCCCCTTAAAAAGTGGGAGGCACATATAGAAACCGTTGTAATTCCTACACCGTTCACCTGATTTGGATGCAATTACCCTCAAATTAAATCTGAAAGTCTGCAGTTAAATCACATCTTGTTTGTTTAATTTCAAAGCCATTGCGGTGGTGAATAGAGGACAAAATATTTATTCTGTCAATGTCCCAATATTTATGGACCTGACTGTATAACTTCACATTCAAGTGTAATAGCATAAATAGATAAACTATGACCCCCACGGTTATTTGGTGCATCAAGCCAACAGAATACAATTCTCTAGTCCACTTACGGAATGCACGTGTTCATCTACTGTATCTAGTAGTCAGTAATTGAAAAACGTTGCCCGGGTTGGAGGATAATGTTTGGAGGAAGAGATGAAATTCTCTATTTTTAGGCAAAATCCTGCACTGATGCTTTCTAAACAATTAAAAGTTACTTGTTGCAGATATTAATTTGCACAAGGTAATCCTCTCTGCCTTCTCTTGCTGGATAATACTGGGTAGCTTGCCTGAGTATAGGGCTGAATACAACAATATCTCTTTAATAGTAACTGTATTAGACTGTGGACCTCATTCAGAGCCGCTCGCAAAATGCGAGCGCTCATTCTGAATGAGGGCGGCTGCTTCTATGGTCCGATCCGGCCTCCTGGCCGCTCGCTAGGCTGTCGGTGACCACCCACAGCTTTAGCGAGCTGCCAGGTTGATGGTCGCGATGGTCAAGACCATTGCGACCATCGGGGCTTGCGCCGAGACCCTTGTGGTAGGGTCTCGTCTACCGCAAGCCCCAGTGAGCTTTCGGCTCTTAGACCCGGAAGCTCACCACTGACATCACGAGTAATGTCAGTGGGGCCGCCCCCAAATGGCAGGCGTTCCATCGGGAACGCCTCCGTTTGTGTAGCCACCCTCCCGCCCCACCTACAAAACGGGGCGAGCTGTCGATCACCATCGACAGCCGCCCCTTTTGTAGTGAGTCCTAGTGCGAGAGAATTTCTCTCTAGCTCCAGGGCTTGCACACGCACAGTGCAGCCACTGTGCGTGTGCAAGGCCTCAACATCGACCCGCTTGCGAGCGCATAGGCGCTTGTGAGCGGGTCTAAATGAGACCTTGTATCCGCTGTAATGAATTTGATGAGTCTCAATTTAAGTGATTTGTAGCAATTTAGTTGTAAGTTATTCTGACAGGATTTGTGTTTGGAGTGGATCAGAGTACTCACTGCCCACCTCCGTCACCAGCTGGTCTGTCCAATTCTGTGGAAACTGCGCCTCAGCCTTCGGCAGTCTCCGGCTGTCACTCTCACAGAAGGGGAAGGTCAGGGGAAACGGCCCCGGTGAGGCTGCTTCCTCCGACAGTACTCCGACAGCTTCCCGGCAGCTCTTCAGGAATCCCTCTCACTCCCGGAAGCGATGGACCCTCTCCATGCTAAACGGTGAGTCCCGTTCTCCTCTCTCTTCAGACGGCATCTACCCAGCGGTCCCATGGGTGCTCCTTTGTTATAACTGCAGTCACGTGCTGGTCACCTTCCTGCCGGCTGCACGCACCGCTTTGCCCCTGCATTACATTGCCCTCTATGGGGCTTTCTCTCCCCCTACACAGCGGCTGCTTGATCTTTCCCTTGCCACGTGCCCATCAGTCCACACAGTTCAGAGTGGGCAGCCTGTTCCAAATTTCCCTCTATGAGAGGTGGACATATAAAGGAATGGACAGCTCTCTTAGTCCAACAAAAAAGCATACAGTGTAAGTATATGAATTATGGTCTCAACATACAGACATATCTTTTTAGTGCACATATATTATTTATAATTTTTTTAACTGTATATTTATAAAACATATATCAACTGAACTGTACCCTCTACGGGTATCACACTCTCACCCCAGTGGCCGGCAGCCGACTTACGCGGCTGACCAGCCACCGCAGAATCAGTAGACTCTGGGCACTACAGTGTGCCCAGAGTCTACTGCGCAAGCACAGATCACCTGGGAAATGGCGCAGCCACCATTTTCCCGGTGATTTCCTCACAGCGCATTCGTGCAAAACACCAGAAAAATGGCCATGGTGGCTATTTTCCGGTGTTTTTGAGCAGCGAAGAAAGACCCAATGCTGGACCTCGGAGAGGAAAGTTTTAGATAATATGGGTGCAGGGTGTGCAGACTAACATTGAAAATGCAGATGGATTGAAATGGGTTTTTGTGGGCAGCAACAGGACAATTACCATGAGGACCTTTAGAACTTATCCACCTCCTGGGAATGTCAGGATTGTGCTCATTTGTGGTGTGCAGACTGAAATGTGATACCTGTTTCTGACTGATCCTTTGCACCCAGCAGATCCTGATAGTAATGATGATGGTTGCAGACAGGAACATGGACGGCTACTCACATAGAAGGACTGGTACTCGCATTAGTATTAGGTAATCAGCAGACTGCCATGGCCAGACAGAAAAGTGTCCACAGATAACCCCAAATCAGAATCAGGCTCTTAAAGTAGGAGGCAATTCAATTAGTCGTGATAATCGCAAGGTACCGGCGATCCCACCACTTCTTCGGCACCTTTCTTTGCACCCTGTAGAAGTGATGTTGGAGTACTCTTATAAGCGGTGATGTATGTAGCCGCATATCGTGACTACACATCATTACTAACTGAATTGCCCCCTTAATGTACAGATACTTATTAAAGAGTGTCAGATAGCTGCATGAAGTGTTTATTGTAAGCATATTGAATTGTAGGGAGTGCAGGGAACATAAGTGTGTGTGTGTGTGTGTGTGTGTGTGTATGGCGGGGGGTGTTTACACAAGTAAATATTAAATATAATGGTTGACAGATGTATCTTTGTGTTTGATAATGTGGACTGTATTGCGGCTGGGTCTTTAGAAATTTATGATGTAGCCACTTTGGAGACCTTGGCATAATTGACAATGGCATGTGGGCTTGGAGCTGTGTATATATACTCACTTGTGAGGGTGTATTCGTGATTTTCAGGTGAGCAGGGAATATAGCATTGACTTGTAGGTGGGACATTGACTAGAGTATAATCTACTGAAAAGTCTTCTTTAATATGATGAGCATGTTTCCATAATTATTATACACCATGGGCCTGATTCAGAGATGAAGGCAAATCTGAGACTTCCAGTGTCTTGCATCCGTCCATTTCTGAATCAGGCCCTATATCAGTGGTTCCCAAGCTTTTCCAAGAGTATCACCTCTAGGCCCAAATTAAATTAAGTAAATTGTACTTACCTGTCATCCCTAGGGTCAGTAATGTGATGTTGGACAGGGTGCACTTTTGTTTGTCCACATATTTTATGATTTGCAGCCACCAGCTCTGGTTTTGCCTTTCACATTTATCATAAATAATTTGATTTGGTCCTGACTCCTGATCCACCAACCTATGGCACCTACAAGGGCCAATTGGGGCACCACTGCACTACATTAATGTATTGCATGCAGCACTGATAAGTGTAATAACTAGACAGGAAAATTGTCATCAGACACTATTGTGTTTGGCAATATAGACTACTGTATAATGGTAAACATTGTGTCCATATAATGTTATAAGTAGCTAGACTTGGGAAGAAGTAGACAAGGCATTGGGTAGAATCTAGAACCCAAGAGTAGTGTACTATAAAGTGTTTGATGCTATATTGTGTAAAAAGGGGAAGATAGTTGAAATCTGCTAATATGCAGTAATATCATAGTGTACTTTGGAGAAATTGCTTTCAAAGTTATTTCACAATTAAGCTGGGTACACACCTGGCAGACGGGTCTAACGATTGGTAAGTGCAAACAAGGCAGGCATTTAAATTACCCACCCAGTTGAGATGTCAGTCACCGGCGGGTCTCTACAGCCAGACGTATCATCTGTACACACCCGCCAATACACTACAGATATATTTGTCAGTGTGTACCCAGCTTCATCCATTGAACTCATAGGGTGTGCTACAATTAGCAGCTCAAACGATGGGGGAATCCCCCAGTTTAACTATCTGTAAAACTGACAGGATGCAGAGGAAAAACATAAAATCAAAATGGTAGCTTTGTAACTTTTATACTTAAGTGAGCAAAATATGGTGACTTCATTTGCAAAGTTATTTATGAGTACAAACAAATGAGACATTAGGAATGTTAAATAGTCTTATAAAAAAAAAACTCTGAGGTGAAGTTTGTTCAAAATTATTTAATCACGCACAAATAAACCAATTATTTCATGCTCAATTCATTTAACAGATATAAATTACTAAAATAGCATCATGACATTCACTTTGTATGGCAGCACCACCTCTAACAAATAACATTTGTCTCTTACATTTTTTGACTGCATTAACAAAAGTTCAAACTTTTATTTGCTCCTGTCTAAATGGAGACCATGTATGTCCAAACTTACCCTCTAAGTATGTTGCCAAGCTAGAAATGGATCCTGCCTTTTTCACCTGGACCTGGTGATCGTAATACCACCTTTGCCTGTCCTGATCTCTTTTCATGTTGTTACAACAGCTGCATTAACCAGTGCAGTCTTTTTTTATAACTTCAACGCATACTACAGCAGAGGAATATCAACTTCCATGAATCTCCCCTCTCAGCTTTACTGGAGCAGTTAAGCAGTCCTCGTAGCCTCCTTCCATACCACGACTCAAAGGGAGAGAACCTGATGGAGTCTAGCAGCACTTTGCGATGTACAAACAGCAGTTGCTGCAGTGATTTCTCCTAGTCTCCCCTCTCCGAGTCAATATATGACCACAGCAATTACTTATGTATTCCATTAAATCACTTAATCAGTCTGTTGGTCTAGGGATGGTATGGAGTAGTGTGAAGGGGACGTACCCCAAACTTGTCCCACCTAGACTGAAGTACTTCAGTACATCGTCTTCAGCTTTACACAAATAGCGCTACAAAGTACTTCCCTTATGTACACCCATGTGTCTGAATGTGCAAGGACTGAGATGCCCACTGTCAGTGTCCACACCCCAGTAACACCATTTGGTACATTGTTAGATACCACTATTGGTTGCACCATCGAAAGTTGCACCAGTCATAAGTATGGCAGGTGCAGTTTCTCCATCTGATGATGGACTCCTATGTGAGTGGTCAAGCATCCATACAGGGAACTACTTTCACCATCACACCTGTGACACTCCCATAACACGCCTATAAGAGGGACCATTTCCATGTGCTAAAACACCTCCCTGTCACTGCCCAGTAATGGTAACTACATTTTTCAATACAGTTGTCCCTACGTGCATCTTAAATTATAACTGTGACTTTGTACGGACACAATTGGGATGGCCAATATGACAGTAGCAAAATGTTACAAAATATTTTTGTAAGAAAGCAGTATGGAACACAAACAGCTGACCCACAAACAGTGCATGAAACAAGTAAAAAGCTGTCTTCAGGGAAAGACAAAGGTTTCTGCCTATAGTTGATTAAAGAACAAGTCCCCCACTTGTTTGCCAGCTACATCCATCACTGATGTGGAATATGTTTGTGATCTAACTCAACTGGAAACCCATTTTTTAATTGTTGATATTAATAATCCATTGCAGTCAGGATTCAGGAGAAGACATATCACTGAAACAGCCCTTGTATGTGAACTTAATGATCTTCTGTTATGGCAAGAGACAGAGGTGACTGTTCAGTCTTAATCCTTCTGTAATTTCTGTGGACTGGACGGCACTTTTCTTAGCTGGTTCATATAACTTATCACCGCAGGTCACAGATAGTTTCGTCTGGAGTAAACTCATCATCAGTTGGGCCACTGCCATAAGGTGTTCCTCAAAATTCTATACCTTCACCCATGATAGAGTTAATATGTTCATGGAATGTATAAATGTATTGATAGACACGTATGTAACCTGTATTTTTTTTTACAGGGAGGTAGAAGTGAGGGTCAGGGCATTGAGCATGCAGGGTAGGGGCCTCTATTATAAAAGAGGTGGAAGGTACTAGAAGGGCTCGTGACAGAGTCGGGAGAGAAGTAGGTCACATGGATGAGTGAATAAGAGGGAGAGTGAGTGGCAGTTGGAGTCAGTCAGCTGTTCCCTCTTCCAGAGCCAAGTCCTCTGACTCACCCATAGCGCTGCCTCAGAGCTGTAACAAACTGCAGCCGGGAGTCAGGTGGAGTGCGGCCAGAGCAGGGTATCCGGAGCTGCATGGGAGAGGTCTCTCAGCGTTGCAGTGCCTAGATTACCGGCAGCAGTGGTGGTTGTGCATAAAGACTGGCCACCCAGAGTGAAGGCTGATGCAGCGGCAGTGGTGAGATGCGGGCGGCTATAGAGTGGAGCAGTCCCCGGCAGTATAGGAAGCCAGAGGCTTCAGAGGTGGGGTTTCCGGGTCCTACAGCCGCAGATGACAGGTGACAGACAGGGAAGCAGCTGATACGGAGGCCGGGCTGGCTGAGGTACATACCGGTTATTGTCCTGGCTGCCCCTTACGTATTGAATACAGCCAATTACAGTGACTATGTCAGTGAACACGCACAGGGATAGCATTAAGTATAGCAGCAGCGCTATACATATGTAATGAGTACCACTCACATTAATGAGTACCACTCACATTATCTGGAATACATCCATAATTATATTACAGTCAGCAGCTGACTTAGAGGATCAGCTACAAGTCTAAACTGGAGAAACCTGAGGCATGTGGGAATCCTTATAGGAATCCTTATGTACTGTTTCTGTACATTGTTTTTGTACTTGTTAGGCGCTGCGGAACCCTTGTGGCGCCATATAAATAAAGGATAATAATAATAATAATAATAATAATAATAATAAAATCATAAGTACAGCACTGTTTTTAGAAGTAATTTACCAAATTGCTAGAAACTATCGAAGTAAAAGCAAGTGCTGGGTGAGAAGAAAAGGGATTTCGGTGTTATATAATATAATACTATAACAGATCCAGTCCTCTCTAATAACAGAGTAACTCATTTTGCACTCAATGGATTGGGAGCTGCAACATAATTGCTTGTGCAAGTAATAACAACTAGAGACAGTGATATATTTAAAGTTATTAGTCAACAACCTAGCACCAAGGTGGTATTAACTATTTCCAGGGCCAGATTAAGGGGGGGGGGCAACAGGGGCGGTCGTCCCTGGGCCCCCACACACAGAGGGGCCCCCACTAGCAGCGGTGCACTGTCTGCGCCCGCTGCTAGTGTCCCCTCCGCTAGTGTAGTGTAGACCGCGCAGTGAGCGCGGCCACACTACACAGTGACATACACACAGCCGCCGGCGGCAGCTGTGTGTTTTTGTTACAGCAGCCGATGAGAGTCACACAGACTCTCAATGGCTGCTGCTTCAACAGAGGGAGCCGGCTGGAGCTCACTTATGAGCTCCGTCTTTCGGCTCCCCCCAGGTGATGATGGGAGTGATGTCATGACGCTGATGTCTCTCCCATAGTGCAGGAGAAGAGGAGCCGGAGTGGACAGCGGCGGTCGCGTCAGGAGTGGGGTTTCAGGTAAGTCGTGGTTTTTTTTGGTGTGTGTGTAAGGGGCACTGTAATGTTGGGGCCGCTTCATGGGGGCACTGGGGGCAATGCATAGGACAACTACTGGCTTCACTGAATAGGGGTGGGCTTCTACTGGGGGCAGTGTATAGGGGGGACTACTGGGGGCACTATATAAGGGGCACTGCGTGGGGGGACCATTACTGAGTCTGGGGGCACTATATAAGGGGCACTACTGAGGGCACTGTATAGGGGGACCACTACTGGGGAGTTATATAAGGGGCACTGCATAGGGGGATAACTATTGGGTCTGGGGGCACTACTGGGGCATTATATAAGGGGCACTGCATAGGGGGGACCACTACTGGGTCTGGGGGCATTATATAAGGGGCACTGCATAGGGGGACCACTACTGGGGGCACTGCATAAGGGGCATTACTACAGGGGACGGTGGTATATAGGGGCCCCCAAAAGTTTGTTGCCCAGGGGCCCCCACAGACCTTAATCCGGCCCTGACCATTTCACATATAAACTTTTGACTTTGACTTCTGCCTCTCTTCATTTAAGCATGTAACAATATACTTGAGGGAAAGGAGTGTCAAACTTCCACAGGCTGCAATAAAATGGTGGAGAGCTACATTGCATACACTGTTGAAGGACTGCATTAGTTATTGTCTCACTGCTGGGGAAGCATAGATTGGACTATTGAACTGGCGTCAGAGAGGGGGGAGTCAAGGTTAAGTCACATATGTATTTGTATAAATTGTGATGGAAGTGTGTTACATGCAATTATACAATATATCCTATGGACTTCAACAGAATGCAATAAGAAAGTGTATGCTTTATTGCAAATGTGTATGTTTTTATTTTTTTATAAACTAATATCTGAAATTTACAAGTGTGGTTGACTTACCGGAAGAGGATTGTCCAAGGGGACAGCAACGTAAGAACCTGATAGAAGACATGGAAAAGTAAAGTGGTATAAGTATAATTAATACATGTGTATTGTTATGCATTGCACTGACATTTCATATATAGCTCAGCAATACATATGTTTACATATTCTCATCACAGGTTTTCCCAGATTAGCCTAGATAGCAGCATCAAACATAATCTGGGTGGAGGCACTATCAATTATTAGTAACAGGTGTTACAATTGCGATTGCTATGCCGTCACAGCACAACTTAAGGACACCCACTTCCCCTTACTCATATCCGTAATCCTTAGCAAGACTGCAAAACCATCGGTAACATAGAGTACCATCGCAGCCTCACTCACATTTGCACAAGCTGTGACCTTACTCGGAAATTGCATCGCAGAGTATAATTTATGCACACCCCTGCAAAAGCATTCAAACGCCCTGGCATGCCTGCATTTCGCCAAACACCCCCAAACGGTACTTCCTGTCAATCACTCTGCGATGGGTCTGTGTAGTCACTGCGATTGCAGCAGCTGGTTCACGCACGCGCTGTGATTCATATGCATGCGCAGAACACAACAATAAGCCGTTTGGGTGCGTATTAGCAGTTGCGATCGCTAATGAATCAGGTCCTCTGAGCACTGGAAGCACAGACTTTATTGCGCATACGCAGGTCTCTGTAGAAATGGCGCGGCTGCAATTATTTCAGCGATTTCCCTACTGCATATGCGCAAAACGCCAGGAAAATTGTAGCTGCTCCATTTTCCCTGTGATTTGTGGAGTGTTGCTGCTGCTGACAGGGGACTCTGGAGAGGCGAGTATTGAAGAAATGGGTGCAGCGTGTGCGGTGTAGACCCTCCTGTACTCAGGAACCCATGTGCACCGCACACCCTGCACCCATTATAGATAAGCCACTGCTAACAATCTTAAATTAACAAATGCACATTCTGGAGTATGATTGTGGTCCAGTCATGGTATTACGTATGCAAACTACTTGGGACTTATGCTTTTTCAGATATGTTGAGCTTTCTGAAAAAATATTTCTCCATACAGCTCTTGATATTCCCCTCTTTATTAAACCTATTATATTACCATTTATATGACCTATGGAAGCTGCAATGATAATGGACCACCATCCTCACAGACTACAGCAGTGGTTCCCAACTCCAGTCCTCAGGGAACCCTAACAGTCCATGTTTTATAGATCTACTCAGTATAACAAATTAAATAATTAGCAACACCAGTGTATCTTTTAAAATGTGTCAGATGGTAATGAATACGTGTGTGCATCACTAAGAAATACAGAAAACATGCATTGTTCGAAGTCCCTGGGGACTAGAGTATCACGCCTCGGGTTAGGAGTTGGTTAGAACAGGTGTGGGAGGCTGAAGAAGAGTAATATGAACTGTAGATGATGATGGGCCCAAAGGCGAGGACAGTAAAGTAAATGTCTTGATGGAACAGCAGATCGGAATGGGAACTGGATACATAATACCGAAGAGATGGGCACAATCGGATTGGGACCAATGATGCTGGGTTGAGAGATGGATCGGTTTGACACCAATATTGATGAATTGAAGAACTTCATCGGTTTTAGACCGATGTTGATGAATTGAAGGACTGGATCGGTTTGAGACCGATGTTGACGATTGCAGAACTTGATCGGTTTGAAACCGATGTTGATGAATTGAAGAACTTGATCAGTTGAGACCGATGTTCATGAATTGCAGTACTGGATAGGGTCGGGACTGATGATGATGAAATGCAGTACTGGATTGGTTTGGGAAAGATGATGATGAATTGCAGTACTGGATCGGTTTGGGACCGATGGTGATGAAGTGCAGTATTGGGTCAGTTTGGAACCGATGATGGAAGTATTGGATGATACCGATGGATGGAGGTATCGGCTGGAACCAATATAGGTTAATGTTAACAAGTCTCTGTGGTAAAACTAGACTGCAATGTTAGATGGAATAAATAGAGATAAAGTGGTCAGAGATAAAGTACCAGCCAATCAGCTCTTAACTGTCATTTTTCAAACACTGTGACATGGCAGTTAGGAGCTGATTGGATGGTACTTTATCTCTGTTCACTTTATCTCCATCCAAGGCTTAGTAAATAGACCCCTTAATAACCAGACTTGGAACTGGAATATAATGGACTGGGTGCCTGATTCATCATGGATCGCTATTGTTAAGCACACGTAGACAGGCAATTGTTGCGTACTGCACATGCGTGTGCATCGCAGTGCTGTGATCATTGAGACCATGCAGTGCCATCGCAGGGTAAATGACAGGTAGTGAGCGTTTGGGGGTGGTGACGGGGGTTGGTCAGAGAAATGCAGACATGCCTGACCAATTGAACGCCATTGCATGGGTGTGCGTAAATTAGCATTGCGATCGCATATGCAGCCTGAGTACTCACTGCTTGCAACAAAGGCCCTCATTCAGAGCCGTACACTCTGAGCAGAGCGCACGCTCTGAATGAGGGCCGCCCTCCTTGAAAATGGAGCGTCCTCCTGGACGCTCGTATAGCTGTGGGTCACCACCCACAGGCTATAGGAGCGTGCAGTTTGATGGCCGCGATGGTCGTGACCATCGCGACCATCGAAACTGCGAGCCGGAGCCTGCGGTTGAGGTTTTCAACCGCAAGCTCCGGAGTGATTTTGGCTCTATCAGAGCCAAAATCACTCCCACTGACATCACTAGTGATGTCAGTGGGCCGGCTTCTGACGGGAGGCGTTCCCGTGACCACGCCCCCAGCACGCCTACCAAAGGGGGCGTGCTGTCAATCAACATCGACAGCACGCCCCCTTTGATCAGACACAACGAGCGAAGGACTTTCCTTCGCTCGTCGCGTCTGGCGCATGCGCACGACGGAGCTCCCTCCGTCGTGCGCATGCTCAGTGCAGAACATCGACCCACTTGCGAGTGGACAGCCGCTCGCGAGTGGGTCTGAATCAGGCCCAAAGTTAGCAATTTCTAAGTAAGGTCAGGGCCGCTGTAATTCTGCGTGAGGGACAGATGGTATCCGATGTTACCGATGAGAATGAAGGTTTGCAAAGTATTACGGATGTGAGATAATGGTAGTGGGAGGCAGTGGACGTCTCTATGCTGAAAGTGCGACAGCACTGCGATTGCAATCATGAGCATATTTTGCAGGAGACCTGCGTGTGATTACGGAGCTACGATCGCAATAGAATTCCATGATGAATTAGGCCCAGTGTTTTTTGCAGGAAGAGTAAGTCAGACACAAAAGTCTCTGTACAAGCAGTGCAGAAGACCGGCTGTTACAAATGTAAAGATCATTTGTCTAATATCACCCACAATTTGCATTTTATGAGAGCTAATTACTTAGAAACTCAAGTCCAGTAGTGTTTGCTGCTGCTCTTTCCGTTCTCCCCATCCCAACTCTAAGCTGTGGAGGTTGAGGTAATGAATAGCATGGAAGCCTCTGGAGTAGCAACATTACCCCTTAACCCCCTGACCCCAATATTATGATCAGGGAGTCAAAAAAACACAAGAAAAGAAGCAAACTATTACAAACACAATTTTTTTAAAAAAACTGCGATTTCAGCCAGGTGGAATGCAGAGAGAGTAGGAAGGGCGTCCGGCATCTTTCACCTTATCCCTTCCCAGGAGTTGTGCGTTGCAGTAATAGGCTGCACAGTTCCTGTCTCCCCTCTGATGGCCCCTCCATCGACAGGAGTTGGAACCTACTGAATGTTGTGGCTGTAATAAGAGGGTTTTAATAAAAAAATTTTTTTCATTCATTAGGTCTCTTTTGCCCTTTTATTAACATGACTTTGCCAATTACATGGATAGGACTGTTAAGAAGGCACATACAGCAGGTAGCACAATAGGTATTTCTTATAGAAATATGTTGCATTTTGAGGGATATACTGTGAACAGTCCACTGGTTATGTGTATGTATCCCTCTTAAACTAGCACTTCCCAGTTTCTCACTGTAAACTCAACACATGAAAGCACTGGTGCACTAACATATGGGAATAAACCTAAAGTATAGTGTTATGTGACGGTTACTCTGATGCAAGGGAGTAGCGAGGGTGGTACCAGTGGAGCATGAGCTCCGGGCGCCAAAATGGACAGAGGGCGCCATTCAGGTTTCCGGAATTAATGGGGCGCTGCACAGTATGATGGCCGCCTGTTAGTTTTATCTCGGTTTGTTTGCTCTATATCCTAAATAACTTACAGATCTGAGATCCATTTCCACATTTCATGCTCCCTCAAGCTGCCTAGATTGCCTCCCCTCCGGCCCTCCCTCCTCTGTGATCATCTTCTGTCACCTCCTCTTCCCTGTCAGAGTGATTACATTCACTTCTCATCTCTTTAATTCCCTCCCCCATCTACCATGGGATCGGCTCTTTGGAAGCGGTATGATTTACCACCGGACCCATGCCTGGCAGAGGAGGAAATCCCGATCGTCGAAGGTAAGTATTAGCTAACCTATTTCTAACCCCCTAACCATAACCCTCCTTTAGGGTGCCTAACCCAAACCTTCCCCTCCAGTGCTAACCCTAATCCCCCCTCTAAGTGCCTAAACCTAACCCCTCCTTCCCTGCCGCCTAAACCTAAGTCCCCCAGGGGGGTGCCTAACCCTAAGTCCCCCCGGGGGTGCCTAACCCTAACCCTCCCTCCACCTAGCCTAACCCTAACCTCCCGGGGGGTGCCTAACCCTAAGTCCCCCACGGGAGCCCTAAACCTAAAAAAGTCACTGCTTTGCTATGTAAAGTAATGAGGTATTCCTAGGCATGACCACAAAGTGTTATTTGAAAGGTCTTTTAAAGAATACTGTATTAGGTGACCTGAAATAATTGTGGTAGACAGAACATGAATAGTAGTACTCACATTAATATAGGTGCAATGTATATTTGCGAAGTAGGAGCATAGCTGAGAACGGAGCTTCCCATAGGTGTTCCCACTACAGTGACAGCTGCTTGGGGCAGTAATTACAGTAATAAGCTGTGCACCCTGTAGCATTTCACTTTTGCACATACTTGCCTACCCTTCAGATTTGGTCGGGAGCCTCCCGAAAATCAGGTGCCGCTCCCGGCCTCCCGGGAAGGCAGGCAAGTCTCCAGCAAGCTGCCAACTCCTCCTGTCCCAACCTGCGATCAGTGAGAATCCCCAGGAAGCGGGGGGGCCTGTGACGCGATTCATGCCGAATCGTGTCATTTTGGCCCCGCCCCCTGCTTCACAATGCCGGGATTATCGACATTGTGTAGCGGGGGCAGTTCCAAAATGAAGCGAGCGCGTGGCCACACCCCCACTCTGCCCACAACACCTGGCCATGCCCCCCGATTTTGCCGATCTGGCTGCCCCCTCCCGGAAGGGTCAACCAGCATGTCGGCATGTCTGCTTTTACACATGTATTCTGTCAATTTAAGTAAAATGATCAGAATATATAATACAATCTGCTCTATTGACTAATAACAATGATTCAAATGAGATAAAAGTCAGATCCTAGGTGCTATACATAAGTAAAGCAGTAACAAAGGAGCTACCCCTTACTGTTAGATAGTGTATCACCGAAGCATTCTGTTCCCACAATGGGACCTCAATGCCCAGCATGAAACTGTCACAGTTTGCCTTTTTTCTCTTCATTTGAGTTTTCCCCTGCAGACTGGCTATAACCCACTGGCACAATCAAGTACAGGGAGGGGCGGGAGGGCGCTACAACATGCACTTTCTCCAGGTGCTATGGTTCCACGCTATTCCTCTGCTCTGATGTCCCCAGGACTTCTATTCATCAATCAGCTTGGGAGATTGCTTGTGATTGGTTGTCTAGTGAAGGAAAGTCTCATCTTTGTCATTTAGGTGTAGTTAATGCTTGTGTGGAGGATTTTATTTATATGAACAAGTTTTTCATGGTATTCCCTGTGATACACAAATTGTCTTTATTCAGCTGATTCACAATAAACACACTTTCTGGCCTGTCATATAATAATCCCCCAATAATGGCTTTTAATAAGAGACACATTCTGTTCTCCATGTGAACGACCATGGAATTGTTTAGCAGCTAACATGGATAGATATATGCAAGAAAATCCAAGCTACTTACAGTATAACAGATGTCTTATTAGAACACTTTGTATACTAACCAAATCACCCATTCATTCCAGATCTTAAAATGTAATCAGTTATAATTTCCCATTCCCCACTATAATGTCTGAGAAAACTGCATAAGGTGTTTTTTTTAATTCATTAAATTAATTGGAAGTATACAATGGTCCATCTGCTGTGAGAATTGAGGGTTTGTATTTATATCTATCTCTGGTTTTCTGTCACAAACAGTATTGCCAATTTTATTTTCACCAGGATGAAATAATGTGTTTCTAAGTAATTTACATCACTAGCTCACATAAAATGCAAATTGTGGGTGATATTAGACAAATTATCTTTACATTTGTAACAGCCGGTCTTCTGCACTGCTTGTACAGAGACTTTCGTGTCTGACTTATACCCCTTTTACACCGGAGCTAAAACCCGGGTTTTTGAAGGGTTAACCCGGGCAGCTCTCTGGTGTAAAAGGGGAGAGAGTTGGATCGCCGGGTCGAGTGACCCGGCAATCCAACCCAGGTAACCAGCAGGGTTTAACACGGGCGTAGCCCGTGAAACCCTGCTGTGAGAACAGCGCACTCCGGGTCACGATGACCTGGAGTGCGCTGCTAGCCGGCCGATTGGTCCGGCTTCAGTGGTGCTTGGAGTTGACGTCATCTCCAAGCGACCACTTTCACTCAGCAAAAGCCGGGTCTATACAGACCCGACTGCGGAGTGAGCGGCGCTGACTCGGGAATATCCCGAGTCGGCGCCGGCAAAATTCCGGGTCTGATCCGGATAGGAACTTTGTTCCAACTCCGGGTCAGACCCGGAATTTAGGTGTAAAAGGGGTATTACTCTTCCTGCAGAAAACACTGGGCCTAATTCGCCATGGATCGCTTTTGCAATTGCAGCTCCGTAATCGCACACAGGTCTGCTGCGAAAATATGCAAATGATTGCAATCAAACAAAAGAAAACTGAAATCTAGTTGGTGCAAAAACAACACCTAGCTCCTTGCGCTAATAAAACAGGTGTGTAATAAAACAATTCAAGCTGCTAGTCCAAATAGACCAGTACAACCTGGTCTCAGAAAAGTCACCAACAAAAAACTACAAATTAGGACTGCGCTATAAAATATCTCATATATCACTTGTTTAAAATGAATCAATGATTAAGGCTCCTCTAAATTTAAAAAACAAGCTTGGCTGTCGATGTTCCCCCACTGCGTATGCGCACGACGGAGGGAGCTCCGTCGTGCGCATGCGCGAGACCCGGACTGCGACAGCCAAGTAGTCGCTCCGGGTCTCGCACCAAAGGGGGCGTGCTGTCGATGTTGATTGACAGCACGCCCCCTTTGGTGGGCGTGCCGGGGGCGTGCCTGCCAGACGGAGGCGTTCCCATGGGAACGCCTACCGTCTGGAGCCGGCCCCACTGACATCACTAGTGATGTCAGTGGGAGTGATTTTGGCTCTGATAGAGCCAAAATCACTCCTGGGCTTGCGGCAGCGAGACCATACCGCAGGGTCTCCGTCGCAAGCCCGATGGTCGCGATGGTCAAGACCATCGCGACCATCATCATGGACGCTCGCCTATGCTGTGGGTGGTCACCCACAGCTATGCGAGCGTCCAAGAGGACGCTCCATTTTCAGGGAGGAGGGCCCTGATTCAGAGTGAGCGCTCTGGTCAGAGCGTTCAGCTCTGAATCAGGCCCACAGTGCGATTGCAGTGGTGCCTTTGCGCACTGCGATACATACGCATGCGCAGTATGCAATAATCGGCCAACTGCAAACGCTGTTGTGGTCCTAATTGAATCAGGTCCACTGTTTGTATTAACAAGTAAGTATTTTGCTTAATATATATGTGTTGGAAAGAAGTTATTTGGGTTTTACTTTCATTGAATATATGCATGTTGTTATTGGATTCTCCTATTTTATGTATTTTAGTCTGTAAAAAAAGGAGACACTGGTGCATGCTGAGTGGGGGGTGTTTCCGAGTGCACAGAAACTAGGGATGTGCGGTTCGGTTTTCCTGAAAACCAAACACACCCAAAGTTTGGGATTTTGAGTCGAATTGAGACCCGGCACAGATCATTTCTGGGGTTCCGAGAAGAACCAAGTCCCAGCTCGAGTCAGCTGTAAGGTCGGAACTTAGTATTAAAAACTGAGCTCCGGTATTGATATGCATGTAAACATGTCAAAACATTTCCAAATTACATAATTTTAGCTGTTTTTAGAAATTTTTTGTCGATTTTAAGGTATCCAAAACCGAACCGAAACTGAATCTGAACCAAATCACTTGAGAGTGGTTTTGCCAGCACCAAAACACGATGATGAATTAGAACCAAAACTAAAATATCAGAGTCTGCACATAACTCTAATAACTATTAGACACCACTTCACCTGTGAAGTAGTTGAAGTAAGGTCTACCAGAGTAACCTACACACACATCAAGCAAAGAAGATAATGCCAATGATATGTTACCAAAGGGACTGACGTCACAATTACTGAATGTTTTCCAGAGAAAATGTGGACTGGAATATATTTAAATGTTGATATGTTTCACTGTTTATCATTTTATTAAATAACCACACATTTTTGGTTACAGGAGGACTTTACTGGGAAATATTTAGGTAAAATGTTACATGTATGAGTAACTGAAGACAGCCCTGAGTGAGGAGAGGGGTGTTGGAGAGAGGAGCACTCCCACACTGTCTCCTCTCATGTAATGGGGCATTGTGGGGTGACATCACCATGAACTCCTTTCCCGTTAATGTGTTAGAGTGTCACAGTGCTGTACAGATGTACAGCACATAGCTCCCATCTGAGATTTATTATTACTGCCTACTGCTATCACCGCATTAAGCCTGTTACTAATAAACCATCATACCAGGGGCGTTTCTAGAGAGGAGGGGGCCTGTGTGCAGTCTCCGACAAGGGCCCCCTCATCTCTGTCCGGCCACTGGCTGCGCACTGAGCGGTGCGTGGCCAGCACCGCACTTATAGACTCTGTTCACTAGAGTGTGCCCAGAGTCTATAGTGCATGCTCAGGTCACAGGAAAAATGGTCGCAGCGGCCATTGTCTCTGTACTGCGCATGCTCAAACTACGGAAATATGGCTGCGACGGCCATTTTCCAGCCATTTTTACAGGCACAGACACTGGCGCCGACGTGGGACTCTGGGGATGTAAGGTTTATGGGTGCAGGGTCTACCAATATTAGCAGCCTGAAAAATCCATAATAATCCCACTGGGGGGAATTGACTGCTAAATTTAGTCCGTAAACAACAGCTATGGATGCCAGATTGCAGTGTATTTTATAAACCAAGGAAAAAGCTGAGACCTGTAGTTATAATGCAGAAAAAAGGGGGGATACAGATGCACACTGTAAGCACTAAGAATACTAAATTTCAATATATATATATATATATATATATATATATAATAAACTATCAATTAACATGGTTTTCTGTTGAGGTTCTTAGTACATGTTTGGCCAAAGATGTTTGCCCCCCTACCACATCACAGTGACCTCATAGTTGTATGTGTCCAGGTTGTGGGCGGAAAAGAGGATCACATGAACTCTGGAGGGTACCGGGCGGAAGTGACCCCTATTTTACACGCACAGACAGCGCTTGTAGCAGATGATATCCGGCAGTGGAACCTTATAGAAAAACGGAAGTGATGCTTGTGAACTGGCATCGTCCGCAAACCGGAAGTGACACTCCGCCGCCGGGCGGGCGTGACGTATACTGAAGGACCCATGCGGAAGTGACGTCACCGGAAGCTACCGCACGGCAAACCGGCGGAAGTGAGGGGGAGGACCCACAGTTAGTGGGTACTTAAGGAGGAACAGAGGGACGTTCTCACCATCCTGACGAAGCCCGAGGTGCGGGCGAAATGCGTAGATCAAGTGAGGTGGGGGACATCTGGAGACGTGGTTCACACGTTCTCCACCCTTACAAGTTTGCCGGCAAACGACCTCTACCTCTACAGACACCCCTGACATACAAGGCATTGGGCTGTTTAGCCCCTGATTAAGGTACCGCTTTTATTGACTTTAATAAGACATTGGAGCAATACACCCCGGAGGGTGTTACACACTATCTGAGAGACCAAGAACTTAGCGCTATAAGTGCACTTCCTCATTACCGACCCACTGAGGGCTGCAACTCATAATTTTTGTTTTATGTGGTTTGTATTTATAAGTTGTCTACTAGTAGTAGCTGTTTTATATATTTACTTATAATTTTTGAATGCCCTTTTATCTAATTGTGTAATAAATTTCATATACATTTTTATATACGGTTACTGATTCTTTTTTTACGATCCTCATACTGAAGCGCCAGGGATAATTCTATTTTCCTACCAATATTAGCAGCCTGAAAAATCCAGAATAATCCCACTGGGGGGAATTGACTGCTAAATTTAGTCCTTAAACAACAGCTATGGATGCCAGATTGCAGTGTATTTTATAAACCAAGGAATAAGCTGAGACCTGTAGTTATAATGCAGAAAAAAGGGGGGATACAGATGCACACTGTAAGCACTAAGAATACTAAATTTCAATATATATATATTAGGGGTGTGCACCAGCCACTTTTCGTGTTTTGTGTTTTGGTTTTGTGTCTGGATCTTTCTTCGTGTTTGGATCTGGATTGGTTTTGCCAAAACCACCCTTCCGTGTTTTGGGTTCTGGATTTTGTGTTTTGGATCTGTATTTTTTTTTAAGGAAAGCATAAAAACAGCTAAAATTACAGAATTTGTGGGTTTTTCTGCTCCTATGCTATTATTAACCTCAATAACCTTAAGTTCCACTCATTTCCAGTCTATTCTGAACACCTCACACCTCACAATAGTGTTTTTATGTCCAAAAGGTTGCACCGAGTTAGCTGGATGACTATGCTAAGCGATACGAGTGGGCAGCACAAACACGTGGCCCATCTAGGAGTGGCACTGCAGTGGCAGACAGGATGGCAGTTTGAAAAACTAGGCCCCAAACTGTACATAATGCAAATGCAAAGAAAAAAAAAAGGTGCAAGATGGAATTGTCCTTGGGCCCACCCACCCTTATGTTATATAAACAGGACATGCACACTTTAACAAACCAATCATTTCAGCGCCAGGGTCTGCCACACGACTGTGGCTGAAATGATTGGTTCGTTTGGGCCCCCACAAAACAAGCTGGCAATTAATCTGTCCCTGCACAAACTGGCTCTACGGAGGCAAGATGTCGTCCTCATCCTCCTCATCCACCGATTCCTCACCCTCTTCAGTGTTGTGTACATCCTCATCCTCACAGAGAATTAACTCGTCCCCGCTGGAATCCACCACCACAGGTCTCTCTGTATGTTCTGGAGGCTGGTCTCCCTGGAAGAGTTGATAATTCATTTTTATGAACATCATCTTCTCCACATTTTGTGGAAGCAACCTCCTACGCCTTTCGCTGACAAGGTTCCCGGCTGCACTAAACACTCTTTCGGAGTACACACTGGAGGGGGGGCAACTCAGGTAAAATAGAGCCAGTTTGTACAGGGGCCTCCAAATTGCCTCTTTTTCCTGCCAGTACAGGTACGGACTGTTTGACATGCCTACTTGGATGCTGTCACCGATGTAATCCTCCACCATTCTGTCAATGGTGACAGTATCATATGCAGTGACAGTAGACATGTCAGAAATTGTTGCCAGGTCCTTCAGTCCGGACCAGATGTCCAAACTTGGTCCTGCCTGCCCTGCATCACTGCCAGCGGGTTGCTTAGGATACCTACGTTTTTTCCTGGCAGCCCCAGTTGCGGGAGAAAATGAAGAAGGAGCTGTTGATGTGTCACGTTCCGCTTCAGCTGACAGTGTTTTCACCAGCAGGTCTTTGCACCTCTGCAGGCTTGTGTCGGCTGGAAAGAGAGTCATCACATAGGCTTTAAACCTAGGATCGAGCACGGTGGCCAAAATGTAGTGGTCTGATTTCAACAGATTGACCACCCTGGAATCCTGGCAAAGCGAATGAAGGGCTTCATCCACAAGTCCCACATGCCGAGCGGAATCGCTCCATCTTAGCTCCTCCTTCACTTTCTCCAGCTGCTTCTGCAAAAGCCTGATGAGGGGAATGACCTGACTCAAGCTGGCAGTGTCTGAACTGACTTCACGTGTGGCAAATTTAAAGGGCTGGAGAACCTTGCACAACACGGAAATCATTCTCCTCTGCGCTTGAGTCAGGTGCATACCCCCTCCTTTGCCTATGTCATAGGAGGATGTATAGGCTTGAATGGCTGTTTGCTGCTCCTCCATTCTCTGAAGCATATAGAGGGTTGAGTTCCACCGCGTCACAACCTCTTGCTTCAGGTGATGGTGGGGCAGGTTCAAGAGTGTTTGCTGGCGCTCCAGTCTTCGGCACGCAGTCACTGAATGGCGAAAGTGGGCAGAAATTTTTTGGGCCACCCAAAGCGTCTCCTGCACGCCCCTGTCGCTTTTCAGAAAATTCTGCACCACGAAGTTTATTGTGTGAGCAAAACATGGGATGTGCTGGAATTTCCCCAGATGTAATGCCCGCACAATATTGGTGGCATTGTCAGATATCACAAATCCCCAGGAGAGTCTAAGTGGGGTAAGCCACTGGGCGATGATTTCCCTCAGTTTCTCTAAGAGGTTGTTGGCGGTGTGCCTCTTACTGAAACCGGTGATACACAGCGTAGCCTGCCTTGGAACGAGCTGGCGTTTCTGACATGCTGCTACTGGTGACGCTGCTGCTGTTGCTGCGTAAGGAGATACATCTCCCCAGTGGGCTGTCACAGTCATATAGTCCTTAGTCTGCCCTGTTCCACTTGTCCACATGTCCGTGGTTAAGTGGACATTGGGTACAATGACATTTTTCAGGACACTGAGGACACTTTTTCTGACGTTTCTGTACTGTCTCGGTATCGCCTGCCTAGTGAAGTGGAATCTAGACGGGATTTGGAACCGGGGACACACTACCTCCATCAATTGTCTAAATCCCACTGCACAAATGGCGGATACCGGATGCACATCTAACACCAACATAGCAGTCAAGGCCTCAGTTATACGTTTTGCTTCAGGATGACTGCTGTCGTACTTCATCCTCCTCGCTAAGGACTGTTGGAGGGTCAATTGTTTAGTAAAAGTAGTGGTGTTCCTACTTCCTCTCTGGGATGATGAACGACTCCCAGCAGCAGCAACAGCAGCAGCGGCAGCAGGAGGTGTAGCAATGCAGGATCCTCCGGAGGAATCCCGGATAGGAGAGTCAGTCATGCCAGTGACATGGCCTGCAGGACTACTTCCCATCCAGACTAAGGAGGAGATTGACAAGGAGGGAGTTGACGGTGTGGTTTGCAGGTGCTTGGATACAACAGGACAACAGGATTTAGGTGTCACTGGACTGCTTACGGTCTTAGCCAAAGTTTCTGAACTTGACAGTAACTTTTTATGAACGCGCTGCAGGTGCCGTATAAGGGAGGATGTTCCTAGGTGGTTAACGTCCCTACCCCTACTTATTTCACCTTTACATATGGTACATATGGCAAGACAGTTGTTGTCCGGATTTGGATAGAAATATTGCCAGACCAAAGAGGTGGAATGTTTGGTCTTCTGCCCAGGCATGACTGTGATGGGCTTTTTCATCCCACGGACAACAACTGTCTCCCCCGAAGCCTGATTTAAACAAACCACATCACCATCAGAATCCTCCTCGCCAACTTCCTCCTCAGCGCCAGCTACACCAGTATCCTCATCCTGTTGTACTTCAACAGTGACATCTTCAATTTGCATATCAGCAAGTGGACTGTGGGTGCTCCTTTCAGCACTTGCAGGGGGCGTGCAAATGGTGGAAAGAGCCACCTCTTCCCGTCCAGTGCTGGGAAGGTCAGGTCTCGCAACCACCACCACACTTGGACTCTCCTTGGGGATTTGTGATATCTTCTTATAACGCACAGTTCTTCGCTGTGCTTTTGCCAGCTTAACTTGTTTGATTTTTTTAGTGGGAGGAGGGCTTCCATCGTCATGTGAAGCTGAACCACTAGTCATGAACATAGGGAAAGACCTTAGCCATTCCTTGCCACTCCGTGTCGTAAATGGCATATTGGCAAGTTTACGTTTCTCTTCAGATGATTTAAATGTTTTTTTCAAGGTAATTTTCCTGAACTTTGTAATTTGGGATTGTATGTGCCCTCTACTATGACATTGGGCATCGGCCTTGGCAGACGACGTTGATGGCATGTTATCGTCTATGTTATGCTAGTGGCAGCAGCTTCAGAACTAGGAGGAAGTGGTTCTTGATCTTTCCCTATTTTATTTTTATCGGAGAAAGTTTGGTCCTCCATTTATGTTATATTGATATATACGTGCGGCTAAGGCGCACACAAACACAGAAAATATTTTTTGATTTTGTTTGGAGTGCCCTTTGGGGGTTACAGCACCCTTTAATGGACAAGCCAGCCGACTTTTTACTTATGGGACACAGGCGCACGCTTGGCGCTGCTCCTTTGCTGATGCACGTGCAGCCACAGTGCACACAATTCACAAACACAGAAAAAAAAAAAATATTTTGTTTGGAGTGCCCTTTGGGGGTTACAGCACCCTTTAGCGGTCAATCCAGCCGGCCCTTTATTTATGGGACACAGGCGCACGCTTGGCACTACTTTGTTGATGCACGTGCGGCTACTGCGCACACAATTCACAAACACAAAAAAATATTTTTTTTATTTTGTTTGGAGTGCCCTTTGGGGGTTACAGCACCCTTTAGTGGTCAATCTAGCTGACCATTTATTTATGGGACACAGGCGCATGCTTGGCACTACTTTGTTGATGCACGTGCGGCTACTGCGCACACAATTCACAAACACAAAAAAATATATATTTTTATTTTGTTTGGAGTGCCCTTTGGGGGTTACAGCACCCTTTAGCGGTCAATCCAGCTGGCCCTTTATTTATGGGACACAGGCGCACGCTTGGCACTACTTTGTTGATGCACGTGCGGCTACTGCGCACACAATTCACAAACACAAAAAAATATATTTTTTTATTTTGTTTGGAGTGCCCTTTGGGGGTTACAGCACCCTTTAACGGACAAGCCAGCCGGCCTTTTACTTATGGGACACAGGCGCATGCTTGGCGCTGCTCCTTTGTTGATGCACGTGCAGCCACAGTGCACACAATTCACCAACACAGAAAAAATATATTTTTTTTTTGCACTTGGAGGGAGCACCCCTGACGGACAGAGAACCCCCTGGACAACACTACAGCACCCCTTTAGGACTAGGACACTGCACAGGATTTTGGAGTGGACACAGCCCCTATGGACAACTGACTGCACAACACAGTCCAGCCAGCCCCTATGGACTTTGAAGTAGTGGACACAGCCCCTATGGACAACAGCAGCACAGCGCAGCACAGCACAGCACAGCACAACACTACACTGCACTACACTACACTACACAGCCCAGCCAGCCCTGGGATGATGACGTTTTGCTTCGATTTCAGATCTGAGTCAGGTGGGAAAAGTCGAGCCTGACTCGGATCGGGGGTGCTCGGGGGGGTTCGGATTTCAGAAATCCGAACCCGCTCACCCCTAATATATATAATAAACCATCAATTAACATGGTTTTCTGTTGAGGTTCTTAGTACGTTTGGCCAAAGATGTTTGCCCCCTACCACATCACAGTGACCTCATCAGGTGGGTCCCTATCATCTCTAATACTGACATATTATGTAAATCCCCCCTTTTAAGGTACAATTGAAAGTGTAAGATCCCTTCTCCTGGGTTAGCACTCCTCCTACCTGCCCCAGGTGATTTTAATTAGTATGGGTCCTTGCATTGCAGTACACACATGTAATGGACACTATTATAGGTAAGTTATATATAAATTTATATAATGTGTCAGTATTTCAGTTGTTAGGGACCCACCTCATGAGGTCACTGTGACGTGGTAGGTGGGCAAATTAATTGATAGTTTATTATATATATTTTGATATTTAGCATTCTTAGTGCTTAGAGTGTGCATCTGCATCCCCCCTTTTTACTGTATTTAATAAACCTGTCTGCTGAGGACAAGATAAGATTGTCCATGGACAAATATTAATCAACCCTTGTACATCACTCAGACAAGGAGGGAACAGACCTTGAGCACTAGTGAATTGGAATCATAGCTTTAGAAGCACTAAGTATATATCACAGCAGTGAATATATTGAGCCTGGAGTCTACGAGTAATATTTAACAACCAACAACATGGACAGAATGGCAAACTCTCTTGAAGTACAATGCCAGCAGTTGCAATCATCTTATTCCAAAATGGGCGAAAGACAGTGCACTCCCACCAAATGTGCACTGGTGTTCTAACTGCCAAACTCCACCACCAGCATGTGTTAGAAACACCATGGTACATTTTAACTAACGACATGTTAACTGAACTAGTAAGGTCAATGTTAAACATTTCAGGCATGGACGTGCAGTCAGGGTAGGCAGGGGAGGCAGAGCTTCCCCAGTCATACTCCTGAGATTTGATAAAAAAATTATTAGAATAATACAAAGAAGACATTTATAATTTATCAACATCATCTTTGTTTATTGTAATCATTGTTATAGTTAACACTCATCAACTTTGTGGAGCTCCCTGGGACTGTCGGGAGATGAGAGATGAGGCAGCAACAGCCAAGCCTCACTTCTGTATAGTCAGACATTGCTTGCAGAACTGGGGGTGGGGCCACACCATGGGCAGTAAGCTGCACAGAAAGAGAGCCAATAGAGGCATGCCTCTAAACATTGATGGACACCTTGTATGCCTCATGTGACCAGGAAGTGCACTGCAGTGTTTAGAGATCGGAGCTGTCAGCAGCAGATACAGTTATGCAGATAGGAAAATCAATGGACACTGAAACTTAGTGTAGTGAGGAGAGAGTTACAGTAAGTAGGGTGTGAGACAGGTTCCCAGCACTCAGACCCATCTCCATGTGTGCCTTCTCAGCCATTGACCTCACCGCACGTCACTGGTTTCAGGCCTGTCATCCTCTCCCACCAGACCCTTTAAGTTTACTTCCCAGTCAGTCATAAATTTGGCCTAGTGGAAAACAAGTCCTCCACAAGAAGGGAGTGTTGTGGACATGACTTAGCTAGGCATATGGTCTCAAAAGGGCTCAAAACTCTCCATTGACAGACGTGTTAGGAATACTATCAGTTGGAGATACTTTCTGTATTGGCATGTCCCATTTGGATTGATTAGCTGCAAAACTCAAGACTCCAGTAGAGTCCACAGCTGATTCCATATGTGATCCCCTGTAGACGCCAGACCCCAAATGAAGACATAGGAAGTCTGGATAGGAAAACTAGGTTCCGAAATGATGTGGTCATGGGGATAACCAAGATGAGATATGTGGCTGATATTACAATTTATGACAGTTTGACAAAGTGGGGCTTAGCAGTGATGCACTGCAGGTAGAACAGTGAGCCAAGGCAGACTCTGGAGCTGATTCAGACCCGCTCGCTAGGATGCAATCGCTCATAGCTGGCCAATAATTGCAATCTGCGCATGCATATGTATCGGAATGCACGTGCGCGAACCACTGCGAAAGATCGGGAAGCGCTTGCTTGCCCAGCATAGACAGCCCAGTTGAATGAGTGACAGGAGAGACCATTTGTGGGTGGTAACAGGGGCAGACCACTAGAAACGGGGGAGTGGAGGTACGAACGCAGGCATGCCTGAGTGTTTCAATGCCGTTTCAGAGGCATGCATTATTAACAGGCAGCATCATAGTACATGTCACCTGGTTGTATTTCACACTGAAGTGATCGCAGTGCTTGTGGCAGGGTATAGTCAACCTCAAGCGCTGCAAGCACATCCGTTTGTGCTCGATGTACCAATGTTTTCATGCACTTCCAGGAGATGACCTGCGCAAGTGGCATCTTATGATTGGCTGGTGGGTGCCTGCTTACACAAAGTGATCGCACGCCAAGACATAGTGGGCATGCTAAAATCTTCCTGTACGATCGCCTGCCTTGCTGGGCGTGCGTTAGATTTGCATACGCTGGGAGCGGGTCTGAATGAGATCCTAAGTTCAGTACAAAGGCCACTTCTATGGCTACCTATTGCTTGTGGTCCACTGACTTATGAGCTCATTCAGACCTGCTCGCTAGATGCTTTAGCTCGCTCCCAGCATATGCAAATCTAACGCACGCCAGCAAGGCAGGTGATCGTACGGCAAGACATTAGCATGCCTATATTTCCACAACCAGTACCGACTCACTGAGCCTGGTGCTGATTGTTGTAAATACTGGCTCAAAAAAGCCTGGTGCTGGTTGTGCTTTTAGGAGAAATTCACACGTAATTTTTTTCATTTAATTTTAGCAATTTCATAGCTTTTTATACACAGAAGCCTTCACGGATCTCATTGATCTGTGAAGGCTTCTGTCTAAAGGCCCCCATACATCAGAGATGGATCACCGCGATCCTGCAATCGGATCGGAAATGCCAATCCACCGGTCGTAAATGCAGACCGGCGGACATCGATGTTCCGGATCGCAGGATCGGTGTTCTACATGTTAAATTTCATCGATCTGCCAATCATGGTAATGTTTTGATCGTGATCGGCAAATCTGTGAAATCCAACATGTTCGATTTCACCTATCCGTCGACCCAGCATCTCTGGATCACTCCATCAAAGGTGATCCGTCTCTTAACTTAACTTAACTGGCACTGTGTAATGAAAGTCGCATTACAAGGTGTGAGTTTACCCGCAGTTTAATTTGCATGCACTCACATGCCAGTCAAACTCGCACCCTATTACATATGTGAGGTGCGGGACAAACTCACACCTTCAAAATGTGCGAGAAGGTGTGAGTTTGTACTCACACATAAAGTTACACACTATTACATCCCACCTCAAATGTTTTAGTATTTTATTAAAAAACAACCAAACAAAAAAAAAACACTTTCATACTTACCTAACCCTTTAGTGGTCTCCTCTTCAGCCCATGTAGGCATTAATAGGTCTTCAAAAAAAAACAAACTGAAAACCCAAGCCCCACAGCACTGTACACAGTGGGCCTGATTCAAAGATATATACGCTATAAGCTCCCTTCTCTCTCAGTCAATAAACTCTTCACCCATAGACTTCAATGGTGGGAATTGCGGGGATATTCGAGTTCATTTCCACCATTGAAGTCTATGAGGGAAGCGTTTTTTGACTGAGAGAGCCGGGGGCTCGCCTCTCTCAGCCAATGATCGGTCAGCCAATAAATTTCTATGGGAAATGGCACAGCTGAACTGTCATTCGGGAAGTACAGTACAGTCCTTAGAGGACAGTGCTGTGTCTGGTGGGATCCACAATTTTGCTTTTTTATATTACCAAGACCCTGGATGGACCGAAGAGGACCTGGACAAAGGGGTGGGTGAGTATGGGTTTTTTTTACAGCCAAGATCAGGGATGCTACTGGAGAAGGGGACTGACTGGCACAAGGGAAAAGGTAAGTATGTAGTGTGAGTGAGTGAATGAGTAAAGTCCATGGCTAATAAAAAACATTCGGTGTGTGTTTCATGTCTATACTTCAATATTTTTTTACAGGAGGACTAGAGGCACCAGCGGGCCCTTAGTTCCCAGCATGCTAGTACTGGCATGCGGGGGAGGCTGGCTGGGACCTGTAGTTCCCCTGTAAAAGACAATATTAGTTGAATCTATTCTTTAACCCCAAACCTGGGAGACCCTGGGAAGGGTGGACACCTTTATAGGCAGAGAAATCCCATGCAATGTGTTCGGTGGCTATGGCATTACACCCTCGCTAGTAAGAGCCCTTGCTGGTGATGGAAATTTGGGGGAATCCTACACATTTTTTTCCCTACATTTCCTCAGCAAGGACTGGCTTAGGAGCCCGGCGCTGGTTCATTGAAATGTGGGGGACCCCCACGCCATTTTTCCCCTGTATTTCCTCAACCAGGACCAGCTCAAAAGGCCCAGTGCTAGTTATGCTTGGGAGGGGGGACCCCATGTAATTTTTTTTAATACAATTTGCTTACATTATACACACATACCAGCCTGCTCGAATCTCACTGATCTGTACAGGCTACATGTTCGATGCATTTGGCTGCGGTCAGACACAGGGAATATGGGAAGAAAACTCATACACTATTAGAAAACAGGATTCAGCCAAAACACGATTCTTGGTAAATTTGAGTGTTTCAACTGACAAAACTCTCTTGTGTCCCTACCATGCTGAGCATGTTGAAACTCAAACCCGACACAATTCTTAGTAAATTTACCCCTAAATATATTGGGTAGTACACTGATATTAATGAGGATAGCTGTGTCCAATAATTAGAAAACTAACAGTCCATCCACTGGTAAAAGTCATATAGTGTGAAGAAGCAGCAAATTACAGGTCTCTCCTCCTTACGGTATCGTAAGCAGAGCATCCCGAATCACTGATACCACTAATCAGATGAATGCCAGAATCTTTCTACCCATTCAGGAAGAGAGTGACACCCCAGGCAGGAAAGAGGAGCTGCACAGGTTGTGACAGGTGCAGGTTGCGAGAATGAAAACCACCCTCAGCAGCTGAACTGGCCCCTCCACCATGCCCCGCCTGGGTAGTCAGTACCCGTCCTTCTGCCCCTCTTGACGCCCTGCACTGACCACATCCCCAGTCAGCAGAATCTTCCCTTAATGCTTATCCTGAAGGAGAGAAATGAAAAGTAGATAATACTGTATGATTCAAAGGGCAATTTTTCACAGGCTCTGATGTGAACAAGTTTCTCAGTGAAACGTATGTCATCTATCTGTGGGGGCTGAACTGCCGGGCTCTGTATGGAGCCCACGTGACCCGGCATTCGACAGCACCTGAATTCTGCAACTCGGGACCATGCTCCCGCACACCCATACTCACACTGCTACCCCAGCTATACAAGTATTTCTGCCGGCTCTCTCATCCAGGGATCTCCGGTGTTTTCGCCCTGCAATGTGGTCTCACAACAGGGGATAACCAGAGACCGCATGGACAGAAGAAGCCGGTCCTATTCTCCTTGCTTCTGTTCTATACTTAGGGGGTTTCTCTCTCCCTCTGCTCTGTTCAATACCAACAGGTAAACAGGGACAGAGGTGAGGGGTCTTCCTCCAACAAGTCAGAATCCTTTGACCTCTTTATCCTGCCTTTATTCAAGTATGCAATATAAATTGTTTGCTATTTTTGTTTGTAAACTAGCTGATATTAATTTTGCAACACAGTAGAGACAATTACATTTTGATGACTATTGTGGTAAGAATTGTTATATGTCATATGTGACAGGACTTGAGATAGGAAAATATGAATCTGCATATACCTGATCAAATGCTTTTGGGAATTAATTACCAGTTAATAGAAATTTATTACAACGGTGTGACATTTGCAACAGACAATTTACCATGTACACAGATTACAAAAATTAAGGTATTGAACGGATGCATGAAATAAAAACAAATCTGGTTTATGGTCTAATGCCATTTAAATACTATTATTTGAAAAAATTGGTAACAATAGTTATTTCACTCATTGTCTTTTGGAATACCTGTTACTTGACTAAAGCAACAATGTGTTTATATTGAGAGCTATGTGGCTTCTTTATTAAAAAATATTTTGTTGCTATAAATACCACAAGTATTCCTACACTACCTTGAGCCAGAATAATACTATTCATGTATTAGATATTCTCTCTAGAATCGGAGAAGACCCTTGCAGCTATATATCTGTTTAAAAATCGCTTGCAGGATCAAGCTTGAATACAAGCAAACTGTTTTTGTTGTTTAGTTCATTTTATATTTTTTTATTGTGTTAAAAGCTAAGTTTTAGACAGTATTGTCAGAAAATAGTGCACCAAAAAGGAATTATGTTTTGTAGTTGTACCATTTTTTCTTGAATGCTTCAACACCCACTGTATGAAGTATACTGTACTTTCCAGTGGTGCACCGTCAACCATTGAAATATTAGATTAATTTTCAAACCCTTAGATTAGAGATAAATAAGGTTGGTTTAATAGTCTACAAATGTATAAAAAAAATGTTTCCTGTGCAGAATCAACAAAACCCCCCTCCATACATGTTTGATGTATTTGGCTGCAGTCAGACACAGGGAACATGGGAAGAAAACTCATACACCATTAGAAAACAAGATTCAGCCAACACGCGATTCTTGGTAATTTTGAGTGTTTCAACTGACAGAACTCTCTTGTGTCCCTACCATGCTGAGTGTGTTGAAACTCAGACCAGACACAATTCTTAGTAAATTTACCCCTAAACATATTGGGTAGTACACTGATATTAATGAGGATAGCTGTGTCCAATAATTAGAAAACTAACAGTCCATCCACTGGTAAAAGTCATATAGTGTGAAGAAGCAGCAAATTACATGCCTCTCTTTCTGAACACACAGGTCTCTCCTCCTTATGGTATGGTAAGCAGAGCATCCCGAATCACTGATACCACTAATCAGTTGAATGCCAGAATCTTTCTACCCATTCAGGAAGAGAGCGACACCCCAGGCAGGAAACAGGAGCTGCACAGGTTGTGACAGGTGCAGGTTGCTAGAATGAACACCACCCTCAGCAGCTGAACTGGCTCCTCCAACATGCCCCGCCCAGGTAGTCAGTACCCGTCCTTCTGCCCCTCTTGACGCCCTGCACTGACCACATCACCAGTCAGCAGCATCTTCCCTTAATGCTTATCCTGAAGGAGAGGAATGAAAAGTAGGTAATACTGTAGGATTCAAAGGGCAATTTTTTTGTATGAATCAAACTCGGACCTTCACGCACATGTAAAGGTCCGAGTTTGTCTCAAAACGTACCAAATGTATTAGCCTGCGAACCTGTAAGTTCGAAGCTATTACATGATGGGAGTACCGATGAGTTTTCTCCTATGCTTGTCACAGTACGATCCGTGAAGGTTTCTGTGTTGTAAAAAAAAATACACATTAAAAAAAAAAAAATTACGTGCATCCCCTCCCCACAAGAATAACCAGCCCCAGGCTCTGAAGAGCAAGTCTTGGTTCTCAAAATACAGAGGAGAAAATGCATAGGGCTCCCCTGTATTTTGAGAACCAGCACTGAGCTCAGCTGAGCCTTTACTGGTTGTGGAAATACAGGGGACAAAATGAGTAGGTGTCCACCTGGTTCCCCGGCCAAAGCATTACCCCTGACTGCTAGTCAGCCCAGGCTTGGGATCCCTGGGGAGGTGGGGACCCCCCAATAAAGGGAACTCACTCTCCAGTGCAACCACAGGCATGGGCTGATAGTCCAGGGCTATCCCCGGCACCCCTGAGTGGTGGGTGCCGGATTAATTGTGTTAAATGTGTGGTGTAAAAAATAGATTTAATAATATTGGGCCTGATTCAGAGATGGACGCTAATGTGATTGCAACTGCTTTTCTGTGTGCAACACAGCTGCAAAATATGCTAATGTTAGCGAAGATCACCTGAGCATAAAGATGCCCACTGCTGCCTTCTTACCTGTGGTCGATGACGCATACCTACGCAAACATCAGTAACATCGAAGCACATCAGCGGCCATCTTACCCATGCAGCAGGTCTGACCTGCCGCAGCCTTGGGTGTTCTTCTGACATGCACAGCTGCATAGGCAATCGCTGTGGCTAATTTATGCATGCCCATGTAATGGTGTTTTTACGGACAGGCACGTCTGCTTTTTTGTGACCACTCCCCATTACCACCCCCAAAAGCTGCCAGTCTGACACTCACTTAGCTATGGATTCCTCTGTGTGTGCGTAATCACAATGCGATTGCAGTGTACGAGCAGTGCAGAGCAAACGCATGCGCAATGGCAAACAATCGCTCGATCTGTGTGAAAATGGAATTAGCGTCCATCTGTGAATCTGGCCCATTGTCTTTTGCTGGCGAACTTCAGGTCCCAGCAAGGCTTCCTGCATGCTGGTACTTTGAGAACCACAAGTACCAGTATGCAGGGTATTATGGGCCCGTTGGTACCTGTAGTTCACCTGCAAAAGAAATATTAAAATAATGACAAGACACACACACCATGACAGTACAGTTTTATTTAAACATACATGCACACTCAGATTCACATTCATGCATACTCACCTAGTGTCCCTGTAGCCAATCAAGTCCCTTTGTCTATGTATTTTAAGAACCAGGACAGGCTTCAGAGCCCAGGGCTAGTTATGCTTGTGGGGAGGGGATGAAAGTAATTTTTTTTTTATTTAATGTTTTAATTTTTTTATACACACTGAAAGATGAACGGATGACACAGATCTTTCTGTGTTACTCGGACCAGCTCAGGCTAGGCTCGCTATACTTAAGCAGGTCTGTTTTTTTTAGGAGTTTTCACACAGTAATAGTGTGCGAGTGAAACACTTGCACTCTATTACATTGCTCGAGTTCCATGCTCACAATGGCAAAACATCTGGATGCGTGTTTTGCCATTCTGAGTTGCGGGGGGGAGGGGGGGGAGGAACATGTGAGTTTGCATGTTCTCACACCCTATTACATAGGGAGAGTTATTAATATGTGTGAGTATAGCTCTATACTTGCACTTTATCAAAACTCAAACCCTATTACATCTCACCCAAAGTGTCAGTGTTTACAAACTTAAATCTTTGTAAACTTTAGTGATCTGACCTGTATAATGATAGAAATAAAAATCATTTTGAATCACAGCTCCACTGAGAATGGGAAATGCATTTATTTATAAAATGTAAATGTTACTCTTGCATTGAAATTGCTTACTGATAGCAGTACCATCTTCAAACCATTGACTCTCTTGGCTGTGTACAGGTAATTGTCATTTAGATCTGCCATCTGCTACTAGCTAAATTGGTGGTTTAGTGTAAACAAATTAGTCTTTAGATATGCCTGCTGCGCTACTCTTGTTTGTTAAATATTGTAGCCAATATTCTAGGTGAATCTTATTGCCAACTTTGGGAAATTCACTGTTTTTAAACAACAGCATACACCAAGCCAACTATACAATTAGCAGACAATTCAAAGCTCTCTTTTAGTGAGTCATCATTAAAGAGGTAATATTTATAGCAATATGCAGTATAATTGACCGCGCTGTCATTGTTATAATAGAGATAAGCAAGACAAATTAAATAATAGGGGTATATTTACTAAAGTGCGGGTTTTTAAAAGTGGAGACGTTGCCCACAATCAAATTCTAGCTATTATCTTCTAGAAGGTGCAAGATAAATGTTAAATAGAATCTGATTGGTTGCTACGGGCAACATCTCCACTTCTAAAAACTCGCACTTTAGTAAATATACAGCATAAAGTGTAATATATGTGTTATTGTGTACACAGGGCCTGATTCATTATGGATTGCAATTGCAAAAGCATACGCAGATCGGCCAATGGTGTGAACTGCGAATGCGTATGCAATGCAGTGCGTGAGTTGGCATGGCGATTGCACTGCGATCACTTATGCAGATACAAAGCCATTGCAGAGTGAGTGATGGGAGGTCTGCGTTTGGGGGGTGGTGACGTGGGAGTGGTCGGAGAGACACAGGCATGCCAGTCCATTTGAACGCTGTTACTTGGGCGCGTATATATTAGCCACTGCGACGGTATATGCAGCTTGAGTACTCACTGCGTGTGACGAGGTTAGCAATTGCTGAGTAAGGTCAGACCTGCTATAATTGTGCTTGAGGTGCCGATGTTGCTAGATCAGGGGCAGAACTATGGGAGACAATGGAGGTGCCCACAATATATTCACCCCACTTAGGGCTGTAGTGTACCGGTAGGCCGCCGAACACATGGCACCTCTTCCTGGTAACTGAGAAGCCACTATACTCTAGTGGAGAGCTCCGTGTCAGACCATCAGCTGTATATATATATATATATATATTAGGGGTGAGCGGGTTCGGATTTCTGAAATCCGAACCCCCCCGAGCCCCCCCGATCCGAGTCCGATCCGAGTCAGGCTCGACTTTTCCCGCCTGACTCGGATCTGAAATCGAGGCAAAACGTCATCTTCCCGCCTTCCGAGTCTCGCGGGTTTTGGATCCTATATAAGGTACACACGTCGGCGCCATTTTCTCACTCGGCTGTGGACAGTGAAGAGGGAGGGTGGGAGTTAGGGCTGTGTAGTGTAGTGTAGTGTAGTGCTGCTGTTGTCCACTACTTCAAAGTCCATAGGGGCTGGCTGTGTTGTGCTGTGCTGCTGTTGTTAATAGGGGCTGTGTCCACTACTTCAAAGTCCATAGGGGCTGGCTGGACTGTGTTGTGCAGTCAGTTCTCCATAGGGGCTGTGTCCACTCCAAAGTCCTGTGCAGTGTCCCAGTCCTAAAGGAGTGCTGTAGTGTTGTCCAGGGGGTGCTCTGTCCATCAGGGGTGCTCCCCCCAAGTGCTAAAAAAATAATATATTTTCTGTGTTTGTGAATTGTGTGCGCAGTAGCCGCACGTGCATCAACAAAGTAGTGCCAAGCGTGCGCCTGTGTCATAAGTAAAGGGCCGGCTGGCTTGACCGTTAAGGGTGCTGTAACCCCCGAAAGTACACTCCAGTCCAAACCAAAAAAAAAATTATTTTCTGTGTTTGTGAATTGTGTGCGCAGTAGCCGCACGTGCATCAACAAAGTAGTGCCAAGCGTGCGCCTGTGTCATAAGTAAAGGGCCGGCTGGCTTGACCGTTAAGGGTGCTGTAACCCCCGAAAGTACACTCCAGTCCAAACCAAAAAAAAAATTATTTTCTGTGTTTGTGAATTGTGTGCGCAGTAGCCGCACGTGCATCAACAAAGTAGTGCCAAGCGTGCGCCTGTGTCATAAGTAAAGGGCCGGCTGGCTTGACCGTTAAGGGTGCTGTAACCCCCGAAAGTACACTCCAGTCCAAACCAAAAAAAATATTATTTTCTGTGTTTGTGAATTGTGTGCGCAGTAGTCGCACGTGCATCAACAAAGTAGTGCCAAGCGTGCGCCTGTGTCATAAGTAAAGGGCCGGCTGGCTTGACCGTTAAAGGGTGCTGTAACCCCCAAGTACACTCCAGTCCAAACCAAAAAAAAAATTATTTTCTGTGTTTGTGAATTGTGTGCGCAGTAGCCGCACGTGCATCAACAAAGTAGTGCCAAGCGTGCGCCTGTGTCATAAG
The DNA here is from genome assembly GCA_031769625.1 of Taudactylus pleione. NCBI lineage: Eukaryota > Metazoa > Chordata > Amphibia > Anura > Myobatrachidae > Taudactylus > Taudactylus pleione. The sequence goes on along the minus strand of JAUIMM010000435.1, from coordinate 6,655,900 downwards.
TAAAGGGCGGGCTGGCTTGACCGTTAAGGGTGCTGTAACCCCCAAAAGTACACTCCAGTCCAAACCAAAAAAAAAATTATTTTCTGTGTTTGTGAATTGTGTGCGCAGTAGCCGCACGTGCATCAACAAAGTAGTGCCAAGCGTGCGCCTGTGTCATAAGTAAAGGGCCGGCTGGCTTGACCGTTAAAGGGTGCTGTAACCCCCGAAAGTACACTCCAGTCCTAACCAAAAAAAAATTATTTTCTGTGTTTGTGAATTGTGTGCGCAGTAGCCGCACGTGCATCAACAAAGTAGTGCCAAGAGTGCGCCTGTGTCATAAGTAAAGGGCCGGCTGGCTTGACCGTTAAGGGTGCTGTAACCCCCGAAAGTACACTCCAGTCCAAACCAAAAAAAAAATTATTTTCTGTGTTTGTGAATTGTGTGCGCAGTAGCCGCACGTGCATCAACAAAGTAGTGCCAAGCGTGCGCCTGTGTCATAAGTAAAGGGCCGGCTGGCTTGACCGTTAAGGGTGCTGTAACCCCCGAAAGTACACTCCAGTCCAAACCAAAAAAAAATTATTTTCTGTGTTTGTGAATTGTGTGCGCAGTAGCCGCACGTGCATCAACAAAGTAGTGCCAAGCGTGCGCCTGTGTCATAAGTAAAGGGCCGGCTGGCTTGACCGTTAAGGGTGCTGTAACCCCCGAAAGTACACTCCAGTCCAAACCAAAAAAAAAATTATTTTCTGTGTTTGTGAATTGTGTGCGCAGTAGCCACACGTGCATCAACAAAGTAGTGCCAAGCGTGCGCCTGTGTCATAAGTAAAGGGCCGGCTGGCTTGACCGTTAAGGGTGCTGTAACCCCCGAAAGTACACTCCAGTCCAAACCAAAAAAAAAATTATTTTCTGTGTTTGTGAATTGTGTGCGCAGTAGCCGCACGTGCATCAACAAAGTAGTGCCAAGCGTGCGCCTGTGTCATAAGTAAAGGGCCGGCTGGCTTGACCGTTAAGGGTGCTGTAACCCCCAAAGTACACTCCAGTCCAAACCAAAAAAAAATTATTTTCTGTGTTTGTGAATTGTGTGCGCAGTAGCCGCACGTGCATCAACAAAGTAGTGCCAAGCGTGCGCCTGTGTCATAAGTAAAGGGCCGGCTGGCTTGACCGTTAAGGGTGCTGTAACCCCCGAAAGTACACTCCAGTCCAAACCAAAAAAAAAATTATTTTCTGTGTTTGTGAATTGTGTGCGCAGTAGCCACACGTGCATCAACAAAGTAGTGCCAAGCGTGCGCCTGTGTCATAAGTAAAGGGCCGGCTGGCTTGACCGTTAAGGGTGCTGTAACCCCCGAAAGTACACTCCAGTCCAAACCAAAAAAAAAATTATTTTCTGTGTTTGTGAATTGTGTGCGCAGTAGCCGCACGTGCATCAACAAAGTAGTGCCAAGCGTGCGCCTGTGTCATAAGTAAAGGGCCGGCTGGCTTGACCGTTAAGGGTGCTGTAACCCCCGAAAGTACACTCCAGTCCAAACCAAAAAAAAAATTATTTTCTGTGTTTGTGAATTGTGTGCGCAGTAGCCACACGTGCATCAACAAAGTAGTGCCAAGCGTGCGCCTGTGTCATAAGTAAAGGGCCGGCTGGCTTGACCGTTAAGGGTGCTGTAACCCCCGAAAGTACACTCCAGTCCAAACCAAAAAAAAAATTATTTTCTGTGTTTGTGAATTGTGTGCGCAGTAGCCGCACGTGCATCAACAAAGTAGTGCCAAGCGTGCGCCTGTGTCATAAGTAAAGGGCCGGCTGGCTTGACCGTTAAGGGTGCTGTAACCCCCGAAAGTACACTCCAGTCCAAACCAAAAAAAAAATTATTTTCTGTGTTTGTGAATTGTGTGCGCAGTAGCCGCACGTGCATCAACAAAGTAGTGCCAAGCGTGCGCCTGTGTCATAAGTAAAGGGCCGGCTGGCTTGACCGTTAAAGGGTGCTGTAACCCCCGAAAGTACACTCCAGTCCAAACCAAAAAAAAATTATTTTCTGTGTTTGTGAATTGTGTGCGCAGTAGCCGCACGTGCATCAACAAAGTAGTGCCAAGAGTGCGCCTGTGTCATAAGTAAAGGGCCGGCTGGCTTGACCGTTAAAGGGTGCTGTAACCCCCGAAAGTACACTCCAGGCCAAACCAAAAAAAAATTATTTTCTGTGTTTGTGAATTGTGTGCGCAGTAGCCGCACGTGCATCAACAAAGTAGTGCCAAGAGTGCGCCTGTGTCATAAGTAAAGGGCCGGCTGGCTTGACCGTTAAAGGGTGCTGTAACCCACAAAGTACACTCCAGTCCAAACCAAAAAAAAAATTATTTTCTGTGTTTAGCCGCACGTATATATCAAATCGATATAACATAAATGGAGGACCAAACTTTCTCCGATAAAAATAAAATAGAGAAAGATCAAGAACCACTTCCTCCTAGTGCTGAAGCTGCTGCCACTAGTCATGACATAGACGATAACATGCCATCAACGTCGTCTGCCAAGGCCGATGCCCAATGTCATAGTAGAGGGCACATACAATCCCAAATGGCAAAGTTCAGGAAAATGACCTTGAAAAAGACATTTAAATCAGCTGAAGAGAAACGTAAACTTGCCAATATGCCATTTACGACACGGAGTGGCAAGGAACGGCTAAGGTCGATCCCTAGTATGTTCATGACTAGTGGTTCAGCTTCACATGACGATGGAAGCCCTCCTCCCACTAAAAAAATCAAAAGAGTTAAGCTGGCAAAAGCACAGCGAAGAACTGTGCTTTCTAAGAAGATATCACAAATCCCCAAGGAGAGTCCAAGTGTGGTGGTGGTTGCGATGCCTGACCTTCCCAGCACTGGACGGGAAGAGGTGGCTCTTTCCACCATTTGCATGCCCCCTGCAAGTGCTGAAAGGAGCACCCACAGTCCACTTGCTGATATGCAAATTGAAGATGTCACTGTTGAAGTACAACAGGATGAGGATACTGGTGTAGCTGGCGCTGAGGAGGAAGTTGGCGAGGAGGATTCTGATGGTGATGTGGTTTGTTTAAATCAGGCTCCGGGGGAGACAGTTGTTGTCCGTGGGATGAAAAAGCCCATCACGGTCATGCCTGGGCAGAAGACCAAACATTCCACCTCTTTGGTCTGGCAATATTTCTATCCAAATCCGGACAACAACTGTCTTGCCATATGTACCATATGTAAAGGTGAAATAAGTAGGGGTAGGGACGTCAACCACCTAGGAACATCCTCCCTTATACGGCACCTGCAGCGCGTTCATAAAAAGTTACTGTCAAGTTCAGAAACTTTGGCTAAGACCGTAAGCAGTCCAGGGACACCTAAATCCCGTTGTCCTGTTGTATCCAAGCGCCTGCAAACCACACCGTCAACTCCCTCCTCGTCAATTTCCTCCTTAGTCAGGATCGGAAGTAGTCCTGCAGGCCATGTCACTGGCATGACTGACTCTCCTATCCGGGATTCCTCTGGAGGATCCTGCATTGCTACGCCTACTGCTGCCGCTGCTGCTGTTGCTGCTGCTGGGAGTCGTTCATCATCCCAGAGAGGAAGTAGGAACACCACTACTTTTACTAAACAATTGACCCTCCAACAGTCCTTAGCGAGGAGGATGAAGTACGACAGCAGTCATCCTGAAGCAAAACGTATAACTGAGGCCTTGACTGCTATGTTGGTGTTAGACGTGCGTCCGGTATCCGCCATTAGTGCAGTGGGATTTAGACAATTGATGGAGGTAGTGTGTCCCCGGTTCCAAATACCGTCTAGATTCCACTTCACTAGGCAGGCGATACCGAGACTGTACAGAAACGTCAGAAAAAGTGTCCTCAGTGTCCTGAAAAATGCCGTTGTACACAATGTCCACTTAACCACGGACATGTGGACAAGTGGAACAGGGCAGACTAAGGACTATATGACTGTGACAGCCCACTGGGTAGATGTATCACCTTACGCAGCAACAGCAGCAGCGTCACCAGTAGCAGCATCTCAGAAATGCCAGCTCGTTACAAGGCAGGCTACGCTGTGTATCACCGGTTTCAGTAAGAGGCACACCGCCGACAACCTCTTAGAGAAACTGAGGGAAATCATCGCCCAGTGGCTTACCCCACTTAGACTCTCCTGGGGATTTGTGATATCTGACAACGCCACCAATATTGTGCGGGCATTACATCTGGGCAAATTCCAGCACGTCCCATGTTTTGCTCACACAATAAACTTGGTGGTGCAGAATTTTCTGAAAAGCGACAGGGGCGTGCAGGAGACGCTTTGGGTGGCCCGAAAAATTTCTGGCCACTTTCGCCATTCAGCGACTGCGTGCCGAAGACTGGAGCGCCAGCAAACACTCTTGAACCTGCCCCGCCATCACCTGAAGCAAGAGGTTGTGACGCGGTGGAACTCAACCCTCTATATGCTTCAGAGGATGGAGGAGCAGCAAAAGGCCATACAAGCCTATACATCCACCTATGACATAGGCAAAGGAGGGGGTATGCACCTGACTCAAGCGCAGTGGAGAATGATTTCCGTGTTGTGCAAGGTTCTCCAGCCCTTCGAACTTGCCACACGTGAAGTCAGTTCAGACACTGCCAGCTTGAGTCAGGTCATTCCCCTCATCAGGCTTTTGCAGAAGCAGCTGGAGAAAGTGAAGGAGGAGCTAAGACGGAGCGATTCCGCTCGGCATGTGGGACTTGTGGATGAAGCCCTTCATTCGCTTTGCCAGGATTCCAGGGTGGTCAATCTGTTGAAATCAGACCACTACGTTTTGGCCACCGTGCTCGATCCTAGGTTTAAAGCCTATGTGGTGTCTCTCTTTCCGGCCGACACAAGCCTGCAGAGGTGCAAAGACCTGCTGGTGAACACACTGTCAGCTGAAGCGGAACGTGACACGTCAACGGCTCCTTCTTCATTTTCTCCTGCAACTGGGGCTGCCAGGAAAAAACTTAGGTATCCTAAGCAACCCGCTGGCGGTGATGCAGGGCAGGCAGGACCAAGTTTGGACATCTGGTCCGGACTGAAGGACCTGGCAACAATTTCTGACATGTCTACTGTCACTGCATATGATACTGTCACCATTGACAGAATGGTGGAGGATTACATCGGTGACAGCATCCAAGTAGGCATGGCAGACAGTCCATACCTGTACTGGCAGGAAAAAGAGGCAATTTGGAGGCCCCTGTACAAACTGGCTCTATTTTACCTGAGTTGCCCCCCCTCCAGTGTGTACTCCGAAAGAGTGTTTAGTGCAGCCGGGAACCTTGTCAGCGAAAGGCGTAGGAGGTTGCTTCCACAGAATGTGGAGAAGATGATGTTCATCAAAATGAATTATCAGCTCTTCCAGGGAGACCAGCCTCCAGAAGGTACAGAGGGACCTGTGGTGGTGGATTCAAGTGGGGACGAGTTAATACTTTGTGAGGATGAGGATGTACACACTGAAGAGGGTGAGGAATCGGTGGATGAGGAGGATGAGGATGACATCTTGCCTCCATAGAGCCAGTTTGTGCAGGGACACATTAATTGCCAGCTTGTTTTGTGGGGGCCCAAACGAACCAATCATTTCAGCCACAGTTGTGTGGCAGACCCTGGCGCTGAAATGATTGGTTTGTTAAAGTGTGCATGTCCTGTTTATACAACATAAGGGTGGGTGGGAGGGCCCAAGGACAATTCCATCTTGCACCTCTTTTTTTTCTTTGCATTATGTACAGTTTGGGGCCTAGTTTTTCAAACTGCCATCCTGTCTGCCACTGCAGTTTCACGCCTAGATGGGTCACGTGTTTGTGCCGCCCACTCGTGTCGCTTAGCATAGTCATCCAGCTACCTCGGTGCAACGTTTTGGACATAAAAACACTATTGTGAGGTGTGAGGTGTTCAGAATAGACTGGAAATGAGTGGAAATTAAGGTTATTGAGGTTAATAATAGCATAGGAGCAGAAAAACCTACAAATTCTGTGATTTTAGCTGTTTTTATGCTTTTTTTAAAAAAAATACAGATCCAAAACACAAAACCCAGAACCCAAAACACGGAAGGGTGGTTTTGGCAAAACCAATCCAGATCCAAAACACGAAGAAAGATCCAGATCCAAAACCAAAACACAAAACACGAAAAGTGGCCTGTGCACACCCCTAATATATATATATATATCTATAGCTTGTCCCTACTCATTTGTGCTGCTGCTCCACAGCAGCTGCTTTGTCAGTGTAACACGTCCAATGCCCCCCTCACCCACAACTCTCTGTCTCACTCCTCCATACAGTGTCAGAGGCTGTGACGGAGGGGCACCAAATAAGAACTTGCCCCCGGGCCTCTCAATGGATTGCAAGGTATTATGGATGTGAGATAGTGGTAGTGGGTGTCTCTATGCTGGCTGCGGGATGGCTTTGCGATTGGAGTCATTAGCATATTTTTTAAGCAGACCTGTGTGCGTAATCGCAGCTGCGATCACAATAACGATCCATAGTAAATCAGGCCCACTATGTCTTAAAAAATTAATTGGTCTGTTTATTTTTTTCATTTGCTTTTTTGTCCAGTTATGCATTCGTACACCCCTGTTTCTCCAACGCATTTCAGCCTGAGCCTTTATCCTCCTGGATAAAGACTTAGACTAAAACGCGTTGGTTTAACAACCACCACCCATTATCAGCTACCTTCCCCACTCAGGCACCAGCGCTCTTGACCCCCGGAGTCAGAGCTGACTGTGCCGCCACCCGCTCCCCTACCCAGCACTGCGCTGATACTCAACACAAAGGGAGGTTGCTAACCTAGGGACGCTTACCTGTCAGAGTTACCGGCAGCACCTTCAGCCACCGGTACTACCACCCTGGGTAGACACCAGAGCACACCCCAGACAACAATCCTGTACACCGGCGATTTGACGTCCGCAACACGTTACAAAGACAGCACCCCCCCCAGAGGAGGGTTGCCCCACACCTGACCCTTGCCGATCACCACCAGTTAGCTACCTCACCATCGGGTTCAGGTGCAGTGCGGACACCGCACCCACCTTCACTTGCTGCCTCGCTGACACACGATCTGCACCACTTGTATTCTCACCATCGAACCAGCAGACCGAGCCAGTACGTATCCACAACATTCCTGGCCACAACGTTCAGCATTCAAACAACCTACCGGTAGGTATTTCAAGGAACTTGAGACATTATTTTCTATTCCGCCGTCGTCACGAACTGCTTCCCCACACCCACACCAACCCATCTGATTGCACACTTTCAGCTGGCTCCCCTAGACTGTAGACCATAAGTCCAGCAGGGATAACGTGCTTGTCAACAACCGCACGGCAAGGAGCCCCCTGAAAGGGTCCACTTACCTTCCCACTGGAGTTCAGCTCACCACACCTCAACCCACCATATTCACCCATCCACCCCACTCCACCATCTCCATTGACCCAGGGAGCCTTTTCTGGTCCTTCCACTGGATGAGAGCACTCTTATAACAAGAATTAAAAGGGTATATAAAACATAACTTTTATTCCTCACTACAATTTAATTAAAACAGACTTACAAATTAAAAAAAATACCGGGGTAAAGGTAAGTGCTAATGAATGAAGATACAAGGCAGTTGGATATGATCCTAAGTACTTCTGTGTCGGCTAAATATTACAACAAAATATGAATACAGTAATGGACAAATTATACATATAACAAAAATCTAAAATACACCCAGGATCCAGAAATGAGGATCAGTTAATCAACACAATGTTGATTAACATGAAGCAATAATGGTAAATAAAGCTGTGGATTTCTATCACCAAGTGACTGAAGGAATCAAGTCATGAAATGCTGGCAGTCTGGATGGCGGCACTGGGATTTAGAATGCCGGCATCTCGACAGCCGGGATTTCATCTACATCCCTTGACACACGTGTATTGATATTCCGAGTCTTGTGGCTATTTTAATATTTTCCTTACAGGTGCCAGCAGGCCCTTAATGTCCGGGCATGTTGGCACTTGTTGTTCCATAAGTGCCCGCATGCCGAGGCAGGCTGTCTGTTACTTGTAATCTGCCTGTAATGAACAATATTATTATCTTTCTTATTACTATTACCCCAACCAGGGGAGGGGGACCCCATTTTATTTTTTGGGGTACCCACTTTCCAAGGAAATTTAGCCCTGCAATGACAATTTTAGGGCTGGTAAATTTTATGGCAGGGGACCTCCACATTGTGTATCAACCTGCTATGGCATTATCCCCCTAGCTAGTTCAGGGTAGTGCTGATTATTGGAGAATAGGGGGAACCCCACACCATTTTTTCCCCTTATTTGCAAATACCAGCCCAGGCTGAGAGGTCCGGGGCTGGTTATTGATTTTTGGAAGGTGACCCTTACATATGTTTTTTAAATTGTAACCCTTTTTTTTTATATTTTAACCCAATGAAGCCTGCTCAGATCATAGTGATCTGTGCAGTATTTCACCTCTGCAGCAGATTGACGCCAGGTTTACCATCGGTTCTGCTGTGGTATAGGGGTGTCAAATCCAATTGGTAATGACATCAGATTTCAAATGGCAGTCAAAACTGATGCATACAAAATGCTGTTTTTTTAGACTACAATCCGACGTCGATACCCTTCATTGACCGTTGGTTTTTAAATAGACTCAAAACCAATGGATAGTAACTTTATGTCTTAGTTCGCCTGACCTGAAGCTGTCTTTAGAGAAATATAAGCTGTCAGATTTAGAGTGAAGTATGTGGTACACATTGTGAATTGTCAGGGAATCTCTGCTGACCCTGCCAAGGTAGAAACAGTTGAGGAATAACCTTGGCCCACTAAGCTAAAACAATTCATATCCTTCTTAGGAATCTTAGTAATATGTGGATACTACAGGAACTTTGTCCCAAAGTATTCCAAAGTGGCCCAAACATTGATAGAATTCACCAAGGGATATCCTCCTCCCATAGGGGCAAGTACTCGGAATAAAGGACGGAAATACTTCAAACTAATCATGTTTTTGGAGAAAGATGGATAGAAACATGTGAGAGGGCATTTAAAACATTGAAGACTTGATTAATCCAATCTCCTGTGTTGGCTTGGTTGAGAGAAGTTGTATACTTGAAGAGCGGTGGTCCACCCCTGCCCATACATAAGTGTCACGTCTGAGACTGAAGAAGAGGACGTGGTGGGCCTAAGTTGGGGAAAGAAGCAGAGACGAGGGGCCTGGATGTACGTTCTCCTCATCCACAGGTCTTGAGTGTTGGCGAGACCTGGGCAAAGGTGCGGAGTCTAACCCACAGGATGGTGTTCGCCAGTGACCCCCTCAATTGGGATATGGGCTTAGCTGCACCCCATGAGCAGGTCACAGTCCTTTGACCAGGTACCCAAGCCCTGCAGGGATAGAGACACTACACCTTGACACGAGGATAAAATGTTAATAAGGATTTCAAGTGGGAAGCAACTCACGGTTACTTGAGACGTCACCAGAGATAGAAGGCACACGGGTAGAGGTGGTATACGGTGTAGAACGGATGTTCACTGGAGACTTAAGGCACACAGGTGGGGATGGTAACACTGCTGCACGGGTATTCACCAGAGACGTATAGGCACACAGGTAAAGGTGGGTACACTGCTGCACGGGTATTCACCAAAGACGTAAAGGCACACAGGTAAAGGTGGTAACACTGCTGCACGGGTATTCACCAGAGATGTATGGGCACACAGGTAAAGGTGGTAACACTGCTGCACGGGTATTCACCAGAGATGTATAGGCACACAGGTAAAGGTGGTGACACTGCTGCTGTACGGGTGAATAGGAACCTGGACCGGGAACTCACTAAAGCACGCTAGGAGACAACCGTTGTTCAGGCAATTTCCCATAACCTGTGGAACAGTTTTATACCCAGGGGAACCCTTAGACAGGTGCACAGCATCAGCTGAAAACGGGCCTATCAGGGAGAAGGGTCCAGTCACATGGGCCGACTGTCATGGCGGCGCCCATGTCCGGATTTGCGATGCCGGACACCAGCCCTCCAGGAAGCCACAGCATGCGGGGAGAATACTCAGCTTCTCCCCCGCCGTCGCGCAGGCCGACCGACCACCCAGGATGAGAGGGGAAGCCGGCGGTGCTTTAAGCGGGCGCTGATCCCCGGCTGAGCCCTGACAATAAGTCGACATTTGTCTTCTATTAAGAATAATTAACTGCTGCACAAGCTTGAATTCCTCACTTTGAAGTGGGTTATTTTGGATCAACAACACAATTACATGTATGGGGTACCATTGGATGTTCACACAGACAACAATTCACTGACCTACGTCTAGACTACTGCAAAGTTATATGTTACTGGCCATCAATGGTTAGCTGCATTTGGAAAGCATGATTTCAAGCTGAAATACCATCCTGGATACTTGGATATTGATTCTGATGCTTTATCCAGGATGCTGAGGAAAAAAAGAGGACTCTTCAGAATAAGAGTGGGTAGAAGTTCCTGCTTCAGAGGTGAAGGTATGTATAATGAAGGGAGAGTAGTCCTTCCCCTAGTCAAATATTGTGTAACTGCCTTAGGAGCCACTAAAGAAGCCATTCCTAAATTGTATTGTCGAGTGAGGAGGCTGGAATTTGAAGATAGGCCACAGCTAAGCAGAGGGCAGTTGACAGAAGATTAGAAGAGGGATGCTTCTATAGGAGTAATCAGGTATGCTATTAAATACCATCATTGTCCTCAAGCAGTTTTTGAAAATGGAAGAAACTGGAAGACAAGTGAATAGTGATAGTGAGAGAGGGTCTCTTTTATTGTAAAGGAGTTCAGAAAGATAGCTCAGTGCCAGCAAGTACTATTTTAGACACATTGGTAAACTGTGTTGAAGAGTCTGACTGATCAACGTGAGCACTTAGGTATTAAAAAAAACCTGGGGTTAGTGGCAGATCAATTTTACTGGCCCAAAATGGAACAAGACATTGTGAAATGTGTGGCATGTGTATTTTGAGGAATACCCTACCAGAGAGGGCTTCTCATTTGAAAAGCATCTCTAATAATGGTCCCATGGAACTTGTGACTTCCTGTCCATGAAACCTGATTAAGGGACCAATAACAGTATCCTGGTAGTAACTGACTAATTAACAAGATATGCTTAAGCTTACCCCACACCTTTTAAGAGGGTTGTGACCTACAATAGATTAGGGGGAGATTGTAAAGAAGTACTTAGAATAATAAATCCTAGATGGGTACATCAGTGGCCATACTTTGGTCCTATAGTGGCTTGTCCTGGAGTTGGTGTGAATGGTTTGCCTTCAAATTTGCATGCTTAACAGGATGTTGTAACTAATGATTATTTTGTAGGTGGTGAGCAGGCATTGACACAACAGTGTACCACCACCAAAGGTACACAGGGGGCTCTGGATCTAGCCTGAAGGCAGCATGGTGTGCAACTTTGTCTCAGGTACTTACACCTAATATTTATTTATCAGTGGGGAGATCAGAAACATTGTCATTATTGGTACTATTACTATTTCAATATATCAGGACACCTACCTAGGCACTACGATCTGAGAGCTTTCCTTGGGCGATTTATATCACAAAATCTACTTTGGAACTTTTTACTGTTACTTGTTTTGTTATTTACCTGAGGTTCAAATTACCCATGAAACATATACTCTGAACTACTCTATATGTCAATTTAAATTGATTCATGATAGCCAGCCAGTGGTTTCTTCGTGCTAAGTGCTACAATTTATTCAATTATTATATGTAGTTTAGTGAAATGGTATTTTTTTTTTAAATACTGACTCTATCCTGCTGAATATAGAGCTCCACATTCTCTATTTAAGGAGGAGCACATGTATTATACTGCGGCTTATCAAGTGATGCCGAGGTCCTAAATGTATAGTTATAATATTGAGGATGTGTTTTGCTTTTATTGCATATGATAACTGGAAATTGCAATTATTTCAATATTGATCCATTAAAGTTTATTTATTTGATTTAATTTTTAATGTTTATTTTCTAGTTCATAAACAAGGTTTATTTAGTGTTTGAATTTATTATTCTGTTTAACTTAAAACCTCTAGCACCATTATTTATGGTCAATGTGATAGCTAAAATTTAACAAAAAATGCTCCAGTGGGGGGTTATATCATAAAAATATATATATTCTAGTTATATTCAAAAAACATTAACAGAGAAATGGCTAATACAAACATACCAATTTATTTATAAACACATATGCACTCACATATTTCCTCCACGATCGACCTTGATAACATTTTTTATGGATATGTCCCAGCACATAGACAGCATGTAGCTGATAACAGGTATTAGCTTGTTTAGATCAACGCGTTTCGTCCCTCCTCAAGGAAAAAGTCCCTAGAGGAAGGACGAAACAACTATATGCTGTCTATGTGCCGGGACATATCCATATAAACGTGATCCAGACAGATTGTGGAGGAAAGAACATATCTGGTGGCGATTACACTAAGGGCTTAATTCAGAGGTGGCCGTACAGTCTACAACCGCACGGCCACCTCGATGTTTGTGCAGTGCGCATGCGCACGAGGGAGCCGGCTGGGGTGGGAACTGGATTGGCCTGGGACTGAGCAGTTGGCTGACCTTGGTGACTGAGCATACTAGTGATAACCTTGAATCCTGTTTCTAACAAACAACATTATATTTCAGTGCATTTATCACTAAATTAATAAATATGCCTCATATTGAGTGACACCTCGGCAACTATATGAAAATGAGATTCATACCAGTCTTGCTTTGCATAGATTAGTTTTATTAAGCTGTGCTACTTTACTACTTAATGAGGGATTTCATATGCTAGCAATATTAAAGGTCACCAATCATTATGTCCAAGGGGAAATGTTTTAAGTGAACATATTCAACTTGTGTAGTTGGCATAAGGCCAGCACTAATATTGTTACAGAACAATCTGAACTAATTAGGCAATAATAAATAGCAATAGGTAAGTCTGTTAAGCAGTATCAGAGGTGATTAAAGCTGATTTAGTAAAAGAAGATTCAACAGAGAAATTACAATTTGAGTCTTTATTTAATCAATTATACTTATCCATGTAGAATGAAAGCTGATTTAGTTATGGATTTTAATAAAGAATTCCAATAAAGTTACCTGGTATGGACCGTTTTTTCAAAATGTAGACTACACAGACAGAGATGTCAGTTTTGTCCTACGCTGACATATGGTAGGAGCGCTTTCTACAATAACAGAGGGTGGATTGGAACTAATTGCTGCAGAAGCAGTAATTACGATTACATTCCCTTGTTCTCAAAGGACAGAGATGATAACTGCTTTGTTCTAAAATGTTATACATGCCTGATGTCAGATCATTTTTATTGCTTTAATTGAAGGAGCAGAGCAAAAAAATGTTTTACATATACTTAGAAAAAAAGATCAGGTAACAGCAATAACACATATTGCTGAATAATAAATATCCCTATAAAATAATACCCTTTTTACACCGTAGCTAAAACCCTGGTTTTTGAATGGTTAACCCGGGCAGTTCCCTGGTGTAAAAGGGGAGAGGGTTGGATTGCCGGGTCCAGTGACCCGGCAATTCAACCCAGGTAACTAGCAGGGTTTAACACGGGCGTAGCCCGTGAAACCCTGCTGTGAGAACAGCGCACTCTGGGTCACGATGACCTGGCGTGCGCTGGTAGCCGGCAAAATTCCGGGTCTGATCAGGATAGGAACTTTGTTCCAACTTTTGGGTCAGACCCGGAATTTAGGTGGAAAAGGGGTATAAGTGAGTAGAATGGCTGTAAGAAATTTCCCCTGAATAAAGCATATTGTCATAACAAAATAAAACAAAGTATATTGCAACTTCTTTACAATTATACACACATACATAATAAGACAAAAACACAGTAACCATGGAATGGCAACATATTAGATAGAAAATAGGAACTGACAAAAATGTAATCTAAATGTTCCACCATTACTAATCATGTGTCACAAAAAACGTTATACAGTGGTGACCCAATATACCAATAAAACAGTGTATACACAGTAGCATAAGAGTTCTTATACTGGCATACACATAAACAAGGGCAGTCAGGACCAGGCATTAGAAATATGTACAAAAGGGAAATATTTTAGGGTATGACAAATTTGTAGGTATTGGCCATCTGCTTTATACATTTGTCTTATGCATTTGGGCATTTTCATTGGTTGCAATATGTCAAATGCAGTTTTCAAACTTTCCTTTTTCTGGCATTTGCCTATAAACCACCCTTTAGTAAATTCCTCCTTAGATTCCCTCTTTGACAAGTGCCTAAAAGTATTTTTATTTCCTTTCAGGGCCGGAATGCATGGGCCATAGAGTGCTTTAGGCAATAAATGACAGTGCATGGACTGCAGAGTCTTATGGTGCATTCACACGGTCAGATTTTCTTTCAGATTTGAACGATAACGATTTTCAAAAGTCATTTAATCAATCATATCTGAAAGAAAATCTGACATGTGTGCCTGCAACGCTGAACGATGCACGTTCCTGTTTGTCAGATAACGATATCTGACATCGTCTGTGTTTGCAGTCAGATTTTGACGATTTCATTATACTGTCTGAAATCGTTCAATCGTTCAAATCTTTGATAAAAATCGTTCAATCGTTCATCGTTCATCTGACAGATCTGACCGTGTGTATGCACCATTACACATACTCACTATGGAGTTGATGAAGTGCACCTTCTTGGAACTTCTTACATACACCTTCTAGAGAATGATTGCAGTGCTGCAGGTTGAATTTGTTATGCAATAATACTAGTGAATGGATCCAGGGGACAAAAAAAATTGTTGTCTTTTGACTAGCAGGCAGTATACTAAATGCAAGGGCTATAGGATGCACCTGCTGGTTGATAGGACAGCTTAGTTGATTGCGGCCTGACCTATGGTGGAGTGTGTAGTGATGTGTGTTGCTTGTCATGATGGTGTTGTGTATTGCAGCATTGGATTATTTACATTGACTATATTACTGATCTCCCTTTTTTTTACATATACGAAGGGACAGAGGGGTAGATGTACTATGTATTTGGTAAATATATACAGTATACCCCTCTTACAGGGCCGCAACTAGGGGGGGGCTGAGAGGTCATGTGCGCCGGGCGCCATCCTCCAGCGGCACCGGCCACACACTTCTCTGTGCCGGAGGTCTGCAGATAGAGACCTCCGGCAGTGGTGCGCGCCGGACAGTGGACAGTGAAAATCGGCGGAATATCCCACCCTCCCTCCTCCCCTCGGAAGTTAGGGTAAGAGCTCGGGGGGGGGGAGGAGGGGGCGGAGAGGGAGTGAGAGGGGCAGCAGTGCTGCACAGGGCGCACTGCCATCTAGCCACGACGCTGCCTCTTACCATGCCTAAAGTTCCTCAATTCCATCCAATGCATGTCTATGATACAATGGGGCAGATGTATGAAGCTGTGGAAAGTGATAAAGTGCAGAGTGGTAAACGACCAACCAATCAGCTCACAACTGTCATGTTACAGGCTGTGTTTGAGAAATGAGAGGTGGGAGCGGATTGGTTGGTCATTTATCACTCTGCACTTTATCACTTTCCACAGCTTCATACATCTGCCCCAATGTCTGCTGTGCACTGAATGGGCTAATGTGTAACGCATGCACACCAGGTAATGAGTTCATGGATCACATAAACCATCTGCATACAACTGACATTACACGGCTACCATGGAATAAATGCAGAGGCACATTATCAACCATCCTTAAGATTTGTCTATCAGGGTGTGACTATGGTGACCATAGACTGATGGACTTGCCAGAGCATGTCCACAGTGCAACACATGTTTTATGAACCCAATAGAGCCACTTATAACTTTCAGTCCATTGCAACTTGGTCCAAAAATGCCTATTACTTTGAATTACTCCTGGGTTTTGCAAAGCATGCTAACAGTGACATAAATGCAGATGTTGCAGAACTGGCATTTCTGAGAAGAACGCATGACTCCCAGGGAATGAATACAATAGTCTATACTTGCCTACTTTTGAAAATGCATGTCAGAGACAGTGCCAGATTAAGGTCCAGATGGCCCTGGAGCTGAAATTTATGAAGTGCCTATTGTATGCTGCCGCAGGGGTGTGACTAGTGTCACAGGGGTGTGACTAACGATGCGGGGGGCATGGCCAGTATGTTGTGGAGTGGTCTAGTGCCTACCTTCAACCACCCCAATGACCCTCCCCACTTTGTGTGTATGTATATATATATATATATATATAGATTGTAAGCTTGCGAGCAGGGCCTTCCTACCTATATATCTGTCTGTTATGACCCAGTTTTGTTCTATTAATGTTTACAATTGTAAAGCGCAACGGAATATGCTGCGCTATATAAGAAACTGTTAATAATATATATATATATATATATATATATATATATTAGGGGTGAGCGGGTTCGGATTTCTGAAATCGAGGCAAAACAACATCATCCCGCCTTCCGGGTTTCGCGGGTTTTGGATCCTATATAAGGTACCCACGTCGGTGCCATTTTCTCACTCGGCTGTGGACAGTGAAGAGGGAGGGTGGGAGTTAGGGCTGGCTGGGCTGTGTAGTGTAGTGTAGTGTATTGCAGTGTAGTGTTGTGCTGTGCTGTGCTGTGCTGTGCTGCTGTTGTCCATAAGGGCTGTGTCCACTCCTACAAAGTCCATAGGGGCTGGCTGTGTTGTGCTGTGCTGCTGTTGTCCATAGGGGCTGTGTCCACTCCTCCAAAGTCCATAGGGGCTGGCTGTGTTGTGCTGTGCTGCTGTTGTCCATAGGGGCTGTGTCCTCTCCAAAGTCCTGTGCAGAGTCCCAGTCCTAAAGGGGTGCTGTAGTGTTGTCCAGGGGGTGCTCTGTCCATCAGGGGTGCTCCCCCCAAGAGCAAAAAAAAATAAAATATTTTCTGTGTTTGTGAATTGTGTGCGCAGTAGCCGCACGTGCATCAACAAAGTAGTGCCAAGCGTGCACCTGTGTCATAATTAAAGGGCCAGCTGGCTTGACCGTTAAAGGGTGCTGTAACCCCCAAAGTACACTCCAAACAAAATAAAAAATATTTTCTGTTTGTGAATTGTGTGCGCAGTAACTGCACGTGCATCAACAAAGTAGTGCCAAGCGTGCGCCTGTGTCATAAGTAAAGGGCCGGCTGGCTTGACCGTTAAAGGGTGCTGTAACCCCCAAAGTACACTCCAAACAAAATAAAAAAATATTTTCTGTGTTTGTGAATTGTGCGCGCAGTAGCCGCATGTGCATAAACAAAGTAGTGCCAAGCGTGCGCCTGTGTCCCATAAATAAAGGGCTGGCTGGATTGACTGCTAAAGGGTGCTGTAACCCCCAAAGAGCACTCCAAACAAAATAAAAAAAAAATTCTGTGTTTGTAAATTGTGTGCACTGTGGCTGCACGTGCATCAACGAAGGAGTAGCGCCAACCGTGCGCCTGTGTCCCATAAGTAAAAGGCCGTCTGGCTTGTCCGTTAAAGGGTGCTGTAACCCCCAAAGGGCACTCCAAACAAAATAAAAAAATTAATTTTTTTGTGTTTGTGAATTGTGTGCGCAGTAACCGCACGTGCATCAACAAAGTAGTGCCAAGCGTGCACCTGTGTCCCATAAACAAAGGGCCAGCTGGATTGACCGCTAAAGGGTGCTGTAACCCCCAAAGGGCACTCCAAACAAAATAGAAAAAAAATTCTGTGTTTGTGAATTGTGTGCACTGTGGCTGCACGTGCATCAACAATGGAGCAGCGCCAAGCGTGCGCCTGTGTCCCATAAGTAAAAGGCCAGCTGGCTTGTCCGTTAAAGGGTGCTGTAACCCCCAAAGGGCACTCCAAACAAAATAAAAAATTTATTTTTTTGTGTTTGTGAATTGTGTGCGCAGTAGCCGCACGTGCATCAACAAAGTAGTGCCAAGCGTGCGCCTGTGTCCCATAAATAAATGGCCGGCTGGATTGACCGCTAAAGGGTGCTGTAACTCCCAAAGGGCACTCCAAACAAAATAAAAAATGTTTTTCTGTGTTTGTGAATTGTGTGCACTGTGGCTGCACGTGCATCAACGAAGAAGCAGCGCCAAGCATGCGCCTGTGTCCCATAAGTAAAAGGCCGGCTGGCTTGTCCATTAAAGGGTGCTGTAACCCCCAAAGGGCACTCCAAACAAAATAAAAAAAATTTTTTTTGTGTTTGTGAATTGTGTGCGCAGTAGCCGCACGTGCATCAACAAAGTAGTGCCAAGCGTGCGCCTGTGTCCCATAAATAAAGGGCCGGCTGGATTGACCGCTAAAGGGTGCTGTAACCCCCAAAGGGCACTCCAAACAAATAAAAAAATTTTTTCTGTGTTTGTGAATTGTGTGCACTGTGGCTGCACGTGCATCAACGAAGGAGCAGCACCAAGCGTGCGCCTGTGTCCCATAAGTAAAAGGCCGGCTGGCTTGTCCGTTAAAGGGTGCTGTAACCCCCAAAGGGCACTCCAAACAAAATAAAAATATATATTTTTTTGTGTTTGTGAATTGTGTGCGCAGTAGCCGCACGTGCATCAACAAAGTAGTGGCAAGCGTTTGCCTGTGTCCCATAAATAAAGGGCCGGCTGGATTGACCACTAAGGGGTGCTGTAACCCCCAAAGGGCACTCCAAACAAAATAACAAAAAAAATTCTGTGTTTGTGAATTGTGTGCACTGTGGCAGCACGTGCATCAACAAAGGAGCAGCGCCAAGCGTGTGCCTGTGTCCCATAAGTAAAGGGCCGGCTGGCTCATTTCTTAAAGGGTGGTGTAACCCACAAAGTGCACTACTCTCCAGCAAAAATAAAAAAATATTTTCTGTGTTTGTGTGCGCCTTAGCCGCACATATATATCAATATAACATAAATGGAGGACCAAACTTTCTCCGATAAAAATCAAATAAGGAAAGATCAAGAACCACTTCCTCCTAGTGCTGTTGCTGCTGCTGGGAGTTGTTCATCATCCCAGAGAGGAATTAGGAACACCAATACTTTTACTAAACAATTGACCCTCCAACAGTCCCTAGCGAGGAGGATGAAGTACGACAGCAGTCATCCTGAAGCAAAACATATAACTGAGGCCTTAACTGCTATGTTGGTGTTAGATGTGCGTCCGGTATCCGCCATTAGTGCAGTGGGATTTAGACAATTGATGGAGGTAGTGTGTCCCTGGTTCCAAATCCCGTCTAGATTCCACCTGCATCCGCAAAGCAGCAGCGACAAGTGTGCGTCTGTCTGTTAAAGGGTGGTGTAACCCTCAAAGTGCACTCCACAAACAATAAAAAAATTCTTCTTTTTTTTCTGTCTTTGTGAAATGTATGGGCTGTAGCCGCACCTGCATCCTTAAAGCAGCAGCGACAAGCGTGCGTCTGTCTGTTAAAGGGTGGTGTAACCCTCAAAGTGCGCTCCACAAACAATAAGAAAATTCTTCTTTTTTTTCTGTCTTTGTGAATTGTGAGGGCTGTAGCCGCACCTGCATCCTCAAAGCAGCAGCGACAAGCATGCATCTGTCTGTTAAAGGGTGGTGTAACCCTCAAAGTGCGCTCCACAAACAATAAAAAATTTCTTCTTTTTTTTTCTGTCTTTGTGAATTGTGTGGGCTGTAGCCGCACCTGCATCCTCAAAGCAGCAGCGACAAGCGTGCGTCTGTCTGTTAAAGGGTGGTGTAACCCTCAAAGTGCCCTCCACAAACAATAAAAAATTCTTTTTTTTCTGTCTTTGTGAATTGTGTGCACTGTAGCTGCACGTGCATCAACAAAGGAGCAGCGGCAAGCATGCGCCTGTGTCCCATAAGTCTGTTAAAGGGTGGTGTAACCCCCAAAGTGCTCCAAAAAATAAAAAAAACATTTTTCTTTCTGTGTTTGTGACTTGTGTGCGATGTAGCCGCATGTGCATCAACACAGTAGCAGCGCCAAGCATGCGCCTGTGTCATAAGTCAAGGGCCGGTTTGGACGTCTGGTCCGGACTGAAGGACGTGCCAACAATTTCTGACAAGTCTACTGTCACTGCATATGATACTGTCCTCAAAGCAGCAGCGACAAGCGTGCCTCTGTCTGTTAAAGGGTGGTGTTACCCCCAAAGTGCGCTCCACAAAAAATAAAATAATCTTTTTTTCTGTATTTGTGTGTGAAATGTATGCACAGTACCCACACCTGCATCCTCAAAGCAGCAGCGACAAGCGTGCGTCTGTCTGTTAAAGGGTGGTGTAACCCTCAAAGTGCGCTCCACAAAAAATAAAAACATTTTTTTTTTCTGTCTTTGTGAATTGTGTGGGCTGTAGACATACCTGCATCCTCAAAGCAGCAGC
Source organism: Taudactylus pleione (assembly GCA_031769625.1). Lineage (NCBI taxonomy): Eukaryota > Metazoa > Chordata > Amphibia > Anura > Myobatrachidae > Taudactylus > Taudactylus pleione. The sequence continues at coordinate 6,635,677 of JAUIMM010000435.1, read as the reverse complement.
GACAAGCATGCGTCTGTCTGTTAAAGGATTACATAGGTGACAGCATCCAAGTAGGCATGTCAGACAGTCCGTACCTGCACTGGCAGGAAAAAGAGGCAATTTAGAGGTCCCTGTACAAACTGGCTCTATTTTACCTGAGTTGCCCCCCCTCCAGTGTGTACTCCGAAAGAGTGTTTAGTGCAGCCGGGAACCTTGTCAGCGAAAGGCGTAGGAGGTTGCTTCCACAAAATGTGGAGAAGATGATGTTCATAAAATGAATTATCAACTCTTCCAGGAGACCAGCCTCCAGAACGTACAAAGGGACCTGTGGTTGTGGATTCCAGCGGGGACGAATTAATACTCTGTGAGGATGAGAATGTACACAACACTGAAGAGGGTGAGGAATCGGTGGATGAGGAGGATGAGGACGACATCTTGCCTCCGTAGAGCCAGTTTGTGCAGGGACAGATTAATTTCCAGCTTGTTTTGTGGGGGCCCAAATGAACCAATCATTTCAGCCACAGTCATGTGGCAGACCCTGGCGCTGAAATGTTTGGTTTGTTAAAGTGTGCATGTCCTGTTTATACAACATAAGGGTGGGTGGGAGGGCCCAAGGACAATTCCATCTTGCACCTCTTTTTTTTCTTTGAATTATGTACTGTTTGGGGCCTAGTTTTTCAAACTGCCATCCTGTCTGCCACTGCAGTGTCACTCCTAGATGGACCACGTGTTTGTGCCGCCCACTCATATCTCTTAGCATAGTCATCCAGCTACCTTGGTGCAACCTTTTGGATATAAAAACACTATTGTGAGGTGTGAGGTGTTCAGAATAGACTGGAAATGAGTGGAAATTAAGGTTATCGAGGTTAATAATAGCATAGGAGCAGAAAAACCCACAAATTCTGTGATTTTAACTGTTTTTATGCTTTTTAAAAAAAAATACAGATCCAAAACACAAAACCCAGAACCCAAAACACGGAAGGGTGGTTTTGGCAAAACCAATCCAGATCCAAAACACGAAGAAAGATCCAGATCCAAAACCAAAACACAAAACACGAAAAGTGTCCGGTGCACACCCCTAATATATATATATATATATATATATATATATATATATATATATTTGGGCCCCCACCACATACATTTTGGTAGGCTGATAGTAGTCACCTATCACAATACCTTTGTGTAGGCACAGGTGTAATTATTGCTGCCTGTACTACACTACCTTACCCACTGAATACATTTTGCCCATAAATCAATGCTATAAACACCAAACCTCTTACCCACTACCACTCCGCAAACACTGAAGTAATTGTCATTCACTATCCTTCACCGACCCCAAATTTCACCATCTGTGATCCCTCTCACCACCACTCCCTGACCCTGATGCTGACACACTGATATACCCCTCATAACAGATGCACAAATACCCCTCACCTACCATCATGCCCTGACCAGTAACAGACACACAAATACCCCTCACTCACATCATTCCCTCACCACATAGACACACAAATAAGCCTCACTCACATCATTCCCTCACCACATAACAGACACAAATACCCCTCTCACATCATTCCCTCACCACATAACAGAAACACAAATGCCCCTCACTCACAGCATTCCCTCACCACATAACAGACACACAAATACCCCTCTCACATCATTCCCTCACCTCATAACAGACACACAAATATCCCTCACTCACATCATTCCCTGACCACATAACAGACACACAAATATCCCTCACTCACATCATTCCCTCACCACATAACAGACACCCAAATACCCCTCACTCACTTCATTCCCTGACCACATTAAAGACACACAAATACCCCTCACTCACATCATTCCCTCACCACATAACAGACACACAAATACCCTTCACTCACATCATTCCCTGACCACATAACAGACACACAAATACCCCTCACTCACATCATTCCCTGACCACATAACAGACACACAATACTCCTCACTCACATAATTCCCTCACCACATAACAGACACACAAATACCCCTCACTCACATCATTCCCTGACCACATAACAGACACACAAATACTCCTCACTCACATCATTCCCTGACCACATAACAGACACACATACCCCTCACTCTCATCATGCCCTGACCACATAACAGACACACAAATACCCCTCACTCACATCATTCCCTCAGCACATAACAGACACACAAATACCCCTCACTCACACCATTCACTCACCACATTACAGACACACAAATACCCCTCACTCACATCATTCCCTGACCACATAACAGACACACAAATACCCCTCACTCACTTCATTCCCTGACCACATAACAGACACACAAATACCCCTCACTCACATCTTTCCCTCACCACATAACTGACACACAATACTCCTCACTCACATCTTTCCCTCACCACATTACAAACACACAAATACCCCCCACTCACATCATTCCCTCACCACATTACAGACACACAAATACCCCTCACTCACATAATTCCCTCACCACATAACAGACACACAAACACCCCTCACTCACATCATTCCCTCACCACATAACAGACACCCAAATACCCCTCACTCACTTCATTCCCTGACCACATAACAGACACACAAATACCCCTCACTCACATCATTCCCTCATCACATTACAGACTCACAAATACCCCTCCCTCACATAATTCCCTCACCACATTACAGACACACAAATACCCCTCACTCACATAATTCCCTCACCACATTACAGATGCACAAATACCCCTCACTCACATAATTCCCTCACCACATAACAGACACACAAATACCCCTCACTCACATCATTCCCTCACCACATAACAGACACACAAATACCCCTCACTCACATCATTCCCTCACCACATAACAGGCACACAAATACCCCTCACTCACATCATTCCCTCACCACATAACAGACACACAAATACCCCTCACTCACATCATTCCCTCACCACATAACAGACACACAAATACCCCTCACTCACATCATTCCCTCACCACATAGACACACAAATACCCCTCACTCACATCATTCCCTCACCACATTACAGACACAAAAATACCCCTCACTCACATCATTCCCTCACCACATAACAGACACACAAATACCCCTCACTCACATCATTCCCTCACTACATAACAGACACACAAATACCCCTCACTCACATCATTCCCTCACCACATAACAGGCACACAAATACCCCTCACTCACATAATTCCCTCACCACAGAACAGACACAAAAATGCCCCTCACTCACATCATTCCCTGACCACATAACAGACACACAATACTCCTCACTCACATCATTCCCTCACCACATAACAGACACACAAATACCCCTCACTCACATCATTCCCTGACCACATAACAGACACACAAATACTCCTCACTCACATCATTCCCTGACCACATAACAGACACACATACCCCTCACTCTCATCATGCCCTGACCACATAACAGACACACAAATACCCCTCACTCACATCATTCCCTCAGCACATAACAGACACACAAATACCCCTCACTCACACCATTCCCTCACCACATTACAGACACACAAATACCCCTCACTCACATCATTCCCTGACCACATAACAGACACACAAATGCCCCTCACTCACATCATTCCCTGACCACATAACAGACACACAAATACCCCTCACTCACTTCATTCCCTGACCACATAACAGACACACAAATACCCCTCACTCACATCTGTCCCTCACCACATAACTGACACACAATACTCCTCACTCACATCTTTCCCTCACCACATTACAAACACACAAATACCCCCCACTCACATCATTCCCTCACCACATTACAGACACACAAATACCCCTCACTCACATCATTCCCTCACCACATAACAGACACACAAACACCCCTCACTCACATCATTCCCTCACCACATTACAGACACACAAATACCCCTCACTCACATCATTCCCTCACCACATAACAGACACACAAACACCCCTCACTCACATCATTCCCTCACCACATAACAGACACCCAAATACCCCTCACTCACTTCATTCCCTGACCACATAACAGACACACAAATACCCCTCACTCACATCATTCCCTCATCACATTACAGACTCACAAATACCCCTCCCTCACATAACTCCCTCACCACATTACAGACACACAAATACCCCTCACTCACATAATTCCCTCACCACATTACAGATGCACAAATACCCCTCACTCACATAATTCCCTCACCACATAACAGACACACAAATACCCCTCACTCACATAATTCCCTCACCACATAACAGACACACAAATACCCCTCACTCACATAATTCCCTCACCACAGAACAGGCACACAAATACCCCTCACTCACATCATTCCCTCACCACATAACAGACACACAAATACCCCTCACTCACATCATTCCCTCACCACATAACAGACACACAAATACCCCTCACTCACATCATTCCCTCACCACATAGACACACAAATACCCCTCACTCACATCATTCCCTCACCACATTACAAACACACAAATACCCCCCACTCACATCATTCCCTCACCACATTACAGACACACAAATACCCCTCACTCACATAATTCCCTCACCACAGAACAGACACAAAAATGCCCCTCACTCACATCATTCCCTGACCACATAACAGACACACAATACTCCTCACTCACATCATTCCCTCACCACATAACAGACACACAAATACCCCTCACTCACGTCATTCCCTGACCACATAACAGACACACAAATACTCCTCACTCACATCATTCCCTGACCACATAACAGACACACATACCCCTCACTCTCATCATGCCCTGACCACATAACAGACACACAAATACCCCTCACTCACATCATTCCCTCAGCACATAACAGACACACAAATACCCCTCACTCACACCATTCCCTCACCACATTACAGACACACAAATACCCCTCACTCACATCATTCCCTGACCACATAACAGACACACAAATGCCCCTCACTCACATCATTCCCTGACCACATAACAGACACACAAATACCCCTCACTCACTTCATTCCCTGACCACATAACAGACACACAAATACCCCTCACTCACATCTTTCCCTCACCACATAACTGACACACAATACTCCTCACTCACATCTTTCCCTCACCACATTACAAACACACAAATACCCCCCACTCACATCATTCCCTCACCACATTACAGACACACAAATACCCCTCACTCACATCATTCCCTCACCACATAACAGACACACAAACACCCCTCACTCACATCATTCCCTCACCACATAACAGACACCCAAATACCCCTCACTCACTTCATTCCCTGACCACATAACAGACACACAAATACCCCTCACTCACATCATTCCCTCATCACATTACAGACTCACAAATACCCCTCCCTCACATAACTCCCTCACCACATTACAGACACACAAATACTCCTCACTCACATAATTCCCTCACCACATTACAGATGCACAAATACCCCTCACTCACATAATTCCCTCACCACATAACAGACACACAAATACCCCTCACTCACATCATTCCCTCACCACATAACAGACACACAAATACCCCTCACTCACATAATTCCCTCACCACATAACAGGCACACAAATACCCCTCACTCACATCATTCCCTCACCACATAACAGACACACAAATACCCCTCACTCACATCATTCCCTCACCACATAACAGACACACAAATACCCCTCACTCACATCATTCCCTCACCACATAGACACACAAATACCCCTCACTCACATCATTCCCTCACCACATTACAAACACACAAATACCCCCCACTCACATCATTCCCTCACCACATTACAGACACACAAATACCCCTCACTCACATCATTCCCTCACCACATAACAGACACACAAACACCCCTCACTCACATCATTCCCTCACCACATAACAGACACCCAAATACCCCTCACTCACTTCATTCACTGACCACATAACAGACACACAAATACCCCTCACTCACATCATTCCCTCATCACATTACAGACTCACAAATACCCCTCCCTCACATAATTCCCTCACCACATTACAGACACACAAATACCCCTCACTCACATAATTCCCTCACCACATTACAGATGCACAAATACCCCTCACTCACATAATTCCCTCACCACATAACAGACACACAAATACCCCTCACTCACATCATTCCCTCACCACATAACAGACACACAAATACCCCTCACTCACATCATTCCCTCACCACATAACAGGCACACAAATACCCCTCACTCACATCATTCCCTCACCACATAACAGACACACAAATACCCCTCACTCACATCATTCCCTCACCACATAACAGACACACAAATACCCCTCACTCACATCATTCCCTCACCACATAGACACACAAATACCCCTCACTCACATCATTCCCTCACCACATTACAGACACAAAAATACCCCTCACTCACATCATTCCCTCACCACATAACAGACACACAAATACCCCTCACTCACATCATTCCCTCACTACATAACAGACACACAAATACCCCTCACTCACATCATTCCCTCACCACATAACAGGCACACAAATACCCCTCACTCACATAATTACCTCACCACAGAACAGACACAAAAATGCCCCTCACTCACATCATTCCCTGACCACATAACAGACACACAATACTCCTCACTCACATCATTCCCTCACCACATAACAGACACACAAATACCCCTCACTCACATCATTCCCTGACCACATAACAGACACACAAATACTCCTCACTCACATTATTCCCTGACCACATAACAGACACACAAATACCCCTCACTCACATCATTCCCTCAGCACATAACAGACACACAAATACCCCTCACTCACACCATTCCCTCACCACATTACAGACACACAAATACCCCTCACTCACATCATTCCCTGACCACATAACAGACACACAAATGCCCCTCACTCACATCATTCCCTGACCACATAACAGACACACAAATACCCCTCACTCACTTCATTCCCTGACCACATAACAGACACACAAATACCCCTCACTCACATCTTTCCCTCACCACATAACTGACACACAATACTCCTCACTCACATCTTTCCCTCACCACATTACAAACACACAAATACCCCCCACTCACATCATTCCCTCACCACATTACAGACACACAAATACCCCTCACTCACATCATTCCCTCACCACATAACAGACACACAAACACCCCTCACTCACATCATTCCCTCACCACATAACAGACACCCAAATACCCCTCACTCACTTCATTCCCTGACCACATAACAGACACACAAATACCCCTCACTCACATCATTCCCTCATCACATTACAGACTCACAAATACCCCTCCCTCACATAACTCCCTCACCACATTACAGACACACAAATACCCCTCACTCACATAATTCCCTCACCACATTACAGATGCACAAATACCCCTCACTCACATAATTCCCTCACCACATAACAGACACACAAATACCCCTCACTCACATCATTCCCTCACCACATAACAGACACACAAATACCCCTCACTCACATCATTCCCTCACCACATAACAGGCACACAAATACCCCTCACTCACATCATTCCCTCACCACATAACAGACACACAAATACCCCTCACTCACATCATTCCCTCACCACATAACAGACACACAAATACCCCTCACTCACATCATTCCCTCACCACATAGACACACAAATACCCCTCACTCACATCATTCCCTCACCACATTACAAACACAAAAATACCCCTCACTCACATCATTCCCTCACCACATAACAGACACACAAATACCCCTCACTCACATCATTCCCTCACTACATAACAGACACACAAATACCCCTCACTCACATCATTCCCTCACCACATAACAGGCACACAAATACCCCTCACTCACATAATTCCCTCACCACAGAACAGACACAAAAATGCCCCTCACTCACATCATTCCCTCACCACATAACAGACACACAAATACCCCTCACTCACATAATTCCCTCACCACATAACAGGCACACAAATACCCCTCACTCACATAATTCCCTCACCACATAACAGACACACAAATACCCCTCACTCACATCATTCCCTCACCACATAACAGACACACAAATACCCCTCACTCACATAATTCCCTCATCATATAACAGACACACAAGTACCCCTCACTCACATAATTCCCTCACCACATAACAGGCACACAAATAACTCTCACTCATATAATTCCCTCACCACATAACAGACACACAAATACCCCTCACGCACATCATTCCCTTACCACATAACAGACACAAATACCTCTCACTCACATAATTCCCTGACCACATAACAGACACACAAATACCCCTCACTCACATGATTCCCTCACCACATTACAGACACACAAATACCCCTCACTCACATCATTCCATCACCACATGACACACAAATACCCCTCATTCACATAATTCCCTCACCACATAACAGACACACAAATGCCCCTCACTCACATCATTCCCTGACCACATAACAGACACACAAATACCCTTCACTCACATCATTCCATCTCTACATTACAGACACACAAATACCCCTCACTCACGTAATTCCCTCACCACATTACAGACACACAAATGCCCCTCACTCACATCATTCCCTCACCACATAACAGACACAAATACTGTTTTTAAAGTCAGACATGAAAAGAAAAACACCAAAAAATTTCTTAAATGAAATTGTCTTACCTCTCAGTGAGCCCGTTGTTATTCGCTTCTCCTCCCGCTGGCTGCATTACGCAGAAACTTCTCTGTTGCTGTTTTTCTATCACTGACGTGGGACACAGGTGGTTTTAGAGGTGCTTCACAAAATGCAAGCCACAATTTTCCTTTTCAGAGTTTATACAGGATAGACAGTCTTTATTCTAATATTACTATTGCAGTCATAATGTACATTTTATTTAGATTTTTCTTTCCATCATTAACTCTTTTTTTTGTGTTGTCCTCCGTCCTTTGACATGTCTGATTGTACCCCTCTAGGTCTTTATGTCCTGTATTATTTGCTCCCTCCTCGCATAACTGTATGTGTTGCACTAAGCTTCCCACCTCACCTGTATGTTATGTGTTGTGCTACCCCCTCCTCTATATGTCCAGAGTTGTGCTACCCCCTAACCTGTATGTTCTGTGTTGTGCTACCCCCTCCTCTATATGTCCTGTGCTGTGCTACCCCCTCACCTGTATGTTCTGTGTTGTGCTACCCCCTCCTCTATATGTCCTGTGTTGTGCTACCCCCTCACCTGTAAGTTCTGTGTTGTGCTACACCCTCATCTGTATGTCCTGTGTTGTGCTGCCCTCTCCTCTATATGTCCTGTGTTGTGATACACCCTCATCTATATATCCTGTGTTGTGCTACCCCCTCATCTATATGTCCTGTGTTGTGCTACCCCCTCATCAATATGTCCTGTGTTGTGCTACCCCCTCATCTATATGTCCTGTGTTGTGCTACCCCCTCCTCTACATGTCCTGTGTTGTGCTACACCCTCTCTATATGTCCTGTGTTGTGCTACACCCTCTTCTATATATCCTGTGTTGTGCTACACCCTCTTCTATATATCCTGTGTTGTGCTACACCCTCATCTATATGTCCTATGTTGTGCTACACCCTCCTCTATATGTCCTGTGTTGTGCTACACCCTCATCTATATGTCCTGTGTTGTGCTACACCCTCATCTATATGTCCTGTGTTGTGCTACACCCTCCTCTATATATCCTGTGTTGTGCTACACCCTCTTCTATATATCCTGTGTTGTGCTACACCCTCCTCTATATGTCCTGTGTTGTGCTACACCCTCCTCTATATGTCCTGTGTTGTGCTACACCCAAATCTATATGTCCTGTGTTGTGCTACCCCCTAATCTATATATGACCTGTGTTGTGCTACACCCTCATCTATATGTCCTGTGTTGTGCTACACCCTCATCTGTATGTACTGTGTTGTGCTACCCCCTCCTCTATATGTCCTGTATTGTGCTACCCCCTCATCTATATGTCCTGTGTTGTGCTACCCCCTCATCTATATGTCCTGTGTTGTGCTACCTGTGTGCATTATTATGCCCCCAGTCTGTGTCCATTTGTATGTGCCATACCCCATCTGTGTTTATTATTATGCCCCCCGCGTCCATTATTATGCCCCCCTGTGTCCATTCTTATGTCCCCCCTGTTATTTATTATGCCCCCAGTCAGCGTCCATTAGTATGTGCCATCCCCCTGTGTCCATTATTATGCCTCCCATCTGTGTGCATTATTATGTCCTTCCCCCTCTGTGTCCATCAGTATGCCCCAACCCCCCTCTGTGTTCATTATTATGTTCCCCCCTGTGTTCTTTATTATGTGCTTCACCTCCTCTGTATCCATTATTATGTGTGTGTCCCCTGTGTCCATTATTATGCCCCCCTGTATCTACTATGTCCCCCATCTGTGTGCATTATTATGTCCTTTCCCCCTCTGTGTCCATTAGTATGTACCACTCCCGTGTCCATTATTATGTCTCCCCTCCTCCCGTGACCATTATGTCTCCCCTCCTCCCGTGTCCATTATTATGCCCCTCGTGTCAATTATTATGTTCCCCCCTCTATGTTCTTTATCATGTCCCACCTGTCCATTAGTATGTGCCACCCCAGAAATCATTTTCATGTGCCTCCCAGTATCCATTATTATGCCCCCTTCTGTGTTTATCATTATGTCCCCCCATCTGTCTGCATTATGTCATTCCTCCCTCTGTATCCATGAGTATGATCCCCTCTGTGTCCATTATGGTGTTCCTCCCCTCCCCCACTTACCTTATTCTCTCTTGTCTGTTCCTCTGCCTCGGCTCCTCTTCCAAGCTTACACCTTCGGCTTCCACGGGTCTTCTCCCCACTGGCACTGCACTGACAGAAGGTCAGGTGCTGTTGGTGTCAGATGCGGTGCGTTTCCTCCTTATTCCACCATTGTGTCAATGGCAGCACACATCCATGAGACCCTTTCGCGGCGGCACCTATGTGACGTCACGCGGCATGACATCACATGGCAAAGAGGAGAGGAGGAGCTGAGGCACAGTACGCGGCGCAGGGAGGGATTGAGAAGCAAGGCCTTCTACTGCGCCGCTCTATACATTTTTGTAAGGCAGCCAGGACTAGGATTTCCCGGGTGGTGTGGAAGGGCAGAACGTCGCCCGGCCGTTTGTTCCAAGAGGAAAAAAAAAATTGTTCCTGTATCCAGCGGATCCTCCTTGGTGGTGTGGGCCTATTTTCATGGGAGGGCCTGTAGCTGCAGCTCCACCCGCCACATTGTTAATCTGGCCCTTGTCAGAGAGGTTGTGAAAGAAGCACCAATGAGCGTGGCAGTAAAGTGGATGTGTATTGCTACAGCTGAGAGGCATGTCATAACACTGACTTGCATCCAAATGTAAATGAGCCCCAAAGCAGTCAGTAAGATCTACTTGTTGATGAAAACACACTGATACTTTTCAGAAAATGCATGTAGGGATAGGGATAATCGTGCCTTATAACCAATGCAGGGAATTTATAATAATGATCCCATTTGAATGTATATATCTATGATTTATTTATATAAAAGCCTCATAATGGGAGCAAGATTGCTACTATTTCTCCCTGTCACCCTCTGCCTCTCCCTGTCACCCTCTGCCTCTCCCTGTCACCCTCTGCCTCTCCCTGTCACCCTCTGCCTTGCCTCTCTCTTGTCTCTCCCTTGCAGTAATGTGGTGCACTACTGGCATATTATGAACTCGGGGTGGGCTGAAGAAGGGGACCGAAACCATATTTTTGCACCTGGACTCACCACTAGCATGTTCTGCCATTGGCTTGGATAGTCTATACCATACAACTGAGGCCCTCATTCAGAGCCGTACGCTCTGAGCAGAGCGCACGCTCTGAATGAGGGCCGACCTCCATAACTATGGAGCGTCCTCCTGGACGCTCGTATAGCTGTGGGTCACCACCCACAGCCTATACGAGCATGCAGTTTGATGGCCGCGATGGTCGAGACCATCGCGACCATCGAAACTGCGTACAAAAGCCTGTGGTTGAGTTTTTCAACCACAAGCCTCGGAGTGATTTTGGCTCTATCAGAGCCAAAATCACTCCCACTAACATCACTAGTGATGTCAGTGGGCCGGCTTCTGACGGGAGGTGTTCCCGTGGGAACGCCCCCGTCAGGGAGGCACGCCCACCAAAGGGGGCGTGCTGTCAGTCAACATCGACAGCGCGCCCCCTTTGAAGAGACACTACGAGCGAAGGAAAATCCTTCGCTCGTCGCGTCTGGCGCATGCGCACGACGGAGCTCCCTCCGTCGTGCGCATGCTCAGTGCAGAACATAGACCCACTTGCGAGCGGACAGCCGCTCGCGAGTGGGTCTGAATCAGGCCCTTAATCTTCTGCACAACTGTATGTAAACAATTTTGAAGAATGAATATAATATATGCTCTTGTTTTAGTCCAAATTACCTATAAATGACAATCCCATGAAGGTTGCCATGGTTGGATGCTTTGTAACTTTTAGCTATCCCATGCTACAGAATGGAAGATGGTTGTTATTAGTATTACATTTCACAAAGCCACAATATATTTTTTAAATAAACTTAAAAAATGCAATTATGATTTCCGCTTCTCTTTTCACAGTAAAGTCAGATTTAAGGTATTTTATAAGTCCCAGGAAATGTTTAATTGCTCAAATCATACATTGCAAAGTTTGTTAAAAGTACAGTGTACAGTATATTTTGAAAATGTAGCAAATAATGAGGAACACTGCAAACATATTATTAAGAAAAATGTCATCTCACAGTAAAAACAGCTCATTAATGCATGTTTTTCAAGCTTTTTCATTACTTATAATTTGATGCTTGAAAACTTTTTAATGTGCTGAATGTGTGTAAAATAATTTGTTCCCAATGATATGCTCTATCTGATTAGCTTAAAGAAACGTCCCTATTTAACGCAGTTAGTTATGGCTGCTTTCAAATCTACTGAACTTCATACTGATACCTTTTACTGGTTAATTAAATTTGAGGGAGATTGCAGACGGCTGCAGAATCCAGTGTGGTCTGCTCCACCCAAAGGGCGTGTCTAGCTCCACCTATGGGCGTATATAGCTCCCCCACTGTCATTAATATATCTCTGCCCTGCCACATTGACATTAATAGATCCCCACACACACACACACACACGCATTTACATGAATAGATTCTCCTCCCACACACACACCGTCACATTAATAGATTACCACACACACACACACATATTTACACGAATAGATTCCCACACACACACACTGGGCCTGATTCAGAGCTGGACGCTCTGAATCTGGGCATTTTTTTTTTTTTGGTGCGGCCCTTTTGCGAGCGGACGGGTGATGGTCGCTATGGTCTTGACTATCGCAACCATCGGGGCTTGCAACGAGACCCTTGCGGTAGGGTCTCGTTCCCGCAAGCCCCAGTGAGCTTCTGGCTCTTAATAGAGCCGGAAGCTCACCACTGACATCACTCATGATGTCAGTGGGGCCGCCCCCAAATGGCAGGAACGCCTCCATTTGGCCAGCCACCCCCCCTGCCCAACTCCAAAATGGTGCGCGCTGTTGATCAAAATCAACAGCCGCCTCCTTTTGGTGCAAGACCCAGAGTGATGGAGCGCCCGTCGCTAGCCAGGTCTCGCGCATGTGCACATCGGAGCCGGCTCCGGTGTGCGCATGCGTAGTGGCCAAACATTGCATAGCCCTTGCGAACGGGTATGAATCAGGCCCACAGTCTCATGAATAGATTCCCACAAACACACACACCTCCCAACATGACCCTCTCCAGGAGGGACACAATGCTCTTGTCCTGGACTTCCGTGGTAAGAGGTGGGGCTGCAGCACAGTTCAAAAGTCAAATAGGGGAGTCACATCAACTGTCATTTCAACTGCTGCCAAACATCACTGGCTGGGACTCACTGGCAGTTGGTGTGACTACCCTATTTGAATTTTGGACTGTACTGCAGCCACCACCAATCATAAATTACCAGGGAAGTCCGGGACCAGAGCATTGTGTCCCTCCTGGAGAGGGTCATGTTGGGAGGTATGCACGTAAAATTCGCAATGCGCGTGCGCAAACTAGCTATTACCATCAGAAATTGCTCTCTCCTTCAACTTGGCCAGGTCATTAGTTTGAGTGACAGGATGAGGCGTTTGTGGGTGGTAACAGGGGAAGGTGCTTGTGAACAGGGGAGTGGAGATCCGAACGCAGGCGTGCCTGACTATGCAAACGGCGTTTTATGGGAGTGCATAATTAACTAAATAGTGTCATGGCACATGTGACATGGGAGGTTTTTACACTGACTTGATCATAGTGCTTAAGAGAGGGTATGGTCAACCGTAAGGTCTACGACCAGCTCAAATGGTTCCCGATGGTCTTGATTAATCCTTATATGCCCGGAGATGACGTGTAATGGGAACAAGAAGGGGGCGTATTTTTAGTCTTACGGCCGCATCCTCCCCTCGCTCGTCCAGCTAGCGATCCCATCTTAACGACGCAACTTGCGAGCGCTTCATTTGCATATCCGGCCCCTTTTACCTTATGACCGTGCGGCCGCAACGACTGACTCTGAATGAGGTCCACAGTCTCATACATGCACATCACATGAATAGATTCCTACCCACACAGTCTCACACACACACACACATCACATGAATAGATTCACACACACACACATCACATGAATAGATTCCAACACACACACAGTCTCACACACATCACCTGAATAGATTCCCACACACACACATACAGGGGGTCATTCAGACCTGGTCGTTAGCGCCGATGCGCTCGGACCGGGTCGATGGACCCCCACAGAGCATGCGCACGCCGGCGCCGTCGTGCGCATGCGTGAGACCCGCTACGACCGACAGCGCCGGTCGTAGCGGGTCTCGATCCAAAGGGGGCGAGCTGTCGATGTTGATTGACAGCTCGCCCCGTTTGGAAGGCGGGCCGGGGGGTGGCAGCCCAAACGGAGGCGTTCCAATGCAACGCCTACCGTTTGTGGGCGGCCCAGCTTCCAGCTCAGACAGAGCCAGAAGCATTCCGGGGCTTACGACAAGGGAGACCCTACCCTAGGGTCTCGTCGTAAGCCCCGATGGTCGCGATGGTCTCTGACCATCGCGACCATCACGGAGCGGTCGTTAGAGCTGTGGATGTTAACCCACAGCCTAACGACCGCAACAGAGGCGGCCGGTCAGGATGCAAGTGGCCGCCCAGTTTCTGAGCGACCGCTTGCATCCTCCGACCGCCTCTGAATGAGGCCCACAGTCTCACACACACATCACCTGAATAGATTCCCACACACACAGGGCCTAATTCAGAGCCGGACGCTCTGAATCAGGGTGGTATTTTTTTTTGATCCGGCCTCTTGGCCGCTCGCTAAGCTGTGGGTGACCACCCACAGCTTTTGTGAAGGCCAGGTGATGGTCGCAATGGTCGCGACCATCGCGTCCATCGGGCTTGCGACAAGACCATTGTGGTAGGGTCTCGTCCATCGCAAGCCCCAGTGAGCCGGAAGCTCACTACTGAGGCCGCCCCCAAACGGCAGGCATTCCTTCGGGAACGCCTCCATTTGGCCAGCCACCCCCCCTACCTGCCTCCAAAATGGGGCGAGCTGTCAATCAAAATCGACAGCCGCCCCGTTTTGGTGTGAGACTCGTAGCGACGGAGCGCCCGTCAAAGGCCGGGTCTCGCGCATGTGAGTGAGGGACCATCGACCCGCTTACGAGCGCTGTGCGCTCGCAAGCGGGTCTGAATCAGACCCCCAGTCACACACACATCATATTAATAGATTCACACACACACATTAGTAGATGCCCACACACACACACACACACACACACATTAATAGATTACCACACACACATTAATAGATCTCCCTCCTACCCCCTCTCCTCCCCCATGGCACTGACATGAATAGATCTGGCAGGAGCTACAGTGAGTTCTAACACTCACAGGGGTCTATTTACTAAGCAGTGTTAGGAGACAGAGTGAAAAGTGATAAGAAAGTTATAAGGTGCCAGCCAATCAGCTCCCAACTGTCATTTTTCAAACACAGCCTGTGAGATGACAGTTGGGAGCTGATTGGCTGGCACCTTATCACTCTTCACTCTCTCCTAACACTGCTTAGTAAATAGACCCCATAGTCTCATGCAGCTCCTCTGTCTCTTCAGTCCTCCGACATCGGCTCCTCCCCCTCCGTCCTCTGTTATCACTGGGGAGTGAGGAGCATCAGTCTCTCCCAGCAGTCTGTGTGCAGGAGAAGGCGTGCTCAGTTGACCTCTTGGCCAGTAGCAGCCACACTTCTGACTCCCTGCACCCGGTGAGTACGCCCCTGCGTCTTGACACAGTGAACCTCAGGCCCCACCCCCTTTGCCCCTGGACTCGCGCATGCACAGTAAGGATTTTTATACAGGGCTGTGGGAATGCAGGGGATTCAGCCATCTTTGCGGGGTGACGGGAGCTCCCACCTTCATTCGGGAGACTCCTGCGGGAGGGTAGGCAACTCTGCCATACATTCTAAGAATGCACAATATTCTTAGGGGCCTTTTTAGTAATATTATACTTATGGGCTCGAAAAAATAACAGTACTTTTAACAGTATATTCAGTCAACTTAAAACGTTTAGGTTTCCTATAGAGCTGTGCGGGATCATTTTCCTGGAAACCGAACACACCCGAACTTCAGAGTTCTGAGTGATTCCAAGTCCCGGCTCAGCTCTTTTTACCAAGTTCGGATCCCAAAATGAGGCAAAACTTAATTTTCCTGCATTGGATCTTGCGTGTTTTGCCATTAGCATTAGGTTAGGAGGAGTTTAGGCTCCCATACATCAGCAATCGATTGTGGCAATTCTGCAATTTGCAATCGATTGTGTATAAAAATGTATGGGCTTCACAGATCGCAGATTGCAACCAAAAAGTGATTGGAATTGTTAAATATATTTGTCCAACATGCTGGATTTCATACTCCCTACCCATGGCCCCTCTACATGAATTTCAGTGAGTCAGACAGACAACTCCATGTAACTGTACTCCAGAGTGCAGCTGCTCATCCTGTAGCCCAAGCAGGGGCGGTGCAAGGTTTCCAGGCACCCTAGGCAACATTTCACCAACTGCCCCTACTCCCTCCAATTCGTAATATGCCACGCATCAGTCACCCCAGTTAAATAACATGCCACACAGCAGTGTCCCAAATTCATAATATACTATATAGAATATTACACACAGCAGAGCGCCAAAATCATAATGTACCTCATAATACTGCTGCAAATTCATTATATGCCACACAGCAGTGTCTCAAATTCATTATATGCCACTCAGCCATGAATTATGCCATTCATTTTTTTTTAGTAGACTCAATTGTGCCCAACAGTGGCAGGTGCCCTAAGGTTGCCTAATGGTAGCACCGGCCCTGAGCCCAGGTCAGAAGATGTGTTGGGGGTGTGGTGATGATACGGTCTAAAATGGAGCTCACATCCACTAAAGTGGACAATGAATGCCCAATCTAACAGGGAGCACAGCTGTAATTTATTCACAACACAGGATGGGATGACGATATAGGCTTGGGTGATGGTATAATCTGGGGTGATGTATACAACATCTTCTTCACACAATATTAATTTGTCCCCGCTGGAATCCACCATTACAGGTGTCTGTGTTATTTTTGCATATAATTGACGGTAAAGGTCTTTCTCGTAGAATTTGTAGTTCATTTTGATGGACATCATCTCTTCCACATTTTGGGGAAGTAGTCTCAGGCCGATCACTGACAAGGTCCCCGGCTGTGCTGAAAACTCTTTCTGAGTGAGTACACACTGGAAGGTGGGTTGGCAGCTCAGGTAAAGCAAAGACAGTTAATGTTCTTCATGTTGTCCATAGCAAGTGGCAACATGAACACTTTTCATTTTTAGTTAGAAATAGAAACTTAAATATATCCCTAAATTGCCTCTTTTTCCTGCCAGTAGTTATTTACATGCAGCGCCGTATCTGGACGGCAGTGTGCCCTGTGCAGCACTGCAGCCCCTTGCACTCCCTCTTCGCCCCCCCTCTTCCCCCTGAGCGCTTACCTTTCCTTCCAGGAAGTGGAGGGTGGGCGGGATCCTGTGCCGACATTCTTGTATGCCTCGCACCACTGCTGGAGGTCTCTTCCTGCAGACCTCCGGCGCCGGGAAGTGTGTACAGCCGGTGCCGCAGGAGGATTCCGCCCTGTGCGGCGGCACCGGCTACACCACCCTCCCTACGGCCCTGTTTACATGTATCTCTTTCTCTTCAGAGCTGTGGGCCTGATTCAGAGCCGCTCGTAAGCGGCCTTTCGTTCGCTGCGAGCGCGGTTCGCACATCTGCGCATGCATATGGGTCGTAATGCACATGCGCCAACCAGTCAGTGCGGTCGGAAATCGTGTGTTCGCAAAATAGCGAGTGCCTGCTAATTTGAGTGACAGGATGAGGCGTTTGTGGGTGGTAACAGGGGAAGGTGCTTGAAAACGGGGAGTGGTGATCCGAACGCAGGCGTGCCAAACAGTCAAAATGGGCGTTTTAAGGGTGTGCATAACTAACAAAGCAGCATCATCGGCCACGTCACTTGGTTGTCTCTTAGCCTGAACTGTTTGCATGATTGCGGTAGGAAAATCCAACCACAAGCACTGCGAGCAGTTCAGACGCCTTTCGATGTACTCGATTAATCTAATAAATAGTGGAGATGACGTATGATGCGAACGGCCAGGGGGCATCTTTACAAAATAGCGAGCGCATTTTTCGTTCGCTCGCTCAGACATAGAGGCGTCAATAGACCGCAAAGAGCGAGCGCTCAATTTAAATAGCCGGCCCCTTTTTCTGAATGAGTGAGCTCAAATAGCGTCCGGATCTGAATCAGGCCCTGTGTCCGTTGGGAAGAAAAAACAATCTCTTCATCCCTTCTGGGATGAAAAGCCACACCCAGCAAGCAGGCATGGCACTCAAGAATTCCCAAGAAAGATACAACTTAAGACTTAAATCTGAAATGTTGCTTTTA
Organism: Taudactylus pleione; assembly: GCA_031769625.1. Lineage (NCBI taxonomy): Eukaryota > Metazoa > Chordata > Amphibia > Anura > Myobatrachidae > Taudactylus > Taudactylus pleione. The sequence continues at coordinate 6,616,615 of JAUIMM010000435.1, read as the reverse complement.
ATGCTCTGTTCCACTTGTTCACATATCTGATCTGGTTAAGTGGACAGTGGGAACAACGGCAGTTTGAAGCCCACTAACTAAAGGTGTATACACACCGATGTACTTGAGAGATATCTTGCAAAGATATCTTTCAGTGAGTCATCCTGCCACATCTCTGAACAGGAAAAATTGACGATATCATCCAAGTTGGCCTGCATGCATGGACGATGAAAGATATCTTTATCATTCAAGCAGGAATGCGCATCGTTGGTTGTTGGTCGATCGTTCACTGCCTAAAAATGAACGATATAAATGATATATCGTTCAACAATATCATTATTGTTCATATCGTTCAAGAAAATTGGCCCCTGTGTATGCAGCATTACTCTGTTTTTTTAAATGTCCCTGTACAGGTTGGGAAATGCCTTTACAGAAGGAGTGCAAAGGATTATTTAAGTCAATTGTTTTTGGAAAGCAGTCTTACTGGTCCCCTTCTGGGATGAAAATCCACTCCTAGCAGTAGAAGCAGGTATGGGATTCTCAAGAAAGCCACAACGTAAGGCCTTAAATCAGGGGTAGCTAACCTCAGTCCTCGAGAGCTACTAACAGTGCATGTTTTCCAGACCACTTAGCAGGTGCACAGGTGTATTCATTACTCAGCACCACATTTGAAAAGATCCACAGGGAGAGTTAATTATGTATTACAGTTGTGATCCTGTGAGGAGACCTGGAAAACATGCACTGTTGGTAGCTCTCAAGGACCAGGGTTGGCTACCCCTCCCTTAAATCATAGATCTTGCGCTTGTCCACATATCTGTGCTGGTTAAGTGGCACTTTGAGGCCACTAACTATGTTTTTTTTAATCTCCCTGTACAGGTTGGGAAATGCCTTTACAGAAGGTTTGCAAAGAATTATTTAAGTCAATTGTTTATTTGTTTTTGGAAAGCACTCTTCCTGGTCCCCTTCTGGGATAAAAATCCACTCCTAGCTGCAGAAGCAGGCACAGGATTCTCAAGAAAGATACAACGTAAGGCCTTAAATCAGGGGTAGCCAACCTCGGTCCTCGAGAGCTCACATTTTCCAGATGACCTAACTGGTGCTCAGGTGTATTCATTACTCACCAACACATTTAGAAAGATGCACAGGTGGAGTTAATTATTACACTTGTGATTCTGTGAGGAGACCTGGAAAACATGCATTGTTGGTAGCTCTCGAGGACCAGGGTTGACTACCCTTGCCTTAAATCATAGATCTTACGCTTGAGGCCACTAACTATCTATGTTTTTTTTAATATCCCTGTACAGGTTGTGAAATGCTATTTCATGTGGAAAGCACTACTAGAAGTCTTCCTGGTCCTCTTCTGGGATGAGAAAATCAACTCCCAGCAGCAGCAGCAGCCATGCTCAAGGATTCTTCTATGGCAAGGACTGATGTGAATGTATCAAATTTTTTTGTAAATGCCTCCTCCCCTCCCCTCCTCTGTTGAGTCTCCTTCACAGGGGCATCTTTAGAGAGGAGAGGCCCCTGTGCATTCCCCGTCCGGGGCCCCCTTCTCTATTCTCAATGGTTGGCAGCAAACTAGTGGAGCTGGCCAGCCAATGAAGCATTAGTAGACTCTGGGCAGAGTGTGCCTGGAGTCTACTGCGCATGCACAAAACAATGGAAAAATGGGCGCCATTTTTCCAGCTTTTTGTACACCAATGACACCCGCCGCAGGACCTTGGAGAGGTAAGTTTTAAGTAATATGGGTGCAGGGTGTGCCGTGCAGGCCCCCCCCTGGATCCAGGGGCCCGTGTGCACTGCACACCCTGCATCCATTATAGATATGCCCCTGCTCCATCAGTCCTGACAGATACATGTGGAGGTGATTTGTAAGGAGGAGCTGGAGGAGGAACATTTGTTGACGCAACAGAAACAGGATCACAATCTACATCTGCAAGTGTGTCAAAGGATAGATCTTAATTTTGCAAGTCCCTTACAATTCCTTCCAGAAATTCTTGTATATGTGCAAAATTATCTTCCTCCATATTTGCTAAAGACATAAAACTATCAGCCCATACATACGGAATGGGATTGAATGTCGGCGGCTGTTTACGCAACGGTTCAAATGCCATCAGCGTCAGCCCGTCAGGTAAGTTACCTTAGGGGTGCCTAACCCTAAACTCCCGGGGTGGTGCCTAACCCTAAGACCCACCCGGGGGTGCCGAAACCTAACCCCCCCCGCACCCTCAACCTAACCCTCATGGGTGGGTGCCTAACCCTAACCTCCCCCCAGTGGTGCCTAACCCTAACCCTCCCCCCTAGGGGTGCCTAACCCTAATCTGCCCCCAAAACCTAACGCTAACCTCGCTAGAGCCCTAATCCTAACCCTACCTCCCACGGCTAATGCGAAGGGCACCCCGGACTTGTCTTCATTCGGACTGGCATCCTCAGTGTTCCGGCATCGGGATTAACATAGGTGTCTGTATTACGACATCTATGTTAAATACTTTGCCGGGATTCTGCTGTCGGGATTGAGACCGGTGGCTCTCATAACTACATCCCATACATACGCACAAGCACACGCACTTACCTTTATGCATGCATCCAAGGCAGACCATTGTATACAGATCCTCATGCTGCCCATGCGAACAAATTCACAGGCATCTATTAAGACACCTGCCCATGTGTTGAGTGGTGATAGGAATGTGACATAGGGGGTCCTTTAGGTAGTCAAAATCATAACCTGGGTTTTTTATGAATCAGCCATTTTAATGTAGACAGCCAATCAGAAAACACCAGAGTCTTTATAAAGTATGTGCACTGTAATAATCACCATTACTATCAGAGCCGCATGTTTCAGCCAGTGGGAACTCCTCGTTCTCATCGAAATCATGGACCACAGGCTGGGACATGTGGTGCCCTTTGTGGGGAACCGGGTCAAATTGGTGGCTTACCGCAAGGTGCGGACGCGCCTCTGCAGATCCGGCTGCAGGCGCATCATTGTGCAGTTTGAGAGGCATTGGTCGAACCTGAGGTGCCGCCAGCCGGATCTCATGGCGTGCTTGTGGGCCAGCATCCAACACAGTAAGTATGCATATTTAGATGTATACTTGTTAGTGTGAGTTGCGTATGCAGGGGCGTATCTAGCCATTGGCCAGGATGGCACTTGCCAGGGGCGCCGGCCAAGGGGGGGCGCCGTCCGGCAGTGCCACACACGGTCAAGGGATAGATTAATGTCTAGTGACCAGGCCTGAGTTGCCTTCATTGGTGTTCTCTCCTCCTCCCCCTCTGTGCCATGCTGCCATTGGCTGCTGCCTGGCGGCTGGGGTGGTGTTCATGCAGGCGCGGTGGTATTGGCTGGGCCGTTTGCTACTGCTTGTCTCCATAGTTGCTCCCTCCTGCAGGTAACATGCTGCGACCTCCGCGGGCTCCACATAACGCCGCACACCCGCAACATGTCGCTGTGGCTGCTGCACGGCAGGCTTCAATCTCCATGGGGCTCCTCATCACGCTGCACACTCGCCAGGAGCAAGGATGCTTCCCCGGGACCCTGCGTCAATCGTCAGCGCTGAGCAACTGCAACTTGGCTGATAGGTATGGCGCTCCGGCTGCTGCGACCTCCGCGGGGCTTCATCACGCCACACACCCTCAGCATGGAGCTCAGGCTGCTGCAAGGCAGGCTGCAACCGGCGCTGGGCTCCACATAACACCGCACACCCGCAGCATGTCGCTCTGTCTTCTGCATGGCAGGCTGCGACCTCCGTGGGCCTCCTCATGATGCTGCACACCCGCAGCATGGTGCCCCGACTCGCCAGGAGCAAGGATGCTTCCCCGGGACCCTGCGTCAATCATCAGCGCTGAGCAACTGCAACTTGGCTGAAAGGTATAACTCAGGGGAGGGAAGATTCTCAGCTGCTGCAAAACATCTTTCAGGGGTTGGGGCTCAGCTGCTGCAGAACCTCTTCCCAGTGGGGGGGCACATCAATTACTTTCATAATAAGGAAAGGCTTATTTATAACAGTTATGACTGGCATTGAATGGATGTTGTTTCCTACTGTCTATCCTTTATGTTTTCCTATGTCTGTCCCCTCAGTCTCTCTCTCCTGCCCCTCAGTCTCTCTCTCTCCTGCCCCTCAGCATCTTACTCTCCTGTCCCTCAGCGTCTTACTCTCCTGGCCCTCAGTGTCTTACTCTCCTGCCCCTCAGTTCCTCGCTCTCCTGCCCCTCAGTCTCTCTCTCTCCTGCCCCTCAGCATCTTACTCTCCTGGCCCTCAGCGTCTTACTCTCTTGCCCCTCTGCGTCTTACTCTCCTGCCCCTCAGTGTCTTACTCTCCTGCCCCTCAGTTCCTCGCTCTCCTGCCCCTCAGTGTCTTACTCTCCTGCCCCTCAGCGTCTTACTCTCCTGCCCCTCAGCATCTTACTCTCCTGCCTCTCAGCATCTTACTCTCCTGCTCCTCAGCATCTTACTCTCCTGCCCCTCAGTGTCTTACTCTCCTGCCCCTCAGTGTCTTACTCTCCTGCCCCTCAGCATCTTACTCTCCTGATCGTCAGCATCTTACTCTCCTGCTCCTCAGTGACTTACTCTCCTGCCCCTCAGTGTCTTACACTCCTGCCCCTCAGCGTCTTACTCTCCTGCCCCTCAGCATCTCTCTCTCTCCTGCCCCTCAGTCTCTCTCCTGCCCCTCAGCATCTCACTCTCCTGCCCCTCAGCATCTCATTCTCTTGCCCCTCAGCGTCTCACTCTCCTGCCCCTCAGCGTCTCACTCTCCTGCCCCTCAGCGTCTCACTCTCCTCCCCTCAGCGTCTCACTCTCCTGCCCCTCAGCGTCTCACTCTCCTGCCCGTCAGCGTCCCTCTTCTGCCCCTCAGTGTCTCTCTCTCCTGCCCTTCAGTGTCTCTCTCTCTCGTGCCACTCAGCGTCTCTCTCTCTCCTGCCCCTCAGTCTCTCTCTCCTGTCCCTCAGTCTCTCTCTCTCTCCTGCCCCTCAGTCTCTCTCTCTCATGCCCCTCAGTCTCTCTCTCTCTCCTGCCCCTCAGTCTCTCTCTCTCCTACCCCTCAGTCTCTCTCTCTCTCCTGCCCCTCAGTCTCTCTCTCTCCTGCCCCTCAGGGGGATGGCTAGGAGACAGAATGTAATTATTCACAAAATATTGAGGGAGGGGGGCACCAGTCCATTACTTTGCCTGGTGTGCTCAGACCCCTAGATACACCCCTGTGTGTATGCATGTATCTGCTAATGTCTGCGCGCAGCTTGAGGGCGTACTGATGATTGCTAGTGTATGCGCTTGTGTGCTTGTAGAGCTGTCGGTTTGGTGCTTCCATTTCCTGCTTTCTTTGGCCATTTTGAAAATTATTATTTAGATTATTGTACTGTGTAGTGCAAGTGCATTTTGTGTCCAAACACATTAATAGCAGCTATAATTGGCTGTGCTTTATCGCATGTGTATGTGTGTGTATTTATAATTCATAATGAACTTGCATGATATGTAACATTATATTTGTACATATCTAAATGTGTATGTATGTATATATGTATGTATACATATATATATATATATATATATATATATATATGTGTGTATATCTCTATAAATTTAGTGTGTATATATATTTATATATACACACTAAGCACATACATGTAAAACACCTTGTTTAAAATTTATATTATGTCCAAAAATGTTCCTGAAAATATATTTTTCTTTTAAATCTTTATATCTTAGGACAAGAGCGAGCAGTTGGCCAAGGGCAGAGAAGAGCTGCAGTCCCCATCTCCCCCTATTCCCTGAAACCTCAGCCTCCCCTGCATACTCAGCATCCCCTGACAAACCCCTCTCCCCTGCACAACCTCCCTTCCCTGCACAACCTCCTTTACCTGCACAACCTCCTTCCCCTGCACAACCTCCCTCCCCTGCACAACCTCCCTTCCCTGCACAACCTCCCTCCCCTGCACAACCTCCTTTACCTGCACAACCTCCCTTCCCTGCACAACCTCCCTTCCCTGCACAACCTCCTTTACCTGCACAACCTCCCTCCCCTGCACAACCTCCTTCCCCTGCACAACCTCCCTCCCCTGCACAACCTCCCTTCCCTGCACAACCTCCCTCCCCTGCACAACCTCCCTCCCCTGCACAACCTCCTTCCCCTGCACAACCTCCCTCTCCTGCCCAACCTACCTTCCCTGCACAACCTCCCTTCCCTGCACAACCTCCTTTACCTGCACAACTTCCTTCCCCTGTACAACCTCCCTTCCCTGCACAATCTCCCTTCCCTGCACTACCTCCCTCCCCTACACAACCTCCCTTCCCTGCAGACTTTATCGGGGGAGTCCAATTATGCGGCCTCCTCCAGCCCAGGACACAGTTCCACTTCAGAGACTGCCATGGCATAATTTGAGGGACCAGATGTGCCTCAAGGTACATAATAAAGCAGGCCAACTTTAGAATATTGAAGTAATGTTTGTATTTGCTGCAGTGAAAATGAAAAATGTATGGTGAAGTAAGGTATATTTTAGGGCCTGATTCTGAGATGGATGGAATTATAGTGCCATGCACATACAGCTGTGCAAATCCATCCATCTATGATGGAAATGCGGAAGAAGGTGTCAGCCACCTCCTTGCTGCATCTGTGTGATTCCATCACTGCAACCAAGGTTGAAGCCTGGCATCACCATTGGAACAATTGCAAACATCTATCGGTATTATTATAAATTTGCCTAGGCTGCAAGAGAAAATTTTCCAGCAGCTTGGCCGGTGTCTGGTCACGCAAGAGGCCAAGATTCTGCCTCAATTGATGCAGACCCTGACCTTTTGCCTCAAGGAAAATTGAGGCCTCACAACTTCATTTCCGTGAATGGGGCACAAGCAGGCCCCTACGAGGAGGCTTGCCAATCATGCTGCAGGTTGGGTGGGCTTCAAGGGAGACTGCAGGACCCATTCTGCACATGCACTTAACGTATGTTATAACATGTCTTTGGATAAACATACATCTCTGAATCAGGCCCCTAGTCTTTAATCAAGACATAACTTTATTGTAAGGGCTGGCTGTGTGACGGCTTTGTGATTGCATTCATTAGCATATTTTCACAGCAGAACTGCATGCGTAAGCGCAGTGGCGATCACAATAGCGATCTGTGATGAATCAGGCCCAGTATTGATAATAAAACAACACAGTCACTGCTAAAAGCCACCTGTGTCTCAGACGCAGTTAAAAGCCAGTGTTTGAGATGCCTGAGAGAGCTGCCAGCTTAAATACTGCTATGAGCAGCAAAATAGTTTTTTCTTTTAAATTGTGTTCCCCCCACACCCCAAACCCATCACCAGCCCTGGACCTCTAAGGGAATCTGTATGAAACACCGCCAGCCGGCGGTTCGATTCCCGGCAGCGCCTGGCCGACAAAAGCAGAGTTCCCGGCAGCGGAAGCCCGACAGCACTGGAAATCCCGATCGTCGCTAAGGTAAGTATAAACTATCCTAACCTAACCCCCTAACCCTCATTAGGGGTGCCTAATCCTAACCTCCCTCCCAAGTGCCTAACCCTAATCCCCCCTCTAAGTGCCTAACCCTAACCCCCCCTTCCCCGCTGCCTAAACCTAAATCCCCTGGGGGGGGTGTCTAACCCTAACCCTCCCTCCCCCAAGCCTATCCCTATCCCTCCTGGAGGATGCCTAACCCTAAGTCCACCCCGGGTGTCCTAAACCTAACCCTCCCCCCCACGGCTGTCCGCTCGCGGCACCCGGCGTTGGGGAAATGTCAGGCTTCTACATCTAGATGCCCGGCATTTCACCCTCGCCGGGATATGACAGTCGGGAAGCCGGCTGTCGGTATTAATGCAGCCGGTTTCCCGATTGTATACCCCTCTAAGCCAGGCATGGCATGGGAAAATCAGTAAAAAAACCAGCATAGGGATCCCTCAATTTTCCTATAACCAGCACGAGGTTGAACCACAAGGGGGCTAATCTCTAGTGGGGAGACAAAATGTGTGGCCCCCCTGCCAAAATGGCAAATAGCCCCATTTAAAAAGCATAAATGAATCAGGGGCATTTTAAGAGAGGAGGGGGCCTGTGTGCAGCCTCCGCTTGGGCCCGTCCTCTCTGTCAGAGCAGAAGATTCTGGCTTCATGCCAGAATCTACTGCGCATGCACAAGTCTCCAGGAAAATGACGCCCGTGCCTTTTTCCCTGGGACATGGTATCTGCTCATGCGCGAGTCACTGGGAAAATGTCCATCACTATTTTCCCAGTGTTTTTTTGCAGAGCAGCACACCGGAGTCTGCAAAAGTATAACTAAATATGGGTGCAGTGTGTGTGGTGTGGGCCCCCCTGGACCTAGGGGTCCATGTGCATCGCACACCCTGCACCCATTATAAATACACCACTGAATGTATCTATTTCGCTCCTGGCAGTGGTTAAACTGGAGGCTCTCTCAGGCGTCTCAGACATCAGCATTTAATTGCTCCTGAGGTGCAGGTGGCTTTTGGTGGTGACGATGTTGTTCTATTATTATTGCTCTCAACATTATTACCATCAACATTTTGACTGTCTACATTTTGATTTTCGGACCCTATGTACGATCACCATTCTTTATTATTTAATGTTATCTATGTCGACATTTTTGGTTGTCAACATTATCACTGTCGATATTATGACTGTCAAAATTTTAACTGTGTCTACATTTTGGTTGTCGACATTAAGATTGTCGAGATTTTACCTTGTCTACATTTGGACTGTCGACATTTATTCTTTAATTGTTGACATTTTTAATGTGTCTACATTTTAACTATCAAACTTATGACCCTGTTAATCTTATATTGATGTCGACCTTTTGGTTGTTGACATTTTTACCATGTCGACTTTATATTTTGGTGTTTGTTTAAGTTTTAACTGTCTTAGAAACATGAAACATTGTAGCTAAAAATTCTCGATTTAAATACGTGGAAAGAGACTGTTGACAGTGCAGCAGATAAATAAAAACAGTAGAATAGATATTTAATGAGAGCAAATATAAAAAAGCAAATGATTATCAATTCACAAATGCACAGAGGGACAATGCTTTGACAGCTGAACGTTACAATGCAGACTGCAGGCAGTAAAAGCATCATAAGAAAAAGGAATAATACAGAGTTTCTGATTTACAAGTTATAATCTGACTACACACAGAGACCGTTGCTTGGCCAAACCAACTTGATCTATGTACAATTTGGACACAAAGGTGTGGACGTCAGGCACAATATGAGACCAGACATAGGCGTATTTATAATGGGTGCGGGGTGTGCAGTACTCACAGACCCCTGGTTCCAGGGAGGTACTGCACCACACACCCTGCACCCAACGTATAATTACCTTGCTCCAGCAAGTGGGTCCCTCATCCTCCAAGGTGCCAGCTTATCAGTAACATCTATGGATACCTATTTAAAACCTCTATGCAGTCCTGTCTATACCTTCTAAAATCCTGCCTATACCTTCTAATAATTGTCGCTATTTAGCGTAATGAGTAGCACAAGAAATAAATGCTTTCAGACTTTGAGTGTGGTTCCAAAGCTCAAAAAGTTATTATTCAATATAAAAACAGATGGTTACACACTGTGATCTAAAGACAATTAGCGCAAATAAATCATACAGACCCAAGGTACAGTTGTTACATACGCACGCGCTCTGGACCCAGATACCGGCATCAGTATAGAAACCTCCGTCAACAGCACAGCAAGAAGACTCTCTTCTGAGTTCAGAGAGCCCACATATATACTCTTTACAGGGATAGGCAATACAATAGAACAGTTTGGCATGATTCCATTAGTTCTTCTTCCTGGTTCTTCTGTTACAGTATAGTTCATATGTCAATTCTAATGGACACAAACAGCCTCCAACAGCCCTTTGTGTCCTTTTTTCCCGCTGCATGCTAATCTAAGCTGATAACATTACAGAGTACATTTTAATATTTTAACTCTCTATAGTCCATAGTTTGCAGATGCATGTTGCGATCTTCTCACCGATGATACCGGAAATCTGTTGAGACACAGTGGATCAGTACAACACCAAACACAGTCTGCTACCATGTACTAAACCTTAGATATCAAATAACCTTTATTACACAACATTAATAATTACTGAATAAACCTTGAATATTACACTTTAATGCTAGGGAACCTTTTATGTAAGTCTGCAGTGTGTAAGTATTGGGGTTTTGGAAAAAGACGCTAGTTAGCGCTGTGCGACTACGTGTTTGTGGAGTACACCATGGTATGTGTTTTGCAGGGTTAATCATTTTATATGTTTTAGTGACTGTGTGTATTTATATGGTGAGGATTTTTAACTTCTTTCTATTGTATGGGAATCGCACAACGCTAAATAATAGCATCTCCGTATGTACTTATAATGGGCGAGATTCACTAAAATGGCGCTGGGCTGCCAGTCGCAAAATGGCGTCTCATTGCCATTCGCAAAATGGCGTCGTGCAGATTTAATTTTAAACTGATCCTGTCTCAGCCAATTATCTGGCTTCGACACATCTTTGGGAAGATGGCGCTGCGCAGTGGAAGCAAAGACTCTGGCACTGTGCCAGAGCCTTTGCCCTCTTTTGCGTGTGCACCATATCCTGAATATCACCGGGAAGATGAAGCAGCGGAGAAGGAGGGAAAGCTTCACTTGCCAGAGCAAGGCAAGAAGCAGGACTGGGGTGCCCGCTTCTCAGAGGAGACGGCCCCCTGCACACCAGCTCCCTCTGGTGTTAGTATGCCCTTGAGGCCACCTACGTGGTAATTGCCCATTCATTGTCTACATTCCAGCACATGTGTAGCCAGCACTATTGTAGCGCAGTGAAAGGAAACATTCTTAGTAAACAATATTTTATCAATGTATCTATATCTATCACAAGCACAAGTTGTAATCCAATACGTCTCCTATTTTAAGATATGTTTATTTTAAATATTTGTAGCTCATGGTTTATAATAATTTAGCTGTGCATAAAGTTCTGCTCCTTTTAGCCTTAATTATTTAACCATGAAAGCTCAGCTCAACTTACACACTAAAGACGGAAGTGTCTAAATAATAATAAAATATTTCTTTATTTATCATTATGACTTTAGTGGAAATTGCTACATGTATGTACTAAAGCTATGAACAGAAGGATGGATTATTCTGCTGTATCATGTGAAATTCGCCTGAAAGCAGATTACAGGGACATGCATTGTAGAGTGTGGTTTGGTGGAGAGAACTGAATTCTTCATAGTACCACATAATATGTGTGCGAATTAAAGTTCATTAAATATATCTTTATACTTAACTTAAAAGTGTTTCCCTCATTTTGTTCCTTTAAAATATTACTTGCTGTATTAAAGCTTAATATATGTAACTGAGAATAAATAATGGCATAGGACTGTACAGTTCACTTTTTATGTCCCTAGTTGAACTACTGGAATTTGATATGCTTAGTAAATATAGGTTGCTGTTCTAAGTAACTTCAGACAGTCTCTCTCTGCAGCCTAAAATTCTCCTTCCCAATTTCTCACACGGCAATTGCTAAAAGAGTTGACAGTGTCATTTCCACATTTAATCTATTCTAGGGACCAGGATATTCGGTAACATATTATACAGTTAAGTACTCTAAAGCCAGGTACACACTATGCGATCCATTGAACATTCTATTGTTCTGAAGCGGATCAGGACAATAGATCGTGCGGATCGCATAGTGTGTGCGAACTATCTGCGAGCTCCCGTGGTCACATGAGATATCGTCTGGTCGACTGTGCTTCGCGGTCAACCGGACGATATCGCATACGGTGCCAACGCAGGTAATGAAGGACAGAACTAGGAATGGTTCCGTCATTCATTATATTGCTCAGTGTGTACCCACCGTACTATATGTCTGCCCGTCGGGCTGACATATTGTCTGGGTACACGTGGCAAGTGTGTACCCAGCATGAGTAGTTTACAGTAAATCAGAAAAGAGGAAAAGAATTCTGATAAGCTATCAGTACTGTAGGGCGCATCTCCACCACTACATTTATTTACAGAATCTTTCATACAGGAATAGTATTCCTCTGTAATTTTGGACAGTATTAATAACATGGCTGAATAATGTTTTTATGCCCAAATCCCACATTACCAGTGCATAGGGATCTATCCTCTTTGTTGTATGTATTGTAAGTAGATCAGACCTTGCAAGTTAAGCACCTATGTGAAAACATTTTCAGCAACAGTTACGGTTATAAAGCAAAGTAATAAAAGTGTTTGGCCACACCTTTTATTTATTGAATTGAGGTGTTTCAATAAGATCCGTTGCCACAGTTGTATAAAATCAAGCACCTAGCCATGCAGTCTCCATTTGCAAACATTTGTGATACAAAATGGGTCGTTACTTAAAGCGTGGTAGTATGATAGGATGCCACCTTTGCAATATCATTTTATCCCTGCTGGATATTCCACGGTCAACTGTAAATTATATTAGAAAGTGGAAGTGTTTAGGAACAACAGCAACTCAGCCACGAAGCAGAAGACCATTTCCAATCACAGAGTGGGGTCAACGACTGCTAAGGCGCATGGTGCGTAAAAGTCGCCAAAACACTCTGCTGATCCCATAGCTGAAGAGTTTCACTGGCATTAATGTAAGCACAAAAATTGTGTGGCGGAAGCTTAATGAAATGAGTTTTCATGGCCGAGCAGCTGCATACAAGCCTCACATCACCAAGTCCAATGCCAAGCGCCGGATGGAGTGGTGTAAAGCACACCGACACTCGACTGTGGAGCAGTGGAACCACGCTCGGTGGAGTGACAAATCATGCTTTTCTGTTTGGCAGTCAGATGGGCGAGTCTGGGTTTGGCGGATGCCGGGAGAATGTTACCTGCCTGTGCATTGTGCCAACTGTGAAGTTTGGTGAAGAAGGGATAAAGCTATTGGGCTGTTTTTCAGGGTTTGGGCTAGGCCCCTTATCTCCAGTGAAGGGCAATATTACTGCTTCAGCATACAAAGACATTTTGGACAATGCTATGCTTCTAACTTTCTGGCAACAGTTTGGGGAAGGCCCTTTTCTATTCCAACATGACTGTGCCCCAGTGCACAAAGGACTATAAAGAGATGGTTTGATGAGTTTGGTGTGGAAGAATTTGACTGATGTGCACAGAGCCCTGACCGCAACCCCTTTGAGCATCTTTGGGATGAACTGGAACAGAGATTGTGAGCCAGGCCTTCTCGTCCAACATCAGTGCCTGACCTCATAAATGCTCTACAGATTGAATGGGCACAAATTCCCACAGTAACACTCCAAAATCTTGTGGAAAGCCTTCCAAGAAGAGTGGAAGCTGTTATAGCTGCAAGGGGGACCAACTCTATTTTAATGTATATGTATTTGAATACAATGTCATTACAGTTCCTGTTGGTGTAATGGTCAGGTGTCCGAATATTCTTGTCCATATAGTGTATCTTGGAATAAAGAATATTCATGGGAAAGATCAAACATTTTTTTTTTTATTAAATATGCTTAGTTTCAAATTTGTATAGTGAGCTAATTTGCAAAATGCAATCTTCTATTCCAGTGGTTCTCAAACTCGGTCCTCAGGACCCCACACAGGTCACGTTTTCCAGGTCACCCAGCAGGTGAACAGGTATATTCATTACTCACTGACACATTTTGAAAGATCCACAGGTGAAGCAAATTATTTCACTTGTGATTGTGAGGAGACCATGAAAACATGCACTGTGTGGGGTCCTGAGGACCGAGTTTGAGAACCTGTGTTCTATTCAATGAGGACTGTGATCTGGCCAAATTTATCAAACTATAAAAAGCTTGGTCTGGATAGCGACTGTGATCTTCAGATGATGTTAACTGTTGTGATCCTATGGAGGGTAATAATAGTGTACACACACAGCCTTACGGCCAAACATGCAAAGTGTCCGAACAGGCATTAAAGCAAAGAGCTATCACTTCACTGCCGTCCACTTTGCCGAGACAGACTCCTAAACCATGTCCAAGCAAAGGAGTTTTGTTTAATAGCCCCTCCTCCCCCACCAAATAAAAAGAGAAATCATTATTTATCGCTGTAATATGCAGAAATAGGGAATGTCACAGTTCAGTGCCCCAATTCCACCAGTGACAAATAGACATCACAGTCATAGGAGAATGCAAGCTCCATTCACATATATGTGTTGACACAACATTATAAAGCACCAACATGAACATTGGGTACGTTCAATGTGCTTTAACACAATTAAGTATTTAACTCTTTGTTAAAAAATACTTCTAAATAAGTTTAACACATTGGGTGGTATTCAATTTTTATTGCGCGCCAAATCTCCCATCTAAAGTGACGGGAGATTGCAGGGTGCTATTCCATTGTTGCCGATTTTTGCTCTGATCATGCCCATAGAGGTCGGGTTTAGCAGCGTAAAACGGATACCCCCGGCCAAAGTTCTGGGTGCGATCATGAAAAGTGCAGTTTGTGCACCAAAACAGGTCACTTTGCATCCTTTTGAGCTCGCACCCTCCTGGGGGTGCGAGCTGAAATGGTGCGCCGGAAGCTGATCGCGCCTGACAGGAGCAACAATTAAATAGCTCCTGTCGGGCGCGTAGGAGGGTGAAACAAGTGAATTCCACCCATTAAAAGCATATGAAAAAAAAAATATTATTTAACTTGCATGCTCTAAAAACCCCATTGTATAACTAAGAGCACGATGCTTGAAAGAACATGATGGGAACAAATTAAAACTATTTTATGTTTGTCTGATTGGTCGATGGCTTCTACTTATCAAAAACAAAGCCATTTTTAGATCTCTTCCTCCTGGGTAAATCAAAGGAGCTTGAAAAGCTTTGTGCCAAAAAGTTATTGATTGGCAATACCAAGCTAGCGGTGTAGTTTTTATCAAAATGTTCAGGGCACTAATAAGTGCTACTGTTTTATTGTTGCCTACGGGACACAATATTGCTGCAAAATATTAATGTGGATTTATATACTTCATATTTCAAGGTATAATTTGAAAAATATTTTGTAGCATTAAAACAGGCTAAAATACTTTCAGTTTTCTGAATTTCCTGGTATGATTGGGTTTTCAATAAATTTAACAGACTTGATCAGGGTTTATAATAGAGATGTGCTGCTTGGTTCTCCAGAAATCAGAATCCACCCGAATTTTGTGAATCCGTGTAAATTCGAGTTGCGGATCTAGGCCCTCATTCAGAGCCACTCGCTAGCGGCAGTACGCTCGTTCCGAGCGATGTTCGCACATCTGCGCATGCGTACGGATCGTTATACGCATGCGCGAACCAGTCAGTGCGGCCGAAATTCATGTGCTCGCAATATAGCGAATGCCTGCTATTTTGAGTGACAGAATGAGGCGTATGTGGGTGGTAACAGGGGAAGGTGCTTGAAAATGGGGAGTGGAGATCCGAACGCAGGCGTGCTTAAAGGTCAAAACGGGCGTTTTATGGGTGTGCATAATTAATACAGCAGCGTCATTGACCACGTCACTGGGTTATTTTATAGCCAGAACTGCTCGCAAGATTGTGGTAGCAAAAACCAACCACAAGAATAGCGAGCAGTTCATACGCTGGTCGATGTACTCGATTAATCTAATAAATAGCGGACATGACGTATGGTGCGAGCGGCCAGGGGGCGTTTTTAACAAATAACCGAGCGTATGTTTTGCTCGCTCGTTCAGACTTAGAGGTGTGAACAGACTGCAATTTGCGAAGGGATCATTTGAATAGCCACCCCTTGTTTTTGAACGAACGACCGCAAATAGCGAACGGCTCTGAATCAGGCCCCTAATCTCCTGAGGAGATCTGGGTAAATCCAGGTCGCAGTTCTGATCTTTTTGCGGTTTGGAATTCGGATTTTAAATCCAAATTTCTGGTTTTGGGTTGCATATATTACATGATTTTAGCTGTTTTTAAAGCTTTTTATCTATTTTTTATTTAAAAAATCCAGATCCAAAACCAAAACACTTGAGGGTGGTTTGCAAAACCAAATTCAGATCCAAAACCTTGTAGGAGATACAGATCCAAAACCAAAACACGGGGGTCGGTGCACAGCCCTAGTTTACAATTCTTTAGCAAGGTAATATACAGTGTATATATATATATATATATATATACATATATATATATATATAGAGAGAGAGAGAGAGAGAGAGAGAGAGAGAGAGAGAGAGAGAGAGAAAATATCAGACACTACTCCAGAAATGAGAACAAGAGCAGAGGGATTTATTCCTTACAACAGTAATATTTGACACTTGTTAAATCTATATTTCAGGACAGGTCTCCAAGCTTTGCCTTTGTGTGGAATAATTTCCTGTGTGTTTTGTTTTTTCATTCTTGGAGTGCCTATCAGATACAGTATTTTCACTTCACTACTGTGGTCATACTGGAAATACTTGTCTCTAGGGTGAGTGCCCATTTTTTTCTGTTTTCAGGGTATAGAATAAAACTATATAATCTATATGATGAAGTCTATCATATGGGCGAAATGCGTGTGGTTTAATCACCTTTTGCTGCTTGGATTTGAATGGCTACCATCTCTTGCTGCTTTTGATGGATTCTGTCTACTCTGGCTACTTTCTGCACATTTCCTCAAGGGACTGTCATCAAAGTGCAAACTTTGGTCAAAGTGGATTTTTTCTGACCAGAATACCCATACCCAGCTAAGCCTAAAACATACATACATATACAAACACACACATATCTAATATTATACAATTGGTCATTTTTCTAAATTAGGTCATCAAGGACATGTGACCTAATTGTGACTGTGGCATGTCCACATCAAACCTAAGATGTATGACATGTGTCCAGCTCCCACTGCATGTACACTAGTATGCATAGGAGAGAAAAGGATGGGGGTAGTAAGTATAATGAGATGGTAAGGAATGGAAATGGGAGGGATGGGAGTGGGCTGGGAAGAGAGGTGAGAGCAGTTGAGGGGGTGGGGTGACTGTGAGGACTGAGGTGACCAGAGGCTGGCTCAATTTCTTTACTTATATACAGTACATATAAGTACATTCAATGTTCTGACTGTGCAATGAGTTCATGTGTAGACCCCAGCTTTGCCAACCTTTTTGAAAGAGATCTCTTTTTTACCGACCTTGAAATTTCTCAACACATTGTCTCGTATTGCAGCTACATCGATGACATGTTCTTGGTATGCTAAGGTAGTGGGGAGTTGTTCAAACAAACCATGGAGATTATCAATATAAAGGATAGTGCCATTAAATTCAGATATGAAAACAGCTTTTCAACAGTTCATTATCCTGACGTAGCCATCACATTGAAAGGCGACCATTGTTTCCATACTTCCATCTACGCCAAAAGCACAGACAGGAATATATTCCTGCAATCACACAAATACCATCCTCCTGCACTCAAACGTGTCCTACCATTTCCTTAATTCTTGAGGATTTTTTTCATCTGTTGTGACTACAGATGCAGTTATACAGATTGACATTCTGTCTAACAAGTTTCTGTCCATGGGATATCATCCAAAAGTTTTAAAATTAGCTAAAACTAAAGTCATTTCTTTTTCTAGGGCTCTAATTTTGCTGCCTGTCAAGAAAAAGGCTTGCACTAATAAACTGTTACACCCCAGTCAGTGGCAACATCAAAACGGCAAAAAGCCTTTGGTCAATTGTAATTATGGATGAACAGTTACCTACATTGGCCCTCATTCAGAGCCGTACGCTCTGAGCAGAGCGCACGCTCTGAATGAGGGCCGGCCTCCATGAAAATGGAGCGTCCTTCTGGACGCTCGTATAGCTGTGGGTCACCACCCACAGGCTATACGAGAGTGCATTTTGATGGCCGCGATGGTCGCGACCATCGAAATTGCGAGCCGGAGCCTGCGGTTGAGGTTTTCAACCGCAAGCTCCGGAGTGATTTTGGCTCTATCAGAGCCAAAATCACTCCCACTGACATCACTAGTGATGTCAGTGGGCCGGCTTCTGACGGGAGGCATTCCCGTGGGAACGCCCCCATCAGGGAGGCACGCCCCCGGCACGCCTACCAAAGGGGGCGTGCTGTCAATCAACATCGACAGCACACCCCCTTTGATCAGACACAACGAGCGAAGGACTTTCCTTCGCTCGTCGCGTCTGGCGCATGCGCACGACGGAGCTCCCTCCGTCGTGCGCATGCTCAGTCCATAACATCGACCCACTTGCGAGCGGACAGCCGCTCGCGAGTGGGTCTGAATCAGGCCCATTATGTTTAAGGACATCAGTTTTATGCCAGCGTACAGGTGTGGAATAAACACCAAGGACATAGTAGTCCACAATGATATTTCAGCACATAAGCCTAATAACTAATAAACCTGAACATTTCCTTACATGGAACGGAGAAAACTACAGATGCACAGGTTGCACAACATGTAGTTACCTGGAGACTGGTGACTCCTTTTATCATCTACATTCCAGAGGATACTCTCTACGTGCTCTAGTTGCTTTGTGTCCATCCCCATGGACTAAATAAACAGATGTCCTTTTTGTGTTTTCTCTAGATTTTTTGAGGGAACATGTTTTTTTAACTCACTGATTATTTAGAAGTACCTTCTTACAGTATCCCTATTTTTTATGTACTATGTTATAGACATGCATCAATGTATTTAGGTTCCATTATTTAGCCTTTTTTGACATACAGAATCCTTATCGGATTTTAATGTATACTAGCACTTTAGGCAGATTGTCAATACCAGCATTCTAGATACTCTTTTGTCATTTTACTTCATTGTCAGTTTGCATTTTTTTTAGTCAGTCTTTATTCCGGAGTAATTTTTAGTATATATGGTCGTCCCATAGCCATATTTTGCATATATTACATGGCGGTGATTCGTACTTAGTATTTAGCTAGCTTACACACTGTATTATAATTGATGCAGATGTTCACTTGTTGTTTTTGACAGTATATTTACCTCTCAATATGGTGATGGGCACTGTTCTCACCATGGAGACTGCCGGGACGTTGGAGCTTACTGTTACGTCATCGGGTCTCGGCCGGGTTTAGCGTGGTGTATGTTTATTTTATACTTTCGATGTCTTAATTAAAGAAGTCTGTTACTCTGAACTGTTGGCAACATAGTGCTGCATCAGGTTGTATTTTTTCTATAAGAGGCTGGTTGGTACGTTGTAAGCAGTACCTTGGGTGTTACCAGTGTTTATATACGCGCATGTTATGGAGTGTTTTTTTCACTGTTTGGTTCCTGAAACAAGTGCTTTCTTCTTAATTTTACACAATACCTACATATATTTTTTCCCGGTGCCAGTGATCAGTGGCATTTTCACTCCGGATGTGGGAGTGTACAGAACAGACGTGCTGCTCTGTCTGTGCACATGCAGGTGTGTCAATGTGTTGTCCTGATGGGTGCTGGGGCTGCAGTCTGCCACTGTGTTGTCCATAAAGGGGCTGGGGCTGCAGTACATAAAGGGGAGCTTCTGTAATCAGTACATAAAGGGGTGCTGCTGTGTTATCCATAAAAGGGACTGGGGCTGCAGTACACAAAGGGACACTTCAGTAATCAGTACATAAAGGTGTGCTGCTGTGTCACTGTTGTTCTGTCAATCAAGGGGCTGGTGCTGCAGTTCATAAAGGGCTGCTGCTGTGTTGTCCACAAAGTGGTGCTGCTGTGCTGTCCTGTCCATCAAGGGGCTAGGGCTGCAGTTCATAAAGGGGTGCTGTGTTGTCCAGGGTGGTGCTCTGTCAATTCAGGGGTGTTCTTCCCCAATCTAAAAACCAAAGTTACAATTAAAAATTATCATTACTCATAAAAAGCAAAGCAAAGATCTTTTTTGATTTTCTTTTGTATGTGTGCTAGCAATTATTGTTCAGTGACATTGCTGGCAAGACCGCTGTATATCATCCACATACTTGTGACTCTGCAGGTGGTCTGTCCGCACTCCGCAAGGGTGAATTGTTGTACATAAAGGGGTGCTAAGTTGTTCATCAAGGGGCTGCTGCCTCGTCTACTGGTGCTCTTCCCCAGTGTAAAAAAATAATAAAAGTTAAATAAAATTAGCATTTCACAAAAAATTAAAAAAATATATTTTTTTCATTTTTTTGTGTGTGCTACTGTAGCTACGCTACGCTATTATTGTTCAGTTCAGTGACACTGCCGGCCAGACCACAGTTTATCATCCAAGTATTGTGACACTATAAGTTGTAGCGTAGTGTGTTATTCTTATTCATAAACAATATTGTGACCCTGTAAGTGGTAGTGAAGTGTTTTGTTCTTTTCTTCTTATTCATAAAAATATTGTGACACTGTAAGTGGTACTGCAGTGTCTTATTCATAAAAAATCTTGTGACAATGTAAGTAGTAGCGCAGTGTTTTACTCATAAAAAATATTGTGACACTGTAAGTGGTAGTGCAGTGTGTTATTCTTTTCTTATTCATACAAAATTCTTGTGACACTGTAAGTGGTAGCACAGTGTGTTATTTTTTTTCTTATTCCTAAAATATATTGTGACACTATAGGTCATTGATACCACAGTGTAATATTTCAAATTGGTACAAATTGACGTGTGTGCTGTACCCCACTTTATTCGTGTTTGTTGTTATGGAGAATGATCAGTTGAGAGGAGAGCAGGAACCACATACTAGTGCTGGAGCTGTTGCCAGTGCCACCAGTCATGACAATCCTAGTCTGTCTACATCATTTACTAAAGCCGATGCCCAAGGGCATACAGGGCTTAAGTCAGGGCACCTAAAATCACAGAAGTAATCTTTTACAATGGTAAAGAATAAAAACATCAAAGGGAAAGTTAGCTGCAGAAAGACATAAACTTGGCAAAATCCCTTTCACTACACAAAGTGGCAAGGAAAGGCTAAGGCCTTGGCCTTTATTTATGACTGGTGGTTCTGCCTCTTATAATGATGTAAGCACAAGTGAACATGCTGACATAGAAATTGAGGATGCTTCTGTGGAAGTGCACCGGGTTGAGCAGGATATTTGTGTAGGTGACGCTAATAAGGATGTTGGTGATGAGGATGTTGATGATGAGGATATTATTTGTGTAAATCAGGCACCAGTGGAAGAAACAGTTGTTGCCAATGATAAAAAAAGCACATTGTCATGCCTGGACACAAGACAAAAAAATCCATATCTTATGTGTGGAATTATTTGTACCCAAATCCAGAAAACAATTGTCAAGCCATCTGTACCCTTTGTAAAGCCATAATAAGTAGAGGTAGGAACCTTAACCATCTAGGAACCTCCTCCCTGTTACATCTTCTGCAGCGCATCCATCCAAAACGTTTTTAATAAATTCAGAAACTTTAGCTAAAAAAAAGTACCAAGAAGCAGTCCAGCATCAGCTAGCTCCCTTCTCTCTGCTAGAGCCAAGCACCTGCCATCTTCACCACCAACACATTCATCAACAATATCCTCAATTATGAAACGATTGGTTTTTTTGGGACCCCACAAAACAAGCTACCAACTGGCAGTTGACATTGCTGGTAATGATCTCTATGTGCACAATCTGGCTTTACAGAGGCAAGATGTCTCCATCATCATCTGATTCCTCACCCTGATCAGTGTGTACATCATCTTCACACAATATTAACTTGTCCCCGCTGGAATCCACCATTACAGGTGCCTCTGTAATATTTGGATGTAATTAACAAATAATTTGTACTGTAGTTAATTTTGATGGATATCATCTTTTCTACATTTTGAGGAAGTAGCCTCCTATGCTGATCGCTGACAAGGTTCCTGGCTGTGCTGAAAACTCTTTCTGAGTACACATTGGAGGGTGGGCAGCTCAAGTAAGGGAAAGCCAGTTTGTGCAAGGGCCTCCAAATTGCATTTTTTTCCTGCCAGTAGTCAAACGGACTGTCTGACATGCCTAAAAGGATGCTATCTTTTACAAATGTGAAATAGTCCTTAACCATTCTTTGAATGGTGACTGTATCAGATGGAGTCATGGTAGAGGTATCATTAACAATAGGCAATGCTTTTAGACCCGACCAGATGTCAAAACTTGGTTGTGTTGACTCATTTGCATCATCAGTGGGTCTTTTGAGAAAGTTTATTTTTTTCTCGGCAGATGCACTTGCTGGAGAAACTGAAAGAGAAGCTATCACTGCATCACATGCCACTTGAGCTGACAATTTGCTTACCAACAGCTCCTTGCATCTCTTAAGATCTTGGGAAAAAAGACACAATGTTTGACTTAAACCTAGGATCCAGCATGGTCGCCAAAATATATTGATCCGGTTGTAAGATCCGGACGACCCTTGGATCCTGGTGAAGTGTATAAAAGACTTTATCTAAAAGTCTGACATACAGTACTTAGCAGAATTGCTTCATTTCAGCTCCTCCTTCAGTTGCTTGAGCTGCTTTTCCAACAGTTTAATTAGGGGTATTACCTGATTTAAGCTGGCAGTATCTGAACTCACTTCACAGGTGACTACTTTGAAGGGTTTCAGCACTTTGCACAACACAGAAAGTATTTTCCACTGAGCTTGAGTAAGGTACATTCCCCCTCCTCTTCCTATGTCATAGTATGCTGTGTAGCTTTGGATGGCTTTTTGCTGTTCCTCCATCTGCTGTAGCATATAAAGGGTGGAGTTCCACCTTGTAAATAACTGTTGCTTCAGCTGGTGGCAGGGCAAATTGAACATTTCCTACAGGTGCTGCAATCTTCTACATTTGCCTGCTGGACGGCGAAATTTACCAGAATTTTTTGGGTCACAGAGAGGATCTCTTGCACGGCCCTGTCATTTAAAAAGCAAAATTGCACCACAAAGTTGATTGCATGAGCAAAACATGGGATGCATTGGAATTCACCCAGCTGTAATGCTCTCACAATATTGGTGGTGTTGTCAGAAATCTCAAATCCTGAGGAGAGTCTAAGCAGGGTAAGTCATGTTGAAATGACTTCCCTGAGTTTTTCTAAAAAGTTGTCAGCGGTATGCCTTTAAGTGAAACCAGTGATACACAGAGAAGTCTGCCTCTGAATGAGCTGCTGTTTCTTAGATGCTGTGCTGCTGATGCTGCTGTTGGTGCCACTGAAGGCAATACACCCATCTGGTGGGCTATTACAGTCATGTAATCTTGCATTTGCTCTGTTCAGTTTCTCTACTTATCTGTGTTTAAGTGGACAGTGGGTACAACTGCATTTTGGAGGCCAATCTTTTTACGTCCCTGTACAGGTTGGGATTTGCTTTTCTAGTGAAGTGGAATCTAGATGGGATTTGGTAGTGGGGACACAGGACCTCAATTAACTGTCTAAAGCCGACTGCATTATTGGTGGATATTGGACGCACATCTAATACCAGCATAAATGTTATGGTGTCAGTGATCTGCTGTGCAACTGGGTGACTGCTGTCTTACTTGCTCCCCCTTGCAAACAATAGTTTAATAGTCAATTGTTTTTTAAAGTACTACTATTAGTAGTCTTCCTGGTCACCTTCTGGGATGAAAATCCACTCCCAACAGCAGCAGGCATAGTGCTCAAAGAATCTTCTGGGACAAGGACTGATGTGAGTGATTTAAATATTTTTTGTAAATGTTTTTCTTCTTCCCCTCTCCTCCTCCCTCATAAATTTGCCTCAGAATCAAAACATTTAATTAAATTTACTACTAATCAAATATTCCTTTCTCTGCCTTTAACTACTGTACATACATACTCCAACTGCCTCAGAACTCTTGAATAATAAAAATATTTTACTGTGCCGTGTTGGAAGTTGAACTGCCACGTTGCTGCAATCTTTGACATGCAGTTGCTGAATGCCAAAAATGTCCAGAAATGTTTATAGGCCACAGACAGCATTTCCTGCATGCCCCTTTAATTTAAAAAAAATATTCTGAACCACCAAGTTGATTTTGTGGGCAAAACATGGGATATATTGTTCACCCATGCTCTCCCCTCCTCCCTCATAAATTTGCTTTGCAATAAAAAAAATAAATTAAATTTACTATGAATCAACCCTACCTTTCCCTGCCTTTAACTATATACATACTCCATCTCCCTCAGGCCTCTTGATTAATGGAAACATATATTTCCTTATGTGCCATGTTGGAAGTTGAACTGCCACACATTTGTGCGACCCACTGCTGCCACTTAGCTTAGTCAGCCAGCTAACTTGGTTCAAATTTTGGGCCTAAAACGGATGATAATAATATTGTGAGCTGTCAGCTGGTCAAAATTGACTGGAAATTAAACTGTTATTGAGGTTAGTAATACTGTTGGAAAAACAAATAAAAAATGATGTGATTTGGCAGTTTTTATAAATTAAAAAAAAAATACAGATCCAAAAACAAAACCAAAACACGCAAGGGCAGTTTTGGCAAAAACATATCCAGATCCAAAACACAAAGGAGATACAGATCCAAAACCAAAACTCAGGGGCCGGCGCACATTCCTACTGTTTAATATTAATGCAGGGACTGTTTGAACTGTATATACTGTAGACCAACTCACTGCACCTGACAGAATACTAGATGATTGAGTACTCAGAAAAACTAAAAGATGCTGATGTGAATGATATATTACTGTATGTGAAAATTAAATCCGATTAAATATATTCTGATTGTAAAATTTACAGGAACTGTATAAGATGAGTAAGGAGAAAGTAATTTATACCTGTTATTAATGCAACCAGTAAGCAATGTGCAGGAGTAAAGGAGGTTGAATTTATTAATTTATTAATGTTTGCAGCTTAAGGAATGTGCAGGACAGATGCAAATAAAATTCCTTCATTATTTAATCAAGATGTTTGTCTGGTGCCCATTTATTTTAATAACTGTGATGTGCACTGTACTGTTAAACATGTGCAGGGTTGGATAACAATGAAAAACCAGCCTGGAAAATTTCTTGAAGCAGCCCTAATGGAGAAGGGTGGTGGTGTGGGGGGAAGGAGGATTAAGGGGCGCGGGATTTGAGGAGGGGGGAAAATCTTTCTCTTGGAAAGATGAACACTTTAGACACCCAACTAGCCCCAATATTACATGTGAATCGGTCACTGTTGCTGCCCCCACCTCCACATCTATTCTTAACACCCATCTATTCTGCACCCACCTCCCAGGGGTGCGACCTGATGTATTCTCAGGAGGGAGGACCCCTTATACTGTAGGTAGAGTCTCCACTTCCTAGGGAATCCTGGGCCTGGGTGACCTGTTGGGGGGGGATTATTCATTTTATGTGATTTACATATCACATGTAAATCAGTCACTGTTGGTGCCCCCACCTCCAAATCTATTCTTAACGCCCATCAAATCCACACCCACCTCCCAGGGGTGCGGCCTGATGTATACTCAGGAGGAGAGACCCCTCATACTGTAGGTAGAGTCTCCACTTCGCGACAGTCTTGCCTCAGTCAGTTTCTCCTCTAAAGAGGAACCAATGCAAAATAACCATTCTCGCCTATCACATGAAAAAAGCCTAAGGTGACAGTACGAGATTCAGTAAACTCTTGCTCCTAACTCAGCAAGGGGAGGTTAAGTAAGAAGTAGTTTATTCCTCTCCAAATAAAACTGATTGCATACTCTCAGTTTCTCTTCAAGTGGCCAAGTGCTTCAAGCAATCCCCTGCTCTGTTGGATTATGATGCAGCTGGCAACTTTGTCACATCCGAATTAGTCCAGTGGTGGGCATTACCAACCAAGAGTTTGCTTTATCCTATCTACCTCACTGTGATGTATGGAAGCAGCATCCTATGGGAAACAAGTACCCTTAAACCTTTTACCTTGAACCTTTAAGTTTTCTTGTCATACCCAGGGTCTTGCATTCCATAGTTCTGGGCTTGCCCTGGCTCCGTCTGCATAATTCTCAAATTGACTGGAGAACCTCACAAATTACAGCCTGGGGATCTTCCTGTTCAGTTATTGTCTTCAAAAGTTCTTTCAGTATGCTCTGCAGTACCATCTCATCCGCATACTCATCCTCCTCCTTATCAAGAATTCACTGATGTTTTCATAAAGCTGGTGCTGATACTCTTCCGCCTCACCATAAATAGGATTGTCCAATTGAATTAATCCCTGGGAAATATCCTCCCAGAAGGCGAATTTATCCGCTATCATTCCCAAAAACAAAAGCCTTTATTGACTATATCTAAGAAAATTTGGAAAAAGGGTTCATCCTCCCTGTTATATCCTTCGTTCTCAGCATTGCTCTCTCAGTATTCTAGCACTATGTCAAAGAGATCTCCCGTGATCTGTTGTACAAACATGTTGTTGTCTATCTTGACAATATTCTTAACGTATATGCGCCAATGTTCTGGAAGAACTTCAGTAGCAACTAAAGGAGGTTCTCACATGTCTCTGTTCCAATCATCTTTACTGCAAATTGGAGACGTCTGTCTTCGAGGTCAAATCTATTCCCTATATAATTTCAGGTTCTGATCTCAAAATGGACCCACAAAAGCTCCAAGCAATTCAGGAATGGCCGCCTCCTAATATTGTCTGGACTGTTCAGTGCTTTCTTGGGTTTGTGAACTACTATTGCAAATTCATAAAGAACTTTTCCACCATCATTGCACCTATTTCCACTCTCACCCAGAAAATTTCCAATCCATCCTGATGGTCAGAGGAAACAAAGGAAGCCTTCCAAAAAAGTAAACAGAATTTAATTTCTGCTCCTGTTCTACGTCAACCTGATGTCACACAGCCATTCATCTTGGAAGTTGATGCTTTTTCCGTAGGAATCGGAGATGTGCTTTCTCAATGCACTCTTCAAAAAATTCACTCTGGCTGAGTGCAACTACTTTATTGGGGATCAAGAACTTCTCACTATTAAGTTAGCCTTGGAGGAGTGGCACTATCTTTTGAAAGGAGCTGTGCATCCCATTTCCATTCTTAAAGACCACAAAAACCTCTTATATCTTAAGACAGCCCATTGTCTGAATACCAGGCAAGCTAGATGGGCAATCTTCTTCTCATGAATTAACTTCAAATTGTCTTTTCATCCAGGGGTCCAGAACCGAAAGGCTGAAGCCCTCTTTTGCTCCATGGAGCAAGAAAATGAGACTACGGCCACTGAGAAGCATCCCATCATTGATCCAGTGGCTTTCTCTGCAGTCGGAGTAGAATCCTCACCACATGTTGGGAAAACTCTTGTCAAGCTCGCATTACAAAAGAAACTGCTACATTGGGCTCATGCTTCCCGCTTTGCGGGTCATGCAGGCATACAAAAGACCTTCGGGTTCATTTCCAGGTCTTACTGTGGCCCTCTCTCAGAAAAGATGTCCAAGACTTCATTGCTTCTTATAACAAATGTGCCCAGCATAAAGTCCCTTGACAGTCTCCAGCTGGGCAGTTACTTCCTCCCTCTGTTCCACATCAACTGTGGTCTGTGGATGGACCTCATTACCGATGTCCCGGTTTCAAACAAATTCAACAATATCTGGGTGGTAGTTGACCAGTTCACTAAGATGGCTCACTTTATATCCCTCACCAGTCCTCTGTCAGCTCCCAAGTTGGCTCAATTATTCATGCAAGAAATCTTCAGACTCCATGGACTACTTATGGAAATCATCTCTGACTGGGGAGTGCAGTTTGTCACCAAGTTTTGGCATTCCTTGTGTTCTTTACTTCAAGTCAAGCTTAATTTCTCTACTGTCTACCACCTACAGCCTAATGGCCAGACGGAAAGAGTCAAGCAAGATCTGGAGTAGTTACTTCATATATATACATATCCTCCTCTCAGGACAACTAGGCTGAACTGCCTTTCAGCACCATTCTTCATCTGGTCTCACTCCTTTTTATGCCATTTATGGCCTTCACCCTCGAGTTCCTGAGTTTCAGCCTCTAACTGAATCACAGGTTCCAGCTGCTGACTGCACCTTGCAGCACTTTTCCAAGATTTGGAAAGAGATCCGCTCTTCCCTGGTGAAGCATTCTGAGTGGTACAAGAAGTTTGCTGACAGGAAAAGGAGAGCAGTATCCAGTCTCAAGCAAGGAGATTGAGTTTGGCTCTCTACACGAAACCTGCGGTTAAGAGTTCCATCCATGAAATTGTACATTGGGCCATTAGCCATTGAGCATGTTATCAGCCCAGTTTCATTCAAGCTCAAGCTACCTCCATTCCTTCCATATTTCTTTATTAAAACCATTCATATTCAACCGGTTTCATTGCGCACTTCCAAAGGCACCCAAAGTCCAGACTCATCATGGAGTCGAATATGAAGTGGCAAAGATTCTGGACTCTAGAATCCATTATGGATGTCTCCAATTATTGATCGACTGGAAGGGCTATGGTCCAGAAGAACATTCCTTGGTTTTTGCCTCTGATGCCCATGCTCCTCAGTTTTTCCAAGCGTTCCATGCCAAGTTTCCACATACACCTAAGAGGTGTCCTGGGGTCACCCCTGAAAAGGGGAGGTGAAATGCTGTGGGTCTGTCACACTCCAGCCCTTAAAAACCACTCTCTTACCTCTCTGGTGTCTGTCTAGCCTGGCACAGAGTTCTGCTAATACTGTACATTGCTCCTGGCTGGTGCTGAGGTCTGTCTGTGCTGCTCCTGCCTTGTCCACTCAGTGGCCTGTCATGGAGACATCGGTTGCACATCAAACTTCTGAGCAAGCCTATGCTGTCTCAGACAGAGTGGCTCTCCTAAGATGCTGGGGCCTCTGCAGCTGCAGAGCCTCACTAGAGCACACCCAGTAAATGGTCCCAACACACCTGCATGTTTCAAACCACACTGTTACCTCCCCCAAACGCTGATTAGTTGTCACTCACTTTGCGAATAAATCCTCTTTGCAACCGCTGTTGTTAATTTATTGCTGCATAAGCACAGTGCGGCTTTGACACGGGCAGTACCAAAAAATTGCTCCACAGCATCCAACATTGCGTGCATCTCTGGATCAGGCCCTATGTAATGTAACACTGCTATATGTATTGCAATATAGCACCATCGGGGCAGCCAGAGGGATGCATGCAATTAAATATAGGGTTTACCTTGCATTTCCCAGAATACAATGTCTCCTTAAACCCCTCAAACATCATTAGATGCACTGTCAGCAGAATAGCCTTTGTCACCAGCACATACCCAGTATACACAGCGATTACATGGGCATGCATACTGATTGTAGCGAAAGTGACCCTAAGGTAAGTGTTACTGTGCCCAGGATGTAAGTGTATGATTGGTGATTATATACAAGACTGTACACACATAGTATAGTACATTCTGCCACTCCCGTACTTTACCTCCTGTTCAGATGATTAGATAGGAACTTTCATGAGATAATTTAGATCAGATGAGTCTGTAACTCCCAGCACATATGAACAACAAAAGGAATGATGAATTGTAATTATCATGCTGTAAATTTGTACTATAAGCCTGATTCAGAGTTGTATGTTATGCTGATGTTCCCGCAGTGTGTCTATGATCGCAGCTGCATTCTTAATCACAGAACCACAGTCTCAGAGGCCATTTTTAGAGAAAAAGTTGACCCGGAATCTGCGCAGCCCAGAAATTACTTGAAAAGTTGATGCGCGTCCGATGGTGCCCTCAAGTCAAAATGACCCAATCTGTGTTAGTGCTTGCAATGGCTCTTGCTGCTGGGATGTGCTAAATCTAGTCCCAAGAAATAAATATTACAGCCTTCATAGACACTGGATATAGATATCCTTACTTGCTACACTCAATTTGGGTGTGAAGACCCCTTATCCCTCTTTCTTCATTGGGGAAAAAAATAAAAAGATCCCAAGTGGTAAAGAGTAGAAGTGAAAGTTTAAAATGTATCAAAAACAAATTGACTCAAAATAAATGTATAGTGTGTATGTGAGTGTGTGAATGTGTGAAGGCGGGGGGGGGGGTTTGCTATGTGTATTTTGGCCTTGGTTGTCCAGCACTCTTAATAAAGCCCTGCTTGCCATTACCTTATAGTCGCTATAATGTAAATGAATATTATTGTCCGTTATATCATTCATGTTGTACAACCACAATGTACAATATCTACATGACTATTCAATGAGGAGGACAAGTTATCTCCACAGCAAGATAAATTGATTGAGAAGGTAGCACAGTACTGACCACTGCTGATGACTAGGACAGTGTTATGGAACTGAGATGAATAGTTAATGGCCTGAACAATTTGTTATCTATCTTAATTTTTCAGCTCAGGGAAGTGCAACTTTCACAACATTGAAGACCTGGTTCAGAGATGCACGCAGCGTCACCATGCTGCGTTTTTTTGTGGAGCTGCAACATTGATAATATGAAAATGCCTCCCCCTTGTGCACTAGCATGTGCCAAAATATGTAAGCCCAGAGGTGCCCACTTTTAGCGCACACTGCAACCAGGGCCATTAAGACCCAGCCCGGGGAATGGGTGTAGCCTAATTGTGGGAGGTATGGCCATGCCCCCTTTGAAAAAAAACCTTAGTTGGAGGAGGGGAGGGGGTGCTGTGAGACCCTCTGCCCGGTGCAAATCCAGGAGGGGTGTGATCAGTGTGATCCCTCCCCGCCATAGACAGAGGCGACTGCTGCTGCTCAGCAAGGAGTAGACTGCAGCGTGAGGTGGGCTGCTGACAGGAAAGAGGGGGGCAGCGTTGTACCCGGGACCCCGCTGGGCCCCTCCAGTAAGCCCGAGTAACTAGTACCTCCCCCTCTCAGTGCCCCTGGCTGCAACACCACTGGTGGTTCTGGACAATCTACCATCAGTGCACCATCGACACTTATACCAGCCCCATGGAAGGTGTAGTGTCTCCATCTGAACATAACCTCTGTGGCTGCGGCTCTATGTATGTAGCTTTCATTGACACACCTGCAACATACCCCTAACATGCCCACGAGAAGGATTTATTTTTGCATTCACTTCAGGCCACCTCCAAGTCATCACCCCTTTCCCTTACCTTTTCTCATACCAGCAGTCCCGTACGCAACAGCACATTTGTGGGCACACTCAGGGTAACGCATGCTTTCAGAATATTTAGCATATACGCAGTAACAAATAAGCGCTCAACTGAGTGCACCCCAACCCTTAGTGATTTTACAACTCACATGAATTTCTGATGATTCATCAGTTATAGTTCCTGAAGTCAAATAAATAAGATCTGTACTTGGCAATAGAGCTTTTTTAACCCCACCAAGAGCCACCATGGCTCAATTTCTGCACATAAGTATAGGCATTTCCCCTCTGTAATTTGAATGATGTTGAGTATACAGACTTTGAAGAAGCCTAATTCTTTGAAGTCATATTTATTCGATTTACACCACATCTTTTATTCCGAAAGCCTTCAACTTTCCTCCGTTGTTCCTTTCTGAGTTTAATAGCTACATATGGCAGACACATCATTAGAAGCCACATGCTACATCTAAGCTATGGAGTAATTTGCTGACTTGTATTAACTTGTTTCAGCTACACATGCAATGTCACAAATCAAGAAATATATTTTGTGTACAGTTCGTAATAAGAAGGACCCTTCCCCATCCACAAAACAACTTGTTCAAAAGTTGTTTGTCAAACATGGCAAATATAGGGATGGCCATCGAAGGCTTAACCATCGATGATCTCCATTCATGCTTAGCACTGATGGCTAAAACCATGGACAGGAAACCATTGATGGTTTCCATGATCTGTAACTAGTCGTGCAGTGGGCCAGTCAGAGAAGGTGCCGCACTTATCAGTGCTTCAAGATAGGGCTAAGCTCTGTCACCCCCAAGGCAAGAAAAATAAACATTGCAGAACAAAGGCAAAACAAAAAAAAATCAACCATCGGTGGCAAACAATCAATGATGGCTAGCCATTGATAGTGGATGTTTATCCCTAAACAAATATACATATTATTATTTCCTTAACTCAATTTCTATTTAGAAATCTGAATTTACAGGGTGATGATTTAATTTTATTTTATTTGTATAATTAAACTGGAAAAGTAATGAAGATAGGTATACTTTTGTATTTTATGTGACTTATTTCTATAG
This sequence comes from Taudactylus pleione, assembly GCA_031769625.1. Taxonomy (NCBI): domain Eukaryota; kingdom Metazoa; phylum Chordata; class Amphibia; order Anura; family Myobatrachidae; genus Taudactylus; species Taudactylus pleione. The sequence goes on along the minus strand of JAUIMM010000435.1, from coordinate 6,584,826 downwards.
TTTTCTTTTTTCTAAAGTTTAGTTACAGACTAACATTTGTACAGCAAAATATTAAAGTTTCTTTTATTGGAGTATGTAACACAATAGCATGATTTTCATAGGTGTTGTATTCTCAGAAATTATCAAAACAAAATGTTCATGCTATACTAATATAAGTAGAGCAGCAATATAATGTAAACACAAAATATAAATAGCATAAATCACTTAACAGATAATTTATTAATGGATGATACAGTAGTAGTAATTATTGGAATGCCGTTCTAGACCAGTGTGCACAGCTTTGCACCGCAAGATTCTGTTTCTTTTGAAGCGCTCCAGATAATGGAAAATGAAGAGTTGCAAACAAAGCGGATGTATATTGCTCAAACGAAGTATGCACAGGAAAAATGGACATTTTTTGTTAATGTTCTTAAACCAGACAACATGGCCGTAACTAGATTTGTGCACGAAGGGCAGTCCTCCAGAGTTTAAAGCTGAACGGGAGGTGCAGGAAGATTCATATTTTAGGTTAATTTGGTTAAACTTGATAACAAGGAGGTGTTACTGTAGTTTTTGCTCTTCTATATGCTAAAAACATCTAGGGGATCTATTTACTAAGCAGTGTTAGGAGACAGAGTGAAAAGTGATAAGGAGCCAGCCAATCAGCTCCCAACTGTCATTTTTCAAACATAGCCTGTGAGATGGCAGTTAGGAGCTGATTGGCTAGTCTGGAGACTCGCTGTGTCTGCGGCTTTTTAGGCTTATGCCGGGTACACACTAGACGATATGTCGTCCGATCCAGCCAGATTGGAAGAGATATCGGGCACATTGTCTAGCATGTACCCTCAATGTCACTGATTATGCACGGTCCCGCATGTCATCAGCGACATCACCCATTGCCTATCCCAGCACCCTTCTGGGTGGCATCGCTTACGAGGTTGGTACACACAAGACATCATCTATTGTGTACCGGCCTTTTTTCTCAGAAGGCTTGTGGCTGACTGATCTGCGTCAATGTTACTGATGTTTATGCTGTTGTACGTCATTGGATGGATATGAGAAGGTAGCGGTGGCATTCCTATGCTTGGGGAGGCTTTGGAGACATTAGCATATTTTTGCTATTGTGATCAATGACAGATCGCAGCTGCGATGGCATCTGCGTGCGGATCTGATTTAGGCCCTCAATACAATGTTTAGCCACTGCAGAAATTACTTATCTTTGCTAAATTGTCATTTTGCTACCTGACTGCTGTTGCTTATTTAGCTCTTGTCAAGTTTCCTTATTATCCATTTTCCAGCTGTACGTTTTTATGTACATCCTTTAAGTTCTAGCAATGTGTAATTAAATTACAGTCACTTTTTTGTACTAAACATATTAACTAAAAATCTTCATAAAGTCTCCTTTCTAAACATGGTACATTACAAAACAGGCCTGGGCAACCCGTGGCTCTCAGAGTGCTGTTGTACACTACAAGCCCCAGCATGCTCTGATAACTGATAGCTGGTCTAAAACAACTAGAAAGGTCATAAATTTGCCACAGGTGTGGAAGGATTAGAATTTTTTTTTTCAGCCAACAACCAAACTTACTTTTACCTGTAAACAACATCATCATCATCATCATCATCATCATCATCATCATCATCATCATCATCACAATAATAGTAAATAGTAATCTACATCTAAGAGTACGGGACTGTTTGTTTTCAGTTCACAGGTATGGCAGGTAATGTTACTTGTAAACTTAAAATGTGTTATACTATAGAAACTATTTTGACCGATACACTGCAGCATTTTAAAACTGGGATCTGCTCAGTTAGAGTAGCATTAAGGGGCAGCTGAGAGTTTGTTCAGTCCAGAGTGCTGGGGGGTGTTGCTGTGGAAAGTGGTTTGCCTGTGTCCCCTTCGAGGCATGATTCCATGTCACTTGCACTCCCGGGCCCATACAGAGGCACAGGCTCAGGTAATCTGTACCTGCTACCCCTATTGGCACCTTTGGTAGCATTAAATTGGGAACACTGTTCCTGCTCACATCGCAGGATCTGTATTACGCATGTAATTGATTGACAGGCTGCAGTCATTTAGAGGTGGGGAGTTGGCAGGACCGGCCTCCGTTCTAGAAAACAGGGGCGTGTCAGTGTCCTTTTCTGGGAGTGTCAAGGCCAGGGTCTGCTGGCCGAGGCCAGAATTACTGTCACGGATTATATGAATATTCTCTCACCTTACTTTTTTGAATATGAATAATTATATGTAGGGTATATGGATATGTAGATACTATTTATTAATTTGGTATTGTGAACATTTGAATTAGCTAATAAAAGTTATATTTATGCATTGATGTGACCAGTGCACCAATACACTACTTACTTTCTTGCATATACTAACTGATTCAAATATTGGGTAGCACCTCTACTTAGAAAATTGACATTATTCCTAATGTGACATTAAAGAGAGGGTCATACACTGGTGCGGTTGTTTTTTTTTTTGTTTGTTTTTTCTTCTATGGTATGGAGCTGTAAGGGCAATCTGAGTAATCTCAGGGTAACTCAGATTGCCAAGGGTTTCCTCAGAAAATCTGATGCTGCATCTTAGGACACAGTACTGGGATCTGTGATGCAGTCAGGATGCGTCTGTTTACACCAGACGCCTCCTGCTGCATTTGCGTTGTGTGGTACTGCACAGCCACTTCCATGCAGATGTGCAATACCATACAACTCTGAATCAGGCCCCGTGTTCCCTATTCACTTTGCTATAACACTTACTGAGTATTTACATACATATATAGCTCCAGGTTTCTGGACAGGAAATATATTTAGAGCAGTGGCGGCTCCAGAGGTGGGGCTAAATTCAAATAGGGGAGCCACACCAACAGCCACCCCAAATGCTGCCAAATATCGCCGGCCGAGACTCACTGGCAGTTGGTGTGGCTCCCCTATATGAATTTTGGACTGCTCTGCCACCCCACCTATGGAGCCGTCACTAATTAGAGTACTTTGCATATTCATTCTTTTAATTGTATATATATATATATTAGGGGTGTGCACCGGCCACTTTTCGTGTTTTGTGTTTTGGTTTTGGATCTGGATCTTTCTTCGTGTTTTGGATCTGGATTGGTTTTGCCAAAACCACCCTTCCGTGTTTTGGGTTCTGGGTTTTGTGTTTTGGATCTGTATTTTTTTAAAAAAAAGCATAAAAACAGCTAAAATCACAGAATTTGTGTGTTTTTCTGCTCCTATGCTATTATTAACCTCAATAACCTTAATTTCCACTCATTTCCAGTCTATTCTGAACACCTCACACCTCACAATAGTGTTTTTATATCCAAAAGGTTGCACCGAGGTAGCTGGATGACTATGCTAAGAGATACGAGTGGGCGGCACAAACACGTGGTCCATCTAGGAGTGACACTGCAGTGGCAGACAGGATGGCAGTTTGAAAAACTAGGCCCCAAACGGTACATAATTCAAAGAAAAAAAAGAGGTGTAAGATGGAATTGTCCTTGGGGCCTCCCACCCACCCTTATGTTGTATAAACAGGACATGCACACTTTAACAACCAATCATTTCAGCGCCAGGGTCTGCCACACAACTGTGGCTGAAATGATTGGTTCGTTTGGGCCCCCACAAAACAAGCTGGCAATTAATCTGTCCCTGCACAAACTGGCTCTACGGAGGCAAGATGTCGTCCTCAACCTCCTCATCCACCAATTCCTCACCCTCTTCAGTGTTGTGTACATTCTCATCCTCACAGAGTATTAATTCGTCCCCGCTGGAATCCACAACCACAGGTCCCTCTGTACGTTCTGGAGGCTGGTCTCCATGGAAGAGTTGATAATTCATTTTATGAACATCATCTGATCCACATTTTGTGGAAGCATCCTCCTACGCCTTTCGCTGACAAGGTTCCCGGCTGCACTAAACACTCTTTCGGAGTACACACTGGAGGGGGGGCAACTCAGGTAAAATAGAGCCAGTTTGTACAGGGACCTCCAAATTGCTTCTTTTTCCTGCCAGTACAGGTACGGACTGTCTGACATGCCTACTTGGATGCTGTCACCGATGTAATCCTTCAACAGACAGACGCACACTTGTCACTGCTGCTTTAAGGATGCAGGTTCGGCTACAGCCCACACATTTCACAAAGACAGAAAAAAAAAGAAGAAGAATTTTATTGTTTGTGGAGCGCACTTTGAGGGTTACACCACCCTTTAACAGACAGACGCACGCTTGTCGCTGCTGCTTTGAGGACAGTATCATATGCAGTGACAGTAGACTTGTCAGAAATTGTTGGCGCGTCCTTCAGTTCGGACCAGATGTCCAAACCGGCCCTTGACTTATGACACAGGTGCACACTTGGCGCTGCTACTGTGTTGATGCACGTGCGGCTAAATCGCACACAAGTCACAAACACATAAAAAAAATAGTTTTTTATTTTTTGGAGCACTGTGAGGGTTACACCACCCTTTAACAGACAGACACACGGTTATCACTGCTGCTTTGAGGATGCAAGTGCGGCTATAGCCCACACAATTCACAAAGACAGAAAAAAAAGAAGAATTTTTTTATTGTTTGTGTAGCGCACTTTGAGGGTTACACCACCCTTTAACAGACAGACGCACGCTTGTCGCTGCTGCTTTGAGGACAGTATCATATGTAGTGACAGTAGACTTGTCAGAAATTGTTGGCACGTCCTTCAGTCCAGACCAGATGTCCAAACCAGCCCTTGACTTATGACACAGGCGCACGCTTGGCGTTGCTACTGTGTTGATGCACGTGCGGCTACATCGCACACAAGTCACAAACACATAAAAAAAATAGTTTTTTTATTTTTTGGAGCACTTTGAGGGTTACACCACCCTTTAACAGACAGACGCACGCTTGTCGCTACTGCTTTGAGGATGCAAGTGCGGCTACAGCCCACACAATTCACAAAGACAGAAAACAAAATAAGAATTTTTTTATTGTTTGTGGAGCGCACTTTGAGGGTTACACCACCCTTTAACAGACAGACTCACGCTTGTCGCTGCTGCTTTAAGGATGCAGGTGTGGCTACAGCCCACACATTTCACAAAGACAGAAAGAAAAAGAAGAATATTTGTATTGTTTGTGGAGCGCACTTTGAGGGTTACACCACCCTTTAACAGACAGACGCACGCTTGTCGCTGCTGCTTTGAGGACAGTATCATATGCAGTGACAGTAGACTTGTCAGAAATTGTTGGCACGTCCCTCAGTCCGGACCAGATGTCCAAACCGGCCCTTGACTTATGACACAGGTGCATGCTTGGCGCTGCTACTGTGTTGATGCACGTGCGGCTCCATCGCACACAAGTCACAAACACATAAAAAAATAGTTTTTTATTTTTTGGAGCACTTTGAGGGTTACACCACCCTTTAACAGACAGACGCTCGCTTGTCGCTGCTGCTTTGAGGATGCAGGTGGAATCTAGATGGGATTTGGAACCGGGGACACACTACCTCCATCAATTGTCTAAATCCCACTGCACTAATGGCGGATACCGGATGCACGTCTATCACCAACATAGCAGTCAAGGCCTCAGTTATACGCTTTGCTTCAGGATGACTGCTGTAGTACTTCATCCTCATCGCTAGGGACTGTTGGAGGGTCAATTGTTTAGTAAAAGTAGTGGTGTTCCTACTTCCTCTCTGGGATGATGAACAACTCCCAGCAGCAGCAACAGCACTAGGAGGAAATGGTTCTTGATCTTTCCCTATTTTATTTTTATCGGAGAAAGTTTGGTCCTCCATTTATGTTATATTGATATATACGTGCGGCTAAGGCGCACACAAACACAGAAAATATTTTTTTATTTTTGCTGGAGAGTAGTGCACTTTGTGGGTTACACCACCCTTTAAGAAATGAGCCAGCCGGCTCTTTACTTATGGGACACAGGCGCACGCTTGGCACTGCTCCTTTGTTGATGCACGTGCAGCCACAGTGCACACAATTCACAAACACATAAAAAAAATAGTTTTTTATTTTTTGGAGCATTTTGAGGGTTACACCACCCTTTAACAGACAGACGCACGCTTGTCGCTGCTGCTTTGAGGATGCAAGTGCGGCTACAGCGCACACAATTCACAAACACAGAAAATATTTTTTTATTTGGTTTGGAGTGTACTTTGGGGGTTACAGCACCCTTTAACGGTCAAGCCAGCCGGCCCTTTACTTATGACACAGGCGCACGCTTGGCACTACTGCGCACACAATTCACAAACACAGAAAAAATATTATTTTTTTTAGCACTTGGGGGGAGCTGACGGACAGAGCACCCCCTGGACAACACTACAGCACCCCTTTAGGACTGGGACACTGCACAGGACTTTTGAGTGGACACAGCCCCTATGGACAACTGACTGCACAACACAGTCCAGCCAGCCCCTATGGACTTTGAAGTAGTGGACAAAGCCCCTATTGACAACAGCAGCACAGCACAACACAGCCTGCCCCTATGGACTTTGAAGTAGTGGACACAGCCCCTATGGACAACAACAGCACAGCGCAGCACAGCACAACACTACTCTGCACTACACTACACTACACTACACAGCCCAGCCAGCCCTAACTCCCACCCTCTCTCTTCACTGTCCACAGCCAAGTGAGAAAAAGGCGCCGACGAGGGTACCTTATACAGGATCCAAAACCTGCGAGACCCGGAAGGCGGGATGATGACGTTTTGCCCCGATTTCAGATCCGAGTCAGGTGGGAAAAGTCGAGCCTGATTCGGATCGGCCTCGGATCGGGGGGCTCGGGGGGGTTCAGATTTCAGAAATCCGAACCCGCTCACCCCTAATATATATATAATTGATCACACAACATTGTTACAATCAGTTGATCACAATAAATGAACATATGAAGATGGGCGGTAGAACTGCGCTCTCGTTGACCAGGGGGTGGTGTGTTGTGGTTTCGGGGTGCTGTACCTTTGTGTGGGAGTACATTTCCCGCACTGAAAACGTATGGGGGTGGGGGGGGTAAGGTGCGCTCTTCCTGCTAGTAATGGTGATGACTTGTGTGTGTTTGTGAGTGGTGTTAAGAAGGCACCTGTGCCGAAATGCGTTGGAGACCCTCACATCAAACCCGACACCAATCCAGGCTGACCTCCACTAAAGATCCCCATCCCCACCAGGGACCACCAGTGCAGAAAGCTCTCAGCCCACCCGCCTGCTGGTCCGCACCGCTCACCCCTCCAGTGACCGGCTCCACCCCGGACCAGCCCCTCTCCCCAGGGCCGGATTGAGGGCCAAATGTGCCTGGAGCTGAAAATGACCAAGGGCCTATTATGAGAAGCAGAGGAGGTGTGACCAGTGCCATGTGGGTGTGTACCCCCCTATAATCTCAGCCCCAATGTCTCCCTAAATATGTAAAAGAAAAAAAATGCTTAATTTTGTGAGGTAAATAGAAATACAATTTTACTACTTAATATTTATGGCTGAGCGTGTGGAGAGCAGATGGCCAATCAACATCATGTTGTCGTGACAATGGGCCTATTTTTATGTGGAGGCCTGGAGCTGTAGCTCCATCCGCCCCATTGTTAATCTGGCCCTGCCTCTCCCCCTCTGCTCCCAGGCGTGCTCAGCAACTCACTCCTGGCCAGGGGTGTCTCCACCGTCGATCCCCATTTCCACGAGGGACCGTCAGTGATAAGAGCATCCCGCACATCCGGCCGCAAGTCCGCCCAGCCAACATCGCCAGTGACCAGCTCCATCCCGGTCACACTTTTCACATCCCCCCTCCTCCCTGGCTTTTTTTGAATCAGTATCCCGGGCAGACCACCCCCCAGGGGTGGTCTCAGCACACACGCTGCAACCCAGCCTCCCAGCAGCTCACCCATCCACACCTCTGGCTCCGCACCACCAGCGGCACGACCAAGAGCCAATTTCAGCTGCATACTACGGTCGCTGACCTCCGCAGACCAATCAGAACAGCCGTGCACTTGCAGCACACCAGCAACACGCTGATCCAGCTCACCAACAAACCTGCAGCTTCCAACCAATCTGCAACGGCCGCAACGTCGACCTACATCACCACAACAAAAAACCTACCGGTAGGTAAGTACTGCCAAGACTCACACCAACACGCGGGAAGCCGCACAGGTGTTCCAACCCACTCTGCAAATCCCCCCACCCCCCGAGACTTCCTAGACTGTCGACCATAGGTCCAGCAGGGGTGACGTGCAAGGTCACTGAACTGCACGGGAAGGAGCCCCCTAAAAGGGTCCACCTACCTCCCCAGTCTCATCACCACTCATCACTGAACCCCACCCACCTGCCCGGGATCTTAACAGAGCAGCATTGTGACTACTCAATAAAAGATTTTGCCCAAATGTCTCGCTGGCCTCATTTTGATCCTATTCCATTCCCCTTTTCACATCACTCCAAACTACACTCCATACCCAATCACACCCTCCTCACTCCCAAAACATCACCACCACCAGAAGAAACATTCTAATTAACACCACTCACAAACACACACAAGTCATCACCATTACTAGCAGGAAGAGCGCTTACCCCCCCTACCACCACAATAAATGAACGACTGCACATTTTGTAAAAAAAAACAAAACACATTATTGTAATACATTTAAAATAATGGTGATAAATTGAAACAAATTCAAGGCCATATCAAAAAGCATTCAATCTATTGAGGAAGGGTGCAGCACTTTTGTTCTAATTTAATCTAATCAGTATTTCCTTAAAGTGGAAGAAAACTCTCTGACTTTTTTTTAAATTGCTAAAGAAGAAAATAAGCGTAATTGCATGCAGATGTGCCAAGTAAATTAGATATTGTAATTCTGTTAAGTCTGCAGCACAATTTTCAGCCCCCAGCTTTTCCTAATCATGAGGCTTTGTACTTTAACTCAAAACAATAAGAATCAGTTTTTATGCTGGTTTAATATTATTGCTGTGAACTCATAACCTGCATATTTCCATTTTATCAGTAGTTCATACTTACAATAAAACTGTCTATCATATGTATCATTTGGTATTTCCATGCGGAGACATATAACCTGCTTCACTACCAATCGCAACTGCGATTACGCATGTAATTGGCTGATTGTTTTGTTCTGTGCATGCGTATGCATCGCAGTGTGCGTGCGCAAACTGGCAGTGACTACGCAGACCCATCGCAGAGTGACTGAGAAAAAGTGACGATTGAGGGAGGTGACGGGGGGTGGATCAGCGTAACGCAGGTGTGCCAGACAAGGTTAACAATTCCTGAGTAAGGTCAGAGCTTGTGCAAGTGTGCGGGAGGCTGCGATGGTACTCGATGGTTTCGCAGTCTTGCTAAGATCCTTGCTAAGGATTGTTGTGGTGTGGCGGCATACTGTTCGAAATGGATTAGCATACTATCACAGTGAGATTGTGTGCGTAATCGCTATTGCAATCGCAGTTGCAATCCATAATACATCAGGCCCATAGTTTTCAGGTGGGTGTAGTTGATTATTGCTTTATAGAAGTAATCCCACATTGTTGTTTTTTTCCTTCCTTTAAATAGCAAGTGCATATTTAGCATACATCTGGTAGTCATTAACCAAATTATCCTTTTTAAAATGTCTCTGGAGGGCAGACAAGTATGCATACCTCCCAACATTTGAACATCTCAAGGAGGGACAGGTCGCATGCCTAAGGTGTGAACTACCAAAAAGGGGGCGTGGCATATGCAAAAAGGGGTGGGTTCTATAGAAAATGGGGTGGAGCCTCGCGGCTTCCCCCGTTTTCGTCACTTTGGGGGCGTGCCCAGCACTCTCCAAGATGCTGGGCAGCCCCCAGGCAGTCCGTACACATGCGCACGGCATCTTTTCTCCTCCTGCACAACAGCAGAGCAGCGGTTTGTGCTCTCCCCAACTTTCACCCCACTACGAGACACTACGACCTGCGGATGGGACAGCGGGACACTCCCAAAAAAACGGGACTGTCCCGCTGTATGCGGGACAGTTGGGAGGTATGAGTATGGCTGTTAGTCACACTCAAACACAAAGAGACAGCCTCTCAGGTCTCAGCATTTCATGTTCTAGCGGAGGACAGAGAATGAGGGGGGGATTGTACAGTGGACAGTGCTCACTACATCATGTTCCATGAGACTGTAGTTGCCATGTTAATCACATGACACTGTGCAGAAATATAAATCATTAAATCATAATCAGCCCTGGACCTTTCAGCCTGGTCTGGTACAGGAAAACAGCGTTGAGAGGGGAGTTTAGACTATAGCGGGGAGACAGATAATGTGGGGTTCCTGTGCTATTTTTATTATACATTTTTAACTCTTTACTTGTCACCCAAACTCGCCTACCACAGGCATTTGTTTTAAGGATCGGTTTTCGGACGTTTTACAAACCAACCGTTAGTAAATCTGGATGCTTCAATATTCTTCTATATAAAACTATCAATTGTGTGCCCGATGTTCTAAAGTGTTCTAAACACAGTCATTTTTAAAAGACTCCCATCAGTTTTGGCTTTAGTAAACTTGTGGTTTTGGACATTTTACCATTTATTTAAAACCAAAGTCTTTGCTATCCGAAATGGAAGCTTATATGGAAAAATGCCAGTAATATACCCCTAAGTGTGTGTTTTCAGTAAACTGCACTACAGTATATACATGGAAAAGGCAGATCCCAATTAGTCAGTTTGTATTTACAGCACTTCATAGGCATTTTGTTTAGAAGAGGGTGTTAGTGATATATATTAGTGTACGTGGTGCTAATGTCTCCTAAGTTTTGAAATGTGTCTTATCTGCTGTCAATACCTTGTCTTTGAAAGAGTTTTGCCAACTTAACAGGCACAACATACGGGAATCCCCCAAGGCAGGGATAACTCAGCGAGCCACTTATCATGTGCTGCCTTGTTCTGCACAAATACACATTGTTTATTGCCTTTCTCAGAAAGTCTCTTGCTCAGAAATAAGACTGATAAACAAAAAACAATTCAGTGCAGTCATAGTCTGTGCATTTCTCTCATTCTGATTGGCAGTTCTGCCCCTGAACTGACTGAAAATCTGGTAAAATTGACCTGTATTGAAGTCGATGCTATGGGGAAGGAGATAAAGGTAAATATTTGCAGCTGCTGGGTTTCAAGACCAAAATGTTCTGACATTCTCGTAAGAGATATGATACACATCATTTCCTTACAATGCAAAAAAAGGAACAGTGCCAAAACTGAATGACAGACTGTGAGTTAGAAAAGTTAGTAAAAGTACATAAAGTATAGTTATAAAAGTATTTTCTGGCATAGAAGTATTATATATATATATTTTTTTTCTCCTATATAAGACCTCTTTTCATGTAGAGTTATTTCTATCTAATAAGTGGGTCCCTTGGCCTTATTCACAGCATGTGTGTATATGTGTATGTGTGTGTATATGTGTACATATTGCAGGGGTGGATTGGGTCAAAAAACCAGCCCAGGAAATTTCTGGAAGCAGCCCTAATGGGGGTGGAGTCTATTGAGGGGTGGCGTCTGTCGAGGGGATGAGCCTGGCGACGGGGCAGGATGCTGTCCTCTCAGAATCAAGAGCTTTGCCAGAAAAGTAACTGCCATTGTTATATACTGTGTGTATATATATATATATATATATATATATATATAAGCAGTAGTAAGGTGTGGCACTTTGTGTGCAATTACAGGAATAGACAAACGGATACGATCAACATTTCAGTGTTAGTAACACTATCATCAGAATGCTGACAATAGTGTTACTGACACTTAAACGTCTGTCTATTCCAGTAATTGCGCCGACTGCCGCACCTTACACCGGCCAAGGCTACATTGAGACTTGGAGTGCCGGACCTTGAACCTTTTATGACACTGCAATACTGGACTGTATATATTAATATTATATAAAGTAAATTTGTGCATATAAAGTAAATATACATAATTACCATATACAATATATATATATATATATATATATATATATATATCACACATATGTATCATATATATATATATATATATATATATCACACATATGTATCATATATATATATATATATATATATATATATGTACAATGTAGTAAGGTGCGGCACTCAAGGCATAAAGAAGAACACACAACTCTCGGCTGGTTGTCAGCAGGTATCCAGAGTGTGTTATTGGGAGTGCCAGGTATATCGGTAGTTTATATATATATATATATATATATATATATATACACTGACTGTATATTCACACACAGCTGGTCGGGGAGTGGAGGCCCAGGGGAGGGTCACTGAACGGCTGGCTGGGCGTCCACAGACCACTATAGGGACTGGCCCATGCTATGTATACAGAGCCAGGCTAACTTACGCAAGATGGTTTTCGCAGACTGGCAGGACAGTAGCAGGTCGTGCCAGGTCCTGTGCGTGCACTGCAGGCCAGGGAAGGAGTCAGAGAGGGGGCGGGCCACTGACAAGCGGTAGGCGGAGCCGTCTGTAGTAACTGACGGGCTCCGCAAGGCTTATGGGAAGAGCTGCTGCTGGGCATGCGCAACAGCTCCCCCGTCGGCCATTTTATTTGTTTACATTAGTGCGCTGCCCGATCGGAGCACCTAGGGGTGCATGGAGAGTGGCAGCCCCTAAAGGGAACAATGTGGCCGGCCCAGCGGGAAACGGCCCAGCTTCCTGGTGGCCCAATCCGCCCCTGATATATTGTGTATATGTGTGTGTGTGTGTGTGTGTGTGTGTGTGAGTGTTTATGTGTGTATGTGTGTATGTACATGCGTGTGTGTATATATACAGCTTTCTCTTTAATCTACTTCCAAACTTTTCTGGGAATCTTTTATTATTCAAATATTGGATTTCCTAGAAATAAGCTAAATTAGTTAATTTTTATATATATATTTCTTATACTATTTAGCTGGTCACTGTTATTATGAGCCAATCAAATTCTTGTAATTTTTCCTCTCTTTTTTAAAAAAATGCTACAAACTGCTGTTTAGATATCGTTATGTCATATTTTTTGTTGGGACATTAGGTTACATTACATTATATTATATTATATGTACATGTTGTCCATGTTTACTTAGATAAATGGATATATGAAATACCTATAAAGTTTACCAGAAAAACGTTATTCAAATGATAGATATTTAAATCAACCTATCTAACCTGAAGTATTATGGCTTAAAAACAAATGTGACTGATTAGGAGGCTTTTCAGTTGAATATTTCTGACAACTTGCTAAGTTCGATGAATTAATTGACCAATCATGTTTGTTTCTGCACTATTTAAACTGCTAATGGATTGAGGTGAGCATCTAAGCTTGAAAAAGGCTATAGATATAGCCAAAACTGCTGCTTCCTCTGTTTGGAACATCTGAGATTCTATCTGCCTTCAGCGCCCAGCCGTTCATCTCCCACTACCACCTGGCAACCTTTCAAGTGACTTATACAAGCCTCTATTCACCGAAGCATCACGCGGCTAGAGCAGTGTGTAGATAGTTGCCGATTAAAACTTCAGCGCTGATACCAGTGAGTGCTGACCGCTGACATCCAATCCACGCTGCTGCAGGTGTCAAGGGCACGGGAGCCATCTGGTTATACAGCATTTTGCATCTTCAAGCCGTCTCCCTTCACAGTGCCCGGAACGCTACTACAGGTACACCATTTCATACAGGCTGCCAGCGACTGTGCACTAATCACGGTCTTGTGCATCAGTCTGTATATGTATGGGACTTTACACCTGATAGGCTGAAGGGATGCTTGATTGCATGTCCAGCCATCCAGCCTGTTCAATTGACAATCTATGGTGATGGGCTATTCTCCAGTATTTGGGATAACAATCCAAAGGAGAGCTGGTGTGTGCTTTTGTGTGCAGAGTGAATCTCAAAGTAAATACCTCTGCGTTAATTGCAGCATTAGTAGCTATATGGATACAATCTAACCATCATCCATTACTAATAGCTACATTATCTCAGATGCAGCTGTTTTATACGGGACATATATATTTTTACTTTCCACAATTCACAATCTTTATAGAGTCTGATCAAATCTCTGTGTTGGCTGTAGTTTTTAATGTTTTTTAATGTTGGATATCCACATCCTTACTCTAAGGAATATGTATTCCTATTGCATTATTGGCTAGGTTTTTATGACAATAGACGCATGTAATTTGTATTTTGTATTTTTTATTTTTCATATTTGCATGTTTATCATTTTTATAGTTCTTATCATTTAATATATGTATGATTATTTGCAATTAAAATTATAATATTTCTGATAATATTTGTCCCCACTCAAGTATTAGAGCGGAGTAATTCATTGTTTTATATTTTTTCTTTGTATGTCTTTCTTTGTGATGTCCTCAATTCCCTTTACAGGTAATGGTCTGCTCTGCTTTTACCTTCAGAGATTAAATGAAGACCCCAAGAAAACACTTTTAAAAGTGTGGTGCTCCTATTGGGGTAGATGTGGACAATGATGGGGTAAACATGGGCTACAATCTATAATATCATGTAATAACTAGAATACATTATTTGCTGATTCATTCAATATTAATTAGCAATTACAATATTATTATTTAAGACACCTTATACAATTTAAGCACATGAAGAATGTGAAGTTATCATTAATCTAAAGTGGTTTTCTTTATTTTCCTTAGTAAATCAATGCCTTTGATTTCCCACTCCCCTGTACAATTGTAGGAGTTGGAGGGGCAATTCCTCATCGGGAGCAAAGCAAATCCAGCAAGTAACTTTGTATCTGGTACAAACCATGTTGCAAATATATATATATATATATATATGTGTATATTATATGGACAAAACTATTCGGCTGCCTGACCATTACAGTATATACTTGAATATGGAGTTAGTCCCCCTTTTGCAGCTATAACAGCTTCCACTCTTCTTGAAAGACTTTCTTCCTGTAGAGCATTTATGAGGTCAGGCACTGATGCTGGACAAGAAGGCCTGGCTCGCAATCTCTGTTCCAGTTCATCCCAGAGGTGCTCAATGGAGTTACGGTCAGGGCTCTGTGCGGACCAGTCAAGTTCTTCCACACAAACTTCAAGTTGTTACGTTTTATTATGTGAAGTCGTCCAACTCCATCCAGTGAAGGCCCATACCAGGCTCCCTTGGTCAAAGTTCTCGTACTCTGCTGTGAGATCTGACTGGGACCCCAACCACTCCATTAGGCAGACCACAGACCAATTGCCACCACTCTCTGAAGTTTTCATTCCAATCCATCCAGTGGATGGCCCAGAACAGGCTCCCAGGGTCAAAGTTCTGCCCAGAATACACCAATGGGAGTTCTAACGGGCCCTTAACACCTAGTAAGTCTTCTGAGACCCAATGTTACCACTCTGTGAAGTTTTCATCCAAATCCATCCAGTGGAAGGCTCAGACTAGGCTCCACATGTCCGAACAGACTACCTAGGTCATATCAGATCTGATCAGGACCTCAACCACCTAGTATAATTTCTGGTATCCAATGTTACCACTTTGTGAACAGGTTTCCTGGGTCAACGTTCTGCCCGGCACACTCCGATGTCAGGTCCCATGGAACCCTAACATTTCCATAAGTTATCCCAGACCAATTGTCACCCTTCTGTGAAGTTTTCATCCAAATCTATCCAGTGGAAGGCCCAGAACAGGCTCCCTGGATCAAAGTTCTACCCAGCATTCCTGGGTCAAAGCTCTGCCAGCAGGAGGTCTGACTGGGACCTCACCCCCCTAGTATGTCTTCAGGGATTCAATGTTACCACTCTGTGAAGTTTTCATCCAAATCTATCCAGTGGAAGGTTTAGAACTGGCTCCCTGGGCAAAAGTTCTGCCCAGTTTACACCAGTGGGTCCCTAACTTCCCTTAAACTTGGCCAGGAGTCAAAATATATATTTAAAATTATCTTTCTTGACATACAGTTAATGCAGTTATAGGCCACACTTAGGGATATAATGGTATACACTTGCTTTCTCACCCTATAGATGTGAGCTCCTGCATGCCGTATCACCCAATCATGGTCTGTCCTGCATATATGCACAACGCATTTCACCTAGAATCACTTCATTAAGGGTGTGTTTTATGTCTCATTAGTGATTTAAGCATGTATTCTCTGCCTTCCTCACTATTTTATTCACCTTATTTGGCACCCCTTTGGAAAATTGTATATAATCACTGCAGTATCCTTTTACTGGCAATTAAAATTTCCTGTAGATTATCATTTGAGGACCAAATTAGGATATAAGCAATACTATAGTAGTTCAGTGAGGAGCAGGGAAAATACTGTATTTATTAACTGTAATAGTTCGATGAAGAGGTTTGATGATTGTTATGTTGATGTCTATAATACTGCAGTAACTTGAAGTTTATAACTAAGTTATTCTTTCTTGCAAGTAA
This sequence comes from Taudactylus pleione, assembly GCA_031769625.1. Classification (NCBI taxonomy): domain Eukaryota; kingdom Metazoa; phylum Chordata; class Amphibia; order Anura; family Myobatrachidae; genus Taudactylus; species Taudactylus pleione. Next base: position 6,568,520 of record JAUIMM010000435.1, on the reverse strand, counting down.
GGCACGTCTCCTTTGCCTAGTATGTCTGTCTCAATTGTCCACCTCATGAAAGTGATCCTCCATTGCTATGTTGATATACCAGTATTAGGAAGTAGACTGGGTCCTCTATGGATTTGGATATAGTGAAGATCTCACTGCAGCTCATTCTCTTTAAAGAGAATAGCTTGCTATTGGGTTAATTACCAAATTCTTCTGAGGGTGTATAGATGTGTCCTCATACACTGAGGGTCTGAATCAGAGGTCCCCGCGATGTCAATGTTTGCAAAGTTGAGCGATTACTTGTTACTGTGGATGCATTGAAGTCCTGAAAACCCTTATGAGTCTACTCATAAACACACTTTTGTTAATGGCACTGCTGGTATTAGGAAGTTAGGAACAGTGAGGCAAAACCATCAGCATTTCTGGTAGGTGGCCTAAACAGAACTCAAAAAAAGGCTGTCTCATAGGCGTGTTATGGGAGTGTCATAGGTGGAAGTGTTAATGTTGAATGCAGTGATGCACCAATGATGGATTATTTCGAACCACCTGTAGTGTTGCTACGTCCATCAGCATTGACAGTAGCCATCTCAGGGCATGCACAATCCGGCGCACTCATGCACACAAGGGGGAGGCTGAAACCAGCATTTGCATATTATCGCCGCTGCAGCAACGCAAAAAGATGCAGCCATAGCTGCAATAGTGAGCACCTCCGAATCAGGTCCTGTGACTTTAGTCATGCCTAACAGCCCCACTGAACGTGCCAGGTCCCGCGCAACTCAGCAGTGCACGATGTATTTTTCACTCAAACTGTGCGTCTTATTTGCAGAAATAAAACTGGAAGAGATAAAACTACTATGCTTGATTGCATTAATCAATCTGATGTGCAGATTTGGGCAGCATAGACGGTGTAATGGTTAGCATTACTGCATTGCAGCACTGAGGTCCTGGGTTCGATTCCCACCACGGCCTTACTTGTGTGGAGTTTGTATATTCTCCCTGTGCTTGCATGGGTTTTCTCCGGGTGCTCCAGTTTCCTCCCACACTCCAAAAATATACTTCGTAGGTTAATTGGCTCCCAACAAAAACTAACCCTAGTATGTATGTGTGTGTGTGCATGTGATAGGACTATAGACTGTAAGCTCCACTGGGGCAGGGACTGATGGGAATGGCCAAATATTCTCTGTAAAGCACTGCGGAATATGTGTGCGCTATATAATAACTGGTAATAAATAAATAACATGTGCAACAATTGTACACCTATTTGCGAATGAGCCTGAATCTGTGTATAAAGTGCTCTGATGCTGCGGCCAAGTTCCGTTGTGCTTCATCTGTGACTTTGTACGCGTTTAAAACTAATTCCAGTGCAATTAAAGTCACAGTCGGGCATCCCCAGTAGAGTGGTGTTTTGCTGTGTGCTGTTCCAGGCGCAAAATTTATAGGGGTCTAGTCACCTTGCAAGCCACATTCAGGTGACATGGGGCAGCAATGATACTGCCCATAGGGCATGTGTCACTCCCTCTTTGCTCAGCCATCTCCACTCCACCTTCCCTCAGTGATGCAGCAGCCTCTGGAGGCATAACTGCAGTGCGCTCCTCTCCTGCCAGGTAGACTCAAACTCAACTGTCGTTAACTGCCTCCTCGCTTATACAGTGGCGTCACAAGGTGGTGCGGGGGGTGCGGGCCGCACCGGGTGTCACCCTCCAAAGGGGTGACACCAAAAACCACACACTCCCCCACTGTTACAGTAGCTGCTATGACGACAGGGAATCCACCTGCTGCCCGCCCACTTCCCCACCCTCTTCCGCAGTCGCCGCTAGTTCTGGCTGCTGTGCTTAAAAGTGTTTTTTTTTTTTTAAAGACGGCAGCGCGCGGCGTGTGACGTTGTGGCATCAACCTGCACCGCCGCTGCGGTGGAAGAGAGGAGCCGGCTGCCTGCCTGCCCGCCTGCCGCCACTGCTGTTGGAAGTTAGAAGCCCACCCCCGCCGCTGGAAGTTAGAAGCCCGCCCACTGTCGCTGCTGTTGGAAGTTAGGAGCCTGCTGCCTGACTGCCGCCGCTGGAAGTTAGAAGCCCACCCACCATCACTGCTGTTGGAAGTTAGGAGCCTGCTGCCTGACCGCCACCACTGGAAGAGAGGAGCCAGTCAAGATGAAGATAAGGGAAGCAAGAGGGCTGGCTGGGGACAGAAGAGGGCAAGCTGGCTGGCTGGGGTCATAAGAGGGGAAGCTGGCTGGCTGGGGTCAGAAGAGGGGAAGCTGGCTGGCTGGGGACAGAAGAGGGGGTGGCTGGCTGGGGACAGAAGAGGGGTGGCTGGCTGGGGACAGAAGAAGGGGTGGCTGGCTGGGGACAGAAAAGGGGAAGCTGGCTGGGGACAGAAGAGGGGTGGCTGGCTGGGGACAGAAGAGGGGTGGCTGGCTGGGGACAGAAGAGGGGGTGGTTGGCTGGGGACAGAAGAGGGGAAGCTGGCTGGGGACAGAAGAGGGGGTGGCTGGCTGGGGACAGAAGAGGGGGTGGCTGGCTGGGGACAGAAGAGGGGGTGGTTGGCAGTCTGGGGACACAGAATGGAGGGCTGGCTGGCTGTGGACACAAAAGGGGGACAGGCTGGCTGGGGACAGAAGAGGGGAAGCTGGCTGGAGACAGAAGAGGGGAAGCTGGCTGGCTGGGGACAGAAGAGGGGGTGGCTGGCTGGGGACAGAAGAGGGGTGGCTGGCTGGGGACAGAAGAGGGGTGGCTGGCTGGCTGGGGATAAATGAGGGGGTGGCTGGCTGGGGACAGAAGTGGGGGTGGTTGGCAGTCTGGGGACACAAGGGGGTGCAGGCTGTCTGGGGACACAGAAGGGGGGCTGTCTGTCTGGGGGCACAGGAGGGAGGAGCAGGCTGGGTGGGGACACAAGGGGGGGCTGGTTGACTGGGGACACATGCTATTTTCTGTGGGGGAGCAATGTTATTTATCTCTGTGGAGAGCACTGTTATTTATCTCTGTGGGGGAGTATTGTTATTTATCTCAGTGGGGAGCAAAGTGTTTTTTTCCCTTGGGGGGGACGATGACTGATGGTGTACCTTGGAAATTTTAACAGGTCTTGCTATCCCTAATCCTATGGTTATTTTAACGTTATTTATTCATAAGGTAGTCTTTTCATTTGAGACCACACTCCTTATCGTGAGACCACAATTACTATCTTAACCTTTTTTTGTGGGAGTGGGGCGTATTTTGAAGGTTTGCAGTGGGAGCTCCAACCAGTTGAAATGGCCCTGCCACTGTCCCTGCAAACAAGGGTAGTCTCTGCGGGCCAGTCCAATGTCCGGTCTGGACTAGTACTGTTGTGTTAAGCAGCTATGCTGCCATCATAGTTAGTGCCCTCTGTATCTCGCCAATGCAGAGCTACAGGTCCCATGAGATGTTGATGTCATCATCTCATGAGTCCCTCTCTCTCTCTCTGCTCATGCCCACCAGCATTCTGGGAGGAGCACTGCAGTGTGAGTACTGGACTGCGTGACTGGTAAGGGGGGAGAGAGCGTGGAGCTATGTACCTTATTCCTGATTTTTTATTTTTTTTGGGTGGAGGGTGGGGGGTGTCACCATGAGTTTCAGCACCGGGTGACACCAACCCTAGTGACGCCTCTGCCATTATATACCTTCTCCATTGTGCTTCTTTTACTTTCCTGCTCTCTGCAGTGCTTTGCGTGATCAAGTACATGCTAGAAGCTTCTGCCACCTTCTTATCCTCATGCCCATCCTCTCCGCAGTCAGCAACATGTTGGCTCCCTGCACCCTTGAAATACTCCAATATAATACAACAATGTACAAACCAATATCTATATAAATATGCCATAAAGATAGGTATATCATCAATACTTTAACTTAACTGGGTTACATACAGTAGATAATGGACATGACCTCACATCACTTGAATGCTGGGAGCATCTCTTACAGTAGCATTTAGCACCAATGCCAATGTGAGCTGGGTGCACACTATAGTTATACCCCCTGCTCACTAGCTTTGCCTGTCTCCCCTGTTTCTATTTTCTTATTGTTTACTTATGATTGGCAGTAAGACTGCTTTATGTAAAAAATAAACATATGTTATTGAAGCTATGGCTAACTCAATTCATTTACTTTCTGCAGTACCAAGGAGCTCTGTTCAAGTTGGTTATAGAATGGACTTAGCTTTCCGTGAAATGTGCATTTCTGGGTAGTAACTGTGCAGTTACTCTGCGGATGCATGGAGGGGAACAGTTGCATGTCGTGAAAGTGACAGCCTAACTTCCGCGCTTGTTTGAAACGTGCGGACGCAGATGGAACGCCTATTTCAGACAAATATTTTGCACCCAGAATGGGGTACTGTAGGTGCAAGTGCTGATACTAATGATGACAGCTGTAACTGAGCCCAGGAAACAGTGGGTGGTCAAGGGGACAGGTACTCAGTGCGGGGTCTATTTACTAAGCAGTGTTAGGAGACAGAGTGAAAAGTGGGCTAAGGTGCCAGCCAATCAGCTCCTAACTGCCATTTCACAGGCTGTGTTTGAAAAATTACAGTTGGGAGCTGATTGACTGGCACCTTATCACTTTTCACTCTGTCTCCTAACACTGCTTAGTAAATAGACCCCTGCATCTGTTACTGTCCTTATTTTCTCACTGGTGTTACCCACACAGTATTGGATTAGCCTCTACACTGCTGCCCTACAGTTAACACTGTACAGAAATTCTCTGGTATAGCACCATACGTTCAATAGATGCACCTTAGCAGAATTAAAGGGACTAAAGTGGATCCAGTAAATCTACAGGCACGTCATTAGCCAACCATTCTGATATATGTTGAATTTCTAGACCGACCCATGGAATAAGTGTAAATGTGGACTTAAAAGGCATACAGAATTTCAAAATGTATAATTCCAAATTCAAAAATGGATCAGCTTTAAGTCAGAAAAAAGTATATATCTGTCCAGGGCAGCAGGTACTTCCAGTCCCTGATGTAGGTGTCGTCCAATGAGATGGATTTGTGATATATATATGAGTGCCTGTACATCTTTCAGGAATAGTCTGGAGTTTTTCTGTAAATAAAAAAAACTAATTTTGAAATTATTTAAAATACATCTCATTGTGTCATATTTTTACACCTAAGAACACTTTTATAAATGTGCATTTTTGGTAGGAAAAGGTGGATCAGAGGAAGAGATTGAGAATGCAGCAGAGTGTGGCAGGGAGGAGATGAAATGGGAGGAAGGGGGTGCTGAGAAGTCAGCTGTATATGCTTAGCAGAACTAATAACAGCCAATGTTTCCATGGTAACTTTCTGGGTACGAGAGAGGAGTGGGTTTATTTTTTTATTGTAATAAAAGAGTGCTTTTATTCTAGTAGGAGTCTAGCAGTGGCATACTTCTAGTGAGATTTCTCTTTTTTTGTCAGTCATGGACAAAAGAGCATATAAATTACAGGGCTATGCCTCATACGGCTATGGTATCTGGATCAATCTGGAACAGGACATTCTGACCCAACATAGCACTCTGTGATAACATTAGCAATCAATGCACTATACACAAGTCATTTGTTCTGGTTTTTACATTTCATAATGACCAAAGCTGGATATTTAACACTTTAAATGTCAACTTCACATACTGTACACAGTAAAATGTGTAGTCACTCAGGCTTCTGAACGGCATACATTAATCACTATTCATTTGTGACAATATAGTACAGCCATGAACCATCTCCATTATTGTATTCAATTCATGCTTATAATGCAACAAATATGGTGTGATTTACCCAGGGCTATTTTTCTAGAAAAATAGGGACAGGAACTGTGAGTGGAGCTATAGAAAAACAATTTTATATAAATATATATAGTATTTAGAAAAGAAGGCACTCAAAAGGGACTTTAAAATAAAAATTATCTTCTGGAAAATACATTTTGGCCCATGACATTACATCATGGTTAATGAGAGGTTCATTAATGCTGTTCTAGCGTAACTGATTCGAACTGTACACTGTATTAAAAACTAGAGCTGTGCGCCACAACCCCCGTGTTTTGGTTTTGGTTCTAATTCAATGTAGGGTTTTGGTTTTTCCAAAACCGCCCTCGTGTGTTTTGGTTTTGAATCTGTATTTTTTTTTTTTAAATTATCAAACCAGCTAAAAGCACAATATTTGGGCCTGATTTTGTTAGTATCATTAATCTCAATAACATTAATTACCAGTCATTTCTAGTAAATTTTGACCACCTCACAGCTCACAATATTGTTTTCATCCAGTCTAGGCCAAAAGGTTGCACCCAGCTAGCTGGTTGACTAAGCTAAAGACAGCAGTGGATGACACAAACATGTGGCAGTCAAACTTTCAACATGGCACATCTAAGATACAGAGTGGCACGGCAGTGGCAAACAGGATGGCAGTTTAATAAAACATACGACCCGATATTAGAAACAAAGAATGGTTTCATTCATCAAGAACTAGATCAGAGACCCGAAGGAGGTGGAATTTAAATGTAGTTAAAGCATGGAAAAGAAAAAAGGATTGATTTGTCTGTAAATTTAATTAAAATTTTGGATTCTGAAGCAAATTTATTTGGGAGGTAGAGGATCTGACAGAATTTCAAGCCCAGCTCGGGTTTTCCCACCTGGAATTGACATCCAATTTTTAACATTTTGGATTCGATCTGCATTTGCTGAGAAGCTGCAGGAAATAGGCCTATATGCCTGGATGTGAAGCTAGTGATGGATGCAATTGCAAGATACAAAAGAACATGAACACACCAGTAAAGTACAGTAATATACAGTACACTGCCTATCAAACACACACAATTTGGCAAAACCCATAATGTAAAGTGGTGCAAGATATAATTGTCTTTGGAAGTATGTTTTATATTAAAAGGACATGCACAGTTTAACAAACCAATCACTTCAGTGAAAGGGACTGCCACTTGTGGCTGAAGTGACTGGTTTGTTTGGGCCCCCACAAAACAAGCTACCAATTGGCAGCTGACATTACTGGCAATGATCTCGATGTACAAACTGGCTTTATAGAGACAAGATGTCATCACTGTTATCACCCTCACGCTCATCAGTGTGTACATAATGTTTACACAATATTAATTAGTCCCTGCTGGAATCCACAATTACAGGTGCCTCTAGACTTTACCATAATATAATATTTGTTAGCACTGGCACCCTATACAGAAAAATCCCTGATTCACCTGCAGCCGTCTCAGAGGGAAACTCAAATCCCTCTCATTAATAGCAGCACACCAAAAGTATAAAAGAAAGACAGCTCCAGTAATTCAATATTGGGATTTAAAAAAATAACACAAAGTTGCACAATTTTATATTATTTTATCTAAGCATACACAATAAAATATACATCGTCAAGTCACTGACAATATTTACAGGTGGAAAAATGTGTTAAAGACCCCTGCACTGTAACCGGTGAATCTGTGTACTAAATTACCCCTATGGACATCACCCATCGGTAACTCCAGATAAGGCTGTATTTGTTTGGATTGCACCAACAGCAGGGAGACCCGAGACGTGCCCAAATAGAACGGGATATCTACTGTCTCTGCCTGCGGACTTAAGAGGTAATCCTTTTGTCCTGGCCAGGAATAACAAAACAGCAGGTAATATTGACTCTGTTTGAACACTGCTGATAAATACTAACTAAGACTACCACGGCTGGAGATAAGATTCTAACTGCTGACCATATTAAACAAATAAATACTGAAATCTAACCCAGGGTTTACCTACTAATAAGACTGCTTATTAGTATACTAACCTGATTTAAGATACCTGTGCCAGAAAAGACTGCTTACTAACATACAGGAAGTGCTGGAAATTGGTCTAGGTTATCCTTACCTGACGGGACTGTTTAGCTGGAGAGTGCTGGAATTGGATCTAGGCTGATTTTTAAACATGGTGGAAGTATTAATTGTCTGCAGTTAATAATCTAATATGTAATAGATGTAGTGTGGAGGATAATGTCTATTGGAAATTGAAATGCTTCTGTAGTTGGGGTTTTTGTATATATAGATGCACCGGTCCGTGTTTTTCTAAATGTGTATTTTATTTGTATGCCTAGATAATATAATATATATTTAAATCCCAATACTGAATCACTGGCGCTGTCTTTCTTTTATACTTTTGAAGTGCCTCTAGACTTTGACATAACTGCCGGTAAAGGTCTTTCTCTTGAAATTTGCAGTTAATTTTGATGAACATCATCTTTTCCACATTTTGAGTAGGTAGCCTTGTATGCCGATCACTAACAATGTTCCCAGTTGTGCTAAAAACTGTCTCTGAGTACACACTGGAGGATGGGAAGCTTAAGTAAAGTAAAACTATTTTGTGCAAGGGCCTCCAAATTTCCTTTATTTCCTGTCAGTAGTCAAAAGGACTGTTTGACATGCCTATTTGGATGCTATCATTAAAATAGTCCCCAACCATTCTTTGAATGGTGACCACATCAGATGGAGCCACAGTAGAGGTCTCATTAATTGTAGTCAATTCTTTTAGACCCGACCAGATGTCAAAATGGTTTGTTGACTCTTCTGCATCACCAGTGGGCCTCTTAAGAAGGCTGCATTTTTTTACCAGCAGCCACAGTTGCCAGAAAAACTGAAGGTGTAGACATCGCCATGTCACATGCCGCTTGTGCTGAAAACTTGCTCATCAAGAGCACTTTGCATCTCTTTAGATCTGGCAACTTAAACCTAGGATCAAGCATGGTTGGCAAAATGTATTGATCCAATTTTTAGATGTTGACAACCCTTGGACATACTTAGCAGAATTGCTTCATTTCAGCTCCTCCTTCAGTTTCTTGAACTGCTTTTCCAAAAGTCTAATTAGGGTAATCATCTGACTCAAGCTGGCAGTGTCTGACCTCACTTCACAGGTGACAACTTCAAAAGGTTTCAGTACCTTTCACAACACAGAAAGTATTCTCCACTGTGCTGGAGTAAGGTACATTAATGGCTTGTTGTGTAGCTTTGGATGGCTTTTTGCTGTTCCTCCGTCCGCTGAAGCATACAGAGGGTGGAATTACATCTTGTTACTACCTCTTGCTTCAGCTGGTGCAGGGCAAATTAAACTGTTCTTGCAGGTGCTGTAATCTATTCCATGGAGCTGCTGAATGACAAAAATGTCCCAAACTGTTTTAGGCCACATACAACATCTCCTGCATCCCCTCTGATTTTGTCCCAAAACATGGGACAGTAATGGTCACTCCAAGGAGGCTTGAGGAGGAGGAGGAGGAGGAGGAGGAAATCCATTCTGCACATGTGCAGAACAGATTTCCTCCATTACTCAAGGGGGACCAGGAAATGCAGCATGAATTCATGAGATGCGACCTGGTCAGGTAACGCACGACTGGCTGCAGTCTCATCTCATGCATTAGTGCCAGGCAAGTGGTTAAATAAACTAGCTTCATCAGTTTTACCTTGGGGACATCACTGTAGGTGGCATTGCCCATCAAAGACAGTGTCACTAAACCTGCCATACTCCTGACTCTCACTGTCTCACTAACTGTCACACTCACTGTCACTTACTAGCTAAGCTAACTAGCCTATCCGCCTTCCCCTCCCATAGTCCTGTGAAAAATGATGCAGAATCTCGCGGGAGGGACTTATATCGTATACAAATCACATGAGATCCGATGCTGGGAAGATGATGTCACGCCTCATTTTCGAATCTGAACATGGCGTGGAGTTCTGTGCAGTGGCTCATATCTCCTTGGATAAGGTAAGTTCGGGAGGGTTTGGATTCCAGGAAATTGAACCCTCTCACCTCTATTAAAAACAAATATTTGCTAGGTCCACATACAAAACAATACATAAAGCTGACCAACTCATAAGCTAACAAGCAACTCACTACCTAACAAGCAATAGCAGCTATTATGCAAACAGGGATTTCATATTAGAAAACCATCTCTCCTAGTAGCAGTGTTGCTGTGTTTTGATGGTACAGCAAATCTGAATGAAATATGAATTTTGTATTTTGGTCTTCTCCCACTGTATAATAAAAATAAAATTATTATTTTTGTATCATTGTCTTTATATTTATTTATTTTTTACTCCAAAACACAATTAAAATGTATGAAACTATGCAGAAATACACAATAAATTAGATTTTTAGAATTTGTATAAGTGTTCTACTGGTGCAACATGCAGTGCCAGGTTGCTGCCTGTGTATACAGGAAACAGCATGTTAAAGTGAGATCGGAGAAAAACTGACAATTTCTTTGTATACTATGGGCCTAGTTCTGAGTCTCACATAATACGATCATAATTCCGGGCACATCCAGCTATTGGAAATCCCATGCAAGTAGTCACCTATAGTATATTTTGAGTTGGATGCATCTATGCTACCGCACTGGCTCCAACCCATATTGTGAGATCCAACCGCATTCGGAATTGCGTGCAACTCAGAATCAGGCCCTGTGTATTTAGAATTGCAATTTGCCAATATTGTATAAAAAGTTTAAAATACAGAGAAATTTGAAAAAAAATTTCAGCATGATGGATTCAAGAGTGCAATTTACAGCAAACACAAAAACCCTGAATTGTCAAATATATAAAGAATGGTGATCCATGAGAGACAGCAAATGGGAAATTATTCAAGATCTTTTCCATAAGTACTGCCACTAATCTTTGTTAGGATAGTGAAGTCTTGAGGGTCTGGGAGGTGGATATGAGACTTCCTGTGATTTGATGAGCAGTTGGCTGGGATTGGCACCTTGCTGCCAGTCAGGGGGAGGCTGCTGGGACTGGAGTCCCAGGCCTCGACAGAGAGGAGGGCCTGCCCCTGGCTCTTACCACCAATACCTGAAGAGCTGCACAGTGATGGAACTCCTGAAGGCAATGGAGGCATTGGTCTCTTGGCACCAGTTGTCAGGAGGGCACTGCGAAATCCATCTATAACTTCTGCCTGCACCTTGCTGATCACTGCAGCGGTGCAGGCAGCAGTTATAGATGGATCTATTTATCCATTACTGTGGGGTCCTTCCAGGCTGATGCTTTCTGGTGGCTGCCTGGTACAAAAAGTTGGGGTTTTTTTATAGAGAAAAGAGCAGTGTGACATTTCTATCTTTATAAATATCTTGTGTTTTTTCCCATAAAACTGGTCTGGCTTCTACTATTGATATCAGCCTCTGAGTGTCTATGTCAAAGTTGTCCCTCATGTTGACTAGAGGTGAGTGGTTCAGATTCTGTGGAATCCGAACCATTCCGAACATCGGTGATCGGAGTCCACCCAAACGCTGTTCGGGTGTTCTCCGCCTGACTCGGATCCCACTTCGAGGCCGAACGGCGGCCTCCTGATGTCGGATTCTCGCGAGAGAATCTGACATCAGGGCCCCAATAGTGTAGGGCAGAATGCAGTGATAGCAGTCTGCCCTACACAGAAACAAACACATAGCCGCCAGCGTCAGCTGTGTGTTTGTTATAGCAGCCAATGAGAGTCAGACAGACTCTCATTGGCTGCTGCATCCCCGGAGGGAGCCAGCTGGAGCTCACTCATGAGCTCCGCCTTCTGGCTCCCCCCACTGAGGGTGACATCATGCTGTGACCGCAGCTGTCCACTCATAGTGCAGGGAGGAGCAGACAGCTGCGGTCACAGCAGGAGTGGGGATTCAGGTACGTTTTCTTTTGTGTATAAGGTGGTGCTACTGAGGGAACTACTAATGGGGGCATAATACTAGGGGCATAACTAATGAGGGCACAACTACTAGGGGCACTTGTAATGAGGGCATACTACTAGGGGCACTTGTAATGGGGGCATACTACTGCGGGCATACTACTGGGGGCATACTAGGGACACTACTACTGGGGGCATAGTACCGGGGATACTACTGGGGGCACTACTAGTTGGGGCATACTACTGGAGGCACTACTAGTGGGGACACACTACTAGGGTCACTACTAATGGAGGCACAACTACTAGGGGTACTTCTACTGGGGGCATACTACTAGGGACACAACTACTGGGGGAATACTACTAGGGACACTACTACTGAGGGCACTACTACTGAGGGCATACTACTGGGGGCATACTACTAGGGACACTACTACTGGGAGCATACTACTAGGGGCACTATTAGGGACACTGCTACTGGGGACATACTACTAGGGGCACTACTACTGGGGGTACACTACTAGGAACACTACTACTGGGGGCATACTACTTGGGGAATACTACTAGGGATACAACTACTGGGGGCATACTACTAGGGACACTACTACTGTGGGCATACTACTAGAGGCCCTACTAATGGGGGCATACTACTGAGGGCACTGCATAGGGGGCACTACTACTGAGGTCATTGTGTAAGGGACACCACTTCTGGGGGCATTGTGTAAGGGACACTATTGCTGTGGGCATTATATAAGGGGCACTACTACTGTGGGCATTGAATAGGGGGCACTACTACTATGGGCATTGTATAAGGGGCATTACTACTGTGGACTTTGTGTATAAGGGTCACTAATGTGGACATTGTGTAAAAGGGGCACTACTGTGGGCATTGTATAAAAGGGGCACTACTGTGTGTCGTAACATAAATAAGAGACACTATTTTATGGTATAATGTGAATCAGGGCACTATGGGCCTGATTCAAACCTGCTCGCGAGTGCTGAGCGCTCGCAAGCGGGTCGATGTTGGCCCAGTGCGCATGCGCATGATGGAGGCAGCAAGCCGTCACTCCGGGTCTCGCTACAAAGGGGGCATGCTGTTGATGTTGAGTGACAGCACGCCCCCTTTGGTGGGTGTGCCGGGGGCGTGGCTGTCCAGACGGAGGCGTTCCCATGGATGGAGGCGTTCCCGTCTAGGCTTTCCCAGACTGAGGCGTTCCTGTCTAGGGCCGGCCCCACTGACATCACAAGTGATGTCAGTGGGTGGACTTCTTACTCTGTAAGAGCAAGAAGTCCACTGGGACTTGCGGCAATGAGACCCTACCACAAGGGTCTCGTCACAAGTCCAATGGTCGCAATGGTCTTGACCATCGCAACCATCATCATGGCCGCTCGCACTAGCTGTGGGTGGTCACCCACAGCTATGCGAGTGGCCAGGAGGCCGCTCTAAAAATACAATAGGCAGGCACTGATTCAGAGCGAGCGCTCTGAAAGAGCGTCCGGCTCTGAATCAGGCCCTATGTTCGGTGTAATATGAATAAGATTGTGCACTGTGACCCCTTGGGCTGTAGCCCACTGCGTAAACAAGTACTGTGACTCTGCTGGCCATACCCCACTGGGTGGGTGGCAGGGCCCAAAGACCATTCCATCTTGCACTACCTTTCATTTCTGCCACTGCTGTGTGGCAGTGTTTCATAGATGTGCTTTAAACTGTGGTGTCTGTGCCACTGAGCCGCTGCTCTTTCGCTTAGTAACCAGTCAGCTCACTGCAACCTTTGGCCAATAATGGTGAAAGCAATATTATAAGCTGTGAGGTGGTCTAAATTGACTGTAAATGACTGGAAATTAATGTTAACACTTGGAAAAGATGGAGATGTGGGCGGGTACAAGCTCAGAAAACCGTGTGTGTGTGAAAGCAAACAGCATCATGTACTTCACTGACTTGCAGTGACAGCACAGACACTGCATCCTTGTCAGTGGATGTTCCCAGCGGTTAACACGGCGACCATGCCATGTATGTGCTGTCTGAAAGGACCCATCTATTTACATAGTTCACTAAAATTAGTACACAGCAAAAAAAAACGGCTGTTTTTTTGCTGGCCGGACAAAACCGGTGTGTGTTAAATAGTCCTTAGGACGCTGTGCAGAGCGACCACATGGTTCTGTCTACAGCTATGCTAATCAGAGGTGTAGGGTGTGGCCAGGGCGCCCGGAGCACGTGCGTGCTATGGCGCCCCCTAAGTGTGCCAGTGAGGAGGCATGTCCAGCATGTGGAGTTAAATGAAAGGGAAATAAAACTAAACATCAGGGGCACCATCGAATTGGGGCATAGTGGGTTAGGTATGTTCCAACCCACTAATTAATTCCACTAATAAATTCCAGTTTTGTGTGTACGCTATGGGCAATTGTTACCCATCTGTGCATGCGTATGTGACAAAATGCGCATGCACGTGCCAGTCATAGCATTGGGAAGCGATCGCTCGGTTAACACAGAAGGCCTGCTAGTTTTACTGACAGAATGTGCCGTTTGTGGTGACAGGGGAAGGTCCTGGAAAATGGGGGAGTGGTAGTGCGAACGCAGGTTTGTCTGAGCGGCAAAACAGCATTTTATTGTGCATCCATAACTACAAGGCTGCGTCATTGTACACGTCACCTGGCTTTATTTATTAACTGAAGCACTCGCAGTGCTTGTGGTAGGGTAGGGTCTACCACAAGCACTGCGTATGCCTCCGATGGTTCCCGATGTTACCAATTGTTATATACACTTCCTGGAGATGACATGCGTAACAAAGGGCAAGTGGGTGTCATTACACTGGCTTGCGAGGACATTGCCGCCGCACGCTGACATAGAGGGCATCCTTATGTCTTGCTGTGCGATCGCGGGATTTGCATACCTGGCACAGTGGCGGCTGCATGCGAGCACAGCATTGCATCCGGGTCTGAATCGGGCCCTGTATCTTTAGTTGGTACTTATTCTTAATGTAGGAAATCACATGGTCCGGACGATGGTCCAGAAGATGCCTGTTTGTGTAGGAATGTAACCAATGTCATCATCATACAGCAGCGGTTCAACCAGAGTCGTGCCCTCTGTGTCACCTCCTGCCCTGTGTCCCCTACAGCCTCATGCCCCCTGTGTCTCTCCAGCCTCCTGCCCAGTCTTTCCAGCTACCTGTCTTTTCAACCTCCTGCCCTGTCACTACATCCTCCTGCCCCATGTCACACCAGTCCCTGTCACTTCAGCCCCCTGTCATACTGGGGTTGGGTATATATCCCCTTCAGAGAATGTACCTGGACATGATGTGGAGTGAGGGCGGAAGTGCGGTTCCATGCTCTCAAAGCGCTGTCACTTTAGCAACTTGTACCCTCGCGGGGTCGCTTCGGGCATGGCGGCCAACTCCGCTTTGCTCGCCACAGGTTACTATTCCTGATTGATATTCACATGGATAGTAACTGATGACATCAGAGTACATTTATTGAAGGGGATCTATCCCCAATCGTCACACCAGCCCCCTCTCTCTTTAGCCCCCTGTCACTCCAGCCAACCACTTCCCCTGCCCCCTCCAACTTACCTTCTTCTCTTCAACCTGCATGCTCCTCTTCCAGCTCCTTATAGTATAATTGTTGTGCGTAGCACTATAAATATATATATATATATATATATATATTAATCTGAATAGCTGGCAGACGCAGCTGCACACCCAGTATGGCCCTCTTTTTATTTATTGTATTTATTTATTATTTTATTTATTAACAGTTTCTTATATAGCGCAGCATATTCCGTTGCACTTTACAATTGGAAACATTGATAGAACAAAACAGGGTGATAACAGACAGACATAGAGGTAAGAGGGCCCTGCTTGCAAGCTTACAATCTATAGGGAAATAGGCATTGATACACAAGGATAGGTGCTATATATTGCAATTTGGTCCGGCCAGAATGCAGAGTTTCTTGGTGGGCTGCATGATCCAGTCACACAGGAATGTCAGCAAAATGTCAGGAGTATGTGAAAGAAAGACAATATGTGAGGTTATGTGTGGACTGTGAGAGGGGATGTGATAAGACATGGAAGCTATGAAGGTTATGTGGTCGGTTCTGGAATCTGATAAGCTTGTCTGAAGAGGTGAGTTTTCAGGGAACGCTTGAAGGATTGAAGAGTAGAGGTAAGTCTTATTGTGTGTGGTAAGGCATTCCATACAGTGGGTGCAGCCCGAAGAAAGTCCTGTAACCGTAAAAGGGAGCAAGTAATGCGCGGGGATGAGAGACGCAGATCTTGTGCTGAGCGAAGAGGTCGGGTTGGGAGATATTTTGAGATGAGTGAAGAGATGTATGTTGGTGTAATTCGGTTAATGGCCTTATGTGTAAGTAACAGTATTTTGTATTGAATACGGTAGAAAACCGGCAACCAATGGAGGGACTGACAGAGCGGGGCAGCAGACGATGAACGTTTGGCAAGGAAGATAAGCCTTGCAGCTGCATTCATAATGGATTGTAATGGCGATAGCCTGTTTTTGGGAAGACCAGTAAGGAGACTATTGCAATAGTCAATGCGGGAAATAATGAGTGCATGGATTAGAGTTTTTGCAGTGTCTTGTGTGAGATATGGTCGAATTTTGTATATGTTTTTTAGATGTATGTAACATGATTTTGAGACAGATTGAATGTGGGGAACAAAGGACAGTTCAGAATCAAGGATGACACCAAGGCAGCGAGCTTGTGGGGTGGGGTGGATTGTTGAGTTATCAACATTGATAAAGAGATCAGATTGGTAACTGTTATTGGCCGGTGGAAATATAATTAATTCTGTTTTAGAAATATTAAGTTTCAGGTAGCGAGATGACATCCAAGATGAAATGGCAGAAATACATTCAGTGACACGGACCAATACAGATGGTGATAAATCTGGAGAGGATAGGTAGATTTGAGTATCATCTGCATACAGATGGTACTGAAATCCAAAAGAGTGGATTAGTTTGCCAAGAGAGGTGGTATAGATTGAGAATAGCAAAGGACCTAAGACAGAGCCTTGCGGTACTCCAACTGATAGAGGTAGCGAAGAGGAGGCAGAATATGAAAAACAAACAGAAAAAGAGCAATCAGATAGGTAGGAAGAGAACCAAGAAAGGGCTGTGTCCTTAAGACCTAGGGATTGTAATGTTTGTACGATAAGAGAGTGGTCAACAGTGTCAAAAGCAGCAGAGAGATCTAAAAGAATTAGAAGTGAGTAATGGCCTTTAGCCTTGGCAGTGACCAAATCATTTACTACCTTAGCCAGTGCTGTCTCTGTGGAGTGCTGGGAATGGAAGCCAGACTGAAGTGGGTCCAATAAGTTGTGGGTGTTAAGAAAGTGTGTGAGGCGGGTGTAGACAAGTCTCTCCAGTAGCTTGGAGGGGCATGGGAGCTGGGAGATAGGACGGTAATTAGAGAGAGTGTTAGGGTCAGAATTTTGTTTTTTCAGAATGGGAGTAATCACTGCATGCTTGAACAGTGATGGAAAGATGCCAGTAGAAAGAGAGAGATTACAGATTTTAGTTAGGGTTGGGATGAGCACAGGAGACAGAGCTTTACTAATTTGTGAGGGTATAGGATCTAGAGGAGAGGTAATAGAGTAGGAGGATGAGAAGAGTGTAGATACTTCATCTTCATTTGTGGGGTCAAATGAAGAGAATGTGCCAGAGGGTTCAGGTAGGGAATTGAGTAGGTCTCTAGCTGAGGAAGAGAATAACATTTCATTTTGGATATTATCAATCTTGTCCTTGAAATAGGAAGCAAGATCTTGTGCACAGATAGTAGCAGGTGGCTTGGGTGAGGGAGGGGTAAGAAGCAGTTTAAATGTATTAAAAAGTCGCTTGGGGTTAGAGGCTTGAGCAGAGATAAGAGATTGGAAATATATTTGCTTGGCAGTGTCCAGAGCAGTACGATAAGAGTTGTAGATAGACTTATATGTGAGGAAGTCACTTGGAGTGCGAGACTTTCGCCACTGACGTTCTACTTTACGTGAGAGTTTTTGTAGATGCCTTGTTAAGTTAGAATGCCACGGTTGACGTCTGAGTCTACGCGGAGTGTGATGGGTAGCTGGAGCTACTTCATCGAGGGCTTTTACTAGAATCTGGTTTAGGTGTGATGCAGCAGTCTCAGGAGAAGTGAGTGCAGAAATTGGTGAGAGTCGTTGTTGTAGAGAGGTAGATAGTTGTTGAAAGTTAATCACATTAATATTTCTGCGGGTTTTAGGAGGCTTGGTTGATTTCACTGACATTGAGGTTGATGTAATGGAGGAAAGTGTGCAGGTGATAAGATTGTGATCTGAGAGAGGGAAAGGAGCATTAGTGAAATCAGAAACTGAGCATAGTCTGGTAAATACAAGATCAAGGCAGTGGCCCTACTTATGAGTACAGGAGTCAGTCCATTGGGAGAGGCCAAGAGAGGAGGTTAGAGAGAGTAGTTTGGAGGCATGAGGAGATTGTGGACTGTCAATGGGGATATTGAAATCACCCATAATGATGGTGGAGATGTCTGAGGATAGGAAGTGAGGGAGCCAGGCTGAAAAATGTTCCAGAAATTGTTGCGGTGGCCCAGGCGGGCGATAGATAACAGCAACTCGCAGAGAGAAAGGGGTGAAAGTCCTGATAGAATGTACTTCAAATGATGTAAATGTGAGTGAAGGTACCTGTGGGAGAACTGTGAATGTGAAAGATTGGGAGAGTAATATTCCTACCCCACCTCCTTTACAATTGCTAGGCCTGGATGTGTGTGAGAAGTGTAGGTTACCATGAGAAAGTGCAGCAGGGGAGACAGTGTCTGATTGTGTTAGCCATGTTTCTGTTATTGCCAGAAGGTTGAGGTTAGTTGAAATAAAGAGGTCATGGATGGATGTTAGTTTGTTGCAGACAGAGCATGCATTCCATAAGGCACATTTTAGTGACTTGGATGGTGAAGGGAGGCATGCAATGTTTATGAGGTTAGCTGGATTTATAGTTCGTTGTGGGTGTGGCATGTGGGTTGGGCCTGGATTTGGAGATATGTCACCAGCTAATAGAAGCAACAGGAGCGAGATATAAATATATTTGTGGGATTTGACTGAATGTTTGTTATGGCGAGAGATTGTGGATGTTATTGTCAATGTGTTTAGAATAGATAAGTTAAAAGCTCATATGTGTTTGTAAGAAAAGAGGAAAGTACTGAGGCAGCAATATGTACAGAAGGATGAGCTGCAGGGAGAGTAAAGGATGTAGTAGTCTTAGAGATGATTCCATGGAGTGAGATCATTAATAGAAGTTTCTGATACATTTTTGCAATACATTCATAAATGTACAACACACAAACTACTGGTAAGGAATGATATTGTTATTACCTTGTCGTAGATGTTGTTCAATGTTTGTTCAACTGTATTTTTTAACTGTTATATAATTACACTTTGTGTTATAACACACTTAGTGCTTATAATACGGCTGCCATCGACATCCACGGCTGCCTCTATACTGATTCTAAACTTAAAGAAAGTCTGATTGAGACATGCTACAGCTGAGCACAAATGCTAACTAATCAATGAAGAAATTTGGCACTGGGTTTGTGTAAACACAAGCAGTATCCTACCATAAACTAGGCATCACTGAACAACATCCCCCACCCAGGTAATACAAAATACAATCAAGTCATTACATCTAAATCTGTGCTAACAGAAATAAATTCCATTATGCAGAAATGTAAGAACAATATGTTGCTTGCTAGATGGAAATGGGTAACATACTTTTTTAAAATCCAAACAGCTTATCTGAGTGATTGCAAAGCACTAGTTAGACTATGCAGCTTGTAGAATGGGTAACATACATTTTATTCCCGGGTGCCACCCACCCAGCTCCTCTCTCCCTGGGTGTGACACTGACATTATACGCTAGTGTTTATGATGTCATGACTTCACAAACACAAACACGGCACCTGGCAGGCTAAACAACACAGAAGAACTCGGACCCGGAAGGCTGTCAGCTGTTTAACAGCTGCTGACAGAGTTTGAGTTCAGCCAGTGTGACGCCCTGTGGAGACTTCGGCGCTTAGTGCCCGTGCTTCGGTGGAACCATCCTCCCTATGCCCCTGATGATAATAGAATATTGCATGTGTTATAGCTGCTAAATAACTGCATAAATCTACATGTTCAAGCAATTAGATTCCACCCTCTTGTAATAGGCCACATAATCATAATGTTCAGTCCAAATCTGCTCTGATTGTAAGGCATATCTTTTACTAATAATGTGGTTGTTCTTGTTTGGCAGTGATGGTTTATACACCATATGCTTAAACCTTAATATGAGAAAATTTCTCTCAGCACTGCATCTTGAATCTTCATATATCTTGAGAGAACATACATATCCATTTGTGCATAAAAAATACATACAGTATACTGTACATCCAATAGTGTGTGACACGGTCGGGATAGGGGTCCCTCTCCTGGGGTAGGTGGACTCCCTCTTTACAGACACAGCAGCCGTAGAAACAGGATACAAGTAAGAGGTTCTTGTACAAACTGGTCGGCACCAGTCTTTATTGTGCTAAATTAATATAAACATAAACATAAGTCCTAGCCCGGCTGGGCACTAGCTACACAACAGATTCCCTCTCTATAATAATGGTAGGGTCTATTGCCCTCACCATCAACAAAACATGTGCAGAGTACTTAAAAGGATTATCACCAAGTGTCTCTGAACAGGCTAATCTGCCTGCTCTCCCAGGTGTGAGACACTCAACCACAAACAAACCATGCTTATATTAGCCATTTCCAGCTGCAAGCCCTAATAAGCCTGTTAGCAGGCTGATAGGCCCAAAACCTGGAGTGGCCCGGGGATGGAGCCCTCCCTCTCCTCACATCCACACCCCCAGGACCAAAACCGGATTTAGCAAAAGTCGATACTCTGGTATGCTTACAAACAGAATTCTCGTGGGGTTTTTTAGAACACATAGGCCAAAAACCTAGGACAAATGTACCTGCCATTTACCACTTTACCAGTGCTTCTATCACATATCCACCCCTTTGATTCGACCTGTGGGACGGAACAACCGCAGCTCCCAAACAATGAACATGTGACAAAGCATCTGCATGTCTCTAATGACCACTTTATGGCCAATGCTTCTTTCTCGACCATAGCATTGTTTCTTTCATGTACATTTAATTTTCGGCTTAAGAAGAAAATCGGGTGTTTTTCACCCTCTTTGTTTTGGGACAGGACTGCTCTGATGCCTACATCTGACGCATTGGTTTGTAAAACAAACTCTCTGTCAACATCAGGGGTCATCAGAACTGGTTGGGTACATAACGCTATTTTTAACTCCTGGAAAGCCTTCTCTGCTTCAGGACCCCATTCCACCATGACTTGATGTTTGCCTTTGGTAAGGTCAGTCAGTGGGACTGCAATGGTGGCAAAATTGGGTATAAACCTCCTATAATACCAGGTGATCCCTAAGAAGGCTCTCACCTGCTTTTTATTCAGTGGTCATGGCCAGTTTTGGATTGAGCTGTGGCTTTATCAAACCTCTGCCAATGGTGTACCCAAGATATTTTACTTCTTCCATCCCCAGACAACACTTTTTTGGGTTGGCTGTCAAACCTGCCTTATAGGTGGAGTCCAACACTGCTTGTACTCTATGCAAGTGAGACTGCCAATCAGGACAATGAATGACCACATCATCCAGATAAGCAGCAGCATACTGGCTATGGGGCCTTAGAATCCTATCCATCATTCTTTGAAAGGTAGCAGGTGCCCCATGTAAACCAAAGGGCAACATCTTGAATTGAAACAACCCCTCCGTTGCAGAAAAAGCTGTCTTTTTTTGGTGTTCTCAGTTAACGGCACTTGCCAATACCCTTGGTTAAGTCAAGAGTGGTTAAATATCTGGCTGTCCCCAGCCTTTCAATTAGTTCATCCACCCTAGGCATTGGGTAGGCATCGAATTTTTACACACTGTTCAATATCCAGAAGTCATTGTAGAAACGCACACTCCCATCGGGCTTTGAAATAAGCACAATGGGACTTGACCACTCACTATGCGATTCTTCAATTACACCCAACTTTAAACTTTTTTTCATTTCTTTTGATACCGAGGCCCTCATTCAGAGGCGGTCGCTCGGGAGCGATCGGTTGCACCCAAAGTGACTAAGAATATGCAAAACGAGCGCTCAGTCGCAAAGCACATCGTAAGCGCGGAAACACCCACAACAATGAAAGCACACCCCCTATCTCTACGGCCTAATTCAGAGTCGGGCGCAGGCGGCAACCTACGTCAGCACGATTAACACCTGTTACATTGTTAATTGCCTACAAACATCGGTTGAGGCAGTAACCACCGCCAGCACTCGCAATGCTTAAGGTAGACCCTGGGCTACCCTTAGCTCTGCGAGCAGTAGCGTTGTTATTGCAACGAGATGACGCATGTAATATATGCACACCCTTAAACTGCCCTTTTTAAGGTCAACCACGCTTGTGTGCGCACCACCACACCCCCATTCACAAGCACCTTCCCCTGTAACCACCCACAAATGGCACGAAATGTCAATCACAGCTACGACCTCGCAGTGACTAGTGAGCAAGAGGATTGTGGTTGGGAAGACAGGCTTGCGCACGCACACTGCCAGGTACACGCATGCGCAGTTGAAAAAAACATCGCTCGCTACGTCCAATCGTTCCGTGCGACCGCCTCTGAATGAGGTTCTGATTCTCTTTGGGCTTCTGGTAACCTATAGAGCTTTAGGTTAACCTTAACCCCTGGGTCAGTGATTATGTCATGTTTAATGACTGTGGTTTTCCCTGGTATGTCAGAAAACAGCACCCTATTTCTGATCAGAAATTCCTTAACTTCCTGCTGTTGAATTGCTGACAGGATTTTTGCCACTATCACTTCGGGAACCAAGGGCCCTGGGTTTACTGGATGGGTTCGGATGGCTGACAGTGCTGCTCTATCCTTCCAGGGTTTTATAAGATTTACATGGTATATCTGTTCTGGCCTTCTTTTCCCCGGCTGGTAAACTTAATAATTGACCTGCCCCACTTTTTCTAGGATTTCAAAGGGTCCTTGTCATTTAACCAAAAGTTTACTTTCTACTGTGGGAACCAACACCAAAACTCTGTCCCCAGGAGCAAAGTTGTGTAACTGAGCATTGTGATTGTATACTCTCTGCTGTGCCTGTTGGGCCTGTTCCAAGTGCTCCCTTTTTATTGGCACTACAGCAGCAATTCTTTCTTGCATTTGGGAAACATGCTCAATAACAGTTTTATACGGACTGGACTGCCCCTCCCATGTCTCTTTGGCAACATCTAGTAACCCCCTTGGGTGTCTCCCATATAACAAATTGAAAGGTGAAAACCCGGTGGAGGATTGGGGAACCTCTCTTATGACCAACAGCAAATAAGGCAACAAGTAATCCCAATCTCTACCATCCTTGTCGACTACTTTTCTTAGCAAATGTTTTAACATCTTGTTAAACCTCTCCACCAACCCATTGGTTTGGGGGTTATAGACCAAAGTTCTTAACTGTTCAATTTTGAAAAGGCGGCATAACTCTTTCATGACTTTTGACATAAATGGGGTACCTTGGTCGGTCAGTATTTTGTTAGGTATTCCCAACCTGCTAAAGACATGGACTAACTCTCTAGCAATGGACTTGGTTGACGTATTGCGCAATAGTATCGCTTCTGGGTACCTGGTAGCGTAATCCATTATCACCAGAATATATTGATGGCCCCGGGCAGACTTCATTAAGGGTCCTAACAAATCCATAGCTATTCTTTCAAATGGCACTTCTATAATAGGTAATGGGAATAGAGGACTTGTAAAATGTGGTCTGGGAGCATGATACTGACATTCAGGGCAGGACGCACAAAAGTCAGGATACCTCTTTATGAATCCCGGGCCAGAAAAACCTCTGCAAAATATGCTCAGTGGTTTACTCTACCCCCAGGTGGCCTGCCGTTATATGACCATGAGCCAGATCTAACACTGTTCTACTGTATGCTTTGGGAACTATTAATTGTTCCACAATATCTTCCCCTTTCTTAGTCACCTCATACAAAATATCCAGACATACTGCCATGTGAGGATATGACAAAGGATTATTGGGGTCTATGGGTTTACCATCGATCACTGACATTCTCCCTGGCTTTTACCAGAGTAGAGTCATTTAACTGCTCCATGGAAAAGACCTCTCTTCTGGCCTCTATATCAGGCATATGATCAACTGGCTCAACAACACTTCCCACCTCAGTGGGAGGCACATCAGTTGGCGAGCCACCATCATGGTCCCAATTTTATAGTTCGCCAATCATACTAGAAAAAGGAAACATCTCTGACTTTGAAGAAACTTCCTCTACTACACCACTAACTTTCTCAAATGGGTCAAGATGATTTACCTCGGTGCAAAATCGGCTTTCCCACAACTTCCAGAAGTGAGCAAAGTCTCTCCCCAATATTGCATCATACATTAAGCCATGTACCAAACCCACAGAGACTATTGCGGAACCACATGGTGTCTCGATGTTCACTTCTGCAGTAATATAATACAGAGTATCCCCATGTATGCAGGTCACACCAACAGTTTTCCACTTATGCTTCAAGGGCTCACCAGCTCTGCTTTCATAAGAGTAACCAGGCTTCCAGAATCTAACAGAGCCTCTACACGGTTGCCTTCTACAGTGAGTACACACATGTGCTTATCTGTCTCAGCCTGCCAGTCAGCAGTACAGGCTGGCTGTGCAAAGAAAGACCACCTGCGGTTGACAGGAGCACTATCACATTGCATAGGTTCAGAGGTAAGTGAACAATTAGCCGCAATATGGCCAAAGCCACCACATCGGAAACACTGGATCAAATTATAATCTAGTCTTTTACGGGGAAGGAACCTTCCTGGCCTGGCTGGCCTGTCTCTAGGTTCCTCACCCTCAGTCTTAGATACATTCCATCACCCAGCACCCTTCTCCCCTGGAACAGTCTTACCAGTGCCGATGGGAGTTCGACATTTCACCATCGGGGCTCGGTGGGGCAGACTCAACAGCTCCTCAGCTGCCACGTTCCTCTCCACCAGTTTGACTAACTGGTCTGCAGACTTAGGGTCTGCATGGCTCACCCACTTGTGCAGAAATGACAGTAGCGATCGCAGATACCAGTCCATCACAACTCTTTCCACAATCTGTGGTCCTGTCAGCATCTCGGGCTGTAGCCATTTTGTGGTTAGATGGATGAGGTCATGAATCTGTGAGCATGGAGCCTTTTCCATTTGGAACTCCCAGCAGTGGACTCGTTGGGCACCAACAAATGAGGTGACTCCCAAGCGAGTTAGGATCTCCCGTTTTAACTTTCCATAGTCCTTGGCATCAGCCAGGCACAAATCATACTAGGCCTTTTGTGGTTCTCCAGACAGGAAGGGTGCCACAAGACTTGCCCACTGTTCCTTGGGCCAAATCTCCCTTTCTGCGGTTCTCTCAAAGGCTGTAAGATATGCCTCCATGTCATCACTGGGGGTCATCTTCTGCAAAAAATGACTGCCGTGTATGGAGCAGGTGTGGGTTGGAGGGTCAGTTGAAGCATCTCCAGTCTGGGCTACTAGATGTTGTACCACCTCTTTTATGGCCTGGCTGCTCTCTGCTAAGGCCTGGCGGGTTTCCTCAATGGTTAAGTGTTGTTGCCTCAGGGCTGCCTCATGAATTTTGCTGCTTTCCTGCTGAGCTGCCATAGCCTGGAGCAAGGCCTTAACAATGTCCTCCATGTTGTCTTTAGGTGTAGGATTAAAGCAAAAGCTGGCTTCTCTAAGCATCTATCAACGCCATCTTCATGGACTTCACAGAACACGAGTTGATATCCAACACAACAAATTGGTTCTGTCACTTTAAATTTTAAATGTAGAATATTTCCTCTTGCTGCAATTTTTCAGTGTGCATGCCCGCATTCTCCACCACTTGTGATAGGATCAGGGTAGGGTGTCCCTCTCCTGGGGTAGGTGGACACCTCCTTACACACAGCAGCCAGGAAATAGCACTCCAGTCATGGATTTTCATGCAAGCTGGTCGGCACCAGTTTTTATTGTGCAACATAAATAATCAAATAAACAAACATAAAAATAAATCCTAGCCCATCTGGCCTCTAACTAGACAGTAAATTCCAGCACTAACCGAACACTAAAATATAAGTTCACGTCCACAGTACCTTCCAGTTTGTAGAAAACAGTGTCTCAGAGCAAGCTAACCTTCGGGCCTGCTCTCCCAGGTATGAGACACTCAGCCACAAGCTAACCTGGATTATCACAACCATTTCCAGGTGCAAGCCCTAATTACCTGCTACCCGGCTGAAAGGCCCAACACCCGGAGTGGCCTGTGGATGGAGCCCTCCCTCTCCTCACATCCACACCCCCAGGACCCATTCCGGCATTTCACAAAAGCCGACATTTCTAGTCTGCTTTGTCCAACAGACCTCTCCTGGGGGTTTTAAAACAAATAGGACAGGAATCTGGGACAGATATAGAAGCCATTCCACACTTCACCAGTGCTTCTATCACAGTATATATATATATATATATATATATATATACTGTAAACAAAACAGAAAAACTTTTGCTGTCGGTGCTGACAATAATATATATATATATATATATATATATATCTATCGACAAGAGAGAGCGATTTAGTACATATATGCACACCGAAGACATATGTGTGTGTGTGTGTGTATATATATATATATATATATATATATGCACGCAATGAACAACCAGGCCTGCAAGCTCCTTTATGTCTGCATCTAGTGAATTTTTAATAATTCTTACAGAAGATATTTTAAGCTCATGCCACATTATGACAACCTTGTATTTTCCAGTTACTAGTCCCTAATTAATCTAGGTGTGCTATTTGGATAAACAAACTAAATGCCTTTTCCATTAAAGAAAGATTTTAAAGGAAATTGAGTACTTTAAACTCCTACCAGACATGTTTATTTCTGAAGAGGAAAATAATACATTTGTTGCAGATACTGTATGTGAAAATTCAGAGTACTAGCCGTTTGACATTTCTGTGGTAGTTAACAGCTTTTGGAAACTTTCTTATATCTCCAGACCACTCTGTGCCTGCATGTAAAATAACCCACATACACAAGTGTCGTAATCATCCTAAATTGCTTTGACTTTTTCATTTCCAAATGACATTGACCCCTTGAAATTATAGTGTGGCAAAGTGAGTAACTTACCATGTGTGTAACAAGTTCCAGGAAGAGCTGTGATGAGGCCAACAAATAGCCAAAACAGAGGTCCTGTTCTAATCAACTTTATATCTTTATGTATTGTGCCTGATGAAAGCACCGTATTAAAGGTGTTAAAACGTTGCAAAACATGCCTATCTAGTTTCTTCATTTGGAGTGCAGCTCGTGTTTACAGTGCATTTTCCGGTAATAGTTCTGGTAATTTAGCGGGCACCCCTTTTGCCAAATAAAGAAAGTGCTGGTATTTGGTTTTTGGTTTATTCTACATATATATATATATATGCACAGGACCGAAACGTCGGATTTTGATATGCTGTAAAATTTTTACTGAGATGTAATAAAGAAATGTTTTTAAGAAGACTGGTGAGTGCTACCCCCCCCATTTTTTCTACTTTTGCATGAAGAGGATTATTGTGATCCCATATGGGTCTGTCATCCCAGCAATTTATTATTGAAGATGAGAGTGTGGACCTATTTGGACTATATATATATATATATATATATACAGTATGTATGTGAAATTGGAGAAGTGATATCAAGTGTCATTTATTAGTCCCGCCAAACTACCGGTAGTGAGAGATCGTGGATGTCAACTTGTCATCTCAAGCTAAGGGGCCTGTGTTTCAAAGACTGGAGAGATATAGCACTAATCAATCAGCTTCTAACTTACATTTTACAAGCTGTGTTTGAAAAATGACAGTTAGGAGCTGGTTGGTTA
Source organism: Taudactylus pleione (assembly GCA_031769625.1). NCBI lineage: Eukaryota > Metazoa > Chordata > Amphibia > Anura > Myobatrachidae > Taudactylus > Taudactylus pleione. Next base: position 6,540,989 of record JAUIMM010000435.1, on the reverse strand, counting down.
ATATAGTACTTTTTCTCTCACAATTTTATCTCTCATCAAGCTTTAGTACATAGGGGCCTTAGGGCCTTATTCAGACTTGGGAATAGAGTGAGATATCTCTCTCAACTGATCATCTTGGTGAAACCATGCTGCACTGCAGGTGGGGCAGATTTAAAATGTGCAGAGAGATTTAGATTTGGGAGGAGTGTTTCCAAACTGACATCTAAATTGTAGAGTAATAATAAAGCTGTGCAATACTTGTGGGCAAAAGCAGCCAGTATTTACCCCACATGCAAAAAAAATTATGTATTTACACCCCTTGCATTACAATATGGCTTGTTCAGGTTCACAGTTGAGAGAGATATCTCACTCTGTTCCCAACTCTGAATCATAACTTAAACAAGACACTGCAACAACTCTAATTCATGCACTCATTATCTCCTACATTGATAATTGCAAATAGATGGTTTACAATGTTAATTGTGAATGTAAAATTCTATTTTGAATATAACATGTAAGCGCTCCCACATCTGTCATTTCACAGCTTAAAAATCCATTGTGATTCTTCATACTGTACGCAAATTAGTAAAAATTTTAAAGACAAATTAGAAATGTAAATATGTAGCTGCATTGACATACTGTAGCTATGACTAATGATTACGCTACTATAAGCTGTAGAGGGGGATCTGCAAACCTCCAATCAGAAGCAGCTTGCTAATGTGGCAATTAATGATCATCATCATTGCATTTAGTTGCACCAGACCTCCAACAACCCCAAGAGATATGTTTTCTAAAGGGTGCACATGGGAATGCATCCAGGTCTGCCTCAGCCACTTCCCTTAAGCTGGGTACACACTAGACATTGTCTACTGTGTACTGGCCTTTACTGTACTCTTCCTACACTTCTTCGCCCTTACCTCCCCAGACATAATGAGCCCCCACAGGGCTATGGCATTGTGAACCTGACTTTAAAACAAATGTTTAGAGAATGCTTGTAATATACAGTGGTTCAGAATATGTAACTCTCCTATGGAAAGAATAAATTTTTGATTAATTATATTCATAGAGAAAGCTAATGCATTTGGCATTTTATACGTTTATACATATGGTAATAAATTAGTCCATCATGATTCCACTGCATTTAATAGAGGCCCAGTTCCTTAGCTATTTGTTTCTTCAATGTCTGTGACAGATGTCTTCTAATTGTCTGCTTTGCTTGGAATGCCTTTGGTAGTAGTGATATAAATTGTTTCAGTGACTAATGTGAGTTCTGGCTGCTTTGGAATAACATGTCTGCTATTCTATTCTGATGGCTCATGCCTGCTGAAAACATGCTTGCAATGGCATTAATATAAAGTGCAGAGTAGCTCATTCGCACAACAATGCTCTGCTTTCCTTCTGCTCACAATGTGGTCATATAAAAGAAATACCATTTGCCCATCTGTAGGCATATTAGCAGACTTCTGGATAAGGCAACATCACACCTCCATATACTGTAACTCCAGCAGATGCCAATACTGTGATTACTACATTACAATACCGTACATCCTCCTGCAATCACAGACACTGTCAGCATGAGTGGAAAAGGATAGAAATAGAAAACAACGTAACCTGTCCCTACACAGGTCAAGTGTCGCTCGGACGTCAAAATGGAACCATAAAATAAGAGCAAATTTAAATAAAACCATTGACATCTGTTATGGCTGACTAGCAAAGGATGAGGGTTCTCACATATATATAATCAGATCTCATAGTTTGAACAATGCTAGTAGGACTAAATCAGCTGCAATTGATCTACGCAACAGTCCTGAGATATGTAAAATCCGTAATCGGTATGTATGACCGCCGGCCGTGAGGTGCCTAACGCTAACCTCCCCCCGGGGGTGCCTATACCTAACCCCCCCTCACAGCACCCTATACCTAACCCTCCCGGGGGAGCCTAACCTTAATCCTCTTTGGGTGGTGCCTAACCCTAAGTCCTCCCAGGAATCCCTAAACCTAATGCCCCTTACGATGGCTAAGTGGTCCCGACGATCGGCTTACCTTCGTTCAGTATCCGGGGCGTCGGGATTTCCGTGAGTGGATTATGATAGGCGTCGGGATTTCGACGCCTATCATTAGTCCCATGCAGAGATTTGACAGTTGGGAAGCTGGCGGTCGGCATTTCGACCGCCGGCTTCCTGACTACATATGATGGTCATCGTTTCAAATGTTATATTCTCCAGAAGTGACTGCTTGGAGAATTGTAAGCTTCTTACATATTTCATTAGATAACACCTGTAGTTCCGTCATCTAGCCCATCTAATAAAACCATGTAAACTTACAGCTAAGATCTACTATTAAATTCTTTAGTTGTCATGGAGAGAAACATTTATGTTACTGGAACCAGGAAAATGTGACCTATGTCCACAATGCTCACAGTGCTGGGGCCATGGGATCTATTCCGACCGGGTTCCTATAATTGTGTAGTCTGGACCACACAGTTAAGACTTATATCGCAATGTACATTTAATGTTACATGTTTAACAAAACCATGGCATGTGTAGATATATACCTATTGTACATCTCACTAAATGTTTTAAAAATGGATTTTTAATCACTATGGGGTAAATTTACTAAGAATATTGTCTGGTCAAGTTAGTATTCCTGTGAGAGCTTCTAGACACAGAGATTTACTAAAGACAAAAATGGGTGAAAACAAAAATAGATATTAATACACCATCGGCCAAACTCGCAGGTACTTTCTTTCCATAGACAAGAATAGAACACAGGTATTTACCAAGCTGTAAATAGACTTGACTATAAATAGACAGTAAAAGGGTCGACAGTGTCTAGAAAGACACCAGGTCGACTGGGACAAAAGGACGACTGGGTCAAAAGTTCATCAGGGATAAAAGATCGACATGCTAAATGTAAGAAGGTTGACAGGTACAAATGGTCGACATGAAAATGGTCGACACAAAAACAGTCAAAACGTGTTTTTTTCTTTTTTTCGACCTTTCGTCCCAGTAGACCTGTTTACTGTGTAACATCTGGTGTTTATCTAGACACCGCCGACCTTTTTAATGCCTATCTTTTAATTCGCACTCAATCGTGTCTGTTAAAACAATCGTAAGTTAAGCAAACTACCCTCACTGAGGAAAAAAATATTTAAAAAAACAACAAGACACAAGACACCGAAAGTTTTAGTTTTTTTAACACATGCACTCACTCATTCACACTCACCACCACTCACACTCCATACCTACCAACTCCTTGGCGCAGGTCGGTACTTATGTCCAGAAGGTATCCCAGTCTTCAGGAAAAAGAATGACTAACCCAGACAGCAAACAGCGCTATACTGTATCTACAGTATGGCACTAGCTGAATGCATAGAAGCACCTCCGGAATTCAGTTTGACAATATATATGGGACCTTTAAGATCAGTCAGGGTTGGATACTGAAAAACCCCAGGATGTGATATTCTGCCACCACCTATTAAAGGCTAATAAAGGCTTCATATAAGCAGCACATGTAAAGGCATCTCTGCTATACCAGTTATGTAAGTCATACCTCTCACATTTTATCTCTACAGACCCTCTGCTACAGGATTGCACTTTGCCCCTGATGACTTTACTAGGAGAATAACAAATAGCATATACTGTAGACAGGGCATTGGTGGGCTGACCTTGTAGCTAAATAGCAGACGGTACAGTCATAAGATAGACAAAAGTTATCTCTGGGTAAGGTTTATTGCAGCAAAAAGTGACAGCATAACAGCCAGTATTGTTAAAAGATATAGATATTTTTTAAATCACAATCAATCATGAGTTATACTTAGATGCATCTCAGCAGTGTGCCTGGTCTCTGTTTTCAGCTGACCCCCTCAGCTTGCACTGCTCACTACTGGATCATTTTAGAATGTTTAGGACACAATATTTTCTCATTCCTCATTACAGGTTTGGTTCTCAAAATAAGGTAAAAATTAAATTTTTGCTGGAAAACTCGGATCTTGCGTGTTTTGGATTGTATATCAAAGTCTCCCCTCATGATCACGCCCATTCACACAGGATAGTGTATGGAGAGGGTATGGGCCAGTGATTCCCAACCTCGGTCCTCAAGGCACACTAACAGTCCTGGGTTTAGTGATATACATGCTTAAGCACAGATGGTTAAATCAAAATAACTAAGGTACTAATTAAGTCACCTGCGCTCAACTATGGCTATCCTTAAAACCTGGACTGTTAGTGTGTCTTGAGGACCGTGGTTGGGAACCTCTGGTGTGGGCTGTAGTTGTACTTCCATAGACATCATTAGAGGCACCATTAGAGAGAGTTGTAGGTAGATAGAGTGGATTGGATGGGAAGGGTATAAGAGACTGCAGGCATCTCTGTCACTATGTATCTGTTAGCATACAAATGCAATCCAGTGCAAACTGCAAACAGGTGACTGTCACTGTGTGTTTGTCAGACAATAGTAGCACCTGCAAACCAGTGCAAACAGGCTCTTATGTATGTATGTTAGAAGAGAAATTGAGTTAAGCTGCACTTATTTTTTTTCACAAGGATATCTATCTATACTGCAGGATATATTTCACTTGTGTATTAGGACAGAATGCAGAATGCAATATCAAGCTTAGGTGTCCATAAAATATTATACTATGTCTGAGTGACCTGCACCCAAAAGAAAACATCTTTTTCTGTTTAATAAAAATCTTGCATTTTATAATTCAATTTCAATCATATTACAAAAGAAAATTGTGTGTTTTTGAGGGGCATTGTATATTACTGTACTTATTGGGAATGGTCATGCTCCTGTCAGTTGCACCACAAAACAACAAAAGGGCAAAAAAAATAATTTTTGTTCTATGTCAAAAAAATCCCAAGTCTCTTATTATTCAAGTTAAATAATTTCAAAGGTAGAGTGTGTCTTTTTGAGAGGCAGAAAATATTACTATACTTACTAGGTATGGTTATGTCCCCATCAGCAGCACCCCAAATAATAAAAGTGCAAAAAAAACATTTATTTCTGGCATCAAAAAAATAAAAATATTTTAATAAAACTATATGGTAAAGGTAACTGTCCCTCATTTCATTATCTTGTTGTATGTTCACTTGCTGTGGTGGTAGTTAAGTTCAACTGCAGTAGCTTTACTCCTGTCTTGTGCAATTTAATAATGCATCAGTCTACAGAAGAACAGGAGCATCCCAGTACTAGTGCTGGCAGTCATGGTACTTCAACATCTACTTTTATAGAAGGTCAAGGGGTTTAGTAAAGAACGTTTAGTAAAGGGCACTCATAATCTGCACAATGTTTGACATTCTTTAAGAAAACATCACCTAACTAATTATGAAGGGAAAAGTTACTCCTGAAAATGTAAAACTGCCAACATGCCATACACCACATGTGGTGGCAAGGAATGGCTCAAACCATGGCCTTTATTTAAACATTAGTGCAGACATCACAGGATACAGGGGTTGCGGGAGTGCTACTACAGTATACCCTGTATCTGCACCAGGCCCTGTCCCCGATCCCGCCCCCAGTCCAGCCCCTGATTCCATCCCCTGCCAGCCACGCTGCAGGGTTTTGCACATAGGCAATTCATATAAATAGTTTTTTCCATCTAATTCTTTTGATGGGATGGTAAGTCACCATTGCATCAAAATTTTTGATGGTGGAAGCCCAGCCATCATTTGATGGTGGGCTTCCAATGTCCATCGCTAGTCTAAGGGTATCAACAACTGTGTGTGTGAGTCTGACATTTCTAAATCTGAGACTGTAATCCTAGAGAAGCTGCCTTCCACTATTTTTGAACCCTCTGCAAATGTGAGGATGAATTGATGATACTACTTCTGAAGTGCAACATGATGAGGGGTATAATTGTGTATCTGACACTACTGAAGAAGTTGATGACATGCTGGAAGATTATGTTGTTTGTGTCAAAATAAGTCAGCCACCAGTGGAAGCAATTGTTACCAGTGATAATAAGAAGTGCATTTTCATGCCTGGGCAAAAGACTAGAAAGCCACCTTTTGTCAAGGCATCTGTACCATTTGTAGTGTCAAATAAGTAGTTAGGGTTGTTAACCATCTAGGCACATCCTCCCTGTTATCTCATTTGCAGCAAGTTCATTAAAATTATTTAACACAATCTGAAAAATCATATAAAATAAAAACAAGCCTTCCAGCTTCAGTTACCAGCTGCATGGATAGATCCCAGCACATGCAATCTCCCCTGCCAACACTTTCATCATCAACCTCCTCATTAATGATCAGAGGTAGTCCTACACCTAATTTGCAAATGCAAACTGACTCCTCCCCTATCCAGGATTCACTGCCAGTCTGAGTCAGGTCATACCCTTAATTAAACTACTGGAAAAGCAGCTAGAGAAGCTGAAGGAGGAGATGAAAGTAATCATTTCCGCTACGTATGTTGGATTTGTTTCACAGTTCCTTACAAAAAACTTATAAGCTGAAATACATTGAAAGACCAACCACACAATAAGATACAGACCTCTGTCCAACCAGCAACCAACAGCAAGGATTGATATTGCACCAGTGGCTCTGTCTTATGTTAACTACATTGCTCTTTGGAATAGTTTTATTTAGCAACAGAAGGGCCTGATTCAGCATTGGGAATAAAGTAAGATAAAGCAAGTAACTGTGTACCTGGACAAACCATGTTGCAATGCAAGGGGTGCAAATATATAAATTTTTTGGCATGTTGGGTAAATATTGTCTGCTTTTGCATGTAGCTCACAAATACTGCGCATCCTTATTTTACACTGCAATTTAGATTTCAGTTTGGACACGGCCCTCCCAAATCTAAATCTCTCTGCACATTCTAAATCTGCCCCACTTGCAGTGCAGCATGGTTTTACCATGGGGCACAGATACTTGCTATATCTTACTCTATTCCCAAAGCTGAATTAGGCCCAGAGACCAGAAACCTGAAGAGACTTGACAAAAGTAACAACTACACTATAAACTTCACTGTTCCCCCCAGCTGAGATACAAAACATTATAAATGCTTACTGGTAAGATCCCTTTAATTTAGAGTTGTTTCCCCCATTCATGCTTATAATTGCCCAGTACATCCAGACAGGGGATGTGGTTATGAAGCCGGCGGACAGGGTGCTGGACGTTGGTATACAGAGGCCAAAATCCTGATGTCTGTCAGGAACCCAAAGCCGCAATCCCAAAGGGATCAAGATACCAACATCAGCATCTTGAATGCCAAGTTCCTGAAGGTTAAGTATACTAGTCTTAACCCAGGGATGGGGGGGTTAGGATTAGGGACCACCCAGGTGGGTTAGGGGAGGGTTAGGGTTAGGCTGTGGGGAGAGGGGGTAAGGTTAGGCACCACCAGGGGAGGTTATTATTAGGCACCACCCTGGAATGGTTAGGTTTAGGGTGTGGGAAGAAGTGGTTGGGCACCATCGGGGGGAGGTTAGGGTTAGACACCACCCTGGGAGAGTTAGGGTGCGAGAAGTGGAGGTTAGGGTTAAGCACCACTGGGGGTAAGTTAGGGTTAGGCACCACTGGGGGTCGGTTACGGTTAGGCACCACCAAAGGAGTGTTAGGGTTAGGGGGAGAAGGGGATGGTTAGGGTACTTACCAGCCCTTGTCGGGATTCCGACATCGGTATTGAACCGCCAGCATCTAATGCACCGGCATATCATACCCATTCCTCCAGGCAGAACCACACAGCCTGGATGAGCTACATGAACACAGTATATTGTACATATAAATTGTGACTAATAATTGACCGATTTGGTCTTTTTGAACCAAGATTATCTCTAAAGGATACACCTGTTTAACTCAACAAACTTTACAAAATTTATATTTACAGCAATAGGCCTGAATTTGATTCTTCTACTGTGCACCAGAGAAGAATAAACCATTATTCTGATCACATTCTATTTTCACCAGTGTCATCTTTCATCTAACACACTTTCACAGGTTATGTTCCTCAACACTATAATTTATGTTGCATACCACATACACCAAAACAATTGCACTGCTCAGACAAACCCATTTTGCTACCAAAGAGGAGCTGCCAATTAATGATAGTTGTATCCAGAGTGTAGAACCCACCTTTGAATGTAACATTTTCAAAGAATAGTAATTATCCAGGCTGAGATAAAAATACATTTTGTGGTCAGAGAAAAAAGCTAAAAATATTACACTGCACCCTATGCATACACCCTTCTTACAGACCATTAATGTTCAGTTCATGAAAACTCCACTGTTCCAAACAATGAGAAACTGTTTTTCTCTAGTGCTGGTTTGTGTTCCTGAAAATAGCACAGTGCTTTGGTAAAATAATGCTGTAGAGATGAAATATGTTAGTGCTTAGTCACTTTAGTGCTCCACTTAGTAACAAAAAGATTTGGACTTTCAGTTTTCTCCTAAACTAATAATTGTGATGTCTCCTGTAATGTGCTTCATTAATGTTTTACAGTAATATACCTTTATATTATGCTAGCCATTTTTCATAATAATAACAACTTAGAGCCTGAATCATCACGGATCACAACTGTAACAGATCGTTTGATGGTGTGTACTTCATATGCACCGTAGTGCGCATGCATGAGTTAGCATTGCGATTGCACTGCGATCACCTACACAGATTCAATGCCATTGCAGACCGAGTGATGGGACATCAGCGTTGGGGGGTGTGATGGGGAGTGCTTGGAGAAATGCAGGCGTGCCTGTCCATTTGATCGCCGTTGCATGGGCGTGCATAAATTAGCCACTGCAATGGCATACGCAGTTTGTGTACTCACTGTGTGCTATGAGGTTAGCAATTTCTGAGTAAGAACAGACCTGTTGTAATTGTGCGTGATGGCAGTGGTAGAACCCAGGTGCAAGAATATGCTTTGGGCCCCCCTAAGCAGTTGTCCCAGCAGTGGTCCCCATATGCAGTGCCCCCAGTAGTGCCCCATATACAGTGCCCCCAGTAGTGGTTCCCCTATGCAGTTCCCCTTATACAGTGCCCCCAGTAGTGGTCCACCCTATGCATTTCCCACAGTAGTCCCCCCTATGCAGTTCCTCCAGTAGTAGTCTCCCCTATGCATTGCTTCCAGTAGTAGTCCACCCTATGCATTGACCCCAGTAGTAGTACACACTATTCACTGCCCCAGTAGTGGCCACGCCCTCTATACTGTGCCCCCAGTAGCGGCCCCCCCATACAGTGCCCATAGTAGCAGCCACCCCCCCTATACATCATGACATCTCTCCCATCACACGCTGTGAGGGGACCCGGAAGGCAGAGCTGATGAGTGAGCTCCAGCCAGCTCCCTCCATGGACTGAGCAGCCAATGAGAGTCTGAATGACTCTCACTGGCTGCTATAGCAAACACACCGCCGCCGCTGGCAGCGGTGTGTTTGTTGCTGTATAGTGCAGACCGCTCTCACTGCGGTCTGCACTACACTTAAATACTGTGGGGACACTGGCGGACACTGGCGGTGGGTGTAGCGACTTTGGACCCCTGCACCACAGCGGACCCAGTGCAAGCCTCCAGCTGCACCGCCGTTCATTCTGCCACGGCATGACGGGCTGATATTACTCGATGTTCCTGATGTATATGCAGGACTGCATGGTATTATCGATGTGAGATAGTTGTAATGGGTGGTAGTGGGTGTGTCACTATGCTGGCTGTGCAACGGCTTTGCAAATGCATTAATTTGCATATTTTCGCACCAGACCTGCATGCGTAATCGTAGCCACAATCGCAATAGCGATACATGATGAATCAGGCCCTTATTCATTTATTAAATAATTTTCTTTGCAGTTGATTTCTAAGTAATGTGGGGTACACATTTGGCCGACACTGGCCGGCCGGCTAGTGGACCGACCAATTTGGTAAGTATGCGGATGGGCATACACTTACAGGTCCAATCGGCTGACTGATATGTCTTGCCACAGGAACCAGTTGTGAACCACAGAGGTTAAAAACTAGCTGGCGACTATTAGCTCCCCCAGCTCAAGAGGAGAGAACCCTGATTGTGACCTAGGGAAAGCCAGGGTTAGTAGTACAGCAGCATTTTCTGGGAGCTGAGGAGAGCAGGCAATGCTGAACCTGGTACAGTGTTATTGTGGCAACACACTCTGCTTACAGGATGAAAACATTTCTTTCTAGGCACTACTGTAGCAAATAGAAAAATTATGGATGAGATTTATCAAAGCTTGGAGAGAGATAAAATGAAGAGAGATAAAGTACTAACTAATGAGCTCTTAACTGTCATTTTATAGGATGTGTTTGAAAAATGGTAGAAGCTGATTGGTTGGTTCTTCATCTCTCTCCAAGATTTGATAAATCTCCCCTCAAAAAAATGCTAACAGACAGGGCCAAAGTAAACAAAGGAATGTTGTAATACAGGCAGCAAAAATCATTTACAAGGATCAGAGCAGCAGACAAAGTTAACAGGTAATCAACCCAAAGAACATACATCAGGCTTCAACTGTGCTAAAAACCTACCGCCAGACATGGGCTTATTTATGAGCTCTTGGTAGCAGGCACAAATGCATTTCCTACATTCATCATATGGCTGGTTTCCATCTCTCCTAGAATACCAGATGGACAAGACCATTTATAGGGAGAAATTATTCTGTCATTGCTCTCTAAACAGAAAGCATACACCTAATTGCATGCACTACAGTATATCTTTTCAATCTTATTTACACAATTTGAATACCTTTTATATATTTAGGTCATACTTGCCTACCCTCCCGGTTTGGCCGGGAACCTCCCAAAAATCGGGTGCCATTCCCAGCCCCCCAGAAAGGCAGACAAGCCTCCTGGACCCCGGCGACATGTCCGCACCCCCCCTTCATGGTTGTAAGTATAAACCCCAGCAGCAGGGGGGCCGGTGATGTGATTCATGCTGAATCGCGTTATCGTGGCTCCACCCCCGGCTGCACAATGCGATTAATCATGGCATTGTGAAGACGGGGTGGAGCCACGATGACGCAATCTTGCTGTCATGCCCCCATGCTCTGCCCCCAACAACGCGCCAGCTGCCGGGCTCCGCCCAATTTGATCGCGTCATGCCCCCAGCCATGTAAGCCCGACAGCTCCCTCCCGGAAGGAGGGAGCTAAATGTCAGCAAGCCTGATTTAGTTTGCACAAGGTTTTCACTTTGAAGGTTAACTATACCGACTTTACTAAGAATTGAGAATGGTCAAGTTTATTTTTTTTTATCTCGATTTGCATTGCCGAATCTCATGTGATTTTCCTGTTTTTCATCTCTCAAATTTACTAGGAAGTCAGTTTAGCTGAAAGTGACATGGGTGATGGTAAAGCAGATTGAGATATCTTCCCAGAGTTGCAAGTGAAGATGAGATTACTCACCCGAGATTGCAGTGTTTTCTCTCTGCACATCTCTCCCAAGCTAGAAGCCAGCACATATCAGTGAGATCTGTGCTGGCTTCTTGTGTGTTAACACCTTTAAAAAACGAGTTTATTGTTATTAAAAAAAATACATTGGGCCCCCCCCTAAAGCTGAACCAGCCCCGGACTTGCAAGCCAGTCCCGGTACCTAAAATTACGGTAAACAAAACGAATAGGGTTCCACCGTAAATTAGGTACCAGCACCAGGCTGCAGGGCAAGTCCTAGTTTTAATTATAGGGGGAAAAATTGCATAGGGGTACCCCTATAATTAAAACCAGCACTGGACCCTTTCTAGTGGGGTGCTATGCAAATTCGCAGAGAAAACAGCAAATCGCATCTTGCACCTAATTGAATTGACCCCCTAATAGTTATCTGGCATCTCCAGTTTTTATTACGTATTAGTTTTATAATAAGCGAGAAAGTGTCTGTCTGTTTGTCCTTTATGCACAGCCAAAGTTTTGTACCTAACTCCACCAAATTTGGCTTGGTGGTGTAGTTGGACCAGGATTACGTTTTTGCCTAGGTTTGAACTTCGCCAGGGCCACACACTGTCACATAATCCTATAAATCTGAGACACTCTTAAATTACACAGGTTCTGGAGCTGATGAGCTGGCTTCATACACACACTCTCAGCACTCGATACATTCCACTCAATACATTCAGACTGTAGCAGACAGCAAAATCAATCCACAATCTTTGATCCTGACAAATCTTAGCATGTGAAGTTTATAGACAGCAGGGGAGATTGATCACAGCCACACAGTGCCACTGTGGGCGGGTCTCCTTCTGTCCAGGAAAGGGTCTCCATTCATTGACATTCCCCCCTGATGGCAGCCCTGCTAGATATGGTTTTCAATGTTAGTCTAAAGAGTGATTTAAGGGGGAGATTCAGGTGTGGACGCAGTGACAGGGATCACACAGATTCGCGTTCATCGGGAATTTGTGCATGCTACTGACCCGTATTGCACATGTGCAGTATTGATCTACAATCCCGCATGCAGTCCGGCAGCAGACTGGTGGCGACAGCCTCAGTTTCCCAAAACGGAGGCGTGTCGCCATCATTGCGGGGGAGTGGAGAGGCCAGGTTCTCAGTTGGCTGATGGAACTTTCCTGGCCTCTTTTACTCATCTGCAGGGGTCAGCTTGCATGACCTCATGGTCACTCAGCCAGCCGAAGGGATTGCAGATGATCCGATACTGTGTCCTTGGATGCAGCTCGGATCAGTAATACATACAGGAGGCGTAACACCTCCTGCTGCATTACCATATTAACATATTAGCAGCTGCGATAGCATATCTGTCTGCAGCTGAATCACCCCCTCTGTTTTGAAATTAAAGTGATTTCGGAAGTTATACATTTCTCTGTTTTGTAAACTAGTCTGCTCCTAATATACCCCATTCCAAACGGTATGAGAATATGCAATTTACTCCTAATTTGCATAGTTATCCAGGTTATAGGTGAGGACAATGTGTCCTCACCTATGTGTGCTAGTCTACAACCTTAATATTTTCTGCCTTCCCTTGTCTGTCCATCCCCAGCCTATGCCTTAATCCCACCCTTAAGAACTGTCTCACACTGTGAGGAGGTAAAATAACTGCAAAGGTTAAAATAAGCAGTTTTGTTTTAAGGCCCAGTAACTATGAAATATGTTAAATAAATTGCACATATTTGGTATTACTATGTTCAGGAGAACTAGCACCTTACATGTTAGGAGCAATGCTAGTTATATTAGAGCAGTGCCGTAACAGGGGCTCTCAGTGCCCTGTGAAGATACCGCCCCCTTTGCGCATGAAGTCATGGTGTTGCACATAGGGCCTAATTCAGACCCGCTTGCGAGCGCATAGCACTCGCAAGCGGGTCGATGGCTGGGCAGTGCGCATGCGAAGCGTGCACACTGCGTGTGCGCAAGCCCCGTAGCGAGTGAATTTTCACTCACTGCGGGACTCACTACAAGACGGGGTGGCTGTCGATTGTGATTGACAGCTCACCCCGTTTTGTAGGCGTGCAGGGGGGTGGCTGGACAAACAGAGCCGTTCCTGAAGGAACGCCTGCCATTTGTGGGCGGCCCTACTGACATCACCCGTGATGTCAGTAGTGAGCTTCCTGCTCAATGGGGCTTGCGGTGGACGAGACCCTACCACAAGGGTCTTGTCGCAAGCGCGATGGTCGCGACCATCGCGACCATAGCCTGGCCGCCCGCTAAAGCTGTGGGTGGTCACCCACAGCTTAGCAAGTGGCCTGGAGGCTGGCCAAAAGAAAAAAACAGGCCACCCTGATTCAGAGCGAGCGCTCACAAAGAGCATCCGGCTCTGAATCATGGCCATAGTGAGCTGGGCTTCTGACACCTGGAACTGCAGCAGTGTTCGGAGAGTCTTGAAGATGCTCCGGGCAGCTGTAACTACGGCAGAGTGACTGTGTGTAGTGTCCAAAGGACACTACTGATGGCACTGCCACAGCGATACTGACTGCAGGGTTACACACCCCTAGTTCCAGCCCTGCATTAGAGCTACTAAGATAAAAATCATGAAAGACTGTTTGTTCCAATTCTATACTGAAATATAAAAAGCTATATAAAACTCACTTGAGTAGATAAGGAAATAAAATCCCTCTGTCCATCAGATGATGAAATAAGTCATAAGAGTAAGGGGCCATAAGGCTGTATTTATCTCACATTGGTTGATTTTGGTTTATATGCATTTTCAACTGTAACGTACACTTGGTTGGGGCAAAACTGGTCCCGTTGAAAGTTAAGACTGATAGCCAATCCAGTGGCAAACGCAGGATTTCTAGAGGGAGGTTTCCAAATGCTTGATTTTAGAGTGAGTGTGGCCAGTCGATGAAGAGGGCATAATTAGCACTTATGCAGCTTTAATATACTACATACAAAGTATGTGTTGCATATTTCCAGTATATACAGGACCAGCGATCACAGTAAGCCATTAGATGTGGCAGTAGATCCATCCTGTCTTAGCTGAAGGTTTTTTTCAGATGTGGCCACCATTCCAGAGCATTGGAGCAAGTCCAGGGGTCTGTGGGAGCAGCAGTTCAACCTAGCACTGCCTTGGACATATTGTCTGGATAGTGTATTATTATACAGTATTAATAATTAACCCTATTGATGGTCTATAGCAGTGCACACCTAACAGTGCATGTTTTCCACATTTCCTAGTTGGTGTACAGGTATATATATTACTGGCTGACACATTTTAAATGATCCACAGATGGTGCTAATCATTTCATTTGTGATACGGAGTAGAACATGCAGCACTAGTAACATTGTATTATATTACTATTTCTATTGTAGTCATGGTGTGTGCTGGGGAGGGGGGTTTCCAGGCAGATGGAACCCCCCCTGCGTTTGCCTATGCAATCTCCACCACCTCTGAAGACATTTAGTAACCCGATCATTACAGCTACCTGCTAAATTGGGGACACACCCAAAATGCTCACTCATCACCTATTCAACCTTATTTATGTCTCATCCCGCATTACAAATTCTTTCTTTTGCAAATAGCTGCAGGTACAATTGGAAACACATTCCGTGCCAAGCCCCTTTTCAGCAAGAAATGCCTGGGCTCTCCCAGCTCCTGTAGAAGGAACAATATTCTCCACAATTGGCACCATCTTGATTTGTAACCACACAAATAGACACAGCAGTGCAAAAATAGAGGTATGACTTCCTAAATCATAATTTGCATGGAGGGCACATGTATGCTCATTATTAAGTAGCTGACCTGGCAACTCTACCTCTAAACTCCATTAAGACAATTTCCTACAATCTCTGAGGTTTACATCACGCTCTAGTTTTTAACTGACAAATTATGAGAATACGGTTAAAATAAATGACTCCTGATTACTTCTTCACACAATGGATTTTACGAGCGTCTTTTTTCACAGCTTGCTATCTCTGCCGTTGTAAAATGTTTTATTTGTATAACTACTGGCACCAGTACGTTTTCCTCTCAATAACAGAGTATCAAGTTAAAAAGCATGTCCTGTAATATTTCTCAAAATTGGAAACACTTTAAATGTATAACATTAAAGACTCCGTTAGAAGTCTTTCATGTACTCAATGAGCTCAGAGTTTCAGGAGATCTCTAGTTACCTCTTTAACCACAAGCAAACAAACTTTTCTTACAGCTTTCTGTTTACCCTCAAGGGATCTCCGTCAGTATTGGTTTGTGTTTCTTTGGCTATTCAGGTCAATTTGTTTGACAATCGACTATATTATTTTATAACTGTAACTTTTCTCTTTCTGTAGATAAATGCATTCTTATTATGAATCATAAATGATTACTGTATACACGCTTTGGAAATTTCTTCTATATCTTGCAGATACACATATTAAATCTAATGCTTCATTTGTGTACTTGGGAAATTGATATGTCAGGAAGTGAAATTGGTTATCTGTTTATAAATATGCCCTTCTATATATGGTGATTGCAAAGATGTCATTATTCTAGTAAAGAAATAAAACAACTTTTAACTAAAATGATACTTTCTATGGAAATTCATCTAGAAACCATTTTAAACCGGTTTCCAAATTATTAGGGTGCTGAATGTATTTTTCATGCAATATAAGAATTTTAAAGCAAGAGGTTCAGCCAAAATAGAATTATACTTTCAAATCAATTTGATGCACTGTACTATTAGAAATCTCTAAATTAAAAATGTCTTGGATAAACGGTACAGGCCCTTATTGATAAGAAAAACTACACTAGACTGTCCTTATTGTGCTAGGTTCCACTAACGATGATTTAATTTTCTATTAGTTTCAACTTTGATGCTGTGAAAATTGCCTTTGGGCAGCAGATGGTTAGATGCTAAATCACGATTTAAATTATAGTCCAATAATGCATTTAATAATCTTGATGCTAGTGATTAGCATGTGCAATCATTCATGACAATATAGTCACCTTTTAACCTTCTCCATAACTCCTTCCTCTTTTCCACCATCAAAATGAAATCAATCAACAAACATTACCAGTAATGAATTTAAAGTCTATTGTTAAACAGCAGACATACATCCTTATGCACTGTAATACTTCTGCAAATATATCACCAGGCATAAAGAAACATCCTCATCTCTGGGCCTTATATCTAAAGATAAACTGATTTGTTAGGTGGTCGGAACTAACTAGTCATGAGTCAGCAAATCAACTGATATGACCTGATTTAAATAATTGAAATGTTCTATGATATTACATCTAATATACATTTAGCATAACTGTCAGCAGGGTTGTGAAGTTATGGGCCAAGGTGTGTGTGTGCTGTTACTGTCACTAGCAGCAGGAACATGAAGGATCTTTTAGAGGAAAAATAGAAAATGGTGAAAACTGGTCCAGCCTATGAGACACTATCAATATTATTAATTATAACTCACGTGCATGTTATGGTGCGCTGTACATTGAAGGTGTTATGATGGCATGCAGTATGGGGGTAAATGTAATAACCTGCAGGTATGGCTGAGTTCCATGCAGAACTGTCTGATGTTTTAAAGGGAATGGGTATGAAATCACGGCAGTCAGTATACCTGCTGTCAATATACCGACAGCAACACCCCGATGCTTAGGATCCCGACATGGGTCGGGTAAGTATATCCTCCCCTCTTGTCCCCCTAACCCTCTGTTTCTACATCCTAACACTAACCCTCCCCCCACCCATCCTATCCCTAACACTCCCCGTTAGTGCATAAACCTAACCCTCCCCCCTTGGTGCCTAAACCTAACTTTCCCCCTCCCTCGCGGCTTAGTCCTCACCATCACCGCTATACTCACGTTAGGCATCCTGGCTGTTGAGATTCCGTTTTCGGGATGTCACCTACTGTCGATATTCCGGTGCCGGTCTTCTACACCGGTAGTGACATTCTAGCCCCGGGATTTTTTCAGCCGGGGTGCTGCATGTCGCTATATTAACTACATCACGTTTTAAAGTAGCACATTTTTCAAAGGCAAATACAACCTGCTTTTGGCTTTTAAATGACTGCTCCTTTAAAACATTGGGCAATCTTGCACGGAATTCGCCGATGCATCCAGTCTATTACATTTACCCCATGGTCTGAATGTCAACATTTAGAATGTCGACATATACAGAATAAGGTATTATAGGTTCAATACCCCCCCATATATTTTCCCCTCCCCCCTTTTCCCCCCCTTTTTTTCCCCCTCTAATTTACCATCTCCTTTTCCTTTTTCTCACGGCATTCCTCATTATTTCAGTTTTCTTCTTTTATTTTTTATTTCTATGTATATTTGACCTTTATTTTCTACTAATATTTATTTATTTATATATCTATTTATTTACTTAAAATTTTTTTTTCATATTTTCATTTTATTTGTGTATATCTGTATGTCACCACCTTTTCACTCATTAGTCAGAGATATGGCAGATTAATATTTATACAGATTAATATTTATACACTAAGGGGGTCATTCAGACCCGCTCGCGAGCGGCAGTATGCTCGCAAGCTGGTCGATGTTCCCCACTGCGCATGCACGCGACGGAGGGAGCTCCATCGTGCGCATGCGCGAGACCCGGGGAGCGACGGGCTTTCCATCGCTCCGGGTATCGCACCAAAGGGAGCGTGCTGTCGATGTTGATTGACAGCACGCCCCCTTTGGTGGGCGAGCTGGGGGTGTGCCTGCCAGACGGAGGCATTCCCATGGGAACGCCTACCGTCTGAAGCCGGCCCCACTGACATCACTAGTGATGTCAGTGGGAGTGATTTTGGCTCTGATAGAGCCAAAATCACTCCAGGGCTTGTGGCAGGGAGACCCTATTGCAGGGTCTCCGTCGCAAGTCCGATGGTCGCGATGGTCAAGACCATCGCGACCATCTTTTTGGCCGCTCGCATATGCTGTGGGTGGTCACCCACAGCTATACGAGCGGCCAGGAGGCCGCTCCATTTTCATGGAGGAGGGCCCTGATTCAGAGCGAGCGCTCTGGTCAGAGCGTTCAGCTCTGAATCAGGCCCTAAGGCATAATATTCACTGTGAACTTAATTGAGGAACACTTTAAAATATGTATTCCCCCTTTTTTTTTTCCCTTATCACAATCACTTAAGTGTCTGCTCACGTTATTCTTTTAGTATTAATGTCACAACTTATCTCAAGTTATACCTTTAATTATATGATTGTTACTCTAATACTTACGTTATTCTTTATTTCACTTCTACTATTACCTATAATCATAGCACATTATTGTCACACAGGTCTTGCATGCATATTTGTTTTTTCACATTTATTTCTTCCATTCTCATGTTTCCTTTTTTCATTAACAATTTATTTTATTTTTTATTTTCATTTTTAATAAATATCTTTCTCAAGATTTAATTATAATCCCGTATTATTATATTATATATTATTCTCCAGGTTTTCTTTTGGTTATATTTTTCTTGAGAACACTGTAATAACTTTATATAGCCAACAAGTATCATTGGATAAAAAATCCCTTATGAATAGGAACCTCTTTCTTTAATATTATTGAAATACCTCTGTATCAATCTTTAGCAACGGATTAAAGTATTTGTGCCTCTTCTCATATTTTGAAAGTCTATACAGGACTTTCTTTGGTGCCATTATTGAATCAATGACCAAACAACGAACAGCAGGCACACATAAGGTTAATTTTGGAATATGTTCCAGTCCTTCTTGCCTGAATCAGTGTTTAATCACACTGATAGGCTGAGTGGCATGTCAATCCAGACCCTACTCTTAAATGATTGGTCAGTTCCTCTCCCCAGCACTATATGACACAGGAATTTTCTTCCTGTGGTTACCCCCGTGACCAAGCTACCGGCGAAATGCGCGTTGGGAGAGACGGATGCTCGTGGCTGCGCAGCACGCGGCATCCTCCTAGCAAGTTTGTACCCCAGTGGGATTATATTTTTGTATTTATCCAGTTACTCTACTACTCTTGAGTCTGCACATATAGCGCATTGCAGCCTATATCATTTTGATATGTATTCCTTCATTCAGTGACTGTTTGCATCTCTGTTCCCAGAGACACCAGTACGCTTCATTTTATTTCTTTTTATACTGCTCCTCTCACTTGTTCCCAATTTATGTGGAGCATGAGTAGGACACAGCGGTGCATGGGCATTATAATTACATAGAGTCAGTAGATTGCACTCGGGTATATTATCTGCTTCACAGATTACTGTATTGCCGACGGCATTTATTATTTTTTATAAGCTGTATTTAATCCTATTATGGACATTATTGAACTTATACACACCTACTAATATTACCCCTTTACATCAAAGGGGGTTGTGTCATATATGATATGTAATACATGAGGTAGCCATATCTATCATTCTGGATACTCCTGTTATAGCTTCACTTGTCATGCATGTGATCTTGGAGAACTATCTCCTGTTATTATAGGCGATACATAGTGATATTAATATATTTATTTACTGTGTCTGATGTTATATAAAAGAGCACAGACAATATACATCTAACAGGATATCTATATCCAATTATCTCCTGTTATTATAGGCGATTCATAGTGATATTAATATATGTATTTACTGTATTTGCCATTACATGAAGGAGTATAGATTGCATACGTCCAATGGGATATCCTTATCCAATGTTACATGTTTAAAATTTCAGATGTCTTTTTGAGATCAACAGTGGTAATCAATTGAGTGTCACATATTTTTGAATACCAGAATATAGCACCTGTGATTTCTATGTCTTAATTTTCTCCATCACAAGTGCTTTCATTATTTCTATCCATTTTTGTCCGTGATATTTCAAATATTTAGTAGGTCTGTGAATTAAGAATACAGCTAATATGGAAGGTCTTTTCAGAAATAAATGAATAATTTGTTATCTGCACGATAGGTGGTTATGATCACTATTATTATTCTATGTATCAACCAAATGAATTAATGGAACACCCTGTCCACACTGTCTGAATTTTCTGACATTTCTATTAACTGCGGGCTATCTCATCAAAGTAATTCTCTCATTGTGTGTCCGATGTTTTATGTATGACACTCGACAGCAGAAATGAAATATGAGCAACGTCGCTGTTAGTCTGTTGTTTCCACAGGCAATTTGTTCTCCGGTAATCTCTCACTCCTCATAGATAGCTTATAGCATAGGTGAGGAGCAGCAGAATGAGGAGAGGCAACACTATGCCTGGACTTTTCTGATTACTTTCATACCCACTACCCATTATGAAGGATGTGTTTATAGGTACTACTGCTACAAGATTATATGATTTTTCACAATAATCTAACCATACTACATACATTGCTTAATATTTCGCCAGTCTCAGGGTGTGATCTATCCTATCTATATTTAATATTGTGTGTATTGTCTTATGTATATTGTATTGCGTTTATGTGTACTTTTTTGGATATTCATTGGATATTTCATGTGTCAGATTACGTTTTTTAGACATTTGTAATAAAGGTTATTTTTTAAGGACACATACCTGTGTCCTGTCCTTGACAATATAGTATAAGAGTGCTCACATGACAGAGTTCCTTTTCCTGTTTTCTTTTTATATACAGAATGTCACCAGTCAACATGTTGACATTGGCAATGTCAACACTGACATAAATGTGAGCATTGTCAGAATGTCGACACTGTGAATGTCGACACCCAATTAAAGGGTTAAGGTTAGGCTGCAGTTAGGGTTAGATTTGGGTTAAATTTAGGCTGAGGTTAGGGTTAGATTAGGGTTAAGATTAGGCTGCAGTTAGGGTTAGATAAGGGTTAAGGTTAGGATGCAGATAGGGTTAGATTAGGGTTAAAGTTAGACTGCGATTAATGTTAGATTAGAGTTAAAGTTAGGCTGCAGTGAGGGCTAGAAAAGGGTTAAGGTTAGGCTGTGGTTAGGGTTAGATTAGGGTTAAGGTTAGGCTGCAGTGAGAGTTAGAAAAGGGTTAAGGTTAGGCTGTAGTTAGGGTTAAATTAGAGTTAAGGTTAGGCTGCAGTTATGGTTAGATAGGGTTAAGGTTAGGCTGCAGTTAGGGTTAGATTAGGGTTAAAGTTAGGCTACTGTTAGGGTAATTGTTAGTTTTAGCTGTAGATTAAAAATTAATGCAAAATCACATTGTTGACATGTTGCATGTCACCATTCACATTGTTGACTTTGTCATTGTTGACATTTGACCTGCCGACATTCCATACATGTCAACATTCTGAACATCGTCATTCAGACCATGTTGACATTTTGGTATTGACATTCTAAAAGTTGATGTAATATACCAGAGCAGTGATGATGCAAAATAAAATAATAGGAAACTGAAGATAAAGATGTCCCTGCTATATGGGAGATGTATAAAAACCTAAAGAGGATAAGTGGAGCAGTTGCTCATAGCAACGAATCAGCTACTAGCTAGAAATCCTTATTCAGACTAAAATGTGCACTGAATTGAATATCTCTGGGAGCTCACTCCTGGTTCTATTCAATTCCCACTGAATTGAATCGTCCCCAATAATAGGTAGAAGCTGATTGGTTGCTATGGGCAATTTCTCTAATTGTCCTTTTTAGAAGGTTTGATACATCTCCCCCTATATGAGCTTATGATCAAAGTAGTGTGGATAACAATTGATACATAAGGTATAATAACAATGGTAGCTAGCAGCCATTGACACTGCTGTATTTGTACAGCTACCAGTAGGGTAATGAGCAGAGACAGTGGAAGGTTGGGACATAAAAGATGAACTAATTACTGTATTTTAGACATTTTAATAATAAGTTGCTGGCAGTCAGAATGTGTTTTATAATTAATATTACCCAAATGTGGTACCCCCAGTTTTGTAATGTGGTACCCCACTGGGGTTATGAACCTGTAAATAAATAGTGCATGTTTTGTATCTAGTTACCACACATTTACTGTAGTTTAACTGGAAAACCATAAAACCTATGATGAACTGACACTGTGAGGACAGGACTTTAGAAACATCCATTTCATGAACTGTAAATGCAGGATCTGCAGGACCGCATTGCACTGCCTATATAGTCACTCAAGCTAATTTACCTGTACATAGTGGAACAACCTCATTCCTCATCAGAATAAGGATATTACACCAGAAACTTAATTTAATTACCTTTGGGGCGTTTTGGTTAAATTAGACAACTTAGCTGCAACTTTTATTGGCATTTAATTGTATACCATCAGCATCACTCTACCATAGACTATTGCAATATGTGCACCAACAAAAGAATTCTTGGCCAAAAGTTTATAATTTAGAAAGAAACCTTACTGTGAATAATACAGGGTTTGTACCTGAGACAAGAGCTGTGAAATACTAACCCATTCTACCCCAACAGCACAAGCTCTGGAGCTCCTTTAAAATAATCTTTTGTTGGAGTGTATTTTATATTTAAATGTTTTGAATGAATGTATGAGAAGCTGTTTCTTTGACTTTTGTGTCCCATGTTTATGTGAGAAATTGTTTCCTTGAATAAAGAAAATCTACTTGAAAACAAAGGGTACAATTATTTGTATGTCAGGAATAATCCTCTTTATCTCTTTGGTAGAATAGGAGAATAAAATTAAGAAAAGCAGAGAATCTTACCTTACCCAGTAAAGTACTTAAACAACATACATTACAGGTGATGTGAAGGTGTTACCAGCATGTGAATTTACTTTATATGTATTATTTTTTACATGCTGATTGACAATGACATACTACAGGCAAATTGTTTTGTTGTTTTGTTTGTTTCATTTCCTAATTAGGAGTGATATGTGTGTGTTTTTGTGTAAAAAACCCATACTGCCTCTGAGGTAGCAGTCAGAGAAGTGATGTGGCCACTCACCCCAGCACTCTATACATTTTGGTATTTACCATCTTCATCAATGGAAGGAAACTAATTGCCAAGCCACAGACTGGAAAATTCAAGGTCCACTCCTGATATTGATGATGATGAAGAGTATCGAACAAAGCATATGGCTAGGGGTAGTTCACCTGTAAAGATATGTATAACTCTCCATATGAAAATAAATATGCACATGTAGGGAGATTTTAATTAGCCCTGATAATTTTGGGGGGGCAAAAAGACCACGACTTATTTGTATTTTTAAGCTTTGGGCAATTCGATTGGACCCTATTGTTTTGTGGCCGAAAATACATGGTGATGAGTTCACAGACCTACTATATGTGTTTTCACTGTCACCTTGCCAAAAACAGGCAATCTGGCTATCTGGGAGGCTCCTGCCCCCCCCCAAAGAAAATAAATAAATACTGCTGAGGCCGCGCTTTGGTGCTAATTGGATAGCCCCGGGGGATAATTCAATTCCCTCTTAGTTCCATACAAGCAATGCTGGAGCAATTATTGCCAAATTACAGTTCAACCCATAGAATCAGACCCTCTATGTCTTAAAATTTGCTCTATCCTCTAAAATACTTTATTTTAATTTTTTTTATTAAATAAAAGTGAATTATGAAACATTTTGACCATATTTTGTTCATTTTTAGATCATCCATTTCATAATTTCACCTATTTCTCAATTTTTTTTTGTCTTGAGTAGAATTTATGTTGTAATTTAGGCAGTTGTTTTAATAATAGTTTTATTAAATTTCAAACCTCCTATATGCAGTGTCTGTTTTCAACAAGCTGTTAGCAATACTGCACCACTTGTTATACTTGCAATAAATTATATCCCAGGGTCTTTTTATGAATACAGAATCCAATATTATCAACCCAACTTTTCTGTTATACAGCAACGGCAAAGGATGTTCATTGAACAATTTCACTGATAAAATAAATATTGTTCTATATAAACATGGTATCATTAGCTATCAGCATTTAAGCTGTGTTTTAGCTACAGAAAATTTAAAACAAAAAATATTTTTATCATATTGACCTAATCCATCATTCACAGTGTTGTTTTAGAACAAATACTCATCCCCATTTTTCAAACTCCACACCATGCTGTGTGACATTATGAAACATGCACTGATGTTATTTTTCAGTATTATATAAACTTCTGGATAATTGCAACTTAACCATCACCCATCATGTGACAAATTATAAATTGTCAATGTCTTACCTTGTATCCCAGTAGAAACAGGGGCACTATTGATTAAGCCATTTACACCACTCTTGTGCTTGTGTGAAGGGGTGAAGATTGTGTCTTTTTCCAAAGGAAGGGGAATGCAAGATCCATCACTTTCTTCCCACTTTCCTTGACCCCCTTCTCCATAGGCAACCCTCACTCAGCATAACCTTGTGACGAAACTAAGATATCGATATTTGGTAGTGATGGGAGAAAGTGTGTGAGATGTCGCATCGGGGAAGAGGTACATCCAGATTTTATTCAAGTTACAACAAAGAATCCTACAAGTGTTATGATCTTGGCATTTATGACAGCAGATGCTGTAGGCCACCTTTATGTCATAGATGGTACACTGAACACCAGAAAGTACATTGACACCATAATACAACCAAAACTTTTACCTTCTATCAGGGATCTTTTTCCAGATAATGCCCCATTTTTTTTCCAGCAGGATTCAGCTCCCTGCCATGCTGCACGGATATGCAAAAAGGGGTACACGGAGAATGACATACAGGTGCTGGCATGGCCAAGAAACAACCCAGACCTGAACCCCATAGAACATTTGTGGTTCTGTTTGAAAAAACTGGTACACCTGAGGTATCCATCCAATAAAAGACAATTAATTGAGGCTATAATTGTCTCATGGCACTACATAAAAAAGAAGCAAGAGCTCCAAACATTGGTTGGCTCAATGACACATTGCTGTGCTGCTGTCTTGAAAAATAAAGGATACCCAACGAAATACTGATAGGACAGTAACATCATAAGTACACAGGGATTTTCAGCCTAAGTGTTGATTTCACTGCATAACTTCCCTTGTAATGCAAATATTTGACCTCTGTTTATTGTGTTGAATTCAGCATTAAATTTCCTTTCATTTGATATATGAATCATTGCACTGCGTGAAGAGTAACAGTTTTTATAAGCATTCAAAGTTGAAAAACATTCAATTTTCAAAGTGTCCGCAATTTCGGCCACCACTGTGTATATATATATATATATATATATACTAGGGATGAGCGGGTTCGGTTCCCTGAGAACCGAACCCACCCGAACTTCGGGGATCCGGGGCGATCCGAGCCCAAGCTCGGATCTCCCTGTCTGCCCCGGATCCCTCTCCCGAGGCAAAACCTCGAGATCTGCTGTCGGATCTCGAGGTTTTGCCTCGAGCGGCCATTTAAAAAAAAATGCCTTTGCCTTTAATGGGCAAAGTGCTGATTGGCTGACAGAGCCGTCTGTCACGGCTCTCAGCCAATCAGCATTATGGTGCTCATTTGCATGTAGCACGGACTCGTGAGATCCGTGCTACATGCATCTGTGTGATTGACAGTGACACAGAGCACAGATGGGTCAGTGAGACCCGTCTGTGCTGCTGTGTATTTCAATGACACAGATGCACGCACGGACCAGGAGATCCGTGCTACTTGCATCTGTGTCATTGACACAGAGCACTAACGGGTCCGTGAGACCCGTCTGTGCTGCTGTGGTAAATAAAAAAAAAAAAACCTGTGTAAAAAGAGAAAAAAATGGCGTCCTCCCCCCCAAAAAAAGAGCAACCAGCCCCGGGCATTAGTGACCCAGTGCTGGGTGTGCTTAAATACAGGGGACAAACGACATAGGGGTCCCCTGTACTTAAACACAACCAGCACCGGGCTAGTCAGAACCAGAGCTGGTTGCCAAAATACGGGGGACAAACGACGTAGGGGTCCCCCGTATTCTGCGCAACCAGCTCTGGGCTCTGATCCGGTCCTGGTTCTGGAAATACAGGGGAAAAAAATGAGTAGGGTTCCCCTGTATGTTCCAGAACCAGCACTGGACTTTTTCTAGCGGGGGGCTGATGCCACAGCCAGGGGAGCCCTTTCACCGGGCCCCCCAGCCGCAGCATCAGCCCTGACCGCTAGTCAGCCCAGGCCGGGGATCCCTGGAGAGCTGGGGACCCCCCCAATAAAGGGGTCACCCTCTCCAGGGCACCCCAGGCCCAGGCTGATAGCCCGGGGCTATCCCCGCCACCCCTGGTGGCGGTGGGTGGCGGGTTGATTGTGTGGTGTGGTGTAAATAAAGAATATCAAACATTGTCTTTACAAGTAGAACTGCAAGTCCCAGCAAGCCTGCCCCGCATGCTGGTACTTGGAGAACCACAAGTACCAGCATGCAGGGCATTAAGGGCCCACTAGTACCTGTAGTTCACCTGTAAAAAAATGTTTAAAAAAAACACAGGACACACACACCGTGACAGTATAAGTTTATTAAACATACATACACACACACACACACACACACACATGTACACATACTCACCTATGTAACCCTGTAGCATCGGTCCACTTGTCCGGTAAAGTATCCATAGGGGACCTGTGAAAAAAAACATACTCACCATCTCCTATGCGAGGTTCTGTCCTCTTCGTTCCAAAGTAGGCATCCCCGGACTTGGCAAAAAAAAAAAACGAAAACGCGATCCACGAACTTAGTACCGTTCTATAGAACGGTACTTCCCGAATGAGAGCTTAGCGGCGGGGTATCACCATGGAAACCCCGCTGCTAAGCGTTCATTGGCTGAGAGAGGCCATCTCCCGTCTCTCAGCCAATGAACGGCTCCCTCCATTGTAGTCAATGCTGGGAGCCGCAAGGTTATTAAAGTTTACCCTGCGGTTCCCACCATTGACTACAATGGAGGGAGCCGTTCATTGGCTGAGAGACGGGAGATGACCTCTCTCAGCCAATGAACGCTTAGCAGCGGGGTTTCCATGGTGATACCCCGCCGCTAAGCTCTCATTCGGGAAGTACCGTTCTATAGAACGGTACTAAGTTCGTGGATCGCGTTTTCGTTTTTTTTTTTTGCCAAGTCCGGGGATGCCTACTTTGGAACGAAGAGGACAGAACCTCGCATAGGAGATGGTGAGTATGTTTTTTTTCACAGGTCCCCTAGGGATACTTTACCGGACAAGTGGACCGATGCTACAGGTTACATAGGTGAGTATGTGTACATGTGTGTGTGTGTATGTATGTTTAATAAACTTATACTGTCACGGTGTGTGTGTCCTGTGTTTTTTTAAACATTTTTTTTACAGGTGAACTACAGGTACTAGTGGGCCCTTAATGCCCTGCATGCTGGTACTTGTGGTTCTCCAAGTACCAGCATGCGGGGCAGGCTAGCTGGGACTTGCAGTTCTACTTGTAAAGACAATGTTTGATATTCTTTATTTACACCACACCACACAATCAACCCGCCACCCACCGCCACCAGGGGTGGCGGGGATAGCCCCGGGCTATCAGCCTGGGCCTGGGGTGCCCTGGAGAGGGTGACCCCTTTATTGGGGGGGTCCCCAGCTCTCCAGGGATCCCCGGCCTGGGCTGACTAGCGGTCAGGGTTGATGCTGCGGCTGGGGGGCCCGGTGAAAGGGCTCCCCTGGCTGTGGCATCAGCCCCCCGCTAGAAAAAGTCCAGTGCTGGTTCTGGAACATACAGGGGAACCCTACTCATTTTTTGTCCCCTATATTTCCAGAACCAGGACCGGATCAGAGCCCAGAGCTGGTTGCGCAGAATACAGGGGACCCCTACGTCGTTTGTCCCCCGTATTTTGGCAACCAGCGCTGGTTCTGACTAGCCCGGTGCTGGTTGTGCTTAAGTACAGGGGACCCCTACGTCGTTTGTCCCCTGTATTTAAGCACACCCAGCACTGGGTTACTAATGCCCGGGGCTGGTTGCTCTTTTTTGGGGGGGTGCACGCCATTTTTTTCTTTTTTTACACAGGTTTTTTTTTTTTTTTTTACCACAGCAGCACAGACGGGTCTCACGGACCTGTCATTGCTCTGTGCCAATCACACAGATGCATGTAGCACGGATCTCCCGGGTTCGTGCTACATGCAAATGGGCACCATAACGCTGATTGGCTTCCTGTCTGCCACTGCAGTGCCACTCCTAGATGGGCCACGTGTTTGTGCCGCCCCCTTGTGTCGCTTAGCATAGTCATCCAGCTTCCTCGGTACAACCTTTTGGCCTAAAAACAATATTGTGAGGTGTGAGGTGTTCAGAATAGAGTGGAAATGAGTGGAAATTAATGTTATTGGGGTTATTAATAGCGTAGGAACAAAAAAAGGCCCATTTATGTGATTTTAGCGTTTTTTTTTTATTTTTTAAGAAAAAATCCAGATCCAAAACACAAAACCCAGAACCCAAAACACGGAAGGGTGGTTTTGGCAAAACCAATCCAGATCCAAAACACGAAGAAAGATCCAGATCCAAAACCAAAACACAAAACACGAAAAGTGTCCGGTGCACACCCCTAATATATACATATATATATATATATATATATATATATATATACATATATGTATGTATATATATATATATATATACACATATCTGGGGGTGCAGGAGGGGGAGTACATGCTATTTATGGGGGTGCAGGGGGATGCATGCTTTATATGGAATACAGGGGGGAGATGTGGTATACAGGGGGGCAGTAGTTTAATTTTTTTTACATTTAAGATCAGACGATTTTCCTCACTCCATTTGATCAAATGGTCAATCACATTATGATTCACCATCTCGTCTCCATCGTTAATGAGACCCACTATTGTTGTATCATTAGCGACCATCACAATATAATTTGATTCAAACAGAGATACAAGTACACAATCATAAATAAAAAGAGAAAATAAAATTAGACTTAAAACACCCCCCTATGGAGTACCGGTACTAAGAGTACCGGTACTCCATAGGGGAGTACCGGTACTCCCCTATGGAGTACTAATCCAAGATAGAGAGGACTTCCCTATCTTAACTTGTTGGGGTCTGTGACCATCACCATGGGCTATGGCGATTCATCAAAGCCATGTGTTATGACTATATGTATTTTGTGTGCCCAGGACAAAGGGGGTCATTCAGACCCGGTCGTTAGCGCCGAGGCGCTCGGACCAGGTCGATGGCCCCCCACAGAGCATGCGCACGAGGGCGCCGGCGCCGTCGTGCGCATGCGTGAGATGCGCTACGACCGACAGCGCCGGTCGTAGCGGGTCTTGATTCAAAGGGGGCAAGCTGTCGATATTGATTGACAGCTCGCCCCATTTGGAAGGCGGGCCGGGGGGGTGGCAGCCCAAACGGAGGCGTTACCATGGGAATGCCTACCGTTTGGGGGCGGCCCCACTGACATCACTAGTGATGTCAGTGGAGAGCTTCCGGCTCTGACAGAGCCAGAAGCTCTCCGGGGCTTACGACAAGGGAGACCCTACCCTAGGGTCTCGTCATAAGCCCCGATGGTCGCGATGGTCTCTGACCATCGCGACCATCACCGGAGCGGTCGTTAGAGCTGTGGGTGTTTCTGAGCGACCGCTTGCATCCTCCGACCGCCTCTGAATGAGGCCCAAAGTGTGTGTGTTACAATTCCCCTAAAGTATATATTTCAGAAATGGCTGCTTGCTATGAATGGGTACAGTATGGGGGAGTGGCCTAAATAAAGCTTTCCTTTATTTAGGCCACTCCCCCTTTTTGACCGGGTGCACCTCAGGCATGTGGGGAGTATCCAAAGTGTGCACCGGGTGTCACAAGACCCGGTGATGCCTCTGACTCAGGGTTAGGTACTAAGGGGGGAAGGTTAGGTTTAGGGTGTGGGGATGGGGTGTTTAGGTTTAGGCACTAGGGGGGAGGTTAGGTAGGTTCAGGCACCAGGGAGGGAGGGTTAGGGTTTGGGGAAAGGCAATTTAGGTTTAGACACTGGGTGGGGAGGATAGGTTCAGGCACCGGGGAGGGAGGGTTAGGGTTAGCATTCCGGAGCCTAGCCCTGGCAGTTAACGTCACCTTAAGAATCTGTTTAATCCTCCCCAGCAATGGTCACTTGCACATGCACAGTCTGATGACTGCTCATGAGCAGTAGCGTGGGCGGGTTCTGAACCCGGAAGTAAAGTGAAGCATTAATTATCACTTAACTTCTAACAGTCCTATTGGACATGCTGAGATGGAATCGGTATGAAATACCGCCGGCGGTTCGATTCCCAGCAGCAGTAGCCCGACACTGGAACAAATCCTGGCAGTGGCAGCCAGACAGCATTGGAAATCCCAATCGTCGTAAAGTAAGTAATGGCTAATCTAACCTAACCCCCCATAACCCTAACCCTCCTTAGGGGTGCCTAACCCTAACCTCCCCCCCAAGTGCCTAACCCTAATCCCCCCTGTAAGTGTCTAACCCTAACCCCCCCTTCCCCGCTGCCTAAACCTAAGTCCCCCTGGGGGGTGCCTAACCCTAACCCTCCCTCCCTATAGCCTAACCCTAAGCCTCCCGGGGGGATGCCTAACCCTAAGTCCCTCCCGGGTGTGCTAAACCTAACCCTCCCCCACCCGTGGCTGTCCGTTCGCGGCGCCCGGCATCCCTTTGATCAGGATGCCGGGCGCCGGTCTCCCAGCGCTGGTAAAATGAGCGGTGTCTACATCTAGATGCCGGGCATTTCACCCTCACCAGGATATGACAGTTGGGAAGCCGGCTGTCGGTATAATGTCAGCCAGCTTCCCGATTGCATCCCTGCTGAGACAGGGGATGTCACACCACCATCACTCGTAACACACGCCAGTGATGTGTGGCACCTCCCAGTGATGTGTGGGCATGCCCTTTTTTCAGCGTGAGTGCTCCCCAATTTTTTCAGTGGGCTATAATCACTATAACCTAGGAAGAGATCCTATTATAGAGAATTCTAAATATGCTTTATGACCCAGCATGCTTAAACCACCACAGGTCATTATTAGAAGAGTGTCTTAATGTTCTGAGTAGAGATGAGAGTGTTTGGATATCAGAGATCCGAACCCACCAGAACTTAGCGTTCCGAGCCAAGATCCGAGTTGGCTTGGGTTTTCTCGCCTGACTCGGATCTCAAAACAAGGCAAAACGTCATCATCCTGCAGTTGGTTTCTCACGGGTTTTGGATTGTATAAAAGTTACCCACGATCGCCGTCATTTTCATTCCCGCTGTGGAGAGTCAAGAGGAAGGAGGGGGCTGTGATCACTGTGCTGTGCTGTTGCTGTGTATAGGGGCTGGCTACTTTTGTCACTTGTAATGGGCTGGCTGCTTAATATCCATAGGGGCTGGCTGTTGTCCATAGGGGCTGGCTGGCTGTTGTTCTGTCCATAGGGGCTGTCTGTTGTCAATAGGGGCTGTGGCTGGCTGTTGTCCTGTCCATAGGGGCTGGCTGGCTGTTGTCCATAGGGGCTGGATGGCTGTGCTGCTGTGTTTTCCAGGGGGTGCTCTGTCCATCAGTGTTGCTCTTCACCCCCAGTGTGAAAAAAATAAAGTTTTTTTTTTGTGTGTGTGCGTTAGCCACACTTATCAGCAATGTAGATGCGCAGGGATGCTGCCTGTGTCATTTATCAAGGGCTACTGCCTCGGTCAGGGCTGCTCTCCCCTCAAGTGCCCCCCAAAAAATAATAAATAAATCAAAGTGCTTATGTTTTCTTTTGTGTGTGTGTGTGTGTGTGTGTGTGTGTGTGTGTGTGTGTGTGCGTTAGCCACACTTATTATCAGCAACATAGCTGTGCAGGGGTGCTGCCTGTGTTGTTTATCAAGGGGCTGCTGCCTCTTTCAGGGGTGCTCTTCCCTGCTCAGTGCAAAAAAACCCCCACAAATTAATAAGTGGATTTTTTCTGTGTGTGTGCATGTTAGCCACACTTATCAGCAACATAGATGCACAGGGGTGCTGCCTGTGTTGTTTATCAAGGGGCTGCTGCCTTGTTCAGGGGTGCTCTTCCCCAGTTTTAAAAATATATATATTTTTTGTGTGCGTTAGCCACAACTTAGCTGTGCTATAATTGCTTGGTGAACCTTCTGCAAGACCGCAGTGAGTATGGAGGACAGTCACATGACAGGAGAGCAGGATCCACATATCAGTCTTGTAGCTGCCAACAGCAGTCATGATGATGATGCAAGGCCGTCAACATCATCTATGAAAACCGATGCACCAGGGCTTAAGTCAGGCCATGTAAAATCAACTTTTACCCTGTTAAAGAAGAAAAAATCTAAAGCTAAGTTAGCTTTAGAGAAACAAAAAATTGGCATTATGCCATTCAATGCACGAAGTGGCAAGGAAAGGATAAGGCCTTGGCCTTTATTTATGACTGGTGGTTCTAGTTGTTATGATTTAAGGCCTTCTGCTTGTAGGAGAGGTACAAAAAAAATGTAAATTGTTAAGACAAGTAAGACACCAGAACCAACTGTGTGCTCTGAAAAGTCACAGATCCCCAAGGAGAGTCCAAGTGTGTCTGCGGTTGCCATGTATGAGCCTGACCTTTCTAATACTGTACTTGAAGAGGATCCTCCTTCCACCATTTGTGTGTCCTCTGCAAATGTAGGGATGAACATCACAAGTCAACATGCTGATGTAGAAATAGAGGATGCTTCTGTGGAATTGCACCAGGAGGATGAGTAGGATATTTATGTAGTTGGCGATAACAACAAGGATGATGAGGATGTTTATGATGATAAGGATGTTGATGCTGAGGATGTTTGTGTAAAAACTGTAAATCAGGCAACAGTTGTTGTCCATGGTGGGAAAAATCCCATTGTTGCTATGCCTGGGCAAAGGACGAAAAAATCTACCTCTCATGTGTGGAATTATTTCCACCCAAATCCGGACAACCTTTGCCAAGCCATTTGTAACCATTGCCAAGTAACAGTAAGTAGAGGTAAGGATCTTAGCCATCTAGGAACCTCCTCCCTGTTACGTCACTTGCAGTGCATTCATCAAATTAAAAAGGGTATTTAAAATTCAGAACCTTTCAATCAGTCCAGTGTCACCTAGCTGATCCCTTCTATCTGGATCCAAGCACCTGCAATCTCCACCACCAACACCTGCATCATCATCAACATCCTCAATCATGATCAGAAGTTGTCCTGCATCCAATTTCATAAGCATGACTGACTCCACTCCTATCCGTGATTCCTCAGAAGGATCCTTGAGTGCTATGCATGTTGCTGCTGCTGGGGGTGGATCTTCATCCCAGAAAGGGACCAAGAAGACTACTACTAGTAATAATTTAAAAAAACAATTGACTATTAAACAGGAATTTGATAGAGGAAGTAAGTATAACAGCTGTCACCCAGTTTCACAGCGGATCACTGACGCCATGACAGCTGTGCTAGTATTAGAAGGTGAAATAATAGAAAATGAGGATGATAGTGTGGAGGAAGTGCAAAAGGAGGATGAGGAGGAAATTTGTGTCCTATCTAACGCTAATGAGGATGTTGATGATGAGGATGTTGTTTGTGTAAATCAGCCACCAGTGGCAGCAGTTCTTGCTCATGATAAAAAGAAAGCCAGAAAATCCACGTCTTGGGTGTGGAATTATTTTAATCTAAATTCTGACAACAGTTGTGAAGGCATCTGTTCCATTTGTAAAGCCAAAGTTAGCAGAGGAAGGGACGATAACCATCTGGGCACCTCCTCCCTGTTACGACATTTGCAGCAAGTTCATGCAATTTGTTTAACAAAATTATCATTTGTAAACTAATAACAAGCAGTCCAGTATCAGCTACCAGCAGTTTGGACCAGCACATGCAATCTCTACCACCAGCACCCTCATCATCAACTTCCTCCATAATAGTCCTTCCAAAATATGTTTTGTGGGGGCCCATACAAACCAAGGAGTGCAGCCACGAAAGTGTCAGTCCTACTCGCTAAAGTGCTTGGTTTGTTAAACTGTGCATGTCCTTTTTAATATCCCACATAAGAGTGGGTGGGAGGGAAAATTCCATCTAGCACCTCTTTTCTTTACATTTGGCACAATTTGGGGCATTACCGACTGACATTATTATAGTTTATTAAACTGCCATCCTGTCTGCCACTGCTGTGTGGCAATGTTTCATAGATGCCCTACTGTATATTTTTTTAAATATATTTTTTTGTGCCTCTGCTCTGTTGTTTACTGCAGCCTTTGGCCTATATTGGTGAAAAATAGTGAAATCAATATTGTGAGCTGTGGGGTGGCTAAAAATGCATGGAAATGCCTGAAATGATTGTTATTAAGGTTAATAATACTGTAGGAACAAAAAGTCCCAAATTATGTGGTTTTAGCTGTTTATATAATTTTTTGGAAAAAATACAGATCCAAAACCGAAACCTAAAAATAAAACACCAACGATAGAGATCCAAAACCAGATCCAGATCCAAAGCACAAGGAGATACAGATCCAAAACCAAAACACGGGGGTCAGCGCACATCTCTAATTGCCGACTAACATTATTATAGTTTATTAAACTGCCATCCTGTCTGCCACTGCTGTGTGGCAATGTTTCCTAGATGCCCTACTGTATATTTTTTTAAACTGCCACGTGTTTGTGCCTCTGCTCTGTCGCTTACTTTAGCCAGCCAGCTCGCTACAGCCTTTGGCTTATATTGATGAAAAATAGTGACAATATTGTGAGCTGTGAGGTGGTTGCAAATGCCTACAAATGCCTAAAAATGATAGTTATTAAGGGTAATAATACTATAGGAACAAAAACAGGCCCAAATTATGTTTTTTTTTAGCTGTTTATAAAAAAAAATTGGAAATAAATACAGATCCAAAACCAAAACCAAAACACCCAAGGGTGGTTTGCAAAACCAAATCCAGATACAAAAGATTGAAGGAGATACAGATCCAAAACCAAAACACGGGGGTCGGTGCACAGCTCTTGTTCTGAGCAATCTCTTATGCTGTAGCAGGGGCGGATTTGCCACTAGGCAACCTAAGCGGCCACCTAGGGCCCGGCAGGTCCCAAGGGGCCCGTGACCAGACCAAAAATCGTCCCTGGCAAGAACCTGCCACGCTGCTTGTGTCCTGCTGCTACTAGCACCAGAAGGGAGACAGAACACACATACCGGCAGTGTAGTAGCAGCACGTCGGAGGCCCGGCTGCAACTAAGCTGGGGGAGGAGGAGGCGGAGTGGAGACCGGGGCTGGCCGGCCCTGTCATTAAGCAGGAAGGGACAGGCTCGGGGATGCTGCATGGAGTGCCATGGTGAGGAGGATGCTGCTGCGCCCGCAGACAGTCAGTGACAGTGATTCATTGTCACTTCCCTGCTGTGCTGCTGTTAAGGCTGGAGCTGCTTGAAGAGGCGAGCCATGCAGCAGGTCCACGGGCGCGGTGCAAGTGGAGGTCATTTGCTGGAGCTGGTGTGGAGGGGAGAAAGGCGCTGAACTGTGAGGGGATGGGGGTCTATGCTGGGAGGGGGTCTGTAAGGGGAGGGAGTTCTGTGCCGTGAGGTGAGAGGGTCTATGGCTGCTGAGAGGGGTCTGTGATGGGAGTGGGTGTATGTACTGTGAGGGGAGAAGAGTCTCTGAGGGGTTGGGGGGTCTGTGCAGTCAGGGAAGAGGGTCTATGGCTGCTGAGAGGGGTCTGTGAGGGGCGGGGGTGCCTGTACTGTGAGGGCAGAGGAGTCTGTGAGGGGAGGGTGGGTCTGTGCTGTGAGGGGAGGGGGGACCTGTGGTGTGATGGGAGAGGGTCTATGGCTGCTGAGAGGGGTCTGTGAGGGGAGGGGGTGTCTGTACTGTGAGGGAAGAGGAGTCTGTGAGGGAATGATGGGTGCTATGTAAGACGGCATGTGGTGCTGTCAGGTGGGCAGTGAAGGGGCCAGGCTGTCAGTGTGACTATAACAACCAGAAGCTGTGTGTATACACACATTTATTTATGAAGGAAATATATATATATATATACACATATATGTTGCTAGCGGCATTAGCTGTGATACTCTCTACCCCTCACAGTGCTAACTCCCCTGTGCCTGCTGGTGCTGCCATAACAAAAGCACTAAACTTTACCTGGCAGTGGCTGAGACGAGATGGGTGAAGCCTGTGTGGGTTACTGCAAGTACTAGTGCTGGTTAGTGTGTTCGGTGGAGCGGGGCGGCAGCTGGACTCCCTGAAACTGTGGGAAGGCGTAGCCGAACATCAGAGAGGATTAATACAATACACGGAAGTGAGGAGAGCAACTACTGGCTAAAAGAGGACTGAGGGAAGAGTCAGGGGAGCGTCAAAAGCCCACTAATAGGAGCCTGCAGGTAGTGTGAAGACGCAGTTCCTGATGATGTCATTTTTCAAAAGAACATCAGGACCAAGGTTTCAATTGAAATATATATATATATATATATATATCTATATATATAAATTACTCCTTTCATACATATTTAAGCATACATTATGTATAATACACAGCTAGCTACATATACATATTTAAAACAGGATGACATATATAAATATATACAAGTATATATGTTAGATAGAAA
This sequence comes from Taudactylus pleione, assembly GCA_031769625.1. Classification (NCBI taxonomy): domain Eukaryota; kingdom Metazoa; phylum Chordata; class Amphibia; order Anura; family Myobatrachidae; genus Taudactylus; species Taudactylus pleione. Next base: position 6,504,365 of record JAUIMM010000435.1, on the reverse strand, counting down.
GAAAGAGGGGGCGCTCCATATTGTAAAACAGCTTGACCACTGGGTACCACACGTTATGGTATTGTTAAATTACTCCACCGGCACACCGTCAATCACCATCCAGGCTGAAGAGTCCAATCATGAAAATATAGTGCTATGGATTGTTTGAAGAAGGGGGCCCCAAACTGGTATCTTACCTAGGGTCCCCTGAGATCTAAATCCGGCTCTGTGCTGTAGACCAGCTCTAATTCTGTTTTATTAACAGGGTCCAAGCTCTACTAACTCAACAGAGTTGACGCCCCATATTATACCAACCAACACTGAGCTGGCTACTTATTTTATTCATGTAAACAAATATTAGCACATGAGGAAAGTACATGTGACATTAGGCCACAGATCATAACAGTTCACAATACCTTTCAGTGAATTTCCAGATAAAAATATAATTTCTTTGTGCTATAAGTATAATTTCATGCTGTAAGTACATTTCTTGTTGCCATGAACTGACTTCCCCTCTTAGAATTATATGAAATGTCATCTAAAAGTCAACATGAACAGCTCCAGTGAATTGCTTAGTAAACAGCAAATGATATTAATCAGGCTGAATTGTAATTATCTGTGGAATTATGTGACTGCATGTCAATTACTTTAAGATTCAAATGCTAGATAATTAATATTCTCTCCATTAAAAACAACTTTGTAATAATGTGTTGGCTGTTAAAAGTCATCATTTTTATGTCCTATTAACAATTAACATATAACTTTAATCTCTACACCTTTAACAAGGGATTTTAAAGATTTACTATCAATACTTTAAGGTGTAAAGAATGAAATCTACAGCATGCACTGTCAATGCTTCATACTTCTGTATAGATAGTGCTATTCTTTTTTTTCCAGCCTTAAGTGCAATGGTTTAACTGCCTGCCTACCTTATATCTATATTGTCTCAGGGAAGGCCATTAAGGAAGCATAAGAAACAGGAAAATACCTATTACAGGTGAATTCATATGCACTATAACTATAAGTAACTATACGCAGAATGGCCCCACAGAAACTGAGATGCCAGAGCCATTTTTACTGTGCAGGGGATCACAGTCGCAGACAGAGGCACGCCCCGAAAATGGTTGTGACATGTCTGCATTTGGGTCACCTCCTCTACATTGCTGCCCTCAAACTGTCCCTGCCTGTCAATCACTTTGCACATAGATTCTCACTGCAAGCAACAATGCATACCTCCCAACATGACCCTCTCCAGGAGGGACACAATGCTCTGGTCCTGGACTTCCCTGGTAAGAGGTGGGGCTGCAGCACAGTTCAAAATTCAAATAGGGGAGCCACACCAACTGTCATTTCACACTCTGCCAAACATCACTGGCTGGGACTCACTGGCAGTTGGTGTGGCTCCCCTATATGAATTTTGAACTGTACAGCAGCCCCACCTCTGGAGCCAGCACCAATTATAAAGTACCAGGAAAGTCCAGGACCAGAGCATTGTGCCCCTCCTGGAGAGGGTCATGTTGGGAGGTATGACAATGGAAATAAAACTTGACGCATGCCCAGTGTGACTCAGATGTCTGCGCAGATCACAACTGCATAATATTAATTTCTCAACTGCATAAATAACGGCATTGTGTCCATCTCTCAGTCAGGCCCACAGGTCTCCACGGTGCTGGATAGTGGGGAAAACAGAACATACATCAAACCGGTACACACAAGATAGACAAAATAAGCAGAGCGTATATTCAGATTGGAAGAGAGCACAGCTGGAACAAGAGGAGTGAGTGCAGATTTAGGGGTCTATTAATCAAGCAGTGAAAAGTTTGGAGAAGTGGACCAGTGGAGAAATTGCTCATGGCAACCAATCAGCTTTGAAGTAGCATTTATCAAGTACAGTATATAAAATAATAGGTAGGAGCTGATTGGTTGCTATGGGCAACTTCTCCACTGGTCCACTTCTCCACACTTTTCACTGTTTGATAAATAGACTGATCAGACAGTTGTGAGGGTGCATTAGTGTGGTTAGTATATGTGGAATTAGGGTAAGCTAGTGAAAAATCAGGAAGTGTCTGATCATGCATATTAAGTTGTGGAGGCATGATAAATATTTTATAGATAGGAGTAGGAAGTGTTTACATGAGATGCACCAAAGAGTGCTGTTGAAGAGTGCTGTGTAGGTGAGAATGAGTCATTTTAGCTTAATTTTGAGGTAAAAAATAACCATTGTAGCTATTTATCAAAGTACTGCAGCAGATGTGTAGTTGCAAGATCGTTTTAAGTAAGAAAAGGGCCATATATCTAAGGTAGAGGTAATGGGACTGTCAGAAAGACTGGACCTGAGTAAAAAGGCAGATGGTGGATGGCAGTCAAGTGAAACATCAAGGTAGCAGACTGAGGACATTATCATTGGCAGTGAGTGAGATTTGAAAGGAGACGGTGACTGTAAGATGGAAAATTATCATTTTTGTTTTGGACACTGTAAGCTTTCTGTAGCACTGGGACATCCATATGTAGATAGCAGAGATACAGTTGGTTACAAGATATGATACAGGAGAGGTCAGGGGAAGAGAGGAATATTTGGGAGTCATCAGCATAGAGGTGATACCTGAGGCCAAATGAGCAAGTTAGTACCATAAGTGAAGAGCTGTACAGCGAAAAAAGTAGAGGGCCATTGTTGTTCAAGTAGTTTGGAAATAAAGGGGAGGATAGGAATAGAATGCTAGTTGGAGCGACAGACTAGGTCAAGGGATTATTTATTTTGAATTGTTGATATAAGTACATGTTTAAAGGGGATGTAGTGATATTGCCGGCGGATGGGATGCCGGCTGATGGGCCGGCAGTCAATATATCGATGCCGGAATCCCGCTGCCCGTCACAATGCTGACGCCAATATCCCGAAAGAGATCGGGATAACGGCGCCGGCATCCCGAACTGCCGAAATCCTGAACCTACTTGGCCTTGTTAGTATGTGCTTGTCCCTGGGGGAGGGAGGGTTAGGTTTAGGCACCATTAGGGGGAGTTAGGACAGAACAACCCCCCGGGAGACTTAGGTATAGGGTGCAGGGAAGGGGGGTTAAGGTTAGGCACCACAGGGTGCAATGCTGTAAAATGAAAGGAATTAATTTGTTGTGGAGGAAGTCACCATTGGAGCAAGATTACCACCAGTGGTACTGAGCAATACATGAGCACTTTTGCATTTAGCGTGTCTGGTGTTCCATGGTTGATATTTCACTTGTCAGAAACTATGGGTGAGAGTTTAAAAAATATGAGAGTTTTCTCAAACTTTTTAAACGCGGCCAATGTAATGTCCGAGAACAGGCAAACTCACATGTTTTTTAAACTCAGAAAACTCTCACGATTTAAACTCTCATCCATACGTTTTCCCATTTTGAAGATACAATTTGACCAATGAAATAGTGTGAGAGTTTACTGCTAAACTCTCACATTTTCTAAACTCTCACCCTATTACATTTGACCCTATATGTGGCGGCTGGAGCTGCTTTGAGAGCTGTTTGAATATTTTGTTCTAGAAATAGGTAGCATGATAAGGGCAGGAACAAGTTTGTCATAGGAGAGAGGAGTTGCTTTAAATAAAATGTGAAGAAGAGTATATAGGTATCACTATGTGCATGTGGATTTGGGTGGGGTGGAAAATGAGGTAAGGTGAAAATGAAGGAAAGTAGGTTGTTATCAGAGAACAGGAAGCCAAGTTGGTGATACTATAGAGAAGTAGTGGGAGAAGGCCAAGGTCAAGGAGTGTCCTAACTAATTGGTAGGAGATTAAATCAAATGGAGGAAGTAAGTTTAGTGGATGCAGAAACATTAGGGTTATAAATGGGAATGATAAAATCACCTAGTATGAGTGTAGTCAGGTCAAACAATAGGAAATAAGTAAGCTAGATAGAAAAGTTGTCATGGAAATGACAGCACAATAAAGGTGGACATGAGAAAATAGCAGGATATTGTGGACTCCAAAGGAAGAGAAAGAGAGGTAGGGTACTGGGTGTATGAATTTTGCTGACGGTGAGTCCCCCATAGGAGAAATGTGGATGTACTGTAATGTCAGGGGTGATAAGCCAGGTTTCTGCAATGGCTAGAGGGGGACTGGCTTTGAATGAATAGCTTATGGATGGATGTGAACTCATCATAAACAATTTTTTATTAAAATGTGAACAAGAATGGGGGAGGGGGAGTAATGGAGATGAGTGGAGAAGGTGGATAGGAAATGTAGTGTTGGAACTAGTAGAGTGAGCAGATAGCAAGAATCGCAAAGCACCCCTTGTTGGGTGAAATGTTGCCAGCAGCCATGAGAAAGAGCCGGGCAAGAAAGAGGATGATTTGTACTTGTAAGGCTGGTTTTGCTTATTTAGGACAGTGAGTGGGTACAAGAACAAAACAGTTAAAATAATTTTACTAAATGTTTTAACGTTGTGCGTTTCCATGAAGATTTTGCAGTATGCCCATATTCCAATATACCCTTTACTAACATTTGCAATAAAGCTCTTTAATGCTACTTTTTAACTTTCATGAAAATAATATGAGCAGCTGTGTTTTATTGTGTGCCTGCATGCCTAATGGAAATGGAAAAAAATAATGAAATAATCACAATAATAGAAAGAATGTACTTAATCGGAAACAATATTAGCTGTCAGAGGAAGCTACAGTAAATCTTGGAGAGAATGTGAAAGTATTCTCAGCCTCATTCTCAATGTTACCTAACTCAAAGAACTTGAGTGTTGTTCAGGTAATATTTGTTGTCTTGAAAGTAAAACCTCATTATAGAATTCATTATAGTCACTGGCAGACATCATGAATAACTGAGACAGTGAATACAGTTAATAAAAAAATATCTCCCTGAGGCACAAGACTGAAATAGCACTTGTTATTACAGTAGCACAACCTGCTCCCCAAGTTTCCATTTTAAGGACAATATATAAGGGAAATATGTTATATGTCATGCAGAGAGCTCAGCAATCCCTTATGTCTCTGCACCTTTTATCACATGTTTATTATTTGTAGGCAATACGTGACACTGTAGAAGTCTTGTTAATGAGGGCATGCCCATTTTTGGAAAATAATTTTAATGTAAACTGCGGTAATTTTTATGCCATCTTTGATTTTTAACACGTATGTGCAAAGCTAAATGCAGATTTCCCGAATATCGGGAATCTGCGCGTGCACAGGACCTAATCTGCGAATGTGCAGAACGGGTCCTGCGTAATCGCACGCAGTCCCTTCTATGCCTCTGCCTGATTGACAGGCAGAGGCATTTAAGCAGCAGTGCAGAGACAGGAACCGCCGGTGTTCTCGGAAAAGGGGGCGTTTACGCCCCATGTTCCGGGAGTGGCAAAGCCAGGGGCTGCGTCCACGGACGCAGTTTCCTGGCCTCACAAGCCAGCCAGCCTGAGTAAGCTTAGGCTTACTCAGCTGGCCAGTGGCCCGGCGCCGTCCACCATCATGACCGATGGTCGCGATGGTGATTCCATCCTGTGAGCTTGGTTGCAGTGCTGGGATTGCAAATCCAGCAGGGGGATCATGAGTCCTAAGCTTAATCACTCCCACAGTACAATATTTAAGAACTGTAAATATGTAATTTACTGATAATTTGATTGGAAGCAGAAGCTGAAATGAACCCCGTTATGCAAAAATTCTAACTTTAAGATAGAATTTTTATTTTTTCCAAGAACATAGGCTGTAATCACTTGAAAACTGTTATTCATGCTATTTGGAACATAGAAATAAGGTATTTTCCATAATCTTGGAAATATAGCCCAATATATTTCACTAACTGTAAACTGTGAAATGTATGAATAGTGTAAGGCATATTCTATTCTTAGACTTTTTTGGTGTATATGGGCCCAAAATCTGTTTATTGTTTAGTCTTTAAAAACGACTGGAAGTGTCTTTGGGGATGATGCAGAGGTGAATGTATCCTGCGCATGTTCCAGTGCCAAGTGAATGCAAGTGCGTGTAATGCAGAGATGTATGCATTGGAATCACATCTCCAGTAGCACCTTAGGGCCGTAACAGGGCTGTAACATGGTATTCTCAAATAACTTGTTTCGATGGAATTGCAGGCTCTGCACAGTTAGAATGGAAGCATAATTACACCTGCTTTCAAATGGATCTTTTGCACTAAGTATAGGCTGATGCAAGTGCACCCTGATGATGATAACTATCATACTAAGCATACAGATAGTGGATGGATGCACCACAGAGATGCATACAACCCTGCATAGGAGTGTATATATATTTATTTCTGTGCACTCAGGTTGCTCGCAGTGCTCCAAATGCTGCAGTATGATTGACATGCTGCTAGCATTTGGAGGCGATGCTGGGGTGGCTATACGGAGCATTGCAGAAAATGGGGGCATGTAGGCCCTGTTTCTGGGTTTGCATTACTGGCCTCGGAAGTGTGATTTTCCCAGATATCCTGAGGGTTACTCAGATGTCCAATGGTCATGCAGTTGATATGACGGCTGCTATTGGTGAATCATCCTGCACCATAGGTTCTGCAGTATGGCTACCATTATCCACACAGTAAGATTCATAACAGTAACACCAGCCAAGATTTACAGATGCAGCTCTAATGAATCACAATAAGGCCATGGTAAACCTGGTTCAGCCCATGGCCTAGATGACCACTGAACTGAATGGCACAGGAAGAGTCAGTTCAAGCATCTTTATTCATACCTGGGGCCAGAAAAGAACCCACTATCAATCTGCCAGTTATGTTTTCAGGAGACAGGTCGTAATTTTTTACATTTAAGCATGGCTGTCTTATTTACTTCAGAATAAGGCCAATTTCTTCTGGCTCATAACAGAAGAAAGTGGGGCTAGTGATGTCTCTTCTACACGGAGACACTCAAACCTGGGCATTTAATCTGGATCCTAACTCAGAAGCACTTTGCTCGGTGGATGAATTCTTTGCTGCATTAGGCCTCTTGTATGATTAACCTGATTGCGCCTCTTCTGCAGAGGCAAGTCTTCAGAACTTTAAAAAGGGTTGAAGTTCTGCGGAGCAATATTGCTCAGAATTTTTAAGATGGTCTAACAACACTCTTGAATGACCCAGCATTGAGAAGCTAGTTTTGCGTAAGTTTGAAAGAGAAACTGAAGGATGCTTTAATCCAGTATGCAATCCCTAACTAATGGCACGCATTTATGAAGCTGGCCATTCAAGTGGATCATCGCCTTTAGGAATGTTCTCATGAATGCAAAATAACTAGTCCAAGTGGGAATCGTGACTCCTTCCCTCCTAATAATGATCCAGAGCCCATGCAGATTGGTTGTTATACACTCTCTGAAGAGAAGAAAACCAAACAACACCTCAAAGGTCACTTTGCTCCTGACAGTCGTCAAAAGCTTGGAAATGCAACCCTAGGTTGCTCCATATATGTATTGAAACTCCATACAAATACCCATAAAAATTCTAATCAATGGTTCTTATGTGTCTTCTATGTCCCTGGTGGACAGTGAAGCTGGAGGAAACTTAATTGATGAGCCAGTCACAGGCTACTGTATTCCGCAAGAATCCCTGGGAACCCTCATCTCTGTTGCATCTCTAGCTTAGGTACCACTTTTAGGAGGTCCCATTAATTTCATGACCCATCCTCTAGAACTCTCTGTAGGGGCTCTCCACAATGAAGTTATTTTTTTTGCGATAACTCCCAGTTATCCTTTGGTACACAAGGTTAATGGCCAAAATCCCAGCTTTAATTAGGCCAGTGGCCAGATCTCCTTTGTAGTGTCATCAGTCTTGTCAGACTATACCTGTATGTTCCATTACCTCTTCAGGAGTTAAGATTCCTACATCATATGCAGATTATGACGTTTTATTTTGTAAACAAGCTGCCGATGCTTTTCAACCACATTGTGATTATGACTATGCTATTGAACTAATCACGGGTGCTAACATTTTTACACTGTCTCCTCCTGAATGTAAAGCAATTGAAGAACTACATTTCTGAGAAATTACAGAAGGGATTTATTAGGCCCTCTAAATCCCAAGAAGGGGTTGGATTATTTTTGAACCAAAAGGAGAAGGGAAACTTAGGCCCTCATTCAGACCCGGACGCAAGTGGCCATTCGTACGTTGGGCGAACGTAAAAAATATTTAAATTCAGGCACCCGCTCGTATGTTCGTTCGCATCAAAATATCCTCCCCAAACTCAGGCGACCCCTCCTCTAACTAACGAGCGTGCCAAATAGCGAGCGTACATCCCCGAAGTGGTTTGAAGGGAACGCACGCACTAGTACTACCCGGAAGTTGGACTGTCACATTTCGATTAACTGCTCGTTTATTCTGCCTACCTCCCTCAATCGTAACATGCCAATCAATATATCAATTAGCTTAATTGTTTTTTTTTTTTTTTTTACACAATGCAATAAACTTTATTTATGTCCGTGTTTGTGTTTACCCGCAGAATACGTACGGCTTAAACATTCGCTTTTAATTGTCAAAATACATGTTAGCCCCTATTAAATAATTGTTCTATTTGTTTTTATACCCACATATTTCGTGGAGTTCATTTCTTTATGTAAATTTGCTTACGCATGTCACTGCATCAAGCCTATCATAAGTCTCCACAGATTTCTGGCCCTGTCGAACACATGACTCATACACTAACCAATAGAATTGCTCCTGTTAATTTCCGAAATACATTAGCCAATCATAAAATTTGGGAGCACTTTATCAAAAATGATTTTAGGAAAAACTCCATTGCCATCATGAGAGCCTCCGCATTCACCAGGCGCGAGCTGCTGGTGCTTACGGAGGTGATGGATAGGCGGATCACCAGCCAGCCTCCACCCATCACCAACCGCGAGAAGCGATCCGCATATGCGGAGGTTCGGGCCCGCCTGCGCTCCTTCAGCTCACGCCGCCATATCGGGCAGCTGGAGCGCAGGTGGTCGGACCTGCAACGGCGGACGCCCCGCTTGCTGGCATGCTTTCGCATGCAGATCGCTGAAAGTAAGTTTAAATGATTGTGGTTTTCATGTTTGTGTTTGTGGCTCTAACTGCATGGCCCTGTTTTCCCTGTATTTCATATTTATTAATTCTCCTCATATCTGCATGGCCCTGTTTTCCCTGTATTTCATATTTATTAATTCTCCTCATATCTGCATGGCCATGTTTTCCCTGTATTTCATATTTATTCATTCTCCTCATATCTGCATGGCCATGTTTTCCCTGTATTTCATATTTATTCATTCTCCTCATATCTGCATGGCCATGTTTTCCCTGTATTTCATATTTATTCATTCTCCTCATATCTGCATGGCCATGTTTTCCCTGTATTTCATATGTATTCATTCTCCTCATATATTTTTTATTTTTTTTTTGGGGGTGCATTTGAAATTGTTTTTGTGCGTGATTTGTTTGGGAACTAACCCCAATTTGTTTCCCATCTTTAAGGGGCCCAGCGAAGACTACGCCGTCAGCGTCCGGCCAGACGACGATCACGGCCACTCTCCCTAACCCCCAGCCAACAATCCAACTCCACTCCTTCCCCTATTCCCCACTCCTCCCCAGCCTTCCTACACCCTCAGCTAGATTTTTCTGGCCTCCTTCCCCTCCGTCCCAATTCCCCCTCTCCTCCAACCACCCCTCTTAGAATGACCCCCTCCCCGGAGTCGGTCATTACCCCGCCCCGATCTTTGGGGAATGGACCCACCTCCGAGGAGGACGATGGAGGGCCTTCTGTAGTTGGCGTTGGGTCTTCCGGTATGTTTTTTTTTGTGGTTTTTTATCATCACAAACTGTTTGTATGTAATCATGGTTTTTTTTTGTGTTTGAGTTTTTTTTTTCCTAAATTTTTTGGTTTTGGGCGATTGCCGTAACCTGTTACTGCTGTTTTCAACATACACATAGCACACCTGTCGGAATTTGGACATAGGCCTTGTATTTTTGCCCTACACCATTTTAGTTTGATGAGTTTTAATGCAGTTTTTAAAAAATGTTTTCTGTGGAGTTTCTTTTTAAAATATTTTTTAATGTGGTTTCACTATTGTTGTATTAATCCCCACACTTTTCTCACCCACAGAGGAACAGAGGCTTCGGGCCAATTTATCCGCCTGTGTGGCCCAGATGCACTCCAATATCATCGGGTGCTGGTGGTCCTTGACCGTATGTCGGTCCTCCTTAGGGAGTAGTTTTTTATTTTTTGCCCATTCTATAAATAAATTGTTTTGTTTGAAGTTACGTTCTGGCTCATTCGTTTTTTCAAAACCACATATTGTTTACCCTGACATAAGTAGAGTGTTCCTGCAAGGATTTCAAATTTTTGACAATAAGAGTGTGTGTTGTATTTTTATGTCCAACAGCCACAAGAAACACCTAAAAGTACCAATCTGATTTCCCTTTTTTGGTGTAGTCACAATTAGATATTTCTACATTTTACAGGTTCCTAGTTGGTGTGCAAGCAGCTTAGGGCAATATTACTAAGCAAAAGGATTGTACAGGATTCCTTTTGGTGTTGGTTTGGACCCTGAATAAAGAAAACATATTTTCTCAAATTGCGTCAGTACTGGATTACCCCTTAGTCAAATGTGACGTGTGTGAACCTGGTTACACTTGGTGGTAATTGTTCCCAAAAAGGGACAACATTTCACTCTCAAAACATTTATTATCAACATAACTGAAAAATCAAAGTGGTCACTCACAAACAAAACACACAGTGATAATCTCAAATACAACAAATACCAAAAAAACCACATCACATCAAAAAAATCAAGAACTGGTTGACGAAGGACCATGCCAACATGATTCCACATATATGGCATTGCAATAAGGGTTCCAGAATATATCCCCAAAATATCCACATACAGGTTTTGTAAGGGTAGCAGGAAGTAGTCATCGTTGGAGTGCCAAAGATTATGTAAAAAAACAGAAGATGGAGCAAAAAATTAGCCCAAAATTAGATGTTCTCAAACAAACCCAACTACATTAGGTATCAACACTGTTTTTTTTCAAATAATTACCTAAAAAATCTGGCTACCACATCATTGCGTATGGCCCCCCACATACTGACCTCCGACCAACCTCGGGGGGGCCATCCTCAGGTAAGGCATCCTCTGGCTGCATTGGGACCCCACTCCTTATGGCGATGTTGTGAAATATCCCACTCAGGACCACAATTTTCGAAACCATATCCGGCAAATACATGAGTTCGCCACCAGAGCGGTGGAGGCATCTGAATCGGCCTTTTAAAAGGCCGATAAAGTGCTCCACCACTTGCCTGGTGGCTGTAAGTGCAGAATTATACTCACTTTGTGGCCCTGGTGTGGGAGCCAAATAAGGAGTGAGCAGCCAGGGCGTGCAAGGGTAGCCACTGTCTCCAGTGAAAACGAAAAGTCAACATCAGGCTCACTCTGTATGAAGCTTAACATTGTTATGTACTAAAGGTCTCCACTTACCCAGAAGCCATGCATCACCAGCTTGTAGGTTGGTTAATTTGTGCCATATCCCTGATTGCCGGATGATGAAGGAGTCATGTGCACTTCCTGGTAATTTTGCATTCAGGGACAGGATCTGGAGGGAGGCATCACATACCACCATTACATTGAGGGAGTGATAGTGTTTCCGGTTTCTAAATATTGCCTCCAGCCGTGCTGGAGGCTGAAGTGGTATGTGAGTACCATCCACAACCCCTATGATGTGTGGAAAGCCAGCTATTTGGTAAAAATTGGCCTTGGCCACACTAAGGGCACCCATATCCAAAGGCATTTGAATAAAATGATGGAGGTGCTTGAAAAGTGCCTCCATCACTGCCCTCAGGATCCGGGAAAAGGAGGATTGTGAGATGCCCGCCACTATTCCCACCGTTGTTTGGAACGATCCTGAGGCACAGAAATGTAACACCGCCATAAATTGCGTAAGAGGTGGAATTGCTGTAGGACTGTCAATTTGCCGCTCAAGATCACTCTCTATTAATGAGAGAGTGTCTATGATGATTTTTGGAGGAAGACGGTATCGTCTTAAAACCTCATCATCTGGTATTCCAAAAAGGGTGACACGTGTTCGAAATATCTGGGGCCTTGCACGCCTACGATGCCTATGCCTGGGACGAGATTGAGGTTGGTCGGCTTCCGGGAGCAGGGCCAGAACAATCCGACCCATATCAACCTGAAATGACAACATTGGAATGTCAGCCTTTTTACCCCACCCATTAAAAATACATGTAACTTTGCTTGAAAATACCATCCATTGATGCTTACATGCCGGGGTATTGTCATGATATGTTGTAACTGCAAATAATAACAACAAAAATATACATCATTTTATGCTGGCCATGTCATTATCACAAATTTAAGCAAGACAAAACATAAAAGGGGACACACACACATTTGGGCAAAGAGCAAAACGACGTTGCGCACACTACGTCAAATTGAGGCCAAATGTAAGCAACCAATGCTCCAGGAAAAAAAAAACAGTTTTAAGGGATGAATACACATTTCCCAAAGCGCTAATTATTTCGCAAATACATGGCACAATAGGAAGTAGTAAAAATGCGCTAATTAGTTCGCAAATACATGGCACAATAGGAAGTAGTAAAAATGCGCAAATTAATTCGCAAATACATGGCACAATAGGAAGTAGTAAAAATGCGCTAATTAGTTCGCAAATACATGGCACAATAGGAAGTAGTAAAAATGCGCTAATTAGTTCGCAAATACATGGCACAATAGGAAGTAGTAAAAATGCGGAAATTAGTTCACAAATACATGGCACAATAACGCCGCATAAATAATGTAAAAAAAAAACAGAATTCAAATTTGTAAAAAACAACGTTACATGTGGAAGGCCAACCAAAGTTGTGTACAGACAAACAAGAACATTTCCTAAACAGTTTAATAAATTAACTTACCAAGAGATAATATATAAGAAACCGGACCAAAATGTCTTTGGGGCAGAGCCAAAAGAAAACCTAAGAGAGATGAAATGACGGGAAAAACTGATTAGAAAAATCCACACCAGAATGAGAGACAAATTGACCCAAAGTTAGACTTCCCCAAACTTACCAAAACTGGATTCGACCAAAAATTTTAAAATAGAAAAAAAACGAACGGAAAACAAAGAAAAACAAAATAAAATAAAAAAAAACACAAAAAATGCAATCTCCGACACCAGCCAACAATCAACTCCAACCAACGTAACCTCCAACATTCAATAAACGCCACCTCGAGTCGAGACGCCCCAAGCCATAAATAGTGTTTCGTTTCCCGCACAAATTAAGGAAGGATCAGAGGAACGCACAATCAATGATGTGGCTGCAAAATAAGAACGCATGTATAAATACGTCACGAGACAAAAACACAATTCTGGTGTATTTCTAGTTTGAACATCACACATGGCTACAGACCAGGGAAACAATGGACAACAGTCAGGCGGTAAGTATTTCATGCATTTTGACTCAATGATTAATTAGAAACATAATATTGTGCAAGTTGTGAAGTTGAGAATTCTGCAAATTTACCCAAATAGGGGAATAGGATGACATGGAAGAGGCTGCTGGGCCCAGTATTCCGGGCAAAGCTGCCAAAAAGAAAAGGCAGTCACAATTCACAAGAAAGGAGATGGAGGTTTTGATTCAGAAGTGTGTGGACATCCTGCCACAGGCAGACAGGAATATGAGTGCAAGCCAGAAGTGGAGAATGTGGGAAGAGGTAGCCGTGGATGTCAATAGGGTGGGTGATTATGTCCGTCTAGCCCGGGATGTCAAACGGCGGTAAGTAAACACTTGACCACCCTAAAACCAAAAACAAAATAAATTAAACAATAATGGTGGCAATTTCATCCCACAGATGGGCCGACTTCAAATATCGCCTGAAGCAAAAACTGGCGGACAGGGCTAGGCATGCAAGGGGGACAGGTGGGGGTCCCACCCCTGTGTCATTGGAGTTGACTGATTTAGAAGAGCTGGCACAGGGGTGTGTGCAGCCTGTGGAGGTGTTTGGCGTGTCCAACATGGATACGGACATGCCAGACTTTGCGGCTCCTCATGTTGTCCCAGGTAAATGTTGTGGTGTCACCAACTCGGAAATGTTATTTTGCCAATATGTAGATTCTAATGTGAGTCTTTTCTCATTTTTCCAACAGAGACACAGGCGGATGAGTCTGCTCCAGAGGGGAGCCTTGGCCGCAGAATTTCTGCTGGCTCTGCAGGGGAGGAACCAGTACATCTGGCTGAGGACCCTGCAGAAGCCAGTCCAGGGCAACCCCCCTCGCAGGCAGTGTCCCTCCTCACAAAACTCAATTTTAAATCGGATTTCCATACGGAGATTCTGCAGAGGATGGACGCCAGTCTGGTACGGGTGGCTGAGGCCCTGGAGCAAAATGCTGCGGCCAACGTGACCATTGGTCAGGCCCTGGAGGAAAATACCAGGGCCAACATCCGCATCGCCACTGCCCTGGAGCAGCTCGTTCGTCAGAACATGGTGGAGCCGACCTCCCTTCCTGCCGGAACATCAGGATCCTCCACCTCTGGCACAACATCAGCCAAGCCTCCAAATGTGCATAGCCCTGTGCCTAGTCCAGAGGCCACAACATCTGCCTCTGGACAGGCGAGCCCGATGACATCCCGGACCCGGTCTGGCGCCCTCCCTCCCCCAGCCAAACGGGCGAAAAAACGGTGACACCATTGGCTACTTTTCCCACACTCCTTCTGTGCTTGCCTCATATTCCTTTCTGGCCAAAACTTCCCTCTCCTTTCTTGTGAATTGTTTTTAATTTTTGCATTTACGTTTACCCAAAAATTATTTTTTGCACACTTAATAAATATTGTGGAACACTGCCAAAAATGTTGGAGTTCAATATGTGTATTTTTTTTTGGGTGGATACCAATAAATTTACCACAAATGTACGACTTTGTATTCTGACATTATTGAAAAAATGGGTTACTTTTAATCCGGGCCCACAAGCCAACAACGTTCCAAAAAAAAAAATTACACATTGCAAAAAAAGTGCTCGTTAAGGAACGTTTAAAACATTACCTAAGGAGGGAAAAACACCTTGCAAACTCAAAATAAGGGACCAAACCTAAACATGATGACATTATTGTTACAATAGTCCAAAAACGAACACATTGCGGCCAAAATACACCCCCACAAATGTACGCTAATTGATAGTGTAATCAAGACATTAGCAGCTATGATTTCCACCTGCGTTCGGTTTTGTGCTATCCAAAAAAACTGCTTTCAAAACACATACCAAGCCGGTTTTCAATCCAACACTAATTGAGTTTCTGACAAGCCGTGATTAATCGATGCAACATCGTGGAGTGCCGGGACGGAGGAGAAGGCCATCGCCACTGTGGTCGAGTTATCCAGCCCCTAAGCTGTGCGAGCATTTTGAAGGGAAAGAGGATCATCCAGTGACGTATGAGTTGGTATGAACACATTTGACGTTCGCATTTGTTAATGTATGTACGCCCAAAAAACGCCTCGCCACGCCTGCGTTTTTCCATCTCCACCCCCGTCAACGCCCAAAAACGGCCTGTTCTGTCAATCACATTTGACATGTCACTTCCTGTACACTATTTGACGAACGAGACAAAAAAAGCTCGCAATGTGCCGTACGCACATGCGCAGTGTTACACCGATGCATGCGCGGTTACTCAACATCGGAACGCAACGAGCGTACTGCCTCTAACGAACGGCTCTGAATGAGGGCCTTAGACCATGCATTGACTACAGGAGACTCGATCAGACAATCAGATCACTGTCAACAACAATACCCTTTACCCCTTATTTTGGAGTTAATGAACAAATTACAAGGAGCAGTTATATAGTCCAAAATTGGCCTCTAGGAACATATAACTTGATCTGAATTAAAGAAGGGGACAAATGGAAGATGGTGTTTATTATGCACACTGGTCATTACGAGTACCTAGTAATACCTTTTGGGTTCAGCAATGCTGCTGCAGTCTTTCAAGACCTTATTAATGATGTACTTATAGAGTTCTTGAAGAAATCTGTGGTTGTAAATCTTGATGATATCTTTATTCTTCATCATTATCCGATCATCGCTTTCATGTACAACAAAGTGCTCCAGAAATGCAGGGAAACCCATTTGTATGCCAAACTAGAGAAGTGAGAATTCGAGATCGCCAGCGTCACTTTTCTGGGCTACATAATTTCATCCCAAGGTTTTTCCATGTATCAAGCTAAGATAACACTATACGGCAGGCCAGAAACCAGAAAGCTTTACAGCAGTTCCTAAAATTTTCAAATTAATACTGAAAATATGTTAGAGGAGTTTCTGCTCTGGTGGCACTGCTGACAGCACTGACTAGAAAGGAAGCAGATCTATCCAATTGACCTTTAGATGCTATTCAAGCTTTTTCAAATTTAGAAAAGGCTTTTTGTGCAGCCCCTATACTCATTCACCTGAGCCTGGAAGCACCATTTATCACAGAGGTGGATGCCCCAGGCATTGGGATAAGAGCCGCATTAGAAGAGTTGTGTCATTGGTTAGAAGGGGCCAGGCATGTGGTCAACATATTTACTGATTAAAAAAATCTTGTGTATCTCGAAGAGATTCAGGACCTCATTCGGAGTCGGTCGTTGCGGCCGCACGGTCGTACGCCACCGATGTTCTCTAAACTGCGCATGCGTAAAGTTCACAATGCACGTGCGCAAACTAGCTGCTATGATCCGAAATTTCTCTCTCCTTGAACACAGCCAGGTCGGTAGTTTGAGTGACAGAATGAGGCGTTTGTGGGTGGTAACAGGGGAAGGTGCTTGAAAACGGGGGAGTGGAGATCCGAACGCAGGCGTGCCTAATTATGCAAACGGCATTTTATGGGAGTGTATAATTAACAAAGTAGTGTCATGGCACACGTGACATGGGTGGTTTGTACACTGACCTAATCGTAGTGCTTAAGAGAGGGTATGGTCAACCTTAAGCTCTACGACCAGTTCCGATGGTTACCGATGGTCTCGATTAATCCTTATATGGCCGGAGATTACGTGTAATGCGTGCGAGAAGGGGGCGCATTTTTTGTCTTACGGCCGCATCCTCCCCTTGGTCGGCCAGCTAACAATCCGATCTTAAGGACGCAACTTGCGTGTGCATCATTTGCATATCCGGCCCCTTTTCCCTTACGACCGTGCGGCTGCAACGACCGACTCTGAATGAGGTCCTCAATCCCGGACAACCTAGATGGTCTTTATTATTTTCCCGATATTTCATTATCACCTATAGACCTGAATCAAAGAAAGCGAAGGCTCTCTCTCTGAGTTTTGTACCTCAGCAATTTGGTCCTTCAAAATTCATAATACCTCCAACCAACATAATTGCAGTAGTATCTAGAACTGTTTCCTCCAAACTCCAACAATCACAGAAACAGGTTACTCCTCAAACTTGCAGTCCAAGTTATTTGCATCAAAATAACTAAGTACAGAAGTACTCCAAGAAGCTGATGACTACAAAACAGCAGCCCATCTTGGCATTAGAAAACCTTAAACATTCCTTCTTGTGGCCTAATCTTTTCACAGACATCCAGAATTCTGTAAAGTCGTGTTCAATCTACGCTTAAGTTGCAACCCTGATTAATGCCCCTTTAGGCTTACTAGATCCTCTTCTGGTTAGTCAATAACCTTTGTCCCATATCACCATGGATTTTATTGTCGATCTTCCATTATCCAATGGATATAACACCAACTGGGTGGTAGTGGACCGAGTTAGCAAAATGGTTCATTTCATCTAATTGGAAGGGCTCCATTCAGATAAATAATTGTCTGAACTTTTCATTTAACATATTTTTCAGCTCCATGGGGCACCTCAAATTATTGTCTTTCACCGCAGAACTTAGTTTGCAGCATTACTTTGGAAAACCTTTTGCAAGAGTCTAGGAATTGACTTGTCATTTTCATCAGCATTTCATTCCCAATCTTAAGGGCAGACAAAGCAGGTCAACCAAGTACTCGGACAATATCTCAGATGTTACATCTCAAAACTTCATAACAACTGGGCTGAGAATATTTCATGGGCTGAATTCGCATACAAAAATAGAACCTCACTTCACTTTTCTTTTGTGTTTATGGTCAACACCCTTAGACCTTTTCATTCTCCCCTATACCTCAATCTGAACTCCAGGATGTAAGCAATACTGTTTCTTGGTTCAGCAGAAACTCCCTGAAGAAAGCTCAAGCCAGAGCTGAAAAAAATTCTCAGATTGCCATTGTCAAACTTTTCAGTTCAAAGTTTGGAATCAAGCTTGTTTTGCCACAAAAAAACAGCCAGCTTCGAAAGCCTTCACAGAAATTTGGTCCCAGATATATTGGACCATATACTATTATACAAATAATAAACCCAGTTGCTTAGAAACTTGATCTGCTACTTCCTGTGAGAATCCCCAGAGTATTTCATGGCTTATTACTTAAACCTCAATTCAAATCCAGAACATTTAGATGGAATACTCCAATTCAACTGCTTCCTGTTTGTATTGATGGACATCCTGAATATCAGGTAGAAGATATTCTTGATTTGTCCAAAAACATACAGTATCTTTTTTCCTTGGAAGGACTATAGCCCTGAAGAAAGGGGAATGGGTATGTAATGCCAGTTGTCGGGATACCTCCTGTCAGAATACCGACAGCGGCATCCCCATGCTTTGTATCCTGAAAGGGGTCAGGAAATTATACTTACCCTTCCCCCTTCCCCCCTAACCCTTCCTTCTTGTAGCCTAACCCTAACCCTCCCCATTACTGCCTATACCTAACCTCCCCATCGTGCCTAAACCTAACCCTCCCCTTAGTGCCTATCCCTAATCCCCAAAGGGTGCCTAACCCTTCTCCTTAGGAGTGCCTAACCCTAACCTCCCCCAAAACCTAACCCTAACTTTGCTATGCTCTCTAAACCTAACCGTCCCCCCGTGGCTAACGCTAAGGGCGCCCCGGACTTACCTCAGTCGGTCTGGTGTCCTTCGGTGTTCCGGCATTGGGATTAAGATAGGAGTCAGTATTTTGATGCCTATTTTAAGTACCTTGTCAGGATTTCAGTGTAGGTATTGAGACCGACGACATCGCGGCCGCCGGTCTCATAACTACATCCAGAAGAAACATCTCTATGGAAGAAATACCATAGAAACCATCTTGTTGAGGGTTTGATGAAATCTACTAAGGAGGGGGGGGCTAATGTCATAATTTGCTATTCTGATATAACTTTCTCCTGTTTTTTCCTTTTTTTTGTACTGAGGTTGCTAGGCAACTGCTTTTCACCCTGGTTTCTACAGATCAGCAGCTTTTAGCAGTTAATTAGACAACACCTGCCCTGATTAAACAGCTGTCAGGGCTTCTGCTTCACAGTTGATCAAACACTCTTTTCATGTTTATGTTCACATGACTCTATCCCAGCAGCTAATTGGGTAAAACCTACATAATATGCTCAGTGCATTTTCTACTTTGCTGGTGTCAGGTTTTCCTGCCAATTAGGTGTACCATGCTCCTTGTGATATATTGGATTCTACTTTGCTGTGTATGACCTCTGCTACGTTTCTTCAGCCAGTGTTTGACTGTCGCCTCCTTCTCTCTCTCTTTTTCATCTTTGCCCCCTCTTTTTTATTTATTCCCTCCCCCCCTCACTCTCTGTCATCTCTGCCCCCTCCTCCCACCCATCTCTCTCATCAATATTCCTCCTGGAGAAAAGGGGGTGGGGGCAAGAGTGATGGACCACCAGCTCTGGGCACTGATTGTGCTGGTTGGGGAGAAAAGAGGCTGTGTCCAGCATGCAGCCAGTAGGAGCTTTAAAGAGAGGAAGGGGGCATGGTCTCCATGGAATTTTATAAAGAGCAACTGTGATACAGACATGAAGCCCTTTGTATAATAGATTAGTAGGATGCAACATAGAGTCTCCCATATCCAAATATTCCAAAATACGGAATATTCAGAAATAAATAATTTTTTGAGCACGACTAAGATAATGAAACCTTTGCTTTCTGATGGTACACAAACTTTGTTTAAAGCACAACACTATTAAAAAATATTATATAAATTACCTTCAGGCTGCGTGTATAATGGTATGCAGTCAGGAAGCCGACAGTCGAAATGCCGAATGCCGGCTTCCCGACTGTGCAATCCCGACAGTGGGTTATGGTTAGGCACCCCCGTGGGAGGTTATGGTTAGGCACCCCCCTGGGTTAGGTTTAGGCTGCGGTGATGGGGGGGTCAGGTTTAGGCACTTACGGGGGGGGGGTTTAGGGATAGGCACTAGGGGGAGAGGTTAGGGTTAGGTACCCTTAAGGGAGGGTTAGGGGGGGGAGAGGGTTAGATATAGTTGGTCTACTCACCTGTCGGGATCTTCACTGCTGCCGGTCTTCCGGTGTCGGGAATTGAACCACCGGACATAGGTCCGGTGGACATTCATACCGATCCCGTGTATAAGGTGTATATTAAACATAAATTAATTTTATGTATGTACACAAACTTAGGGGGTCATTCAGACCCGCTCGCGAGCGGCAGGATGCTCACAAGCGGGTCGATGTTCCCCACAGCGCATGCGCACGACGGAGGGAGCTCCGTCGTGTGCATGCGCGAGACCCGGTGAGCGACGGACTCACCATCGCTCCAGGTCTCGCACCAAAGGGGGCGGGCTGTCGATGTTGATTGACAGCACGCCCCCTTTGGTGGGCGTGCCGGGGGCATTGCTGCCCAGATGGAGGCGTTCCCATGGGAACGCCTACCATCTGGGTCCTGCCCCACTGACATCACTAGTGATGTCAGTGGGAGTGATTTTGGCTCTGATAGAGCCAAAATCACTCCAGGGCTTGCGGCAGCGAGACCCTACCGCAGGGTCTCCGTCGCAAGCCCGATGGTCGCGATGGTCATGACCATCGTGACCATCATCATGGACGCTCGCTATAGCTGTGGGTGGTAACCCACAGCTAAGCGAGCGTCTATGAGGACGCTCCAAAAAAAGCGTTCAGCTCTGAATCAGGCCCTTAGTTTGATGCACAAAATTATTAAAAATATTGTATAAAATAACCTACAGACTGTGTGTATAAGGTGTATGTGGTACACACATACATTCTGTGTTTAGACTTGGGTCCCAATCCCAAGATATCTCATTATGGTATGCAAATATTCCAAAAATACGTACAAATTTGATATCTAAAATACTTCTGGCCCCAAGCATTTTTGATATGGGAGACTCAACCTGTATAACTTTACACTTTTGTTTATTTCAAGCATTGTAGTGGAAATGGCATATTTGTACTGTGCATATAAGCTGTTTTGTCTCATTATAAGACTACCTTCCCTGAGCTGGTACATAATTAGGGGTAAATTTAATAAGAATCATATATGTTAAAGTTAGTAACCCATGAGAGTTTCCCCTGATTTTTTTTAAACACAGAGATTTACTAAAGCCACTCACAGGTTACAAAACATGAATCTCTCTGCAAAACATAAGTGAAAACACAAATAAAGATCAATACATCACCGGCCAAACTCTAAACACAGGCATCTACCAAGAATTATGTCTGCTAACATTATTGTAAATGGAGCAAACTTGGGACAAAATAGAAGTTATAAATAGACTACCTGTCAGCAGGGTGTTTAGCAGAAGCGTGCACAGATCAAAGTGATCTGTGCATGCTTCTAAGTGTAAAACAGGCTTTAAAGTGTTACTTTTTATTTTTATTATGTGGGGTTCTCCCCAAAAGCATAGCCAGCCCCCGGACCTCTGAGCACGGACTGGAAAAGGAAAATCGGAGGATAAAATTATATGGAGTTCCCCTGTATTTCTCTAACCAGCACCAGGCTGAACCTCCCGAGCTGAAATCCCAAGGCTCTTCCTTGCACCACAGGTGGCAATGGGTGAGGGTTAATGGGTTAAATAAATGGTCAGTACTGTTTTTCATGGTTAAACTACAGTTACCAGCAAGCCTGCCCTTTGGCACTTGTAGAAGTACAAGTGCCAGCAGGCCGCTTGCACCGGTACCCTAAATAATGATAGTACACACACAATCACTCACTCACACTCACCCCAACTCAAACCACACACTTACCTACTCCCTTGCATTGGTCGGTCCTCTTCTGTAGCATTCCGGTGGGCATGAATATAAAAACCACTACCCCGATCTATGCGGACCTAGAAGAACTATGTGCATACAAATTGATTGAACCCACGTGTGTTCCTGCATTTCTATGGCTGTGAGCAAGTCAGTGTCCGCTAATTGACTGTGAGTGGTCTTTCTCAGCCACTCAGTGTGGGGGTGGCCCCACTTTCTGAGGATTACCAACCCTGTGCTGACTAGTTTGGGTCTGGTTAATGGTTTGACAGGGGACCTCATGCTGTGTGCCTCACTGCTGTGCCTTTACAACACTGGCTGGTACAACCCGGTGCTGGTTACAGTAAAATAGGGGGAAGTCCAAAAACTGTTCCATGATAGACGAGCAAAAAGCCTGTCTGATCTTAAATCGGGTGACCAAGTCCATCTCAGAGACCATGAGAAAAGCATTTGGATGCAGAAAGGTACTGTGCAAGCACAGTACTATACAATACTATACGCACAGAGCGTGGATCAGAAGTAAGAAGAAATCGGGAGGATTTACGATCTCAACCTAACCAACATGAAGACAACATGACTGAAAAAATATCCTTCATCTGACATGTATTATAATCTGGACAACGGTGAACAAACCATGATTCAAGAAAGGCCCAACATGGTTGATGAAACACAGACTGTGTATGAAAGATCCAAAATAGAAATTCACAGACCTGAGAGACTTATTGAAACATGTTAGATGATATTCTTAAAATATTACATTGTTGAATTGTTGTACTGAAGGATACAGGGCTTATCTTTAAAGAAAAGACGATGTGATGTTATTGCATTAGATATGCCTAATGTCTGTAGACATTCCCTAGCTTGCCTGAATCTTCAGTGATGGTCCCTAGGACCATGGGGAATGCTGGGAAGTGGGTGTAGTCTGGTGTACAGTATGTCATAGGGATGGGACATCGAAAGAAAACATTGGAAGTACCAATGTTTTTAACATTGAATACAAAACATTATTTAGATATAAACATTGGTTCTCTAGAACCAATGTTTTTTTATAAGCAAACTGTATTTATACATACAAAGCAGCACAAGAGGGTGTTTTATTTATTTATTAACAGTTTCATATATATAGCAGCAAATCCCATCACGCTTTACAATTTGAATCAACATTAACATTATACTGGGTTGTAAAAGACATACATACATAAAAGACATACATAAGGGTAAGAGGGCCCTGCTTGCAAGCTTACAATCTATAGGGAAATAGGTGTTGATACACAAGGATAGGTGCTACATGTTGCAAATTGGTCCAGCCCGATTGCAGATGTTCTTGGTGGGCTGTATAATCCAATCACACTGGAAAGTTGGTCTAGGGTTAGGAGGATGTTAAATTGAAGAAAGAGAAGGTGTTTACTATAAGAAGAGAGTTAGATAGGGAGCTATAAAATGTTAGGTGGGCGGTCCTGGAATCTGATAAGCTTGTCTGAAGAGGTGGGTTTTCAGAGAACACTTGAATGTTTGGAAACTAGTGGAAAGTCTTATTGTGCATGGGAGGGCATTCCACAGGGTGGGTGTAGCCCGAAAAAAGTCCTGTAACCGTGCATGGGAACAAGTAATGCGCTGGGATGAGAGACACAGATCTTGTGCAGAGCGGCGATATAGGGTTGGAAGATATTTTGAGATAAGTGAAGAGATGTATGTTGATGTGGTTTGGTTAATAGCTTTATGTGTGAGTGTAAGTATTTTAAATTGAATACGATAGAAGACCGGCAGCCAATGGAGGGACTAACAGAGTGGATCAGCAGACACTGAACGTGGGTGTTTGTTTTCAAGGTGGCATTTTAAATTAGATGTGTTTGCACATGTTTTTATTTTCTTGCTGCAGTATCTGCAAATAGCTGTTTTGGGCTCATTATCTTTCCTATCAAAGTGTTTCCACAAATGACTTTTGGGTGGTGCCATGTTATTTTTATTCTCAGTACTCACTACTGGTGACAGACAGTATAGCAGAAGTGTTGTGTGTTACTGCTGGCAGGGCACTGGCAGTGTAGCTGGCTGATCCTGTTGTTGGTGATAGTGGTACAGTACCTTAATGTCCTTAACCTCCACAAACAAGTAACACTGACAGACTTCGTTCTCACTCTCTCCTATTTGTCAATTTAATTTCTCTTGTCCATTTTTCCAGACTTTACTCTTTCAGAGTCTCCTCTTTTTTTTTCTCTGTCTCTTCTCCACCCTCAGCTTAAGTCTATATCATGACAAACACACTCTGTCTCCTGAAGTCCTCCGTCCCTCTCCCTCTCTCTCTCAGCTCCTCACTAATGATGTCACGCCAGACACTTGGCACCGCTGGGTCTGTCACATGCACAGTGCACATGCAGTGAGTGCCTGACAGTGACACTGTGAGACTGACAGCTCAGTTACCAATAGCTGCAGCAGCCAGACACCCCAGCAGCCAACCAGTGTTCACTGAGAACAGCACCAGTGACAGTAAGCCAGGGGTGGGACTGTCCTATGTACTGCTGCTAATTGGCTGACCAGAGTGTCTTTCACTCTGTCAGCCACCACCCCCAGCAGCAGCATGCACACAGCAGTAGTAGCCCAGTCAGTGTTTTGTACTCTATTCTTAAGTTGTAACTGACTATAAAACAAGGAGAGAGCCAGATGGCAGCCCAAAGCAGTGACAGCACCATACAGTGTTACAAAAAAAAAAAAACATTGGAAAAGTAGGGAAAAACATTGGGGCGAAATCTTGAGATGCTAATGTAACATTGAATCAAAAACATTGTTGGGTTAAACATCGAACATCGAAACCATCTGACCGCTGTTTCAGATGAAACATCAAATGATTCTCATCCCTAGTATGTCGATAATTTGCAAATGGCTGAATAAAGAAGTATAGCAGTTGTAACCCATGCATCAGTGTCCATATAAATGCATATACAAGCATGCAAATAAACATGGTGTCAGAAGAAGTGTAAAATGGACTCTGCTAGTGCTTAGAGTGTGAGGTGATCCTGCAGAAGTCTGCAAAGCTGTGATACTCAGTGTGTGAAAACTCTGCCTTGTGCTCTTGTCACATCAAACTGTGAGTAACAATGGATAAGCTGTCTCCTCCAACAGGCATGCAAATGTCTGGTAACTTGTCTGAAAACTGGTAAAGATTTAAACAAAAGTTTAATATTTACCTTACTGCATGTGGAGCTGATAACGAGGAAGATAAAACCAAGGCATCCATTTTCTTCCATGTGATAGGAGAGGATGTGCTGGACATTTATATAGTTTTCAGTTTGCTGAAGGGTAGAATATGGTTTTAAACTCTATAATGCAAAAGTTTGAAGACTACTTGTACCAAGAAAAAATGTGACATATGAAATATATAAGTTTTCACTTGTGATCAGAAGAATGGAGATGGATTTGATAAGTATGTTACAGAACTGCAGTCACTCAGCCAAACCTGTGAGTGGTGACTTCACTGATTAGAGATCGTATTGTATGTGGAATACCTGAAAATGGACTCAGAGAGAGATTGCTGAGAGAGCAAGATTTAACACTAGATAAGGCAGTGAATATGTGTAGATCTGCAGAAATTACAACGTTTCAAGCTAAAACCCTACACAAGGTAATTGATGGTGCTGTACATGTTGTGAAGAAAACAGAGCCAACCAGAACACCATTCTCTAAAATGAAGCAGTATAAGTCACAGTCTAAAGCTGCATACACACGTAAAGATTTTCTATCCAACCATCATACTAGTTGATTGGTTGGAATGAAAAGCTGGTAAGATATGAAAGCAAATGACAATCTGCAATTTGCTCCCAAAATTGACAAAAACTGTTGGTTGAACAAATCATTTTGATCAAACATTTAACAAACTTGTCTGAACGACCATTTTCATCAGTTTTCTTGCATTTAGGAGCAAATTTCTGATCATCAGTTACTCCCATACGTTAACAGATTTTCATTTCAATCAATCAACTATTTGGATGGTTGGACAGAAAATCTTTATGTGTGTATGCAGCTTAACAGAGAAATGTGTAATAGATGTGGAAATAATCACAATCCTAAAATGTGCCCAGCTTATGGTAAAACCTGCATGAAATGTGGTAGAAGGAATCACTTTGCCAAATGCTGTAAAACAAAAAGTGAAGCAAACGCAGTGCACACTGTTAAACAAGCTGAGACTGAAGAGTTTTTGTGGATTCCATTGAACTTTGCAGTGCAGATAAGAAGGAATGGATTGTTCCTTTAACAGTGAACAAGCTTGTCATTCCCTTTAAGCTTGATACAGGCACACAGGTTAATCTAATATCTTTTTAAGAATATAAGACTTTTAGAGTAAAATCTAAAATTCATCCAGCCAATGTGAAAGCTGCAGGCTATACTGGTGAAAACATTCCTGTAAAAGGTACATGCCTAGTGACACTGAAATACAGAGGACAAAAGTTTAAAACCTCTCTACTGATTGTGGATAGAGATGTGCAACCAATTTAGGACTAAGTTCCTGTGAGAAACTTAACTTGATAAAGAAAGTTTTTATGGTGAAATCACAAGTAGAAGATAAGTGCAAATCAGTATTTACAGAATACAGTGATGTATTTGAAGGCTTAGGTTGTCTGCCTGGTGAGCATTAGATAAATATAAACACGCAAGTTCCTCCAGTGATACACCCCTGTAGAAAAGTGCCATTTGCACTGAGAGAAAAACTACAAAAAGTTAAACTGCATGGAAACCTTGGGTGTGATAGAGAAAGTTGATGAGCCTACTGAATGGGTGAGCTCCTTAGTAATTGTGGAAAAGAAAAGTGGACAACTCAGAATATGTCTAGATCCAAGAGATTTAAACATAGCTATTAAAAGAGAACACTTCAAATTACCAACCAGAGATGAAATCATATGCAATTTGCGGGAGCAAAATGGTTCAGTAAATTGGACGCATCTTCAGGATTCTGGCAAATGAAGCTAGATGAAACCAGCTCAAAGCTGTGTACATTTAATACACCAGAAGGTTGATACAGATTTCTTCGACTACCACATGGGATACTGTCCGCTCTAGAAGTATACCTTAAAAGAAACACATGATTTTTTAACATATTCCAGGTGTTGAAACAATGATGGATGACATTATTATCTGGGGTTCTACAAAGGAAGAACATGATTCTAGATTGAGACAAGTGATGGAACTTACCAGAAAAGTGAATCTGACGTAGTCTCAGATCAAGGTGTGAAGCCTGACACAAGGAAAATATCAGCCATAGTGAATATGGAACATCCTAACAACAAAGATGATGTCAGAAGATTCCTAGGAATGATTACTTACTTAGGAAAATTTATTTCTCAACTTTCAGAACAATCAGCTCCTCTTAGATGGTTATTGGACAAAGATAATGAGTGGATGTGGTCACATGAACAAGAAGAAAGTTGGTAAAAACTGAAACAGACCATTACAGAGCAACTGGTACTAAGATTCTTTGATCCTGCAAAAAGAATAAGAATTTCAGCAGATGCTTCTCAAGTCCCCTAGGATCTGCATTGTTGCAAGAACATGAAGATACATGGCAACCTGTAATCTATGCATCTAGAGCATTGACAAGTGCTGAAACACGGTATACTCAGACAGAAAAAGAACTTCTAGCAATCACTTATGCATGTGAGAGATTTCATCAATTTGTGTATGGTCCTGCGTTTACAGTAGAAACTGACCACAAGCCATTGGTAGCTATCATAAGTAAATCGTTGCAAGACTGTCCCATGAGAATTCAACGAATGCTTATAAGACTACAGAAATAAGATGTACAATTGCTGGTACTGTCCCGGTAAATACATGTACATTGCTGACACACTTTCTCGTGCTGTGGACAAAAGTGAAGGTTCTGGAAGTCTGAAGGACAAAGAGATAGAAGCATATGTGAATCTGATTGTAGCTTCTCTCCCAGTGTCTCTTGCAAGACAAGAACAGATTAGAAAAGAAACAGAAACAGATGACACAATGAAGGTGTTAAAAGACATCATTCTGAAAGGATGGCCAGCAGAAAAAAATGCTTGTCTGCTTGCTGTCAATTCATGATTATTGGATGTACCGCAGTGATCTTACTGTTGTCAATGACATCATTTACAAAAGCAATAAGTTTGTCATAAGAAAATCTAGGCTGTGCAAGATACATGAAGGCCACTTAGGAGAAGAAAACTGTAAGCAGAGGGCATGTGAAGTGATGTAGTTGCCAAGAATGAACCAAGACATAGAAAAGACAACAGCTACATGTGAGTTATGTCGTATGTATAGACCAAAGCAACAAGTCGAACTGCTGAGTCCTCATGCAGTGCCAGAGAGAATATACCAGAAGGTATGCGCAGATTTGTTTGATTGTAATGGGAAGACATACATTGTCGTGACTGATTATTATTCTAATTATCCTGAGGTGAAGACACTACATACAACTACTAGTAAAGCTGTAATCAATTGCATGAAGTCAATCTTTGCAAGGCATGGTGCTCCTATGGAGGTGTTCACTGACAAGGGTCCTCAGTTTTCCAGTGCTGAATTTAAACAAGTTGCTGATGATTGGGAATTTGTCCATACTATGTCAAGTCCCCACTATCCATGGTCAAATGGATTGGTGGAAAGTTAAGTAAAAACTGTAAAGAGTCTCATGAAAAAAAGCACAGGAAGGTAAAGAAGATTTCTACAAAAGTCTATTAATCTACCGCAGTACACCTCTGCAGAATGGATTCTTTCCAGCACAAATGTTGATGGGAAAG
This sequence comes from Taudactylus pleione, assembly GCA_031769625.1. Classification (NCBI taxonomy): domain Eukaryota; kingdom Metazoa; phylum Chordata; class Amphibia; order Anura; family Myobatrachidae; genus Taudactylus; species Taudactylus pleione. The sequence continues at coordinate 6,475,624 of JAUIMM010000435.1, read as the reverse complement.
AGAATTAGAGCAATTCTTCCAATACATGATGAACTGCTTAATACGCATAGTTCAACATTAGTCAGACTGAGTAAGGAATGACAACAGGTGAAACAAAACTGTTGAATGAAAGACGAGCAAAAAGCCTGTCTGATCTTAGATCAGGTGACCAAGTCCATCTCAGAGACCATGAGAAAGGCATTTGGTTGCGGAAAGGTACTGTGCAAGCACAGGAAGCACCAAGATCTTATACTATACGCACAGAGCATGGAACAGAAGTAAGAAGAAACTGGGTGGATTTACGATCTCAACCTAACCAACATGAAGACAACATGACTGAAAGAATATCCTTCATCTGACAAGAATTATAATCTGGATAACAGTGAACAAACCATGATTCAAGAAAGGTCCAACACGGTAGATGAAACACAGACTGTGTATGAAAGATCCAAAAGAGAAATTTGCAGATCTGAGAGACTTATTGAAATGTTAGATGATATTCTTAACATATTACATTGTTGAATTGTTGTACTGAAGGATACAGGCATTATCTTTAAAGAAAAGAGGATGTGATTTATTGCATTAGATATGCCTAATGTCTGTAGACACTCCCTAACTTGTATGTGAAAGCCTGAATCTTCAGTGACAGTCCCTAGGACCATGGGGAATGCTGGGAAGTGGGTGTAGTCTGGTGTACAGTATGTCAATAGTTTGCAAATGGCTGAATAAAGAAGCATAGCAGTTGTAACCCATGCATCAGTGTCCATATGAATGCATATACAAGCATGCAACAAAACTCCACCCTCACGGGATTTGGTTTTTATTGTGCATTTTTGTCAAAAAATCATAAAAACTGTAAAATCACATCGTTTGGGCCAGTTTTTATTCCTACAGTATTAATAACCTCAATAACATTAATTTCCAGTCATTTCCAGTCGATTTTGACCACCTCACAGTGTGTTTGCAGAAGCCTGCAAAATCACTGCAGAAGCACTGCAGAAGCACTGTGAAGTGCTTATATGTGTGTAAAAGTAAATAAAGGGTTAAAAATTGGGAAAAATGTATAGGGACTCCCCCCAAAAGCTCAACCAGCACCAAACTTTTTTGAGCCAGTACTGGTTGGGGAAAACATTACATAGGCGTCCCCTGTATTTTACACAACCAGCACCAGGCTCCTGAGCCAGTCCTGGTTGTGTAAAATATGATGTAGAGGTCCCCCGTATTTTACACAACCAGCACTGTACTCTTTCTAGCGGGGATGTAATGCCATAGCAAGGGGACACGCTTATATCGGTAACCCCGGCTGAAGCATTCAGCATCCCTTCATAGTCAGCCGAGGCCAGGAAATCCTTGGGAAATGGGGACCCCCCAATTAAGGGGTCCTCCCTCCCGGCCATTGCCCTAAGCCAAGGTTGATAGCCCGGGGCTTTTCTCTGCACCCCTGGTGGCGGTGGGTGCCGAGTTCATGGTATAAAAGTTTGAAAGAATACTATTGTCTCTTACAGGAAGACTACAGGTCCCAGCAAGCCTTTGCTGGGACCTGTAGTCCCAGCAAGCAGGACAGATGGGTAGTAGTGAAAATTGGTCATTCAGGACAAAGTCTATGGGCTCCGCGATTTTACATATTTTTTTTAAGAAGACCCTGGATGCCTGCATGGACTGAAGAGGACCTAACACAAGTAGTAGGTGAGTATGGATTTTTTTATTACAGCAATTGTGGATGATACAGGACAAGACAATAGAATGGCTATAGGGAGTGAAGGTAAATATTGATGTGAGTGTGCGTGTGTTAATGTGTAATAAAATAATACAATATTTGGTGTCTGTGTCCTGTCTTTTTGACTAATTCTTTTACAGGTGGACTACAGGCACCAGTGGGCTCTTAATGCCCTGCATGCTGGTACCTGTGGTTCTCCAAGTATCAGCACACAGGACAGGTTTTCTGGGACCTGTAATCCCCCTATAAGAAACTATAGAATTTTTTCTAACTTTTACACTATGAACTCAGCACCCACCACCACCAGGGGTGCCGAGCATAGCCCTGGGCTATCAGCCAAGGCCTGGGGTGTCCCTGGGAGGGGGTCCACTTTATTGGGGGTCCCCAATTCCCAAAGAGTCCCTGACCTCGGCATACTAGCGAGGAATGCTGAATGCTTTGGCTGGGGGCAGAAATCAGGGCCATAACAAGGGTAGTGTGACCTGTGCCATGGCTCAGGGCACCACAAGGCAGGGGGCGCTGTTCAAACCTGTCCGTTTTCCTGTTTATTATCATTCTCACTTGTAACTTCTTTTATCCCCAGCATCTTCTGGCTGCCCCAGGAATACCCTTATCTCTTCCCTGGCCCTTCCCCATGAAGCCATGGCCGTTTTTCAGGTGCACCATCTTATGTCCCTATTTAAAAAATGGAGGGGGGCTCCAATGCTCTCTCTGGAAAAGGGCACCAAAAGTCTAGTTATGGCTCTGGTACAGATATAAGTGTGCCCCTGGCTGTGGCATTACATCCCTTCTAGAAAGAGCCTGGTGCTGGTTGTGTAAATTACAGAGGACCCCTACATAATTTTCCACGTATTTTACACAACCAGGTCTGGCTCAGGAGCCCAGTGCTGGTTGTGTAAAATACAGGGGAACCCTACGTAATTTCCTCCCTGTATTTTACGCAATCAGGACCGGCTCAAAAAAGCCCAGTGCTGGTTGAGCCTTTCAGGGGGGAATCCACAACGTTATTTTTAAGTGTTTTTTTCTATCTTTTTTTTACATTTGTCTCATCGAACCAGCAGTCGCTAACAGGCTGCTGGTTGGCTGAGAATGGCTGTTACTAAGCCAGCGCTTCCCCATAGACTGCAAATGGCCCATTGAAGTCTATGGGGATGCGTTCATTGGCTGAGAGACAGCCGTTCTCGGCCACCATGGTAGCAGCCGCTGGTTGGATCCAGTCTGCACTTCAGATACAAAACATGGGTGATCTGACACTGCAAAGATGGTGTTTTGCCCTGTTTTTGGATCCGGATCAGGTAAGAAGAACCTAGCGGGACCTGGATCTAATTGGAACAGGTAAGTTGGGGCGGGTTCAGTTTCCAGGAAACTGGACCCAATCATCTCTAATAATAAAATGCAATATAGTTATTTACTTAGTAAAAAGGTTTGATCATCCCTTAGACCAGGGGTAGGGAACCTTTTTTTTGCCAAGGACCATTTTGATATATATAACATTATTCGCGGGCCCGTGATATCATATGGGGACGGGGCCACAATCGCCGGTGATTACAGCAATGCCTGGAGCATCCTGAGGATGCACTGGGGAGCTGTAAGAGCAGTGATGTGACTATATGAAGCGTCCTAAGGACGCTCCAGGCGGAACTGCTGCATAGATTCTAGGCACCCTGCTAGCCAGATGAGGCTAGCATAAAAAAGCTCTGAGGGCCAGTCCAAATGATACCGGGGGGGCCTTATACGGCCCCTGGGCCTGAGGTTCCCCATCCCTGCCTTAGACCCATCATTATAGTTAACAAAATGGAATGCTATTTAAAGGTTATACTTTGTGTGCTGCCATTCCCAAGCGCAGCATTTTCTGTCCGCTAATACTCAATACAGTAATCAAGTCTTTATCTCACTTTTACTGCACAGGAGCTGCTGAGTGTGAAAGTTGCCACAGCAGTGATCCATAACCTAACCAAAATCACAACGTATTTGGAAACTACATCTCACTGCTAATCAATCTATTTCTTTAGGAAGATATTTTAAGGGAAAAAAAGCTTTAGAATTTATTGGTAGTTGATGGTCATGAAATTGCTTTTTCGTTCTTAGAAATTTAAAAAAATGTGTTTATTCTGTACTTGCAAAAGTTGTTTCACAATGTTAGCAGAAGTCTATGCTTGTACATGCTTGTATTATCTGCAGCTTAGTTTTAAAAAGAGTGACTAACTCAAGCATTAACAGAGTCTTAAAGGTCCACTCTCCTTAAGGATATTTTATTAAATGGGGGAAGAATATTCGTAAATAGATGCTCTAAGCATATTTTTGTGTATTTAGGGGAAAAACACTGCAGGGAATTATTTTTGTTGTCAATCACTGTAAGGGCTATTTCACACTAGCCGGTTTTCAAAGGGCGGCAAAAAAACAGGCACAAGCCGGCCCGTGTGCTTTGCACATTGAACAGCTTTGAGCCATTTTTAATGGCTTTTTTCCCCTTCATCTAGTGAGCATGTGCAGCAGCTGCAGTACAAGCCAGCCGATGTGTGTGTAAGGAAACATTGTTTCCTATACTCCACTGATTTGCAGGGACGGCATGGGCACGGCACGGCAGCCATCCTTCTCAGTGGATATTCCCAGCTGTAGCACTGCAACCATGCCGTGCCGTCTGAAAGGACCCACCCGCTTCCATGTATCACTCAATTTAACACCCGGCCGGTCTATTGCCGTGTGGGAAAAACTGGCAGGTGTGAAATAGGCCAAAGCATACTGATATAACCATGTAATTGTAGTGTGGCCTCTTGTTCATATATCTGTGAGTGTAGTTTTAGCTCTCTGCTTTGACCCTTTAAACAATAGTTTCTGCTATACCACTTTCCATATTGACCAGTTTTCTTTAAATGTCCATTTTTCTAACATCAAAAACATGTTATAATTTCATAAATATGCAAATGGGTAAGCAACGTTAAGGGCTGTTTCTGTGTCACTGTCCATGTTATCCTGTGTAATTTCTCTTGTGCGCTGATATTCATCTGAGTTTACTTTTCACAAAATCCAGGGTTCTGCTTCCGGCCTTGTTTCTAGGGGGTCTATTCATCAGCCCTTAATATTCACCCACTTTTGGAGAAATTAACATTTTCCCCTACTTTTGTAAAAATTAAGGTTCAAGGTTATTCATTCTTGTAATGGAGGAGATATCACTAATATCTCCTGGTTACAATTCTCACCCGATAATTTCCACAGTCCCCATACTAGTATGGGGATGTAGAAATAATGTAATTCATCAAGTTCCGAAAAAGCATTTTTTTCAGAAGTGAGTGATACTGTACGCCACTCTGAGGTGGCGCACAGTCCCCGAAACCCATCAAAAGATGCCTTTTACATTGCACATTGTCTGTGTCCTCCCAGTGGCACATTTCACTTCACCTGCTGCTGCAGAATGCAGTGGTGCTTGAAAGTTTGTGAACCCTTCAGAATTTTCTATATTTCTGATGAAATTTGGCCTAAAACTACCTCAGATTTTCACATAAGTCCTAAAAGTAGATGAAGAGAACCAAATCAAACAAATGAGACAAAAAATTAGACATGCTAATTTTTTTGGAGGAAAATGATCCAATATCACATATCTGTGAGTGGCAAAAGTATGTGAACATTTAGGATTAGCAGATATTTTTTGAAGGTGAAATTGGAGTCAGGTATTTTCAATCTATTGGATGACCATCAGGTGAGAGTGGACAACCTGTATTTTTAAAAGAACAGGGATCTATCAAAGTCTGATGTTCACAACATATGTTTGTGGAAGTGTATCATGCCACGAGCAAAGGAGATTTCTGGGGACCTCAGAAGAAGAGTTGTTGATGCTCATCAGGCTGGTAAAGGTTACAAAACCATCTCTAAAGAGTTTGGACTCCACCTATCAACAGTCAAACAGATTATATACAAATGGAGGAAATTCCAGATCATTATTACCCTCCCCAGGAATGGTTGACCAACAAAGATCACGCAAGGGCTAGGTGTCTAATAGTTCACATGGTCACAAAGGAACCCAAGGTAACCTCTAAGCAACTGAAGGCCTTTATCACATGTTAATGTTCATGAGTCCACCATCAGGAGGACGCTGAACCACAATGGTGTGCATAGCAGGATTGCACGGAGAAAGCCACTGCTCTAAAAAAAGAACATTGCTGTCCATCTGCAGTTTGCTAAAGATTACCTGGACAAGCCAGAAGACTATTGGAACAATGTTTTGTTGACAGATGAGTCCAAAATAGAGCTTTTTGGTTTAAATCAGAAGTGTCATGTTTGGAGAAAGGATATCACTGCATTCCAGCATAAAAACCTTATACCATCTGTGAAACACGGTGGTGGTAATATTATGATTTGGGCCTGTTTTGCTGCATCTGGCTAAGGATGACTTGATAATATTAATGGGACAATGAATCCTGAATTATACCAGAATATTCTAAATGAAAATGTCTGGACATCTGTCCATGCACTGCATCTCAAGAGAAAGTGGGTCATGTAGCAAGACAACGACCCAAAGCACACAAGTTATTCGACCAAAGAATGGTTAAAGAAGAATACATTAAATGTTTTGGAATGGCCAAGTCAAAGCCCTGACCTTAATCCAATAGAAATGTTGTGGAAGGACCTGAAATGAGCAGTTAATTGGAGAAAATCCACCAACATAACCGAGTTGAAGCTGTTTTGTACGGAGGAATGGGGTAAAATTCCTCCAAGCCGATGTTCAGGACTAATCAACAATTACCGGAAACTTTAGAAGCTGTTATTGCTGCACTAGGGGGTCATACCAGATACTGAAAGCAAAGGTTCACATACTTTTTCCACTCACAGATATGTTATATTGGACCATTTTCCTCAATAAAAATAAGAGTACGTCTAATTTTGTTGTCTCATTTGGTTCTATTTATCTACTTATAGGACATCTGAGGTAGTTTTAGGCCAAATTTCAGCAGAAATATAGAAAATTCTGAAGGGTTCACAAACTTTCAAACACCACTGTAGTTATTACCTGGAGCCAGGGTAGAAGCAGCAGGGACAAAATCTCCTGCTCATGGCTGCATGTAATGACAGGCAGCACGATGTTGTAGCTGGACGGAATAAAGTAGCCAGCAGGGGGGGAAGAATCAGAGACTGGAGCCAGCGTGAGTGATGGGGAGACACCAGAGCCAGCAACAGGCTTTTAAGGACAGGAGAAAAGGGGCCGGAGGGGGGATTATTATTATTTATTTATTTATTTTTTACACACACCTTGATGAAAATTTTTAATAGCATTGAAACATTGGTAATCATTGGTACTACTTGCTGCCGGTTTGTCATTATTGCATTGAGTGCCGATCTTCATGGCTACAGGCATTGGACACACACTTGAGAGGTCAAACTTTCCTATTCATGTTCTGTAAGCTATGTATAAATAATGAAATGTACTCTAGTAGATATTTCAAAACTTTTTTTATGAAACAACTTTTGTCATATTATGTGACATCTAGGGTACTAAATGCATCACTCCTATAGACAAATAAAAGTAAGAAGATATATTCATCAAGTTAATTTATTGTTATTAGCACACAATCTCTGAAAAAATATATTAAAATACAAACATAAAACAGTATATTAAAAAAAGAAAGGAAAAAACCCATAAATGTATCTTAAAATAAGTGAGGGAGCGTGTTTCACACTTCAACGGTCCAGTCCCTCAGGCAATGAACATTATATAAGTCTGACTCTTTAACTTTTTAAAATCACTTTTTTAAACTCAGCTTCTCTTTACTACTGTATTCACAGCTGTGCAACTTTTTATTTATTAGAGCACTGAATCTATTTGTGTATCAGCTCTGCATATCTTTATGTATCACAGCTCTACATCTCTTTATGTTTCATAGCTCTACATCTCTTTATGTTTCACAGCTCTGCATCTCTTTATGTATCACAGCTCGGCATCTCTTTATGTATCACAGCTCTGCATCTCTTTATGTATCACAGCTCTGCATCTCTTTGTTTCACAGCTCTACATCTCTTTATGTTTCACAGCTCTGCATCTCTTTAAGTATCACAGCTCTGCATCTCTTTATGTATCAAAGCTCTGCATCTATTTATGTATCACAGATCTGCATCTCTTTATGTATCACAGCTCTACATCTCTTTATGTTTCACAGCTCTACATCTCTTTATGTATCACAGCTCTGCATCTCTTTATGTATCACAGCTCTGCATCTCGTTATGTATCACAGCTCTGCATCTCTTTGTCTATCACAGCACTACATCTCTTTATGTATCACAGCTCTACATCTCTTTATGTATCACAGCTCTAGATCTCTTTATGTATCACAGCTCTACATCTCTTTATGTATCACAGCTCTGCATCTCTTTACTTATCTTTACTTATCACAGTTCTGCATCTATTTATTTATCACAGCTCTACATCTCTTTATGTATCACAGCTCTGCATCTCTTTGTGTATCACAGCTCTACATCTCTTTGTGTATCACAGCTCTACATATCTTTATGTATCCCAGCTCTGCATCTCTTTATGTTTCACAGCTCTGCATCTCTCTATGTATCAAAGCTCTGCATCTCTTTGTGTATCACAGCTCTGCATCTCTTTATGTATCACAGCTCTACATCTCTTTATGTATCACAGCTCTGCATCTCTTTATGTATCACAGCTCTGCATCTCTCTATGTATCACAGTTCTGCACCTCTTTATGTATCACAGCTCTGCATCTCGTTATGTATCACAGCTCTGCATCTCTTTATGTATCACAGCTCTACATCTCTTTATGTATCACAGCTCTGCATCTCTTTATGTATCACAGCTCTGCATCTCTTTATGTATCACAGTTCTACATCTCTTTATGTATCACAGCTCTACATCTCTTTATGTTTCACAGCTCTACATCTCTTTATGTTTCACAGCTCTGCATCTCTTTATGTATCACAGCTCTGCATCTCTTTATGTATCAAAGCTCTGCATCTCTTTATGTATCACAGATCTGCATCTCTTTATGTATCACAGCTCTACATCTCTTTATGTTTCACAGCTCTACATCTCTTTAAGTATCACAGCTCTACATCTCTTAATGTATCACAGCTCTGCATCTCGTTATGTATCACAGCTCTGCATCTCTTTGTGTATCACAGCACTACATCTCTTTATGTATCACAGCTCTACATCTCTTTATGTATCACAGCTCTGCATCTCTTTACTTATCTTTACTTATCACAGTTCTGCATCTATTTATTTATCACAGCTCTACATCTCTTTATGTATCACAGCTCTGCATCTCTTTGTGTATCACAGCTCTACATCTCTTTGTGTATCACAGCTCTACATATCTTTATGTATCACAGCTCTGCATCTCTTTATGTATCATAGCTCTACATCTCTTTATGTATCACAGCTCTGCATCTCTTTATGTATCACAGCTCTGCATCTCTTTATGTATCACAGCTCTGCATCTCTTTGTGTATCACAGCTCTGCATCTCTTTATGTATCACAGCTCTACATCTCTTTATGTATCACAGCTCTGCATCTCGTTATGTATCACAGCTCTGCATCTCTTTGTGTATCACAGCACTACATCTCTTTATGTATCACAGCTCTGCATCTCGTTATGTATCACAGATCTGCATCTCTTTGTGTATCACAGCACTACATGTCTTTATGTATCACAGCTCTACATCTCTTTATGTATCACAGCTCTGCATCTCTTTACTTATCTTTACTTATCACAGTTCTGCATCTATTTATTTATCACAGCTCTACATCTCTTTATGTATCACAGCTCTGCATCTCTTTGTGTATCACAGCTCTACATCTCTTTGTGTATCACAGCTCTACATATCTTTATGTATCACAGCTCTGCATCTCTTTATGTTTCACAGCTCTGCATCTCTCAATGTATCACAGCTCTGCATCTCTTTGTGTATCACAGCTCTGCATCTCTTTATGTATCACAGCTCTGCATCTCTTTGTGTATCACAGCACTACATCTCTTTATGTATCACAGCTCTGCATCTCGTTATGTATCACAGATCTGCATCTCTTTGTGTATCACAGCACTACATGTCTTTATGTATCACAGCTCTACATCTCTTTATGTATCACAGCTCTGCATCTCTTTGTGTATCACAGCTCTACATCTCTTTGTGTATCACAGCTCTACATATCTTTATGTATCACAGCTCTGCATCTCTTTGTGTATCACAGCTCTGCATCTCTTTGTGTATCACAGCTCTACATATCTTTATGTATCACAGCTCTACATCTCTTTATGTTTCACAGCTCTGCATCTCTTTATGTATCACAGCTCTGCATCTCTTTATGTATCACAGCTCTACATCTCTTTATGTATCACAGCTCTGCATCTCTTTATGTATCATAGCTCTGCATCTCTTTATGTATCATAGCTCTACATCTCTTTATGTATCACAGCTCTGCATCTCTTTATGTATCACAGCTCTGCATCTCTTTATGTATGACAGCTCTGCATCTCTTTATGTATAACAGCTCTGCATCTCTCTATGTATCACAGCTCTGCATCTCTCTATGTATCACAGCTCTGCATCTCTTTATGTATCACAGCTCTGCATCTCTTTTGGTATCACAGCTCTACATCTCTTTATGTATCACAGCTCTACATTTCTTTATGTATCACAGCTCTATATCTCTTTATGTATCTCTGCAGCTTTGTATGTATCACAGCTCTGTGTCTCTTTATGCATCACAGCTCTGCATCTCTTTATGTATCACAGCTCTGCATCTCTTTATGTATCACAGCTCTGCGTCTCTTTATGCATCACAGCTCTGCATCTCTTTATATATCACAGCTCTGCATCTCTTTATGCATCACAGCTCTGCATCTCTTTATGTATCACATCTCTGCATCTCTTTACTTATCTTTACTTATCACAGTTCTGCATCTATTTATTTATCACAGTTTTGCATCTCTTTATGCATAACAGCTCTGCATCTATTTATTTATCACAGTTCTGCATCTCTTTGTGTATCACAGCTCTGCATCTCTTTATGTATCACAGCTCTGCATCTCTTTATGCAGCAGAGCTCTGCATCTCTTTATGTTCACAGCTCTGCATCACTTTATGTATCCCAACTATCACACTGAACTCACACCTCTGCAGCACATTCCCTCAGACTTTGGGGCTCTTCTACTGCCTGAGCCTTCCCCTCCCTTAGGCCTTCACCACCTACTTTCCTGTATTATTGGGCCTCCAACTCTCTATTTAGTACAGTCATGCTGCCTCTGTAGTGACCCCCCTTTTTATTGGCTACTGAGAACTTTTGATTGTGGGGACTTTGCCCCTTTTAGTATTAATATGGGGCTCTTATTCCCTCCCTCCATACCTTAGATCATGACACCTTTAAATGGGAGGTATCTACCTTCATACATTTGCTTTTTTCGCCTGCTTTGTGTGGTATTTCCACCTCACAACAGAATGGAGAATGACTCCCCCTATCTCCAAAAAATTAGGGAAGTGGGGATGCCAGGAACACCTCCCCTCATCACTGCGGCTCAAGCTGAGATGGTCAATCCTGTTCTCACTGATGGGAATCACCACAGCTCTGTAGACTCTCTCACCCCGTCCTTCTTTCTAAGACCAGATAAATCATACCGAGCTGTATCACTCTGCAACTCTCTTTACTAACTGATTACACAGAAAGGACTTTATCTCCTCACCTACTGTCACAGAGTGGTGTTACCTAAATAATAAAGTGGCTGACTTTCCTGTGTTTCAGGTCTTGCAGTGCAGAGGTGTCTTCTGGTCCTCTGGTGTCAACTGATGAGTAGTTCTGGCAGAGTCATCTGATTCAGCAGTTCTAGAGGTGAGTACCAAGCCCTCATGTCCAACCCTACCCCTCACCCTAACCCTCTCCTCGGATCCTAACTCTGACCCTTTCTCCTGCAGCCTAACCCTTCTTTAGACTAACCCCGCAACCTAAGTCTTCTCCCACAGCCTAAGCCTAACCCTGCAGTCTAACCTTAACCCTAATTTTGACACCAATGTTGATGTTTTGAGAGATAACTACTATTGTGTTGTTACTTCTTGCCAGACATCATCTTGCTTTGATTGGAAGTTTTGCTGCATAGATACAGTGAGCCGCATATATGCTAACTGAGACGGACTCCGAGGACTAGCAGCACACGGGAGGTAAGAGAGAGGCGGTCACAGGCTGACTTAATTAGTGCCTCTGTAAATCACTGAAGCCGAACACTTGCAAATCCAACGGAGGTTAATCTCCAGCAGTCGGAGTGTGCAAGTGGCTGAAGAGAGGCGGTCACAGGTTGACGTTACTGGAGCCTTTATGTACCTTCAAACCAGAGCCTTCTAACTATGCATGCGGGCTGATTGGGATTGTCCACACCAAAAGTTCTTTATTATAAAGGACTATCATTGTGAATATCCCGTTTTTATTAAAACTGAAGAAAATTGGTCCGTGGGACTATTAAAAGAACTTCCGTATATTTACAAGTCTGGTGAGAGTCAAGTGTTTTTAAAATACGAATACTTAACTGTGGCACTATGTACTATATGTTAGGTCCTAGTATAGATATATGAGGATCTCTATTGTGGTCTATATTTTATACATTTTTTATGTGTGTTTGGTATATGTATATTGTTATTTGATACTTGTTATTGATATAAAATATATTGAGCAAAATATTGGCGTCTTGGTTTAAATTCTGCCCTGTCAATCCTATTTTAGTGTGTTTAATCATTTTTTATTAGCGCACCACTATTTGGTCATTTGATATTTTGAATGTCAACATTGTGCCTGCATTCCATTCATTATTATTTTATGCCATCATTCTATTGTATGCTTATTTTTAAAGCTGTGTTTCACAAGGGTCTGAACACTTTAATGTACTTAATCTTCATGTTTGAGAGAGAACAATCTGTATCCAATTAAATAATCTTACTGCTAAACCAGCAGTAACTGAGCATGCTGGTTTTGTGGGAATAAATACATACGGCTGTATAAGGCAGAGCAAAATGTAACCACGTGGTTGTTAGAGTGGGGCCCCTTTAAGAAGTTAGTGGTTTCCCTTTTATATGTTAATTTGGTGATTAGGTTGTAATCTGGCATTCTAACATACATTAGGGTGTGTTTTTAGGTGTTATATTAGTGGTCACTGTCAGCTATTTCTTCCTCTTGCCTGCTAGAAACCCTCCATTCACGTTTTTAAAGTTGACACTGTTCTTTTATGGTTGCAGTAATAATGGCTGCTTAGTTGAGTTGTCATTTATTCCTTAGTTGGGTGCGCTCTCCTCATTTAATGATATAGGATTATTATCCAGTCAGGTCATTTGACATTGCCCATCCAGGGCTGTCTAATTTTGGAGAGTTGAACACAAATGTTGAGTTTGGAATATACAACGGTCTTGTTTTATGCTGTTTGTTCTCGTTGTCCGTCATCACTTTTAACCAATTAAAAGAAAAAAATATTATATCAAATAAAACTTGAAGAGTTTGTTAGCCAACTCCTGTTGTCAGGTGTTTTAATTATTAGATATATCATATATCTTTAAGGGGTGTAACTGTGTTAATATCAACCATTTTCATTTAAGTTATGTGAGATTGGGGCTGTATATGGCAGTGGCATTATCAGTATTATGATGGGAGGAGGAATTTGCAAATTAAAAATCACAGACTGAGATATACAGTAGTGAAGGAGCAGGGTTCTCCAACTGGAGAGTAGTGATGTAATGAAACAAAATCAGGAAGATTGGGATTGTAAATGCATCACAACCTAAAAGAAATTTCATACAATTATTTTTACATATTTGTTTATAAGAGAATAATTAACTGCGTTGAAAATACCCTTGTAGGGATATATGAAACATAGCACCAATAACGAGCAATCATTTATTCAATTAATATATACTCTAAATGCATAAAAAAAGCATATACAAATTCATTCAACATAAAACCACATAAACTGTGTTCTTGATATTAATTAATTATTAATGGATTATCAATTCTTAATTTAAATATATATATATATATATATATATATATATATATATATTAGCATAATTAATATATGTTTAATCCAATATCCTAAAAATAGAGCTGATCAGGCTCAATAAAAAGAAAAAAGAAAACAATAATAACATTAAAAAATTTATAGAAAAAAGTCCAGCTTTTAATTTGAGACCATTGTTAGCATAACCTCCAGACTTCAGTTTATTATGCACCAAACTTGCACATAGTAGCTCAGTATATACGAGAACAGTTCATTTTATTCACTGGGGACTTAGTAACAACTGTTGAAACAAACTAAATAAGTCCTTTCACCATGGAAATAATAGTTTATAATGTATCCACTTTGGTGAACATCCACTGGTTACTCACTAACAAGCAGACAGCCACACAAGATTTCTCCCGAGCTCAGCAGCGGGCTACTGTATATAATTTTTTTTTTTGCTGCACTATCCTGGTTCTATGATTATGCAATCTAAGATACCAATAATGATCCTCTGGCGGCAACACCGCACAGCCAGCGTGTGTTCGGCTATGTTCTATTCACGGTCCCGGAGGTGGCAGCGGCTCGTAGGTAAGCAAGATATACCTTATTAGCACACAAGACCTCTCCCCAGCTATTTCACCTGTTTCCACTGCAGGAGTCCTGGGTCTGTGTTCGCACAGTGAACTTCAATAATATTTCTTCTCTGCCAGCAGCGTCGCAAAGCCAGCGTGTATCCAGCTACACTCTGGCCCTGATTCATAGCCGGGCGCTCTGACAGAGCGCTCGCTCTGAATCAGGGCCGTCCTTTTGAATTTTTGGAGCGGCCTCCTGGCCGCTCGTATAGCTGTGGGTGACCACCCACAGCTATAGCAAGCAGCCAGGAAGATGGTCGCGATGGTCAAGACCATCGCAACCATCGGGCTTGCGACGAGACCCTTGTGGTAGGGTCTCGTTGCCGCAATCCCTGGAGTGCTTTTGGCTCTATCAGAGCCGAAAGCACTCCCACTGACATCACTTGTGATGTCAGTGGGGCCGGCCCCTGATGGAACGCCTCTGTCTGGGCAGCCAAGCCCCCAGCACGCCCACCAAAGGGGGCATGCTGTCACTCACCATCGACAGCCCGCCCCCATTGTAGCAAGACCCAGAGCGAAGGTTTGCCCGTCGCTATCCGGGTCTCATGCATGTGCATGACGGAGCCGCCTCCGTCGTGCGCATGCGCACTGGGCCAACATCGACCTGCTTGCGAGTGCTCAGCGCTCGCGAGTGGGTCTGAATCAGGCCCTCTGTCTGCGGCCCCAGGAGTAGCGGCAAATTATAGGTGCAGTAAGGTAGGTGCAGTCGCGGTACTTAGGCTTGTGAGTAGAAACCAGGATAAGCAGCGTGTGGCTTGGTTAGTCAAACAATCCCCCAGTGCCTTTGTATTAAGGTGGGTACACCCCTGACAGATATATCTGCAGATCGAGTGATCTGCAGATATATCTGCAGATGATGGTCGTTCATACACACTGAACATCCATCATCTGCTGCTGCAGTGGGTTGAGCCGGACTGGGTGTGGGTAGGGCCGTAGCCTAATCGGGGGAGGCGTGGCCACGCCCCCTTCAGGAGAAAAAACATTGCTGACGTGGCACTGCGTGCTGGGGAGGGGGGCACTGTGTGCCCCTCAGCCCAGCGTACAGCCAATGGGGGGTGCTATCAGCGTGATCGCTCCCCCTTTGGCATAGGAGACTGCTCGGGCTGCTGCTTTAGCAGCCACGGACAGTCTCCCAGTGCAGCCCAGCACACAGCAGCGTGTGCTGGGCTGCTGTGGATGGGGAGTTGTGCCGGACACGGGTAAGTAGTACCCGCTCGTGGCTCTCCCCCTCTCTCTGCACCCCTGTGTATGGGCAATCCGCTGGTCGCCCGTACACACTTGCTGATGGACAGATTCATTGGCTGTGCAGCACAGCAAATGCAATATGTCTGTGAACGACGTAGTTCACAGACATATCGTCTGTACACACTGGCCGATGGGGGCATGATATATTGGCCGATCAATTGATCAGCCAATATATCGGCAAGTGTGTACCCAGCATTAGAGAGCAGCAGCAACGCATTTCGGTTATCTCCTTAGCCATTTCCAAGATGTAATGCTCTCTTCCTTTCCTTGAGCCATTATATGGGGTAAGGTATTCAATCATAGGTTGATTGGTTAATCCAGGATTTAAGCATTACATTACTCTTTTTGTTGATCATTCCAATAGTGGAACATAATCCATGTTTTCCAAAAACAGGTAGAAATTATCCCTAAAATACACAATCCAACGAATACATAAAAATATAAATAAATTAAAATAAAATCATAGTAATATTTCTTCTTTATATATATATACCTTATCTATATATCTCTACTAATTGTATATGGTATATAGAGCTTAAAATTGTATGTTTACAAAATCCCAACAAGAATATAATACACTTGGGTTAATGAGAGCCTCAAACAAATCCTTTAATATTCTATATATTTACTGTATATATTTATTTATTCATTTGTTTATCTAATAATTTTCCACATATTGATATTAACACATCGATATTACAAATTAGTTCCATAGATGATCATACTATCATTCATAAAAATAAATTTATAAAGCAACATGGTACAGTAATTAACACGATACTATGAATGGGTATACAGCTTGAGTCTCCCATATCCAAAATGCTTGGGACCAGGGGTATTTTGGATAATGGAATATTCCGTATTTTGGAATAATTGCATTCCATAATGAAATATCTTGTCAATAGGACCCAAATATACACACAGAATGCATTTATGTTCTATATACACCTTATGCACACAGCCTGCAGGTAATTTTATACAATATTTTCAATAATTTTGTGGCTCGAACAAGTTTGTGTACAGAAATGAAATTCATTTATGTTTCATATACACCTTATACACACAGCCTGAAGGTAATTTTATACCATCAAAAATCAATAATTTCGTTATCTGAGTCATGCCAAAAAAATTCTGTATTTCGAAATATTTGGATTTGGGAGACTCAACCTGTATACTTATACCATAGAAAACAAAGCCCATATGTTAGGCATCTGAAGGAGAGAAGAGTTACAATAAATATCACAATATGGATAATAGGCCTTTCCTTGTATATACATGTATACATATATGCATGCGAATACACACATGCACACATACATACATGTATCCACACATACACAGATATACACCCTAGTAATACAAATACCCATGTGACAGCATAACAATCACTTATGATTGTAGATGAATTCAATACAAGTATGGTTTAGTATGCACCCGACAAATTAGGAAAAAGAGGGTATCTATACACAGATTAATATGAACATAATGTAAATATTTAGATATTTATGTGTGAGAGGAAGTAATCAGTGGACGCTCCATTGACCGGACAGAACAGGGAGCGGCGACGGATCAATTCCACTCACAAAATTCTAGTGCTTCATTAAGGCCGTCTGGTGTTAATGTCTGTAACCGGAAAATTAATTTGGACTCCACATAATTTCCTAAATCTGTCGCCACCTCGTATAGTCTTTTTATCATTTCTACTCCTAAAACTTTTAGACAACCAGGATTTTTGGCATGTACTTCAGAGAAATGTCTAGAGACACAAGGTGTCTCTAGACCTTTCTGGATATTTAACCTATGTTCTCGAAACCATTCTTTTAGCATTCTAGTAGTGCAACCCACGTATTGTTTCGGACAATCACATGTAATAACATACACAACATAGGTGGACTGACAGTTAATAAAGCTATTTATCTTAAATGATGACCCTAGCTTAACTGAAGAGATTTCTCTGATCTTATTATCAATATATCCACAGGTTTCAATTATTTAGTGCCGTGTAATTATCTTGGAACATATTTGTTTATGTTTTGTGCATTAAGTCACCCATAGTTTTATTATTGTCACACCACTATTAAGCTTAACCTACTTAACCTAAATAACAAATAAAGACAAAGACAACTGTATAAATGGGAAAAAAGAGGTCACAGCCAAATTTATTAAGATCAAATTAGAGTTGTCAAATTAAGCCTGGTGGCGAAAAAGCAGTGCTACCTCGATCCACAGCCCATATAAGGATTTATTTACCAAAATGATCCTGTTAGTACCACCTCCCCTTAAGTAGCACAGTGCTGGTCCCTCCCAAGGATGGAGACTTGGTCCTCCTCTAGTGACCGACTCGTGTCTCCTAAGGGGAAATGCTAGAAAAGCTTGAACCTCCAAGGAGCACTGCTTTCCGACAGCTGCGCCTCTCCTGCTGGAAGAAAAAATATTCCAAAGATAAGTATTGGTGCAAACCAATTTACCAATATGTTGGGTGGGTAAGCGGTCTCACAAACGGCAAAGAAGAAGTTGACTCCTCCTCTAACCTTAATATAACACTGCTAAACCCCACCTCAATGGAGCAACTAATAGGCTATCTATCATTGACTGACAACTTGTAACCACCAACTATAAAATATCATCACAAACCAGCTCTACATACTGTAGTATTGTTCAAATAAAAAACAGGGTGCTTGTATCCTCTCAAACTTAGGCGTCCTTTTGAGTATTTTTAAAATTAAATCAATGAAGAAGGGTTCTGCAGTGAAACATTGGCTCTCAAGGGTAATGATCGAATCTGAGTATTTGCCATTCACATCCATTGCACTGTTTAGCATTAAGATAACCGATATAGCAGAAATTGTGTAATTCAGCTATTTCTAAATACATTTAAGCAAGCTAAAATAAGGGGAATAATGGCTATCCCTGACTAATTATCTGCTTCATAAAAATTTTAATTTTAACTCTTGGTGATAGTGGCAAATGTTGTACAAGTCAATTGAAAACATGATTTTTTTACATTTAAATCTACAAGGGTCTTACTATACTAAAGATGTTTTTACAATCAATAAAATCAGTAAAGTGACATTTCTTTGTTTTACCAGTGCAAAAGGCATATTCTGTTCTCATTATAGCCTATCTTATACAGCTTTCAACATCAAGCAGATGAAAGAGCATTGGGAAGCAGAGATAGGGAAAATAATCTCTTAATCATTCTAATTTATCACTATTTCTATTAAATGGATGAAAAGGAAAGGGAAATGGTTGTTGCAGTTTTAATCAGGTGCAATTTACTACATTACTAAGGAAAATAAAGATGTCTAAAATGCCAAAAGGGACTAAAATTAGGCACTTTATCTCACCTAGCGATGGTGTCGTAATGTGTCAAACATGCTTAGCAAAGCAAGCCATTATTATTATTATTGTGTGCATTTAAAAGTTACATTTTACATGAAAATAAACATTATTATTGATTTTGCAAATTAATTTATAGTTTTATCCTCCTTTTCATCCCATTAGAACCGTATATTACTATTTTTCATACTTAATTTACCTGTCAGACCATGATCCTTCAAAGATTTATCATTGTATAGTTGCTACATGTCACCCAGCTTCCTGCCCCAGACAGAATGAAGATAGATTTATTTGGTCTAAGAATCTATGATGCCATGTATATATCATACCTTTCTTTCTATTACACTATAATGCACAATATGTGATAGCATATTATACCTTGGTTTTGCCTTTAAAATGATTGCCGCTTTAAAAATACGCAAGCCGCAAGAAATTACATAATACCCCTGGTCTGGAATTAAGCCAAGAATCAATCATCTCAGAATATTTGGATGCAAAGCATATTCTCAAATACCTTAAAATAATGGATATTACCAAGAAAGCAAAGGCTACAGGCTTTGGGACAACACAAACAAAAAGCTCATAAAGTCAAGAGATGTTATATTCAAAGGAACAGCACAACCTAAAAAAATAAGTTTGTTATGTTGGATATGCCAGCAGCAGAATGCATGTCTGAACCAGAAGCTGACAGAACAGATATCCACACTCAACAACAAAGTAGAAATTATTTGAGAAACAACAAGGGAGACCCACCCAAAATATATTCTGAAGAGTTTGCAACATCAAATTCTATGAACCTCAAAAATTCAAGAAGTAAAGTAAAGCAATGACTGGGAAGAATGGAAATCAGCAATAGACAAAGAGATGGCAACCTTAAATGACATATATGCCCATGGGTACATGGACTGTATCAAGAGGCCAAGCCATAGAAAAACAGACAAGAATAAATGGATCTTCTGAATGCAGCCGGAAATATTTCCTGTTTTAAAGTCTGTCTGGTCGCAAATGGATATACACAGAAATATGGTACTGATTATAGCTAGATCTTCTCTCCAGTGGCGAGGTACTGTACATTTATAATTAGTCATTGCCATATATGTCATGTATGACTTAATACTATATCAATTAGACTTTGACTCAGCTTTATTTAATGGAGAATTGCTAGAAGAAATTTACATGGATCCCCCTGAACACAACTGCAAGAATATGTTACAAGAGGGAAAAATGTGTTTTCTAAAAAAAGCTTTGCATAGTTTAAATCAAAGTGGTCATTGTTGGCACTTAAAGCTAGATGCTGTACATGTTGAGATGAACTTTGTATGTTTAGACACTAATCATTGGGCCTGATCCAGATATGTACACTAATGACAAAGGCAACCTGCCAAAACATGTTAGTGTGACTGGGGAGAATCGCGGAAGTCTGGGCAGTCGGACAGGAAGCGAGAGGTATTACATTGAGGTGTTCCTTATCCGGATAATAGGACCACTGTATATGTTTTTACACCCTGCCTTGGTCTGAAGACCCATTCTGGTACGCAGGCATTTTTTTGTGTTTTTTAAATATAAATCAATAAAGTATTGATGGTATTACACTATGGTATTTCCCTCTGTATAAATTTCTTTGAGGTACAAGCGGCCAGGGAAGTACTGTTTAAGCAGGAGAATCCATCGGGCTATATAAGAGGGGAGACGGGCATCCTTATCCTCCTAGATGTAAGTAGGGATATATGATTCCACTTGAATTATTGGGTATCCACTGAATGGTGTATCTTTTCTTCTCTTGGAGAAACATATCAAAAAGAACCAGCTTCAGAGGGAGAAGTTTGGATACATGTGGACTATTTGACAGCTGTTACTGTGTTTTGTGGACATTGATATATCGATAAGTACCCCAAAGAATATTGCGCTTGGTTTGTGTATTTTTATTGTGTTTTGTGTATATACAGTGGGGACTGTATTTTTCACTGAGAAGCATTTTTTGTTCATAGGAGCGCAGAATTTACGTTTTTGTTTAAAAACTAATGTAATCGTATCTGCGATCCCATATAGAGCTGTTGTGTGAAAAAATGCTAATGCATGCAGTAATCTGGAAATGTATCGAGACGACCACCAGCAGCTTCACATATCCAAGCAAGTGCATACAAACATGCAGCGTTGGTGGCAGATCCTTTGATAATCTACAACTTGAGTAATCCTATGGTCTTTCAGAATGGCCGTGGAATTTACTGCCAAGTTTTTTGCATATGGAATTGCAGTAGTATGCAGAGACATGCCTCAAAAATGGTTGTAACTAGGGATGTGCGCCAACCCCACATGTTTTGGTTTTGGATCTGTATCTCCTTCGTGTTTTGGATCTGGATTTGGCTTTGCCAAAACTGCCCTTGTGTATTTTGGTTTTGGATCTGTAATTTTTTTCAAAAATTTATAAAAACTGCTAAAATCACATAATTTAAGCTTTTTTTTGTTCCTACAGCATTAACCTCAATAATATTAATCTCTACTCATTTCTGGTCAATTTTGACCACCTCACAGCTCATAATATTGTTTTAATCCGGTTTAGACCCAAATTTGCACCAAGCTAGCTAGCTGACTAAGCTAAGCGGCAGCAGTGGGCAGCACAAACATGTGGCAGTTCAACTTCCAACATGGCACATAAGGAAACATACAGTCAGGTGCGTAAATATTGGGACATTGACAGAATTTTCATATTTTGGCCTCTATTCACCACCACAATGGCTTTGAAATGAAACAAACAAGATGTGCTTTAACTGCAGACTTTCAGAATTAATTTGAGGGTAATTACATCCAAATCAGGTGAATGGTGTAGGAATTACAACTGTTTCTATATGTGCCTCCCACTTTTTAAGTGGCCAAAAGTAATGGGACTATCAATTCAAAAGCTATTTCATGGACAGGTGTGAGCTATTCCCTCGTTATTTCATTATCAATTAAGCAGGTAAAAGGTCTGGAGTTGATTCTACATGTGACATTTGCATTTGGAATCAGTTGCTGTCGACTCTCAATATGAGATCCAAAGAGCTGTCATTATCAGTGAAGCAAGCCATCATTAGGCTGAAAAATCAAAACAAACCCATCAGAGATATAAGAAAAACATTAGGTGTGGCCAAATCAACTGTTTGGAACATTCTTAAAAAGAAAGAACGCACCGGAGAGCTCAGCAACACCAAAAGACCCGGAAGATCACGGAAAACAACTGTGGTGGATGACAGAAGAATTATTTCCCTGGTGAAGAAAAACCCCTTCGCAACAGTTGGCCAAATCAAGAACACTCTGCAGGAGGTAGGTGTATATGTGTCAAAGTCAACAATCAAGAGAAGACTTCACAAGAGTGAATATAGAGGGTTCACCACAAGATGTAAACCATTGGTGAGCCACAAAAACAGGAAGACCAGATTAGAGTTTGCCAAACAACATCTAAAAAAGCCATTACAGTTTTGGAAAAACATCCTATGGACAGATAAGACAAAGATCAACTTGTACCAGATTGATGGGAAGAGAAGAGTATGGAGAAGGAAAGGAAATGCTCATGATCCAAAACATACCACCTCATCAGTGAAGCATGGTGGAGGTAGTGTCATGGCATGGGCATGTATGGCTGCCAATGGAACTGTTTTCCTTGTATTTATTGATGATGTGACTGCTGACAAAAGCAGGAGAATTAATTCTGAAGTGTTTCGTGCAATAGTATATGCTCATATTCAGTCAAATGCTTCAGAACTCATTAGATGGAGCTTCACAGTGCAGATGGACAATGACCCGAAGCATACTGCAAAAGCAACCAAAGAGTTTTTTAAGGCTAAAAAGTGGAATGTTATGCAATGGCCAAGTTAATCCCCTGACCTGAATCCGATTGAGCATGCATAAGACAAAACTGAAGGGAAAATGCCCCAAGAACAAGCAGGAACTGAAGACATTTGCAGTAGAGGCCTGGCAGAGCATCACCAGGGATGAAACCCAGCGTCTGGTGATGTCTATGCGTTCCAGACTTCAGGCTGTAATTGCCTGCAAAGAATTTGCAACAAAGTATTAAAAAGTGAAAGTTAGATTTAGGATTGTTTAGTTTGTCCCATTACTTTTGGCCACTTAAAAAGCGGGAGGCACATATAAAAACCGTTGTAATTCCTACATCGTTCACCTGATTTGGATATAATTACCCTCAAATTAAATCTGAAAGTCTGCAGTTAAAGCACATCTTGTTTGTTTCATTTCAAAGGCATTGTGGTGGTGAATAGAGGCCAAAATATGAAAATTATGTCAATGTCCCAATATTTATGCACCTGACTGTATGTTTTCATTAATCAAGAGGCCTGAGGAAGTTTGAGTATGTATGTAAATGAAGGCAGGGACAGGAAGGGTTGATTGGTAGTAAATTTAATTTAATTTTTTTTATTCCAAAACAAATTTTTGAGGGAAGAGGGGAGAGCATGGGTGAACAATATCCGGCAGTGACACCGAACAATAATAGCGCAGCTAAGTTGCTAACACACACACACAAAAAAATATATGTTTTTATTTTTTTTTAAACATAAAATCAGACATAAAACCATAGTGCAATAAGGTTAATACATTTATTCCTTCAAAATAGAAAATAAAAAATTCTCCAATGTTAAAACATCAATGTGAAAATGATGCTAGAAGGCATTAAATAAATCTGATGCTGTGTCAGATGATATGATGGAGAATTACCAGATTTTCCTCATAAAAAGGGCCTGTAGTTGGAACAAGTTGGAGGTCTCCGAAAACCCCGTGTGGGCACCTTCTATCCGAGGACGAAAAGTCTGAAATCTTTCAAAGTGCTTTAGAACAGTGCCATTGTCACCAACGCGTTTCTGACCTGTACACTCTCCACAGTCCGATGAAAATGGTGCCGATCACCGGGACCTTTATATAATCCAAAACCTGCGAGAATCCAACAGTGGGAGGATGATGTGTTTTGCCTTGTTTTCTAATCTGAATCAGGTGGGAAAACCCAAGCCGGACTTGGATCTCGGCTCGGATACATGAAGTTCGGGTGGGTCCGGTTCCCGGAAAACCACACCCGCTTATCTCTAGTTGGAATGCATCAGTGTTTTTGACACTACTTCCTGTAACCAAAAAAGGAAAAAGTAACATTCCGCTGGTGCCTATTGTTCTACACCAAGAGGTCATATCAACAGTCTCAATGTCACATTTGCATGCTTGTTGTGTGTACGGCACATTGAAATAAAACTAAAATTAGATAGTGTCAGATAATGAATTAGATCCCAACCTATGTAAATTTAAAAATACATCATGAGAAAAATCAGATAAAAATTAATTTTTTCTTTCCTAGTTTTTTTCCCCTTATATTATAATTATAAAAGAGAACTTATATTATATGTTACAGAAATAAAAGCCGCATATTTTCTAAACATTTTCTTTTTTAATAATAATAAAATGTTCATGAAGTAACAAACACTATTCAGTCATGATGTAGCTAAGTATATTTTCAAAGACTTAAATATCTATTGCAGCAAATATATTTTTGATAACTTTGCTGTGCATTGCGCTCACACAATAACTTCTGAATTGAAGTAGAGCAAGGAAAGGAAAAACAATTATACAAACTGGGGCACTGTATATAATGTGGTGAGTTATGACATAGCAGTGTACAGTGCATAGGAAAGGTCATCCATTCAATTCTAAACTTGCCATTCTAAAATAATCACTTCTGCAGCTAAATATGCTTTATGACGTTCACAAAAACCATTTTGTGTCAAAATTCACAGATGTCAGTTTAGTTATCAATCCAATGTGTATGCTTATTCTAAATAGTAACTGAATAGGAGGTATGTTCTTGTCTTGTTATATAAGCAAGAATGAAAAGTCAGACTTCTAAAATATATACTGTAGCATGATTATAGTGTATTTAGTATAAAATTATTTGTTTATCTATTCAAGTTTATAAATTTGAATTAAAATGTAATGTCACCTACACTCAAAGGAGGGGCTGGTTTGTGTCACACTGGTGCAAATCCTATTTGTGCGTAATTCACATATTCTATTACAATTCTGTGGAAAAACCATTGGAGTTCAAAACGCATTCAGCATGACTACAGTATTTGTGGACATCTGCGGGCTCTATCTGTGGACTTGCCATGTTCTTATACTACCGGGGACGGGCCCTGTTTACTTGGCTTTACTTATACCATCATTGGCACCTGGTAGGAGAATACATACAACAGAGAAACAAGCGGGTGATTTGTTTACATTCTTTACACAGTTTATATCATGTGAGTGCATTACATATTAAATTGCCTTTTAATGCCAAAAGATTTCTGCACTACTAGTCAATTATATAAAACTTAGAGGATAGTAGGCGCTTCTGTATTGGGTTAAATTATAATTTTTCAAGTTAATAAGGTTCTTGAAATCAGGTAAATTTCCAGGTTATAAAATTATTTTTCTATCTTTATCCACAATAGTAGGATAACTTTATATCGAAAAGTTTGCATCTGCTCCTTCTTCCTCAGGAAGTACCTCAAAATAATTGAGAAATCCAGACTCATTGAATTAAGGCTCATTGTGCACAAGCTCACGAGCAGTCAAAACGCATGTCGAGACCTCTAAAAGCATCTAGTTGTGCGCACACAGGAACCGGTCAGCTGACTCAGGCCATCCATCATTACTTGCACCGCACCAGGGATTAGGCACAGGCGCCTCCACGCTACTCTCTCTATTCATTTCCCAGCGCTCTCTCATCTGGCTGCCCAGTGGAATCATCCATGCAATGTCCCATGATACCAGAGAGCGATTCCAGTCGGCTATCTAGACAGCAGAAGCGTCATTTGCTTCCTTCTTGTCTGTGCAGTCTGACACTCTCTCACCCTCCATCCACTGATCAGAGGATAAATCAGAAAGGCAGTAAAAGTGTCTGGATCACTGTTTTCCGACAACCACTTGTTTACTTTTCACTTTACCTACAAATGCGATTTAAAAAGTGTATGTGTTATCAGCCAAATACTGAATTCCTTTATGTACAGTACATGTTGCCTAGAGATCAGGCACTACATATAACCTTATGTATTATTAAGAATACATTTCATGCTTTCCCTCTTTTGCATACGCCTGGAGAAATACAAAGTTGAAACATTGAGATATTCTTTCTCTCATATATGTGATACTGTACATTGTGGATTTAATAAACACAAGTAACTTCGAGCGATGTGGTGCCTGTACTCTCGATACAGATTATTAAGAAAACCATTAAATGTCTCTTTCTTTGCAAGATCTCTGGAGAAATATAACGTTGAAATGTTGAAATATAATTTTTCCCATATATGTGAGAGATTGTGGATTTAATAAGCACAAGACTATTCATGCTGTCTACTTCTGAGCAACATATATAATATAAGCAAGCACTGTACAAAATGTACTTATGTAATGCAAGAAAGTGGTCTCCCTGGTGCAATATATGCTATATATGCTATATAATTAGATGCTGCTGAGCCTGTTAGAACAGAAGCAATTTAGCATAAATGTTCTATGAAAGAGATATTTCGCCTAATGTGACAATGCTGCATTAGAGTTTTTACACTTCATATTATAACTAAGAGGACATACCATGGTCAATTAGGAGACATACACTAAGTATTGTGCTCCATGTTATTGACCTTTCAATATATATCTAATAAAAGTTGGGTTTTAATATTTTAAGAAGAGTGCCCCCAAACAAAGGTTTTTTCTTTCCTTTTGCTCTCTTGTAGAAACCCCTCTGTAATAAAGTCCAATATAATATATTATAATTTATCTGAAATCTTTGGTCTGTATCTGGGTCCTGGAAAACGCCAAAACATACTCCAAGGTCTTAATTCATCCAGAAAAGGATTTCCGCATACAATTAGGTACTGTTGTCCAAATCACTCTACTGTAGTTTAGTTTAATATATCTTGTGGTACGCATAATACCTACTGTATCACTCTGGTCTATGTATTAAATATGTAATAAATGGTAATACATCATATTGGACTTCTCAATTATTTTGGGGGTACTTCCTGAGGAAGGAGGAGAAGATGAGAAGTTTTTAATATAAAGTTATCCTATTATTTTGGTTAAAGATAGAAGAATAACTTTATGACCTGGAAATGTAACAAATTTCAACAACCTTATGAACTTGAAAAGTGATAATTTAACCCAATACAGAAGCTCCTACTATCCTGTATTTTTTATGTATTAATTGCATGGTTTGATAATACCACATTGCAGAGCTGCTCTGGTATCATGAGTAGTGGGATTTGTATTGTATTATGCTACTGATCTGTTTCTTTGTGTTTTTCCTGACCCCATTATAATGACAGAGGGAAACAGACCCTCCAACATGACCCCATCCACCAGGTACAAAATGCTCTGGTCCTGGTCTTCCCACCTAATTTATGATTGCCGTCACCTGCGTTGAACTAGGTAATTGATGAGACATTTATTTCAACACAGGTGACTGCAATTATAACTTAAGTAGGGAGTCCAGGAGCAGAGCATTTTGTACCTTTCTGGAATGGGTCATGTTGGAGGGTCTGGGGAAACAGGCAGATACATCTTCTGGTAATGATTAAAGTAAGAGAATTAAGGAGGAGGTGAAGCAGTGATATGCATTGGTGCTGTGTCCAGCTCTAAGAATTTTTAACTATATCCACTTAGTTAAAGAAAGATTGTTTCAAAACTAATTACTCCACACAAGGAAATAGTATAAAGGGTGAATATTATGATACATTCTGGACTCTAATAGTTTGTCACATATGAATATATTCACCTGGGTGAATTGTATTACTTTTTTCTTGTTAATGTTCCATTCTATATATGTTTGTTTAGTCCATACAGTGTATGTGTATTACATGCTAACAGTGTTTGCGCCAGTGTGACACAAAGCAACCCCCAATTTTTTCTATTTGGTAATAAGTGTGGTGGCATGTCTTTTGGTGTGTTGTTAGCGGCAGTAATCCTTTTGCATAATTTAGAGACATCTTTCTTTGTTTATTTTACTATTTATAGAAATTTCTATAAGAATGCAGCTTATCAATTCCTCAGGAACCAGTTACATCACTAAGGGTGGGATGTGCTAATGCTAAAATGTGGTAACATTTTCTGAAAAATAAAATTTTCTTAGTTTTTACCACATTTCCCATATATACAAAGCTCTGGAAAGCAAAACTTTTCTGCAGCTTGTACCCAATAGGCAATGCCATCTATAGATGGCATTGCCTAATAGAAGCCTATGTTCTTCTCTTTGGAGCATTCCCCGAGAAGGATCCAATAGGATCCCTCCCAGGGTCCTCCGTGGCTCGCATATGCGCAGAAGGACTCCTGGGTCATAAACCTGGATGTTCTCTCATCACAAAGGACAGCTCTTTTCACATATACAAATATATACAGTCACACACTTACATACAGTCACACACATATATACAGTTACACACATACATACATACAGTCACACACTAATACACACACATATACAGTCACATTAATATACAGACATATATATAGAGTCAGGGGCATAGCATGAGCAGAGCACCTGGAGATGCTCCAGCAACCAATGGTAGAGGAAGGTGCTGTCCTGACTCTTTGGGCACTGCAACCTAGGAAAGAAGAATGGCAAGCGCAGCCTCGCAAGCGGCCTCAAGCAAGTGATCACATGATTGGGTATATAGAGTTGGATGCCCTTCGTAGTAGTATCTTTCCAATAGTCTCCTGGTATCCCTTTTGTAATTCCACAGGAATGTATATGGTGAGTACACATGAGCTGGTTTCTAAAAGAATGGGGAAGACAAGACACAGGATGGATACTGGCAGGTTTAAATGAGTGGCATTATTCATCCTGTTTCTTGTCTTCTGCAGCCCTTATTTTATTAGCCACAATATATATGAAAGAAATATTACACTATATTACTCCTCTCCCTTATGGACTTGAATGAACTCTTTTCAGTGTGAACTCTGCAATTTGGAATTCAGATAAGCTATAAAAGTTTTTTCTTTTGGTATGCACATTTGGTTTGAGCATTGGTTGCCACTTTAATAATATTGCACTATTAGGCGCATGGTTATTAAACTATTAGGCATATGTCTTTTTAACCTCTTTTCAGAAATATATATAATGTTTTTTTTTCCAGCAGGAGTTGCGGCACTCATGATGTATGGTTAATGATCCACGATGCAGCAGATGTATGCCTACACTTCATTGTTTTATTAATATCTGCACTGTCATCAAGCACCAAAATGTTGGCATGCATCTGCTCCATTGTGGATCATTTACCAGTTTACCATAGGCCGCGTGTGCCACACCTCTTGTTGGAATCTGCTATCATCATGTAATGGTACTGGACGAAGTATTAGAATTTTCCTGTGAGTGCCAGACCTGTAGACTAAAACGTCCAGCACAACCACTTCATATAGTTTTCTGCGCCTGGTGCCCTCACAGACGAAAATCATGAAGAGACCCCACAAGTGTGGCACTCACAGCTTGACAAAATAAAGTAGAATAAGGCAGATATATATTAAATGTTTCATTGCCTTTAAGCTACGAGTGCCATAAATTAAAAGCATTGAAACGTTGACAATGCCATAAATTAAAAGCATTGAAACATTAGATATATATCTGCCTTATTCTACATTTATTTTGTGAAGCCCTGAGCACCGTACTTGTGGGGCGATAGATAGATAGATAGATAGATAGATAGATAGATACCTATTAGGTAACACTACGAAGATGAGTGAGGTAGGAAAATTATACTTTATTAGTAAGCATTTTTTCCCTTTTTAAAAAATAAATAATTTTAGTTTTCATTGAATCTGCGCCTGGCAGCAACAGACGGGGCCTGCAGTGCAATACGCCAGAGTGACTAAGTGATGTGGTAATTCTCTTTTTACTGCTGCCTGCCACTTTGTCCTAACATTTAGTCTTCACTCCACCTCCACCTAGAAATCTTACCGCAGCAGTGGAGTAAGGACAGTGTTTGCATCAGACATCCGTGTTCCTGGACCGCAGCCACGCCAGTCAGGTTCAGGTAAGAATTTTTTGTTTTAAAAGTCAAAATACTAAATAATAAATAAATAATAAAAATTGGGAGAGGAGATAATACTACATAATAGAGTTAAGGAGAGAATGTTACATATTAAAAAACAAGGAGGGGGAATTGCTACAAAATATAAAATAAAATGGGGGCATAAAAGGGACATGTGGAGTGTTATGGCATACTAAGGACTGTACAAGGTCTTGTGGCATAAAAGACGCATTAGAGGGGTCTCATAGCATAAAAGGGGCATGTGGACGGGTCTAGTGGAAGAAAAGGGGCATGTGGAAGAGTGTGATAAGGGCATGTTGGGAGGTCTCAAGGCATAAACGTTGCATGTGGAGAGGTTTGGTGCCATCAAAGGGCCACTTATAGGGTTTGGTGGCACATGGAGGAGTCTGGTTGTATAAAAGCGGCATGTGATAGGGTCTTGTGGCATAAAATAGGCATGTTGATAAGTGTAATGACATACAAAGGGCATGCGGAGAGGTCTCATGGGATAAAAGCTGAATATGGAGATGTTTGGTGCCATAAAAGGGGCATGTAGAAGGTCTGATGGCATAAACTGGGCATGTGAGAGAGCCTGGTAGCATAAAAGTGGGACGTGGAGGAGTTTTGTAACATGTGGATGGGTTTGATGGCATAAAAAGGGTCTCATGGTATAAAAGGGGCATGTGGAGGAGTATGATGGCATTTTAGTGGCAATTGAAAATGACATAAGTTCTATAATTTAACTAGGATGGGGATGTAAAAAGGCAACCTATGTTTTTTATAATATCTATATATAGTTATCTCACTCATAATATTTATAAAATCTAAAACATTAAACAATAATTTGTGAATGTATTACACAGTAGAAGATAATATCTGTAGACCATTTATGATTGATTCTTTTTGTGAAATTCAGTATAGGTGGATGGAGTTAGCATTACATAGGCATTCTCTGGGTGCCTTAGCTTCATGCTACACCTCTGCATACAGTCACACACTTATATACACATATACAGTCACACACATACAGCCAAACTCAAACATATATGTACATACAGTGAAACAATCATACACACATACACAGTCACACACTTATACACACATACACAGGGGCAGAACTATGGGAGACAACGGAGGCGCCTGCCGCCGCGTTCCAGCACTGAAGGGGCACCTCCTCCATTGTCCATAATATATTCACCCCACTTAGTGCTGTAACTATATACCCATGTACCATCACAGCCACCCAATACATGGCACCTTTTCCTGGCACCTGAGAAGCCACTATATACTAGTGGAGAGCTCTGTGTCAGCTGCTGCCTCTGTCTATCTAAAGCCTGTCCCTACTCATTGGTATTGCTGCTCCTCAGCAGCTGCTTTTGTCAGTGTGACACCTCTTGCGCCCTCCTCACCCACAACTCTCTATCTCACTTCTCCATGGCATGCCTATATTCTGTGTGCAACTGTGGGTGTATCTGCTTGCAAAATGCTACATTACAGTGTCAGTGGTTGTGACAGGGGTGGGAGCACCAAATTATAACTTGCCACTCGGCATCTGGGATGAACTTAAACCACTACACATACACACAGTCACACACTTACACACATACATACAGTCACACACATACAGACAATATAGTGTGTCTCCCTCTTAACTTACAGGTTGTATAGTCTCCATTCCCCTGAATACACTGTCTGTAGCTTCCCCTCTCTCCTATGCTGCTCATGGAGTGGACTGTACAGTGTCATGTAGCCCATCCCCTGCTTCGACTTTACCTCCCTTTCAGCCTGTCTACAGCTTGATGTCTTGCAGTGAGTGCAGTCCTGCTCTGCACTGCAGCAGTAATCAATAGCCAGGGGGACATGAGATAGGGTGGCCTGGGGAACATGACTCATGTGCACAGATTAATTCAGCTCTGCTTATTGATCAGCACAAATGTCTGCCTCTACTGGAAGCAATTTTAAACCCAATGGATATGCAGTGCAAACACTTTGGTGCACTTTGATGTCCCTCCAGAAGTGCACCATAGAATATGTAAATTACTGCTCAGTTTCACCTATTTATAAAAGAAAGAAGGGGATCAGTGGGAATCCTTTATGCTCATTCAGTGGTGGGCTTGCATGTGGGAAGTGTCAGGTGTGGATCAGGGGAAATTAGGGGGATATGGTGGGTGGTGGGATTGTGAATGATGTCATAGTGGTGGTGTGAGGTAACTGAGCAGTGTGTCAGAGTTCAGCCGGGGATTGGCCATCCCTTACCGTCCCGCTGGCTTCCTCTGACTTCCCGGGCAGTCGGGCGGCTGGTGCGGCGACGTGGGAGGTGCTGAGCATTCTCCCTGATGCTGGTGTCTCGGGCAGCCTGGTGCGCGGGGATCAGAGTCCCTGTCATGGGCGCCGCCATGACACTTCCTTTTCTGACTGTCCTTCCTTCCCTGACAGTCTGGCCGGTCAGCTGATGCTGTGGACCAATCAGTGGGCTTCCAGGGGTATATATCCGGCTCCTGTGTATCAGGTAGCTGCCTGAACAACCATTGTCGCTGCTAGTGTTACTAGTGGTCTCTCGTTACAGGTTCCCTTGCTTCCAGTGATCTATTCCTGTGTGCAGCTATATCGTTTATCTCACCAGTGCTTTACCACCTCAGCCTGTGTGCAGCTATATCGTCCATCTCACCAGTGCTTTACCACCTCAGCCTGTGTGCAGCTATATCGTCCATTTCACCAGTGCTTAACCACCTCAGCCTGTGTGCAGCTATATCATCAGTGCTTAACCACCTCAGCCTGTGTGCAGCTATATCATCAGTGCTTTACCACCTCAGCCTGTGTGCAGCTATATCATTCATCTCACCAGTGCTTTACCACCCCAGCCTGTGTGCAGCTATATCATTCATCTCATCAGTGCGTTACCACCTCGCCTGTGTGCAGTATACCTCCATTCCACAAGTGCGTTACCACCGCCGCCTGTGTGCAGTATACTATCCATTTCACCAGTCCTTTACCATCACAGCCTGAGTGTAGTTATACGTACCAAAATCTCCAGCATTATAATCTCTGGCTGGCTCCAGTACTACTACCCACCTCGTTACTGGACTCTGTGGTCCCTACCTACGTGTTACAGTATTGCACCGTGGTGCACTCTTTCTGACCGGCAACCCGGTAGAGTGTGTCCGCAGTGCACACTTCCTTGTACCTCAAGTACAGTGTCCCTACGTGCCCCTTACTGGCACCGACCCCTTGGTCCACGAGTGTTCGTCTCTCCTTTTTCCCACAGGCTTTGGTCACCTAGTCAAAGGACCGCGACTTGCTTACGAGGTGCAGCTCAAGCCCTTATCCTGATTGGTGGGGTCACTGGCGAACACCATCTCGTGGGTTAGATTCCGCACCTTTGACTAGGTCTCGCCAACGACCAAGACCCGTGGATGCGGAGGTCGTACATTCAGGCCCCTTGCCTCTGTTTCCTCCCGCAGCCTCAGGCCTCAACTTCCAGAAAACCCCCTCCCAGGGTGACACAGCGTTAGCTGGGTTTGGTTGGCGAATGTGCTGGAAGAGTTAGTAATGGTGTGTTGTGGTTCTGTATCAAGGTAAGTTAGGATCCACTGTAGGTAGTGTGAACTCAGGGGTGGTTAGTCTCTTGGAGTATTGGCCTGTGTGACTGCAAGGGTGTGTGATCAGTAAGCATGTGAATCATGAAAGTGTTGTGTGTACTACTGGGATAAAGTATGGGTGAAGTATGGATATGTGCAAGCGGGAGTGGTGAAAATGTTGAGGCTGGACACAAGTGGTGATACAAATGATTGTATTGAACAGCATATTTTTCCAGGTTTTTGCCAAATGGTGGGTACAGCAGCCTCAATAATCCATGTGTGGTTAGTTGCTATGGCCTGTGATCTTACAGGGACACTAGTTAGAAGTCTGTTAATGGCACAGCCAATAATGAGTTGCAGTTGAGCAATACAGTCTTAAGTCTATTGATTTTCTTACCTGTGTAGATGGTTGCTGTTTTCTGGGTAGATGATACTGAAAATAGAAAAAAGAACACTGTTCATCAGCTCAAACAAATAAAAATAGAGAAAAACATGTCTGCTTCCTGTCAAGTGAAACAATGAGGCTTAGATAAAAAAATAAGATATGTGTATTTTTAACTAGTAAAATTATATTACATTCCATAAAACAATGTCAATGTTTAAATGACTGTTTTTGCTAAATCTGTAGAGAAAATAAACATGGTGAAATTATGCAAATATTACAATTTAAAGATACAATATGTTAAATTCCCCATAATCATAACAGCAGATGCAGAATGTGACACCACCTGAAACAGATAAGAGTAAGACAAGAGTAAGACATGCCTGCATTTATAGCCAACACTCCCCGCTGCCACCCACAAATGCTACTTGCCTGTTGGTCACAAATGTAGACAAATATAACCTAAATAGACACTAATATGGTAAATATGCTGTTAAACTGCACGGGATTCAACAACCAGCACACAGATCATAGCTGCTACATGCATGGACAGCAGTGGCTGTCAACAGCGGAGGATCCCTTAGTCAGAGAGGACCGAGCCACACTGGGTGGCAAGATCACTCTAACCACAGTGGTGAGTGTCTGCTTACAGATCCTTCACCCGGAGCAGACTGAGCCACACCGGACAGCAGAATCAAGTAGAATCAAGTTGTGCCTACATACAACAGGCCAGCAGGTGATGATTATGTCAGCAAGCCCATCAGGGATTTCTGCACTATACTATAAAGGGTCCACTTACCTTTCACCATTTATTTTAAAAGTTGAGACCTGTTTATTATCTCAGAGCTGGATGCGGCTATAGAAAATTACTCCATACAATATAGGTGATTAAGCCTTTTTCATATTGCCCAGAGACTGGATTAATGTAATGACAGAGCAGTTTGAGCACTTTTTACCATGTGGTTTGAAAAAAATCCAAACAATTGTTGCAAAATGGATACAATTCACTAAGCCTCTTAGTGAAGCCGGTGATACAGAGAGCAGCCTGCCTGTGAATGAGCTAACGTTGTATTTTAGATATTGCTGCTGAAGGCGATACACCCACCCAGTGAACTATTACAGTCATTCTTCTTCGCAATTCTAGTTAGGAGAAGTGTCAGTTAACCTTTTCAAATTAGATACAGGAGGACTACCACCAATCATTAATGAAGAGATTGATGATGGTGTTGGTGATGGAGATTGAATGTGCTAAGATCCATGCTGCTGGTATCTGATGCTGGACTGCTCATTATTATTTTACAAGATTTTTAAAATTTTGATACAACATTTGCAGCCAGTTCATGCAAATTATTTAACAGTAAGGAGGTGCCTATATCGCTAACATTTCTACCTCTACTTACTTTGTCCTCACAAATGGTACAGATGACTTGACAAACGTTGTCAGGATTTGGGAAAAAATTATTCCACAAGAAAGAAGTGACATTTTTTGATCTTATTGCCAAGTATGACAATGTCTTATTCTTCTTATCACTTGCAAGAACTGCTGCCACTGGTGGCTAACTTACTTTGACACAAACAACATCCAACTTCTTCTTGTCCAACACATTCATCATCAACATCATTAGTGTCAGATACACAAATATTCAGCTCATCCTGTTACACTTCCATAGTAGCATCCTTAATTTCTATGTCACCATCATTACTTTTACTACTGCTCATCCTCACATTTGCAGCAGTGGGTGCAGAAATGATGGTAGGAGGCTTCTCTAGGATTATCAGAAATGTCAGACTCAATTGTAGCACTTGTGGACACCCTTAGACTCTCCTCAGGGATCTTTGTTCTTCAGACTTAGTGCTCTTTTTGTGCACTGATTTGCCTGTTTTAAAGGTGACACCTCTAGACACAGAGTGATAAGGTGTTGCATGCGAGGCTACAGAACATGCTTGAATGTTCATGCCCCTGGCTTCCACAATAGGCATTCCAGGGAATGAAACAGCAGTAGCAGGACAACCACTCTCAAAGAAAGGCCATGGTCTAATCCATTCCTTGCCATTGCATGTGGTAAATGAAATGTTGGTAGTTTTATGTTTTTCAGCAGTAAATTTTCCCTTTATAGTTAGAGGTGATGTTTTCTTTAAGATTGTGAATTATTGTTTAGATTTGATGTGCCCTTTTATAAACCTTCTTTCCCCTTTAGTAGAAGTTGAAGAAGTACAATGATTGGCTGCAGCCACAGCACTAGTACTAGGTTGCTGCTCCTGCTCTTCTATTGACTGATTCATGATTGGTTTTATTTATGACACCAGGACAGGAGTGAAGCTACTGTTGTTGAACTTAATTGCCATCATACCAGGTGAACATACAAAAATTAGATAGGGAAAGGAGGGACTGTTACCTTTGCCATGCAGTTTTATCAAAAGGCTGGATATTTTTTCCACTTTTTTGAGTGAAGATTATGGGGGATACCGCCACACACAGTAGCTGCCACCGGAAAACACACTATGAAAATTATTTTAAATTCCTTTACAAAACACTGGCAATTGTTTTTTTATGCACCAGGAGCAGAACAGGTCTCCTTTGTGACAATTGTTTCAGGGCGCTTGATAATGGGGGATACCATTGCACACAGAACAGTAATATACACAGCATCACTCAATACATGCTTCTTGAAATACATAATATTTTTATATTAAATTAACAAAGTGGGGGTTTTTTACACATTTTTTTTTATAATGGGAAAAGACTCAAAACAAAGAGGTCTTCTTGGGGTGCAGCTCAGACACAGCTGAGTATTTTTGAGCTAATAATCTTGAAATTAAACCGTACACATGTGATAAACAATATACTAAAGTGGTAGACTTCTATGAACAAAAAAGTGTAGGTTCAATTTAACAAGCAATCCGTTTGACTGTAGTGTGTATGTACAGAGAGAGTGGCAAACAGACACACATACACTGAAAATGATGCCTGCAGTCACTCTTCCCACACTCACTGTATCTACCTGCTCAACTACAACTCTTTCTGCCCTGATGGCATCCTAAATGGCATCCTAATTGTGTTTTAGTACAAAGCCACCAGTCCCACACCCCTTTTCTTCCACTCTCCTGTGTGAAATGGTGACCGATCACATGAGAGGAACTTTTATAAGCAATCCAAATCACACAAGATCTGGCTCTGGGAAAATTACATTTTGCCAAGTTCTGGGATCCACATTGGCGAGAAGACCCAAACCAGGACTTGGATCCACTTGGAAACCAAAAGTTTGAGTTTGTCTGCTTTTTTTTAAACTGAATCACTTGACTCTGGCATTTACAGGAACTCAATTTCTCCCCATACGTGCACTATAAAAAATGTTTTTTTGTCTCTTGTGTATTAACAACCCTGATTAATTTAGATATACAGCATGTACACTGACTAGAAATATTTTCTGAACCTGAGAATAATTCAGGGTTGCATAACCTTTTCTTTTATTTGAAATTATGCCCAGATTATGGTGAGTTTTTATTTCATTGAAGAAATGGTCACATAGGCAAAAGTAAAAATGTGACCTTAAAGTCTTCCCTAGTAACATACTTGGACTACTCCATAAATTTGTCTTATGGCAGTAGCACAACTTACAGTAAGGGCCTAAGTATATATATATATATATATATATATATTAGAGATGTGTGCGGACCCTGGTGTTTTGTTTTTGGGTCTAATTCATTGTTGTGTTTTGGTTTGCCAAAGCCACACTCATGTGTTTTGGTTTTGGACCTGGATTTCTTTAAAAATTTCATAAAAACAGCTAAAATCATGTAATTTGTGCCTGCTTTTGCTCCTACAGTATTACTAATCTCAATAACATTCATTTCCAGTCAATTTTGACCACCTCAAAGCTCACTATATTGCCAAAGGCTGGCTAGATAAACTAAGCAACAGAGCAGCGGTACAAACACATGGCAGTTTAAAAGAATGTTGTACATCTATGAAACATTGTGGCACAACAGTGGCAAACAGATGGCAGTTTAATAAGCTATATGACCCCATAGGAATAATGGGTATATCAAGCCAGAACTAGATCAGAGGCTTGAGGACTGTACAGGGAAATGGATGTAGAGTATGTAGTGGAAGACAGGTAAAGCATTGGTTGATTGATTATTTAAGAAAATTTAATTTGAGACATGGCCTTGCAAGATCTATTTTTCAGCAACTAAGAAGAAAAAAGACCATAAAATAACAATATTTTTGTTAATATAGCCAAGAATTCCTGACAAGGGTTGCAAGAGAAACTAGAAATACTATCCTCTCTCCTTCCTAATTGGATAATAACCCCTGTAGTACATTTATGGGGTGCACCAGAGAGTCTGAATATGAGGGGAACAAGCTCAGAGGCCTGAAGACAGTACAGGGAAATGGATTTGGAGTGTGTATGTAGTGGAGAGCAGGTAAAGCATTGGTTTATTGATTGATTGAAAAAATATATATTTCTGACGTGGCTTTGCAAGATCTGTTTTGAAGCAACTGACAAGAGAAAAGGCAATAAAAGAATAAAATGTTGTTGTGGATTCCTGGCAAGGGTTGGAAGAGAAGCTGGCAATACTACCCCCTCATTTCTTCCTAATTGGGTAACAACCCCTGTAGTACATTTATGAGGTGCACCAGAGAGTCTGAATATGATGAGAAATAGCTCAGAGGCTTTAGGGCAGTTCAGGGAAATGAAGGTGAAATGAAAGGCAGGTAAAAAGAATGTTAGATTGATTAAAAAAAAATTAAATTGAGACAGGGCTTTGTATCTTCTTCAAATTACAAAAAAATATGAAATATGCTCTATAATTCTGTTAATTTTTTTTAGATTTTGTGAGGCACCACATTATTTCTGGTTAAAAATATGTTGCAAATTAGTTGTGTTAGAGCAATAACTAATAAAAATATTTGTCTATATAAAAAAGACCATCACCAATGCTCCCCAAAAATACAGCCAATAATAAAAAGAAAAGCAGTCCATGATGGAATTGTCATTGGGCCCTCCCATCCACTCTTATGTTGTATATTAAACAGGATATGCACAGTATAATAAACCAAGTAGTTCAGCAACAGGGACTGCCACATTTGTGGCTGAAGTACTTGGTTGCTTGAGTCCCCACAAAACAAGCTACCAGTGGACTTAAGGCAGCTAACAAAGTTGTTCATCTTCACTACATTGTGAAGATGTCATTATCATCCTCACTCTCCTCAACCTCATCACTGTTAACATCATCACACAATATTAGCTCATTCCCCACTGGAATCCACTGTTGCAGAAATATCTGTACTTGCAATTGGCAACAAAAGTTTTCCTTACAGAATATGTAGTTCATTTTTATAAACATGAGTTTTTCCACATCTTAAGGAAGAAGCCTCCTACACCAATCACTCACAATGTTCCCAGCTGTGATAACCACTCTCTCTAAGAACACACTGGATGGTAGACAGCTTAAGTACACCAAAGATAGTTTGTACAAGGGGATTCAAATTGATTTTTTTTCCTCCCAGTAATCAAAAGGACTGTGTAACATTCTAATTTGTACATTGTCATTAAAATAATCATCCACCATCCTATTGATACTTAGTGTATCAAATTGAATCACGGTAGAGGTGTCAATAATTGTGGGCAATTATTTTAAGCCTGCCCAGATGTCAAAATGGTGTTTTACTTTGGTGAGCTGAGTTCACTCATCATCCACACCTCCAGTGGGTCTCTTGGAAAAGGTCAGTTTTTTCATGGCTGCAGCATTTTCTGGAGAAACTGAAGCAGGATAAGTTGTCGTGTCATGTATCACTTGAGCTGACAAATAGCTCTTTGCATCTCTTAGGATCTGTGTCAATTGGTAAGAAAAACATTACATATGACTAAAACCTAGGATCAAGCATGGTTGCCAAAATGTAGTGATTCAATTGCAAGACCTTGACAACTTTTTGGTCCTGGTGAAGCGAATAAAGAAGTAGATCTCCAAGTCCAACACATTTAGTGGAATTTCTTAATTTCATCTCCTTTTTCCATTTCTCTACCT
This sequence comes from Taudactylus pleione, assembly GCA_031769625.1. Lineage (NCBI taxonomy): Eukaryota > Metazoa > Chordata > Amphibia > Anura > Myobatrachidae > Taudactylus > Taudactylus pleione. The sequence goes on along the minus strand of JAUIMM010000435.1, from coordinate 6,435,701 downwards.
GCTTTTCCAATAGTTTTATTAAGGGAATCACCTGACTCAACTGGCAGTGTAAGAACTCACTTCATTGGTTACTACTTCAAATGGTTTCAGTAGCTTGCATAAAACAGAGAGTATTTTCCAGTGTGCTGGACTAAGATCACTCCAGTATAGCTATGTATACTATTCTTTGTGTGACTATATACCAAACGATATTAGGAGTCATGAGCTATGTATGAGAGGTAGCTGCAGGGTTTCTAGAGTGGAATTTATAGTACAAATGGAAAAAGAGCTACTACAAAGTAGGGAGGTATGTTACACTGGAGATGCATTTACACTACGCTCTGTGTAAGGATCATCTTTAAATACAGCTCCACATACCATTCTCTGTGTGACTATACTGTACGTATATTAAGAGATATTAAGAGGCATGAGCTATTTATGAGCAGTAGTCTAGGGGATGCTAGTAATGATCTTATAGCACACACAGAATTTATCCTATGGTGCAATCACTTATCACCTTTTTCTTTATTTTTTAACATGCTATAATTATATATAGTTGAACTTATTATAACAAATATATGAAATGAAACATTACTAAATATTACGTTAACTAATAAATGAACACTATGAGCCAAATTAGGAAAGAGTTTTAAGAACCTGACGTTAGGAAAAGAGACTTTATTAAAGGCACATCTGTTTCTGTTTACTTACAAGTCAGCAGAATTCAATTATAATATGATAGCAGCTTACAGTGTGTTGGCGTAATATTTTTATATCACATTTCCAACTTTAATTCACTATATCTTTATATGTTTTTAATATTTCACCAAACAAGGTGTTTTAGATTTACGAATAACGTTATATTTTATTAAATATAACCTCTTGTGTGCCACCATACGACAATCCTTCCCATTCTGATGATTCTTACATATATGGATTTCCATATTGTTTGTGGTGGCCCCCCTACTAAATGACAATTGTTTAGATTAATTAGAATACAGTTTTTTTTATTACAAGGTGCTAGTGCAGTGGTTCCCCTTGCCCTTACCCTGGTCTAAGCTACATTCCCCTTCCTCTCCCTATGTTATGGCTTGTTGTGTAGGTTTGGATGGCTTGTTGGTGTTCTTCCATTTGTTGAAGCATATAAAAGGTGGAATTCCATCTGCTCATTACCTCTTGCTTCAGTTGGTGGCATGGCTGTCCATGCAACCACTACAATCCTACAATCTTCTACATGCAGTTGCTGATCGTTGGAAATGTCCACAATTTTTTCTGCCCACAGATAACATCTCCTGCTTGCCCTCTTAATTAAAAAAAAATTGAACCACTAAGTTTATTGTGAGGGCAAAACATTGGACGTGTTCAAATTCACCCAGTTGTAATGTTCTCACAATATTACATGCATTATCGGAAATTATAGATCCTGAAGGGAGTCCTAATGTGGTAAGCCAGTTTGCTAAGACAACTCAGAGTTTTTCTAACAGGTTGATACCGGGATGCCTCTTAGTGAAGCCGATGATACAGTTTGTGAATGAGCTGATGTTGTGTTTTAGATGCTGCTGCTGAAGGTGATAAACCCACCCCATGGACTGTCACAGTTATGTAATCTTTCGTTTGACCAATATCACTTGTCCACATGTCTGTGGTTAAGTGGATAGTGGTTACAATGGCATTTTCTAGGCCAAGAAATAGTTTTCTTTTAACATACTGGTACAGGCGAGTAAATGCTGTTCTTGTAAAATGGAGTTTGGTAGCAGGGACACAAGAACTCAATTAACTGTCTAAATCCACATGCACTAATGGCAGATATTGGACGCAAATCTAATGCTAGTATAGCTACAGTATCATGGCTTCAGTGATCTCCTATGCAACTGGATGGCTGCTTTCATACTTGCTTCCTCTTGCAAAGGATAGTTTCACAGACAATTGTTGTTTTAAAATAGTTTTCTTGGTCCCCTACTGGGATGAAGATTCACTCTCTGCAAGCAGCCTAAGTGAGCAAGGATTCTTCTGGTGAATCCTGGTTTCCAGAGGAGTCAGTCAGCCTTTGCAAATTGAATGCAGGTGGACTACATATGATCATTAATAATGAGATTGATGATGAAGGTGTTGGTGGTGGAGATTGCATGAGCTGGGATCTACTGTAGCTGATGCTGGACTGCTTGTTATTACCAGATTTTTCAACTTTTTCCAAAAACTTTGCATGAAATCACTGCAAATGACATAATAGGGAGGAGGTTCCTAGATGGTAAATGGCCCTAACTCTACTTAATTTGGCTTTACAAACGGTACAGATGGCTTGACAAATGTTGACAGGATTTGGGTAAAAATAATTCCACACAAAATAGGTGGCTTTTGGTCTTTTGCCCAGGCATGACAATTGCCTTCTTTTTATATCACAGGTAAGAACTGCCGCCACTGGTGGCTGACTTACATTGAAACAAACAACATCCTCTTCAGCATCCCCCTCACCCTGTTGCACTTCCATAGTAACAAACAACAACACAGTGCTGCAGTTCACGCCTATGCTGTTTTTATTTTGTGCCTCACAGAGTGCTGCAGCCAGCCCACAGTACACAGTGCCCCTGTCTTAACAGTGATCCTAATTGTTTTTTATTATTGTATACAAAGTGCCTTATACCGACACCCTCTCCATCCGGTATCCAATGTGAAATAGCGCCCGATCACAAGAGAGGGAGTTTTATATGCAATCCAAAACATGCAAGATCCAATGTCAGAGAGATTATGTTTTGCCTCATTTTGAGATCCGAACAAGGCGGGAAGAACCAAGTCCCAGCTGGGTTAGACTTGTATCATGTAAGTTCGGGTGTGTTCAGATTCCAGGAACTCACACATCTGTAATATTTAGCATTACAATTTTTCATTTCTTATTTATATTGGATGATGTGCTAATATTAATGCAATTACAATATACTGTAAATATAAAATGTGCCTAAATGGAGCGGATATCCTGTATTCTCCATGGAGTGCTGTGGCTTAATTATGTCTGACCAGAATATGTCATCCTAAGGAAGAATCACAATTCTATCTTGCTATTGTACATTTACCCAATGTATGAATAGTAGTTGGTTACCTATTGCCAAGATTGGTCATCTGTGCTGTTCCGCTGAGGGTAGGTTTCTCGTATGTGGCCAATGGCGTAACCTTGACCTACTAATAAGGAGTGTACTGCATATAACATTGTACTGCATATAACACTGTACTGTATATAATGCTATACTTCATATAACATTGCTTTGTATGGGTAGAATCCAATTGCAGAAAACCTGCTTGGAGTTTCTTCGGAAATAAACACTTCTAAATATTCAGCAGTAAACAGAAAATAACACATTTGTCAATCAGTCTAATTCATTTGCATGTGAACTGACAGGGTCTGTCTCTTCATTTTTGTTATATGTAATGATGTGTCTCTTCAGATAAACACACATCAATGGGACATTGCCCTCTCTCACTAACATGCTTTTCTGTGCTTTTATGCCCCAGGATACAGAACAGTATTATGTGCTGTGAACAAAGCAAAAGTGGATTTTTTTTGTAAGTTCCATATTTTGTTTAACGCAAAGCAAGTTTTATTGTAGGAGTACATTGTGCAGTGCATGTCCTACTTCTTCTGTAGCCAGCTTGATTTTGTACATATTATACTGTGTATGCGCTATAACTGTGCAATGCTGAATGTGGCAGGATTTAATTTATACAATACAATATTTATGTATACAATAGTCAGTGTGGTTTATTTATATTGTTTATTTTGAAAGACAGACAGAATAAAAATGAATGTGTTTTATTGTCAGTACATTTTATTCAATCTGTATTTATTAAAACAAACATTAAATCACAGTAACATACTGTCAAACACACTGGTAGCGTGAAAATAAGACAAAAAATAAATTAAAGCATGGGATCTTGCCTAGGGGCATATTTACAACAATCCACAATTAAAATTGGGTTGTGGTGTGATATTTACGCCTAAATTCATATTGCAAATTTAGAAAATATCACAAGAATGTATTAAAATTTGTATGCATGGACCGTGCTTGCAAGAAAGCTCTGTCCCTGCAAATTCCCTCTGAACACTTCCCAAGATATTTTTCACAAAAAAATACAGTGAGACTGTGCCTGTGCATGCACCATCGGCTGCCCCTTCTCCTCCCCGCTCTACTAAGCTAACACTTACCTGCACTCAGGGACCAGTGATCAGTGATCTGGTGAGCTCTTCTGTGATCCAGTCATCTGATTGCTGGGCTCCTGCTCTGTGACCCCAGTCATCTGATTTGTGTAGTAAAAATTTAGATGCCAACTGGGACTTCACTGCATCTCAGTTGACAGAACAGATCAGATGACCAGGGTTACAGAATGAGCCCAGCGATCAGCTGACTGGGTCACCAAAGAGCTCACCGGATCAATGGTAACTGGTCCCTGGTGCAAGTAATTGTAATTTTTTTATTTTCTATTATAAATATTTTTTTTTCATTGTGATTAGACTATGGTCTATCAGACACACATACTGGTCACATAAGCCTACAGGGTTCTGCTCTCCCTGTCAGCAGGAAGGAAGGGCTGATCTGGAGTATGGAAAATGGGATGAAACCTGCATAGCGTCATCTCCAGATAGTGTTATTATCGCAGGGCTCCCTCACAGTTTTTTCTTTTACAATGTCTTTTAGTAAATCTAAAACAGATCGCTTTTCCCATTACAAATATAGGAAGCTACTTCAATTACTTCAAGTGGCCATTATTACATTTAAGTGATATGAAAATAATGTGAAAAGGGTGTGGAAGCACCAATGTTCACATTATTTTAGAAAAAAAAATTATAAATTGGCTCCCTAGAGATAAAAACATAAGAATAAGCACCAAAGAGCACATATGACATTGGAAACCAGCTTGTACAGTGATGGTCGACCTTAAGAAATAATCAATAACAGCAAGACAAAACAATTTAATTGGGAACAATGTGATAGAGGGAAGGAAAGGAATGTGAGGAGACTGACAATATAAAAATTATTAGGGAGGGGGGGAGTGTGTGACTCTTCCAATTTGTGAAAGAGGGGGTCGTCTGGTCAGTTTGCAAATCTAGAGGATCAGCCAAGGGAGTACTACAAGTAGAGGGCAGACAAGCTTGTTGAGTTGTTGAAGGACCTGCAGGGGTCAGAAGGGTAAGAGGAGAAGTGTATGCAGGGAAATGTAGGCAATTGGTTTTATTGTCATCAGATTCCTTAAATCTTAGTCAGTCATACCATGTCACAATGAAGTCTGAGTCCAAAGTGATGCGGTAAAATCTATCATCATGTAAAGTTCAATTCTCTCAGCCAGCACCGGCTTCCCTGATCAGCCGTGCGGACAGATGCCAGGAGCGGCAGCGGATGACACCCTGAGTATTCTCCCCAGGGCCTGTTGGGACTTTCATGCGATTCTCCATATCGGAGTTCCCACGGCTGCAGTCATAAGTGTAGCCATGTTGTCTTCTCACCTGACCGGATTCTCCACCAATGGTAGCCTTGCTATCTCTCAGCTGACTCTATCCTCCAATGACCAGCTACAGTAGGGTATAAAACAGGACTCCAGGAAACAGGAAGTTGCCTGAACTTCTTCTCATCCAGTAGCTGCTTGCACCAGATCACTGTTTCAGGCTTCAAGTTGTTGTTTCTTCAGTGCACTTTCACCAGTCTCTGTTGTATAACTCCAGTGAGCTCATCGGTCACTACCGATATTCTCCAGTGACATTCAACTTCAGTCATTACTGATATTCTCCAGTGACATACAACATCAGTCCCTACCCATATTCTCCAGTGATATTCTACATCGGTCTCACCTGATATTCTCCAGTGATATTAACATCGGTCTCTACCAATAATCTCCAGTGACACTCTTCAGCGGATCTCACCGATATTCTCCAGTGATATTCTACATCAATCTCACTGATATTTTCCTGAGATATTTTACATCGGTCTCACCCGATATTTTCCAGTGATATTAACATTGGTTTCTACCAATAATCTCCATTGATACTCTTCCATCAGTTCCAACTGACAATCCCCAGTCACTCAGTTGCCTTCCCTATACCTCTGTCATATGTTAATTCCTGGGTACCTGACCAGGGGGCCGCGACTTGTTCGTTGGGTACTGCGAAGGAGCAGGTTACTGACTAAGACCACCAGCGAGTTAGACCATGTGCCTCTGGTCAGGTCTTGCCAACACCCGGAATTAACCGATGAGGAAGTCTTATATCCTTCCTCCTCGTTTACTGCGGTCTACTCCCCTAGTTAATTCAACCCAGTCCTCCAACTGAAGTTCTCAAGGGCCAGGTCGTGACAGAAAGATGGAAGGTGGAGAGATTGATCTGCAAAAGACAGGGGACGACAGCTCTGGGTGGATTCATAATATGTCTAACCAAAGACTTTATAAATGATCAAAGAATTAGAGATCATCAAAAAATTATATTTTGTGATCGGTCTCTCCAATCTCTATTCCCTTAATGTTGACGTTTGCTCTAATCACTCTTGCCATAGCCTCTATACAGAGGTCAAAAAGTAATGGGGAGAGAGGGCACCCCTGTCTAGTAAAATTCTGGATAGAAAAAGGATGCGAGAGGGCACCTTGACTCCGACCTTGGCCGAGACTTGCGCTGGTGAGTGCTAAAGCAGCTCAAGTTAGGTTTTTAATGGAACTGTTGTGAAAAATGAGTACATTGTGTGTGTTTACTGTAGCAATAACATGTTAACTTGTGTCAACAAGCAATAAATCAATAAAAATTAAATTAAAAGTGAATAAAAGCAATAAAATTAGTTGCTGTTCAGCAATAATGTTATAGCTCTTTTCCTGATATTTTTTACACCTTGATACCAACCAACCACTTATTGCTACATTGAACACACACACAGCACTTATTTTTTACAACATTGAGGTCCCAGACCAATGTGCTTCACATCAAACATTGCAGGCTTTTAAAAAAAGAGGCAAAAGAGAGCTGTGGAAAGCCTTTTAATAACTAAAGAGAAAGCCATCAGGACTAGGTGTAGAGGAGAGAGCCACATTCAGTTCTTCAATTGTAAATGGTTTCTCTAGGAACAAAAAATCCTCTTCAGAAATTTTAGGGCACTGCATTGACAGAAAACAATCTCTGATCTCTGATCTTGGTCTGAAAAGAGAACACATCTGAGAAAGGATAATTTAAATGGTAAAGGTTTGTGTACTACATTTTTAAAGCCTCAGCAATTTTATTGAAGGCAGACACATTTACCATCATTCGTATGGACATAATTTTGAGAGCTTTGAGCCTGTAGAGCTCGGGCAAGCAACTTTGCTGTTGTACTATCCCAGAGGTAATATTTGTGTCTGCATCTACGTAGATCAAATATGGTCTTATCATGAAGGAAGTTGTTGAATGCCAACCGAGTTTCAGATAGCTTCTCTTTGGTGTTGGCAGACAGTGATGTTTTATAGACTGTCTCTAGTAGTTTAATTTTGTCCAGCAGTTGAGCTTTCAGAGTTTCCTTCTGTTTCTTGAGCATAGAGTCCACTTGAATACATTTATTCCAAATGCCTCTCAGACAATGACCCCAGAGATGCCCGGAATATAATTTAGAGCTACAGTATATGGTCTTCTATTGCTGATCTCAATTTTGACTTAAGGGTTGGGTAATTCATAATAGTTTCATTGAGCCACCAGGACCAGTGTCTGGGAGGAGCAGAGTGCACATGTAACAGTACCAGGTATTGGCCAGACAATGTGATTTAACCTAAAGAACTACCTGTGTATAAATGTAGATATTGCTTAACTAGGAAATAATGTATATTAGAGTACATGGAATATGATGGAGAGTTGAAGGTATAATCTTGGACCTGGGTATGGTGTAGCCTCCAGACATCAACCAACTGGTAATTACAGTATGTAGGAGTTTACTCATCTGTGGTAGCAGTGTAGTGAGAGGCAGGAAGGAGTAGAGAAGCATTCTAAGTTGGGGTCAAAGGGCCAATTAAAGCCACTTTCAACAACTAGAGACCCCTCTCTCAGCAGTACAAGACAGCACGAAATCCTGCACAGGAACTGTGGTTGTTGCTAATTTGGAGAGTAGAGATTGGTGACAGAGTATGACTAGCTAAAGATTTTACATTTAAGGACCTGACCTCTAAGCTCTTCCAGGATGTGGTGAGAGATTTCAGTTAGGGGTAGGCAATGGGAGACTAAAATTGCAACTCCTATGGATTTTTGGGCATAATTATTTCTGTAAAAAAACATGGGGATAATAATAATCACTACATTCTGGGGAATAATCCAAATAATTGAAATGGTTTTCCTGAAGAAAAGCAATGTCGATCCTATCTGCTTCAAGCTCTCTTAACAGAGTAGAGTGCTTTTTGGGAATATTGAGCCCTTTCACATTAAGGGAGCATAGTTTCAAGCAATCAAGGATGGGAGCATCCATTTATTTATTTATTCTATGCTGGTTGTGTGCTGTCCATATAATAAAACTAGAACTATTTCTAATAGGATTGCAGTTCTGCTATGTCAACCAAGACTTTTTGAGTATTGTGGGATTTTGTTTAATGCATACTACGATCTGTGTTAGACCAGGTTCATAACAAATAGGAAGTTTCTGTAGCTCAAACTGGGTTGCTGAAAGTGAGAGTCAAAAGACTAAAGAGGAAATGTAGAGAGGTGGAACTTTGTTTGCCTCCCCATGCTGGATATCTTTGTTCTTGTGATAGGGGAGGCGAAGGATCCTGTCTAGAGTGTGATTGAAGTCAGAAGTTGTTTTTTAATCCCCAGTTTCTCTCAAAATATGTCAAGCTCTTCAGAGTGTCGAAGAGAGGCATGACATCCATTGTGGGAAACTTGTATACTAAGTGGGAAACCCCACCAAAATTTGATGGCATTCTGATTTAGTAGATCAGTAAGTGACTTGGGGGTCTATTCATTATGTTAATTATCTGGGTCCAATAATTATCTGGACCCCGATAATTAATATATTAACTTACTGCAAGTGCCGGAGTAATTCACCATTGCTCCAGCGTGGAGACAGCTGATCTGAAAATCACAAATAGAAACAGTATTTCTACTGACAGAGCGCTAAGGGGTTGGTGTAGCAATCGTCATTGATTTGCACAGCAATGGATGGTGGTAAGCATGGTCCTGGATAAGAAGAGTAATGCAAGATGTGACAGCCAATTTTCTGACGCGTTTCGCTGTGTCCAACTCACAGCTTTATCAAAGGTGATAAAGCTGTGAGTTGGACACTGCAAAATGCGTCAGTAAATTGGCTGTCACATCTTGCATTACTCTTCTGATCCAACACCATGCTTACCACCATCCATTGCTGTCCAACCTATTACTGGACCTGTGCCCTGGGGACATCATTGTGTGAATTGCTACATCGCTAATTGGACCCTGTTATATTTGGACACTGGACCTGTCCCAACAAGTCCTCAACATGTTTGTGTTTTGGGGAGCCGTATTTGTCCATACTTCCACTTTCATCAGACGGAACCCTTACCTGTGTGGCTTTTGGACTGGGTAAATATTTGACTGGACATTGACTCATCAATACTAGCATTCAGCACATGGATATTTAATCAGTTGTGACCAGAAGTTGTTGACTGAGATATATGCAAGATTTGTGTACTTATCTATTTATTTATTTATTATTATTATTATTTATTGTGCGATTTGGGTTATATACCCAACATTATTATTAAATTTTTTGTCTATTTTTTAACTATTGAGCGCTGTTTATCCTTGTTTGTTTCTCTTGATCTGAAAATCAGCTGTCTTCCTTAAGCAGCTTCACTGCTTCTTTAGGAGCAGTGAAACTTAGCACTGCCGAGTCAACTCAGCAGTGCATAAAAAGCCCTGGCATCTGGCGGAAGGAGCTAGGCAGGGGTGGAGGGATCTGAAAGGATCCCTCTTCACAACCAAAGACTCTTTTACATAGGTAAGGAGCGGGGCGAGCGCCGAGTGTGGGAGCAATCGCCATCTGAAGATGGTGAATGCTCCCGCAGTCAAGCTCTGAAAATATTGTATTTTCGGAGCTTGGTGAATTTCTGTCCCCATACTAGTGTATGGGGAAAGTGGGCCACATCGGAAGTGAAAGGTAAGCAGGAGATATCTTTGATATCTCATGCTTTACCTTTTTGATGAATAGCCTGGACACTTAGGGGCATATTTACTAAAGTGAGAGTTTTTAGAAGTGGAGATGTTGCCCATAGCAACCAATCAGATTCTACTTAACATTTAACTAGAACCTTCTAGAAGATAATAGCTAGAATCTGATTGGTTGCTATGGGTAATATCTCCACTTCTAAAGACTCTCACTTTAGTAAATTTACCCCTTAATTTCAACAAAAGCAGGTAAAAATTTAATTTTGTATCTGCTTTTGTAGAAATTAAATGATAATGAATAGACCCCTTAAAGAGATATCATGAATGGTCAGGGAAAATCTGGATTCTGACACCATTAACACCATTAACTTAATGACCTTTGTCTACAACAGTATGGTAGTGAAGGCAACAAATTATGGCCCTCATTCAGAGGTGGTCGCTAGAAGCGATCGCTCTCTCTGAATGAGGGCGGATGCTTCCTTTTTTAGTGCGGCCTCCTGGTCGCTAGCTAAGCTGTGGGTTACCACCCACAGCTTAGCGACTGGCCAGGGTGATGGTTGCGATGATCAAGACCATTGTGACCATCGGGTCTTGCAACGAGACCCTAAGGTTGGGTCTCAGCAACCGCAAGCCCCAGGGAGCTTCCTGCTCTGATCGAGCAGGAAACTCCCCACTGACAGCACTGCTGATGTCAGTGCGGCCGCCCACAAAACGGCAAGCATTCTGTCGGAACGCCTCCGATTGTGTAGCCACCCCCCCACCCCACCTACAAAACGGGGCGAGCTGTCGATCAACATCGACAGCCGACCCTTTTGTAGTGAACTCCGGAGCGAGAGAGTTTCTCTCTCGCTCCGGGGCTTGCGCAGTGCGGCTGCTGTGCGTGCACAGGACCAAAACATCGACCCGGTTTGCGAGCACTCAGCGCTTACGACTGGGTCTGAATGAGGTCCAATGTCTCTAAGGGCTTCACTTTGGTGACCTTTTTGACGAAGAATTTGATGATGGTCAAGATAATATTATCTGCAGTGATCTTGTTAAATGTTTTCATTAGGGCATCATGAATCCCAGACCCTGGACATCCTCAGGATCTCTTTTGATATGAATGTTGTTGCAGCAACCTTGGTTATCTAAGTCATATATTGGCGACATAGCACAGCTTGAAGCTCCCGAGCATGTACAGAGACCTGGAGTTTCGCTTGGTGGTCTATGACAGCTTCAGTGTGTTCCTCCAGGTCAGTGGGAAATGTGAGGAATACTAATGGCTTGGTTGATAGAAGATATAAAATCTCTATTTATAGACATAAATACATATAAGTGACACTTATATGTAATATAATATATAATATGATATATATTAATACTTAAATAAAATACATATACACTGATAAGTTAAAATCTAAACAATGAAGTTCATGTTCTGTTAAGGTAAGAAATTGTACCCTGAGATTAGCTTCTGAAAAAGGGGTATTCCATGACATAACACATTATGCTGACTAATACTTAACCCCGAGATTGAGAAACATCCTTATCTGGACCATTTCTTAATTTATCCGGACCCAGTGGATGATATCTTTCTAGCCTTCAACAACCATCTGCTTTCTACATACTGCAAGTCTTCTTGCTGAAGGACTGTATGGATTCTATCTTCCAAGTGGGCAATATTCATCCAATTGCTGGGTATTTAACCGGATTTACAGTATAATGGTGCATAATGCAGATCATTAGACCATATATTAGGGTACAGGAGGGAAGCATTCTTCAAAGGAAGAGATGTACAAGAACACGAGGACATGCACTGAAACTGTAGGGAGGTAGGTTCAGAGGAAATTTGAGGAAAAATTACTTCACAGAAAGGGTAGCGGATAAGAGGAATAGTCTCCCATAGGATGTGGTTGAAGCTAAGATGGTAGAACAATTTAAACACGCTTGGGATAGGCACAAGAATATCCTTAAGAGAGACGAACGGAGCGAATAGGGTTGAAGTTGCCAAAAGGATGAATGAAAAGGGGCAGACTAGATGGGCCAAGTGGTTCTTATCTGCCCTCAAATTATATGTTTCTATGTCCTGAGTGGAACTTTATTGAATACTGATCATCCATTCAGATATATTTATTTTAGTCTGGACAATCTCTGGGTAGTCCGGGTGCTATTTATTTTCTTAACAGAAAATTAATTTATTTGTTTAGCTTTTAACGTATTAGTGTATATTTTATATATACTGTATATTTATTTGTGTTATAAGCATCACCTATATGTTTCTATATCTATAAATAAATTTGATTTTTATCTTATCTCAACCAAGTCATTAGTATCCACTCAGTCATTAGTTTTCACAAATGTTTATATTTGTTTAATTTTTCCAATGATTTACATTGATATTGTGCTGTTCTACCTTTTGCACCTGTTATATGTATTTTTAACTTGGCAGATTGACACCCTCCTTTTGAACAGCTGCATTATTTGACTGCATTGGTATGGTCAACTAACTATAGTGGAAATGTGAGGAATATCTACTTATAAGGTTACAATCTCCACCTTCACTGTTTTGCTGAGACTTTTCCCCAGTTCAAAGAAGTCCTGCTTGGAGGGGAGATCTTGTTCATAGAGTGGATGTGGACTAGTATGTCTTCCAGACGGGCTTTAGGGCCTCCCACAGTATCCAAGCAGGCTATTTAGCACTGTCTGACTGTTGAGAAGAAGTGGCAGGAGAAGATGGCATCACCTATGAGGTATTGACATCTGAGGTTAGCTATTAGAGGAGGTTTGGTTGCATTTAGTCATCAGACAAAGCTCTCACAGGCTTTTATGAACATTCTTTTTATGTTTCCCCATTGAAGAGGTGTGTAATAAAATTTGAAGCAGGCATAATAACAAAAAAGAAATAGTCATCAAATTATAAAGCAGGGTCCAGCACAGCAGAAACTACACATAGTCCCCCATAGTGTGAGGATGCGGTTAGGTCATAGGGTCATGATACAAAAATGGTGGCGCGATCAGGTCATTAATATACAGTGGGAAGTAATAGGGTGCAATCAGAGGTAACTCAATGTTGGATGAGGTGATATAGTTGCAGACAGAGAAAGCTGTAGTACAACAGACATGTATGTGGCAGTGAGGAGGTCAAATGTTGAGACAAATCCAGATATATGGCTATGAAGGTAATGTAATCCTACACAGTGCATAAGGGGTTAAGCCCAAGACAGGCAATGGCACTTGTGCTGTGCATTCAGAGAGCATGGCTCTTGGCTAGACTTAGATAGTCCCAGACTGTAGCCTAAACCAGACCAGCAAACCATATCAGGGTGAGAGGCCTCAGGCAGTCCCAAAGAGCATATGGTCGCCTAGTTGCAGAGAAGAGTCCAGGGTTCAGGTTAGTCACCAAGACGGCATCCGGAAAAGAATATAAAGAGAAGCACAGGAAGTCAGCAGGAATTGGCATGGCATTGGGGAACCTAGGAAGGCAGGATGCTCCAGCACAGACCTAAGTGTTTTGAGGCTGCAGCTGATAGAGATCAGCAGCCGGGCATAACAGAGTACAGAGGTTCCAGGAGCATGGCCCCTCCGTACTCCGGGAAAGCAACAGTCGTAAGGATCCTCAGCATCTCTTGTGACCCTGTCATTACAATTTAAAGAAATACTGTAGAAATATTGCCCTAGTACTGCTATGAGCAGAGATATAAATATAGAACATAAATCTAAAAAAGTAAAAACTCAACCTACCAATTTTTTTTTGTTATCCTAGAGATATAAAGGTGAGTCTTGTTCTTGTCCTCAAGTTGGTAGCATACCTACTTAGTTTTTCTGCTCCTATCTGGGAGATCTTGGAGAGAAGGTGCAGGATACTGATGTGGGGAGCATGGTAACATGAATTATGTAATAACAGCCCTGCCTTCTGCTGCAAAGTGGGCAAATTATGGCATGACACAGGGGGTGTGGGGCTATAATGATGCAATTCGGCACATCATAATGCCCATGTCTCTTCTGCTTCACTGGAGAAGTGGACAGGATTCGGGAAAGTGGACTACTTCCTCACAGAATTTCCTGGGTCTCCCAGACATTCCAGGAGAGTAGGCAAATACAGTATGATTTGTTGTTTCTACAGCAGAGGTTGACTCAGGAAATATCTGCCTGACTCAAGTGACAATAATTTGTAGTTAGTATTTAAGATCAGGGCCTGATAATAGGTTCCTGCAGTCCTAGGCTAAAACAATTGTAGCATCATCTTTCTCACCACCTACTGTGTTATCTATATATAGTAATTGCAGTAACACATTTATAATAAAAAATACCAAAATAAGGATGTTTAAAGAAACATGGTAAAACCCCAATTTATTTTGCCATCTTGCAACAAACAGTGCAATCTTCACGTCAACAACACTCTGGAAGTTTGTGAAGGTGACTCAATGGAGAAAATGATAATCAATGCAACCTGGACTCCATGCAGCTCATGCGATGCCATGCATCAAGAACCTGCCTCTTCCCATTTCAACACTCCATCAGCTTGCACCCCATCAGTGCAGGTAGGCACTCCTTGGTGGCAGCAACAAAATCCATGGGCCCTAGGCAGGAGCCTAATTAGCCCATTGGTTGATCATGTGCTGGTTAAGCTACACACCTGAGAATTGGAACAAGTCCCAGTGGGCAATCAAGGAAGGGCACAGAGGGTTCTGACTTATTCCTTAGGCCTTCTTGATCGCCTTAAAGATAAGTTTTCAGCATTTGTTTATGGTTCACTACTAATGTCAGCAAATTTATGAATGAACTACATAATTTTATCTATTATGTTCAATCATTTCTGACCTCAGCCACTGATAACCAGAATGAAGCTGCTGTTTGTTTATTGCTGACAAGTTTGCTTGATATTTATATTGCAGCTCCTTACGGGGCAAGTCCACATCATTTAAATGACATTTTATTTTGATTACTGTTGTACTGACAGCTGCAAGAATGAAGAGGATCCCCCTAGCATTTAGGTTGCTAATAAATAAATACATTTATTTATACTATTTTTTTAAACATGGTGCTAAGTATCTCGCTGCCCACAGGCAAGTCTTTTATTTGCCGATTATATCTGGTATGACTTATATTTTTAATATTAGCAAAATCAGGACAACGACTAAATAGTTCTAAGACTTCCTTAGCTTCTTTTATTTTGTTGTATGGGGAACTCGACCATGTCTGGGCAAGGAATAAAATGGTACACTTAGCTCAAACAAATTAAGTAGAGTGGTAGTGTAATAAATGTGCAGTAGTAAAATAACAAACAAGAACGACCTGTCCATAAACTGGAGAAAGACCAAAAATCGAAGATGGACGTCCAGGTCAGGACTGTTCCGCCTCTACATATTTATGTCCTTGTGGTCTCAATTAGAAGTTCTGGATGAAAATTATTTCATATAGTTCCAACGGTAATACGGCGGAAAAAAATTTAAGAAAAGGAGAAAAGGAACCACCATAGTATAATACTGTAATTTAATATACACATATACAATAATGATGATAAAAATAATTTTCTGAATAAAAACAAGTATTCAAAATCCATAAATGACATATAATTTTAAAAACCTGCAGACTTAAGTTTGTTTATAGGAAGGCACCCAACCTTAAAAATAGGATAGTGAAGAGTGCTATTCCACCAAAAAGAACTGGAGGGATAAAAACGAAAGGTTTCCACAATTGTCGAACCTGCTTGGTGTGTAGAAGTTTCATGAAACAAACTTCCACGATTGAGGAATAGAGGTCCAATAGCACAGGGATAAAATACAAGATTTCTGATTTAATTACCTGTAACAGTAAAAATTGTGTCTATCTAATTGAATGTACATGCGGCCTCCAGTATGTTGGATGTACTTCCAGACCTTTTATAGATAGATGGGTTGAACATTTGAGAAACATTAAAAAGGGTTTCGACAAGCATTCCCTATCCTCCCATTTTAATAAATCCCATAATATCTAATGTAATTCTTTAAAAAGCATGGTTTGCATTAAACTAGTAGAGAGCCACTGGAGGAAGAAAGATCATGACATAAGTTTGGCACAAATCGCAATTAAACTCATTTATGATCTAAAAACCCTTATACAAAATGGCCTTAATGGTGACTTTGAGCTCAAGTGGTTTCTGTGAAGCCCTTAAATGTTACCTTATTTTTTTCCTCATCCAAACCAACGGGTTTTTAGTATATACTGTAAGATCAGTCTTTATGTTGTTTATATTTTTAATTTATTCATTCTAGTGTATTATAATTAAAAAAAAACTCCTAGGTTTATGTCTGTAAGGCATCTTAATGTATTATCCCCTTAAAAAAATAATATTTTACATTTCTATATAAGTACTGGTATTTTTTTACATTTTTTTGTCTGCTTGGTCTCAGAGAGAAAAACATGGTCCCATAAGCACCATAAGTAAGACTGCATGGCATTATGGCTTCTGTCTAGGGCCGGATTTTAACCAGGACGGCAGTGCATTCATTCGTTCCATGGAACGCATGACCGGAAGTTACTACTTATGTACTCCCATCTTTTACTCAGGCGATACAATACTGAAGCTAGGGAGATGCTAAGCAGTAAGGCATAGTCGTTTAACACACGCAAATCATACGCAGACTGGAACCGGAAGTAACAAATGCGTTCCGGGAGAAGACCGGAAACGGCTCCCTGCAGTTCACAGTAGCATTTCTTGCATTTTATATCACTTTAAAAAGGTATTATTCATTGTTTTTAATTTATGTATATGTTAAGAATGTTTTAAAACATAAACTTCAGCACTATGGGCTTTTTATACCTGCATGTACATCCAATGCAATTAACCAATGAAAAAGCGCAGTCAGGTATTTAAGTTGGTTTTATCAAGGTGTGGTGGCACCACCGCACCTTGATAAAGACTCTAATCTGATGTGAAACGCGTTGATGATAGAACATAAGGCTATTCATGCTGTTGATGGGGATGTAAGAGAACTTCACCTTGCTGCACAGTACTACAGATTCCTGATCCCGGGAAATGTGGATTTCTGATATGCAAGTACAGTATAGGTGTAGGTGAATATACCCACTCTATTTGGTACACCTTGAAATGTATTATTTGGTAGTTTTTAAAAGTATATGGATGTTGAATACTTGTTTTTATTCTGAAGATTATTTTTTTATCATCATTATTGTATTTGTGTATATTAAATGACGGTATTATACTATGGTGGTTCCCTTTTTCCTTATCTCACATATGGAATCCTAATTTGTGGGAGTATAAGGATTTTTTTGACCACAAGGACATAGATAGTATTAACTAAGTTTATATATATATATATATATATATATATATATATATATATTGTGTATGTATGTAACAAAATGTACTAGTGGCACTCACGGGACTTTAAGAGAAGAATCACTCTGACAACTGTGTCAAGTCCTGTACGACGTTTTGGTCACATAAACCTATATCAAGAACACAAAGGAAAAAACAAGCGTTCATACCTATATACCAGCAGATCTACATTGATAGGTGCTGGTTCCCCATGTCTCACACTGGGAGCTGCAGGTCTGACATCATCAGCAAGCGTCCATCATGCAGCCTGGCGCATGCATGATGACATCACCAGCGTGGTAGCATCACACGCAGTGCCACGCTGTGGGACTGAGCGCTGTCTAGTCAATCGCAGTACCCCCAGCGGTCATGCTGGGAATAGGTGAAGATGTAGTACAGGCAATGGTACAATAGTATAAGCATAATAAAGCACCAGAAACATAAAAATACATGAAAAACATGCTAGAATGAAGAATGAGGTGTAGAATACATCACACTTAGACAGTATACTTGCCAAGTCAGGTGAATATTTTCAAAAAGTACTAATAATCAGAGCACTCGTCAAAACAGCTGCAAGACCTGAAAAGTATGAAGTGTTTGAAATCAGAACAAACCAAAATCATCTTGTGCTGTATGTCCATAGATGCCACCACTGCTGTCACTATCCTTAGTGTGTCAACCTTTATTACAGTACCCTATCTTCTTAGGAGGTCACCCATCCTAATATTGCTAGGGTCCAGCACTGCTTGGCTGCCAAGTTCGGCCGAGTCTGTGCATAACCAGTACAGTATGACTGTAAATTGGTATGACTGTAAAATTTTTACTCACCTGATGGGTACAATAGTGAGGCCCTGAGGGTGTAGCTAAACCCGCACTACTGCCTATGAGAGTTCAACCATCTGTTTGGACAATTGCACAGTGTATTGGAAAATCACCACCAAAAATAAAAATAGTCTGATGATAAGGAAAAATTTGGCAAAAAATGCACCATGGGAGCCCTAAGGCAAAGAACTCCATCCGTTGGGGGATCTTCTGATTCAGAAAAAAATCACAGAAAACATGCAAACTAGATGGTTTCATTGAGGCCATTATTCCACTCATGGCAGAGATGAATTCCTCTTTTGATCCAGACAATAACACTAGGATGTCATCTATGTACCTAATGAAATATCTGCTTGCAGAAATCAGGGTTTTCTAAAAAATAAAGTTTTCTCAACATCAAAAATGTATATGTTTGCGAAAGAGGGTGCCACAAGTTAGCCGATGGCAAACCCCCTACGCTGGAGGAAAAAGCAGTTGACAAAAATGAAGTAGTTCCTCGTTAGTGTTTTTTCTAAGAGTGTTACAAAAAATTATATATGTGATCCCAGGTATTCACTATTGTTTTGGATAAAGCATTGAAAACTGTTTAGGCCTTGCGTGTGAGGGATGCTGGTGTATAGTGAGATGTTGTCAATAGTACACAATAGTAATTCCTTGGGCAAATCATGTAGGTTTTGTAGTTGCTGGAGAAGGGTATTGGTGTCTTTGAGAAAAAATTTTTGCGTCAAGATTAGGGGTTGTACTAAATAATCCAAATATTTAGAAATGGTACTGTACAGAGATTCCCTCGTGGATATGATGGGGTAGCCTGGAGGCGAATCCATAGATTTGTGAATCTTAGGTAGCGGATATATTAAAGGGACTGCTGGTTTTTCAACTGCTAAGTTGTTCTTAGTGGATTCCGATATCCAATTGTTGTGTGCAGCTTCTGACAGGATATTGTCTAGTTCCAATTTAAACCGATTGGTCGGATTAATGCCCAATTTCTGATACACTGCAGGGTCATCAAGTTGTCTATATAGCTCTTTTTTGCAGTGTTCCACCTTTTGTATCACCAATGCTCCGCCTTTGTCTGCAGGGCGAATTGTGATGGTCGTGTCTTTGCTCAATGATTTTAGGGCATTATATTCATCTTTGGTGAGGTTGCTAAAATAATGTTTCGGTTTTTTGGATTCTTGTACCACCTCATAGTCAAGCAGTCTAGTGAAGCTCTTAATAGATGCGTTATTCGATTGTGGTCCAAACGTTGATTTTTTTTTGGTAGGTCCATCATTTTATTCCATATTATCGCTCTGTGAATGGGAGTAGAACTCTTTTAGTTTTAGGCTTCATGTGAGGCGTCACATATCCATCTTCCATTCAAAATGGTCAAAAGTGGAGGTGGGAACAAAAGTTAGGCCTTTATTAAGTAGACTGGTTTCCGCTTCGGTGATGTTTCTTCTGGACAAATTTATGATTACATTTTCTATTTGTACGTTCTTTTGCCTCTCCCTCTGCCTGCCGCGTCTCGTCCGGGTCCTGTGTCTTTTTGTGCCCGTGTGATAATGCCTAAAGGGGGCAGTGTGGAAGTGCTGACTACAATTTCTTGGTCACTGGCAGATGAATTTACACCACTTGAAAGGTCACTGTCAAAGTTACGTCTTTGGAATCTTTGTCTGGTCTTTGGTAAACTTGAGTTCGATGTCCTCCCTGTAGCCCACATATAGACCCTTTATTCTTGGTAGTCTAGATTCACTTTTACCAATTTTTCTTTCTTGTATTTTATCAATTCTTTTTTATATTCAGTTATTTGAGTGCCTAATTTTTCAATCCAGTCTTGTGAGGAGTCGTTGGTGAAGCTGGGTCTGTGTGCGACCTCAAAAGGTGTTAATTTTTTCATGAATAGCAGTAAATTCCCTACTGGACTCCTCAATTACTAAAAGTATCAGGTCTAGCGAACACTTGTGGAGGACCACTACCCATCTCCTGCAAAAATCTACATTATTCCGCCCTATTGTAAGGACATATCTAATGCGAAAGCCTCTGGGTATCTTTTTCTCCTTATGGTAATCCATTAGTGTTACTCCATGAAGGTAGTAATCAACCTCTTTCTCTTTTAGTTTCAGTAAGGTCTGGTGTAGTTCATCCAATGTTTCAGTGCCTGCTGTTTCTAGTAAAGTGTCCTTGAAGTATAGATTTTCTGTTTCTGAATCACTAAAGCTTAGAATGTTCACTATGGGAAGCTGTATATTGAGAAATCCACTTCCATCAGTTGGTGTACTGATGGTTGTTTGTGATTTGGACGTCATATCACACTGTACCACAAGCTGCACAAATGAGTGTTCAATCTAACTAACAAAAGATAGTGCCTACAAAAGCATTTTTTAAACTGTTGTGCACATGTATTAAGATGTGAAATACTTTAAAAAATGCACAAAGTAAGGAATGACAGGGTCATAACTAGGGTATTGCGACCTGTGCCATGGCACAGGCACCACAGGGCAGGGGGCGCTATTTGGGCCTGTCAATTTTCTGTTTATTTTCAATCTCACTTGTAGCTTCCTCTTCTTTTATCTCCAGCATCTCCTGGCCTCCCCTTTTTCTTCCCTGGCCCTTTCCCATGAGGCCATGGCCCTTTTTCAGGTGATATCTCCCTTTTTAAAAAAAAGTGGGGCGCCAATGCTTTTTCTGGCACAGGGCACCAAAAAGTCTAGTTATGGCTCTGAGGAATGATATCCCAATCAGTCACAATGCAAAACCATGCATATATTCAGTGATATAAGCAGATTTATTAACGCAGGGGTGCCATATAGCCCAGAACAAAGCGTATTCGTTTTCTTCTGGCACAAGTACAAAAAATCCAGATACGGGCACTCCACTAATCTTAAAGTCAAAAATGCCCTGGTGCCCTCCTGTATTTGCACACTGTGCAAATGTCTAAACAGATGGGTGAACTCCCATAAGCAGTAGGGTGGGAGTAGCTACATCCCCAGGACCTCACTATTGTACCCATAAGGAATGTATACATTTTACAGTCATACCATTTAACCATACCATTTAACAGTCATACTGTACTGGTTATGCCCAACCTCAGCCGAACTTGGCTGCCAAGCAGTGCTGGGCCTGCCATTTGTGGGCGGCCCTACTGACATCACATGTGATGTCAGTAGTGAACTTCCTGCTCTACTAGAGCAGGAAGTTCACTGGGACTTGCGGTGGACGAGACCCTTAACGATACTGCCTTTGAACCTCTATATACCCCTGCCTATACCTTCTAATATCCTTCCTATAAACCTCTAAGGATGACGCTAATTTGCATATGCAGTCATCCAGTAAATAAAGACTCCAGACCTAGAACCTGTGGTTCCAAAGCACAAAGTATTATTCAAGTAAAAGTACAGCAGTTACACGCTATGATCCTCATATAATCTTAGCGCAAAGAGATTATACAGACCCAAGTACAATTATACATACGCAGCGCTCTCTGGTCCAGATGTTAGGCACCAGCAAGAAACCCCTCGTCAATCAGCATTCAGCACAAAGACTAGGAACCCAGGGTCAGAGAACACATATTTATACCCCCCAGAAATAAACAACACAATAGAGAAGTTTGTTGCTAATATCATTGGTCCTAAAGGAGAGGGCATATGTTACAAGGCATTTAACAGGTTGATTCAAATAGACACAACCCAGCCTCTAACAACTGGGGGTCTCTGGTTTCCTGCCTCATGCAACATCCTAACAGTTGTTCATATAATGCCAATTATCCTGCTTTGACAGTCCACCCTTTGATAGCGAACAAAATGCTATCACAATCTGATTTTAAAATATAATTTAGGCTTACATTTATATACTATTTAGTGTTATTATGGGATGGCACAAGGTGGTTCTTAATCCATCAATAATGTGTCTCTGAGTGGGGACATAAAACTACTATTATACGCACACCACGGATCTTGGAAGATCATGTGAAAGGTGTGGGGATACACCAGTCCTATAAAGGCAATCTTTAAGGGGAAATTTGAGACTTTACATTATCTGAGGTGTTTTAAAATAACATTTCAATAACACATTCTATGCATGTCTAAATATAATACATTAAATGATGGTATTTTCTAGTTCAGGGTTGTAATGCAGTTCTGTATTTACCTCAGTATTCATACTGACTACCATTATAATTTTGTTCTTTCATTTTACTCTATTTTTACATTTTCCACACTTCAACACAATAGGAACACACCGGACACATATGCCAATTATTATGATGACAATCAGTATAAGGATTAAGAATTTGCCTAAACTGGCGATCATTTCCTGGACCCATTCCCCTAGACCTGAGAAGCATTTCACTGGGTTTAGCCATGAAACCCATCCTTCTATCTTCTCCCCTACTTCAGCCACTGAAGCATTATGGTTCTTACAAAACTCCCAATTTAGCTGCAAAATTTCATCCATCTTCCGATCTATCACCTCCTTGGGGTCGCTGGTATCATTGGTGACATAGGTGCAACATTTTACTCCAAAGTGGGTGGCCAACATTTCGCAATACCCTCCAGTAACAGCAGTTAAATAATTTAACACTTAGCCTGTGTTGCACTAGTTCTTTCTTGTACGCTTGCAATTCTCTCCCTGTATACCTGAATGTGTCATCGTACATCTCGGTGATATTATCTATCAATTTAGCAAGTTCCTGAATATATCTAAAGTTTAATGTACCCCGAGCGATCCTGGTGGGATCCAATGCGACTAAAACTTGAAAGCCAGTTGTCTCACTAAGTAACTGAGTGGCTTTGTGCACGTCACTAGGTATCATATTTCGTTTGCCTCTGTGTTCATATTGTGTGTGAAGATATGGTGACGGTGTGTTTTTATATATACCAAGCATTTCAACATGTGTGAGGGTCATAACTTCTGGGACTACTCTTCCCAGGTAACACAAACCTTCGAAACTCAGGGAGAGCCACTTATACGCTTTTCTTCCACATATAAAATATACATTATCAGGGAGAACATAAGGAATGGTATGCATCATTATCATTAAGCACATTAACCTTGCAAACAATCATATTTCTGGGTCTTCCATCTGGTACATGCAAGTTTCTGGCTGTATTATTTTAGTACAATAACTATCTGGCACCTTACCAATAATTTCTTTGGAGGAACTCAATGCATACGGGTACCTAAAATGTCTCCCACTAGATTTAATTGAGCATAACAGATCATGGTTTATGGACTCATTATCAGCTCTTTGTGAGAAGGTCATCGTCTGATTATTCCCCATCACTTCCCAACTCCCTGGTTTATTGGAGTTGGTTATGTTTAAACACAAAAGTGATCTATCTACTTGGAATTGTTAGAGTTTGAAATGAGGTGGTTTGGATGAGAGAAATTTTCCATCCAATGTTTTCCCTTTTTGTAATTCTAAAATTTCTTTGATATTCAGCGGAAATGACACCAACCCTACATTATGCTGTCCCTATGGCACATGTGAACACACCCAGCAATCAGTTTGATTTAACACTTTGCCTACCATGCTATGATAATCCTCTAAAGGATACCCACCCCAGTACGGGTTATATTTAGGTTGGCACCGTTGGATACAGTTCTCATCAACTAGGGACCCACAAAGCTCACAAATACAGGAATCTTCAGACGATAAACCTCCACACCGTCCCCGAGTATCCGGAATGACAGCTCTTAACAATAATAGTACTAAGATTGTTCAGACACTTCCCTGATTGGCATTGCACTCCTCCTGACTCCACTCCATCAGCACTGCCATCAGCTCCCATTTCCTCAATTGGTCTCCCATCACAGAAACTGGATATTCCCGAACCGACCAGGATGGTGAACACTCCAAAAGAGAATATGAAAATGAACACAGCAGGCCCGTCCATTGTCAAAACAAGACCTGCAAATTTCTCTTAGTTCAGGTATCTCACTACGAACTTTTCAATCCTCCCGGAACAAGCTCGCGAGCGACAGGTCCACGCTATCAGCCTTGTCTCCGACTTGTTTCTCCACCGGTTGATTGACCTTTTTGCAGTGAGTTGGAATGGACCCAGGTATCTCTCTCACCCACCTTCAAAGATGTAGTACTTATCAGCAGCACCTGGTATGGACCTTCCCACCGATCAGTCAAACAACCTGAACGCAAGAAATTTCTGATCATAACATATTCTCCTGGTTCAACATCATGACAGTTAGTTTCAGGCATATCATGGGACAACAATTTCAGTTTCTGCTGCTGTTGCTTTAACTGCTTGCTCATTGATATAAGATACTTTACAGTTACCTCGTTGTTACCCTTCAAGTCTTCCTGTGGACATAATCAAATGAGGTTGTCTACCGAACAGTATTTCAAATGGGGACAGATTTAGAGGGGGTCTAGGAGTGGTCCTTATGCTATGTAGGACCAAAGGTAACATTTCTGGCCATCCTAGTCCAGTCTCTCCCATGATTTTACTTAACTTATTTTTAATAGTCCCGTTCATCCTCTCTACCTTGGCACTGGCTTGCGGTCTGTAGGGGGTGTGAAGTCGGCTATTAATACCCATCAGCTTACACATATTTTGAAAAACATCACCTGTGAAATGAGTACCTCTGTCACTCTCAATGATTTTAGGGATACCGTACCTGCATACAAATTCCTGAACTATTTTCTTGGCAGTAAACGCAGCAGTATTAGTGGCCGCTGGGTAGGCCTCAACCCAATTAGAAAATACATCAGTGCACACTAATACATACTTAAGGTTCCTGCAGGGTGGTAATTGGATGAAATCAATTTGTATCACCTGGAAAGGTCCATCAGACGGTGGAATGTGGGACGGTTCGGTAGGGATCGCTTTCCCTATGTTCTTCCTCAAGCAGGTCAGACAGGACATTGCTATCTTTTCTGCTTGTGAAGAAAAACCTGGTGCACACCAGTATGCTCTCACCAACTTGCACATACCTTATTTTCCCAGATGAGTCAGACCGTGTGCTGCCTCAGCCAGGCTGGGGTAATATGCCTTTGGGGCTACTGGTTTACCTTGTCCGTACTTCCAGAGCCCGGAGGACTCTTGCCCACATCCCTTGGACTTCCAAATAGTTTTTTACTGAATTGAACACAAATTTTGCATCTCAATTAATTTCAGCATGTATGGGCTTTACATTTAATTACTGCCACCGCTTTGGGCAGTTGGATTGCTTCTAAAAGATGTTTTATGTGTCGGGAATGTGCAACTGGTGTGCCTGCTGCTGTCATAAAATTTCTCTGACGCCATAGAGCCCCAAAATCGCGCACCACCCCGAACGCGTACCTCGAGTCAGTGTAAATGTTAGCAGATTTGCCTGCTGCCAGTTCACACGTTCTAGTTAGTGCTACTAACTCTGCCACCTGGGCTGAGTGAGGAGGACCAAGAGGTTTAGCTTCTATGATGTCTGTGTCATTTACAACAGCATAACCTGTACATAATTCACCTGTGCCTGTTTGTCTATGACAACTCTCATCCGTATAAAAAGTCACATCCACATTCTCTAAAGGTGTGTTGTGTATGTCAGGTCTAGCAGTAAAGGTCTGATTCAGATATTCCATACAATCGTGCGTATCATTATGTCCGCTGAACTCACCTCCCACCAGCAACTCGCCTCCTTCCACCCTCATGTTGTACATATGGTAAATACGTTGCTGGATTCAGCGTGCTGCAACATTTAACAGTGATGTTTGCGGGTGCGATTAGAGCTAGTTCCCATTTGGTAAACCTAGCCAAAGAGATGTGTCTGGTTTGAGCTGAGTTCAACAGAGCAGATACAGCATGGGGAGTGTAGACAATCATATCATGACCCAATACTACGTCCTCACTTTTACTCACCAATAAAGCGGTAGCTGCTACACTTCTTAAACAAGTGGGGAGTGATCTTGCCACAGTGTTCAATTGTGCACTGTAGTATGCTACGGGCCTACTGGCATCACCATGTTTTTGTGTAAGGACACCTGCAGCACAATCAGCTTCCGTACAATACAAATCAAAAGGTTTTTCATAATCAGGTATTCCCAATGCAGGAGCTTTTGTCAGACTATCCTTAAGATTAAGAAAAGCCTGCTCTGTTTCCTCTGTGTGTATGACATGATTGGGCTTTGAGGAAGAGACTAATTCCTGTAAAAGCAAGGCCAAAATAGAAAAACCTGTGATCCACATTCTACAGTATCCACACATTCCCAAGAAGGTACGAATTTGCTGTTGATTCTGCGGCAGTGTCATGTTCTGTATGGCCTGGATTCTATCATTTGTAAGATGTCATAACCCCTGGATTAGGCAGTGTCCCAAATATTTTACTCTGGATTGGCACGGCTGTAGTTTGTCCTTAGCCACCTTGTGTCCTGTATGCGAGAGATGAAGCAACAAAAGTTTAGTATCATTCAAATATGACATAAATCAGTCAGAACATAGCAATAAATCATCCACATATTGAATTAGTACAGATCCATTGGCAGGTTGAAAAGATTGTAAAAAGTCGTGCAATGCCTGGGAGAAGATACTGGGGATGTCTATGAAACCTTGGGGTAACCGTGTCCATGTGTATTGTACACCTCTGTATGTAAATGCAAATAGATACTGACAGTCAGGGTGGAGAGGCACAGAGAAGAATGCAGAACAGAGGTCAATGACAGTGAAATGGGTTGCATTTGGTGGGATCTGCATCAGGATGACAACTGGATTTGGCACTACAGGAAATTGGCTCTCTACTACCTTATTAACACCTCTAAGGTCTTGTACCAGCCTATAACCCCTCCCACCACTCTTCTTCACCGGGAAGATGGGACTGTTGGCTACACTAGCTGTACAAACTAAAATTCCCTGTTGCAATAATCGCTCAATTTTTGGAAAAAACCCTAATTCTACCTCCTGTTTTAGTGGGTACTGGGGAATTTTTGGAGCTTGCCTACCGCTTTTTAAATTTACCATTACAGGGCTTACGTTTGCCATTAATAGAGTGTCCTGTCCATCCTTAGTCCAAAGGGAATCTGGAATTTGGGACATTTCATCTACCTGAGATGGATTTTCATTTAAACTTGTAGAGTAATACATTATCCTTTGGGGAGTGTCCAACATATCCCGCACCTCGTGTGCAACTCTCTCTGGGATATCTAAAAATACACCATCAGGGGTGCAATATATAACACATCACATCTTACATAACAAGTCTCTACCCAGCAGGTTAGTAGGAGTCGCAGCAGCCAGAAGGAAAGAATGCCTGGTATGCAAAGGCCCAATAGTAACCTCTGTGGACTTTGTTAAAGGACAATGTTCCTCTTTACCTATTACACCCATTGTTGGTACTGTCTCGTTGGTCACCTGTAAATTAACGGGAGATTTTATTACTGACCTGGTCACCCCTGTGTCTACAAGAAAAGGATATTCAATACCAGCTACATCAACCATCATGACCGGTTCTTCCCTAGTACTTCCCGTTAACCTGACAAAGAAAAATGGTAGTTGCTCAGATCAGCTTAATTGCATAACACAGGTGCTTGTAAAGGGCGGGGTTCACTCTGAACATAGAAAAAAAGAGATTTGCCCTCCAGCACACTGCAGCAAAAGCAATACTTAAATCCTACATGATAATAGAGATTTAGAGGTATTGGTTACACATATTTGCAAATATATGAATAAGCGCCAGGCCAATCGTCAAGGCTCCTCTATACTGGCGTCCCTAATATTAAGGGGCTCACGTCCGAGAAGCAAGGCACCCCAAAAAAACTCCAACCAAGGGCCATCCCCAGGGTATCACACGAAAAAGGGAAAAAGGCTGCTGATCCTTGATGAACAAAAAAGAAAAATATTTTTTCAGGGTTTTTTTGTGTGTGTTAGCTATGCTATTATTGTTTGGTGACGCTGCCAGCCAGACCACAGTTTATCATCCAAATATTGTGACACTAAGTTGTAGTGCAGTGTGTTATTCTTATTAAGAAAAAAATATTGTCACACTGTAAGTGGTAGCGCAGTGTCTTATTCTTATTCATAAAAAAGTCTTGTGACATTATAAGTGATAGCGCAGTGTTTTACTCATAAAAAATCTTGTGACACTGTAAGTGGTAGCGCAGAGTGTTATTCTTTTTTATTCATAAAAAATATTGTGACACTGTATGTCATTGCTACCGCAGTGTAATATTTAAAATTGGTACAACTTGACGTGTTTCCTGTACCCCACTTAATTCATGTTTGTTGATATGGAGAATGATCAGTTCAGAGGAGAGCAGGAACCACATACTAGTGCTGGAGCTGCTACCAGTGCCACCAGTCACGACAATACTAGTCCGTCTACATCATCTACAAAAGCCTTTGCCCAAGGGCATATAGGGCTTAAGTCAGGGCATCTAAAATCAAAAAACCAATCTTTTACAGTGGTAACGAAAAAACATCAAAGGGAAAGTTAGCTGCAGAAAGACATAAAATTGGCAATATGCCTTTCACCACATGAAGTGGCAAGGAAAGGCTAAGGTCTTGGCCTTTATGTATGACTGGTGGTTCTGTCACTTATGATGATGTAAGCCCTTCTCCCTGTAAACATTAAAAAAAAATTAAAATCGTTAAGGCACAGGAACCAACTGTGCACTCAGAAATATCACAAATCCCTGAGGAGAGTCTGTGTGTTGGCGGGTGTCATGTGTGAGCCTGATCTTTACAATACTGTACTCGAAGAGGAGCCTCCTTCCACCACTTGTGCATCCTCTGCCAATATGGGGATGAACAACACAAGTGAGGATGCTTCTGTGGAAGTGCACCAGGATGAGGAGGATATTTGTGTAGCTGACGCTAATAAGAATGTTGATGATGAAGATGCTGATGATAAGGATGTTGTTGACGAGGATGTTGCTTGTTTAAATCAGGCACCAATGGAAAAAACAATTGTTGCCCATGATAAAGAAAAACCCATTGTCATGCCTGGGCATAAAACAAAAAAAATCCACTACTTATGTGTGGAATCATTTCTACCCAATTCCGGACACCAATTGTCAAGCCATTTGTACCCGGTGTCATGCCAGAGTAAGTAGAGGTAGGGCCCCTAACCATCTAGGAACATCCTACATGTTACATCATCTACAGTGCATCCATCAAAAGTGTTTGAAAAATTCGGAAATGTTGGCAAAAAAAAGTAACAACAAGCAGTCCAGCATCAGCTAGCTCCCTTCTCTCTGCTTGAGTCAAGCACCTGACATCTTCACCACCAACACCTTCATCAACAATATCCTCAATCATGATCAGAAGTAGTCCTGTATCAAATTTGATAAGGCTAACTTGGTCCTCCCCTAGTAGTAGTTCTAAAAAAACAATTGACTGTTGAACAATCCTTTGCAAGGGGGAGCAAGGTTGACAGCAGTCACCCAGTTGCACAGAGGATCACTGATGTCCGGTATCCACCATTAATGCAGTGGGATTTAAACAGTTAATTGAGATCCTCTGTCCCTGCTACCAAATCCCATCGAGGTTCCACTTCACTACAAAAACAATTCCAAGCCTGTACAGGGATGTTGAAAAAAATCATAATTAGTGTCCGCCAAAATGCCATTGTACCCACTTTCCACTTAACCACAGATATGTGGACAAGTGGAATAAGGCAAACGCAAGATTACATGACTGTAACTACCCACTGGGAGGGTGTATTGACTTCAGCGGCATCAACAGCAGCAGCATCTAAGAAAAAGCAGCTTATTCAGATCCAGGCTACTCTGTGTATATCCAGTTTCACTAAGAGGCACACTGCTGACAACCTCTTAGAAAAACTCAGGGAAGTCATTGCAAAATGGCTTACCCCGCTTGGACTCTCCTCAGAATATGTGATTTCTGACAATGCCACCAATATTGTGAGAGCTTTACAGCTGGGTGAATTCCAACACATCCCATGTTTTGCTCACACTATTATCTTGGTGGTGCAAAATGTTTTAAAGAAATGACAGGGCTGTGCAGGAGATGCTATCCATGGCAAATTGCTGACAACCTCTTAGGAAAACTCAGGGAAGTCATTGCAAAATGGCTTACCCCGCTTGGACTCTACTCAGAATATGTGATTTCTGACAATGCCACCAATATTGTGAGAGCTTTACAGCTGGGTGAATTCCAACATGTCCCATGTTTTGCTCCCACTATTATCTTGGTGGTGCAAAATGTTTGATGACAGGGCCGTGCAGGAGATGCTATGCATGGCCAGCAAAATTTCTGGGCATTTTCGCATTCAACAGGTGCATGTAGAAGATTGCAGCACCTGCAAGAAATGTTGAATCTGCCCTGTCACCAGCTGAAGCAAGAGGTAGTTACGAGGTGGAACTCCACCCTTTATATGGATGGAGGAACAGTATAATATAGTATAGTATAATAGATGTCCTATATATTTTTAAACTGTCGTGCTTTCGTGCCGCTGCTCTGACGCTTACTTTTTTTTCTAGTTTCATATTGTATTTATTTAAACTAAAATCACAAACTGGTATACTTGCAAAATGCTCTTATGCCATTTTTCAACCATGATTATAGATACCAACCTGGTGGGCTTGGTTTTCCTTGATCATAACAGTCATGTTTGGTCAGATACAACTCAAACACTAAATGGAAATTCTATTTTGTGATGGTATCTGAAGATGTTCTCTCTCCTCCCCCCAGTCTTCTCATCCATAATCCCAGAAGCACAATGATAACAGATGTTTAGTACCAGACTTTAAAAATCCCTCTGTCCCCTTCCTGTTCAGGGCTTCCGTTTTGTGCGCTACCACAGACAGCATCTCCTGCATGCCCCTTTGATTTTTTTTTTAAATACTGGACCACCACAAGAGCTCAACTGGGGCAAGGACTAATGTGAATTAGTCAAATATTCTTTGAAAATAACTCCCCACCTCCCTCCCTCATAAATTTGCTTTGGAATCCAAACTTAAATTAAATTTACTATGAATTAACCTTTCCTTTCCCTGCCTTCAACATCATACATACTCCATCTCTCTCAGGCTTCTTGATTAATGAAAACATATGTTTCCTTATGTGCCATGTTGGAAGATGAACTGCCACGTGGTTTGTGCCGCCCACTGCTACCACTTATCTTAGTCAGCCAGCTAGCTTGGTGCAAATTATGGGCCTTTACTGGATGAAAACAATATTGTGAGCTGTGAGGTGGTCAAAATTGGCTGTAAATGAGTGAAAATTAATGTTATTGAGGTTAATAATACTGTAGGAGTGAAAACCGGCCCAAATTATGTGATTTTAGCTGTTTTTATGATTTTTTAGAAAAAATACAGATCCAAAATTATCACCAAAACACGCAAGGGCGGTTTTGCCAAAACGAAATTCAGATCCAAAACACGAAGGAGATACAGATCCAAACCCAAAACCAAAATACGGGGGTCTGCGTATGTATCATTCTTACTGCCCATGTACTGTACAAAGTCTGAATTTACTTTTACTCCAATAAAAGAAGTGTATAAAAAACAAAGTAAAATCTATTGTTTTTTTATTTCGGCAAAAAACTAAGTACACTTTCTATTCTATAATGTATACTTAATAAGGAATCCCTTACTCATACTAACTTTGTAAATGGGTCACCTAGCACAGCAAATCCATCCACATATTTACAGAAATCTATGCACACCATATCCTATTTTTTGGTTTGTGATTGACTCTCATACTGTCCTGTTATTTGACTGCATTACCCCAACCAGAGGCTTGGCAGTTTTAATCTACTCATAAATAATGTTCTATTACTTATTTGCTATGTAAAAACAGTTTTTTTGACATTTGAATCTCTATCAATGTTGTCTGAATACTGATTCCCCTGACCACTACAGCTGCAACAAAATTGTGTGAAGTGATTTTGCACCTCACTCTTCTGTCTGACCTTATCTTCTGGTTGACCTAGATGTTTGGATAGCAATTATTTTTATAGTTATTTATATCCAGGAGTTCTCCTATTTGTGTTATCTGTCTGAACAGATAAAAAATTTGATCAACAAGCCTGCTTGCTCTAAAGAAAGGCAACTGCTATATGAAGAGTGTGACAGGCAAGATAGGAATAGCTTTATAGGGCTCCATTGGATTTGGTGCTTCTAAGGGTGGAAGCAGGAAATCTACATAGCTAGCTATAGAATGAGCCACTTTGTCCTCTTAAAATGTAATTGAAAAACTAGAAAGAAAAAAAACATTTTGGCTTAGAAAGCTTGCAGGGTGTTTCACTGGCTATTAGCCCCAAAGTTTTTCTTCTTTTAAAGTAATTGACATAATTTAGTGAAATTTGACACAGACATACCTTGGTCTATGAGAAACATGGGGAAGTCATAGCAAGTTTTGTAAGTGTACGCCATTAGCATGGTCAGCTGTTCATGCATACGCAAAGTGAAGGCCAGCTGTTCCCACCCTAGTCAGCAGCACGGTCGAGAATTCAAATAGGGCAGCCACACCAACTGCCAGTGAGGATGCCAGTGAGGATGGCAGTTGGTGGTGAGGCACATTCATTGGCCTCCCCAGAAAACAAAATTAAGCAGATTGGCCCCTATTTAAAAAAACAATCACACTGGCCCCAACAGAAGGCAAAATAATACACTGGTCCCCCAGACAGCAAAATAAAACACACTGGCCCACAAATGCTAAAAAAAAAAATCACACTATCCCCCTCAGAAAGATAATAATATACATTGCCCCCACATAAAAAAACACAATTACATTGGCTCCCACAGACCGCAAAATAATATACATTGCCCCCCTACCTGGAGCTCCCTGTCCTTCGATGCCCTTTTACTTGGCAGATCCTGACACCTTCAGTCCTTCAGCAGCGGTTGGTACAGGCTTGCAGCAGCCTGTCACATTTACTGCTCATCAGCAGTGAGCAGTACAGTGCAGGTGGGACAGCGACGTGGCGTGCGTGACCTATGATGTCACGCCGCCACGTCTCCATTGATACTACCCGGCAGTGGCTGAGCCACCCAGAAGAGCTCAGCGCTGCCCTGGCATAAAGTTAAAAGTTAAGCTGCTGGAGCATCTCTGGGCGGCAATAGTTAACGTGCGGGGGGCATCTCCTGGCGGCGATAGTTAAGCTGCGGGGGGCATCTCCTGGTGGTGACTCTCTCCCGGCTCACTTCGGAACCGCTCGCAGCACACTAGTGTGCTGCGGCACACCGGTTGAAAATCACTAGTCTATGCAATAAATACGTGTTGTTCAGCTGTGTACCGGTTCATATCACCACGTAACACATAGACACGAGGTGGGGCTGTGTCAAATTTCACTAAAATATGTCAATTCAATTAAAAGTTATAAGAAATACTTTGGAGCACTAATAGTCATTGCACTGTCACTAATAGTCATTGCACTGTCAGCCATTTTATTATCAATTTTATTTAGTCTTTGTCAAAGTACACTTTCATTCTCAGCATATAATTTTTTATTGGGGCAGAGTGAGGGAAATTATGCTTCTTAGATGTATTTTTAGAAGAAAAGAAAAAGGAAAGGGTTTCCTTATTCAGTGAATACAATATATATTGGATTAGGCACTTGGATGTTGACACGGTGACTAGAATGTGCACACTACATCCTTATTTGCTTGATGAAAATCACATCACTGTATGTAATGGCAGCATGTCGGCTAGAATGATGTAAAGCACACAACCGTTGGACTCTGGACTAATGAATGTAGGTTTGTTGGAAACCAGGAGAACGCTTCCTGCCCTAATGCACATTGCCAACTGCAGAGTTTGTTGGAGGTGGAAATATTGTCCTGGAATATTATTCATGGTTTGACCTGGGCCCCCTAATTCCAGTTAAAGTAAATCACAAAGCTGCAGCATACATTGACATTGTAGAGTTTGGGGAAGGCCCTTTCCTGTTGCAACATGACAATGCCCCTGAGAACGAAGTTAGAGCTATAAAAAATGGTTTACTGAAGAACTTGACTGGTCAAAGGTATGGCTTTTGGCCGCAATTCTTCCATGAAGACCATTTCTGGTCAGACTTCTCCAAACAGTAGATGGGTGCACCTGAGTCCCACTTGTTTCTTCCAGTTCTGAGCCGAAGTGCTGGAGAGCGGTACAATAATGAGTGTCTGCAGGCAACCATGAAGCATGGTGGAGGTGCCTAGCAAGTTTGGGGCTGCAGTTCAACAAATGGAGTTGGGGATTTGTTCAGGAATAATAGTGTACTCAATGCTGAGAAATAGAGGCAGGTACTTATCCATCATGTAATACCATCACGGAGGTATCTGAGTGGCTCCAAATGCAGCAGTTCAACGACCCCAAACATACAGCCAATGTCATTAAGAACTATTTTCAGTGTAAAGAAGAACAAAGGGTCCTTCAAAAAATGTGCAAGTGTACGTAGAAGAATTGATGCTATTTTGAAGGCATTTTTTCCACACCTGCTTAAAACTATTGCGCATTACTGTATATATATATATATATATATATATATATATAATTATATATATATAAATATATATATACAAAAAGGAAGAAATGCCCTTATTTTGCGCTATGATATAAATGCTGCACCTCAAATGAAACCCCTGTTAGCGGGAACAAATAATTCTAGAGATACACAAAATACTTAGAGGGTGCAAATCACTTAGATGTCTTTTATAACACCAATTAAAAAGGGAGGATTTCAAACGTTTGATGGTTCAGAATCCACACCAATAAAATGTCCGATAGGGTTCCTTAAAAGGAAAATTTCATTCACGACAAGTCACTTTTTTTCTTTAACGCATTGGACCGACTTCAGTGTAGATGATAGTAGATTCCATAAGCTCCAAATTAATCTTTCTAAAAAAAGACTCACTCACCAAAAAAGACACTCAAAATATGGCCCAATGGCCCACTGTTAGATATGATAAACAATTAATTTATTATTTTTTTTGTCAATTTGACATATAAAAGTTTTTATACATAAAAACTGCTTACACAATTTCTTCAATTATTTTAACAGAAGACAATGTATATCCTGCTGTTAACACATACAGGGCCAGAATCTCAATAGGCAGGTTTCTTCCTTCTGATAAATGAATTAATTCACAACCCATGTAGTTTTTCAAATCTTATTGCTGATTTCATTCTGAGTGCTGGGGGATTACTTTTAGTTGTTTCTATTATATAATAACCCCTCCCTTACATGCACCTGAGTGATATTACTGAAGTGATTGAGCAGCTACCAACATGCATTGCTGTACTGAGAGGCATAGATGGGGACAGCCTTTGGATGGCATGCTGGTTCTTGTAGTGCCATTAGGAGGACTTAGGGGTGACTCCAAGGTAAGCTGGCTCTCAATTCAGGTATATTTGTATGTGCCATTATCATGTGGCTTTATATTGGGCAATTATATGATCCAAATTGGATATAGTTATTAGTTTTGGGGATGGGTTTGGGGCGCAGTGCCCTCCCTGGGTGGTGTGGCTGGGCTGCTCTGGGGTGGCACACTTTAACACTTAATTTAGCACTTTAACATCTTCAAATTATATTTTTTTCTCTTAATATATATATGTACATATTTTTATATATATATATATATATATATATATTAGGGGTGAGCGGGTTCGGATTTCTGAAATCCGAACACCCCCGAGCCCCCCTGATCCGAGGCCGATCCGAGTCAGGCTCGACTTTTCCCGCCTGACTCGGATCTGAAATCGAGGCAAAACGTCATCATCCTGCCTTCCGGGTCTCGTGGGTTTTGGATTCTATATAAGGTACCCGCGTCAGCGCCATTTTCTCACTCGGCTGTGGACAGTGAAGAGGGAGGGTGGGAGTTAGGGCTGGCTGGGCTGTGTAGTGTAGGGTTGTGCTGTGCTGTGCTGCGCTGTGCTGCTGTTGTCCATAGGGGCTGTGTCCACTCCTCCAAAGTCCATAGGGGCTGGCTGTGTTGTGCTGTGCTGCTGTTGTCCATAGGGGCTGTGTCCACTCCTCCAAAGCCCATAGGGGCTGGCTGTGTTGTGCTGTGCTGCTGTTGTCCATAGGGGCTGTGTCCACTCCTCCAAAGTCCATAGGGGCTGGCTGTGTTGTGCTGTGCTGCTGTTGTCCATAGGGGCTGTGTCCACTCCTCCAAAGTCCATAGGGGCTGGCTGGACTGTGTTGTGCAGTCAGTTGTCCATAGGGGCTGTGTCCACTCCAAAGTCCTGTGCAGTATCCCAGTCCTAAAGGGGTGCTGTAGTGTTGTCCAGGGGGTGCTCTGTCCATCAGGTGTGCTCCCACCAAGTGCAAAAAGAATAAATAGGTTTTCTGTGTTTGTGAATTGTGTGCGCAGTAGCCTCATGTGCATCAACAAAGTAGTGCCAAGCATGCGCCTGTGTCATAAGTAAAGGGCCGGCTGGCTTGACCGTTAAAGGGTGCTGTAACCCCCAAAGTGCACTTCAAACAAAATAAAGAAATATTTTCTGTGTTTATGAATTGTGTGAACTGTGGCTGCACGTGCATCAACAAGGGAGCAGCGCCAAGCGTGCGCCTGTGTCCCATAAGTAAAGGGTCGGCTGGCTTGTCCGTTAAAGGGTGCTGTAACCCCCAAAGGGCACTCCAAACAAAATTAAAAAAAATATTTTTTTGTGTTTGTGAATTGTGTGCGCAGTAGCCGCACGTGCATCAACAAAGTAGCACCAAGCGTGCGCCTGTGTCATAGGTAAAGGGCCGGCTGGCTTGACCGTTAAAGGGTGCTGTAACCCCCAAAGTGCACTCCAAAAAAAATGTAAAAAAATATTTTTTTGTGTTTGTGAATTGTGTGCGCAGTAGCCACACGTGCATCAACAAAGTAGTGCCAAGCGTGCGCCTGTGTCATAAGTAAAGGGCCGGCTGGCTTAACCATTAAAGGGTGCTGTAACCCCCAAAGTGCACTCCAAACAAAATTAAAAAATATATTTTTTTGTGTTTGTGAATTGTGTGTGCAGTAGCCGCACGTGCATCAACAAAGTAGTGCCAAGCGTGCGCCTGTGTCATAAGTAAAGGGCCGGCTGGCTTGACCGTTAAAGGGTGCTGTAACCCTCAAAGTGCACTCCAAACAAAATAAAAAAATATTTTCTGTGTTTGTGAATTGTGTGCACTGTGGCTGCACCTGCATCAACAAAGGAGCAGCGCCAAGCATGCACCTGTGTCCCATAAGTAAAGGGCCGGCTGGCTTGTCCGTTAAAGGGTGCTGTAACCCCCAAAGGGCACTCCAAACAAAATAAAAAAAAAATTCTGTGTTTGTGAATTGTGTGCACTGTGGCTGCACGTGCATCAACAAAGGAGCAGCGCCAAACGTGCGCCTGTGTCCGATAAGTAAAGGGCCAGCTGGCTCATTTCTGTGGTGGTGTAACCCACAAAGTGCACTAGTGTCCCACAAAAATAAAAAATTATTTTCTGTGTTTGTGTGCGCCTTAGCCGCACGTATATATCAATATAACATAAATGGAGGACCAAACTTTCTCCGATAAAAATAAAATAGGGAAAGATCAAGAACCACTTCCTCCTAGTGCTGTTGCTGCTGCTGGGAGTTGTTCATCATCCCAGAGAGGAAGTATGAACACCACTACTTTTACTAAACAATTGACCCTCCAACAGTCCAAAGCGAGGAGGATGAAGTACGACAGCAGTCATCCTGAAGCAAAACATATAACTGAGGAGGCCTTGACTGCTATGTTGGTACTAGACGTGCATCCGGCATCCATCATTAGTGCAGTGGGATTTAGACAATTGATGGAGGTAGTATGTCCCCGGTTCCAAATCCCATCTAGATTCTACCTGCATCCTCAAAGCAGCAGCGACAAGCATGCGTCTGTCTGTTAAAGGGTGGTGTAACCCTCAAAGTGCGCTCCACAAACAAAAAAAAATTCTTCTTTTTTTCTGTCTTTGTGAATTGTGTGGGCTGTAGCCGCACCTGCATCCTCAAAGCAGCAGTGACAAGCGTGCGTCTGTTTGTTAAAGGGTGGTCTAATCCTCAAAGTGCTCCAAAAAATAAAAAAAAATTTTTTTTATGTGTTTGTGACTTGTGTGCGATGTAGCCGCATGTGCATCAACACAGTAGCAGCGCCAAGCGTGCGCCTGTGTCATTAGTCAAGGGCCGGTTTGGACATCTGGTCAGGACTGAAGGACATGCCAACAATTTCTGACAAGTCTACTGTCACTGCATATCATACTGTCCTCAAAGCAGCAGCGACAAGCGTGAGTCTGTCTGTTAAAGGGTGGTGTAACCCTCAAAGTGTGCTCCACAAACAATAAAAAAATTCTTCTTTTTTTTCCTGTCTTTGTGAATTGTGTGGACTGTAGCCGCACCTGCATCCTCAAAGCAGCAGCGGCAAGCGTGCTTTTGTCTATTAAAGGATGGTGTAACCCCCAAAGTGCGCTCCAACCAAAATAAAATTATCTTCTTTTTTTCTCTGTGTGTGAAATGTATGCGCAGTAGCCGCACCTGCATCCTCAAAGCAGCAGCGACAAGCGTGCATCTGTCTGTTAAAGGGTGGTGTAACCCTCAAAGTGCGCTCCACAAAAAATAATAAATTCCTTTTTTTTCTGTCTTTGTGAATTGTGTGGGCTGTAGCCGCACCTGCATCCTCAAAGCAGCAGCGACAAGCGTGCTTTTGTCTATTAAAGGGTGGTGTAACCCCCAAAGTGCGCTCCAACCAAAATAAAATTATCTTCTTTTTTTCTGTGTTTGTGTGTGAAATGTATGCGCAGTAGCCGCACCTGCATCCTCAAAGCAGCAGCGACAAGCGTGCATCTGTCTGTTAAAGGGTGGTGTAACCCCAAAAGTGCGCTCCACAAAAAATAAAAAATTCCTTTTTATTCTGTCTTTGTGAATTGTGTGGGCTGTAGCTGCACCTGCATCCTCAAAGCAGCAGCGACAAGCGTGCGTCTGTCTGTTAAAGGATTACATCGGTGACAGCATCCAAGTAGGCATGTCAGACAGTCCGTACATGTACTGGCAGGAAAAAGAGGCAATTTGGAGGCCCCTGTACAAACTCGCTCTATTTTACCTGAGTTGCCCCCCCTCCAGTGTGTACTCTGAAAGAGTGTTTAGTGCAGCCGGGAACCTTGTCAGCAAAAGGCGTAGGAGGTTGCTTCCAAAAAAAATGTGGAGAAGATGATGTTCATAAAAATGAATTATCAACTCTTCCAGGGAGACCAGCCTCCAGAACGTACAAAGGGACCTGTGGTGGTGGATTCCAGCGGGGATGAATTAATACTCTATGAGGATGAGGATGTACATAACACTGAAGAGGGTGAGGAATCGGTGAATGAGGAGGATGAGGATGACATCTTGCCTCCGTAGAGCCAGTTTGTGCAGGACAGATTAATTGCCAGCTTGTTTTGTGGGGGCCCAAACGAACCAATCATTTCAGCCACAGTCGTGTGGCAGACCCTGGCGCTGAAATGATTGGTTTGTTAAAGTGTGCATGTCCTGTTTATACAACATAAGGGTGGGTGGGAGGGCCCAAGGACAATTCCATCTTGCATCTCTTTTTTTTCTTTGCATTATGTACTGTTTGCGGCCTAGTTTTCAAACTGCCATCCTGTCTGCCACTGCAGTGTCACTCCTAGATGGGCCACGTGTTTGTGCTGCCCACTCGTGTCGCTTAGCATAGTCATCCATCTACCTCGGTGCAACCTTTTGGACATAAAAACACTATTGTGAGGTGTGAGGTGTTCAGAATAGACTGGAAATGAGTGGAAATTAAGGTTAGTGAGGTTAATAATAGCATAGGAGCAGAAAAATCA
This sequence comes from Taudactylus pleione, assembly GCA_031769625.1. Taxonomy (NCBI): domain Eukaryota; kingdom Metazoa; phylum Chordata; class Amphibia; order Anura; family Myobatrachidae; genus Taudactylus; species Taudactylus pleione. Next base: position 6,395,817 of record JAUIMM010000435.1, on the reverse strand, counting down.
ACACATTCTGTGATTTTAGCTGTTTTTATGCTTTTTTTCAAAAAAATACAGATCCAAAACACAAAACCCAGAACCCAAAACACCGAAGCGTGGTTTTGGCAAAACCAATCCAGATACAAAACACGAAGAAAGATCCAGATCCAAAACCAAAACATAAAACACGAAAAGTGGCCGGTGCACACCCCTAATATATATATATATATATATATATATATATATATTTACACACACACATTTTTTCTTTATTATTCTTAGCATTTTAATTACACCTTTCACCTATGTATCACTTATTAAGACATAGTTTTTGCTTTATTCTTATTAATACATATTAACACTTTAGTCTTTCACTGGTGTGCTTCCCTGGGGTGGCTGGCCTGCACCAGCTTTTTTTGGGTTCTGCACCCCAGACCCAGACCAAGTGATAGGGACCTCCAGTATCAGAGACGCTGTGACGTGGCCTGGAGGCTTAGCCATATTTTTTGCAAATATATGCAACTGAGATCCCTGTATTATCTACCACCATGTAGTTTTTCAAATCTTATTGCTGATTTCATTCTGAGTGCTGGGGGATTACTTTTTGCTGTTTCTAGTATAGAATAATCCCTCCCTTACATGCACCCGAGTGATATTACTGAAATGATTGAGCAGCTACCAACATGTATTCATCCTTAGACAGGTAAGGAATTAAGCAGCATTCTTATTTGCCTAATAATAGGAGCACCGATTTGCTCTTACCAGTTTACAGTGCACATATCATCCTTTCCGTAAAGGTTGAGGGAGTTGTCCGCTTATATAGTGTTTTATAGAATTGTAAATCTTTAAAGACCTTTTGTGTTTTATATAGAGATGAGCGGTTCAGTTTTGCTGAAAACTGAAACACAACTTTATGGTTCAGAGAAAATTTAAAGTCCCAACTTTGGGGTTCTGAGTAGTCCTGACTCGGGTCTCCTCGCAAGCCGGATCTCGGTTCTAAAAAACGGATGTGTTTTTGATTGCATATAAGTCCCTTCTTTCATGATTTCAGGTGCCACAATTGGTCAAAATTGACTGGAAATGACTGAAGATTAATGTCTTTGATGTTAATAATACTATAGGAATGAAAACAGGTCTCAATTTCATGGTTTTAGTTGTTTTTAGCAATATTTTTTTTAAAGAAATTCAAAACCAAACCAAAACACTAGAGAATGGTTTTGCCAAAACCAAAACATTTGAGCATGGTTTTGCCAAAAACAAAACATGGGGGTCTGCACACATCTCTAGTCTTATACCACAATGACCAGACAAATTACCTGGAATGTGTGATGAAAAATCCCAAATCTCTGCTGAGAGGATGATTATAATGCAATGGGTATTCACTGTGCAAAATTTTGAATTGGTTGCATCAGAGCCTCGGCTGATTTAATTTTGCTCTCATTTTTAAGTTTTGATATGAAGAATTTATACCTTTTATTACTATCTTTTGCAGAGTTTATACTGTGCAGATTGGCGGATTGGAAGATTGCATCCTGATTTTTTATTTTAGATTTACAGTAGGTATACGTTCAATTTCTAAGTCTTTCTGAGTCTGACAAAGCATTAGAGACAGAAACAATGTTAAAACTTTTTATTTTCCATTTATGTTTCTTTTGCATTTTTTTGTTTTATTACTTTTTATTGAGTAAGTTTGCTAGAATTAAATTGGACAAAATAGACGAGTTATAATATTAAATTCTAAAGCATCTGTTGTTACCATAAGTTTACCTTGCACCATTAGCAGCTGATAGAGAATTTCTTATAGAGAAGACCTGCTTCGTGTCTGGCTACCCCCTTGCAATAAACAGACACAGGGTTCATTGTAAATGCTGAAGTTCAGAAAGAACTAGCTAACTGGTTTTGACAGATGGGAACCAATGATGGTGGCATTCCTATATAAGTCTGTAGAGTTGTCATCTGTGGGTATTTGAACTTAAATTGAGATGGGTTCTGGATAATAATTCTTATCCAGAAATTAGGATTATTTGCTGTGGTTAGTAATTCTGTGTCTATAACATCTGGAAGTCTATGTTTATTGTTGCTGGATACTAATTATTTTTAGATCACTTATAGTCAGTAATAAGGTGTTATGGTGTTAGTCATTTCTGTGCCAACAAAAGATAAACATTTGTAATTCTGGGGTGTTTGAAGTGTACATGAACCAGACACAAGGGAAACTCATATTCTTCAGTTTCCTGCTTGTACCAATTTTTTTTTATTATTTTTCAAGCCTTATATTATTGAGGAGATGTTCGGATTAATTGTATGGGGTCATTTAATGTAATAATTCACAGTCACCTTTGTCTTCAGTTCTAAATTATATAAATCCATGGAAGCATAATCTGACATTAAGATTATGAATATATGTGTTTGTTTAAATGCAATTACATTAACATTAGGTTAACATCATTCGTTGTCATTTGTTTTTAATATATATTATATTAATTTAATGCAACTCTAGTTACTAGTTACTAATAGATTTAGTTTGCATTAATAAGTCATAAACAATGGGTATACATCTTCAAATCTATAATGACTCCTAAAGTCTCCCCTGTTTAAAAAGTAAAAAAATACATTATATACACTATATTTAGGAAAGTTGGACAAATACATCTGATTGTAATTTTCTAGGACAACTCTAAGTATTTCAAAGTAATGATAAGAAGAATTATGGATAACTGCTTTTTCCTTGACCTTTGTATTTTTGAGTTTCATTATGCTACAAAAGAAATAATGTACCTATATAGCATTTTAAAAAAGCATCAACTTTGCATGAGTAAAATACAAAAGTAATTATAGGCGAATATAACAACTTAAAACTTTAAACAAGTGTAAATTGCTCTATAATTAAGTTGACTGGTAATGTACTGTGGCGACTGGGTAACCAGGGATTTCACATATTGTTTAAACACCACCAAGCAAAAATAAGTCACAATAACTGTAACTTTTGTTATTTAGGTTTGAGAAATGATATGTAGAGTGTCTGAAGTGTGAAATAAACAGAAATATGAATTTTTAAATAAACAAAACTTTAAGCCATATACTTTAGTAAAAACTAGATTAAGCCAAGATGATTCTCCAAGATAATGTCTTTATTGAAAGCACCTTGAATTGGTTTAGCTTCTGATAAGAAGGCCATTGACCACAATGGTCACTTGCAAATTATCTTTGAGAGAATTTATTAGGTTAACTATCCGACATGCTGTCGACAGAATTTTAAACTGGGTCGCGACAATGGATAGTCTCAAAGGGTGAGCACAAATTGGCCACCAATGTCCTATCTTAGCCTCCTGAAGATCCTTCACTTAATGCCTAGTGCAATAAGTCTAGGATTAATTCATGTACAGTGTAAATGGAATGGAAAGTATATGACCACCTTCTGGAGCCCTGAGAAAAATCAACTTGGGACAACTATATAGGATATTTGGGAGCTTCAGGAGCCAGTAAATTGTTATATTGATTCTTACCTGCCAGGATAATTTTTAGGAGAGCCATTCTTTTTTAATCATTTGAATTTTGCATTGGAGTGGAGTATAATTTAGGTTGAATGTGCACTGTCCTAGGACTGGTCTGTCAACAGATAACAGATATGGGAAGGATACCACATGAGATATAGATTATGCAATTTGGGATAGTTAATTTTGAAATTAGACAATTGACTGAATTATTTTCTATTCTGCCATTAGGTTTGCTATATAAATAAATGGATTGGATTTTATAGTTAACAGGAGGAAATGAGCAAATGCAGTTTTCATTCATTAGTGCTCAAACATCTGCTGCTTATATCTGGGTTCTGGTACAATTTATGAGAAAAAATATGAACAAGCCAGATATGAAATATGAAGGATGGTGGTTATAGATCACTGGACCCCCGATATAATGAAAAATCTTTGGTAACATATATGGGGGTAAATTTACTAAAGTGAGAGTTTTTAGAAGTGAGTTTTAGAAGTGGAGATGTTGCAACACATCAACCAATCAAATTCTACTTAACATTTAAGTAGCACCTTCTAGAAGATAATAGTTAGAATCTAATAGGTTGCTATGGGCAACATCACTTCTAAAAACTCACTTCTAAAAACTCTTACTTTAGTAAATTTACCCCATGATATTTGAGTCACTGATGCGACAAGCTGTTGTTCGATCTTAAGAACATTTATTCTGAAAAACAGAGTTTGGAAGATGCACTATTTGTATTATATGATAAAACTTAAAATGTATTTTTGTCATTAAAAAGCCAAATTTTTTCTAAAACAAAAAGCAACAATTTGATTACAAATTGTTTTGTATTTTTATATAAAATCAGTCAATAAACAATTTGCTGATATTATATAAAAATACAAAAAACTTTTATATTTGTTTTTTTATTAATGTTTTAAAATATACAATGTCATAATACAATGTACTTTTAAGATTTTTTCATTGTGTAAAGTGTATTTCCTTTGTATGAAAATAGTACAATGTCATACTGTATAATATGGTTCTTTTTTATTGCACATATGTGTCTATTCGCAATGCACATCTTTTTTTTACGTATCTAGCACTTGGGACTCCCTACAAAAAGGAGGTCAGGTTCGTAGTTGGAAGTGTCCAAAGTACAATAAGTTTGTGTTGTAGGCATGTTGATTCGAAATGCCGCTGTTTAAAGGGACTGTCCTTGCAGGTACTAAAACGCTGGTGAAAGATGATGATGATGTTGTCAATGATGACGCCGGCAAGCTGCATCTGATTTGTTGAATGTGTGTAAGCCACACCCATGCCCATGACTACAAATTAAGTTAAAGTGCTGAAACTGGCTGAAAAGCCAATTTGTATTGTACTGAATAATATATTTATATATATATTTGCGTCTTCATCATTGCTCCATCATGGAAACAGCCAATACGAAAATCAGCTGTCCCCATGAGCAGTTAGTGTAACGAGCGCTTATTCGTGGCATGTGCACAAGAGCCCCGAAGTCCGGTGGAAGGAGCTGGACAGTGGTGGAGAGATGATAAAGGATCCCTCTATGCAACCCAGTACTCCTTCCCATAATGAAGGAGCGAGTAGCGGGATTGCTCGCTATCTGAAGATGGCAAATGCTCCTGCACTCAAGCTCTGAAGTTTTGTATTTTCGGAGCTTGATGAGTTCTGTCCCCATACTAGAGTATAGGGACAGCGGGCTATTCTGCGAGAGGAAGGTAAGCAAGAGATATCTGTGATATCTAATGCTTTACCCTCTTAATGAATGGCCCGATAACTTAATTTCTACAATTGCAGATGAAAATGTTAATTTTCCCCTGCTTTTTAAGAAATTATGTGATGATGAATAGGCCCCTAAAGCTGTAGATATGATAGTTATCTTAATCTTCCTGGTAATGTTAAAACTTCATGAAACTTACAGAACAAGAATTGGCAGATTTAATTCAGTCAGAAGTTCCATTGGAATCTCATCTGACCTGCAGATTTCTAACCATTACGGTATGGAATTCTTGCTTGTTTTTTTGCTTGCACCTCATTGGTATGCAAGCTAAAATAAGTGAAATTCCTATGGCCAGATATCTCGCAATGTATTAACCCACAGGGTTCCAAAAGAATCTTCTTTTCCTGTGAACATCTCTCTAAATATTATCAATACAGTACATGAAATACACTTTCCATTGTAAACTAAAACACATGTTTGGATGCTACTCCATCAGGTTTCAAATGCACCGCTAATATACTAGAAGTGTAATAGTATAAACTATTGTCTTAGCATCTATTAGCTGTAAATATCATGGCACTAATACCTTAACCCAGTGGTTCCCATAACTTCTTAAATCACGGTGCCCTAGAATATCAGCATTGTTTTCACAGTAACCCTAGTCCAAAAGTTTTTAATTGAGAAATTAAGAAAAAATTATTACATTAAGTAAATTGTGCTTACCTGTCATGCTTAGATTCAGTTATGTGGTGATGGACAAAGTCGCACTTCTGTTTGGCTATATATTTTATGTTTGGCAGCCACCAACACTGCTTTTGCCTATCACATTGACCATAAATAATGTGATTTGGTACTAGACCACCAACCCGTGACACCCCTGCAAGGCTCCTCCGCACTCCAGGGTGCCACGGCACTTAGTTTGGGAGCCACAGCCTTAACCAATGCACACAAGTGCATGAAACCAACATAAATGGAAAAAAGATAAGGAATGTGTTGCTACTTCCCTAAAGTGAGTGTATATTTTCCACCAAGGAATATGACAGAGAACATGCTAATGGGTTTAAATATAAGGACTTTATTTAATATACTGTAGCTCTGTTATGCTTATGTTTATCCAATAGTGACTTTAAATTCACTTTATAATTTTAACATCAATCTGTCTCATCTGGAGACAATACATACCAACTTCCTGCTATAACCCACACACAATTACAGACAGAAAAGGAATATATATATATATATATAAAGCATACTGTATGATTGTACTTTTTATTCTCTCTGACATTTCACAGCTGAGAGGTATTAATCAACACTGACTTCTCGCTATTTCATTTCTGATTAGCCATGATATTGAGAGCTCAGACTTGTTTGTTGCTATATTTGGCAACACTTTTAGTAAGTTTTCACAATGAGATGATTAGCCTCTACATTGGGCCTTCCATATGCTTCATTTACTTCCTTATTCATCTTACTGTTACTGGAGATTTAGATACACACTGAAAGATAAGTAGAATGAAAGCAAAAGAAGAGACTAGATACTTTACCTTTATTTATGGGTTCAAATAAAAATAAGGTGCAAAGGGGTCATGAAAGGAATTTAGCGGGTTGTTGCTCAGAGAAGAAGATATTATTTAATATGTGAATCTTTTCTTTGAAGTCTAAAGCAAAATCTTGAGCATTACTGGTGATCGGAGGGGTAGGTGTGGGAGGGTTGAGTAGAGAATTAAATATAATAAAGGGGCATTCAGGGTAAGAACCCAGAGTGGAGATACTGTAAGAGAATGAAAGAATGTTTGTTTGATAATGTCTAGAGCATTTAAATTTTATTGGTAAATACTGTAGCAGTATATTTGAGTAAATAAGTTGTAGAAGTACTGTACAAGCCTTAGCGACATTGTTCTACTTTGAGAGAAGACTTTGAAGGCTGCACATTTGCTTATGAAGCCACAACCGTGATTGTGGTCAACACTGAGAGTAAAGAGAGAATGTATAAAATGGATATAGAAGTTGTTGTGGAGATGTCATTAAACTAAGAATGATAATCGTAGCTGTGGAGTTAGAAGGTGAGGGTTTAGGGTGAGGAAGGTATCAGAGGCAAAGAACCTGTATATACGTCTTCTTCATCCACTAGCATCAGACATTGACAAGACCAGGTCAAAGGTGCGGAGTCTAACCTGTCGGGAGATGTTCAACAGTTACCCCTCCAATTGGGATATGTGTTTTAGCTGCACCCGATAGGCAGGTCAGAGTCCTTTGGTCTGATGCCAATGGGGACATATGGAAAAACATATATACAAGCTAGAGGACACAGGTGGACATGCTGGTAATTGTAGCGTGATCCATGAAGAGAGCTGAAAACACTATGTGAATGAGAGAATTCACTAGTACTGGCTTCAGACACAGGAGACTTAAATAAATACTGAAATCCTGGTAACATGGAATGCTAATAAAAGCTGGTATCCGTACGCATGAGAAAATGATAGGATTTCACTGGCACCTGTATCCAAACATAGGAGATTGTAAGAAATACTGAGGACCAATCATATACGCAAAGAATAATACTGGTAACTAGATGCTTATGGAGATAATTGTCCGGAGCACTGGTATCAGCCATGGAGCCTGGAACTAAACACAGTAGTATACTGAGTAAGATAGTATAGCATTTGTATAGAGAAGCAGAGAGCTGTGAATGCAAACATGTACCAGGAATGCTAGAGGTCCAGCTGAGAGCTAATTAGTAATTAGCATGAAAGCTGACACCACAACAACACAGGGAAAAGTCAGGGAACTGAATAGCTCACTATAAACAACTGAAGACTGAAGAGTAAAGGAATAATCCACACTGAGGACTGGAGACAGCCCAGGGAATACTGGGTACAATGGTGTGTACTCCTCTGGAAGTCCATTGAAAGCTCACAGGTGATCCTCACTGAGAACTGGAGACAGCCTGGGAAATGCAGTGTACAATGTTGAAGACAAGAAGCTGACACAGTAGTAATCACTGGAGAATGAAGTTGTACAGGCAACTACCTGCTGCAGGAGACAGACTTAAATACCCCTAGGCAGTTGGTCATTGGATCATGAGATCAGCTGACAGACCACAGGACTGCCATTTGGAGAGACTAGTCAGATGACTCAGACTAACATGGCTGCACCCATGTCCACCACCGTGGGAAACAGGATGCACGCATGAAAGCCCTAGTAGTCCCAGGGGAGAATACTCAGCCCACCACTCACCTCCACGCCTGGCGTCTGGACACCTGAGAGCCCGAGGACATCGGCACAGTGGTGAGTAGCGACCGATCCCATGCTGCATTACTGACAGGAGATGTGGAATGTAATTTCCAAAGATGGGAACAAGAGTCGTGGAACATATGGTATAACTCTGAATATGCAGAGTGGAGAAAGGACGAGACCAAATCCATCATATAGTCTGTGAGTTCCAGAAAATAATTTTGAATATGATAGGAAACAATTGATACATCTTGGGTTTGTTGGATTTCTATAATTTTCAAAATCAAAATTCCATGTACAGGAGATAAGATAGGCGTCCTGAATTTGGTGATAAATCACCAGCTTCTAGAAGCAGAAGATGAGTGAGTTAGACAAGATTCTATTTCTGGCAACAGGTTTAGCATGTCACAGTTAAGGAATGAAGATGAAAATGAGAGAGAGCATCATGGTAGTTACATTATAGAGGAGTGAACTAATGTAAGATCAATATGGATAAAGGGACATGATTGGAGTAAATTATGTTATCTTTCTAGGATTTCATTATGGGACGGGGAACTTAGACAAACAGACAACGGAAATAGACAGTAAAAATTCAGCAAATTCAGCAAGTCCAGGGCAGTGAAAAGAGAATAACAGTTTCTGGATGTTGAAGTCTGTTGCTGGCTGTTCTGCGATTTTGTCCTGGGTTCAGCTATGTTGTTTAATGGTGGCTTTCCAAGACTTTGTTTTTAAATTACTTTGAAAGGAAATAAAAAATGTATCTTCTCCCTTTCCCCCAACCAACAAATGCATCTGCCTAGATTAACTCTTAAAATATTAAGACGTTTATGTACAAAACAGGCCACATATGAGCTGATCAAAAGGATAGCAGTGCAGAGATTTAGGGCATATAAGATTCTGAAGATCCCTAGAAAGCTCTCTGAATTGCATACAGGGTACAAGATTGCTAGAATGGTCTACATTTAATTATATCCAGATGGTTCTGTGTTATGTTTGATTAGGGATGCTCATAATACCTACAGTTGAGATGCCGGTGCTTACAATGCCGGAATCCTGACACCTGTCAAAATCCCGGCATCCTGACCCCCGACATCCTGACCCCCGGCATCCCGAGAGTAAGTACTGGGGTTAGGGTTTAGGCACTAGTGGGAGGGTGAGGGTTATGCACTAAGGGGAAGGTTTAGGTTTAGCATGTGGGGGGGACTTTAGGTTTAGGCACTGGGGGGAGGTTAGGTTTAGGCCTTGGGGAGGGAGGGTTAGTGGTAGGGAGAGGCGGAGGGTTACTAACCAAACCCTGTCATTATCCTAACCCTGTCGAGCGCTGGCATTTCATACCCAACCTGTTTGATTATGTCTTTGGCATAATACATTTTCATATATTTAATTTGCAATAAAAAATCAAGCCCACATGTTATTCATCATGGCCATTGTAGCTATGTGTCACACTGGTAGAAGAGCCTGAGGGCCTGATTCAGAGCCGGACACTCTGAACGAGTGCCCGCTCTGAATCAGGGCGTTTTTTGTTTTTTTTTGGTGCGTCCTCGTGGACACTCGCATAGCTGAGGGTTACCACCCACAGCTTATGCGAGCGTCCATGATGATGGTCGCGATAGTCAAGACCATCGCGACCATCGGGCTTGCGACGAGACCCTGTGGTAGGGTCTCGCTGCCGCAAGCCATGGAGTGATATTGGCTCTATCAGAGCCAAAATCACTCCCACTGACATCACTAGTGACATCACTAGTGATGTCACTAGTGATGTCACCGCAAGCCCTGGAGCACTTTTGGCTCTATCAGAGCCAAAAGCACTCCCACTGACACCACTAGTGATGTCAGTGGGGCCGGACCCAGATGGTAGGTGTTCCCATGGGAACGCCTCCGTCTGGGCAGCCATGCCCCGGCACGCCCACCAAAGGGGGCGTGCTGTCACTCACCATCGACAGCACGCCCCCTTTGGTGGTGATTGACAGCACGCCCCCTTTGGTGGGCGTGCCGGTTGCGTGGCTGCCCAGACGGAGGCGTTCCCATGGGAACGCCTACCATCTGGGTCCGGCCCCACTGACATCACTAGTGGTGTCAGTGGGAGTGCTTTTGGCTCTGATAGAGCCAAAAGCACTCCAGGGCTTGTGGCAGCGAGACCCTACCGCAAGGGTCTCGTCGCAAGCCCGATGACCATCATTTCGGCCGCTCGCTATAGCTGTGGGTGGTCACCCACAGCTATGCGAGCGGCCAGGAGGCTGCTCCAAATAGTAGGAGGGACGGCTCTGATTCAGAGCGAGTGCTCTGTCAAAGCGTCCGGCTCTGAATCAGGGCCTCAGCATGAAGGTAATATAGCAGGAAGTGCATAGTTTCAATGTTATTCTAAATCCGAACTACTCTTACTCCTGTGAAATATAATAGAGCCAAAACAGTATACTATGACAGGATATAATAGAGCCCTGGCAGTATTCAGTGCAGACCCAGGATAGTTTACATTATACAGTAACACCATCCAATACCAAACAGACCTACAGGATAGTGGTACAGAACTCCTAACAGTGATGCCATAAAGAATAAAAAGGGTTTGAGCTGCACACTGCTAAATGCAGCTAGTAATCTAGATTTCTTAAAACGCGTACACACTAGATGATAAATTGGACGATATGAACGATAACGATATTGTTATCGTTCATCACGTTCAATATCGCCCAGTGTGTATGCAAGATATCGTTAATGATGCATGCTCCCGCGGATCGTTAACAATGTCTTTAATTGCCCGTACTTGCAGGACAATCTGATGACATCGTCATGTTCTGCAAGTTGGGGATGAGGGAGGGTGCCATCACTAAAAGATATTGTTAACGATATCATTCAGTGTGTATGCTTAATATTGTTAACAACATTGAGCCCGGCAGTGCAGAGGAAACACTTAACGATATCACTCATGGAGCATATACAGTCAGGTCCATAAATATTGGGACATTGACAGAATTTTCTGATTTTGGCCTCTATTCACCACCACAATGGTTTTGAAATGAAACAAACAAGATATACTTTAACTGCAGACTTTCAGATTTAATTTGAGGGTAATTACATCCAAATCGGGTGAACGGTGTAGGAATTACAACAGTTTCAATATGTGCCTCCCACTTTTTAAGGGGCCAAAAGTAATGGGACTATCAACTCAAAAGCTATTTCATGGACAGGTGTGGGCTATTCCCTCGTTATTTCATTATCAATTAAGCAGGTAAGAGGTCTGGACTTGATTCTAGGTGTGACATTTGCATTTGGAATCAGTTGCTGTCAACTCTCAATATGAGATCCAAAGAGCTGTCACTATCAGTGAAGCAAGCCATCATTAGGCTGAAAAATCAAAACAAACTCATCAGAGAGATAGCAAAAACATTAGGTGTGGCCAAATCAACTGTTTGGAACATTCTTAAAAAGAAAGAATGCACCGGAGAGCTCAGCAACACCAAAAGACTCGGAAGACCATGGAAAACAACTGTGGTGGATGACAAAAGAATTATTTCCCTGGTGAAGAAAAACCCCTTCACAACAGTTGGCAAAATCAAAAACACTCTCCAGGAGGTAGATGTATATGTGTCAAAGTCAACAATCAAGAGAAGACTTCACAAGAGTGAATATAGAGGGTTCACCACAAGATGCAAACCATTGGTAAGCCACAAAAACAGGAAGACCAGATTAGAGTTTGCCAAACAACATCTAAAAAAGCCATTACAGTTCTGGAACAACATCCTATGGACAGATGAGACAAAGATCAACTTGTACCAGAGTGATGGGAAGAGAAGAGAAGGAAAGGAACTGCTCATGATCCAAAACATACCACCTCATCAGTGAAGCATGATGGTGGTAGTGTCATGGCGTGGGCATGTATGGCTGCCAATGGAACTGGTTCCCTTGTATTTATTGATGATGTGACTGCTGACAAAAGCAGAAGAATGAATTCTGAAGTGTTTTGGGCAATATTATATGCTCATATTCAGTCAAATGCTTCAGAACTCATTGGACAGCGCTTCACAGTGCAGATGGACAATGACCCGAAGCATACTGCAAAAGCAACCAAAGAGTTTTTTAAGGCTAAAAAGTGAAATGTTATGCAATGGCCAAGTCAATCCGCTGACCTGAATCCGATTGAGCATGCATTTCACTTGATGAAGACAAAACTGAAGGGAAAATGCCCCAAGAACAAGCAGGAACTGAAGACATTTACAGTAGAGGCCTGGCAGAGCATCACCAGGGATGAAACCCAGCGTCTGGTGATGTCTATGCGTTCCAGACTTCAGGCTGTAATTGCCTGCAAAGGATTTGCAACAAAGTATTAAAAAGTGAAAGTTAGATTTAGGATTGTTTAGTTTGTCCCATTACTTTTGGCCCCTTAAAAAGTGGGAGGCACATATAGAAACCGTTGTAATTCCTACACCGTTCACCTGATTTGAATGTAATTACCCTCAAATTAAATCTGAAAGTCTGCAGTTAAATCACATCTTGTTTGTTTCACTTCAAAGCCATTGTGGTGGTGAATAGAGGACAAAATATGAAAATTCTGTCAATGTCCCAATATTTATGGACCTGACTGTAGTTAAGTGTGTATGAGCCTTTAGACTACAGAGATTCATCTGCTTCTCTTTCATGGAACTCCGAATGGCTGTCAGAGTTCAATGAATGAGAATCAGCCTGGTACTTTGTGACAACACAGAACCTGTCAGTAATGTAGGGGGATGGGCTGTGGTTTAGCAGAAATGCAGTGGAAACAGATAATCCTTGTTAAATTGTATTTAGCTCTCTTAGTTTTAACACACTTTCTGAGCCCATGTCATGAAATAGTGGAATGGGAGGAGGAATTGGGACTACGTGTTAACCTTTAATGTTTAAATTTCTTGTCCTATAACTGTAATGCGTGACACTTGGTTACCTTTATTAGTGTCCTTCTGTCGTAAATTACTTTATACTTCAAAGCTATTTCAATCGCTCTACAACCCATTCCCAACACAGATACCGGGGCAAATTCTGAGTTGGACGCAACTTTGGCTGCTTTCCCGGACGTATGCCCGAATCTGCTTACTAGCTCACTGTTTTTGCGTTCACAGCCATCATCATTAATTTCTGGACTTCTCTAGGAAGGGAGCAAATGGAAAAATATATAGCGAGGATCAGAGAGATCCAAGCCGATATTCAAAAAAAATATAGAGGGAAGGGAGCAAAACTAACTAGGCATAAATGGGAACAAATAGGTGGGGCTGAGGGAAGAGAGAACAAGACACAAATGAAAAAATATATAGGGATTTAGGGGACAGGGGCAGAGAGGACCTAGCATAAATAAATAAAAAATATGGAGGATGGGGAACAAAGAAAATGCAGCCCAAATTAAAAATAATATAGGGAAGGTGAACAGAGAGAACCAAGCAAAGAGGAAAAAAATATAAGGTGATAGGGACAATGAGAACCTAATCCAAATAAAAAAGGGAGGGGGGAAGATGGCACAACCCCAAATTATTATTATCCTTTATTTATATGGTTCCACAAGTGTTCCGCAGCACCTTACATAGTACATCAAACTAATAAGTGAACCAAAAAAAACAAAAAAAGTAACTTACAGTACAGTGAAGGACATTATATACATTGCTGCAATAGTGATTAAAACACTCACAATAAGCAGCAGGGAGTTGGCAGAGACGTGTTAGGTGCCCTTATGGGGAGCAAGGAGTAGAAGAAAGTGTAAGGAGAAGCACATGAGGGAAGAGGTCCTGCTCGTGGTTGCTTACATTCTAAAGGAGAGGGGCAGACAGACAGGCATGACACAGAAGGGGAAGATAGGGAGGAAACAAATACATAGCCTGACAGGGTTAGAGGAGACAGATGGAGCCAGATGTCAAATTATATAATGTATAGAACAGTGGATCTCAATCTCTATCCTCAGGACCCCACACAGGTTTGCAGGTCACCCAGCAGGTGCATAGGTGTATTCATTACTCACTGACACATTTTAAAGACTCACAGGTGGAGCTAATTAATTCACTTGTGATTCTGTGAGGAGACCTGGAAAACATACACTGTTTGGGGTCCTGAGGACTGAGCTTGAGAACTTATGGTATAGAAGATAGGGTTTGGGAGCAACACAAATAAGAGAGTCTGGAAATAACAGTGTGTACTTGTATATGTGTGTGTCTGGTGTGGCGAGGTCTGTAGAGGAAATCGATCACATGTAGAGGATTATTACTGTCAAGTAATTACAAGTCACGCTCATCAATACATCAATACTTCTGGCAGTATTGTTCCTGGTGCCATTCCGTTAGTTGCTAGGTGATCAAGACGCCGCAGGATGGCATGTGTTATCCACAACATGGCATGATTGGTTCCTTCTCCTATTTGTTCATGCCGACCTTTTGCCGCCTCGCCGACTATAGCGCTCCTTGTGAATCTCTCAGCTCTGCTGCATGGTCAGCGTTATTCTTAATCCTGGTTATTGTGAATCCTGCTCGACTGGCTCTCTAGCCGCTTCATCAGCCACCAAGCTGCTATCAGCTCCCTAGCCACTCCACCAGCTCTCTAACCATTCCGTCAGCCTCCAAGCTGCTATCGGCTCCCTAGACACTCCACCGGCTCTCTAGTTGCTCCATCAGCCCCCAAGCTGCTACATAGGTCCTCTATACGCACAGCTCTTCAAAATAGGATGAGTGACCAGCCGGTGGCCCACCACTTTATTGAGGCAGGACATAATCTAGCAAGTCTTAGATATCGAATGATTAAATATGTTTCTGTTCCAATATTATCCATGTGCTTCCCTTTTTTAGTTCACATTGGACATTATATACATATTACTACATGATTCTTGTAGATAAATTCTCATGATATTGTGCCTTGTGTTAACAAATTGATTATTTCACATGACTACACGTAACTCTGATAATGGTCATCACTTGTCACTTCAAGTGGTAGGCTTTAAGGTTACATGCTTGTTCATAGTTGTTCCTGACAACACTGTAGAGGTTTTGTTAACATATTTCATGTGAGTTCTGTAGCTTTTGCTTGAGATCATACATATATCTGCTTGTGTTTATTTATTGATCAGATTATATAGGATTTATTTACACACCTCTTCCAGTTTTCTGTTATTTTTATTTTGATTAAATTATTTCTTTTTTTTAGGTTAGAGACCTTTTCTGTTTATTTATCGCTGCCATGGTTATGGACTTCGTGGGGAATCCTCACCTGGATGTCACTTCTTGGACGTCACTTCCTGGAGAAGATGCCATTGTGTGGGGGCGGTTCCTCTCAGGGCCCGTGACTGGCGCGGGATCGGTGGTGGTTTGAGAGGCACGCTATATAGGTGTTGTTTTATTGTGTGGTTTATTCTTCCTGATGATGGATTAAATTCCGAAACATTGAAGATCAGTTTGACTTTGTGTTTTTCTTCCTTGTGAAATCTGGATGAGTGCCGCTTACCTTGTATTTTATTTATGTTACTCTGCTGTGCACCACGGACATTGCCATATTGAATTGGAGTGCCTTCCTACAACATATATATATATATATATATATATATATATATATATATATATATAAAATACATGTTCTGCTCTCACATAATAAAACTCTAAATTGTATTTAATTTTAATTTGTTTAGCGATTGGAGGAGGGTAGTTAGTTATATGGGGATGATTTAGTGTTCTACTGGGAACCGACATGGCGGGAAAGAACGGCTGTCAGCATATATGCCCACCTTGCTCTATTAGATCTAGAGGTCACTCCCTTATGATGCTCTATTTAGGCTGGGATAGCAGCACAAACTGTCCGAATAGGCCTCTCATAGTGGTCGGTAGAAGGGAGTATGAATAGTTTCAAGATTTTAGATCAAAAAGGGCTGGAAGAAGGCCCCAATTTCTTAGTCTGATTGGCTGTCAGAAATGCCCCCATCTGATTGGGCTGGCAGTAGGTCCCCTATTTTGGCAGATAGGCTAGCAGAAGGTCCCCACAATTGTCCCAAAACATCTGCAAAACCGCTGTAATCCTGCTCAAATAAATGACCAGCCTCTGACAGGTGGGTTTGCAAGCACTGTTCAGATCCCTAAGATCTGTGTAAGCTTGTATAATGTAAAAATTATAAAAAAAAAAATGCATGAGTATCCTTACCAATTTTATAACCAGTCCTGGGTTATTTAGCCTAAGCTAGTAGTAAAAAATAGGGGTGAAAAATGGTTTGTGGACCCCTCTGTTACACCAACCAGCACTAGGCTGAAATAGACAGGACTGATGACACTATAGCAGGGAGACATGCAGCATGGGGTCCCACTGTCATAATGTCAGCCAGCCCTAGACTACTTGCCCAGGGCTGAAATCCCTGGGGAACTGGTGGCCACAGAAATGTGGTGGTGAGTGCAAGTAATAAATAAATAGCTAATATTAATAATAATGCACTACTTGACCAAACAAGCCTGCCATGGCTTGATGGCACCTGAAGAACCACAAATACCAGCATACCTAGGCATCAAGTGAATAAAAAATAAAAATAGTGATTTATTACCCATTTATTACGCACAAAAAGGAGAAATCCATCCTCTTTGGTCCATGTAGCATCTCAGGTTTTGGCAAAACTCAAAATTGATGCTGCTGCTCTGGTCAGGAGCCCCGATGCTAATGACAAGTCTCTCCTTTGATGCCCTGGCATGCTGGCTCTTGTTGTTCTCCAAGTGCCATCATGCCTTGATCAGTAGTTCACCTGTAAAGAATGATATAAGTTATTATTAACTATTAATTACCTCTGCATCCACCAGCACCAGAAGTGTTAAGAAGAGCCTTTGGTATTTAGCCCAAGGCTTTTAGGGAAGGGTAACCTCACTTCCTTAGGGATTCCAGCCCTGGGCTGAGCAGTCTATGGCTGGTTGACATTATGGTAGGGGGACCCCATGCTGCATATCTCCCTGCTATAGTATCAGTATACTATAATATAGTATACAGTAGTTGGTGAAAAATAGAGAATAGGGTGGACCCCATGCCATTCCCCCTTTTCTTTATTTTTCACTACAGCTTCAGATAAATATCCAGGCCTGGTTATGAAATTGCAGGGATATTCCATGCATTTTCTTAAAAACTTTTATGTACACTATACAAACCTGTGCAGATGTTAGGGATCTGTGCTGGCTTCTAAACCATGGTGTATTTGAGGCAGGATCCTGGCAGGATAGGGCTTTAGAAACTGCCGGGGATCAATGACAGCCAGTGGCCGATTTTAGCTAGTGGCTGCAGGACTAAAGCCCCCAACCCAGTTAAATTCACCACCTCCATAGAGCCAGTTGAAGTTAGTGACTACACTGGTTACACGGGATATGTTCAATATCCCAACAGCAGAGATTCTGGCTGTCAGAATGCAGATGGCAGAATCGCGACACTTTTCGGAATACCACCGGAATCCCGAAGGTAAGTAGCAGAGTTGGGAGGACGGTTAGGTTTAGGGGTCAGGGTTAGGCACTAGGGGGAGGGTTAGGGTTTGGGACTAAAGGGGGAGGGTTAGGTTTAGGCACCAGGGAGGGAGGGTTAGGTATACACACTTGGGGGGAGGTTAGGTTTAGGTTCCAGGTAGGGAGTGTTAGGGGTTAGGTTAGGTATATATAACTCAAGCTATCAGGATGGTAACCTAGTCAGGATACCGATGTCAGGATTCTGACCGCCAGGATCCCGAACGCCGGCATCTCGTACCCAACCCGGCTACACTGGCAGTAATTTTCTATTGGTGCTACCTGCCAAACACACCCAAGACAGGTAGTCCCAGTGGGGGAGGTGTTTTTTCCCCCTGGAATTGCAGTCCATAGACTTGTGTGCATGTGCCAGTCGGCCGGTGTTTGTGCACTGTTCCTGGTGCCTGCCAAATTCATGCACAATTGACCTGACAAGAGGCGAGACACGGACACTACAGTTTGCAGTGCCCATTGCAGTCTGGGACTGGAAAGCAGCATGGCGAGAAGCCCCACTCCTCAAGGAACGTAGGAGTCACCACTGATGGCTGGTTCTATTTAGAAGGTCAAAATTACTTTTAGTGAATACTGCCTTTTGTGAATAGAATCCACTATGAATCCATGGTGACTTCAAGCAGGTTTTAATTTTATTCAAACCCACCACTTTTCCCCTTAGGGTTCAACAGAGGTGAAGAATACTTCAGGATAAAATATGTGACAAATTGGCAAAATTAGTAGCTTTTGAAGATTGTATTTTTTACTTCCATTTATGTAGATATATTCTGTATTTACTGATTTTAATTTTATTTGTTTTCAGACTTAAAAAAACTAATTGCAAATACTTTTGTAACAGCATAAAAGAGTTTGTTATACAGAATGTTATACTAATTCTATAAGAACTATTATAAGTGTTATATTTAACTTTGAGGTGATGTAACCAAAATGTAAATGACTGTTATTTAAAAACAGGAAATATTTGTAGAAATAAGTGTGTTTTTTCAAGTACTGTTCTAGGAAAATTCTGACAGCATTTTCCTGTGATTATCTTAAACTTTCTAAATAAAGACTACATTTTAGCATTATTTCCATAATTAGATAGATCCACTACAGCTGACAAGCTGTGTGTAAAATAAACAAAAGTTTCATATCATATCTTGATAGTTTTTTTTAGCCGTGTTAGTTCAATTATACAATAGTTATTATATATATTATGTATACATTGTTTTTTATCTAAATTATGCTATATGTTGTGTTTATGACTGCAGCAATATATGGTTTAGTATATATTTGCAATTAAAATCTATTAAAATAATTGCATATTTATAAAATCTTAAAAAGTATTAGACTCCTTGAAAAAGCTCATATGAAAACCTAAGGGAAAATGTTGCCACATTGTTTCTGATAATGGTTTTCATAAATATGGTGTATACACTTCCTGACTCTTCTTAATAGGTTTTTATGAATTTATCAAGTTATATTAATATGTGTATGTCATATTCAATCTTATTTGATTCAAAGTGCATGACTGTTGTACTTGCACATTGTATATGCATATGATAAAAATGGAAATGACGTTAAAACTATCACTGAATAAGGTTTTTCTGTTTACTTTTAATCTAAAGTTGTTTTTTAATTATATATATAATATAGATTTCATATAAAACGTAATACACACAAACAAATACATATAGAAAATATATTTAAAATACATTTTCAATAGTCTAACACCATCAAAAATATAAACAAAGGGGAGGGGATAGGATTGAAAGGCTCTGTATTTATTCGTATCTCCCATAATGGGGCTATGCAAAGTGGAATACAATATGATATATTGAAAGATGTTTTTCTATAAAAGGACTTTCAAACATTGCATCGTAAGGACACGCCCAAAATAGGGTCTACCCAATTGTATTGGAAGATTCATTTTTGGTTTATATTTTTTATATTAATATACCTTCCTAGTGGTTTGGTACAATATGATCTTTACAATATTTTGTGTTTCAATAGATATTTTTTAGCAAATTCATTTATGGTAAGATCTGTGATTTGTTTGTTTGATTAACTTTTTCAATTGCTGTTTTCTTTTTCTTGTTTTTCATTAAGTCTCAAGATTCAATATGTCTAATATTGTGAATCATGTAATTTTTAATATAAGTTTTTGCATACATTCCATTAGGAATCCACTGTAGGCAACAATCCAGTTGCCAGGCAATAATGTTACCGATTGTCCCTTCAAGCAGGCACTGCTGAATTACATTACTGAGAATGCAATGTACACTTCCTGGAGCACATCTCTGGAGAGGATGATTCTGCCTGCAGGTAAGTGGCACCAGCTGGTTATTAGAGCACAGTTTCTGGGTATATATCACAATGTCAGACTCACACATAGCACTTGAGGACATTCTTAAACTCTCCTCACGAATCTGTCAACACAGTTTGTACATCAGCCTTAGTGTTCTTGTTGTGTCCTGCTTTGCCTTTATTAAAAGGTGACACCTCTAGATTAAGAGCAGGAAGGTGTTGCATGCAAGGTTACAGAATATACCTTTCTATGTTTGGCCCTGGCTTCCATAATAAGCATTCCAAGGCATGAAACAGCAGTGGCAGGACCACCACTTTAAAAGAAAGGCCTTTCCTTGCCACTGCCCATGGTGTATGTCATGTTGGTAATTTTACATTTTTCAGCAGTATAAATATTCCCTTCATAGTTAGAAGTGAAGTTTTCCTTAAGATTGTGACAAACTATTTAGATTTAAAGTTTATTAAACCTTATTTCCATATGTAGATTTTGAAGTACTATGACTGGCAGCAGCCACAGCACTAGTACTGGGTTGCTCCTACTCTTCTATAGATTGATCCATGATTTGTTTTGTTTTTTTTACACCAGGACAGGAGTAAAGCTACTGTTGTTGATCTTAACTGCCACTACACCAAGCTAATGTACAATTAGATAGGGAAATAAGGGTCTGTTACTTTTACTACTGTATACAGTTTTATTAAAAGACTGGAAATTTTTTAGATCCCAGCAAAAAATATTTTTTTCCATGATTTTTGCTAGCTGTCTTGCTGGGGATGGGATAGTTCATGTGGGCTGTGGACAGTTGCATTTGGCCCATGAGTTCATTTTGTCTGGAGGATAATGTTCTACACCCCTCACCATCATTTGCCTCTCAGTATGCTGTAGTGGTTGATTTAAAATGGGAGCACACATAAGAGCTGGTTTCTGCATAATGATGTGATATATGATGGTTAAATTGTGCAAATCTCCACTATTTTTTAAACTTGGCATTTTGTTTTACAAACTTCTCTGCCATTTATTCTGCCCTCATCTCTCTAAGACTTAAAAGGAGTTGCATGGATGTTATGCTTATTGGTTGTCATCACAACTCTGCTAGGCCTCCAGTTGGTTAATTCCTTTTGTACCTCATGCTCCGGCCTCATCTTTCCGAGGATTGATGAAGATGCATGAGGGTATGATTTACTAGTTATATATCTATTCCCTGCCAACCCTACTTGTTTTTTTCCGATCTAGTAAGCATTTTCCTGTGAGGTGGCTCCTTTAGTACTAGACCCCTACTGCCACTTGTGTCTGCCTCATTTTTTTGAGGTTTGAAGGATGCAGTGTGAGAATTATGTCTAATAGTTTTGTGTCATATTTGCTGCTTGCTATCTCTCCCTGAGTTTTTATTGTCGGGTTGGTATTTTCCATATTGGGTTGTCTCCCTTTGTGCTATGTGTTTCTTTCACACCTACCTTTCCTTCACCTTGTATTTCTGGGGATTCAAGGGAGTCATGTAGGGGTTATTTTTCATAAGTGTGTCATATCTATGCTATATTTCTGATTTGAATTTACCTAAGAGGATTGGCTCCTTTTGTATTACTGTATACACAGCTTCACCACTTTCATGAAGCTGTGTGTAATACTCATGGGGGATATTACTTCTGCAGTTAATGCGATCATAAGGGCACTTCTTTGCTTTGCCATTGGAGACCAGTCAGATTCCTGAGGTCATCAAGCCAGATTAGAAGGAATAGCTGGTAGGTTGCTTTCACCTGGCTCTTTGCATGCATATGAGCATGTTATTAACCCCCCACCCTCTGTTATGTCTTGTCTGTCATTGTCTATCAATAGCAAACCCATCACAGACCAAAAGAAATGTGGAAAGGACTGTATTAACCTACTTACGAGCCACAGCCACAGTAACGCAATCTCGGACATGCTGTCACAGAGGAACACAAATCAACTGGGTGAGAGGTAAAAAAAAAAAACCTCCAGAGGTTTTGTCCATCTGGTAAGGAAAAATTAAAAACCTCCCAACACTCACTCCACTGAAATAGGACAGACAGGGAGCTCTAATTACCTCTCACCCAGTTGATTTGTGTGTTCCTGGACATGCTGTGACAGCATGTCCGAGATTGTGTTACTGTGGCTGTGGCTCGTAAGTAGGTGAATGCAGTCCTTTCCACATTTCTTTTGGTCTGTGATGGGTTTGCTATTGTGCATCATTCAGTTCTTTGTACATTTCTGCTTTACATGACTCTATGGGAAGGATAGCATGCATTTTCCTGATGTGGTTTTTGGTTTTCTTCAAAGTTTTGTTTCGTGTTCTGGATGGTTTAGGTTGGCGGGTGTTTGGTGGCAGTGCACCATATCTGTAGCAGAACCTCACGTTGTGGGAAAGCAAGATAGCAGACTGGGTGTTTTGAGTTGTAAGCTCATAGTTATATTTATATTTGTTTTGTGTTACACTCACTTTTGTGACTATTTTGTAGCTGCAACACCCTTACAGGGGGAACAAACACATTCTCATGGGAAGAGTAGTCCAAGGGGAAGTGGGATACCCATGTTATGGTTGTGTTTTGTACATCTAGACATACAATTCAGATTCATTTAGGTTTGTTGTGCTTTGTAGGTTTTTGTTGTATTCTTGACCATCCTTTCTTAGCCACCATATTTTCTTCATGTACTCCTCTAGCTGCTAATATGTTTTGTTTGGTTCATGTGTTTCTCATATGTTTTTACTCATTTGTCCCTTTGTGCCACCTCCAATTATTTGCAGCTCTACTCTGTGTAGGTCTACATATTGATAGCAAACCCAAACTAAAGTTTAAATGTTTTAAGATAACATTTCACAATCTAATTATTGCACTGTGGAAAGAGAGCATGTTTGTGCTGGACACAAAGATTCTATCCTGAGCCGTAGTAGAGTGATATTCCACCCTTTGCCACTCCTGAACATGTGACATCATGATGTCATGTCATGATGAGGAGGCAGGTCACTTTAACCAGGAAAGAGAAGAGAGCTTTGCACTTCCAAAGGTCACAGGCACTCTGCAAGCCAAATGTTGGTGCAAAAGAGGAGAAATGGTGTTGCCCCCTAGGTCCTGCACTCTGTGTGGTGGCATCTCTTGTTACAGCCCTTATTCTATCCATTGTCTTGACATCCAAAGGTGGAGATGCCATATCATACCGCAATTGCTCCCCACCACCATAGTATTTCAGTTGTAGCAGGATGGAGGTACAAGTAGCATAAATTACAAAATTTGTTATTGTTGCTAATACTCAATTAGTAATTGATTTAAATGTCAAGAATTCATTGAGATTAATTTTATCTTTTCAAAGCTTTTATCATTTTGAGGATTGTGTGTCCTGTCTGGGTGCCGTATTGCAGTAGTAGTAGGATGGGGTTAAGTACAAACAACATAAATTACAGAATCTGTTATTGTTGCTAATACTTTATCAGTAGTTGATTTAAATTTCAAGTACAATTTATTTGTATTAACTTTTATTATAAGGTGCCACAAACAGTATGCAGTGATGCACCGGATTAATTGCATTACAATGGGATCAAAATGGTCAGAAAAACTGTTGGCGCTTCTAAGCGAGCTGCAGCCCCTTCAATAAAATCTTCCCTAAAAGATCTAAGCAAATGTAAAATAAACAGAAATTGAAGAATGGCGCTGCTTGCTATGTCACAGAATAACGTTAATAGGGAAGATGGATACTTATCCGTATAGGTGGAACTAAAATGTGCCCCTCTTAAGATGATTTTTCCTTTTTATTTTTTTAAAAAAAAAATTTATTCTTCTACCGAAGGCTCCGTGGACACATAGAAGAAAAGGGGGTGTATATGGTATCAGTGTGATGATTTGTTAAGTGATGGTACACATCAAAACTCACTTTAAAACAATATTAGAAAAAATTATTAAGGCGTACCCAACTCACTAATTCAGAGGTGGGTGTACTCCTATAAAGGTATCTTTATCCTCCAGCAGTGGTACACATGTCCCCTGTGACACCAGTTAATAAGAAGATTTCATAAATGTAAAAAACAGGCGTACCCCAACTCACTAGGTAAGAGATGGGTATATTCCTATAATGGTTTCTTTAAATCCAAAATTCGTGGAACATGATCTGAACACACACCTAAACTTACACATATGTGGTAAGATGAGATGTATAAAGGTATCTTTAACCCAGGATAAAATTTTGAAAGCAGAAAGCGTACCAGTACTCACAAGGCTTCTAGCTGTAAACAACCTATAAAGGTATCTTTCATTTCAGGTTATTCAGCAACCTCCCATACGTGGAATGTACACCATTCCTCCATCAATCCACGCATAATAAACGGTGGTATGAAGATGGTGATGGATAAAGTTTTATTATAGACAGATAGTAGCATAAATACACTTAGTAAAAAACATTCTCAAAGGGATCAGCTCCGTAGTGACAGACTGAGGCAGTTAGGTGTGGAGATAATGGGGTCCGGATCCCGACTATACAGAAAACTTGATCATAAATAAGCAAATTTTCCAACACCCACCTCAAGTGTGTACACCCACCGCAGTGGTCCCCGTGAGAAGGTCACCTTCCAGGCCAACGCGTTTCGAGAATAACTTCTCTTTTTCAAGGCATGAAGGTGAATGTTCAGTCTTCCGTTTATATACACATCCCCATGTGACTACAAAGATGGCGTCTTCTCTCCTTCCGGTCCGCGTTGTGTGTCCCCATTAATCTTCCGCTGAGATAACCGGCCATTCTTCTCCCGCTAGAGTAACCGGCCACTTTTCAATGTCTCCACATTCCTCTCTACAAACCTCCGGCCTTCCTGTCCGCGCAATAATCCGACTTAGGTCGATTAAGTTCACCGGAGCTATACCGGAAGTAGTCATCGTATCCCATAGGATTCTGGGGGATGTAGTTTTTCTTAAAATAGATGGAATTTCTTAAATCTTGATCTTTCCACAGGCAGTATAATTAGCCTCAATGGTTCTATAAATAGAATGTAGTGTCAATATAAATGACAATAAAAATTGATTTAAAATCCACATTGTATATTCAATGTATATAAAATCTCTATTACACCTATATAAAAACGGTGCATTAAAATGTAATAACTTCATAGTACAAAGAATTATATAAAATATTTGAGAAAAGAAAAATTATTTATAAAAACCATTTTAACTCAAAATCTTGATTAAGGCCTTTTGGGTGAAGGGTTTTAAGTTTAAATATTGTTCTCATCTCTGTCTTAGCCAAATTTTTTTCGACATTCTTATCTCTCCAGGTTGTCTTCACATGTATTATCCCTAAAAATCTTCTAATGTGTTGAATTGAGCATCCATGCACATTTTTAAAATGGTTAGATAGAGAGTGGGTGACAAGTCCTTTTTTAATGTTCCTTATATGTTCAGATAGGTGTACTTTTAATGGTCTTGTAGTCCGCCCTATATATGTCAACCCACATGTGCATTCCACAGCATAAATAACATTAGGAGTGTTGCAGGTCACGAAATCACATATTTTGAAGTCAATGTTATTGATCCGTATTTCGGTATACTTTGTGTTGTTATCCTTAACATTTCTACACCCCATACACATCCCACATCTATGGAAGCCCTTTGTGCGTATGAGATTTTTCTTTGGTGCGGGTAACATGCTTAAAACATCACTTAACAGATCATCACACTGATACCATATACACCCCCTTTTCTTCTATGTGTCCACGGAGCCTTCGGTAGAAGAATAAAAAGGAAAAATCATCTTAAGAGGGGCACATTTTAGTTCCACCTATACGGATAAGTATCCATCTTCCCTATTACCGTTATTCTGTGACATAGCAAGCAACGCCATTCTTCAATTTCAGTTTATTTTATAATTGCATTACAATGTCTATTATGTTTCAGAGAAATCAGCTTCATGATATTTAATTGAAAACATCCTGTATTTTAATTGCTAAGCCCTTCTGAAATAATGTGTTTTTGCTTGCCTCTGTTTTATTAAATTTATATTATAAATAAAGAGATGAGTAAAGCATGAAGCTATATCCTACATGTTTTGAAATTTTCTTTTACATTTTTCTTACTAGATCGATGTACTCCAGGGTAAAGACTTTAACACTCTTCGATTAAAAGTGGTTTAGATGTTCTTTGAAATTGAATGAATAGATATCAGTTAGTAGTTTACACTGAAGTAACCCAAGATGACTCAACACATGGCAGGATCTTTACAAAAAATGTATGGTGAAATAAAAACAAAACTTCAAAATAATGGTAGTAGCTTATCTGAAGGAAAATATTAGAATCATGAAAAAGTTAAACACAGTAAAATATTGTAATTTGTCTCCTACCACTCGATTGCAGAGGTACAGACCATGTATAGTACACAGTGCTACAAGAATTAATTGAGAATCATTTTATCTTTTCAAAGTTTTTATCATTTTGAGGATTGTATGTCTCGATGCAGTTCTACAGTTGACAAGCCGTCACCTTTTCTTGTCAGGCAGATTACCACCTGTGAATAATGTGCCCCTACACTCAGCAATGGATCATGGAAAAGGACACTATGACAGAACCAATGAAAAGTGTAAAAGATGATTCTTGTGACAGATTGAGGGGCAAAAAATGTATTCTGTTCCTGTAGATTGCTGACTATATATAGCGAGTGATAGATGTTTGCTTATTGTGTAAGCATATATTATAGCATACATAAAGTTTCTGTCTTTGTATAATTAAAAATAGTAATTTTACCTTTTAATAATTCCATTTTAAGTAACACTTGATATCAGATGTTTATTACAAAGATTTACATTACAATAATTATAATAATACTACATACTAAATGTAATTTATGTCTGAATTTATAAATAGCTATTTTATTCAATATTTTGTTGATTTTCTCTATTATGGGCCTGTTTATTATTATTATTATTATTATTATTATTATTATTATTCTTTATTTATATTTATTTACAAGTGTTCTGCAGCTCCTTACAAAGTACATACCGGTAAACAAATAATTTGACAAGCGGCTTTCAATACAATACAATATAGGACAAGGACATGGATAATATACATTGCTACATTGGTGACCATAACACCTAGATATTATTTATTTTATTTATTAACAGTTTCTTATATAGTGCAGCATATTCCGTTGCATTAGATATGCAGCAGAGCGTAAGCAACCAAGTGTTAGGTGCCCTGGTAGGGGGTAAGAAGTAGATGAAAGTAAAGTAAGCTGAAGCACAAGAGGGGAGAGGGCTCTGCTCATAAGAGCTTACATTATAAAGGGGAGGGGCAGAAAAACATGTGTGACACAGATGGGGTAAACAGGGAGGAAGATGCATGTTGCAGCAAGTTAGAATGGGAGCTGGAAGGCTTTGATGAAGTAGTGGTTCTTGAGAGCCTGTTTGAAGGATTTTAAATAGGTGGAGAGTCTGATGGGAAGAGGAAGAGAGTTCCAAAGGTCAGGAGCAGCACGGGAAAAATCTTGGAGGTGGTAGTGTGAGGAAGTAATCAGTTGGCATGAGAGGCAGAGTGCATTTGTTGAGCGAAGAGGGCGGATAGGAGAGTGAAGGGAGATGAGGTCAGAGATGTAAATGGGAGAGGAATGGGTGAGGGCTTTGTAAATGAGTGTGAGAACCTTGACTTGCGCTCTAAAAGGGAAGAGGAGCCAGTTTAGGGCTTGTATGAGAGGGGAGGCAGATGTAGAGCGTTTGGAGAGGAAGATGAGTCGAGCAGCAGCATTGAGGACAGACTGGAGAGGAGAGAGATGGGAGTTGGGGAAGCCAGATAGGAGGTGGTTACAGTAGTCCAATCTGTAGATGACCAGTGAGTGTTTGAGGGTTTTAGTAGCATCCTGGGTGAGAAAGGGTCTAACTTTAGAAATATTTTTGAGATGGAAACAACAGGACTGTGAGAGGCTGGAGTCCAGGATAACTCCATGACAGCACAGTTTGGGGCTAGAGGAGATAGTTGTGCCATCAATTGTTAAAGAAATAGTGGGAAATGAGGTTATGTTGGAGGGTGGGAAAATGATCAGCTCAGTCTTAGATATATTAAGTTTAAGAAATCGCTGGGACATCCAGGAAGGGATAGCAGAGAGATAGTTAGAGATACGAGTGAGGAGAGCGAGGGAAAGATCATGGGAGGAAAGGTAGATCTGAGTATCATCAGCATAGAGATGATAATGGAGGTCAAAAGAGCTCTTGAGTTTACCTAGAGAGGATGTATAGAGGGAGAATAGTAGAGGTCCAAAAACAGAACCTTGGGGAACACCTATTGTAAGTGGCTGTGGCGGGGAAGAAGAGTCATGACAGGAGACAGAGAAGGACCAGTCAGAAAGGTAGGAGGAAAGCCTGGAGAGGGCAGTGTCACATAGACCAAGGGAGTGAAGGATTTGCAGCAGGAGAGGGTGGTCCACAGTGTTGAAGGCAGCAGAGAGGTCAAGGAGAATGAACAGAGAGTAGTGGCCCTTGGATTTGGCAGCAAGGAGGTCATTGCTGACTTTTGTGATGGCAGTTTCAGTGGAGTGGAGAGAATGGAAGCCAGACTGAAAAGGGTCAAGGAGGGAGTGGGAGGAAAGAAAGGTGGTAAGGCGGTTGTAGACAATATGCTCAAGGAGCTTAGAGGCAAAAGGGAGGAGATGGGACAGTAGAGGAGAGTTTAAGGATCAAGGGTAGGTTTTTTAAGAATGGGGGAGACAAGGGCATATTTGAATGCAGAAGGGACAGTGGCAGATGAGAGGGAGAGATTGAGGAGGTGGGCAAGATGGGAATAGACATAAGGAGAGAGATAGCCAAGGAGAGGTAGCCGAGGAGAGTTTATCAAGCCCTTCTGCCCCAGTAAGAATGCAGAAACAACAGTTTCCTCAATGGCTATTTATTGTCTAACACAGATATCTCCTCCATTTAACACACAGATAACATTAAACAGCTTTCCCCATATAATATATATGTATGCATTTGTATGCATGTGGATGTTGAAGTAGTGTAATTCAACAAGCAACTAAAAAAACTAACATTTTCGTAGCTTGTACAGTAGATATTTTGTGTGTGTGTGGGTGGGGAGTAGATGTACAGTAGATATTTTGTGTGTGTGTGGGTGGGGACCATTTTATCAAATTGCCCTTGGTGCCAAAAACCGTAGATATGCCTCTGTCTATATGTAAATGCCTGATTGTGATTTATATAGAGCAATGAGTAGAGCTTTCATATTAGTGCTGACAGACCCTTGATCCTGCTTTCTGGCTCAAGAAAGGGACTATTCCCAATAAATGAGATGGCGTTAGCCAATCCAACCAGTGTAGATATGTAACAATGGAGAGATGTTCAACCAATTTCACACAGTATCGCTGCAGCTGTACAAAATATCAGTGGTATCTGATTGCCTCCGACGAAGCTGTAGTAGACAGAGAAACGCATTAGACTGACCCCTGCTGCCCATACAGAAATCGTTGTGGCTTACTTCTCTGGTCCCATTGGAATCCTGCTATTACCATTCCATCTGGCATTCTGAAAATACCATACCTCACAGGATTACAATATGCTTTCCAAACGAGATGGCACGCAGCTGCTGGAATTAACCTCCTACCACATCATCACCCCCAGAGCGGGACGGCACGAAGCTGCTGGCATTTCATCATGCTGGTGCTATCTTATTCAATCAGCGGAGCTGCAAATACTCCAATTATTCCCAGGACTACTCCATTTGGATGGTATGTATTTAATTATTTTGGGACACAGTTATGCAATTTAGACACAAAGGTTTACCTGTAATACCAGAGATCCACCTAATGGGACTTTAATACTTTTTATTTTTATTTATACAAGATTGTGTACTCACAGATTTTATTATTGTTACAAATATTTATGTTTACTCTTTTAATAAATTCATAGATTTACCATTATGTGCAGTAATAATCTTTTTACTCACAGTATCCTTGCACTGTTCCTTCACCTATTTATACTCAAAGGGATTATTACCTGTTATCCTGATTTAAAGTAGATAAATCACAAGAACAGTAGATAAATCACAATTCTCTCCACTGTTTTCATTGTTTTATTGCAATTTCCATAGTGCACTATGCCAGTATTAAAAAAAAATCACACTGATTTCAGTGCATGTGTGATATCCTGCATGCTGCAAAGTGAGTGTTGATAGACAGTTGCGATGATGCCCCTAGTCCATACAGTTAGAAATGTTTATAATTGATATTATCACATCTCATAACTAGCAATATTTTTGCATCTCATACTTGTAGATATCATATAACTAGACCAATATGGGATGCAGTTGGGAAACTGGCGGTTGGGATCCTGGCTCCACAATCCTAAGTATTAGGCTTGGGGTTAGGGTAGGCACTAGGGGGAGGGTTAGAGTTAGGCTGCAGGAAGGGAGGTTAGGATGAGGCTGTGGGGGAGGGATAGGCTGCTTGGGGGAGGGTTAGGAGTTAGGGTAGGGGTTCTTACCTGTAGGCATTGGGATTCTGCACTGTCAGGATGCCTCTGTCATTATTTTGACCATCAGCATCCTGACCACCAGGATCCCGTACCCAAGACAGTATCTCTTTGTATTTAACCATAATAGCAAAACTTGACTTTATCATTCTTTATAGAGTTCTAACCAGTGTGAAACAGACACCTATTTATTCATTGATACCTGTTTGTGCTAGAGGTATTTTCGTACTCAAAAGTATATTCATCTCTAAAGTGCATAACTTTCTACTTATCAATTTATTACAGTAAAAAGTAATGTTGTTGCACTTATACCCATGTCTACTTATCCATTTATTACAGTAAAAAGTACATTTGTTACACTTATACCCATGTGTCTTTACTGGCATTATTGGCCAGGACTCCTTGCCTCTCTGGTATGGTGTGGAGGACATGACTACAAGGCAGCTGCTAAGGGTTCGTGTCAGAGCAAGAAGCCGAGCCCTTAACTTCTGCTTCAACCAAGTGACATTTGGCCTGTAGTAACTATCTATAATATAACATCCATAAATTTACTTGGGGTACCACATATGCATGACCTTGCCATCTTGTGTGTAAAAAAGGTGTTGATATGTGTGTACTATTCTCTGATGTACACAAGATGATGAATAAAAGACACCAATGGAAATAACTATTGGAGCATACTAGCGGGATAGACTAAACCAGGAGCTTTGATTTATTTTAGAGATGAGAGGTTCAGTTTTGCTGAAAACTGAACACAACCAAACTTTGGGGTTCCAAGTTGAACCATGTCCCAGCACAGATCACTTCGAGTTTCCGAGTAGAACCTCCTGACTCAGGTCTTCTCGCCAAGTTTAGATCTCTGATCTCAAAAATGGATCTTGCATGTAATGGATTGCATGTAAGTTCCATGATTTCAAATGCCATTTCACAAAGGAGAGTGTATGGAGAGGGTGTAGGCTGTAGTTCATGCTGCAATACTACATATTAGTCACCATTCAAGAGAGTTGTAAGTAGATGGAGTGGGTGGGAAGCATGAAAAAGACTGCAGGCATCTTTGTCACTCTGTATGGTTGTTTGTCAGATACTAGCTAGCACCTCCAATCCAGTGCAAACAGGCACCTGTGTATCTTTATTAGAAGTGAACTTGAAGTGAGCTGCACTTACAATTGATTTTCATAGATGTGCTATATTCTTTTAAACTACCATATGTTTTTGCCGTTGCTCTGTTGCTTAGTTTAGTCAGCCAGCTCATTGCAGCCTTTGACCAATATTGGTGAAAACAATAATTTGATCTGTGAGGTGGTCAAAAGTCACTGTAAATGACTGAAAATGAACACTATTGATGATAATAATACTGTAGAAACAAAAACAGGTCTAAGGTCCATGTTTTTAGCTGTTTTAATTAATTTTTAAAGAAATCCAGATCCAAAAGCAAAACCAAATCCAAAACCATTGAGGGTGGTTTTGCCAAAACCAAAACGTGATGAGGATTTAGAACCAAAACCAAAACACAGGGGTCTGCACACATCTCTAGCTTATTTACAGTACTCAGTAACAGTACAACTGACAGAGATACACTTATGGGTAGCAGAAATAGAGTGAAGCATACAGCGAACTAGCCGGTCATGTACGTATGAAGGCGCAGACTAAGTTACGTCAGCCAACTGGGTTAGGTATGAGCAATTGCTTCAGGTGTGAAGTAATGTGAAGGGAAGAACAGCAGTGCACTCTGTATTCCAACAAATGGAACCCATCTGTTACGATTCCAGGAGGGAATCGACTGTGTATATGTAAAGCAGTCCGATGACAGCCTTGAGGGCTGGAATGTATTTAACTAGACATGGCCAATGGCTAAGGGTATGATGCAGCCTTTGGGCTGTTGATGCAGCCTTGAGGGCTGATTTGCTTTGACTAGTTGTGCCAAGGGCAAAAAATGTGATGCAGCCTTTGGTCTGTTGGAGCAGCCTTGAGGGCTGATTTGCCTTTATTAGTCATGGCCAAGGGACTAAAGATGTGATGCAGCCTTTGGGCTGTTGGAGCAGCCTTGAGGGCTGATAGTGGCCTGGGGCCCCAGGATACATGCAACCTTTGGGCTGATGAGTCTTAGGTGGAGTGTGCACAAGGACGTGGAGTTGCTACCAAAATTGCCAAGTTGACACTGGCGATGATGTACTGAATTGCGCACCTGGAACAGAGTTGCAACCAGTGCCGCCAGCATGACACTGGCGACGGTGTGCTGAATTGTGCACCTGGAATGCAGAGTTGCAACCAGTTGGTGCAGCTTCAAAAGAATTGCTACTGGGATGAATTCCGAGATTGCAGAAGAACGGAGACATTGAAGATGTTGAATAGCAGGAATTGTTATAAGAAAATGGCAAGAAAGACACCAAGTTATTCTGACCTTTTGCTATAAAACAATGAAGGTACTGCTCTAGTGACTGATTGATTATATCCTGATGACAGACTGACCTTGATGCCAAGAGCTGCACAGAAGCACCTCCTGAATCTGGCCACAAAATGGGTATGTTGATCAGAAATGATGTCCAAATGAAGCCCATGTGTTCTGAAGACATGTTGCACAAAAAGACCTGTCAGTTCTTTGGCTGATGGTGATTTGCAGAGAGGGACAAAATGCACCATTTTGGAGAACCTGTCGACAATGGTCCAGATGACTGTACAAGAAGCAGAAGGTAGGAGATCTACCACAAAGTCCATTGCGATGTGTGTACATGGCTTGAGAGGAGTAGATAAAGAACAAAACAGACCCATAGGAGAAGTGCGGAGAGTCTTGTTCTTTGCACAGACTTCACAAGCTGCCACAAACTCTCGAACATCTCGAGGCATGGACTGCCAACAAACTGATCGTGACAGAAGTTCTAAAGTCCTGGTGACACCTGGATGACCTCCAGCCTTGGAGGAGTGGAAATCTCTAAGGACTGCTTTGCAGGATCTCTCTGGAAAGAAAATGAAGCCATAGGGCATTTCTGAAGGAGCCTCCGATTGACATCGTTTGAGAGTATCTGCCAAAG
Source organism: Taudactylus pleione (assembly GCA_031769625.1). Taxonomy (NCBI): domain Eukaryota; kingdom Metazoa; phylum Chordata; class Amphibia; order Anura; family Myobatrachidae; genus Taudactylus; species Taudactylus pleione. The sequence continues at coordinate 6,362,168 of JAUIMM010000435.1, read as the reverse complement.
TTCTTGTCATAGCAAAGTGAATCCGAGCAGAGGTAATGATGGTCCCATCTCGATCAGCTGGACAATGTTCATCAGAAAAACTACATGAGAGGGCATCTGCCTTCATGTTCTTAGACCCAGGCTGAAAGGAGATGGTGAAGTTGAATCGCTTGACTTGCATTCAACCTCTTGGCAGATTCGATATATGCCAGATTTTATGGTCTGTCAACACAGACACCGCATGGTGGTGCCAATTCTCAAATGCCCATTTTATGGCCAAAAGTTCTCTGTTCCCCACATAATAATTCCTCTCTGCTGACTGAAACTTCCATGAGAAAAAGGCACATGGGTGTAACTTATTGTCCCTGAGGTCCTTTTGAGAAAGTATGGCTCCCACTCCCACCTTGGAAGCGTCCACCTCCACTATAAAAGGAAGGTCAGGATTGGGATGACGGAGGACACACACACAGACTTGAGCTGATTAAATGCCTCCACAGCTTTGGGAGGCCAATTACAGACATTCGCCCCTTTTTTGGTTAAGTCCACGATGGGAGAAACAATAGTGGAGAAGGTCTTAATGAATCAACGATAATAATTGGAGAACCCCAGAAATCGCTGTACGGCCTTCAGAGACGAGGGTTGCTCTCAATCTAAAACCGCCTTCACCTTATTTGGGTCCATGAAGAGATTATGTAGCCCAAAAAATATATATTCTCCACTTCAAACTCACACTTCTCTGATTTGGTGTACAAATTATTCTCCAAAAGTCTTCGCAGTAATCACCTCACATGTACATGGTGTTATTCCATGGATTTGGAAAAAATTAGGATGTCATCCAAATATACGACTGCGAAGACTCCAAGGAAATCCCTTAAGATGCCGTTAATGAAGTCTTGGAAGATGGCTGGGGCATTGGACAACCCGAACGGCATGACCAGATACTCAAAGTGTCTCGAGTCTTGAATGCCATCTTCCATTCATTTCCTTCACGAATGCAGATGAGATTATAGGCTCCGGGTAAATCAATCTTAGAGAAGATTGATGCCTCCCATAACTGGTCAAACAAAACAGAGATTAAGGGCAGCAGGTAGGCATTCTTTACGGTGATTTTGTTTAGACAACGGAAGTCTATGCAAGGCCAGAGGGACCCATCCTTCTTTTGGACAAAGAAAAAGCTGGCACCTACCGGGGACTTGGATGGCCATATGAACACTTTCTCTAGGGCATCCTCAATATACTCTTGCATAGCCTTGCTTTCGGGAACCGACAAAGCATAGAGCCTCCGCTTAGGAAGTCTGGCGTCAGGGAGTAGATCGATTGCACAATCATAGGACCAATGAGGTGGTAGAAAATCAGCTTTTTTCTTGGAAAAAACCTCTGCCAGATCACGATAGGGAGCGGGAATTGTGGAGGTTTCTGTAGAAATGACTGTGGCCAGACGAACAGGACGAGAGAGACAGTGCATGAAGCAGGAGGAACCCTACTGTAGAATTTCCACAGTCTGCCACTGGATAACTGGGTTGTGTTTTTCAGCCATGGAAGACCCAGAACAACGGGAACCATTGGACTTTGGAGAAGACGTGACAGTTTTTCCTGATGAAGCACGCCAATGGTCAACTGTATAGGTGGCATCCGGAAAGTAATGGGAACAGAAGAGAGGCTCTTGCTATCAAGACCAACTATGGCAAGTGGGTTATCCAGAGGTTCTGGAGCAAGTCCTAAGGTCCCAAAGAAGATTTGGTCCATAAAATTATCTGTTGCCCCACTATCTATAAAGGCAGAGACTAGAATTTGACCGACAGAAGACTTGAGCAAGGTAGGGAATAGGACAGAATTCCTAGGAGAGACGGATGCTAGGCCTAGATGTAACTCTCCACTACCATCTAGACCATGCCTTTTTCCTGATTTGACAGGACAAAGCGGAACCATATGTCCTTTTGCTCCAAAATACAAGCAAAGCCCTAGTGTGTGCCTCCTCCGTTTTTCCTGAGCAAGAAGATGGAAAGCTCCAAACTGCATCGGTTCCTCCGGTACTGGAGAAGGGCCCCAAGGCAGAGAATGGGAAGCTTGAGATGGCAGGCTTCTCTCCTGCCTGCGCTCCCAGAGAAGTTGGTCTATGCGTATGGACAGACCCATTAATTCATACAAAGTACCTGCGGGGGAATGATGAATCAGGATGTCTTTAATCTGATCTGGCAGACCCAAATGGAATTGGCTTTGCAGAGCGGGGTCATTCCACCCATAGTCCATGGCCCATTTCCAGAACTCAGCACATTAGTTCTCTACCGCCCGATTCCCTTGTCACAGAGACCAAAGGATAGCTTCTGCCAGAGCTGCCTTATCTGGGTCCTTGTATAATAGTCCGAGAGCAGAGAAAAAGGAGTCTGTGGTCTGTCTGAAGGGCTGTAGAAGTGGAGGGAAGTCCGAATGCCCAAGTCTGCGGAACCCCTTGCAGGAGGGAAATAATAATCCCAACTTGCTGGACCTCGGAACCTGACGATTGATGCCTGAGTTTCAAATAAAGCTTGCAGCTTTCTCGGAAATTAAGAAAGTCCTTCCAATTGCCAGAAAAACGATCCGACAGATTAAGTTTGGGCTCAAGAGGCTGAACTGAAGCTAAAACTGGAGCTGCCCGTGTTTCCTCAACCTGAAGAAATAGCTCTTGAACCTTTTACGTCAGGACCTGTATTTGGGCAGCAAGGATTTGAGCTGGGTTCTGACCAGGTTCCATGGTCCCAACTCGCAGCTCTACAATATATTTTTGTGGCCAGTGATACTGTTACGATTCCAGGAGGGAATCGACTGTGTTTAAGTAGAGCAGTCTGATGACAGCCTTGATGGCTGGAATGTATTTAACGATTTGTTGCCAATGGCTAAGGGTATGATGCAGCCTTTGGGCTGTCAATGCAGCCTTGTGGACTGATTTGCTTTGACTAGTTGTGGCTGAGGGCAAAAGATGTGATGCAGCCTTTGGGCTGATTTGAGCAATGTTGAGGGCTGATTTGTTTTTATTAGTCATGGCCAAGGGACTAAAGATGTGATGCAGCCTTTGGGCTGTTGGAGCAGCCTTGAGGGCTGATTTGCCTTTATTAGTCGTGGCCAAGGGACTAAAGATGTGATGCAGCCATTGGGCTGTTGGAGCAGCCTTGAGGGCTGATAGTGGCCTTGGGCCCCAGGAAAGATGCAGACTTTGGGCTATTGAGTCTTAGGTGGGGTGTGCACAAGGATGTGGAGCTGCTACTGAGTTGACACTGCCGATGATGTGCTGGATTGCGCACCTGGAACGCAGAGTTGCAACCAGTGCCGCCGGGATGAGACTGGCATCGGTGTGCTGGATTGCGCACCTGGAACACAGAGTTGCAACCAGTGCCGCCGGGATGACACTGGCGACGATGTGCTGGATTGCGCACCTGGTACACAGAGTTGCAACCACTGCTGCCGGGATGACAGATGCTTCTGGGGTAGGAAGCGAACCGTGCTGCCCAGATAGCACGATCAGACAGAATGCAGGTGGAACCGCCTGAATGGAACAAACGGCAATAAATGAACACAGCAGGACTGGCTCAGGAACTCGACTAACAAGCAGGAGACTGGAATAACCGGAAGTACAAGAAACTCTATCACTGGTATGAAGTAAAGGACTGGCTGCAATCTAACAGATACAGGGCCCAATTCGAGCATGCCCTGTAAGCTTCCCTAATGACAGACTCCAGCACCTGGCCTGTGCACACAGACAAGATAATCAATTAGTGTGCCGCTGATATTGTACAGAGACAGAGAGTAATTACTGAACACATGAGATCAGCACACAGACAGGAATGAAATGCAGTGTCTCAGTAGCAACAAAAATGATCTGCTTAACCGCAAATCCTACCACCATCATTTTGCATCAGTGATACGCTGGTAACAAAACTGCATCATCAGAGAATTAGGATATCACAGGGCCTCACCGGTGAGTGTTTGATGCCTGCCCTGAAATTTTCTGTATTGCTGCAAAAAACAGGGACCCATCACTTTAAAAATTTGCAGTGCTACCTCACAGTTTCTGTATCCTATTGGAATGTAAGGTTTTGTGTAATATCTAAAATAGTTAGAGAGAAAAAAAATACAATAGTGTAATCCAACATTTTTCTTTATTAACTAAAAAGACTTCAAGGCTTGGAAGGAAGTTGCACCATGCAGTCGTGTCACAAGGTGTGGGGGGTGCAGAATCCCCCTCAGTAACAGGAGCCAGGTCCTGCACTGTAGCATTAAGTGCAGCACTCGGCTTCTGAAACTGTGAGGGAGCCGGCACTTCACACAGGGCAGTCCGCACCTCTGGCATCCCTCTTCACCAGTAATAACCACCGGGGTTCATGTCGTGAGGCCATAACCCTTCCCACATGGCCACACCCCTGCCCGTGAGGCCACACCCCAGTTTTATAAGCGCGCTGCTCCACCATGCGCACAACATTCCTCCCCATACCGGGTGACACTGTGGGGAGGAACGCCACTGGCACCAGAAACTTAAAAAACAATATACAGATATGTCCTCATACAGCTTTCTTATAGAGCCAAACACTGTAGCTTGTAATGTAGTTTTGATGCTTCTTGACTTTTTAACAATGCAAAAAAGATAAACATTTTAAGATAAAGAAGACGCTTGGTGTGGCTAAGTTGCACATTCCATGGCACACCAAGCATTTTTTTTCCTTAATTTTTTTTATTTTTTATTTGCACTGCTAAAATTACAAGAAGCAACAAAACTACATTGCAAGTGTGCTTCTGAGTAGAATTAAGTTGCAAATCTTTGAAAAAGAAGGTTGCGATACGTTATGCTTAATCTGGGACTTTGCTACTTTTGATGCAAAATAATTGCTATACAATCAAGCATCCCTGGCACCCTGAGTGTCTTTGTATGAGGCTACAATGAGCCTAAGATGCAATATTGAGATAGAAGTATGCTACACTACCTGTGGTAGAATGCACTATATGGCAAAAAGGAATATGAGGACACATCTATAGTACTCTGACAAGTTCTGATCCATCTCCAATGTGCATGCACGTTGGGAGTAGGAGTGCGTGTAGGGTTGCCAGGTCATCCCTTTATTAAGGGTCTTGTGAATTACACAAATTCTGTGACTGATTAAAACCAGGTTAAATGGAGACTTGAAGTCAGCCAGCCACAGAACCTGTGTAATTAATGTGTCCCGAATTACAGGGATGAGGTGACAGTCCTAGGTGCGTGCCACCCCTCCAATGGCTCCCACTGCAAGCGTCAGGACAGACCTGGACAGGGGACAGCTCTGTGCTGGGAAGAGGTAAGTATACACAGTGGGGAGAGGACGGTGCAGAGCAAGGGGCAAAGCACAGGGAGGACCAAGGTGACCCGGGTCCAATACACTAGTAATAATAATTAATGCTCCTCAGACTGCCCCACATGGCATGAGACCTCCCCACAAAGCCCTTTAATGTGCCTCAGAATGTCGATTATCTATGTTATCAGACTTCGCCACATGGATAAACTGCTGGTAAAGAAAAAAGAACACACATGCACCATTTTTCTTTTTTAGAAGCCACTCTCCACCGTTTGCTTCTTTAGCAGCAGCCCCCCCCCCATTTACTTCATTAGCAGCTGTGACACCCCCACCCCGAAGTGCCAGTCTGCATCATTAGCAGCCACCCACAAACATTAGTAATAATAATCAGTGTATTACATGAATTCTCCTTTACGCTATAGCACATCAATGTGATCCCTGGAATGTGTTGCTGCACAGAGGAAAAGTTTGTTTTAATGAATATACTGCTAAATGGACTAAGCATTTCCTCTGGTCAGCAGTGGAACTGGACATTCAAAACAGGATTCCATATCATAGAAGTATGGCTTAGCTGACAGAGGGCAAAAATGTTGCTCATCAAAACAAAAAGTTATTTTTCATTATATCCTGCTAAAATGCTGTTTTATCATAAAACTGGTTCCTCCTAATAGCAGATTTGAACAGTTACCATTGCTTAGATGATCTGGATTTCCAGTTTATTAGCTATTAACTCCATCTGGTTGTCATTGTTATATATTGTTTTTAGTTCTGTTGTATGTCGTGTCATATTACATGTTAATATATAAAACATAATTAGAACTATACCATTATTACCCACAATAATCCATATTTTTGTGACAAAAGAAGTGACGTTCACTGTAGCTTTACATGACTGGAAAGAGTCCAATATTTGTCCAAACACCATTCTCTTGATATGTATGTGGTACCCCCATAGTTATGGGGTTACCCCTTTAACTAGTTAGGGGATATAGTTACCCTGCAAGCCCCTGTCAGTTTTTTTTTTATAAGATCATATAGCACCATTGGTACCATAGGATAATACAGTGAACTTTTGCTGACCTTTCTCCCTCGGACCTTACTGAGCATGTGCAGACAGGGAGGTAGAAAGTGCCCCTTGGTCAGCAACCCATTTTTGGAGGGAAAATCCTGCCCCATTGATAGGCAGCCCTAGTGTCCAGGCAGAGATCCCTGTAGGCGGCCTGTTGCTGGGTCCTCCCTGTCCACTCATAGATGCCAGACTGACAGGGAGGAAAAATGGGAGCGCTTTTAAAATACCATCCCCAGGGCTGTCAGTGCAGAGTCTGGGAGGAATTTCTGAAAAAAGGATTGTCTGCAAGGTGTTTCTGTGGAGTGCCCTTGGATCTGTACAACTAGGGGTGCAGTAACCCCTCTCATTTACCCTGGATTACAAATACTGCACCTGGTATGCTGTCTGTAATGAGTTGCTGTGGAGTGCCCTTGGATCTGTACAAATAGGGGTGCACTAACCCCTCTCATTTACCCTGGATTACAAATACTGCACCTGGTATGCTGTCTGTAATGAATTGCTGTGGAGTGCCCTTGGAACTGTACAAATAGGGGTGCAGTAACCCCTCTCATTTACCCTGGATTACAAATACTGCACCTGGTATGCTGTCTGTAATGAGTTGCTGTGAAGTGCCCTTGGAGCTGTAAACATAAGGATGTTATAACTTTTATGTTTGCCCTGGATTACAATTACCAGACTTCACATTAACCCGGAAGGCTGCCTGTCCAATCTGCCAGGAGAGGTGCTCTGATGCTGGTTGTGAGTCCCTGGAGGAAGCTGGCCTGGGGATTTGCATAGAGGACCCTGCTTTGGAATAAGCCCCCTCTGAAATAAGGACTGCCTTCCTAAGTGCCTGTTATCAGGAGGAGCCGCATTTGGAAATCTGCGCATACTGGGAGAGAAGAGGAGCTGCCTTGCAAGTAGGTCTCATCGCTCCATTGTCGCAGATAAAGCCCCAGCTGAGGAAATGGTCCCGCCAGCGACAAAAACCCTGTTGGCACCCACATGGGCAGAAGAAAAGACAGCCCCAGAGGAAGAGTGCTTCAGGACCCCTGTACTGCTGCGTGTGTTTGCTGGACAGAGCCCCTGTGGAAAGGGATTTTGCAGCTGTTGGTCCTTGTAAAATACCTGCTGGAGGTCTGCAGCTGGAAGCTCTGGTGCGGTGCTGTGCATCCCAGAGTTTCCCTGGACATCGTGGGAGGCTGAACAGCCACTGCCAGGGGTGAGATCATACCAGAACCTCCCTATACTCTGTCCCTGCACAGTCCTATATTCCCTCCATTAAGGCCCTGCCCCTCTGTACACCTATCCTATCTGGGTCCCCTGGGTCAATTGCATTATCCTTTACCTTGTGGATAACCATGATTAGGCTGGGAGACTAGGTTTTGTGTATAAGCTGGGACCGGGGGTTAGTCTCCCACACAACTGGGTGTAGAAAGGGGTCATTGTGTCTTAAATTAAGTAAAGTGTGTGTGTAATGTAGAAATAGGGGGGAAGTAAAAGGTCACCCCTCTTTTCCCCAGGTATTGTATTGGTGGTCATTTTCTTTCCTGTGAACCTCTGGCTCATGTCCAGGAGGGGACGTGACTTATGGGTGTTGGCTCATGTCCGATGCCACTGTGGGTTGTCCTATGATTATTTTTAAACTAAATGCAATGCTATTGATGTGTATTTGCCTCTGTTTAGTGTTGGCCATTTGTGTCAATTAAGTGGTTGATAGTGGCTATCCATAGCCCTTTATCTGTTATAATACTCTGTAAAGCTGTTCACTGCTCGCTGGTTATTATTGTCAATGCTGATTAATATTTTGCTTGCATGAAATGTTAGAATATTTACTGGTACTGGTGTTAATGCAAATTGTCTCTTATACACTGTTTGGCTCGGTATCCATTTCAAAGTCCATTCATGCTGATGTAATGTATATTACTTGTGATGTCATCTCATTAGCAAAAGGTGCATGTTTACTGTGAATCTGTTACCTTGTCAATTTCTGTGGTGTAATGTACATTACTTGTTTATTTAGCCCTGTGTAACCCCGGCTGGCAATTCTGGTGATAGTAATTTGTGGCATAGGCATTTAGGAAGACTGTTGTCCTTATTTTTTTGTCTCAAGGCCCAAAAACTGTGTTACATTATTGCAGCCGGTGAACTACTGCTATCAGCATAGCCTCAGTGTTGTCCTTATTTTTCTCAAGGCCCAAAAACTGTTACATTATTGCTGCCGGAAAACTACTGCTATCAGCATAGCCTCAGTGTTGTCCTTATTTTTCTCAAGGCCCAAAAACTGTGTTACATTATTGCTGCCGGTGAACTACTGCTATCAGCATAGCCTCAGTGTTGTCCTTATCTTTCTCAAGGCCCAAAAACTGTGTTACAATATTGCTGCCGGTGAACTACTGCTATCAGCATAGCCTCAGTGTTGTCCTTATTTTTCTCAAGGCTCAGAGACTGTGTTACATTATTGCTGCCGGTGAACTACTGCTATCAGCATAGCCTCAGTGTTGTCCTTATTTTTCTCAAGGCTCAGAGACTGTGTTACATTATTGCTGCCGGAGAACTACTGCTACCAGCATAGCCTCAGTGTGATCCTTATTTTCTCAAGGCTCAAGGACTGTGTTACATTATTGCAAGTTGCCGGTGAACTACTGCTACCAGCATAGCCTCAGTTGTCCCTATTTTCTCAAGGATCAAAGAGTGTGTTAAATTATTGCAAAATTGCCGGTCAATTACTGCTAACTGCATAAACTGTTAGCCGTTTTCAGCTGGAGAAATACAAGTTCAAGCTTGGCCTGCATGTGTTTTCCCACGTTTTTAGCAAAAGTTGAAGCATTAGCACGGACTGTATATCAAAGCTATAGCCAGCTGGTGCATTACTGACCCAAACTCGACCTGCAGGTTTAAAGTGCTGTTCTTTCTTTTGCTTGGAGTTAAAGTAAAGTCTGCAGATACTGTGGTTCTTGTTGTTTACACTTGCTTGCCAGCCGGTAGAGGACGGGGAGGTAATAAATAAATACCTTGACATTGAAAAGTGAAAAATGTAATCAAATATGTGAATGGTAAACATTTCCTGTGTTAATTGTTAATCTTTGTCTGGTTACAATAAAATTGCGTTGCACCTTCCCTCCTGACTGGTCATTGTGTCTGCAAAAGGGGAACACAGGCTTGCCTCTCTGTCACGGTGTGTCTTATCTTAGCGAAGGGGAAATTGGCCACCTAAGCATTTCTAAACACACCTGAACCCGATGCTAGTGGTGCACCAGTCAGTACATCACATGTACTACTCCTAGATTTGGTTTTAATTTCTCTTGGTACAAAGATATATTTTTCTGAAGGGGGCAATTACTGACCTGGCAGAGCACAGGACTCGCTGCCATTGTTCAAAATAATCAAATAGAAGATAATCTTCTATATGTTTACCTATTGTAAAACTGGATGGTATGTACTGGGCCTCCATCAGGGGGATATGAGGTTACCCCAGGATGGGGCCAGGACTAGCCAATGATCCTGGGGCCAGGAGTGCAAGGGAACCATAGCCACATCCCCTCATCCTTACAGTGTGTAATGAGTGACACTACCTCCCATGGGCATCTTAAGAGAGGAGGGGGCCCATGTGCACTTCCCGTGCGGGGCCCCCTCTTCTCTCCCCGGTGGCTAGCAGCCGACTGACCAGCCACCGGAGCATTAGTAGACTCCGGGCACTAGAGTGTGCCCGGAGTCTACTGTGCATGCACAGAACACCGGAAAAATGGCTGCGGCATCCATTTTCCAGTTTTCTGAGCAGTGCCGACACCCGACGCGGGACCACGGACAGGTAAGTTTTAAAAAATATGGGTGCATGGTGTGCTATGTGGGGCCCCTTGGACCCGGGGGCCCGTGTGCCCCGCACACACTGCACCCATTATAGATATGCCACTGCTACTGCCACTCCCCAAGCCCAGTACTGGGTTCTCATCTCATGTGGTACTGTGTATGTATCAGCATAACATTTAAGGGGAAATTTAATAAAGCTTGGAGAGAGATAAAATTGTGAGAGATAAAGCACCAACCAATCTGCTCCTAACGGTCATGTTACAGGCTGTGTTTGGCAGTTAGGAGATGATTGCTTGGTACATTATCTCTCACAATTTTATCTCTCTCCAAGCTTTATTAAATCTCGCCCATAGGGGTAAATTTACTAAGAATCGAGTTTGGTCGAGTTTTTTCGTTTTTAAACTCACTTTGCTTCACCAAAATTGGGGTGAGTTTTCCATTTTAAAACTAGCAAATTTACTAAGAAGTGAGTTTAGCTGAAAGTGAGTTTTTCGATGGTGAAGCAGAATGAGTTTTTTTCCTCAAAATTGCGAGTTTAGATAAGAGTTTAGATGAGATTACTTACCTGAGATTGCAGTGTTTTCTGCAACACTCACCCAGGCAAGCAGCCTGCACATATCAGTAAGATATGTGTAAGCTGCTTGTGTGGTCTACCTGTAAAAAAACAGGTTAAATGTTTTTTTTGAAAAAATTTGCGTACGGTCCCCCACCCAAAAGCCTAACCAGCCCCGGACTTGCCAGCCATCCTGGTTCCTAAAATTATGGGGAACAAAATGAGTAGGGTTCCACCGTAATTTAGGAACCAGCACCTGGCTGCAGGGCCAGTTCTGGTTTTATTTATAGGGGGGAAAAATTGCGTAGGGGTCCCCATTTAATTAAAACCGGCACCGGGCCCAAAACAGCCGGGCTGTAATGCCACAGCCCGAAGACCCTATTACCGGGGCTCTGTGGCCAAAGCATTATCAGCCCAAGCTGCTCAGACCAAGCTGGGGATCTCAGGGAAAGTGGGGACCCCCAAACAAAGGGTTCCCCTCTCCCGAACCCCAGGCTTGGCCTGAAACCCAGGGCTCTTCCCCACACCCCTGGGCTGTGGGTACGGGGCAATAAAGTGAAGAATAGATGTAAACTATTGTATTTTACAGTGGGACTACATGTGCCAGCATGTCTGCCCTTCGAACAAACAAACAAAAATGGAAGCTGCTCAATCAATATAGCAGTAGATAAAGGAGGGGGGTTTAACCCCCTATTGTTCCTCAGCACACTGAATAATACTTGCAACAATATATGAAGACTATATGGTCATAGAAATTCAGAGATATTGGTTGCATGCAGTTGCAAATACATGGGAAGCTGCTAGGCCACTTCACGGCTTCTCTGTCACTAGCAGTCCCTAACATTAAGGGGTTCACGTCCGGGGCACAGTGCACCCTGAAAAACGTATAGCCCAGGACCCCCTCAGGGCATCACACAAAAAATGGAAAAAGAGTGACAGCGCAGTGAAAAGTATAGATGTATAAGACTAACTAATAACTGTTGAAAAAAGGGGTTAAAATATATGTGAACTATTACATGAATAAAATACAAACATAACAGGTGATGTGAAAAGCAACTATGTGTATTAAGACACTTGTGGAAATACAAGTGCCAGCAGGCAGCCAGCACCCGTACCCCCACTGTAAAATAAATAGTTATAAAAAAACATAACACAAACACCGTGATAACTAAATTTTATTACATACACCTACCCACTCACACATACTTATCTGCTGCCAGGTGATCACGTCCCGTTTCCAAATAGAATTCCGTTTGGAGTAACCTGCAATAAAGATCCTATACTCACCTCCTCCATTGCGCTGGTCTCCTTAGCATCCAGGGGGTTCTTTGCAAAACGGACACCCGAACCATTTACTAAGCTAACCTGCTCCCGACTGATCAGTGAGCCAATCAGCGTCCGCTAATTGTAGAGCAGCCGCTGATTGGCTCCGGCTTCTGACAGTTCCCACGTGGGCTGGTCAGTGAGTCAGGAGCCAGAGTCAATCAGTGTCCTCTCTGGCTGCTGGCTCCTGACTCGCTGATCAGTCGGGAGCTGGTTAGCCCTATAGGTGGTCACACACATGCAGCGCTAACCTTAGTAAATGGTTCGGGTGTCTGTTTTTTTTTTTTTTTGCAAAGACCCCCCTGGATGCTACGGAGACCAGCGCGATGGAGGAGGTGAGTATAGGATCTTTATTGCAGGTGCTCCAAATGAGATTCTACTTGGAGAAGGGGACATGAGCACCTGGCAGCAGGTAAGTATGTGTGAGGGGGTAGGTGTATATAATAAACTTTTACTTGTCACGGTGTGCGTGTTATGTTTTTTTAAACTATTTATTTTACAGTGGGGGTACAGGTGCCGGCTGCCTGCTGGCACTTGTAGTTCCACAAATGCCAAAGGGTAGGCATGCTGGCACCCATAGTCCCACTGGAAAATACAATAGTTTACATCTATTCTTCACTTTATTACCCCCGTACCCAAAGCCCAGGGGTGCGGGGAAAAGCCCGGGGCTTCAGACCAAGCCTGGGGTTGAGGAGAGGGGGGACCCCTCTTTTGGGGGGTCCCCACTTCCCCTGAGATCCCCAGCTTGGCCTGAGCAGCTTGGGATGATAATGCTTTGGCCACAGAGCCCCGGTAATAGGGTCTCCGGGCTGTGGAATTACAGTCTGGCCGTTTTGGGTTTGGTTCTGGTTTTAATTATATGGGGACCTCTACGCAATTCTTTGCCCCCTATAATTAAAACCAGGACTGGCCCTGCAGCCAGGTGCTGGTTCCTAAATTATGGTGGAACCCTACTCATTTTGTTCACCGTACCTTTAGGAACCAGGACTGGCTAGTAATTTCGGGGCTGGTTAAGCTTTAGAGGGAGGAGCCTACTTCAATTTAAAAAAAAAAAAAAAAAATTAACCCGTTTTCTTACAAGTAGACCACACAAGCAGCTTACACATATCTCACCGATATGTGCAGGCTGCTTGCCTGGGTGAGTGTTGCAGAGAGAAAACACTGCAATCTCGGGTAAGTAATCGGGTAAAGGGGGGGACCCTACGTCATTTTTGTAAGACAAAAGCCACTTTATATTAGGTATACAGGCAGAAACATACACAAATCACACTGATCTGTGTATGTTTCTGCCAAACTTGCAGCTCAGCAGGTGAGGATTTAGAACTTCTATTTCACAGTGAGTTTGCTACAATCTCACACGAGATTGGAAACTCGATTTTTAGTAAATTTGCGAGTTGCAACTTTTTCATGTAAAGTACTTCCTAATTTGGCCGATGGTGAGTTTTTTCGAGTTTGCAATCTCACATGAGTTTTAACAGTGAAAAAACAAAACTCACTTCCAAACTCACGTGAGTTTGTCTTTAGTAAATTTGCGAGATGAAAAACATGCCTAAACTCACGTGAGTTTGCAAACTCACACAAACTCGAATCTTAGTAAATTGACCCCTTATTGTTACGAGGGATGAGAATCCAGCATGGGCATATTTATTCAAAACAAACTAATGCACCATGACAGATAAATCAAGATTCCTAATCAATTGATTATGAGTTAATTGTCCTGTTACAAGCAATGGTTAATACAGAGGTATACAATCTGGGATTTTATACCTTTGCTCAATGGCAACACAAATCAAACATTGTCAAAAGTCTATCAGTAGTCTCTGCACAGTTTCTTGTTTATTAAAATGTATAATTGCATTTAATGTCATCATGTTAATCCGTTTTTAAATTGCAATTATTTTTACCGGTATTATTAAAGTTTTATTCAAATTCATTTTTGTTCTTTCTTTTGTTAAATTGTTCTACTGTTAATGTTCTGCTATTAACAATCTGACGTACAAGGAGACTGTCAGTTACTAAATGTTATTCTATTGTCACATATATATGATTGAAGGCACAGGCGTTCAGAAATAGCAATAAAAGAGATCTCATACATAGCTCTCTCTCAGCCAAATCCGACATGTCTTTATGCATAATAGAAGTCTATGTCAGCTCTGAATAAATTCAACAGGACCAGTCTATTGAATAAGATTCAGCTGTGTTACAGTCCACAATCAATGGCTGATGAATGTAGTTTTATTTAGTGGAAATTTACATTCCATTCCGCCACCTCAATATGCTTGTGTGTAGGGCTGGGAAAAACAAAGTGAATTATGAACAATATGTGCAGCCCATAACAGAAAACTAAATTTGAAAGAAAGTCGTTACTGAGGACGCATGTTGCGTTTTCTATCACTGTGAATGCTATGAAGCGGAGTATATGCAACTGCGGTCAATGCAGAGTACAAATACGAATCGCATTTGCCTTTTTACTCACAGCTGCTGTGCATAACTGTGTGATAACGTGGCCTTCACATGTAGGCAAAGTTCAGAGAGGGCTCTTTGGTGGAATCGTGAGTTATGCAGAGCTGTGCATATGCATAACAATGCAGGTTTTCTGACAGCTCTTTTGCACCATCTAAAGGGATGGTCCAAGTGCTGCTTCATGAGAAGGTTTGGGTATGGGATTTTGACACTCACGTTACCCTTGAGTATATCGACCTCACAAGGCCGGAGCAGGGATCGGCTCTAGGGGCTGGCTAACAGGGCCGTTGCCCAGAGTGCCGGCCCCTAGAAGAAAAAAAAAATCTCAGAAGACAAAAAAAATAAACAGGGCCAGTCATCCCCAGCTAGCCGCCGCATGGAGGCTCCATTTGCTGGGCGCCCGCTGAGATTTGTTGCCAGCGGCACCCGGCTCCCTCCCTGCAGCAGCAGCCGGAAGCCGGAGGTCACACCTGAGCTCCGGCTTCTGGCTCCTACAGAGAGCACTATGGGAGGGACGTCATGATGTCATGACGTCTTTCCCATAGATCCGAGGAGCCGGAACTCACTCCTGAGCTCCGGCTCTTGCAGAGAGCACTATGGGAGGGCTTAAGGTAAGTATTGTGTTTGTATTTTAACTAGGGGTGAGCGGGTTCGGATTTCTGAAATCCGAACCCCCCCGAGCCCCCCAGATCCGAGTCTGATACGAGTCAGGCTCGACTTTTCCCGCCAGACTCGGATCTGAAATCGAGGCAAAACGTCATCATCCCGCCTTCCGAGTCTCGCGGGTTTTGGATCCTATATAAGGTACCCGCGTCGGCGCCATTTTCTCACTCGGCTGTGGACAGTGAAGAGGGAGGGTGAGAGTTAGGGCTGGCTGGTCTGTGTAGTGTAGTATAGTGTAGTGCTGCTGTTGTCCACTACTTCAAAGTCCATAGGGGCTGGCTGTGTTGTGCTGTGTTGCTGTTGTTAATAGGGGCTGTGTCCACTACTTCAAAGTCCATAGGGCCTGGCTGGACTGTGTTGTGCAGTCAGTTCTCCATAGGGGCTGTGTCCACTCCAAAGTCCTGTGCAGTGTCCCAGTCCTAAAGGGGTGCTGTAGTGTTGTCCAGGGGGTGCTCTGTCCATCAGGGGTGCTCCCCCCAAGTGCTAAAAAAAGAATATATTTTCTGTGTTTGTGAATTGTGTGCGCAGTAGCCGCACGTGCATCAACAAAGTAGTGCCAAGTGTGCGCCTGTGTCATAAGTAAAGGGCCGGCTGGCTTGACCGTTAAAGGGTGCTGTAACCCCCAAAGTACACTCCAGTCCAAACCAAAAAAAATAAAAAATGTCTGTGTTTGTGAATTGTGTGCGCAGTAGCCGCACGTGCATCAACAAAGTAGTGCCAAGCGTGCGCCTGTGTCATAAGTAAAGGGCCGGCTGGCTTGACCGTTAAAGGGTGCTGTAACTCCCAAAGTACACTCCAGTCCAAACCAAAAAAATATATATTTTCTGTGTTTGTGAATTGTGTGCGCAGTAGCCGCACGTGCATCAACAAAGTAGTGCCAAGCGTGCACCTGTGTCATAAGTAAAGGGCTGGCTGGCTTGACCATTAAAGGGTGCTGTAACCCCCAAAGTACACTCCAGTCCAAACAAAAAAAAAATTATTTTCTGTGTTTGTGAATTGTGTGCGCAGTAGCCGCACGTGCATCAACAAAGTAGTGCCAAGCGTGCGCCTGTGTCATAAGTAAAGGGCCGGCTGGCTTGACCGTTAAAGGGTGCTGTAACCCCCAAAGTACACTCCAGTCCAAACCAAAAAAAAAATTATTTTCTGTGTTTGTGAATTGTGTGCGCAGTAGCCACACGTGCATCAACAAAGTAGTGCCAAGCGTGCGCCTGTGTCATAAGTAAAGGGCCGGCTGGCTTGACCGTTAAAGGGTGCTGTAACCCCCAAAGTACACTCCAGTCCAAACCCAAAAATAAATTATTTTCTGTGTTTGTGAATTGTGTGCGCAGTAGCCGCACGTGCATCAACAAAGTAGTGCCAAGCGTGCGCCTGTGTCATAAGTAAAGGGCCGGCTGGCTTGACCATTAAAGGGTGCTGTAACCCCCAAAGTACACTCCAGTCCAAACCAAAAAAAAAATTATTTTCTGTGTTTGTGAATTGTGTGCGCAGTAGCCGCACGTGCATCAACAAAGTAGTACCCAGCGTGCGCCTGTGTCATAAGTAAAGGGCCAGCTGGCTTGACCACTAAAGGGTGCTGTAACCCCCAAAGTACACTCCAAACAAAAAAAATATATATTTTCTGTGTTTGTGAATTGTGTGCGCAGTAGCCGCACGTGCATCAACAAAGTAGTGCCAAGCGTGCGCCTGTGTCATAAGTAAAGGGCCGGCTGGCTTGACCGTTAAAGGGTGCTGTAACCCCCAAAGTACACTCCAGTCCAAAACAAAAAAATATATATTTTCTGTGTTTGTGACTTGTGTGCACTGTGGCTGCACGTGCATCAACAAAGGAGCAGCGCGAAGCGTGTGCCTGTGTCCCATAAGTAAAGAGCCGGCTGGCTCATTTCTTAAAGGGTGGTGTAACCCACAAAGTGCACTACTCTCCAGCAAAAATAAAAAAATATTTTCTATGTTTGTGTGCGCTTTAGCCGCACATATATATCAATATAACATAAATGGAGGACCAAATTTTCTCCGATAAAAATAAAATAGGGAAAGATCAAGAACCACTTCCTCCTAGTGCTATTGCTGCTGCTGGGAGTTGTTCATCATCCCAGAGAGGAAGTAGGAACATCACTACTTTTACTAAACAATTGACCATCCAACAGTCCCTAGCGAGGAGGATGAAGTACGACAGCAGTCATTCTGAAGCAAAACGTATAACTGAGGCCTTGACTGCTATGGTGGTGTTAGACGTGCATCCGGTATCCGCCATTAGTGCAGTGGGATTTAGACAATTGATGGAGGTAGTGTGTCCCCGGTTCCAAATCCCGTCTAGATTCCACCTGCATCCTCAAAGCAGCAGCGACAAGCGTGCGTCTGTCTGTTAAAGGGTGGTGACACCCTCAAAGTGTGCTACACAAACAATAAAAATATTGTTCTTTTTTTTTCTGTCTTTGTGAAATGTGTGGGCTGTAGCCACACCTGCATCCTTAAAGCAGCAGCGACAAGAGTGCGTCTGTCTGTTAAAGGGTGGTGACACCCTCAAAGTGTGCTACACAAACAATAAAAATATTGTTCTTTTTTTTTCTGTCTTTGTGAAATGTGTGGGCTGTAGCCGCACCTGCATCCTTAAAGCAGCAGCGACAAGCGTGTGTCTGTCTGTTAAAGGGTGGTGACACCCTCAAAGTGTGCTACACAAACAATAAAAATATTGTTCTTTTTTTTCTGTCTTTGTGAAATGTGTGGGCTGTAGCCGCACCTGCATCCTTAAAGCAGCAGCGACAAGCGTGCGTCTGTCTGTTAAAGGGTGGTGACACCCTCAAAGTGTGCTACACAAACAATAACATTATTGTTCTTTTTTTTCTGTCTTTGTGAATTGTGTGGGCTGTAGCCGCACTTGCATCCTCAAAGCAGCAGCGACAAGCGTGCGTCTGTCTGTTAAAGGGTGGTGTAACCCTCAAAGTGCTCCAAAAAATAAAAAACTATTTTTTTAATGTGTTTGTGACTTGTGTGCGATGTAGCCGCACGTGCATCAACATAGTAGCAGCACCAAGCGTGCGCCTGTGTCATAAGTCAAGGGCTGGTTTGGACATCTGGTCCGGACTGAAGGACGTGCCAACAATTTCTGACAAGTCTACTGTCACTGCATATGATACTGTCCTCAAAGCAGCAGCGACAAGCGTGCATCTGTCTGTTAAAGGGTGGTGACACCCTCAAAGTGTGCTACACAAACAATAAAAATATTGTTCTTTTTTTTCTGTCTTTGTGAATTGTGTGGGCTGTAGCCGCACTTGCATCCTCAAAGCAGCAGCGACAAGCGTGCGTCTGTCTGTTAAAGGGTGGTGACACTCTCAAAGTGCTCCAAAAAATAAAAAACTATTTTTTTAATGTGTTTGTGACTTGTGTGCGATGTAGCCGCACGTGCATCAACATAGTAGCAGCGCCAAGCGTACGCCTGTGTCATAAGTCAAGGGCTGGTTTGGACATCTGGTCCGGACTGAAGGACGTGCCAACAATTTCTGACAAGTCTACTGTCACTGCATATGATACTGTCCTCAAAGCAGCAGCGACAAGCGTGCGTCTGTCTGTTAAAGGGTGGTGACACCCTCAAAGTGTGCTACACAAACAATAAAAATATTGTTCTTTTTTTTCTGTCTTTGTGAATTGTGTGGGCTGTAGCCGCACTTGCATCCTCAAAGCAGCAGTGACAAGCGTGCGTCTGTCTGTTAAAGGGTGGTGTAACTCTCAAAGTGCTCCAAAAAATAAAAAACTATTTTTTTAATGTGTTTGTGACTTGTGTGCGATGTAGCCGCACTTGCATCTTCAAAGCAGCAGCGACAAGCGTGCGTCTGTCTGTTAAAGGGTGGTGACACCCTCAAAGTGTGCTACACAAACAATAAAAATATTCTTCTTCTTTTTTCTGTCTTTGTGAATTGTGTGGGCTGTACCCGCACTTGCATCCTCAAAGCAGCAGCGACAAGCGTGCGTCTGTCTGTTAAAGGATTACATCGGTGACAGCATCCAAGTAGGCTTGTCAGACAGTCCGTACCTGTACTGGCAGGAAAAATAAGCAATTTGGAGGTCCCTGTACAAACTGGCTCTATTTTACCTGAGTTGCCCCCCCTCCAGTGTGTACTCCGAAAGAGTGTTTAGTGCAGCCGGGAACCTTGTCAGCGAAAGGCGTAGGAGGTTGCTTCCACAAAATGTGGAGATGATGTTCATAAAATGAATTATCAACTCTTCCAGGGAGACCAGCCTCCAGAACATACAGAGGGACCTGTGGTTGTGGATTCCAGCGGGGACGAATTAATGCTCTGTGAGGATGAGGATGTACACACTGAAGAGGGTGAGGAATCGGTGGATGAGGAGGATGAGGATGACATCTTGCCTCCGTAGAGCCAGTTTGTGCAGGACAGATTAATTGCCAGCTTGTTTTGTGGGGGCCCAAACGAACCAATCATTTCAGCCACAGTTGTGTGGCAGACCCTGGCGCTGAAATGATTGGTTTGTTAAAGTGTGCATGTCCTGTTTATACAACATAAGGGTGGGTGGGAGGGCCCAAGGACAATTCCATCTTGCATCTCTTTTTTTTCTTTGCATTATGTACAGTTTGGGGCCTAGTTTTTCAAACTGCCATCCTGTCTGCCACTGCAGTTTCACACCTAGATGGGTCACGTGTTTGTGCCGCCCACTCGTGTCGCTTAGCATAGTCATCCAGCTACCTCGGTGCATCCTTTTGGACATAAAAACACTATTGTGAGGTGTGAGGTGTTCAGAATAGACTGGAAATGAGTGGAAATTAAGGTTATTGAGGTTAATAAAAGCATAGGAGCAGAAAAACCTACAAATTCTGTGGTTTTAGCTGTTTTTATGCTTTTTTTCAAAAAAATACAGATCCAAAACACAAAACCCAGAACCCAAAACACGGAAGGGTGGTTTTGGCAAAACCAATCCAGATCCAAAACACGAAGAAAGATCCAGATCCAAAACCAAAACACAAAACACGAAAAGTGGCCGGTGCACACCCCTAATTTTAACTGTATTTTTTTTTTCAGAAGCACCAGCACTGGGGGCAGGACAATATAGGGGGCATTACTACTCGGGGTATTACTATAGGGGGATTACTACTGGGGTCATGACTATAGGGGGGCATTACTACTGGGGGCACTACTAATGGGGGCATTACAACTGTGGGCATTACTAATAGGGGCACTACTAATTGGGGCATTACTAATGGGATCATTACTATAGGGGGCATTACTACTGGGGGCACTACTAATGGGGGCATTACAACTGTGGGCATTACTAATGGGGGCATTACTAATGGGGGCACTACTGTAGGGGGCATTACTACTGGAGGCACTACTATAGGGGGCATTACTACTGGGGGCACTACTAATGGAGGCATTACTACTGTGGGCCCTACTATCGGGGCATTACAACTGGGGGCATTACAACTGGGGCATTACTACTGTGGGCATTACCAATGGGGCATTACCACTGCGGGCACTACTAATGAGGGCACTGAATGGGGGGCACCACTACCGGGGCCATTGTGTAAGGGGCACCATTGCTCTGAGCATTGTATAAGGGACACTACTACTGTGGGCCTGGTGTATGAGGGGCACCAATTTGGGCATTGTGTAAATGGGGAACTGTGTGTCATAACATGAATAAGGGACTGCTGTGTGTCGTAATTTGAATTGGGAATAATGTATTATAAAGGGAATTACTGTGTGTGGCACAATGTATTATACAGGGCATTACTGCGTGTGGCATAATGTATTATACAGTACATTACTGCATGTGGCATAATGTGTTATAAAGGGCATTACTGCCTGTGTGGCATAATGTGTTATAAAGGCCATTACTGCATGTGGCATAATGTGTTATAAAGGGCAATACTGCATGTGGCATAATGTGTTATAAAGGGCATTACTGCATGTGGCATAATGTGTTATAAAGGGCATTACTGCGTGTGGCATAATCTGTTATAAAGGGCATTACTGCATGTGGCATAATGTGTTATAAAGGGCATTACTGCGTGTGGCATAATGTGTTATAAAGGGCATTACTGCGTGTGGCATAATGTGTTATAAAGGGCATTACTGCATGTGGCATAATGTGTTATAAAGGGCATTACTGTGTGTGGCATAATGTGTTATAAAGGGCATTACTGCATGTGGCATAATGTGTTATAAAGGCCATTACTGTGTGTGGCATAATGTGTTATAAAGGGCATTACTGCATGTGGCATAATGTGTTATAAAGGGAATTACTGCATGTGGCATAATGTGTTATAAAGGACATTACTGTGTAAGACATACTGTGTAAGGCGCAATTATTCGCCACGAGGGGAGACCTTGGGGGAAGCCCAGCACGTTCGTAAGTGCTGGGCACGCTCCACAGTGTGATGAATTGGGGGTTTTCCGCAAAGACACACCCCTTTCCGGAAGCGGGCGCGCTTTCAGCGCACTCAGAGGAATCCCATCTGCAAAAAGTTATTTCTTTATTTTGGGGAGGGGGGGGCACAACTGGGAACTTTCGCCCTGAGCTCCACAATGTCTAGAACCGGCCCTGGATCCCAACATGGGTGTAATATTACTTAGAACATTTCAGGTATTTTCTAAATGTAACCAATTCCAAAAAGCATCATGTTTAAAGTTCTTACACCTATATGGGAAAAATGCTCTAAGTAGCATTCCACCTATAACAGGATGCCAATGCCGGCATTGTGAGTTCAACATACTCAGGGGTAAAATAGTAAGTGTGGACTTCCTGTCGGTATAGCCCATGAAACATCATGTATGGATATCTCTGCATATGGATAAATAGTTCCATGTTTGCAATGTGGGAGCAATGATGGTTGACTTGCAGTTAATTCTGCATCAGCACCTATGTCTGTACATTTAATTTTCATCTTTCTGATTACAGGAGGAAATAATGAGAGACATTTCTAAACTAGCATTGTGCAACAATAGGGCAATTCCAAACCCTCCAAAGCAATGATGTGTGTTTGACGTTACAATAACCTAAATCTAATAATTCCTGTAATACTTCTATAGTATATACCAGCACTCTATCTGAAGCCCATGCTGGCCACCATGACTGGTTGGGACTAGGGGAAAAATGCTATTAGTTTCTTGTAGAGATGAGCGGGTCTGGTTCTCTGAGAACCGGACCCACCTGAACATCCTGATTCCGAGCCAGATCTGAGTCAGGCTTGGATCTTCCCACCTGACTTGGATCCAATGAAAAACATCATTAATCCTGCGTCGGATTCTCGTGGGTTTTGGACTGCATATAAGTCCCTCCCCGTGGTAATCGGCACAATATGCTTGCTGGGTCCGTCCAGGGTCTGTGTGCTGAGTCCATCCAGGATCTGTGTGCTGAGTCCATCCAGGGGCTGTAAAAAAAAGTCAAGAAAAGTTTTAAAAAATAAGATTTTTTTTTTTTTTTAAAGTAGTTTTTTTTTGTGCTGTACCCCAGTGTATCCATATAAGCACTGTGGCTCTGCAGGCCATGCCCCAGTGTATCCATATAAGCACTGTGATGCTGCAGGCCTTATCCCCCAGTGTATCCATATAAGTATTGTGACACTGTAGTCCGTACCCCAGTGTACCGTATCCAAATAAGCACTGTGATGCTGCAGGCCTTATCCCCCAGTGTATCCATATAACTACTGTGACACTGCAGTCCGTACCCCAGTGTACCCTATCCATATAAGCACTGTGACGCTGCAGTCCTTATCCCCAGTGTATCCATATAAGCACTGTGACGCTAGAGGCCATACCCCAGTGTATCCATATAAGTACTGTGACGCTGCAGGCCTTATCCCCCAGTGTATCCATATAAGCACTGTGACGCTGCAGGCCGTACCCCCAGTGTATCATATAAGAACTGTGGCGCTGCAGGCGTTCCCCAGTGTATCCATATAAGTACTGTGCGCTGTTTGAGGCAGTGCTTGCTGTCTTTTTGCGTAAATGACAAACATTTTTAAAGTTTATTAAACTGCCATCCTGTCTGCCACTGCAGTGCCACTCCTGTTTCCTAGAGGTGCCATGCTGGAAGTTGCACCGCCACAGCCGCTGAAATCTTCTACATGTGGTTGATGAATCCCAAAAATTTCCAGAAATTGTTATGGCCATAGACAGCATCTCCTGCATGCCACTTTCATATTTAAAAAAAAAATCAGAACCAGCAAGTTGATTGGGTGGGGAAAACATGGTAGATTTTCAAATTTATCCAGTTTTTTAATTGCTCCTCCCCCCCACCCACTGCAACCGTTTCCCCCCGAACCCTGGTGAATTGATAGGCTGGTATATTAACGGTTCAGCTAAATAAACACCTGCCTCCTTTGTATGTAGGTGACTCTAAGTGGAATAACCAGATAAAGTAGATAGTGAGTGTGATGCGAGAGACCAGAAGAGCAGCAGCACTGAGCATCTTCCTGTCAGGATGTGAGCAATAATGTGCAAATACTTTTAATACAAATATTAGTTGTGTATATTGGTCAGATACATACATATTTACATAGTACATACCAGGCATAAACAGGCTGAGGTAACCTGAGACACTCCACTTGTTGTTGACAAACAACCTCCAGCAGGCCCGGCAAACAGCACAGATGCTGGGAGTTGTATTTCAGCCCGAGAGCTACAGGCTGCTTTCCTCTGATGTAAACAGCAAGTCTTGGTCCCATTATCCCCAACAGCCTACCTGAACACAAAGTAAATGTCTGTTTATGGTGTGTACTATTTAGCACCTTCACAAGAAAGGCCACCACATTTTTATTAGATGTATAAAAAATATACAGCGTATATGGGCTGAATCAATATTCAATCAAGATGTGGCTGCCCTCACTGTGTGTTAGCGACAGGTGCTCTGTAGATGTCACTCAGGTGATCAGGTTTAGGTGATTGGTTCATATGGGATTGGACACAAGTGGGCTTCAGTGAGCCTGCTCCCATATACACTCTAAGCATCTCTGTGCAATGGTGCAGACACTGCATAATATCTTCTGACAAACTCTCCACACTCAAATCTCAAACCTTCTCCAGATCAAAGACATCTTTCAGTAACTGAAGAACTTGATCCTACATTGATCCTCCCTCATAAATTTTCTTCAGAATCAAAAACTTAAAATACATTTACAAACGAACATAAATATTAAATAGGTCTTCGAGATCTGTGCCTGAAATCTATTGTATTAGGTAACAGCTACAATATAGTATGGCATTTTAATAAACTATACGACCCCATAGAGAAACCATGAATGTTTTAATTAATCAAGAACTTTATCAGTGGCCCGAAGGAGATGGAGTATGTTTATGGAGTATTGAAATAAGGAGAAGAGTACCAGCGCTCACTGAAAATGGGGGGAGGGAGTTGGCAGCAGATTCTAGTTGAGAGGTCCCAGGTTACTCCTTATTGTGCATAAATATTAAATAGGTCTTAGAGATCTGCGCTTGAAATCTATTGTATTAGGTAACAGTTATAATATACCTGTATGGTATGTCTGTGTATAGTAACTGTACTGATAGGACCAGTAAGTTCTACCAGTGAACAATAAGAGGACCTGAACTCTATATAATGATAGAGGGAATAAAGATAATTAATAAGGAAAATAATAAGCAGGTGCAAAAATGATGATAAAAACCCTTTTTATTCTAAGACACAATGCTTAAAAAAGTGTGGGGGGTGGAGTTAGGAGGACTTGTGTGATATATGGTAAAAGGGGTATGGCTATCCAAATTTTAATGTGGGATGTAGATTGGGGTTGGGGGTATTAAAGGGAGTGACCAGAGGTAGGCGTCCCTCACCTCCGGTGTTAGCAAGCCACAAGTCAGTTTGCGTTATATGCCAATCAATGTTACTGTTAATGTCCTGGTGAGGCCTCACCTGTCTTCTGCTCTCTTTCCGTTGTTCCTCTTGGCCCTCCGATGTCTGGACTCTATTGCTTTGAGTGCTGGCTATGCACTCACTTCCATGGTCCCTGCAGTGCTAATCTCTGTACCCGCGGCCACTGAGGTCACACAGCCCATGAGGCTGTGGGTCCCAGACAGCTGTGCGCTCGACTCACCGGACTTCTGCGATGTGTGATGGGAGCATGGCCATGACCTCTAGTTGCTGCAGTCTCACGGGATTCACGTGGTCTGTGAAGTTGTGATTGCCCGAGGCAAGGCTTCGCTGTGCTCACCAAAGTGGCTAGACTGGAAAGTCTCAAAAGTCCAAGGGATAAACAGGCTGCAGGATGCTCTCTGTTCACAGTATCTCAATGTGTATCGGCCGAATGGGCCTTCCTCAGGGAGTTATATGGGTGCCATCTTGAGAATGGGCATATATAGGGGTATAATGTGTGACATCACAGTGGGTGAGTTATGGTTACCATAGTGAATGCCGGTGGCTTGGTCTCCATGATATTTTCTGGTGTGAGAAAGGGGAGAACGGGTTGGATCAGCCTGTTATATAAATGAGGGTTAAAAATGTTACTTATAACAAGTATTGAATGTGCTTAACTGGAGTAGGTCAGCCATGCCTGTTGGATCTAAAAAGTTACCCACCCAGGACATTGCCTCCCAGGACATTAACAATAACAATGACTGGCATATAATGCAAACTGACTTGGGGCCAGCTAACACCAGAGGTGAGGGACGCATACCTCTGGTCAGTCTCCCTTTAATTCCCCCAGCCCCAATGTACATCCCACACTAACATTTGGATAGCCAGACCCCTTTTACCATATATCACACCAGCACTCCTAACTCCCCCCCCATTTTAAGCATTGTGTCTTAGAATAAAAAGGGTTCTTATCACCATTTTTGCATCTGCTTATCATTTTCCTTATTACTTATCTTTAATTAGCTCTATCATTACATAGAGTTCAGGTCCTCTTATTGTTCACTGGTAGAACATACTGGTCCTGTCAGTATAGTTACTACACACACATACCATATAGGTATATTATAACTGTTACCTAATACAATAGATTTCAAGCACAAAGCTCTAAGACCTATTTAATATTTATGCACAATAAGGAGTAACCTGGGACCTCTCAACTACAATCTGCTGCCAACTCCCTCCCCCCGTTTTCAGTGAGCGCTGGTACTCTTCTCCTTATTTCAATACTCCATAAACATACTCCATCTCCTTCGGGCTACTGATCTAGTTCTTGATTAATTAAAACAATCTTGGTTTCTCAATGGGGTCATATAGTTTCTTAAAATGCCATACTGTCTGGAAATAAATGTTAATGAGGTTAATAATGCTGTAGGAACAAAAACAAATCTAAATTACATTATTTTAGCTGTTTTTATGATTTTTTTAGAACAAAATACAGATCCAAAACCAAAACACGCAAGTGTGGTTTTGGAAAACCAAATCCAGATCCAATACATGAAGGAGATACTGATCCAAAACCAAAACCAGCAAAAATGGCTGGTGCACATCTCTAGTTTCTTGCCATATTGTGCAACCTAATGCCACATACAGTACAAAGGCAGAAAATAATAATAATGTTGCTGTCTTTTCTAGAAGCATATACAGTAGCAGCTCATATGAACAACAATCACTTGTTTTTGAAAAGAGCAGTAATAGGTATCAATAGCATGCATGATATACATTACGTCACAGCTATTTGCTTAGCCCAGCTTATGAATTTAATTTATAGACTCCATAGTGTAATAGTTACAGCAGTGCTAAATGACTAAGTAATGTGATATGAAATCAGATGCACAGTATTGAACTGTTAACCACAGACAGAATTCAAGGATGAGGTCAAGGGATGGCATTGTTCAAGGAGAATGAAGACCCAGAGTAGGAGCATTTCTAGAGAGGAGGGAGCCCGTGTGCAGTCTCTGACACTGGCCCCCTCCTCTCTGTCCGGTGGCTGGCAGCGCACTGAGCTGTGCACGGCCAACACCAGAGTTATAGACTCTGGGCACTAGAGTGCGCCCAGAGTCTATAGAGCATGCACAGGTCACTGGGAAAATGGCCACAGCGGCCATTCTCTAATCGTTTTTACAGCGCCGGACCCCCGCGCCGCCGTGGGACTCCGGAGAGGTAAGTAATACTACGGGTGCAGGAAGTGCACGTGCGGGGCCCCCCTGGACCCAGGGACCCGTGTGCCCCGCACACCCTGCACCCATTATAGATATGCCACTGAACCAGAGAGACAAGCATCAGAGCAGGCAGAATTCAGGGAAGATGAGGGACACAGAAAGGCTCACAGCACAGATACCTGTTAACCTGTAACTGAGCAGGATATATGGCCCTGATTCAGAGCCGCTCATAAGCGGCCGCTCGTTCGTTCTGACCGATGTTCGCACATCTGCGCATGCGTACGGATTTTAATACGCATGCGCGAACCAGTCAGTGCGGCCAAAAATCGTTTGTTCGCTATATAGCGAATGCCTGCTATTTTGAGTGACAGAAGGAGGCGTATGTAGGTGGTAACAGGGGAAGGTGCTTGAAAACGGGGGTGTGGAATTCGACCGCAGGCGTGCTTAAATGTCAAAACGGGCGTTTTAAGGGAGTTCATAAGTAATACAGCAGCGTCATTGACCATGTCACTTGGTTTTTTTTTACTCAGAACTGCTCGCAAAATAGCGGTTGAAAAAACCAGCCACAAGAATAGCGAGCAGTTCATACGCTGTTCCATGTACTCAATTAATCTAATAAATAGCAGACATGACGTATGGTGCAAACGGCAAGGGGGCGTATTTTTCAAAATTACAACCGGAAGTTTTGCTCGCTCGTTCAGACTTAGAGGCGTGAATAGACCGCAATTAGCGAACGGTTCATTTGAATAGCCACCCCTTGTTTTAGAACGAACTACCGCAAATAGCGAGCGGCTCTGAATGAGAGCCTATGTGCAGAACATAACATCAATGTACATTACCTGGCCACAGCTTACAGCCACACTGCAATAAAGTGCATGTACAGCTATGGCCTGGGACTTCAGTAAGAGTGCCCCAGGTCTAGCCAGTAGAGAAGGAGCCAGGGGTCAAATGTAATAGGGTGAGAGTTTAGAAAATGTGAGAGTTTAGCAGTAACACTCTCACACTAATACACTTTTGAGTTGTATTTTCAAAAAAGGAAACACCTGGATGAGAATTTAAATCTTGAGAGTTTTTTAAGTCTGAAAAACATACAAGTTTACATGTTCTGTGACTTTATTACATTGAGTTTTCTCTCACATTTTGTAATCTCTCACCCTATTACATTTGGCCCCAGGTTTCTGTTCCTGGCTTAGTTCTAAGTCCTCTTCCAGCACTGCTGAGAGACATGCTTTACTGAATTCCCAATTACACTGTACATGACTTGCTGTAGAGAAATTGTAGTCTGCAGTCCAGTATTCCCTTTATCAAAGATACTGGAAGTAGAGCTGCATTTCACAATCCCTCTTTGAGCATTTTAACTATATATCTGCTAGTTGTCAGGAGGTCAACCTATCAAACCTTTTTGCGAATGTTTGTGCCCCAGGTTAAACCTGCATTCTCTTTATGGGAGCCTCTTTTCCCTTAGAGCAATATAAGCTCACCTGCACACTGCTATCCGCAGGACTTCTAAAATATTGGTGTTTATTTCACAGGTAAGAAAATAGAAAAGAAATAAGGGTCAAGATCCAGGCCAGGGTGTCTGGTCAGAAAAAAATGCATGTGAGTAAACTCTAAATAATATTCCAAGAGACCAGAACTCTCCGTCGAGTAGTGGAACTAATCTTTAGGGGTATATTTACTAATGGTCAATTTTAAGAAATGTAAAATCGATGAAAATCGATGTTGAGTTTCAGAGCCGAAATCACATATTAACTAATACTAAAAAAAACAAATAAAAAATTGTCTATTATACCACTTTCACACATTATACAACAGCCTGGGTTTTTTGCTGTGTACGCGCATCGACTTGAGGTTTTTGCTTTATGTGAATAGAAACGACCCGGGTCGAAGTCCCCGGTCCACGAACCTGTTCTGTACCATATGGAGACGCAGCATTGGATCAGTTATGTGACAATTGGATATAGAGATGTGCAGGTCTGGATTTCTGAAGTCTGAACACCCCCGAGTTTAGGGTTTCTAAATAGTACCGGGTGAAGGTTCTGATTTACTTTGTGACCCGGTTTGAACAGAGTCCCTGTTTCGATCTGTTGCCGACTTTAAAAATCAAACTCAGGTTTTGGATTCTGACATTTTAGCTGTATTTGATCGATTATTATAACTTTTGATTGATTTTTATCGACTTTTATCAGAATCCAAAACCAAAGCGAAAAACACGAAGATGAATCCAGATCTAAAACCAAAACACGGGTGTCTGCGCACATCTCGAATCTGATATCTGAGTAACCCTCAGGTTACACAGGATGTCCGATGTAATCACGCTGCCAAGAAATTTGCATCAGAAGACGCAGACCCTAGCCTAAACATGCCTTGAAAACGAGACCGACACTCCCATTTTTAAGTTAGCAGCCCATCGCCGCCCCCTCTCTGCCCCCAGATGGCATGCTGTGGCTTAGGGGGAACGGCGACCTTTGTCACAGACACCGATCTGCACATGTGCAATACAGATCCTCCTCATACGGAGATCGCAGAACATCAGAGCTATACCTAAAACATCGGGTTTGTGTACAATTCTGGGCCCATAGTTTGTATTGATTGTTTTCTAAGACCTATCCATATACGTCTTATATATATATATATATATATATATAATATATACAATATATATATATATATATATATATACACCCATCTGCATTGTTATTTTTATTTTTTACTACTTGTATGCATTCATGTCTGAATACTTATACGTGCAAACTCATTTTCTTACTTGCATCTACTATATGTGGTTTTGATGAAGATTGCAGGGATACAAAAATTCAGTAACTGTTATTGCTTCATTGCTTGCTCAGCTAACTGTATTTATTCAACAGACACATTATGTAATGGGTAGTGACAAAGGCTCCGTTGACAGAATAGCTGCAGTGCATCTTTTAGACAGGCAATTTTCCCCTATTTTATCTGCACAGAATGTGAATATGGAATCACTGTTTATACTGAATAGACCTTTAAAAAGTATTTTAAAATCTGTAAAACCCTGCATAATAACTAGGGGTGTGCACCGGCCACTTTTCGTGTTTTGTGTTTTGGTTTTGGATCTGGATCTTTCTTCGTGTTTTGGATCTGGATTGGTTTTGCCAAAACCACCCTTCCGTGTTTTGGGTTCTGGGTTTTGTGTTTTGGATCTGTATTTTTTTTAAAAAAAGCATAAAAACAGCTAAAATCACAGAATTTGTAGGTTTTTCTGCTCCTATGCTATTATTAACCTCAATAACCTTAATTTCCACTCATTTCCAGTCTATTCTGAACACCTCACACCTCACAATAGTGTTTTTATGTCCAAAACGTTGCACCGAGGTAGCTGGATGACTATGCTAAGCGACACGAGTGGGCGGCACAAACACGTGACCCATCTAGGCGTGAAACTGCAGTGGCAGACAGGATGGCAGTTTGAAAAACTAGGCCCCAAACTGTACATAATGCAAAGAAAAAAAAGAGGTGCAAGATGGAATTGTCCTTGGGCCCTCCCACCCACCCTTATGTTGTATAAACAGGACATGCACACTTTAACAAACCAATCATTTCAGCGCCAGGGTCTGCCACACAACTGTGGCTGAAATGATTGGTTCGTTTGGGCCCCCACAAAACAAGCTGGCAATTAATGTGTCCCTGCACAAACTGGCTCTATGGAGGCAAGATGTCATCCTCATCCTCCTCATCCACCGATTCCTCACCCTCTTCAGTGTGTACATCCTCATCCTCACAAAGTATTAACTCGTCCCCACTTGAATCCACCACCACAGGTCCCTCTGTACCTTCTGGAGGCTGGTCTCCCTGGAAGAGCTGATAATTCATTTTGATGAACATCATCTTCTCCACATTCTGTGGAAGCAACCTCCTACGCCTTTCGCTGACAAGGTTCCCGGCTGCACTAAATACTCTTTCGGAGTACACACTGGAGGGGGGGCAACTCAGGTAAAATAGAGCCAGTTTGTACAGGGGCCTCCAAATTGCCTCTTTTTCCTGCCAGTACAGGTATGGACTGTCTGCCATGCCTACTTGGATGCTGTCACCGATGTAATCCTCCACCATTCTGTCAATGGTGACAGTATCATATGCAGTGACAGTAGACATGTCAGAAATTGTTGCCAGGTCCTTCAGTCCGGACCAGATGTCCAAACTTGGTCCTGCCTGCCCTGCATCACCGCCAGCGGGTTGCTTAGGATACCTAAGTTTTTTCCTGGCAGCCCCAGTTGCAGGAGAAAATGAAGAAGGAGCCGTTGACGTGTCACGTTCCGCTTCAGCTGACAGTGTGTTCACCAGCAGGTCTTTGCACCTCTGCAGGCTTGTGTCGGCCGGAAAGAGAGACACCACATAGGCTTTAAACCTAGGATCGAGCACGGTGGCCAAAACGTAGTGGTCTGATTTCAACAGATTGACCACCCTGGAATCCTGGCAAAGCGAATGAAGGGCTTCATCCACAAGTCCCACATGCCGAGCGGAATCGCTCCGTCTTAGCTCCTCCTTCACTTTCTCCAGCTGCTTCTGCAAAAGCCTGATGAGGGGAATGACCTGACTCAAGCTGGCAGTGTCTGAACTGACTTCACGTGTGGCAAGTTCGAAGGGCTGGAGAACCTTGCACAACACGGAAATCATTCTCCACTGCGCTTGAGTCAGGTGCATACCCCCTCCTTTGCCTATGTCATAGGTGGATGTATAGGCTTGTATGGCCTTTTGCTGCTCCTCCATCCTCTGAAGCATATAGAGGGTTGAGTTCCACCGCGTCACAACCTCTTGCTTCAGGTGATGGCGGGGCAGGTTCAAGAGTGTTTGCTGGCGCTCCAGTCTTCGGCACGCAGTCGCTGAATGGCGAAAGTGGTCAGAAATTTTTCGGGCCACCCAAAGCGTCTCCTGCACGCCCCTGTCGCTTTTCAGAAAATTCTGCACCACCAAGTTTATTGTGTGAGCAAAACATGGGACGTGCTGGAATTTGCCCAGATGTAATGCCCGCACAATATTGGTGGCGTTGTCAGATATCACAAATCCCCAGGAGAGTCTAAGTGGGGTAAGCCACTGGGTGATGATTTCCCTCAGTTTCTCTAAGAGGTTGTCGGCGGTGTGCCTCTTACTGAAACCGGTGATACACAGCGTAGCCTGCCTTGTAACGAGCTGGCATTTCTGAGATGCTGCTACTGGTGACGCTGCTGCTGTTGCTGCGTAAGGTGATACATCTACCCAGTGGGCTGTCACAGTCATATAGTCCTTAGTCTGCCCTGTTCCACTTGTCCACATGTCCGTGGTTAAGTGGACATTGTGTACAACGGCATTTTTCAGGACACTGAGGACACTTTTTCTGACGTTTCTGTACAGTCTCGGTATCGCCTGCCTAGTGAAGTGGAATCTAGATGGGATTTGGAACCGGGGACACACTACCTCCATCAATTGTCTAAATCCCACTGCACTAATGGCGGATACCGGACGCACGTCTAACACCAACATAGCAGTCAAGGCCTCAGTTATACGTTTTGCTTCAGGATGACTGCTGTCGTACTTCATCCTCCTCGCTAAGGACTGTTGGAGGGTCAATTGTTTAGTAAAAGTAGTGGTGTTCCTACTTCCTCTCTGGGATGATGAACGACTCCCAGCAGCAGCGGCAGCAGTAGGCGTAGCAATGCAGGATCCTCCGGAGGAATCCCGGATAGGAGAGTCAGTCATGCCAGTGACATGGCCTGCAGGACTACTTCCGATCCTAACTAAGGAGGAAATTGACGAGGAGGGAGTTGACGGTGTGGTTTGCAGGCGCTTGGATACAACAGGACAACGGGATTTAGGTGTCCCTGGACTGCTTACGGTCTTAGCCAAAGTTTCTGAACTTGACAGTAACTTTTTATGAACGCGCTGCAGGTGCCGTATAAGGGAGGATGTTCCTAGGTGGTTGACGTCCCTACCCCTACTTATTTCACCTTTACATATGGTACATATGGCAAGACAGTTGTTGTCCGGATTTGGATAGAAATATTGCCAGACCAAAGAGGTGGAATGTTTGGTCTTCTGCCCAGGCATGACCGTGATGGGCTTTTTCATCCCACGGACAACAACTGTCTCCCCCGGAGCCTGATTTAAACAAACCACATCACCATCAGAATCCTCCTCGCCAACTTCCTCCTCAGCGCCAGCTACACCAGTATCCTCATCCTGTTGTACTTCAACAGTGACATCTTCAATTTGCATATCAGCAAGTGGACTGTGGGTGCTCCTTTCAGCACTTGCAGGGGGCGTGCAAATGGTGGAAAGAGCCACCTCTTCCCGTCCAGTGCTGGGAAGGTCAGGCATCGCAACCACCACCACACTTGGACTCTCCTTGGGGATTTGTGATATCTTCTTAGAAAGCACAGTTCTTCGCTGTGCTTTTGCCAGCTTAACTCTTTTGATTTTTTTAGTGGGAGGAGGGCTTCCATCGTCATGTGAAGCTGAACTACTAGTCATGAACATACTAGGGATCGACCTTAGCCGTTCCTTGCCACTCCGTGTCGTAAATGGCATATTGGCAAGTTTACGTTTCTCTTCAGCTGATTTAAAAGTCTTTTTCAAGGTCATTTTCCTGAACTTTGCCATTTGGGATTGTATGTGCCCTCTACTATGACATTGGGCATCGGCCTTGGCAGACGACGTTGATGGCATGTTATCGTCTATGTCATGACTAGTGGCAGCAGCTTCAGCACTAGGAGGAAGTGGTTCTTGTTCTTTCTCTATTTTATTTTTATCGGAGAAAGTTTGGTCCTCCATTTATGTTATATCGATTTGATATATACGTGCGGCTAAACACAGAAAATAATTTTTTTTTGGGTTTGGACTGGAGTGTACTTTGGGGGTTACAGCACCCTTTAACGGTCAAGCCAGCCGGCCCTTTACTTATGACACAGGTGCACGCTTGGCACTACTTTGTTGATGCACGTGCGGCTACTGCGCACACAATTCACAAACACAGAAAATAATTTTTTTTTGGTTTGGACTGGAGTGTACTTTCGGGGGTTACAGCACCCTTTAACGGTCAAGCCAGCTGGCCCTTTACTTATGACACAGGCGCACGCTTGGCACTACTTTGTTGATGCACGTGCGGCTACTGCGCACACAATTCACAAACACAGAAAATAATTTTTTTTTTGGTTTGGACTGGAGTGTACTTTCGGGGGTTACAGCACCCTTAACGGTCAAGCCAGCCGGCCCTTTACTTATGACACAGGCGCACGCTTGGCACTACTTTGTTGATGCACGTGCGGCTACTGCGCACACAATTCACAAACACAGAAAATAATTTTTTTTTGGTTTGGACTGGAGTGTACTTTCGGGGGTTACAGCACCCTTTAACGGTCAAGCCAGCCGGCCCTTTACTTATGACACAGGCGCACGCTTGGCACTACTTTGTTGATGCACGTGCGGCTACTGCGCACACAATTCACAAACACAGAAAATAATTTTTTTTTTGGTTTGGACTGGAGTGTACTTTGGGGGTTACAGCACCCTTTAACGGTCAAGCCAGCCGGCCCTTTACTTATGACACAGGCGCACGCTTGACACTACTTTGTTGATGCACGTGCGGCTACTGCGCACACAATTCACAAACACAGAAAATAATTTTTTTTTTGGTTTGGACTGGAGTGTACTTTCGGGGGTTACAGCACCCTTAACGGTCAAGCCAGCCGGCCCTTTACTTATGACACAGGCGCACGCTTGGCACTACTTTGTTGATGCACGTGCGGCTACTGCGCACACAATTCACAAACACAGAAAATAATTTTTTTTTGGTTTGGACTGGAGTGTACTTTCGGGGGTTACAGCACCCTTTAACGGTCAAGCCAGCCGGCCCTTTACTTATGACACAGGCGCACGCTTGGCACTACTTTGTTGATGCACGTGCGGCTACTGCGCACACAATTCACAAACACAGAAAATAATTTTTTTTTTGGTTTGGACTGGAGTGTACTTTCGGGGGTTACAGCACCCTTAACGGTCAAGCCAGCCGGCCCTTTACTTATGACACAGGCGCACGCTTGGCACTACTTTGTTGATGCACGTGCGGCTACTGCGCACACAATTCACAAACACAGAAAATATTTTTTTTTTGGTTTGGACTGGAGTGTACTTTCGGGGGTTATAGCACACTTTAACGGTCAAGCCAGCCGGCCCTTTACTTATGACACAGGCGCACGCTTGGCACTACTTTGTTGATGCACGTGCGGCTACTGCGCACACAATTCACAAACACAGAAAATAAATTTTTTTTTGGTTTGGACTGGAGTGTACTTTGGGGGTTACAGCACCCTTTAACGGTCAAGCCAGCCGGCCCTTTACTTATGACACAGGCGCACGCTTGGCACTACTTTGTTGATGCACGTGCGGCTACTGCGCACACAATTCACAAACACAGAAAATAATTTTTTTTTTGGTTTGGACTGGAGTGTACTTTCGGGGGTTACAGCACCCTTAACGGTCAAGCCAGCCGGCCCTTTACTTATGACACAGGTGCACGCTTGGCACTACTTTGTTGATGCACGTGCGGCTACTGCGCACACAATTCACAAACACAGAAAATAATTTTTTTTTGGGTTTGGACTGGAGTGTACTTTCGGGGGTTACAGCACCCTTAACGGTCAAGCCAGCCGGCCCTTTACTTATGACACAGGCGCACGCTTGGCACTATTTTGTTGATGCACGTGCGGCTACTGCGCACACAATTCACAAACACAGAAAATAATTTTTTTTTGGTTTGGACTGGAGTGTACTTTCGGGGGTTACAGCACCCTTAACGGTCAAGCCAGCCGGCCCTTTACTTATGACACAGGCGCACGCTTGGCACTACTTTGTTGATGCACGTGCGGCTACTGCGCACACAATTCACAAACACAGAAAATAATTTTTTTTTTGGTTTGGACTGGAGTGTACTTTCGGGGGTTACAGCACCCTTAACGGTCAAGCCAGCCGGCCCTTTACTTATGACACAGGCGCACGCTTGGCACTACTTTGTTGATGCACGTGCGGCTACTGCGCACACAATTCACAAACACAGAAAATAATTTTTTTTTGGTTTGGACTGGAGTGTACTTTCGGGGGTTACAGCACCCTTTAACGGTCAAGCCAGCCGGCCCTTTACTTATGACACAGGCGCACGCTTGGCACTACTTTGTTGATGCACGTGCGGCTACTGCGCACACAATTCACAAACACAGAAAATAATTTTTTTTTTGGTTTGGACTGGAGTGTACTTTCGGGGGTTACAGCACCCTTAACGGTCAAGCCAGCCGGCCCTTTACTTATGACACAGGCGCACGCTTGGCACTACTGTGTTGATGCACGTGCGGCTACTGCGCACACAATTCACAAACACAGAAAATAATTTTTTTTTTGGTTTGGACTGGAGTGTACTTTCAGGGGTTACAGCACCCTTAACGGTCAAGCCAGCTGGCCCTTTACTTATGACACAGGCGCACGCTTGGCACTACTTTGTTGATGCACGTGCGGCTACTGCGCACACAATTCACAAACACAGAAAATAATTTTTTTTTTGGTTTGGACTGGAGTGTACTTTCGGGGGTTACAGCACCCTAAACGGTCAAGCCAGCCGGCCCTTTACTTATGACACAGGCGCACGCTTGGCACTACTTTGTTGATGCACGTGCGGCTACTGCGCACACAATTCACAAACACAGAAAATAATTTTTTTTTGGTTTGGACTGGAGTGTACTTTCGGGGGTTACAGCACCCTTTAACGGTCAAGCCAGCCGGCCCTTTACTTATGACACAGGCGCACGCTTGGCACTACTTTGTTGATGCACGTGCGGCTACTGCGCACACAATTCACAAACACAGAAAATATATTATATTTTTAGCACTTGGGGGGAGCACCCCTGATGGACAGAGCACCCCCTGGACAACACTACAGCACCTCTTTAGGACTGGGACACTGCACAGGACTTTGGAGTGGACACAGCCCCTATGGAGAACTGACTGCACAACACAGTCCAGCCAGCCCCTATGGACTTTGAAGTAGTGGACACAGCCCCTATTAACAACAGCAGCACAGCACAACACAGCCAGCCCCTATGGACTTTGAAGTAGTGGACAACAGCAGCACTACACTACACTACACTACACAGCCCTAACTCCCACCCTCCCTCTTCACTGTCCACAGCCGAGTGAGAAAATGGCGCCGACGTGGGTACCTTATATAGGATCCAAAACCCGCGAGACTCGGAAGGCGGGAAGATGACGTTTTGCCTCGATTTCAGAATCCGAGTCAGGCGGGAAAAGTCGAGCCTGACTCGGATCGGACTCGGATCGGGGGGGCTCGGGGGGGTTCGGATTTCAGAAATCCGAACCCGCTCACCCCTAATAATAACCCATCCAGTCATGAACTTTCACTGAATTTTTTCATTTAGAAAAATGTAGTAAATATAACAGATTGGTCGTGCAGTAGTTTGACAATAATAATTGCATCCAGGTTGTTATCTAGCCCCTTAGGTCCTCCTTCTAGCCATAATCTGTGAGTGAATCATTAATTTCCTTGAATTAAACTGCAACTTGGGCTGTTTAAATTAGGGGTGAGCGGGTTCAGATTTCTGAAATCCGAACCCCCCCGAGCCCCCCCGATCCGAGGCCGATCCGAGTCAGGTTCGACTTTTCCCGCCTGACTCGGATCTGAAATCGAGGCAAAACGTCATCATCCCGCTTTCCGGGTCTCGCGGGTTTTGGATCCTATATAAGGTACCCACGTCGGCGCCATTTTCTCACTCGGCTGTGGACAGTGAAGAGGGAGGGTGGGAGTTAGGGCTGGCTGGGCTGTGTAGTGTAGTGTAGTGTAGTGCAGAGTAGTGTTTTGCTGTGCTGTGCTGCGCTGTGCTGCTGTTGTCCATAGGGGCTGTGTCCATTACGTCAAAGTCCATAGGGGCTGGCTGTGTTGTGCTGTGCTGCTGTTGTTAATAGGGGCTGTGTCCACTACTTCAAAGTCCATAGGGGCTGGCTGGACTATGTTGTGCAGTCAGTTGTCCATAGGGGCTGTGTCCACTCCAAAGTCCTGTGCAGTGTCCCAGTCCTAAAGGGGTGCTGTAATGTTGTCCAGGGGGTGCTCTGTCCATCAGGGGTGCTCCCCCCAAGAGCTAAAAATAAATATTTTTTTTCTGTGTTTGTGAATTGTGTGCGCAGTAGCCGCACGTGCATCAACAAAGTAGTGCCAAGCGTGCGCCTGTGTCATAAGTAAAGGGCCGGCTGGCTTGACCATTAAAGGGTGCTGTAACCCCCAAAGTACACTCCAAACCAAATAAAAAAATATTTTCTGTTTGTGAATTGTGTGCGCAGTAGCCGTACGTGCATCAACAAAGTAGTGCCAAGCATGCGCCTGTGTCATAAGTAAAGGGCCGGCTGGCTTGACCGTTAAAGGGTGCTGTAACCCCCAAAGTACACTCCAAACCAAATAAAAAAATATTTTCTGTTTGTGAATTGTGTGCGCAGTAGCCGCACGTGCATCAACAAAGTAGTGCCAAGCGTGCGCCTGTGTCATAAGTAAAGGGCCAGCTGGCTTGACCGTTAAAGGGTGCTGTAACCCCCAAAGTACACTCCAAACCAAATAAAAAAATATTTTCTGTTTGTGAATTGTGTGCGCAGTAGCCGCACGTGCATCAACAAAGTAGTGCCAAGCATGCGCCTGTGTCATAAGTAAAGGACCGGCTGGCTTGACCATTAAAGAGTGCTGTAACCCCCAAAGTACACTCCAGTCAAAACCAAATAAAAAAATATTTTCTGTGTTTGTGAATTGTGTGCGCAGTAGCCGCACGTGCATCAACAAA
The DNA here is from genome assembly GCA_031769625.1 of Taudactylus pleione. Taxonomy (NCBI): domain Eukaryota; kingdom Metazoa; phylum Chordata; class Amphibia; order Anura; family Myobatrachidae; genus Taudactylus; species Taudactylus pleione. The sequence goes on along the minus strand of JAUIMM010000435.1, from coordinate 6,323,157 downwards.
GTAGTGCCAAGCGTGCGCCTGTGTCATAAGTAAAGGGCCGGCTGGCTTGACCGTTAAATCGTGCTGTAACCCCCAAAGTACACTCCAAACCAAATAAAAAAATATTTTCTGTGTTTGTGAATTGTGTGCGCAGTAGCCGCACGTGCATCAACAAAGTAGTGCCAAGCGTGCGCCTGTGTCATAAGTAAAGGGCCGGCTGGCTTGACCGTTAAAGGGTGCTGTAACCCCCAGAGTACACTCCAAACCAAATAAAAAAATATTTTCTGTGTTTGTGAATTGTGTGCGCAGTAGCCTCACGTGCATCAACAAAGTAGTGCCAAGCGTGCGCCTGTGTCATAAGTAAAGGGCCGGCTGGCTTGACCGTTAAAGGGTGCTGTAACCCCCAAAGTACACTCCAAACCAAATAAAAAAATATTTTCTGTGTTTGTGAATTGTGTGCGCAGTAGCCGCACGTGCATCAACAAAGTAGTGCCAAGCATGCGCCTGTGTCATAAGTAAAGGGCCGGCTGGCTTGACCGTTAAAGGGTGCTGTAACCCCCAAAGTACACTCCAAACCAAATTAAAAAAAAATTCTGTGTTTGTGAATTGTGTGCGCAGTAGCCACACGTGCATCAACAAAGGAGCAGCGCCAAGCGTCCACCTATGTCCCATAAGTAAAGAGCCGGCTGGCTCATTTCTTAAAAGGTGGTGTAACCCACAAAGTGCACTACTCTCCAGCAAAAATAAAAAAATATTTTCTGTGTTTGTGTGCGCCTTAGCCGCACGTATATATCAAATCGATATAACATAAATGGAGGACCAAACTTTCTCCGATAAAAATAAAATAGAGAGAGATCAAGAACCACTTCCTCCTAGTGCTGAAGCTGCTGCGACTAGTCATGACATAGACGATAACATACCATCAACGTTGTCTGCCAAGGCCGATGCCCAATGTCATAGTAGAGGCCACTTACAATCCCAAATGACAAAGTTCAGGAAAATGACCTTAAAAAAACATTTAAATCATCTGAAGAGAAACGTAAACTTGCCAATATGCAATTATGACACGGAGTGGCAAGGAACGGCTAAGGTCTTTCCCTATGACTAGTGTGTGTCATACTAGTATCACTAGTATGTTCATGAATAGTCGTTCAGCTTCACATGACGATGGAAGCCCTCCTCCCGCTAAAAAAAATCAAACGAGTTAAGCTGGCAAAAGCACAGCAAAGAACTGTGCGTTCTAAGAAGATATCACAAATCCCCAAGGAGAGTCCAAGTGTGGTGGCGGCTGCGATGCCTGACCTTCCCAGCACTGGACGGGAAGAGGTGGCTCTTTCCACCATTTGCACGCCCCCTGCAAATGCTGAAAGGAGCACCCACAGTCCACTTGCTGATATGCAAATTGAAGATGTCACTGTTGAAGTACAACAGGATGAGGACACTGGTGTAGCTGGCGCTGAGGAGGAAGTTGGCGAGGAAGATTCTGATGGTAATGTGGTTTGTTTAAATCAGGCTCCGGGGGAGACAGTTGTTGTCCGTGGGATGAAAAAGCCCATCACGGGCATGCCTGGGCAGAAGACCAAACATTCCACCTCTTTGGTCTGGCAATTTTTCTATCCAAATCCGGACAACAACTGTCTTGCCATATGTACCGTATGTAAAGGTGGAATAAGTAGGGGTAGGGACGTTAACCACCTAGGAACATCCTCCCTTATACGGCACCTGCAGCGCGTTCAGAAAAAGTTACTGTCAGGTTCAGAAACTTTGGCTAAGACCATAAGCAGTCCAGGGACACCTAAATCCCGTTGTCATGTTGTATCCAAGCTCCTGCAAACCACACCGTCAACTCCCTCCTCGTCAATTTCCTCCTTAGTCAGGATCGGAAGTAGTCCTGCAGGCCATGTCACTGGCATGACTGACTCTCCTATCCGGGATTCCTCCGGAGGATCCTGCATTGCTACGCCTCCTGCTGCCGCCGCTGCTGCTGTTGCTGCTGCTGGGAGTCGTTCATCATCCATGAGAGGAAGTAGGAACACCACTACTTTTACTAAACAATTGACCCTCCAACAGTCCTTTAAGTACGACAGCAGTCATCCTGAAGCAAAACGTATAACTGAGGCCTTGACTGCTATGTTGGTGTTAGACGTGCGTCCGTTATCTGCCATTAGTGCAATGGGATTTAGACAATTGATGGAGGTAGTGTGTCCCCAGTTCCAAATCCCATCTAGATTCCACTTCACTAGGCAGGCGATACCGAGACTGTACAGAAACATCAGAAAAAGTGTCCTCAGTGTCCTGAAAAATCCCGTTGTACCCAATGTCCACTTAACCATGGATATGTGGACAAGTGGAACAGGGCAGACTAAGGACTATATGACTGTGACAGCCCACTGGGTAGATGTATCACCTTACGCAGCAACAGCAGCAGCGTCACCAGTAGCAGCATCTCAGAAACGCCAGCTCGTTCCAAGGCAGGCTACGCTGTGTATCACCGGTTTCAGTAAGAGGCACACCGCCGACAACCTCTTAGAGAAACTGAGGGAAATCATTGCCCAGTGGCTTACCCCACTTAGACTCTCCTGGGGATTTGTGATATCTGACAACGCCACCAATATTGTGCGGGCATTACATCTGGGCAAATTCCAGCACGTCCCATGTTTTGCTCACACAATAAACTTGGTGGTGCAGAATTTTCTGAAAAGCGACAGGGACGTGCAGGAGACGCTTTGGGTGGCCCGAAAAATTTCTGGCCACTTTCGCCATTCAGCGACTGCGTGCCGAAGACTGGAGCACCAGCAAACACTCTTGAACCTGCCCCGCCATCACCTGAAGCAAGAGGTTGTGACGCGGTGGAACTCAAACCTCTATATGCTTCAGAGGATGGAGGAGCAGCAAAAGGCCATTCAAGCCTATACATCCACCTATGACATAGGCAAAGGAGGGGGTATGCACCTGACTCAAGCACAGTGGAGAATGATTTCCGTATTGTGCAAGGTTCTCCAGCCCTTCGAACTTGCCACACGTGAAGTCAGTTCAGACACTGCCAGCTTGAGTCAGTTCATTCCCCTCATCAGGCTTAAGCAGAAGCAGCTGGAGAAAGTGAAGGAGGAGCTAAGACAGAGCGATTCCGCTCGGCATGTGGGATTTGTGGATGAAGCCCTTCTTTCGCTTTGCCAGGATTCCAGGGTGGTCAATCTGTTGAAATCAGACCACTACATTTTGGCCACCGTGCTCGATCCTAGGTTTAAAGCCTATGTGGTGTCTCTCTTTCCGGCCGACACAAGCCTGCAGAGGTGCAAAGACCTGCTGGTGAAAACACTGTCAGCTGAAGCGGAACGTGACACGTCAACAGCTCCTTCTTTATTTTCTCCCGCAACTGGTGCTGCCAAGAAAAAACTTAGGTATCCTAAGCAACCCACTGGCGGTGATGCAGGGCAGGCAGGACCAAGTTTGGAAATCTGGTCCGGACTGAAGGACCTGGCAACAATTTCTGACATGTCTACTGTCACTGCATATGATACTGTCACCATTGACAGAATGGTGGAGGATTACATCGGTGACAGCATCCAAGTAGGCATGTCAGACAGTCCATACCTGTACTGGCAGGAAAAAGAGGCAATTTGGAGGCCCCTGCACAAACTGGCTCTATTTTACCTGAGTTTCCCCCTCTCCAGTGTGTACTCCGAAAGAGTGTTTAGTGCAGCCGGGAACCTTGTCAGCGAAAGGCGTAGGAGGTTGCTTCCACAAAATATGGAGAAGATGAACTTCATAAAAATGAATTATCAACTCTTCCAGGGAGACTGGCCTCCAGAACGTACAGAGAGACCTGTGGTGGTGGATTCCAGCAGGGACGAGTTAATACTCTGTGAGGATAAGGATGTACACAACACTGAAGAGGGTGAGGAATCGGTGGATGAGGATGAGGACGACATCTTGCCTCTGTAGAGCCAGTTTGTGCAGGGACAGATTAATTGCCAGCTTGTTTTGTGGGGGCCCAAATGAACCAATCATTTCAGCCACAGTCGTGTGGCAGACCCTGGCGCTGAAATGATTGGTTTGTTAAAGTGTGCATGTCCTGTTTATACAACATAAGGGTGGGTGGGAGGGCCCAAGGACAATTCCATCTTGCACCTCTTTTTTTCTTTGCATTATGTACTGTTTGGGGCCTAGTTTTTCAAACTGCCATCCTGTCTGCCACTGCAGTGTCACTCCTAGATGGGCCACGTGTTTGTGCCGCCCACTCGTATCTCTTAGCATAGTCATCCATCTACCTCGGTGCAACCTTTTGGACATAAAAACACTATTGTGAGGTGTGAGGTGTTCAGAATAGACTGGAAATGAGTGGAAATAAATGTTATTGAGGTTAATAATAGTATAGGAGCAGAAAAATCAACACATTCTGTGATTTTAGCTGTTTTTATGCTTTTTTAAAAAAAAATACAGATCCAAAACACAAAACCCAGAACCCAAAACACTGAAGGGTGGTTTTGGCAAAACCAATCCAGATCCAAAACACGAAGAAAGATCCAGATCCAAAACCAAAACACAAAACACGAAAAGTGGCCGGTGCACACCCCTAGTTTAAATATGTTGATTATAATGTATATATAGTGGTCATTAACTAGCAGCAAAATATGTGAATTTGATCTGCATATAATGATCATTAAATACTCTAACTGACAAAGGTCCTGATTCAGAGTCGATCGCAAGAAGCGATCGCTCACTCTGAATGAGGGCGGGCACTTCTTGATTTGAAGTGCTGCCTCCAGGTCGCAAGCCATGCTTGCCGACTATCTGGCTGCCCCTTCCGGGAGGGAGCAGTCAGATCGGCTTGACTGGGGGGGGGCGTGCCAGCAAACGGGGGCGGGGCTGGCCAGACTACAAGAGTTTGTGGGTGGAGCGGGGCGGAGCCACGTGATTGCGTCAAAATGACGTGATTCGACGTGAATCGTGTCACAGGCCCCCCGCTGCCGAGTATTTTTCTGTCATTGCGGTGGGGGGCAGGAGGGGTCGGCAGCTGCCGGGAGACTTGCCTGCCTTCTCGGGAGGTCAGGAGCGGCACCCGATTTTCGGGAGGCTCCCGACCAAATCGGGAGGGTAGGCAAGTATGTCGCAACCTAAGCTGTGGGTTACCACCCACAGCTTAGTTCGCAATCAGGGTGATGGTCGCGATGGTCATCACCATCGCGACTATCGGGGCTTACGACCAGATCCTAAGGTTGGGTCTGGGCACTCGTAGGCCCCAGGGAACTTCCTGCTCTGCTTGAGCAGGAAGTTCCCCACTGACATCATCATTTTTTTTTGCCACCTATTCAGTGGTGAAAAGTTATCCCTGTTTTTTTTCAAAGACTTTTCGAACCTGCGTAAAGTCTTTGAAATTGAATACGGGGATAATTGAAATCGGCTCCAAATTGAATACCCCTGATAGTCTAAGTTTTGGAGCCATTCTGATACTGAGACGCTGTTCGCATTCTACCCTTCTTCCTGGCAACAAATCACATAAAAACTGTGTAAGTTTTTTATTTTTTATTTTTTTTCCTGTTTGTTTTAAAAAACTATTTAGTTTGTATTTCTGTACCCCATTTTGTTATCCTTTTTTTCATACAGTTTGCATTGTGAGTTTCTTTGTCATATTAATCTCCATCATATAACTTACACTCTTTGTGTTCTTAATGAATTCAACTACAAGATAAATTTAGTTTTAGCCTGCTTCTTCTTATTTGCTTCTTATGCATGTTATGTAAAGTAAATTGCAGTTTGAACCACATTTTCAATTCTCCAAAGTTAATTTCAGTGTAATCTTGTATATCTAAAGGCACCCATACGCGATGCAATATAGCAGCCGATCCGACAGAGTAGTACGATATCGCTGCTATATCGTACCTTGTGTGGGCATGATATCGGCCTGTGCGTGCTCCCGTGGGGTCATACATCACATCTCCAGATCTTACTGCAGGTTCACTTGATCTGGGGATGCGATGTACGATCCCATGCAACGCTATGCGGGTGGGGGTGCCGACATATCGGCCGGTCAGGCAGCGGATTGCTCCATGTGTGGGGACCGCCCAATATGTCGGCAATCGGATTGGCCATCGCGTCGCAAGGTGCATATCGCACCGTGTATGGGGGCCTTTAGTTTCATTTCTTTCTGCCACACTTTGCACATCTCAAGTCGGCTCCCTCACATTCTTTGTGTTATGGTTTATTCCTACGAATGTTTCTCTCTTGCAAATGTAAAGTACTTTGGGTCCTATTGGAGAAAAGTTATATATATAATAAAATTAAATTGGGATTATAGTTTGGGATAGATTACAAAGTACTTGAAGACTTTCTTCAGCTCTCTTACCAACTTTTAATGGTGACAAAACTGCAATGTTAATAGTGAGATGTAAGTTTTGCGGACTTTGGTTTGTTGTTTTAAAAAACAAAAACATAACAAAGTGGTTGTTAACCCTTTCACAGGCTTCAGGCACCAGGTACACCTTAGGGGGTGAGAGAGGTTAATTTACTTTTTCCCAGTGGCTACTAATCTCTGCAGCCGCTGGGAGGGGGGTCCTGCTGTGCTGACTGATCAGCAGTGATCGGCAGCATGGCAGACACTGGGGGGCAGTCAAGAAGAGGGACCGTAAGGTCCCTCTGACAGCAGCAGCTGCAGGAAGATTCTCTTCCTGGAGCCGCCAACACTGTTTATCTGACTGGTCACATTACTCCAACCAGTCAGATAACGCACAATGACCATGCCACGCAAGAGTTTAATGGCACTTTTCTGCCTTCTAAAATATTAATTGTTTCTGAGTGCAATCAGATTATGGGCCTGATTCAAGTTAGATTGCAACTGTGATTACGCATGGTATCGGCCGATTGTTGCATTTTGCGCATGCGTATGCATCGCAGTGCATGTGCGCGAACCAGCCACTGCGATCGGGACAGTGATCGCAATGACTATGCAGACCCATCGCAGAGTGATTGACAGGAAGTACCATTTGTGGGTGGTGACAGGGGGTGGTCGGTGAAATGCAGGCGCGCTGAGTCAGATCCGAGTCGGCTCGGGTTTTCACGCCTGATTCGGATCTGAAAACGAGGCAAAACGTCATCATTCTGCTGTCGGATTCTTGCCGGTTTTGGATTCTATAAAGGTCCTGTGATTGCCGCCATTTTTCATTCCAGCTGTGGAGAGTGAATTGGGAGGGAGCTGGGAGCTGTGCTCTGCTAATGTGCATGGGGCTGGCTACAGTTGTGTTGCTTAATGTCCATAGGGGTTGACTGTTGTCCATATATGGGTTGACTGGCTGTTGTTGTGTCTGATGTTGTTCTGTCCATCAATAGGGGCTGTCTGTTGTCCATATATAGGGGCTGGCTGGCTGTTGTCCTGTCCATAGGTGCTGGCTGGCTGTAGTCCATAGGGGCTGGCTGTTGTCCATAGGGGCTGGCTGTTCTGCTGTGTTGTCAAGGGGGTGCTCTGTCCATAAGGGGTGCTCTTCACCCACCCCCAGTGTGAAAAAAACAAAAACAATTTGTGTGTGCGTGTTAGCCATACCTGTCATCAATGTAGGTGTGCAGAGGTGCTGTTCTGCTGTCTGTCAAGGGCTGCCAGGGGCGTATCTACACATTGGCCATCCTTGGCCAGGTGGTATATACGCGCTGGGTCTTCTCTTAAAAAAGAAACCCCTTCATCTCCCGGCGCCAGTAGGCATGCACTTCGGGAAGCTGCAAAAGCCCGGGGAGGGCTGGCAGCAGCAGCCTCATCCACGTAGCTTCCTGTAGTGCGCGGCTACACACCTGCTGGCACCGTGAGATGAGGGGTTTTTTTGTGTGTGGAGAGAAGACCCGGCGCACGTGACCAGTGCTAAAGAGAGGACAGATAAGCCGCGGCCCGCGAGACCACTGCAACAACAAGGTAAGTGGGGATTGGGGGCACGGCATGGGACCTGCCGGGGCTGCTGGGGAGTGGGGACTTTAGAATGGGGGCTGGCTGGGGAGTGGGGACTTTAGAATGGGGGCTGGCTGGGGAGTGAGGACTTTAGAATGGGGGCTGGCTGGGGAGTGGATACTTAGAAGGGGGGCTTGGCTGGGGAGTGGGGTCACAGAAGGTGACCTGCTAGGGCTGGCTGGGGAGTGGTGTCTTAGAAGGGTGGCAGGCTGTTTTTTTTCCATGTGGAAGTAAAAGTGTGTTTTTTTTACTATTAATATAGTAAAAGCTGTGTGAGGGGACGGGGCTGTGAGGGGGGAGAGCTGGGGGGAGGGCGGGCGCCAGTCGATTATTTGGCCATGGGCGCTCTGACCCTTAGATACACCCCTAAGGGCTGCTGCCTTTTTCAGGGGTGCTCTTCACCCACCCCCAGTGTGAAAAAAACAAACAAACAATTTTTTTTGTGTGCTTGTTAGCCTGCCACATACTACCAGTGTTCAAATAATACAAAAATTTTGTGTGTGCCTGTTAGCCTGCCACACAATTTTTTTTGTATGCGTGTTAGCCTGCCACACACTACCAGTGTTCAAAAATAAAAACAATTTTTTGTGTGTGCGTGTTAGCCTGCCACACACTACCAGTGTTCAAACATAAAAACACATTTTTGTGTGTGCATATTAGCCTGCCAAACACTACCGGTGTTCAATAATAACAATTTTTTTTGTGTGTGTGTTAGCCTGCCACACACTACCAGTGTTCAAAAATCTAAAAAAATTTTGTGTGTGCGTGTTAGCCTGCCACACCAACAGTGTCCAAATAAAAACATTTTTTTTGTGTGCGTTAGGCTGCCACACACTACCAGTGTTCAATAATAACAATTTTTTTTGTGTGTGTGTTAGCCTGCCACACACTACCAGTGTTCAAAAATCAACACAATTTTTGTGTGTGCGTGTTAGCCTGCCACACACTACCAGTGTTCAAACATGAAAACACATTTTTGTGTGTGCATATTAGCCTGCCAAACACTACCGGTGTTCAATAATAACAATTTTTTTTGTGTGTGTGTTAGCCTGCCACACACTACCAGTGTTCAAAAATCAAAAAAAAATTTGTGTGTGCGTGTTAGCCTGCCACACCAACAGTGTCCAAATAAAAACATTTTTTTTGTGTGCGTTAGGCTGCCACACACTACCAGTGTTCAATAATAACAATTTTTTTTGTGTGTGTGTTAGCCTGCCACACACTACCAGTGTTCAAAAATCAACACAATTTTTTGTGTGTGCATGTTAGCCTGCCACACCACCAGTGTCCAAATAAAAACATTTTTTTTTTGTGCATGTTAGGCTGCCACACACTAACAGTGTTCAAAAATAAAAACTATTTTTTTGTGTGTGTGCTAGCCTGCCACATACTACCAGTGTTCAAATAATAACAATAATTTTTGTGTGCATGTTAGCATGCCACACACTAGCAGTGTTAAAAAAAAACAATTTTTTGCGTGCACGTGTTATCCACACCTGTCATCAACGTAGGTGCACAGGGATGCTGTGCTGCTGTCTGTCAAGGGCTGCTGCCTCTTTCAGGGGTGCTCTTCACCCACCCCCAGTGTGAAAAAAACAAACAAACAAACAATTTTTTTTGTGTGCTTGTTAGCCTGCCACATACTACCAGTGTTCAAATAATAACAATTTTTTGTGTGTACCTGTTAGCCTGCCACACTATTTTTTTTGTATGCGTGTTAGCCTGCCACACACTACCAGTGTTCAAAAATAAAAACAATTTTTTGTGTGTGCGTGTTAGCCTACCACACACTACCAGTGTTCAAAAATAAAAACACATTTTTGTGTGTGCGTATTAGCCTGCCACACACTACCAGTGTTCAATAATAACAATTTTTTGTGTGTGTGTTAGCCTGCCACACACTACCAGTGTTCAAAAATCAAAACAATTTTTTGTGTGTGTGTGTTAGCCTGCCACACCACCAGTGTTCAAATAAAAACATTTTTTTTGTGCGTGTTAGGCTGCCACACACTACCAGTGTTCAAAAATAAAAATAAAAATTGTGTGTGTTAGCCTGCCACATACTACCAGTGTTCAAATAATAACAATAATTTTTGTGTGCGTGTTAGCATGCCACACACTAGCAGTGTTCAAAAAAAAATTTTTTGCGTGCGCGTGTTAGCCACACCTGTCATCAACGTAGGTGCGCAGGGATGCTGTGCTGCTGTCTGTCAAGGGCTGCTGCCTCTTTCAGGAGTGCTCTTCACCCACCCCCAGTGTGAAAAGAACAAACAAACTATTTTTTGTGTGTGCGTGTTAGCCTGCCACACCACCAGTGTTCAACTAAAAACAATTTTTTGTGAGCGTGTTAGCCTGCCACACCACCAGTGTTCAAATAATACCAATTTCTTTTGTGTGCGTGTTAGCCTGCCACACACTAACAGTGTTCAAAAAAAAACAATTTTTTGTGTGCATGTTAGCCTGCCAAACACCACCAGTGTTTCTTAAAAAAAAAAATTTTGTGTGTGTGGTTGGTTGTTTGCGTTAGCCGCAACTTAGCTACACTATGATTGCTTGGTGACACTGCTGTAAGACCGCAATGAGTATGGAGGACAGTCACATGACAGGAGAGCAGGATCCACATACCAGTCTTGTAGCTGCCGGCAGCAGTCATGATGACGATGCAAAGCTGTCAATGTCATCTGTGAAGGCTGATGTACCAGAGCTTAAGTCTGGCCAAAAAGTCAGGCTAAAAAAATCAACTTTTACCCTGTTAAAGAAAAAAAAATCTAAACCTAATTCAGCTTTAGAGAAACAATAAATTGGCAATATGCCATTCACTACATGAAGTGGCAAGGAAAGGATAAGGCCTTGGCCTTTATTATTTATGACTGGTGGTTCTAGTGATGATTTAAGCCCCTTTGCTTGTAGGAGAGGTACAAAAAAAATTAAAATTGTTAAGAAATGTAAGACACCGGAACCAACTATGTGCTCCGAAAAATCACAAATCCCTGAGGAGAGTCCAACTGTGTCCGCGGTTGCCATGTGTGTGCCTGACCTTTCTAATACTGTACTTGAAGTGGATCCTCCTTCCACCATTTGTGTGCCCTCTGCAAATGTGGGGGTGAGCAGCACAAGTCAACATGCTGCCGTAGAAATCGAGGATGCTTCTGTGGAATTGCATGAGGAGGATGAGGAGGATATTTATGTAGTTGTCGATAACAAGTATTATAAGGATGTTGATGATGATGAGGATGTTCATGGCGAGGATATTTGTGTAAAAACTGTAAATCAGGCAACAGAAAATCCCATTGTTGGCATGCCTGGGCAAAGTACCAAAAAATCCACATCTCATGTGTGGAATCATTTCCACACAAATCTGGACAACTTTTGCCAAGCCATTTGTAACCATTGCCAGGTAACAGTGAGTAGAGGTATGGACCTTAACCATCTTTGAACCTTCTCCCTGTTACATCACTTGCAGCGCATTCATCAAATTGGAAAGGGTATTGAAACTTTGGGGACAAAAAACTGAACAACAATCAGTCCAGTGTCACCTAGCTGCTCCCTTCTATCTGGATCCAAGTGCCTGCAATCTCCACCGCCAACATCTGCATCATCATCAGCATCCTCATTCGTGATTGGAAGTAGTCCTGCATCCAATATCATAAGGACTGATTCCACTCCTATTCGTTTTTCCTCAGAAGGATCCTTGACTGTTACGTTTGCTGCTGCTGCTGTTGCTATGAGTGGATCTTCATCCCAGAAGGGGACCAGGAAGAAGACTACTTTTAGTAGTTCAAGTTCAACCAAACAATTGACTATCACACAATCCATTGCATCGGCAAACAATTATGACAGCAAACACCCAGTTGCTCAGTGGATTACTGACACCATAACAGCTATGCTGGTATTAGATGTGTGTCCAGTATCCACCATTAATGCAGTGGGTTTTAGACAGTTAATGGAGGTCCTGTGTCCCCGCTACCATGTCCCTTCTAGATTCCACTTCTCTAGAATAGTAATTCTCAATCTGTATAAGGAGTTAGGACATTACCAAAAATGTATTAATGTCCTCCTAAATGCTGTTGTGCCCACTGTCCACTTAACCACAGATATGTGGACAAGTGGGACAGGGTAAACTAAAGATTACATGACTGTGACAGCTCACTGGGTAGATGTATTGCCTCCAACAGTGCAAACAGTAGCAGCAGCATCTAACAAATGCCAGCACATTCAAAGACAGGCTACTCTGTGTATCACCAGTTTCACTAAGAGGCATACCGCTGAGAACCTCTTAGAAAAACTCAGGGAAATCATTGCAAAAATGGCTTACCCCACTTGGACTTTCCTCGGGATTTGTGATTTCTGACAATGCCAGCAATAGTGTACGAGCATTACATGTTGGCGAATTCGAACACATCCCATGTTTTGCTCACGCAATTAATTTGGTGGACCAACATTTAAAAAAGAATGTCAGGGGCGTGCAGGAGATGCTTTCGGTGGCCCGAAAGATTTCTGGCCATTTTCGACATTCAGCAATTGCGTGTCAAAAATTGCAGCACCAGCAAGAACTGTTGAATTTGCCCTGCCATCAGCTGAAGCAAGAGGTAGTAACTAGGTGGAATTCTACCCTCTATATGCTTCAGCGGATGGAGGAGCAGAAAAAGTCCATCCAAGGCTACACTGCGGCCTATGACATAGGGAGAGGAGCGGGAATGCACCTTAGTCAAGCGCAATGGAGAATAATTTCATGTTGTGCAAGGTTCTCAAACCCTTTGAACTTGCCACATGTGAAGTTAGTTCAGACACTGCCAGCTTGAGTCATTCCCCTAATCAGACTTTTGCAATAGTAGCTGGAGAAAGGAGGAGCTGAAATGGAGTGATTCCGCTAAGAATGTCAGACTTGTAGATCAAGCCCTTCATTCGCTTCAACAGGATCCAAGGGTCATCAATCTCTTGAAATCAGGTCACTATATTTTGGTGACCATACTTGTTCTTAGGTTTAAGTCATACCTTGTGTCTTTATTTCCGACATACATAAATCTGAAAAGATGCAAAGAGCTGGTGGTGAAAAACTTGTCAGCTCAAGCGGAACGTGACACGGCAGCATCTCCTCCTTCATTTTCTACAGCTGCCAGGAAAAAAATAAATTTTCCTAAGAGACCCACTGCTGATGATGATGCAGATAAGTCAGCAAAACCTCATGACATGTGGTTGGGTCTGAAAGAACTGCCTACAATGAGTGACATGTCTACCGTGACTTTGTCTGATACGGTCACCATTCACAGAATGGTGGATAACTATTTTAGGGATAGCACTCGAATAGGCATGTCAGACAGTCCGTTTCACTACTGGCAGGAAAAAGAGGCAATTTGGAGTCCCTTACACAAACTGGCTTTGCTGCACTTAAGTTGGCCACCCTCCAGTGTGTACTCTGAAAGAGTTTTCAGCGCAGACGTGAACCTTGTCAGTGATCGTCGTAGGAGGTTATTCCCCAAAGTATGGAAAAGATGATGTTCATTAAAATGAATTACAAATTCCACAAGGAAGTCCTTTGCCAGCACTTATGTACAAAAAATACAGAAGTGTCTGTAATGGTGGATTCCAGCGGGGACAAATTAATATTGTGTGAATAAGAGGAGGATGCACACACTGATGGGGATGACAATGACGGCATCTAATCTAATGTATTGTAAAGCCAGATTGTGTATGGGATCATTGCTACCAATGCCCACTGCGCATTGGCAACTTGTTTTGTGGGGGGTCCAAACAAACCAATCATTTTAGCTACAAGTGGCAGTCCCTGTTGCTGAAGTGATTAGTTTGTTAAACTGTGAAGTCCTGTTTCATATATACAACATAAGGGTGGGTTGGAGGGCTCAAGGACAATTCCATCTTGCACCTTTTTCCTTTCCATTATGTGCTGTTTGGGGCATTGCTGCCTGACATTTTTAATGCTATGGTTTATGAATGTCCAGAAATTGTAATGGCCACAGACAACATCTCCTGCATGCCCCTTTCATTTTTTTTAAAGAAAAGTCTGAACCAACTGCTGCTTGTTGTGTCAACCCAGCGGCACAAGTTGCACAACAGTGACATTCAGCCAAGGGTTCTCAGCCCTCAAGGCTGCTACACGGCCCAAAGGCAGCATCCTGCTTCACAGCCCAAAGACCACCTGTCATCACTCCTCACCAGTCCTCAAGGCTGTAATGGCTGCAACTTGCCAAGAGTTCCAGCCCTCAAAGCTGTTGCAGGACTGGTTCCTTCCTAATCATAGCTCTGTATTCCACTACTACTCAGCCCGGAGGCTGCATCAACAATTAACTATCAACTATAAATTCTCAGCCAGTGGCTGCACCAATTATCAAGTATCAACTCTTCTTACTTCAGACAGTGGCTGCACCATTTATCAAGTATCAATTCTTCTTACTTAAGCCAGTGTCTGCGCCAAATATCAATTCATCAGCCAGTGGTTGCACCAATCATCAAGTATCAACTTTTCTTACTTCAGCCAGTGTCTGCGCCAACTATCAATTCTTCAGCCAGTAACTGCACCAATTATCAAGTATCAACTCTTATTTCTTCAGCCAGTGGCTGCGCCAACTATCAACTATCAATTCTTACTTGAGCCAGTGGCTGCACCAATTATCAAGTATCAACTCTTCTTACTTCAGCCAGGGGCTGCGCCAACTATCAACTATCAATTCTTCAATCCTCAAGGGATACCCCCAACCATCATCTTTGAACAGTCCTCAAATCTATTTATCATTCAGTTTTGAGTTAGCTAGCTGGATGCAACCTTTTGGCCCTTAATTAGATGAAAAAAATCAATATTGTGAGGTGGTCAAAATTGACTGGAAATGAGTGGAAATAAATGTTATTGAGGTTAATAATACTGTAGGAACAAAAACAGGCCAATTTTACGTGATTTTAGCTTTTTTATGATTTTTTAAGAAACAATCCAGATCCAAAACAAAAAACAAAACACGGAAGTGAGGTTTTGCAAAACCAATCCAGATCGAAAACCAGAGGAGATGCAGATCCAAAACCAAAACACGGGGGTCGGCGCACATCTCTTATCAAGATACACCACTCTTGCGAGATGTGCCACAAATTAGAGTTTCCGTTCAACATAGAGTTGCCCAATTCTAATGTAATGTGTAAAATAAAAAAGTAATGTGTACAGAATGTACTGTATAACCTTCTTGCATCTAGCATGTATCATTGATGCAATTGCTGTGTATGGATGGATACATTTATCAACTTAACATTGCTATAGAGAGCAAAAACAACAATGACATAGTTGGAATATAAAGTCAATGAATTGTAAGCATCATAAAAAATAAATATATAGCTATAAATATATATATATATATATATATATATGTATACAAGCATCAGGCGGCACTCAGCCAATAAATAATAAAAATTACATGGAGCCCCCGCAATCAAAGTCAATGTTTCAATTCAATTATGAATTTTCATTGACCTTATGAAAATTCAGAATTGAATTGAAACATTAACTTTGATTGCGGGCGCTCCATGTCATTATTATTATTTATTGCCTGAGTGCCACGTGATGCTTGTATATTTACATATTACGGAGGAGGGCACCGGCAGAAGTTGCACCTGGAATGTTTAGTGCCGAGTATCTGGATTTATATATATATATATGTGTTTGTGTGTGTATTAGAGATGTGCTCCGACCCCAGTGTTTTGGATCTGGATCTCCTTCGTAATTTGGATCTGGATTCGGTTTTGGATCAGTTTTTTTTTCTCAAAAATCATAAAAACAGCTGAAATCACAGCAATTTTGGCCTGTTTTTATTCCTACAGTATTATTAACCTCGATAACATTAATAGCCAGTCAGTTTTGACTACCTCACAGCTCACAATATTCATTTCATCCAGTTTAGGCCAAAAGTTTGCACCGAGCTAGCTGGCTGACTAAGCTAAGCCACAGTAGTGGGCGTCAAACATGTGGTAGCTCAGCTTCCAACATGGCACATTTAGGAAACAGAGTGGACTGCAGTGGCAGACAGTATAGCAGTTTAATAAAGTACTAAAACACACTAAAGGTACGGCCTGTAGCGTCATGGTACTTGTGTTATGGATGCACACTAAGGGTATGGCCTGAGGCGTCACAGTACTTGTGTTAAGGATGCACACTAAGGGTATGGCCTGAGGCATCACAGTACTTGCGTTATGGATACACACTAAGGGTATGGCCTGAGGAGTCACAGTACTTGTGTGTAAGATACACACTGGGGTACGGCCTGCAGCGTCATAGTACTTGTATCTATACACTGGGGTACAGCCTGCAACGTCACAGTACTTTTATGGATGCGCTGGGGTATGGCTTGCTGCATCACAATACTTGTATAGATACACTGGGGTATAGTCTGCAGAGTCACAGTACTTGTGTTAAGGATACACTGGGGTACAGCACAAAAAAAACTATTATTTCTTAACTTATTATCTTTAAAACTTTTCTTGACTTTTAAGTGTTTTTTTGCTTATTTTTTTTTTTTTTTTACTATTTTAACTTTTTTTTTCAATTTCTTTTTTAATTCTTTTTTACTTTTTTATTTTTACTTATATTTTTAACACTGGAGCAGACGTACACCTGATAGGTGCGTTGGCAACACTGGAGCTGATGGACACCAGACAGGTGCATCAATAGCACTCAAGTAGATGGACACCAAACAGGTGCATCAGCAGCACTGGGGCGGATAGACACTAGACAAGTGCGTTGGAAACACTGAAGTGGATGGACACAAGACAGGAGCATCAGCAGCACTGGAGTGGATGGACATTCGACAGGTATGTCGGCGGAACAGGAGTAGATGGACACAGCAAAGCACTGAGCACAGAAGCAGCAACCGCAGTGTATGGACAGAGCACAACACAACCACTGAATGGACACAGCACAGCCCCTGGATGGACACAGCACAGCCCCTGGATGGACACAGCAATGCCCCTGGATGGACAGCACAGCCCCTTGATGGACAGCACAGCCCCTGCATGGATGGCACAGTTCCTGTAAGGACTCAGCACACCTCAGAGCTCAGCCACACAGCAGAGTATAGCACAGATGAGATGAAGCAAATGGCACCGATCACTGCAGGAAGGGATTTATATGAAATCCAAAACATGCGAGAATCCAACACCAGGATTGATTCGATTTTGCCTCACTTTGGGAACCGAGTTTGGCGAAAACCCTGAGCTGGACTCGAACCCCCCCCCCCCGGATCAGGTATGGTCGGGTGAGTCCGGTTCTTAGAGAAAAAAAAACTTGTTTATTGCATCAACGTTTCGGGGCTCCTGAAGAAGGGGAATACCCACAATAGGCCACAATATTTTAGTGGAACTTCTGGTATTATTACTGTGAGTATGAAAATGTTTTAACCCATGGCAACCTACACTTAACATTCTCTCTGGATTTCCCTGATTTGAGCAAATCTGTCCTAGGTGTGGCAAACGCTTTCTTTTTGGCTTGTTCTAATATATCTACAGGATACCCTATCACGAGGAATTTATTAATCATCAAATCGATTTCTTTGAGAACCATATTCTCATCACTGCAAATCCTGGGGCTCTAAGGAACCAGAGAAAATTGTAGACCATATTTTAATGGTCTGGGGTGACAACTTCCAAAGTGTAAAATGGTATTTCTATCTGTAGGCTTACTGAATAATTGAGCAGGGCCGAAACTAGGGTCTTTGTCACACGGGGCAAGACAGTAATTTGGCACCCCCCCCCGGGTAATTCCCCCATAGTAATGCCCCCTGCAGCAGTGCCCCCATAGTAATGCCCCCTGCAGCAGTGCCCCCATAGTAATGCCCCTGTACTAGTGCCCATATGGTAATGCCCCTGTAGTGACCACATAGTAATGCCCCCTAGTAATGCCCCTGTAGAGCCCCTGGTAATGCCCCTGTAGAGCCCCCTGGTAATGCCCCTGCAGAGCCCCCTGGTGATGTCCCTGTAGTGCCCCCTGGTAATGGCCCTGTAGAGCACCCTGGTAATGCCCCTGTAGGTAATGCCACTGTAGTCCCCCTGTAGTAGTGCCACATACACACACGCAAAAAAAAATACTTACCTTAAACCCCGCTCCTGTGACTGCCGCAGTCTGGTCTGCCCGGCTGCTCCTCAGAACTATGGGAGAGACGTCATTACGTGTCTCCCATAGTGCCTGTGGGGAGAGAACTCCAGCCTCCAGGTAGCACGGCGCTGCAGGGAAGGAGCCGGGCGCTCGCTGGTAATAACATCTCAGCGGGCGTCCGGCTTGGAGTGGGCTGGAGGACACTGGCGCCGGGTGCATCGGAGCACTCGGTGCACGTGCACCTCCAGCCCCCCTAGTTGCGGTCCTGAATTGAGTGACTAGTTACCTCCTTCCAGCCTCATCTTAACGTCCAAATAGTTATCACTGTGAGCATCAATATTAAAAGTAAAACGTATATATACACACAGTACATATTAGCTAGGATACTCCTCATTGTCCAGGTTGAAGACTGGACACCTGCAGTCATTATTTGTTTACATTGTCCTCACCTATAACCCCATTCCTTTGATCCTGAAAATACTGTGGGTGCAAGGGAAGAGGCTGCTATGGTGCCTGAGCTGCCTCTGTGGCCCACTGCTTCCCCTGCACCCAGTCACGCATACAAGGTGGGCCGGTCCAGTTAGGGTCACTGAGGGGGGCCTGGGTGGCAGTGATGTTGATTTGGTGCTGATTACAGCTGGCACAGGCGGACATGGAGCACAGTACTGGCAGTCTCAAGACAACCAGAACTCATAGACTGGCAGCCAATCAGCAGTGGCGGCTCCTGAATGGCTGCCAGTCTGCAAGCTTCGATTGGCTCTCGACCGGCGCCAGATTCAAATAGTGCCGGTGCTGTCGGTCCATGTCTGCCAGTGTGCCAGCTGTGATTAGCTGGCATCCTGGCCCTGAATCCACACCTGCTGGCTGCTGATGGCACACAGGGGGAGGCAATAGGCTGCTGTAGGGACATGGGGAGGTGAGTTGCTGTGGGACATAATGTGTAAGGGGCATTACTGTGTGGAATAATGTTATAAGGGGCATTAATGTGTGGCATTATGTGTAAGGGGCGCTAGGCGCTACTATTGTGTGGAATAATGTATGATATGGGGCACTACTACTATGTGACATAATCAGTAAAGGACATTACTGTTCATTGTGTAAGGGGCATTACTGTGTGGCATAGTGTATAATGGGCACTTCTACTGCCTGGCATAATGGGTATAAGAGGGACTACTGTGTGGTATACCTGAATGGGCTCTGTGTGGTATAACATGAATTGGTTCTGTGTGGGGGCAAATGTATGTGTTTTTTTTACCACTGAAGGGGGCCCTTTTAAGATCTTGCTATGTGACCCCCAAAGTTCTAGTTATGCCCTTGCATGCAAACACAGAGGGCTGACTAATATATATGGTCACTTTAAAAAAGGACTAGTTCTAGATTTAGTATGAACTTGCATGAGTCATAAAGTTTATCACTTGCACCAATGAGGTTAAAAGGATACTGTTGATGCTTTCACACAGGTTTTTGGCAGACTACCAATTTCCACTTTAGCCAGCCCTGGAACCTTTGTAATTTAAGAGTGTCCCCATATTTAGGGATAGTGTGACAGTGTGTGGCCTGACAAAGTTTAAATCTAGGCAAAAACCTAATCCTGGTTAACCTACAAAACTCCGTCAAATTTGGTGGAGCTAGGTCCAAAACTCTGGCTGTGCATAAAGGACATACAGACTGACAGACATGCTTATTATATAGATATATATTGTGATAACTTGGGGTAATTAGCTTGATAGATTAGTCAGTGGTGCATTGCCTAGGTGCATAATAAGGGTCCACATGCAGGTTTAAATGAAATATATGGAGCTTTACTCTAAGCATTGACTTCTTGAACCCTGACTACAATGGGCAGCTAGTCTGCAAACGTAATACAGTCTCTCAAAAGTCTTAGTCCTGTCTCTCACAGGTATAAACATGGCCTCCTTGCCTGACTTACACAAAGTCACACAATCTCTTTATTGGTCCTTCCTGACTGGCTTGCAGGTCTGAACAGTGGCCCTTGGCCTGGCCTGGCCTGGCCTGGCCTGGCCTGGCTTGGCTGCAACAACTTCAATCAAACACAGAGATTGGTGGTCCTCCCAGCCATTTGCAGGTCTGGACACTGGCATCCTGCCCCCCACTGGCCTCCAGGCACACTGGGCTCTGTAGCTGCTTCAGTCCTCCTTAGACTGATTCCACATGTACTTTTTCACATAACATATATATGACTCGATATCTCAAATAAGGTCCTTTGATTTCTTCACTATGTTTATTTTTATGTGGATCATTTCACTTAAATTTTTTCTGATTCATCTATCAAACGGCTTTTATTGATGTTATGACATTTAAATAATAAGCTGGGTCATGTGATACAACACGATTAGAAAAAGCTTCTTATTTGTGTTTGAAAAGAACACTTTACACATGACCTAGGTCGCGCATCAGATTAGATGAGCCGTAATCCCTTGTAATACACAAGTCGAGACCACATGACACATTACGCTAAACTCTGACACTCAACTATGGGTGATTTCACCCACGTGACACAAACTTCATGGGCTTCTTCGGAAATCTGGAAATAATGTCTAACCACACTCCGAAATTAATTAACATAATGAATCAGAAAGATTGTAAGTATTTTTTAGCATAAGAAATATATGTATATATCTGTGTGTGTATATATACAGTCAGGTGCATAAATACGGGGACATGGACAGAATTTTCCTATTTTGGCCTCTATTCACCACCACAATGGCTTTGAAATTAAACAAACAAGATGTGCTTTAACTGCAGACTTTCAGATTTAATTTGAGGGTAATTACATCCAAATCAGGTAAACGGTGTAGGAATTACAACGGTTTCTATAAGTGCCTCCCACTTTTTAAGGGGCCAAAAGTAATGAGACTATCAACTCAATAGCTATTTCATGGACAGGTGTGGGCTATTCCCTCGTTATTTCATTATCAATTAAGCAGGTAAAAGGTCTGGAGTCTATTCTAGGTGTGACATTTGCATTTGGAATCAGTTGCTGTCGACTCTCAATATGAGATCCAAAGAGCTGGCACTATCAGTGAAGCAAGCCATCATTAGGTTGAAAAATCAAAGCAAACCCATCAGAGAGATAACAAAAATATTAGGTGTGGCCAAATCAACTGTTTGGAACATTCTTATAAAGAAAGAACGCACCGGAGAGCTCAGCAACACCAAAAGACCCGGAAGACCACGGAAAACAACTGTGGTAGATGACAGAAGAATTATTTCCCTGGTGAAGAAAAACCCCTTCACAACAGTTTGCCAAATCAAGAACACCCTCCAGGAGGTAGGTGTATATGTGTCAAAGTCAACAATCAAGAGAAGACTTCACAAGAGTGAGTATAGAGGGTTCACCACAAGATGTAAACCATTGGTGAGCCACAAAAACAGGAAGACCAGATTAGAGTTTGCCAAACAACATCTAAAAAGTCTTTACAGTTCTGGAACAACATCTTATGGTAGACGAGACAAAGATCAACTTGTACCAGAGTGATGGGAAGAGAAGAGTATGGAGAAGGAAAGGAACTGCTCATGATCCAAAACATACCACCTCATCAGTGAAGCATGGTGATGGTAGTGTCATGGCGTGGGCATGTATGACTGCCAATGGAACTGGTTCCCTTGTATTTATTGATGATGTGACTGCTGACAAAAGCAGCAGAATGAATTCAGAAGTGTTTCGGGCAATACTATATCCTCATATTCAGTCAAATGCTTCAGAACTCATTGGACGGCACTTCACAGTGCAGATGGACAATGACCCGAAGCATACTGCAAAAGCAAAGAGTTTTTTAAGGTTAAAAAGTGGAATATTATGCAATGGCCAAGTCAATCCCCTGACCTGAATCCGATTGAGCATGCATTTCACTTGATGAAGACAAAACTGAAGGGAAAATGCCCCAAGAACAAGCAGGAACTGAAGACATTTGCAGTAGAGGCCAGGCAGAGCATCACCAGGGATGAAACCCAGTGTCTGGTGATGTCTATGCATTCCAGACTTCAGGCTGTAATTGCCTGCAAAGGATTTGCAACAAAGTATTAAAAAGTGAAAGTTAGATTTAGGATTGTTTAGTTTGTCCCATTACTTTTGGCCCCTTAAAAAGTGGGAGGCACATATAGAAACCGTTGTAATTCCTACACCGTTCACCTGATTTGGAGGTAATTACCCTCAAATTAAATCTGAAAGTCTGCAGTTAAAGCACATCTTGTTTGTTTCATTTCAAAGCCATTGTGGTGGTGAATAGAGGCCAAAATATGAAAATTCTGTCAATGTCCCAATATTTATGCACCTGACTGTATATATATATATATATATATATATATACTGCTTGTTAAACCCTGCCACTCGTAAATCAAATACAATATCCTGCTACGGTGCCTTCCTAGAGGGATAGCACCCTCAATAATTAGAATCGAGCAGACAGGCATCACTCGGAGACTGATGAATCTATGGTGTACAAACCCCCTTGCTGGGGTGTCATTATTCAATGTTTTGGGGATCTAGCCCCCTTCCTCAGGAAACATACATATCACACTGTGTAACAAAACCAACTTAATTAGATGTGTAAGCCAATATCATCACACTTACCCCCCCCCCCCCCCCCGTGGGTACGGGAGGAGGTGATTTAGATGTGCCGGCTGACAGGACTTGGGGTAAGTGTGATGATATTGGTTTACACATCTACTCAAGTTGGTTTTGTAACAGTGTGATATGTATGTTTCCTGAGTAAGGGGACTAGATCCCCAAAACACTGAATAAAGACACCCCAGCAAGGGGTTTTGTACACCATAGATTCATCAGTCTCCGAGTGACACCTGTTTGCCTGATTTTATATATATATATATATATATATATATATATGCCATTCCCCTTGTAATTTATACATCTGTATCTGTGAGTATACAGGATGGGTATTTATTCCCTAGAATGTCCTTAGGGGGTCATTAAGTCTCTGACATAGCTGTGAAAAGAGAAACGCATTAGCCGTACCCTGTTTACAGCTCCCGGTCTCATACATCTCTACATCTACTGGTCTATGGAGTTGAACATCTAGTGACTCTATTCTCTAGTCCCATTACAAGCTACCTTTTAAGAACATAGGAATCTAAGAATTATCCTCAGTGGGACTGCACAGAGCTGCAGGCAAGACACCCCAGGAATCCTCCTGTTATTGGGACTTACGTTTTCTTTGGGACACTGTAATTCACCTCATTAATTGACCTGCAGGTCAGAAACTACTTCTTTGTTTACCAGTGACTGTCAAAACTTTCAATTATAGTGCAGCGACTTCTGTATACCATTACAATATCTCATATACATTTATCCTATCAAAGGTTATTATTCCCTTAGGATTTGATTTATTTTATCTAATTGGTTGCTTACCTATGAAATGTGAATAAATGTTTTATTTTTGATATCCATCTTTGTGCAGTGTTTTAATATACACACAATATATTGCGCTGTTCCACACTGATCACGCCCCCCACTGGCTATATGCTATATGGCTATAGGCGTGAGCCAGCTGAGGGGCTCACGACGCCCCCATCCCCAGCATGCGGCACTGCAAAAAGTGCTTTTTTCCTCCTAAGGGGGCGTGGCCATGCCTCCCGCGATTAGGTCACGCCCCCTTTACCCGGGCCCCCCACGACTAGCCTGTACATATATATTAGAGATGAGCGGTTCGGTTTTATTTTCACCAAATTTGTGCAAGATTGGATTTATCTTTTTGAATATCCAATACCCAATATGATATAAAACATCGTTGATCTGTCCATCTAATACTAGCATTTTTCTTTTATCTTTGGTGATAGATTCAAATATAGCAGTGAAATCATCTCAAAAGACAGGAGTATCTTCCCTTCCAGAACTGAAGTTGTGAAGCAAATGAATCTTTTGCTGACTCACTCAAGCAGGACAAAATTAATTTCCCACCATAGAGTTTTAAAGGTCAAAGCAAAAATATTTAATCTCAAGTAATAGACGAAAAAATAGAAATCAGAATCTTAGGAGTATATAATTAAAAATAATACATTTCAGGGTAATGAATATTATTAACTGTACTGTGACTGCACTAAGGGTAATCATAAAATCAGAGAAACAGTAGACATGCTAATTATCATCATTCACTTGCCAAAGACATAATTCTCTTAAATTCTCTAACATGTTCACAATCAGTGTTTCTCACTGTACAGTGTTTACCCCATGTGGATGGTATTGGTACAAAGAGCTGCCAAATTTTCTGCATCAAATTACACATCCCTATATCATTTTACAATAACTTTGTACACACATAATTTCAGACCCAGATCTGGTTTAACATCTTTGCCCCCTGCCAAAGCCACTTTTGGAGCCTCATTTATCAGCGAATTTTATCGTTCACAACAAATGATAAAACTCGTTGCGTATGATAAATGGTGCTCCAGCCAATCAAGTCCCAACTGACATTTTTCAAACAGATAACAGTTAGGAGCTGATTGGCTGGAGCACCATTATCATATGCAACAAGTTTTATCACTCATTGTGAATGATAAAACTCGTTGATAAATGAGGACCTTGTGAGATGTCCCTACTGCCAGGGCCGGCTCCAGGGGTCTGAGCACCCTGTGCCGGCCCAGTAAGCAGCCCCCTTTAATCATGCATGGTGCAGCCGCGTGTGACCGAAAGGGGGTGTGGCCTAATTACCATACGCCATGCCCCTAAGTGGCGTTATTTGTCGGCGTGCCCGCATAGCACGCCTCCAATTAACATCAGGCTGGGGGTAAAGCCCAACCCTCCATCACTACCTGGGCTTCCCCCAGCCTTCTCCAGTTAGGGCATCCATTCACACCCCGGGGGTCCGGCACCGCCGCACAGCTGCGGCAGTGGGGGTCCCCAACCTCCCAATTTAACCACCTGCGGGCCACTTTGCTGAAATCGGGATGTTGGGGAGGGGTGCGCCCTCTATGGGTGGTGCCCCTGTGCGACCGCACTGGTCGAACACCCTTAGAGCCGGCCTACTGCACCACTGTAGAGTTCCCTGTTACCCAACATGTAGACATCCCATCAATATTAAAGAACAAAACTAGATTTTTATAGAGTAGAAAACAATAATTTAAGAATTTAGTACAAAAAAAAGGAGTCTATTTATTAATAGGCAGCGATAGGACTTTTATACCTGTATCACCATTTATTGCATTAAAAATGAGGGCAGCTGATCAATACTCAACTGATCAGACTACAGTACTGTATACTGGTGCAGAATTGTATGGCCAAACAGTCTGAGGAGCTATGCACATGCGTTACCCGGTTAACTTTCAGTTACACACTTAGAAGACAGAAACACATTTATTGTAAATAATAGAATAAACTATGTCAACAAAAGTATTTTCAAAATACTAATTATGTAATGTTGTGTGAATCTGATGTATATGGCCTATGGACTTTAAGTTGTTAATGGGTATTAATACAGTATTTTCTCTATAGAGTTTCTAATGTAAAGTTTTCATTTCTTTGAGTTGATTACGTTTTTCTATCTTTTGGAAACAATTTAAGAAAGCTTGATTGTAATTTTCTTTCAAGAGCAATTCAATATTATTTTGATCCGTTGGCGCAGTACCCATAAATCAGTGCCTATTCTGCCTACTTGGTAATACGGCACTGCATCCAAAGACAGTAACGCTTTCTACATGTCTGTTCTAACCTACAGTACTTATCCGATCTCAGCTAGTCTGGTTAATTCAGTTAAATCGCACAATGTTGCAACACTTGGCTCGTGGTCATAAAAGGCAAGGGCTTGCAAAATTTCACCTAATAAACTCATTCGTTACCTATGCCAGAATTACAGCAAACCACAGAAATATTAAATAAAAAAATACTGATGAGTAGTGATGAGTACTGTCCAAATAAATGGACAGTACTCATCACAAGCTCCACATACAGTACCTTGTTGGGTACAGTATATTTTAGCCAAACATCCAAAGGATATATATGAATTACAGTATGGATCCTAGTAACAAAAGGCTGGGAACCTGCCACATACTGTAAGCTGTGCCTGACAATTGTGTTTTATATATCTTAAGTCTTCCAAGTTCAGTGTACAAAATAAAAATAAAAATGTGCATATATAAATCTTAAAGAGAGAAGATATCAGTCCCAAATTGACATTAAAAAAACAATCATTTTAGACAGAAAAATTTGCAGGGTGTTATGCATTTAACTCTGATTGTATTCATTTACTACTGTTTAGTGTAAAATATATGGACTTATTAAGACATTTCAAGTCAGTTGTTATTACCAATACAGTCTCAGGAACTAGTGCTATTATTACCAACTCCTAGAGTAGATAACTGAGTTTTTTTAATTTTAATTTGAATATAATTTATCTCATATTGTTTCAATAGCACAAATGTTCTGCAGTCCATATTGAATAAGATGTGCCGTTAGATGGCGCTGGATATACAAATAAAATATCTAATATGAAGAATAGTGAATACTTATTCCTTTTTCCCAGAGACTTAGTGTAATCCCCTGCTTTGTAGATATTCAGGAGGTCATATTAAACGCCATGCGATACATATGAAAGAAAACACATAATACAAAAAATCTCTTAAGACAATATTGAATCCAAATTTAGTCCATAAAATGTCTATGCCAAATGAAGATCTAGGTCAATTCAGTATATGCGTACCAGAACTCACATAACAAAATGCGAATAAGTGCTCATCTGGGTATCTTTAATTTATCCAAGAGATTCTCTTCATATGTGAAAAGGTAAATGGAAAGGGGTACTTCGTTCCTAGCTTACATCCAACACATGCTGTAGATGCTCATCAAGGTTTCTTTATATATAGTCAGATCTTTCATCAATTCAAGGTAAAAAAATTGGCCATCCTCATGAAGAAAGAGAGGAATAGTATATGTAGCCAAAAGGTACTATTTATTCACAAAAAAACAACAAAACACAACATATACATAAAAAGATGACAACCTGGTATAGTTAAACAGTAGAGTCCGGAATCTACTGTATCCTCCAGTGTCAATGGTCCAAATGTCACAACAGACCCCATACCAATGCGTTTCGATCCTTCTGTATGGATCTTTTTCAAGGTGTGTGAGGCTATGCTGTAATCCAGTGCTTAAATACCCCTTTCACTAAACCAATTAATCAATCAATCTTAAGCGACCTCCAAATGTATAAATCGATATGTTCCTATCAATATATGAGCAAATGCAATATAATACATGTTCCAGGGTAATTAGTAATATCCATCAGTGATATTTCCGGCGACCACGTTACCAGGGTAACGCCTGCTCCCTTCCGCTCCGTCTTATGTACCAGACACGTGCCTCACACTCCTCCGGAACTGCCGCTTTCTGCCTCTGTGCGCATCGGAAGTCTAAAGACGTCACGCAGTCAGAGGTTGCTCGCGACCCGGAAGTGACGTCAACAAGTCCGCGATCAACATCCGGTCTGCAGCAGGGAGAATCACAGATGGATTCTAATGTCCTTAAATAAGGGTGTCCATGTTGGAGACTACTGAAACACCAAAAATTGACATTTTATGTACTAAATTTGGATTCAATATTGTCTTAAGAGATTTTTTGTATTATGTGTTTTCTTTCATATGTATCGCATGGAGTTTAATATGACCTCTTGAATATCTACAAAGCAGGGGATTACACTAAGTCTCTGGGAAAAAGGAATAAGTATTCACTATTCTTCATATTAGATATTTTATTTGTATATCCAGCGCCATCTAATGGCACAAATATATTTCTGTTACACTGTTTGTAAAGAGTTTAGTGAGACTCTTTTTTTGTTTTGTGCATATAGGGGCTGCAGGTTTTGCGCAACTATTTATAGCCATCTCTCTTCATACATTGTTTCTATTCTCACTGGAGTGCTATTTTTCTAGTTGCTGCAATTTTTTACTGTTTTACATCATGTTCTCCTTTAGGGAATCCAGAATTAATCAGTTTGATAGTTTGTTTGAAGAAAATTCAGATAAAGTAGATATACGAGATGATGATCTCGATACTATAATGAATGAACTGGAAAGAGACTTAATTAGGGAATGTCGCGTCTGGTGGGAGATAGCGACACTGGAAAAATATATCTAGCCCACCAGATTATCCCCAGAGGTCTTAAAATTTAGAAAAAAATTTCATTTTCTTCAAGTTCAGAAGCATTTAAAGCTAAATGGGATATCATCTTTAAAAGTTGCTCATTTTCCCTTATGAACCTTATTATTGAAGAAAGGAGAGTTGAGTTTAAAGAGCTGGAAATTAGTATAGAAAATAACAAATTGCTTGTCCAGCCGTTTGCTCATTCATTACGGTGTAAGGAACTGATAGAAAAGACAGAACAAAAAGTGATGAAAATCGAGAGAGACCTTAAACAAAAGAAATGTAAAAATTCAATAGAGATAAAAATGAAATAAATTCAGATGGAGAGACAGAAAGAATAGAACATGAGAATAAAGAAGATGAGATATTATATCCCATCTCTAAATCTACCCCTTTTAGACCTAAAAATAGGTTGGGAAATTATGGACATTATAGAGGAGGAAAAGACAATCCTAGGACACCTCTAGCACAAAATAGGTTTATGTATAATAGAGATAGGTATGATCCGCCACCTAATTATAGAACATACCAAAGGAGAAAGGATACTAATAATTGGTGGAGAAGGAGAATTGATAACTTTGAAAACTAAGTATATGATGATCAAAATCAGGTTAGCCCTGAGCGTAAAAGATCGGACTCTATATCGAACCTACGCACACCCGCACATAAGAGGTGTTTTTTAGGGGGCAGATGGGGGGAAAAAACCATCGATTCTAGCCAACCATAGAAAACGGGGTAAACGGGGGGTGTTAAAAAACAGAGATTGTCCAAATAAAGGAAAAAAATTCGAAAACAAACTAAGACGATATCAGCATCATGTGATACTCTTAAAGGGAAAGTAAAGATTTTTAATTTGAGCTCACATGTTTTAAATCATTGTGGGGAATCAGTACTTCAGAAAGGCTTAAAATATGCCCCTGCAGTTAAAATTAATGATTTTGCCTTTTTTGTGGATATACAAAAGTACATAAGAAAATTAAACATAAAATTTTTTTTTCTAATGAATGGAGATTCAGAGCAAGTGAACGACCTTGACCCGAAATCTAGGTTCTGCCCAAAGTCTATTTTTTTCCCCTCTCATGTAAAGGGGAGTTTCATTGACGCATTCTCCACACAAGTGCTTGAGGATTTAAAAGATACTAATTCTAAAAAAAATAAATTTAACATGAACCATGGTGAAAGAGTGGCTCTTATAGAACTAAAGAAGAATACAAAATTGATTATAAAACCGGTGGACAAGGGGGGTGGTATTGTCCTGATGGACACCAAGAATTATGAAGACGAAGTATTAAGGCAACTCAATGACGTCCATACTTATAAAAAACTTAGGAAAGATCCCACGAGTAGTTTCCTAAAAGAGTTAAAATCTCTAGTGGATATATATACGGAAAAGGGGATCCTGAATAATATGGAATCAAAATTTTTGGTTATAGAAAAACCTGTAATTCTAGTGATCTACATATTACCAAAAGTGCATAAAGACCCTATCCACCCCCTGGGTAGACCTATTGTATCTGGAATCGGTTCAATCACTGCTAATTTGTCCGAGTTTATTGATTTTTATTTACAACCTCTGGTGTTGCTAAATAAGTCTCATCTCAAGGACACTAGAGATTTTTTAAATAAAATCGAGAAATTACAATGGAAAGCAAATGATATCATGTTAGCGCCGATGTAAGCTCACTTTATACTATTATTAATCATGAGCAAGGGATGGAGGATATAAAACTAACACTACAAAGCTCTGATATTGATGGAGAATTGCAAGAATTTTTAATGAAAGGCATTAACTTTATTTTAAAACGTAATTATTTCCTTTTTAAAGACGAGTTTTATTTGCAAGAAACCAGAACCGCTATGGGCACTTGGTTTGCCCCTAGTTATGCAAACATTTTTATGGGAGTATGGGAAGATCTAAATATCTGGAACCATAACCCACTAGGGGCAAACCTAGTGCTCTAGTGTCGTTATATTGACGACATATTTTTTATTTGGCAGGGGGAAAGAGCACTTTTGGAGAGTTTCTGCACCAGTCTTAATAGCATTGACTGTAATATCAAATTAACATTTGATGTCCAAACTGAAAAAATAATTTTTTTAGATGTCACGGTATATGTAGAAGAAGGGGAGTTTTTAACTAAAACGTATCAGAAACCTACCAATTCTCTTTCATATATACAAGCGGGAAGTTGTCACCATTCTCAGTGGCTCAACTCTATACCTGTTGGACAGTTCAAAAGAATTAGAAGGAACTGTTCCAAGCTGAATGTTATTAATGAACAAGCTAATAGGATGAAAGAGGCTTTTTTGAAGAGTGGCTATAAAGAAAAGACTGTTTTAGAGGCCCTTAAAACCACAGCTGAGATGGACAGAAATGAATTATTAACCACGAAGTCGAGAAAAATTAAGGATGATAAATACCAGTGGGCTTTAATTATAGATTTTAATTCCCAACATAGGGAAATTTAAAAGGTTTTTAAGAAACACTGGTCAATTTTACAAAGGGACCCGATTTTGGGAAATATTATTCCGTTGGAACCAGTCCATATTTATAGAAAAGCTCCCAATTTAGGGACTAAATTAGTCAGAAGTGCACATCTGATATCTGATAAACCTTCATGCATTCCTAAATCGGAGGGCTTCCATAGATGCGGATTATGCCTGGGTTGTAGACATGTTAAAAAATCCGGGAAAGAGAAAAAGGTTACAGCCATTGAGATTAATGGTCAAACTTTAGAGATCTCTGACTTCATTACATGTAATGCTAAAAATTTAATTTATGCCATTGAATGTCACTGTGGTTTATTTTATATAGGGCGTACTACTAGAAGTCTTAAGACTCGTATTGGAGAACATCTCTGCAATATTAGAAAAGGGTTTGAATCGCACTCTCTATCAGCCCATTTTAAGATGAAACATCAATGTTCCACTGATGAGATAAAACATTTTTTGGGGCTAAAACTTATTAAAGGATCTGTCAGATCCAATGATAACATCACTGTCATAGCCAAAGAGGAGATGAAGATGATCTTTAAATATAAAACCTTGGCTCCTAGTGGTCTTAATCAAGACTTTGAGATTAAATGGTTTTTATGATATATTTTTATTAAAAGGTTTTATGTCTTTGCTTTTAGTATATGGCTTTAGATACCTATTTTATTTTAGACATATTTCGCATTTTATGTTTTTCTATGCTGCTATATTTATATCATATTTATAGACTTATTTGTTATTTATAGGTATTTGTGGTGTTTCAGTAGTCTCCAACATGGACACCCTTATTTAAGGACATTAGAATCCATCACTGATTGTTGATCACGGACTTGTTGACGTCACTTCCGGGTCACAAGCGACCTCTGACTGCGCAACGTCTTTAGACTTCCGATGCGCACAGAGGCAGAAAGCGGTAGTTCCGGAGGAGTGTGAGGCACGTGTCTGGTGCATAAGATGGAGTGGAAGGGAGCAGGCGTTACCCTGGTAATGTGGTCACCGGAAATATCACTGATGGATATTACTAATTACCCTGGAACATGTATTATATTGCATTTGCTCATATATTGATAGGAACATATCGATTTATACATTTGGAGGTCGCTTAAGATTGATTGATTAATTGGTTTAGTGAAAGGGGTATTTAAACACTGGATTACAGCATAGCCTCACACACCTTGAAAAAGATCCATACAGAAGGATCGAAACGCGTTGGTACGGGGCCTGTTGTGACATTTGGACCATTGACACTGGAGGATACAGTAGATTCCGGACACTACTGTTTAACTATACCAGGTTGTCATCTTTTTATGTATATGTTGTGTTTTGTTGTTTTTTTGTGAATAAATAGTACCTTTTGGCTACATATACTATTCCTCTCTTTCTTCATGAGGATGGCCATTTTTTTTACCTTGAATTGATGAAAAATCTGACTATATATAAAGAAACCTTGATGAGCATCTACAGCATGTGTCAGATGTAAGTTAGGTACGAAGTACCCCTTTCCATTTACCTTTTCACATATGAAGGGAATCTCTTGGATAAATTAAAGATACCCAGATGAGCACTTATTTGCATTTTGTTATGTGAGTGATCTTCATTTGGCATAGACATTTTATGGACTAAATTTGGATTCAATATTGTCTTAAGAGATTTTTTGTAATATGTGTTTTCTTTCATATGTATCGCATGGAGTTTAATATGATCTCCTGAATATCTATAAAGCAGGGGATTACACTATGTCTCTGGAAAAAAGGAATAAGTATCCACTATTCTTCATATTAGATATTTTATTTGTATATCCAGCGCCATCTAACGGCACAAATATATTTCTGTTAGTAAAGAGTTTAGTGAGACTCTTTTTTGTTTCGTGCATATAGGGGCTGCAGGTTTTGCGCAACTATTTTTAGCCTTCTCTCTTCATACATATTGAATAAGACTCCATATTCTTCAGTGGGTATGAAAAGTAATATGCTATCTATACATTGCAGGAAGGAGACGGACATGAAATAACTGTCAACTTGGCTGCACCAATTCATATGTTAAGACAATTATATATTGATATAGATATAAATATGCAGAAGTGCAGCACTCTCAATAAATAACGCAGGTGACACAGCAGTGTATATCAACGTTTCAGTAATTTATATGTACTATCTTCAGGACTATATATAATCTAGCCCGCATGGACATTTAATGACATATATGACAAACTTGCTAGTACACGTCAATATATCTCTAATTGGAATTTTAAATCCAGAATGCGGATGTGTGATATACGTACCTATCTCCAAATGGCGACAGGTCACACAGCCTGTACATCTATAGCAGACCCTTTTTCATGAGAACAGGATGGAAGTTTTGGGCATGCAACAGAGTATTCATATCTGTAGGCTTAGTAAATAGGCAGGTAGACAAGCCAGTATCGGTGCTAGAGATTTTTACATCACGGTAATTCACGGATCTTTCATCACAGGTAAACGTGAACTTGATGGTGCTATCCATGGTGCTAATGGCGGACACGAGAGACTCAAATTCATCCCTCTCCCCCGTCTACAACACCAGGATATCATCTGTGTAGCTTGTGTAAAGAAAAACAGCTTTACAGAAAAAGCCACATTATTAAAAAAAAAAAGCCTACGCTCAATGTCATACATATTGATGTTATGTTCACAAAATTTTTGGCTTGGGGTTACTCTAGACTGGATTTAGCGGCAGCCAGAGACACGGTTATTTCCATTCCTCGGAATGAGTGTCTTAGTGAAAAAAATCAAATCTGAGCAACCAATATTTCCCTCTGTGAGTACTTTTTCGACTGCCAGTCAGTTTATTAGCAAAACGTTAAAGAGGTTCTGGACGGTCATTTGTTCTGACACCAATATACCTTCCCTTAAGAACACTTGTGTAATTAATTGTCACAAGCGTGGCAAAAACCTTATGGATTGGCTGGTTAGAAATGATGTGACCGATAGATTTGTGCAAACACAACGTTTTTTTGTCTAGAACCGCTGGCTCCTATAGATGTACAGGCTGTGTGACCTGTCGCCATTTGGAGATAAGTGCTCCAGGAGTGGCCAGCCCAAGATCTGCATTGGTCAACTCAGGTTTTTGGGCTCGCAAGCCGGCCAGCCTGAGTAAGCTGAGGCTTACTAAGCTGGCCAGAGGCCCGGCGCCATCCACCATTGCAACCATCAACCACTGATGGTCGCAATGGTGTTCCCAGCCTGTGAACTCAGTCGCAGTGCTGGTATCACAAATGCAGCAGGGGGTATCATTTACCTCCAGATGTATTTGCATAACAGCAAGGATCGCTATTGCAAAGCTGTCTGTCTGTCGCCATTTGGAGATAGGTACGTATATCACACATCCACATTCTGGATTTAAAATTCCAATTAGACATATATTGACATGTACTAGCAAGTTCGTCACATATGTCATTAAATGTCCATGCAGGCTAGCATATGTAGGAAAGACAGTGTGTTCTTTTAGAGAGAGGGCTGCCCAGCATAAGTCGGCCATTAGACTGGCCCTTGAAAGCAAACTCAGTGATCAGCCGGTTGCGCGGCACTTTGTGTTGGCCAGATATTCCCTTGCCACTCTTAAATATAAACTAGTTGATCATGTACCACCCATGAGTAGGGATGGTGACAGTGGTAGGAGGTTGCTGCAGTTGGAGGCCACCTGGATCCACCAGTTGAATACGGTGGCTCCGATGGGCCTCAATGACATATATATATATATATATAATATTGTGGACACATCTGTATGTATATATATACATGTGTGTATATATATATATATATATATATATATATATAGCCCGATATGCCCGGCACTCCAAAGGTTAATAACTGGCGTCTTGCTGCGGTGCTCATTCAGGGAGATGAATCCCTTATATAGAAAAGTCACAAGGAGGCACTCTGCAGACTGGTTTCAAAATAAAACAATGTCCTTTATTCCATTCCTACGGCGTTTTGGGGTGACCCCCCGTCTTCAGGAACAAGCAATACAGACTAATACATTACACACACATATATATACAAAACATACATGCAATTAAAACACCATTATCATACTCACCTGTGACACGCTGCCGCCTCAGGACCCGCTTCCTGCTCCGGCTCATGTGTCTGTCGCGTACCCGGTGACGTCATCGGCAGCGCGGCACAGGGAAATGATGTCTACTCTCTGTTGCCAAGCAACATGAGTACTGCAAAAACAAAATACACCAAACAATTGTTAAAAACAACGGCACAGTGTGACTGTTACACTTAGCGTGGTGAAAACAAACACTGTATACACAACATGAATATAACAACAAGCCATTAATATGATGTTATGTAATGTACCAACAGCAGACTTTGTCACTGCTGATGATGCTATAAAAAGAATATAGACAAAACTCTTCTCAAGTTAATTATAGAAAACATTGGAGCCCCAGGGTCTCATTCAGACCTCTAGGAGCCAGTGTTCCCAACTCAAATATCCAACGACTTTCTCTATGCAATAAAATTTTTGCTCTATTGCCACCTTGCTTACTTTCTGGAACGTGATCGATAATAATGACCCTTATGCTTGCCACACTGTGCTTAAACCGGGCACAGTGTCTGGCAACCGGTTGTTCGCTAGCGCCTGATTCAATCGCCTGGCGAATTGCGCTACGATGAAGAGCCATGCGTTCACAGAATTGACGCTGCGTCTTACCAACGTAAGCCAATCCGCATGGACAGGTCAATAGATAAATGACATGCGTAGTGGTACAAGTGACAGCATGTCTAATACTGATTTTTTTGCCCGTATGTGGATGACAAAAAGTTGAACCCACAGATAGTGATCGACATGTTACACAGCCTAAACAGCGGTAACAACCTTATTTCTTACTTAAAAATTGTGTCGTTGGGCTTTTATTAAAACCTGTAATATCTAACTTGACTAACTGGTCTTTAATACTCTTTCCTCTGGTGAAACTTGGTAGGAGCCTAGCGTTATGTAAAGAGGGTAGTTCCGGGTCACTTTGGACCATAGATCACCATTGTTTAACCTGGCTTGTAGTAGATTTACTGAAGGGGCTATATTGATTCACCCAAGGGATTACATTCGCGGGTTGGCTTGCGACACCTTTAGTTCTGCTAGCCAAAGCCTCATCTCTAGACATGTTGATTACTTTGTTCTTTAAATTAATTAACTCACTTCTGTCATACCCTCGTATCACAAATTTGTCTATCATTTCCTCTAGTGCAGGCTCTAATGCATTAATGTCAGAAGTGATACGTCATACTCTGAGGAACTGGGAATAAGGAAGGCCCTTGCCTAGGGCTATAGGATGAAAACTTTCATGACGTAATAACGTATTTCTGTCTGTTGCCTTTGTATATAATGAGGTACTAAACACTGAATTCTGTATAGTAATCATGACGTCCAAAAAATGAATAGTCTCCTTGTTCATCGTGTATGTTAATTTGACTACACTCTGTGATGCATTATGTTCATCTAAAAGAGATCTCAGAGTGATGGGAGGCCCCACCCAAAAGATCAACAAGTCATCGATGTATCGATGATACAATACAACTTCTGCCCTTAACTGACCATGATTGTATAATAACCTCTGTTCTATCATAAACATAAATGCGTTTGCATAAGAGGGAGCCACTGGAGACCCCATGGCACATCCCGACATTTGTATATAATACTTGCCATCATGGTAAAAATAATTTCTAGTTAGCACTAGATCCAATAACTGTAAGAATAATTTTTTCGGAGGGCCAGTATAAAATGGATTATCCGTGATCAGATTGTCGACTGCCTCTACACCTGCCCTGTGTGGTATGCATGTGTAGAGGCTAGCCACATCCGTGCTACACATGACAAGATCACTAGGGGGATGACCCAACTGTTGTAAAACCCGTAACAAGGAAGAAGTGTCCTTCAAATACGAAGGAATTTGTTGTACACAGAAATTGAGGTAAGAGTCCAAAAACACGGCTATGGGATAATACTGTGAGCCCCTGGCAGATATGATGGGTCTGCCTGGGGGATTGACTAAAGATTTGTGAATTTTTGGAATTACGTAAAAAAGCGGAACGACTGGATAATCCACTTTCAATGCTTGTAACAGATCTGACGATATCAGTGATTCATCCTTAGCTTGTTGTAAAATGTTATCCTGTTCTGTTTTAAATTTCCTAGTAGGATCATTGGATAACTGAGCATAGGTGACAATGTCATTAAGCTGACGCTGACATTCTTTACTGTATGCCTCCAAATCTTGTATTACCACCGCTCCTCCCTTATCGGCACTTCTGATTACTATATCAGAACGTTTGGATAGAGATTTAAGAGCTACCTGTTCTTCTTTCGTTAAGTTGGAATAATAGGATGCTTGTTTGGGTGAATGTTGATGGATGTTGTCAACTAGACGCGAAAAAGTTTTAATTGAGGCGTTCTGTGTGGTAGAATCAAATTTAGAGCGAGGGATTCTTTTCTTGAGTTGAGAAGGTATATCTGAAGCTTCAACTCGTTGGGGCATAGGTGCTGCTTTGTCAAAATACTCCTTGATACGTAGTGACCTATTGAGTTTGTACGTGTCGACTTTCCACTGAAATGGATCAAAGCTAGAGGTGGGTATGAATGACAATCCTTTGGATAATAATCTCTCCTCTGCTGCTGTTAGTGCTTTGGAGGAAAGATTGAACACTAAATCTTCTGTTGCCGCTGGGGTTTTTTGGCGTTGCCTTTTATTCTGCCCCGACCTCCTCATCCGCCTGCTGCTGGAATGTAAACGGTTGACCTGGTTTGTAACCCTAAACCCTATATATATATAGGTTAGTGACACTGGCACCCAAGGGCCTTAACGAAAATCTAGGGTTGCATTGCTTTTTATAGTGGATGTTCTTAAACTGCTATAAACAGCTAGTCTGATAACTGTCACAATGTGATCGTGACACCCATTATGCTTGATATACTGTCCACATTACGTGGATTTCATAGCGCATTTGTTATTGACATCTATGCTAACTATTAGATCATATATATTCTGCCTTGCATTGTTCGGCTTTGTATAATTCTTATAATACACATGTATATACTGTTTCTTATGCACTCTTTGTTCTTAGTGATCTCCATGGCAACGGATGGTGGCTGATGATGCCGTAAGTGGGCGCCAGCCTCCCGGAAGTTGCCAGATGCCGGAGAATGGGTCTGCACGAGGTGTGGTGGTGGTGTTATATAAGTAAGTTACTTTGTATTATTATTTATTGTTCCCTGAAGATGGAGTATTAAAAGGTGCCCCGAAACGTTGGAGAAGCTTACCTGCTAGTAAACTGTATTTTTCCTGAGTGCCTCCGTCTCTGATATTACATTGTTGGGTCTTGGCTGAGGTCCTAATACGGAAGGCACCAGAATTATTGTACCATATACTTGGAGTGCCACCCTTGAAATATTATATAAATACATATATATATATATATATATATATATATAAATTCAAATGAGTCCACACTCACGTCTTCCTGTGTTCAATACTGGTGTGTCAACCTAATTAAGCTCACATGCTTAAACATATGTCCAATTAAAGGTGCACTCTCCAGTCATCTCATGAAATCAATAGGAAAGCCATCAGCCCATTACATCACATTAACGTTTCAGTCTCCTCTGGGACTTTTGTCAAGATACCACATCAGGTGTCCCTATCCCAGTATTTATACCAGAGTAACACACACCCACAAGACAACACCTCTTAATCAGTAACCCTTTCATGCCACTGATCATTAACTAATTGTAGTAAAAATCATTAACATCCCCCATAAAAACAATGATCCTAAACAACTCCAGAACATATGGTGCGCCAGTATACAATACCATCTAATGAATCTTCAAGGTAACAAGCAGTACCTGCATATCTCCCCAATGGTCACAATCACCAGACCCAAGTTTGTCCAGTGCCAATAACTACTTCTGCATTGTTCATGAGCGGCTATACAGCTGCGTCACAAAGGTGGAATGCAGCGTCCAATCACATGACTAGTGACAAAGTGATTGCATATCAAAGCTGGAACGCAGGCATATCAGTGCTATCCAAAGCCACTCATAATTAATCTATACCTGGTGCCCCCTATCTCTGGCTGCACAGTTACAGTACTTTAAATACATATATATATATATATATATATATATATATATATATACAGTCAGGTGCATAAATATTGGGACATTGACAAAATTTTAATATTTTGGCCTCTATTCACCACCACAATGGCTATGAAAAGAAACAAGCAAGATGTTCTTTAACTGCAGACTTTCAGGTTTAATTTGAGGGTAATTACATCCAAATCAGGTGAATGGTGTAGGAATTACAACAGTTTCTATATGTGCCTCCCACTTTTTAAGGGGCCAAAAGTTATGGGACAAACTAAACAATCCTAAATCAAACTTTCACTTTTTAATACTTTGTTGCAAATCCTTTGCAGGTAATTACAGCCTGAAGTCTGGAATGCATAGACATCACCAGACGCTGGGTTTCATCCCTGGTGATGCTCTGCCAGGCCTCTACTGCAAATGTCTTCAGTTCCTGCTTGTTCTTGGGGCATTTTCCCTTCAGTTTTGTCTTCATCAAGTGAAATGCATGCTCAATCGGATTCAGGTCAGGGGATTGAATAGGCATTGCATAACATTCCACTTTTTAGCCTTAAAAAACTCTTTGGTTGCTCTTGCAGTATGCTTCGGGTCATTGTCCATCTGCACTGTAAAGCGCCGTCCAATGAGTTCTGAAGCATTTGACTGATTATGAGCATATAATATTGCCCGAAACACTTCAGAATTCATTCTGCTGTTTTCTCAGCAGTCACATCATCAATAAATACAAGGGAACCAGTTCCATTGGCAGCCATACATGCCCACGCCATGACACTACCACCACCATGCTTCACTGATGAGGTGGTATGTTTTGGATCATAAGCAGTTCCTTTCCTTCTCCATACTCTTCTCTTCCCATCATTCTGGTACAACTTGATCTTTGTCTCATCTGTCTATAGGATGTTGTTCCAGAACTGTAATGGCTTTTCTAGATGTTGTTTGGCAAACTCTAATCTGGTCTTCCTCTTTTTGAGGCTCGCCAATGGTTTACATCTTGTGGTGAACCCTCTATATTCACTCTTGTGAAGTCTTCTCTTGATTGTTGACTTTGACACATATACACCTACCTCATGGAGAGTGTTCTTGATTTGGCCAACTGTTGTGAAAGGGTTTTTCTTCACCAGGGAAATAATTATTCTGTCATCCACTACAGTTGTTTTCCGTGGTCTTCCGGGTCTTTTGGTGTTGCTGAGCTCTCCGGTGCGTTCTTTCTTTTTAAGAATGTTCCAAACAGTTGATTTGGCCACACCTAATGTTTTTGCTATCTCTCTAATGGGTTTGTTTTGATTTTTCAGCCTAGTGATGGCTTGCTTCACTGATAGTGACAGCTCTTTGGATCTCATATTGAGAGTCGACAGCAACTGATTCCAAATGCAAATGTCACACTTAGAATCAACTCCAGACCTTTTACCTGCTTAATTGTTAATGGAATAACGAGGGAATAACCCACACCTGTCCATGAAATAGCTTTTGAGTTGATAGTCCCATTACTTTTGGCCCCTTAAAAAGTGGGAGGCACATATAGAAACCGTTGTAATTCCTACACCGTTCATCTGATTTGGATGTAATTACCCTCAAATTAAATCTGAAAGTCTGCAGTTAAAGCACATCTTGTTTGTTTAATTTCAAAGCCATTGTGGTGGTGAATAGAGACCAAAATATGAAAATTCTGTCAATGTCCCAATATTTATGCACCTGACTGTATATACTGTATATAAATATATATATAGTATATATATAAATACAGTATATATATATATATATATATATATATATAAACACAGTATATATACACACATATATATATATATATATATATATATATATATATATATATATATATATATATGGAGAGAAACAACAGAGATTGTTGTTTTCATACTTTTCTGAGCATACTGCTTTATTGTAGGGTTTTCCATGTTACTGTATGCTAAGATGTTTTTTCACTTATACCTAGACACCTCTGTAGCATTTTTCATGTACTGTATGTTTGTTTTTTCTGCACTTTTCTTCTATGTCGGTGTTATTTCTGCTCACCTATTCTTTCAGCTACCTGTTTGTGCCAGAAGCAGCGTCTGGTGTACCCATGGTAACCACAGTGAGGTGCATACTGTCTTCATCAAACGGGATGTCAGGGTGGAGGGCACACAGCTCCGAGCTCCAGCAGCAGCACATAGTACATGGTGGGGATAATATTTATATAGTGCGCTACCTCTTTTGATATTGGAGTAGCAACTTTCACGGGTAATTACCAATCCCCTTAAACAAATTAATTTGCAAGATCAATTGAATGAAAAACAGAGTGCTTACACCCCAATAAACATATCCAAATCTCAATTGTAAACAATGTTTTAATAGTCAATGAAAAAAAGTTATATAATCCCTTTTGTTAGGGGGTGTTTTCTTTCCTTTCTTTCTATTTGTACACCCAGGCTATTGCCAGCCTGTTTAATCCCAATATATCTGAAGCAAATTATTCTATTTTTCATATAATAACTATCAGGTTATAAGTAACATAAATATATGAACTTCGCAAAGTGTTAACCAGAATTATATACCTTTTAAATCATTTGGATAATTTCCTTTCATAAAGATAACGATGCACACCAAGTGTTATAAGTAAAACGTTTTTATATATCAAATCTTCATAAAATCAATGCTTGTTAAAATACAATATAGACGAGAGAGAGAGAGAGATATATATATATATATATATATATATATGATTGCCAAGTGTGTGAGTGGGGGTTGTTGGGACCCTTTGTCCTATTGTTCAAACCGCA
Organism: Taudactylus pleione; assembly: GCA_031769625.1. Lineage (NCBI taxonomy): Eukaryota > Metazoa > Chordata > Amphibia > Anura > Myobatrachidae > Taudactylus > Taudactylus pleione. Next base: position 6,281,650 of record JAUIMM010000435.1, on the reverse strand, counting down.
TGGTCTCTGAACACAAACTCCATTTTAAAAACTCACATTGAAGACTCCCATAATGCCCTGTTCTGGAATAGCAATACCTTCACCCACTACAACTGTGTGATATCTTTGGACCAAAACAGTACATTATATTGTATACCAGTGTCTAATATTTTCAACTTCCATGATATAACACTGCATCCACTATACTATACAAGCTTTTCAGATACTATAACGTTGTATAATAAATATAAGCTGATTCCTCTGTAATAGTTAAAAATACCACTATACAACTCATAGTACACAATTCTATCATAATACTATAAAGCATCCACCAACCACATGGACCAACTTCAATTTCCATTGAACACATGGGTCAATGGGGGAAGGGGGAGAGCACATGGAATTTCCTTTGTTCATACCACATAGAGGTAGCCATCTTTGAATCCCCAAACTATGATAATATATAACTTCACAATACTATCACAATATGGCTAGCAATCCGCAACTCCCATGGAACCACAACCACTAGCTGATATCAAACAAATATACATCTACAGATTGCAACATTTCACCCAATCTCCATCCCAATCTCAACTACACAATGATACAGTCAGACCACGAGAACATGGGAAGGAAGGGGGAAAGAAGAAACTTAATATGTATATATCACAGCCAGCCATATATATAAAACTGAACCCAAATCACCGCAAATCAATCTTCATATCGTCTACTACAGATTAACACAAACCAAGGCACAACCAAAGCACCACAGCCTGACAACCTGGCCTTTAACAAAGATTCCACTATGAACTACAATATTCATAAATCACTACAAACTATCTATACAAGCTATAAACAGATTAAATCAAACTTAGTTACAAATACCCATTATAGGCTAACTAATGTACAGTTTACTTAGCCATTATGAGCAGATATCTCCAGGCGATTGAAGCTGCATCTTGGGGAGAAAGTCTGCTGTCCTTGTGTCTCCCTGGTGTGTCCTTGCAAGCATGTGTGTTTCTCCAAGTGTGTGTGAATGCCATCCTGCTCTCCCTCACCTGTGTCTCTGTAGAGTGTTTGTGTGAATGCCCTCCTCCCATTCCTCACCTGTGGGATCTTGCCCATAAAAGGACATTCAAACCTTATTGTATAGGGTCTTAGGCAGGAAGCTGTGTCTCTTAGCTAGGGTAAACAAATGCTAATTAGATTGTATTGTGGGGTCTCTTCCCATCTATTGATATGCTGGAATAACCAGTTCTGTGTAAACTTCTAAGCTCTGGGAAAATTATCACATTTCATATATATATTTTGTTTTTAGCTGTATAGGGAATTATTATTATTATTGATTTTAATATACACACTGTAACACCTTTCAACATCAATATAAAAATTTACACTGTTGCACAATATAAACATTACATACAATGTAACATGCTAGAAAAAGAATCAACAGTAATGTGCAATTAGAGTCCTGTTAACCTTTCTTGCTCTAATATAATTAGCACTAGACTGAATATAATATCTTGAGTAGAAAACACAGTCAGTACTTGTATCATACCCTTATTGTGGTCATAAGATTGAATGTATCCAAAGTGCCTGATTTATACACAATTAAATAAATATTATAAGACATAGTATATGTAGCAGGTGGATTTGCTCATATTATGTTTGCCTTACCCAGCCGTTCCTTTAGTAAATTGCAGTCTCTGTATGTAGCATTTTGCTGTATTAACGGCTAACAATTTCCATATCCACTTAAATGCTGCACCAGCGGCTATTAATCCCCGTGCTCGTCTCTATGCAGCAGGGCAGCTGACAGTGATGTCCCAGCTGGACAACACACTCCACACTATAGCGGCGTCTGGAAGTCCCACATACAGCTCACAGCATCACTCCTTAGAACCCGGCGGCAGGAGCAGCGCCATGTGATACACACGCTCCACGTGGTGCTGTTATCTCAGTGCATGCAGCACAGCTCACCATGGTCTCCCCGATTCAGGTTGCAGGAGTGTGGGTTTTAGAGTAGTACAACAAAGCCTCTGTCACTGCATTTATGCAAGGGCTGTCAAATCAAATCAAAGATGTACTCGCATCCAGGAAATTGCCAACTTCTTTGGTTGACTTGATTTCCTTGTGTATCCGGGTTGACCTTTGCTACAGAGAGAGAGCACGAGAGAAGGAACAGTCTCATCACTTCAGCTTCAAGCTCACCCCGCATTTCACAGCACCAGTTGAACCTTCAGAAGAGCCCATGCAAATTGGGAAGTCTTGCCTTCCTGCCGCAGAGAGGGAAAGAAGGATCAAGAATAAGCTTTGCCTTGCTGTGGTGAACCAAGTCATCTTCTCTCTGGCTGCTCAAAATGTTCGGGAAATGAGAAGGCCTAACTAGTCAAAGGGGTGGTCAGATTAGGTGCATTTCAACACACCCCAAAAGACAATGCTGTCTCCTAGTTTTCTATTGATGTGGCTCTGGTCCTGGGAAATACTTCCAAAGTCCTCAAGGCCTTTTTAGACTTGGGTGCCAATGTCAACTTCATTACTGCAAAGAAGGTTAAAGAGTTAGGAATTTCTAGTGTGCCACTGCAAACACCACTTCATCTCATTGGAGTGGATGGGAATAAACTACCCATGGCTACCCATCCACTCTCGGATGACAGAAGTTATCATGCAAGTGGGCGCTCTCCACTGGGAATTGATAGCGTTCTATATACTCCTGTCAGCCGGTTATCCTGGGTATTCCTTGGCTCCGCAAGCATACCCCCATCTTAGACTGGAAAGACCCTCAAATCCTGTCATGGTGTTCTCAATGCCATGGGTCATGTTTGTCATCTGTCAAACCTCCACACCGTGCCATTCAGAGTTCAGTCACCTCTCCAAAAGATCTGCTTCCAGCTCCATACCAGTCCTTCAGAGACGTATTAAGTTAAAAGGCTGCTAATAGGGAGTGGGACTGTGCTATAGACTTCCCGAGTCCCAGGCAGTGTCAGAATAAATTAAGGAGAATCTGGAATGTGGGTTTATCAGGGAGTTTAAATCCCCCACTGGAGCTGGCCTATTTTTTGTTAAGAAGAAGGATGGAGGTTTGCAACAATCCATTTATTACTGGGGCCTGAACGCAATCACCATCAAATATCAGTTTCCCCTACCTCTGATCTCTGAGCTCTTTGATCGGTTTAAAATGGGCAAATATTTTCACTAAACTGGATCTTCCTGGGGCCTGTAATCTAATCAGAATCCGATTTGGGGATAAATGGAAGACGGCCTTTAATACTCATGATGGTCACTACTAGTACATAGTCATGCCTTTTGGTTTATGCAATGCCCCAGCTGTTTTCCAAAACTACATGCATCATATCTTCCAGGACCTGTTTTATAAGTATGTAGCGGTATACCTGGGAGATATCCTGATATTCTCTGAAGATATAATGAGTCATCACCAACATGTATGTGAAGTACTGTAACGACTCATGGCTAACCAGCTTTTCTGTAAGCTTGGAAAATGCTCCTTCGAGCAAAAGGAGCTGATATTTCTGGGATACATCATCTTGAGGTCTTGCCTGCGGATGGATCCAGAGAAGCTTTCTGCTGTTGTCAACTGGCCCCATCCAATTGGGCTGAAAGCAATACAATGCTTCCTGGGTTTTTGTAATTTCTATCATCAACTCATCAGGAAGTACTCATCCATAGCAGGACTGCTCTTACCAGGACAGGACACTAGAGTATGGCCTCCTGAGACAGAGGAAGCTTTTGTCCTTCTAAAACAGTGTTTTCTGTCAGCACTCATTCTGAAGCAACCAAATTGTGACCAACCTGTTTTCCTAGAAGTGGACGCTTCCATGGTTGGAGTTGGGGCAGTGCTGTCGCAGAAGGATGAAGACGGCAAGTGGTATTCCTGTGCGTTCTTCTCCCATAAATTCTTGGCTCCAGAGAAGAATTATGCTGTTGGGGATAAAGAACTACTAGCCATCCAGTTGGCCTTTCAGGAATGGCGATATTTGTTGGAGGGAGCAAAATTTCTGGTGACAGTCTATACTGATGATAAGAATTTAACATACAGTACCTCAAGACAGCCCACTGCCTAAATTATCGTTAGTACAGATGGTTTATTTTTTGATCGGTTTAACCTGGTAATTACCTACCGACCAGGTAATAAAAACATCAAGGCTGATGCCTTGTCCTGAGCATTCAGTTCTGTTGAAGTGAAGGAAGCAAGGAAAGACAACCCCATTCTGAACCCTGCTTGCTTTGTGGTGGTCACCAACAAGGTCAAGGGTAAAATGTTCATAGCACCCGAACCCCGGTCTAAATTACTTCAGTGGGCTCATTTGTCATGCTTTACTGGTCATACAGGCATGAGGAAAACTTTGGAGCTAATCCTCAGGAGCTATTGGTGGCCGACAGTTCATTAGGATGTCAAGGACTTCAGGGCAGCCTGTCAAACTTGTGCTCATCACAAAATTCTGCCACATTCTCCACCAAGGCCTCTGCTCCCACTACCTGTTCCTGATCATCATTGGACACACATCTCCATGGACTTTGTGATAGATCTACCTTCTTGTCAAGGGTTTAACATCTGGGTAGTGGTGAATAGGTTTTCCAGTGCCGCCCACTTTGTTCCATTAAAAGAGTTATCATCGGCTCCAAAACTAGCAGAGGCTTTTATAAGGGAGACCTTCAGGTTGCATGAGTTTCCTAAGAATATTGTGTTAGACCATGGGGTGCAATTTACCTCTAAATTCTGGAGGTCATTATGTAGGTGCTTTGGGGTCAATTTAAGCTTTTCATCTGCCTACCACCCTCAGAAGATGGAACGAGTAAACCAGGACCTGGAGAAGTTTATTCAGATATATGTGTCCACCAATTAGGATGATTGGGTCTCTCTGTTGCCATGGGCTGAATTCACTCACAATAACTTGTTTTATGAGGCATTGGGTCATTCTCCATATTTCATTCAGTATGGCCTGCATCCTGTTCTCCTGGAGTACCACATCCAGCTGTCCGTGGTACGGTAAACTGGTACCTCGAAATTTGGAAGGAGGTAAAGAAGAATCTGTACAAAGCTTCTTCAAGGTATAAACTGGTTGCAGACAAGAGGAGGAAGAGGGCTCCATTGCTGGTGCCTGCGGACAAAGTATGGTTGTCAGCTAAATACTTGCAATTAAAATATCCCACAATGAAGTTCACTCCCAGATTCATTGGTCCTTTTCAGATTCTTCAGATGATCAATCCAGTGGTGTTCTGTCTATAACTTCCTGACACTCTCAGGATACCTAATGTATTTCATGTCTCAAATCTCTGGTGGTTAATCAATTTTCAACACCTCGCAACCCTCCTTCAGCAATTCCAGCAGACTATCGAGCGGAATATGAAGTGAAGCAGATCTTGGACTCCAGGGTTTCTAGAGGTTCTGTTCAGTACCTGGTGGATTGGAAGGGGTATGGCCCCGAGGAGCGCTTCTGGATTAAAGCTTCAGATATTCATGTGCCTCAGCTCCTCCATAAGTTCCACTGGATGTTTCCTAACAAACTTTTTGTGGGGTATTTTGTGCCCACCCCTAGAGGAGGGGGTAATGTAGCAGTGCATGGACACCGGCTGTTACATGTCAGGTCCAGCAGCGCTGGTGTCCCGGCCCGCTGCCCAATGCTGCTGGTGTTCTCTCTTCTGGCTCCCGGCAGTCGGCAGCAGCAGCATGCACATGGCCACAGCTCATAGGGATGTACGCCGCTCTGTTTTCAAGTTAAAGGGCCATGTTCACCAAATAGGTGACATCATAAAAGGCACCAGATTCGAGCTCTGTCTATTTAAGGAAGTCCCTAGGAGCACCCCTGTGCCAGGGTATTTTACTTCATTGCTCATTCCTGACCTTGGCTTTGTCCGTGACCCGATTTCATCTGATCCCTGGTACTGTGCTTGGTTCTGGTTTTCACTTTGGCTATCCTCTGTGCCCACATACATCTGCTCCCTGGTACCATCTTGTCATTTGGTTCTGACCCAGCCTGTCGACTACACTGAATGTCTTCATCCTTCTCCTTTCCATCCAGAGCTCTCCAGCATCTGTATAGGGCAGTGAAGTGTGTTGCAGCATCAGAGCCGCCAGGCACATTATACAGTACTGTGGCCTGGGCTGTCACTGAGCGCCTCTGGGAGGCACAGGCATGCCTGGGCCATCACCTGCCTAGAATCAGCAGCGTGACATCACAGATCATGCATGTCATGTTGCCTGCCTGAGCAATGTGGGTTTTTTTCTGTGGGGCCAGCCAATGTGATTGATTGTTTTATTTGCATGGGGGCCAGCAAATGTGATTGTTTTATTTCTGTGGGGGCCAATGTAGTGTGCTTTGTTCCTGCGGGAGCCAATGTAGTGTGTTTTGTTCCTGCAGGGGACAATGTAGTGTGTTTTGTTCCTGCGGGGGCCAATGTAGTGTGTAGTGTGTTTTGTTCCCACGGTAGCCAATGTAGTGTCTTTTTTCAAAGGTCGCGCATGCTGCAGCGCTGGATGGTGTGCCTTGACAATTTTTAAATCTTGTGTAGTGTGCCTCGATTTGAAAAAAGTTGAAAATTACTGGTATAGGGAAACCTAGTCTGAGGGCTGGGACCTGCGTGTGGGATGCAGCTAAGTCTATACCTCCTTGCAGGGGTCCCTGGTGAACATTGCCATTACATTAGACACCGTGCCTCAGTAATTAGTCTCGTCAATCCCAAATATGGGTTGCATCCATTACCCACCCGAGAGTTGCAACATCATAATGGAGAGAATCTCACACAACACTACTGTGCTCCAAGACCTGACAAGGGACACACCCATTGAGGATGCATACTTAAGGTTCTATTTAGATGATAGTTGCCAGAGACAAAATGGTCGGAGCATGCTTACATCAGGATATGCTATTGTAAGTGACACTCAAGTGATAGAGGAACATCCCCAAACTCCACTGCATGTCAGCTGGCAGAAAACAAAATTGTCAACATTTATACTGACTCACAATATGCCTGTGGTGTATTGCATGATTACGTTGCTGTTTGGAAACCCAGGTATTTTTTTAATATCAAGTGGTACACCCATATCTCATGCAGGCATATTACAATACCTAATTAAAACTGTTCAGCTGCCTAAAGAGGTAGCTTTTGTAAAATTCCAAGCTTATACTAGCTACATTGATCCAGTCTCACTGGAAAGCGAGAGGGCTGTCTAAGCAGCAAAGGAGGTCACCATGAGAATCAGATCAGGAGAAGATGTGGTCCCTGAATTTGAAGATTTTGTGTGAATACTAATTTTTCCTCTAGAACCTATGAAAAACTAATACACATGTACTAGTCTTGTTACCAGCAGGAAATCTATTTTTGGAAGATGTGAGCCAGATGATGAGGGCATCTGGAGGGATAAGAAGTGAAGGCAAGAAGCTCCAAGATCATTATTACCTTACCTGGTAGAGACCACCATCGACTCACCTACATTGGAAAGGAAGATATGGTGAGAATTTTCCACTTTTACTGGTGTACTCCAGACTTCTCCACCTATGCTGGTAAAAGAGCACAGTCATGCCAGTTTTTAAGAAAGAACTAAGGCAAAACTATCCTAAAAACCATAGTACATTTCCCGCCAACACAAGAACCTTTCCAGGCAATACAGTTTGACTTCATACAGCTTCCACAATGTAGAAATTTTAAATATGCATTGGTATGTTGTGACATGTTCTCTGGTTGGCCAGATACCTTTCCAGTGGCAGCATGTACTTCCAGTTTCATAGAAAAAAACAGTACAGGAATTTGTATCCAAGAATGGTATGCCCCGGATAATAGTAGCTGATCAGGGAATGCATTTTATAGGGCAGGTATTCCAGGTGATGTGCAGAATAATGGGAATAGAGTCAAAATCACACTGCCCTTATGGGCTTCAAGCTTCTGGGAAAGTGTAGAGAGTAAATGCCATTATAAAAAAAATAAACTGTCAAGTCACTGAGGACACAAAGCTGATTTGGGTGGATGGTTTACCCATAGTCTTGCACAGCACCAGGGTCACTCAGACTTCCACTGAACCTATATACATATGAGATACAGTATGACTTTGGAAATGTCCAAATGTAAAGATTGGACCAGAAGAGAACCACAATACATTGTATGATCTAACTAACAAGTATATTCTTACCCTGAATAGACAATTCTGAATAATACTTAAGAGCATAGTCTCCTCACAGGCCACAAGGGCTGCATTCAGAAATTGTGGGGCCTGGGACTGACAAAATCTGCAGGCCCCCTACCACCACTACTTTATTCCTACAAAAAAAGTACCCAAAAATTATCAAGCCTGCAGTGTGCCCTATACAGTCCCCACTGCTGGCCAGATCACTTGTGCAGGCTACACCAGCTCCCTGGTCCCACTGACTCATGACATACCTTTAACCTCCTTGAAGGAGGCTCCTTCTAGCTTCCTGGTCTGGCTTGCTGGCACTGCTCCACATGCGCTGCTTCTCCTCTCCAATTTCATGGTGCAGAGTGATGCCACGTGCGCCAATTCAAAAATAATCTTATTGAACAAGTGGGTGGGTGAGTGGGAACAGGGGCAGGCAGGTGAGACTGTCAATTAGATAGTAAGAGGCTCAGTCAGAGTGGGCCCCCCTTTCACTCAAGGGTGTAGTGGGTGGTAGGAGTGGAATCCCCATTCTTCCAAGTGTCTGGGCCTGGGACTCCAGTCATGCCAGTCCTCCCCTGAATGTGCATAATTTTCTAAGTTCAGGTTCTTTTGTAGATTACTGGGAAGTGTTAATGACCTCCTCCACTGCAGTAAAGGTCGCTGAGAAGCCTACCTGGATTCATGGTTTGCACTGCAAGTGAGTAACCAAACCGATACACAACAGTTCTCAAGCTAGAGGTACAAATGAGGTGGCTGATATAATCTCAGTTTTGAGAAACTGTTAAAAGGAGAGTAAGTAGGGAAACTTCATTGATTGGTAAGAAGATTTTAAAAGGCAGTGAATCCGGTTAGACAGTCTTGGTTGACCCAAACCAGGTAAAATAGAAAAATGATAAAAGACCATTAGAGATTATAATGTCCATCAATAGCTTAGCCATAATAGTGGATGCCAAGTATTTTAACATAACTTACTCACTAGAATGATGGGGGATCTGGAGCAGAATCAAGTCCCAGGTGATGTGGTAATCTGGGAGTGACACCCACTGAGACATCCTATGTGACTACTGATACATTCCCTATAATCAAGGTCCGCTGTAACATAAGAAAGAAGAGGGAGGCAAATGAAACAAAAAATAGATTCAAATAATTATGAAGAACCATATTACTCTGAATAACAAAATAACCTAATAGCAAGGGCTAGGGCATATGGTAAAAATAAATTTGATAATTAGCTACCTTAGCAATGAGTAGTGGTGCATTTTGTGTAGTACCACCTATGCATGTAGGAGAAGCGTATAAAACTTGTTTTATTTGAATCCCAGTTTCTGTGTCTGTAATTAAGTAAATTGTATTCCTGTAGGACTTCAATGTGACATTTAGTGACATACCATATTATCTTCTGGGGCAGGTAGACCCAGATGACAAGCCTGGAAGGTTACTTACAACCCAGTGTCTTCAACAAGTCATATTGGAATATCTCCCTTGTGCCACAACTTCATTATTTAGGAGATGCTGATAATAGTGTAGAGGTTTTAAAATTAAGCTACATGTGGAGGGGAATTCAATTACCCCTGATTAGAGCTGAAAAAAGGTTGTAGCCTCAGGCTTTAATGCCTAGGGCCTTTCAATTACAGCCCTTTTTTCTCACCAGATAAATATTCTGTTATCGGGCATTAACACATACAATCCGGGAAAAGTTCCCGGACCTGTGCGTTAGCCCGCAGTAAATTACAGCGGCTAATTAAATTCCCCCCATGGAATGATATGTAAAAGCCAAAAATGATATTCATGATATGTGGTAATATAGCATATTCCTATGTTCCTGGAAACTCATCTGGGTTATGATATCTGGGAAGGATAACTTTTATTGCAGCACATACTGTATAATACTACAGTAGTTATAAACAGTATTGCTTGTGGATTGGCAAAAACAATCAATGCTACTTGCACAGCTATTGCACTATAAATCTTCAACTGAGAGAGGTTAGAGAAGGAATGCTACAGAACAATTGCAACAGTTGCAATTGATATCTATTACTTAGAGCAGGGAGTGGATGTGAACATTTTGAAGAAACGTGCGGTTTTAATATTTAAGACTATTTTGGTCCTATTGAAAAGAAGATCAGACAGCTGCAGGATATACAGGAAAGCTTGCATTAGGATAGCAATTGGGATCTCTTTGGGTGGTTAGGTCAAGGGGCCAAACAGGGTGAGAGTTTAGAAAATGTGAGAGAAAACTCGCACATTTTTAAACTCAGCCAATGTAATAAAGTTACAGAACATGCAAACTTGTTTTGAAAATACAACTCGATCAATGTAAGAGTGTGAGAGTTTTACTGCTAAACTCTCACATTTTCTAAACTCTCACCCTATTACATTTGGCCCATGTTTTTTTTTAAATGGTTTTCAAAAATGCTACACGATGTAATGATGGGACTGATAATAATTCTCCTAATTTATGTTAGCATTTGATGCCTGCCTACTATAGTGTATAGTTTTAAGTGGATGGTTACTTCAACAAAAAAGTACAGCACACACTTGATGGCTTTGAAGCCTATCAGCTATACACCAACTAAGAAATACCATTAATTCACATAGATTAGAGTGATAAACACATACATAATTCTGCTTCATTTTATCATATTTTTATTAAAAGCACACTGATATATATAGATATATATATATATATATATATATATATATTGTGATAGGATCACTGGTAAAGTGGTCTGTGGCAGGGACATTTATCCCAGATTCCTGTCCTATGTGTTTAAAATCCCCAGGAGAATGTCTGCAGTGTAGCAGGCTTGAGTTTCGGCTTTTTGAAATGCCGGTTTGGGACCTGGGGGTTGTGGGTGAGAGGAGAGGGAGGGCTCCACCCACGGCCACTCCAGATTTTGCTTCTCTTAGCCTGGTAACAGGCTTGTTAGTTTTCCACCTGAGAGTGGCCAATATAAGCCTAGTGTGTTGTGAGGGCTGATTGTCTCACCTGGGAGAGCAGACAGGGAGTTTGCTCAGAGACACTTTGATACCTAACTGTGAGTGTTGTGCTGTGCTTTTGTTGCTGGCGAGGGCATAAGGCCCTGCCAGGTTCTGGTAGTGAGGGAACTACCTGTGAAGTTAGTGCCCCGACAGGGCTAGGATTTATATTTATGTTTTCTTTATGTTTCTGAGATTGTACAATAAAGACTGGCGCCGACCAGCTTGTACTTGCATCCAGACTGGTGTGCTGCTTCCCTGCTGCTGTGTGTAAGGAAGGAGTCCTCTACCCAGGAGAGGGACCCCCTAACCTAACTGTGTCACAATATGGTGGAGAATGCTGGCATCCATACACACTAAAGTTGCAGCGAGAGGAAAACTTTCCATTTAAAAATTAAAGGGACAGACACCCAATTTGTGAGTGTGGAAATAACACTGTGTCCTTGGAGTCCCATAGAGGAGGCATCAGCCAATGCTTAGAGAGGCAAGGTTCAGCTTCCAACCTACCCCACAGGACAAAATGGTGGAAATTATTAAGGCCTTGCTCCAAGCTACAGGAGTTCAGCAGGAGACCAACAAAGCTCAGCAGGAATCTACCAGGGCCCAGCAGGAAGCTACAGCAGCTCAGCAGGAATCTACCAGGGCTCAGCAGGAATCCACCAGGGTGCAACTGTTGGCCTTGGAGACAGCCCAGAGGCAACAACAGGTTGCCATCGAGGAAACCCGCCAGGCCTTAGCGGAAAACAGCCAGGCCATAAAAGAGGTGATACAGCACCTGGTTGCCCGGCCCAGAGATGTTAATACTGGTCCTCCCACCACCACTCACTACGTACGAGCCAGTCACTTCCTCCAAAAGATGACTTCGGGCGATGATGTGGAGGCCTATCTCGCCGCATTTGAAAGAACTGCCGAAAGGGAGAGTTGGCCCCAGGAGCAGTGGGCAAGTCTGGTGGCACCTTTTTTGTCTGGGGAGCCACAAAAAGCATATTTCGACTTATGCCTGGCTGATGCCAAGGACTATAAAAAACTAAAACAGGAGATCCTAACTCGCTTGGGAGTCACCACCTTTGTTCGTGCCCAACGGGTCCACCGCTGGGAGTTCCATATGGACAAGCCTCCATGTTCACAGATGCATGACCTCGTCCATCTGTCCTCAAAATGGCTACAGCCCGAGACGCTGACGGGACCACAGATCGTAGAAAGGGTCGTGATGGACCGGTACCTGCGATCATTACCCGCGACTCTGCGCAAGTGGGTGAGCCATGCAGACCCTAAGACCGCGGACCAGTTGGTCGAGCTAGTGGAGAGGTACGTGGCAGCTGAGGAGCTGAGGAGTATGCCCCACCAAGCCCCGATGGCGCACCGGCGAACTCCCACAGACACTGGTAAGACTGTTCCAGGGGAGAAGGGTGCTGGGCGGTGGGATGTACCTAAGACTGAGGGTGTAGAACCTGGAGACAGGCCTGCCAGGCCAGGAAGGTTCTTGCCCCGTAAATGACTAGACATTAATATGATTCAGTGTTTCCGGTGTGGTGACTTCGGCCATATTTCCGCTAATTGTTCACTTACAACTGAACCTATGCAATGTGATACTGCTCATGTCTACCGCAGGGGGTCTTTCTTTGCACAGACAGCCTGTACGGCTGACCGGCAGGCTGAGACTGATAAGCACATGTGTGTACTCACTGTAGATGGCAACCGAGTAGAGGCACTGTTAGACTCTGGTAGCTTGGTGACCCTTATAAAAGCTGAGCTGGTGAACCCCTCGAGGCATAAGGGGAAAACTGTTGATGTGACCTGCATACATGGGGATAATCGATATTATGTTACTGCTGAGGTGAACATCGAGACACCATGTGGCTCTGCTATAGTTTCTGTGGGTTTGGTGCCTGGTCTGATGTACGATGCAATATTGGGGAGAGACTTTGCTCACTTCTGGAAATTGTGGGAAAGCCGTTTTGTTCCAGAAGTGAACAACCCCGGTCCACTTGAGAAGGTTGTCGATATATGGAGGAGGGAGTTTCTTCTGAGTCAGAGTTATTCCCTTTTCCTACTATGGTTGGCGAACTAGAGAATGCGGAGTGTGACGGTGGCCCGCCAACTGATGTGCCTCCCATTGAGGTGGGAAGTGTTGTTGGGCCAGTGGATCATCTGCCTGATTTAGAGGTCAGAAGAGAGGTCTTTGCCGTGGAGTAGTTGAATGACCCTACTTTGGTAAAAGCCAGGGAGAATGTAAAAGTAGTTGATGGTAAACCCATAGACCCTGATAGTCCTTTGTCCTATCCCCACATGGCAATGTGTCAGGATTGGTTATATCAGCTGACTAAGAAGGGGGAAGATGTTGTGGAACAACTAATAGTTCCCGAAGCCTACAGAAGAACAGTGTTGGATCTGGCCCATGGTCATATAACGGCAGGTCATCTAGGGGTAGAGAAAACCACTGAGCGAATAATGCAGAGGTTTTTCTGGCCCGGGCTTCATAAAGAGGTATCTGACTTTTGCACATCCTGTCCTGAGTGTCAGTATCATGCTCCCAGACCACGTTTTAAGGGACCACTAGTTCCATTGCCTATTATAGAGGTGCTGATAGTGAGAGAGCACCTGAAACAGGCTCAACAGGCACAGCAGAGGGTATACAACCGCAATGCTCGGTTACGCAGCTTTGCTCCTGGGGACAGAGTGTTAGTGTTGGTTCCCACTGTGGAAAATAAACTTTTGGCTAAATGGCAAGGGCCCTTTGAAATCTTAGAAAGAGTGGGACAGGTCAATTACAAAGTTTACCAGCCGGAGAAAAGAAAGCCGGAACAGATATACCATATAAATCTGTTAAAGCCCTGGAAAGATAGAACGGTACTGTCGGCCGTCCGAGCCCCTCCAGTAAGTCCAGGGCCCTTAGTTCCCGAAGTGATAGTAGCAAAAACCCTGTCGGCAATTCAACAACGAGAGGTCAAGGAGTTTCTGGTTAGAAATAGGGTGCTGTTCTCTGACGTACCTGGGAAAACCTCGGTCGTTAAACATGACATCATCACTGACCCAGGGGTTAAAGTTAATCTAAAGCCCTATAGGTTACCAGAAGCACCAAGAGCATCGGTGTCGAAAGAAATTAAAAATATGCTAGAGTTAGGGGTTATTGAAGTATCACATAGTGAATGGTCAAGTCCCATTGTGTTGATTCCAAAGCCCGACGGGAGTGTGCGTTTCTGCAATGACTTCCGAAAGTTGAACAGTGTTTCAAAATTCGATGCCTACCCGGTGCCACAGTGGAGAAGGAGGCGTTGGCCATAAAGTGGGCGTTACAAACTTTTAAATTTTCGGTGGAACACAGGCCAGGGGGCCTGTTGTTTAAAGCAGACGCGTTGTCACGCGTTCATTGTTTGGGGGCTTCAGTTGTTCCGCCTCATAGGTCGAAACAAAGGGGGGGGGATATGTGATAGGATCACTGGTAAAGTGGTCTGTGGCAGGTCCATTTATCCCAGATTCCTGTCCTATGTGTTTAAAATCCCCAGGAGAAAGTCTGCAGTGTAGCAGGCTTGAGTTTCGGCTTTTTGAAAAGCCGGTTTGGGACCTGGGGGTTGTGGGTGAGAGGAGAGGGAGGGCTCCACCCATGGCCACTCCAGATTTTGGTTCTCTTAGCCTGGTAACAGGCTTGTTAGTTTTCCACCTGAGAGTGGCCAATATAAGCCTAGTGTGTTGAGGGCTGATTGTCTCACCTGGGAGAGCAGACAGGGAGTTTGCTCAGAGACACTTTGATACCTAACTGTGAGTGTTGTGCTGTGCTTTTGTTGCTGGCGAGGGCATTAGGCCCTGCCAGGTTCTGGTAGTGAGGGAACTACCTGTGAAGTTAGTGCCCCGACAGGGCTAGGATTTATATTTATGTTTTCTTTATGTTTCTGACATTGTACAATAAAGACTGGGGCCGACCAGCTTGTACTTGCATCCAGACTGGTGTGCTGCTTCCCTGCTACTGTGTGTGTGTAAGGAAGGAGTCCTCTACCCAGGAGAGGGACCCCCTAACCTAACTGTGTCACAATATATATAGATAGATAGATAGATAGATAGATAGATAGATAGATAGATAGATAGATAGATAGATAGATAGATACGTATAAATATATATATATATATATATATATATATATATGTGGCATATATACAAATTTGTCCTCACTTGTCTTTGCTGCAGTTGCCACACAACCCCTTTTGGCGAGCCTGCTCGCGGGAGATTCTGCTAGCTCCAGACGTCTCTGTTTTCGCCAAATACCCATCTAAGTTGCAATGCAATGTGGATAGTAAGCACCTGGGGACTGTGCTGATTAATTTTATATGTGACACTTGTATATCTGTGTCAGTCTATCAGTCAGCATGCAAAGTGCCATGATGCAGCGACCACAGCTTTTTCGACACCAAGTTCTGTTTACAGTCAGTTGCTCACTGCTTATACATCAGGGTGTATACTAGTGGGTTAGTGCTGACAGTAGGAACAGATGTTTACTGATTTCACTGTGAAACTACCTAAGGACTCTCATCTCCCATTCAATAAATTAGTATAATGGGAGAAAGCAGATCCTTATCAGGCTCTACCAATTTTGTCTAGTTTTATTGAAGTTATACTGATACAGGAGCAGTATTAAAGTATTCATATCTTCACTATTGAATACTGAGGGATGTTGATGCTACTTATTACCTATTTTGGTTATATATTCTGGACAGTTCAAGGTTTGTGGTGCCATTTTTTAATCTGTGTGTTTCACAATGCTAATATACCTATATTTCGCCTTAGACCTATCATATCACTTTCCTAGAGGGGTTCATCTCTTTATTATTCTTGAGTTTCTATACTTTTATTTTCCTTATATTTTTATGTGTAGTAGTGTTCTCATTTATAAGATCACAGGATTTCCAGTTGTGATGACTATGTAGGCAATACTGATACCAATAATTACACCTCTGTGCATAATAGAGACACTTGTAAATTCTGCTTAAAACTTTTTTTTTCTCGTGTGTTTAATACATCTTATAAGTGCTAGTTCTACTAAAAAAAAATTAAATTAAGGTCACATTTTATCCTAGGTTTAAAAGTGTGTCCCAATAGGGAGTACTGTTCTGTCCCTCCTTTTTTTTTTTTGCATATAGCAAATAAATGTTGCAACTTTATTAAGCTAGAATAAAATGCATGAACAATGAATACCTAATACCACTGCACAGTTATGCAGGTCAAAGGTCCATGTGTCGTCATCAAGGCAGGTTCATCCTATAGCAAGAAATATTAGGAACATCTCAAACGTAATGCTTGTTTTCCATGATTAGCTAAAGGTTTTTTTGGTTTTTTTAAAATCTTGTTTCATGACTCAGTCGTTGCCAATAACAGTTGGAATGTATTTATAGTGAATCTACTTCCCCATAACTTAGGTAGACTGTGAAAAGATCAAGCTGTGTTTTAGTTCTTAGATAGTTGTGTTTTGCAGCACTAGCAAGTACAGTTTGTTTCTTCGGAGCAGTACATTAAAGCTGACTCCAACGTGCCCAATCTTACAGCAGAGAATGACAGCTGCGGGCATTCCAGATGTGGCTCATCTCCTCTGCTGATCCATTTCTACAATATGATTGTTAATCACTTGCATTGTAATGTCAATGTATTATTGTTCACGTTGTTGAATTGTTCAGCAAATCTTTTGTCAGGGGTAGTGTCAGACTCTGGGATAGAAACAATGACAGCCTCAGTTATACCCCTTTTACACTGAACTAAATGCGCATCAACCCAGGATTTTTGTCTGTGTAAATGGATTCATCTGGGTCCAGGGTCCCGGAGATCCAACTCGGGTACTTTGCAGGGTTGGTACCCTACAGTGTAAACGGCGTTATCCGGGTCATTATGACCCGGATCGTGCCGCATGCTGCCCGATTGGCCAGCTTCAGTGGCGCTTGGAGATGACATAATCTCCAAATGTCCCCTGGAACATCGAAGAGCCGGGTCACTGCAGAACCGGCTCTGGTGTGAAACGCTCTGACTCGGGAATATCCTGGGTCGGCGCCACAGTATGAAAGGGGTAAGTCACTGGTGTGATCAGGATTGGAACCCTGTTCCAATCCCTGGGTCAGACCCGGAACTTTGGTAAAAAAGTGGTATTAGATCTCTGCAGTTCAGGTTTACTGGTTCCCCTGACACATTCACTGACTTCTAGGAAGTGAACAGGTTCTAGGCATTCATTCATAAGTGCAGAATCTGCTGGGATGATTGACTAATTGGGGTTGGTCTCAGATGGGTTTTTACGGCTGTCAGCAGCACTAACTCATTACCTGTTATAGCATTTACCTCTCCAGACTGCAGGGGCATGGGAATTAACATTTTCATTAGGGGGGGGGCAAAAGGCCAAGGACTACTATAGGGCCTGGAGCCCCTTATTCTCATGTTTGTTATCTCATTTTATGACATTTGTAACAGTGACTGTAGATATACAAAGACTCCCAATCCTATGTTGATTTTCCACAGTGTTTCTGGGTTTGGCCAACCCCAGTTTCATTGTTTATTTTACTATAAAAATGTATTCATACAAGACTGAATAAATATTATTATTAATATTACCTACCATTAGTGAAATAGCTGTTAAAAAGATAGATACATTCAATTGTTCATCTTAAAAATTTAAATTTTTCATACTCATTAACCTAGTTTTTATTCAGATTTCAATGACAGTCTAATCTCATTTGATAAGGAGTATTTTTAAATCTATTGTCACTGCCCCACTGGTTTATTGTATGTGCTATAATATGTGGTATGTGCTATGAACTGGCGACAATGAGACTGCTGCTAACGTTTTAAACCGTCCACAAGCTATAGTCAGTCGCTCTCTCAGTTCCATTGTGGTACAACTTCAATAGGATGCAGCTTCCCGGTCTCGTGTGTCAAGGCTAGTGTGTAAACCTGAATGAGTTATGTTGCCCCGTAGAGGGTAGTCTGGTGTAGCTGTCAGCCAAGAGGGGCAGAAGCATTGCTTATCAGATACACAGCCTGTGTGAAATAGGTGCAGTGAACTTTATCTTGACACTTTGTCCCAAGTTAGGAGATCAGATATACAATTCTCTGAGCAAGCATAGAAATCCTGTGCTATAAAATCTCTGCAGCATTCTTGACCCCAGTATGTCCAGGATACCCCTAAAAATTTGTGGGCAGTCCGCTATATTGATGATGATATTCACGTTGTCACAACCCCTGCACATCCCAGCTGGGTCTCTCCTCTGACATCTTCTGGCAGACCAAGGTAAAAAGTTAACATATACAGACTGGGGTCTATTTACTAAGCAGTGTTAGGAGACAGAGTGAAAAGTGATAAGAAAGTGATAAGATGCCAGCCAATCAACTCCCAACTGTCATCTCACAGCCTGTGTTTGAAAAATTACAGTTGGGAGCTGATTGGCTGGCACCTTATCACTTTTCACTCTGTCTCCTAACACTGCTTAGTAAATAGACCCCACAGTGTGCTATCCAACCTCTACAACCATATAACATTCAGTACATACAAGTCTGATCTGTATACTCTCATTTTCCTCACTGAAATTTAAGACTCATACTGCAATACTGTACCTGAATGTTTTGTGCATTTGACAAGACAGCACAATGTTGGTTTGTCTATATTCTTAATGCATTTTAAAGGTTGTGTTTACTTAAATAGGCTTTTCACAATTAAGTGTTTTTCTTGCATTGAAATATGTAGCAAATTAATCAGTATCCTTATTGGATATGGTTTAGATAACAAGCTGCATACTAGAACACTGATTACGGTTATTTTTATATATTGTGCTGTCCCAAGGGACACTTTAATGTAAATATATTAAACTGTGAACTGACAGACTTTGGCAGAGGAAATGTCTTGGAGCTAAAATGTACAATATCCAGATCTTTTTTTAAGAAAACATTTTCATGTTTGCTAAATTGCTTTTTGATTTGGATGTCTGGCCTTAGGAAACTGTATGACGTGACTTTCACTTGTTTATTCTGCAAGGTGGCACATATCCAAGATATAGAAATGTAGCTGACTAGCTGCAATATCTGATATGTACAGAAATATGCAGAACTGCTATGCTGTGATGCAGAGACTACATTCAGATTATTAAGGCTACACCTACAGTAAATCCTTTTGAAACAATGTATACAAGCTTGGATTTGTGCCATTTTATTATTGCATGTTCTGAATGCTTTTATGCAAGTGATATGGTGACTCCTAATATATAAATGATCTCCAGCAACCATTAAGGTACAGACACTGCAGCTTAGGATATGTTCTTTGTTCAGCAGGTGCAGAACCTTTTTTCCCTAACCAAACACACTGGAGGTTCAAGTAATAATGTTATGTCATTGGCAGAATAATGCCATTCAATTTGCTGGAAATTACATTGATTGGAGCTGTTCTACCATTCAAAATTTAAGGCAATCCCGATGCCACTTGGTAAAATATTCTTATTAATTATTGGATATCCGTACAAAAAAAATTATGATGTAAAAATTATTTATTCAAATATATAAAATATCTTAGCATTTGATCTACAGGTCTTTGTATCAAGTAGTCATATTTGAATGTTTTGGTCTAATTTCTTTCAGTCAATGGGCAAAATTTACTGAGCGTCAGGTTTGGTGTCAATTAGAACCCACCAGAAACCTCCGTCAATTGACAGCAGTATTCAGGTCAAATTGACAGGTGTAGCTCTCAGCCAATCAGCACTACCTTCTTCATTTCTATGGCAGCATCCACAAGTGACCTCTCTACAGGGCCCATCCATCGGGTTTGTTTTTTTGCCAAGCATGCTGGGACTGGCTTGCTGAGACTTGTAGGCTACCTTTAAAAAGCCATATTATTAACTATTTATTAACCATTAACCCTACACCCACTACCAACAGGGATGCTGGGAATAGTTCTGAGATTTCACTCCTGGTTGGCTGTCCCTCATCTTTTGGGGCTCCTGGCTTTTTGAGGGATTCCAGCCCTGGGGTGACCAGTTTGGGGCTAGTAAATATTATGGCATGGGGCCCCCACACTGTGTGCCTACCTGCTATTGTGTTATCCCCCTGGCTGGTTCAGTTTGGTGCTGGTTATTGTAAAGTAGGGGGAACCCCATGGTGTTTTTTCCACCTATGCTCCAATACCAGACCATACTCATATGGTCCAGGGCTGGTATTGATTTGGTGGGGAGATTTTTTTCTAACTATTTATTTCCTTTTAAACTTAATAAAGCAGACACAAATCATAGTGATCTGTACAGTGCTTCTCACAAACTCGCCTGCTACAGGCAGGTCTATTGTTTGTGTGGGTTTAGCAGGTGTGTTACGGTGGTTTTCAGAACTCCTATTTCATAAATCTAGGGTTTCTATTCTATTCTTTCTATAGTCTCAAACATTGATAGTGCTTTGATATTCACTTCTGCTGTATTCTATTCCAAAGTGTGCTTTCTCTGCGGCTTTGCGGCAGTTTTGGCCTTAGTAAAATGGTTGTAAAACACTGCAAAACCACCGGGATTTAGAAACTGCCCCATGACTTTTAACTGAACAAAACAGGGTGTTACAAATTATAATTGAAATTAATCTTTAAACTTTCATTTGTTCAGAATTTCTAATGACAGACTCTTGGGTGTATCCATGGGCTTGTCTTCAGTCACAATGCATCCTGGGATATCAATACGCCCTTCTGAGGAATGTCTTTTGACACTGAAATTGGATCCATATACCCATTTAACAATATAGCATACTCCTAGTGGTTACAAAAAATTCATGTAATTGAATATACTTTATGCTATATTTTATACTAATTATACTAATTATATTAAAAAGTTCATATTATCCTATTTAATTATTAGTACTTTTTGTTATATATAAATATATATATATATATATATATATATATATATGTATATATATAAATATAATGGCTTCATACAGATTTGCTTTATAACATACTATTACAGTTATATGGTTTACTGCTAACAGAGGGAGACATACACTTCATTGGACTGAATAGAGTTTTACCACTTGCTTAGCACTGGGTCTCATTGTTTTTACACATTGGGAGTATATGATACATCTTCATATTTATTTTAAATTGCTATTAAGGAATCTGGTTACATTATTGGTTGAGAAACATCCATCTAATTGTTCCAGTATAATCATTATAAGAACTACTTGGCTTCTAAGAGCTTTTCTATGAATTTCTCCCTATCAAGGGATGGAAAATAAGCTTATACCACAGAGAGTTCTAACCAGTTCCATATCATCAAGTGTTTATTCAGACCAGTTCCAGTTTTGTATTTACCCCTGATGAAGTCCCATATGTGGACGAAATGCGTAGGGTAATCGCTTTGAAAAACCAGCACCAACCACAGGAGAGGTCCACCTAAGAGCTCACACCTGTAAGGGTGTAGGTGGCAGATAACATATTTCCTACTGTACTGGGGCAGGTTTACTAAAAGTTGTTTTATGCTATTTATGTATTGATTTTGTATTGTAAATTGTTTTATATATTCAGGTATAAGAATTATGGGCTGCCATAAGGCTTTTATATTATGAATGATATCCTAAACATTTACAAATGGTGATTTGAAGAGTAACTAGAAGGTTGTGTTTGACCAACAGCTAATATTGCAATAAATCCCCTAAGTGGTGGAAATTTCTCATATTCAATTAATAGTCAAAGTTATAGCGCACCAAAGGTATCCCCTCTTTTCTATTAATGTTATATGTTTAAAATATTAAGGAGGATCTAGCAATTTAGATAACAGTAAATAAAGTAAGAGGGTGGTCTTCAACTATTAGTAAGCAGTATTCTGGATTACAATTTTTACTTGTGTTTGCATGCGCCCTCCCATCTTGCAGTGCAATCCTGCAAAATGTCACACAGAAATTAAATAGACACTAATGTATGTGCAAGTTGAATTATGAGATGTATTTTCACAAAATCAAATAATCTGGGCACAGGGGCAGCCTGAGTGACATATGCCTCTTACAATCATATAATGTACCGCCTAGGTCAGCTTTAACGGGAGGTTAATTTTGTGAAGTCTATTAATATTGGCTTGGTGGGAGCAATAAAAATATTTTAAGGGCTATTAATGCAATGTAGGTTCATTGTATTAAATGTATGAACTATTAATTTGGTGCTGGGGCTGCTGTAGGGGAAATAAGCCTGTTTATTACAAATGAATGCTACTGGTTTAATGGTAGAAATAGATTTGGTTGAAATAGATTTATTTATTTAGTGTGAATTATATTCATTTAATGTTAGGGTAGATTAGGGAACAGGAGGCCTAGAATGTCCACTCATTACTTGGGTTCCCGTGAGATAAATAGTGCCTATCCCTTTTGCCAATGGCTCGTAACATTCCAGGATCAAGATAAGCAACAACTGAGTTTGAAGTATAAGCAGGCAGCTGGATAATGAGGTGCATTTTATTTTATTTGTTTTAATGAAACTACTGTAATATCGCTGGCAGTAACCCCTGCTGGTGAGAAAGTGCATCTGTTTTCTGCTGCCAATGGATCCCCAATACCTAGTGACTGACAGTGGGAGAGCAGGACCCAGTGGCATAACTAGGGGGTATTTGGAGCCCAGGGCAAATTTGAAAAGGGAGCCCCCCCAACAACCAGAGAAAAAAAATGGGCGTGGTCACTTAAAAATGGGGCGTGTCAGCATGACACACCCCTTTATTTTCACACTGAACATTCCTATCCATATGCACCTTAACCCCAGTAGTACCCCTTATACAGTACCCCCAGTATGCAGTTGTGGTCCCTCTTATGCAGGCCCATAGTAGTGCCCCTTATACAGTATCCCCAGTAGTGGTCCCCCTTATACAGCCCCCAATTAGTTCCCCTTACTCAGTACCCCCAGTAGTTGCCCCCCAAATGCAGTGCCCCACGTATTGTTCACCCTTATGCAGTGCCCCCAGTAGCAGTCCCCACAATGCAGTGCGCCCAGTAGCGGTATCCCCTTATTCAGTGCCCTTTATATGGTGCACCCAGTAGTAGTCCCCCCCCTATGCAGTGCCCTTTATACAGTGCCCCCAGCAGTAGTCCCCCCCATGCAGTTTTCCCAGTAGTGGTCCCCTTATGCAGGCACCCTGTAGTGATCCCCCCTATCCAGTGCCCCCTGTAGTGGCCCTTCCTATTATTGCCCCCAGTAGTGGTCCCCTGAGTGCAGTGCCTCTACTAGTAGGCCCCTTTTATAATGCCCCCAGTGGTAGTTCCCCCCAAGTAGTAGTCCCCAGTACAGTAGCCCCCCCCAGTAGAGGTCCTCCCAATGGCGCCCCAGTAGTAGCCACCCCTTCCCCAGTAGAGGTCCCCCCAGTAGTAGCCACCCCCCTCCCCCGTTGTGCAGATAGGTTAAAATATATATATATATATATATATGTAAAAATCTACTTACCTGAATCTCTGCTCCTGCTCCTGCTCGTGACGCCGCTCCCGCCCTGGCTGGCACGCTCAGCATTATGGGACAGACGTCATGACGTCATGATGTCAGTCCCATTACCCACCGTCCGGCTCTTGCAGTGGGTGCTGCAGCAGTCAATGAGAGTCTATCTGACTGGCGGCGATGCGTGTGTTATGCACAGCCTGAGCCCGCCTCCTAATGCTATTGGGCAAGCGCTCAGGGGCAGGGAACGGGCTCAGGTGTGAAGCACAGGACCGGCGCTGGAAGCCTAGTGCCGGTCCTGTGTAAATGTGTAGCGCTGACCGCACTGATTGCGGTCGGCGCTACACTGGCTAACTAGGGTGGGTGGACAGGTACCGTGGCCGTCATCCAGTGGCGGGCTGGGCCGGGGGGCAGGGTGCCATGTGCCCCCCGGGCTGCAGCGTCATGTGGGCCATGGGCAGTCTGTGTCACTGTGACACAGACTGCACCGTGTGTGTAGCGCTGACCGGACAGAGTTCGGTCAGCGCTACACAGCACAAACACACAGCCGCCGGCTCCGGCAGCTGTGTGTTTGCTTTAGCAGCTGATGAGAGTCAGACAGACTCTCATCGGCTGCTGCTCCCACTGCCAGAGCCGGACATCTTCCGGCTCCCGCAGTGGGTAATGGGAGTGACGCGTCACTCCCATGACGCGTTACTCCCATAATGCAAAGCGGCGGATGGAGGAGTTGATCTTGGCGGCGGGACCAGGAGCAGGAGCGGGTGTCAGGTAAGTGTTTTTTTTTATTTTTTTTATTATGTCTCTACTGCGGGGGGGGGATACTACTGGGGGCACTACAAGGGGGGGGACTACTACTACTGGGAGCACTACAAGGGGGGGGACTACTACTACTGCGGGCACTACAAGGGGGGGGACTACTACTACTGGGGGCACTACAAGGGGGGGGACTACTACTACTGGGGGCACTATAAGGGCAGGACTACTACTACTGGGGACACTACAAGGGGGGGACCTACTGGGGGCACTACAAGGGGGGTACTACTACTGGGGAGGACTACTACTAGGGGCACTACAAGGGGAGGGGACTACTACTAGGGGCATTGCATAGGGGGAGGGGACTACTACTAGGGGCACTACATAGGGGGGAGGGGACTACCACTGGGGGCACTGCATTGAGGGACCACTGCTGGGGGCTCTATATAAAGGGCAATAGTGGGGGTACTGCATAGGGGGAAGACTACAACTTGGGCCACTATTTAAGGGGCACTGCATAAGGGTTACCACTACTGGGGGCACTATATAAGGGGTTTCTACTGGGGTCACAAGGGGCACTGCATAGGGGGATCACTACTGGGGGCACTACACGAGGCCTGCATAAGGGTGTCCTCCTGTGGCATAGGGTGGCACTGCATATGGGCACTACGACAGGGGCTGCCCCTAATCTTTATTTTTACCTTACATTAATCCCATATGGACCCACCTCCTCCCTAGAACACTTGAGGGGGGGGGAGGCGCCGTAGCACGCACGTTCTTTCGGGCACCCTGGCTACATGCTACGCCTCTGCCAGGGCCGCCTGCATGCATTTGCCGCACAGGCTAAAAGTTGCCAGCCAGCCCCTGCCAGTGGCGCCCCCCACGCGCCCTGCCCTAGTTACGCCACTGGCAGGACCTGAGGAGGTAGAGATAATATGCTGATAAACTAAAGGTACATTATGAACCACAAAGAAAGTGTACTTAATTCTTGCCAAGTGCACGTCAAGGTTCCCAACCAAATCCTGATACTTACACTGCCCGTAAAGAAAACAGGGAAGCTGATCAGTTTGTGGAGGCAGCTGCACATTGTCTAGACATTGTAAAAATGCAACTTACAACTAGTTTAGGCTCAAAGCCTTTAATTGTTGTTTTAAAACAATCCTCCCACCTCTCACAAATTAGTAAGGACTTGAAGGGACCACTCCATCAGCCAGGACTTTTGACGTACTTGTTAGAACAATTGAAGCTATGACCCACTAGTGCAGAACAAAGTGTCTTTATATTACAGAAAAGCGAGATG
Organism: Taudactylus pleione; assembly: GCA_031769625.1. Taxonomy (NCBI): domain Eukaryota; kingdom Metazoa; phylum Chordata; class Amphibia; order Anura; family Myobatrachidae; genus Taudactylus; species Taudactylus pleione. The sequence goes on along the minus strand of JAUIMM010000435.1, from coordinate 6,256,113 downwards.
GGGCAGAGTACATTTTTAAAAGCACCAGGTACTCCTGGTGGAAGAGGCATGCTAGAATAAATGCAATCAGGGGCGGATTGGCCGTTAAAGTCACCGGGATGTTTCCCGGTGGGCCGACCGGACTGTGGGGCCGCCTGTCACTGCTCCCCAGTACCGCATCACTTACCTCTGGCCTTGATTGACAGCCCCAGCCTGTGTGCAGCCCCACCCCCTGTAGCGCGTCTTGTGCGCTGGTCCTTCTTGCATGGTTGACACAGCCCACATGCTTCACTAATCGGGGGGAGCCTTCTTGCATGATTGACAGCCCGCCGGCGCCTGTCAGCAATCCCGCCCAGTAGCGCATCACTCAGCCTGTGCCTTCACAGGTACTAGCAGCCCGCCGGCCCCTGGAGGGGCTTTTAAGTCCCAAAAGCAAAATAAAAGAAGAATGTCTCATTGACGGCGGCAGCGGCTCTTATTAGCCGCCGCCCGCTATTCCCAATCCCACTGTGCCTCATATTCACACACTGCTCAGTATAGGCAGCCTGCCACGGAGGCTCAGTGACAGGCAGCCTATACCGAGCAGCTTGTGAGAGCTCCGCTGTACCTGTCTCTCTGAGCGCAGGTGCCTGTTCCCAGCATTCCTCTAGGAGCCAGATCAGATGCCAGGCTTCCAGTTTGTATTGTTAGGCTGTGACTGTGGTATGTAACCTAATGCAAATTTGTAATTGTATATATGAATATATGTGTACCTATAGAGTTCATGTATGTACCTGCCTGTGTATATATATATATATATATATATATATATATAGATATATATGTGTGTGTGTATCTGTATATTGGTGAGTGTCTGTATGTATGTTACCTATGTGTATTTGTATATGAGTGTCTGTATGTAACGTATATGTGTATCTGGTAACTGTATATGGGGATGTAGTTATGATAGACTGTGAAATCCTGGCATGGGACTAATGATAGGTGTCTAAGGGGTCTATTTACTAAGCAGTGTTAGGAGAAGTGAAAAGTGAAGAGTGAAAAGTGATAAGGTGCCAGCCATTGTATATGTGTATATGGGTATAGAGTGTCTACTGTATGTGCGCAAGTATGTACCCGTAGTGCTATAACTCCACTTCTTAAAAGTTTTTATTAAAGCTACCCAGCACACACATATTTCTCCAGAGGGGCTATAAACATTAGCTGCATTACAATCCACTGCTCTCGGTAAAATCTTCCCCTCTTCCTTACACCCTCTTTAGTCTCTCCCCCCTTCTCCATTTATCCTCCCTCTCCTCCTGTCTGTCTGTTTCATTCCCTAGCACAGTCTTACCACTCCTTCCCTTCCCTCTCACCTTCACCTACTATGGTTCTAACTAAATTGATTTTTATATATGCGTTTGTAATAATGAAAAGGTAATCTGTACTGGGAGAGGAATGGCTGTGTCTGATTGTTTAGTTCTGCCAAGTTGTGGCCCCACATCAGAGGGGAGTGTTCCAGGCTTATTTGTTTGTTTCTACGTGTCTGATATCTCTATCTAGTTATATTACATAGTGGGTGAGCATGAAAGGCTGACGCTGCAGTCTGTTGGGTCTAACTTATTATTCTGGCATGGGATGGATTTCACTCTGCATTAAGGGGCTGATTCAGGGATATAGCACAGCCGCTGCGTCTTTGTGAAATTATGCTAAAGCCGCCGGAGGCATCTTAAGCAAAGAGACACCCACTGGAGGCTTCTCTTCTGCATCAGAACAAATGCGTGATCATCGGACATCTGAGTAACCCTCAGGTTACCCCCAATGTCCAGAAAAATTACGATGCCTGGGCCAGTGAAGCTGCGTCCAAGGACGCAGTCATTTGGCTTTGGCACGCCCAGAAACTGGTGCTGACACACCCCCAGCAGCATGTCAATCATGATATGGCTTTTGGGACACAGTGAGCAATCTTGCAGAAGGAGGACCTGCACATGCCCAGATCTCTAATCCCGCCTACTTTGCTATTGGCTCCGCCTACAGTTGATATGGTGCCGCCTACTTGAGGCCACTTCCAGAGATTTTTCCAGGGCCACTTTTAATCCCCAATCTGCCCCTGAATGCAATCAAACAGCTCATCTAGCTTGACAGTCACACTAACTTTTCAAACTCCCTCAGACTCTGCCTTTGTTGGTCACGCATTAATGCCAATTGCCTTGGTCACACCTGCGCTAAAGTTGCTATGTGACACAGCGCCGTAACAAGGGGAAACCATCATCTGGAAATACAGCACTGCCTGAAGCGTCTTCAGTATGCGCCAAATGGCTGTACAGACCGCAGAATGCATTCCTGGAGCATCCAACGAGCGTTCCAGATGGCACTGCAGCTACAATTCTGGCTGCAGGGTGCCATTCTGGGTGACGGTGCTGCCCACAGAACCCTGTGCTCTGTGCGATGGCACCACTCACACAACCCTAGTTATGGCCCTGATGTGATATCACAAAAAACTCTTTGGATTGTGGACTTGCACCTCTACTTAGCTGTCAATGTCATATTTAATTGTTTAACATAACGTGCGGTAGGGGCGGATTGGGAAGGAAAACCAGCCCGGGAAATTTCTGGTAGCGGCCCTAATGGGGGCGTGTCTGTTGAAGGGGCGGGATTTCTGAGGGGAGGGCCAGATTTTCCCTCCTAATATTGACTGATTCTGTGATTCTGAGTTGGATGCAGTTGCGGCCTTCCTTGCGTATTTTGATGCATACATACTTACATAATGTCACTCTCCTTCTATCTGCTGATCCCACTCGTTATAAAAACGTTCAAAGGTGCAATGGATAGAAAATAAATATTTAAAACAAAACAACAGAAATTAAAATGTTCTGCCAGGCAATGATATGTTAGGCATCAACAGCTGGTGAGACATTATTGTGACCATCACATCAAACATGCTGCAGCATACTATATCATGAATGGAAAATATATGTCACATAAACTCTATCTATTTCTATATATAGGCACAATAGCCAAAGGGTATAATAATAATAATAATAATAATAATAATAATAATAATAATAATAATAATAATAATAATATAAGATATTAAACTCACTAACATGATTGGACACCATATATCACATGACTGTGCATTATTCCCCAATGACTGCAGTTTCCAGCATAACCGCACATCTGCACTGCTTATAACTGTCACAGAACCATCTGTAAACAGATCCAATTGTAAACACTAGCATCACCCGCAGAGCCACTACTGACAGAATAGCAGCACACGACAGCATATCACCGCCTCACTGACAGCAGCACATCACCGCCTCACTGACAGCAGCACATCACCGCCTCACTGACAGCAGCACATCACCGCCTCACTGACGGCAGCACATCACTGCCTCACTGACAGCAGCACATCACCACCTCACTGACGGCAGCACATCACCGCCTCACTGACAGCAGCACATCACCGCCTCACTGACGGCAGCACATCACCGCCTCACTGACGGCAGCAAATCACCGCCTCACTGACGGCAGCACATCAACACCTCACTGACAGTAGCACATCACTGCCCCACTGACAGCAGCACTCACTGCCCCACTGACAGTAGCACATCACTGCCCCACTGACAGCAGCACATCACTGCCTCACTGACAGTAGCACATCACTGCCTCACTGACAGCAGCACATCACTGCCTCACTGATAGCAGCACATCCCTGCCTCACTGACAGCACCACCACATTACTACCTCACTGACAGCACCACCACATCACTGCCTCACTGCCTCACTGACAGCAGCACATCACTGCCTCACTGACAGCACCACCACATTACTACCTCACTGACAGCACCACCACATCACTGCCTCACTGACAGCAGCACATCACTGCCTCACTGACAGCACCACCCAGGGCCGGCCCGCCCATTATGCCGACTACGCAGGTGCGTAGAGCGCCAGCCGGCAGAGGGCGCGGGGACTAGCCGCCGGGAATGCAGAGCGGCCACAGACACTGGAGCAAAGAGAACTCTCCAGCTCCGCCGCCAGTGTCTCCGGACCCTATGTGTGCGTAGTACAGTAATTAAGATGCAGTAGAAGGCTTCACAAACCCTCTCTGCACCGTTCAGAACTCCTCCTCTGCACTGTGTGAGGTCGCGGCGTGTGACGTCACACAAGCGCCACCACACCACCGCGGCCAACTTTACCTGCATCCAGGGCTGTCCTGCGTGCTGTCTTCAGGGGATGACCTGCTGGCTGCTGCTGCTAATCGTGGATGGGCGGGGTGCTGTGTCCTGCAGCCTGTCTCAGTGCAGGGCCTCTATAAAAAGGTATGTGTCCACTGTCACTGACTGACCGTATGTGTGCACTGTCACTGAGGTGGTGTGTTATGTTGGGTGGGGGTTTATTAATGTTATTTGAGGGGTGTGCTGTATATTATGTGGGGTGGGGGGGTTAATGTTACTTGAGGGATGTGCTGTGTATTATATTGGGTGGTGGGTATATTAATGTGATCTGAGGAGTGGTGTTTTCTATTATGTGATGTGGTGGTATATTGTTATTACAGGAGTGTGCTGTGTATTATGTGGGGTGAGGGTGTGTTATGTTGGGTGGTGGTTTATTAATGTTATTTGAGGGGTGTGCTGTGTATTATGTGGGTGGGGATGTATCATGTGGGATGGGGGTTATTAATATTATTTGAGAGGTGTTGGGTGTATTATTATATGGGGTGGGGGTGTATTATGTTTCCCACTAGACCATACTCCTTTATTTTTTTTCTGGGCGTAAGCATTCGGCCCGTGCATTGGTACCCCTTGGGGCGCTTACATTTTTTTTTTGCTTACCTAAAAAATTTGTCTTGGGCCGGCCCTGGCACCACCACATTACTACCTCACTGACAGCACCACCACATCACTGCCTCACTGACAGCAGCACATCACTGCCTCACTGACAGCAGCACATCACTGCCTCACTGACAGCAGCACATCACTGCCCCACTGACAGCAGCACATCACTGCCTCACTGACAGAACCACCACATCACTGCCTCACTGACAGCAGCACATCACTGCCTCACTGACGGCACCACCACCACATCACACACCAAGGCATGCATATATCAGAGCGCGATTGCACACCCAAGAGTGGTATATCTATTACATAGCAGAGTTTTTTGTGAGAAAAAAATAGAGAAAAAATGGCAGTACCCAGCAATACAGCTATATGAAACTATATACAGATATTAAAGTTAGTACATATGTACTTCAAATGTGACCCACACCTCTGATTAAAAACAAACATTCCTCCCAGCACCCCCCACAGGGCGTGTACTTCTGTGCATGCGCAGAAGGATGCCAGTGGGACTTCTGGGTATTAAACCCCGAAGTCCCTCTATTGCAAAAGACATCTCTTACCGGGAGAGTTGCCCTTTTTGACTTTCTAGGTACATTCCGGAGATATTACCACCGTTATGTACCCAATAATTGGCGGAATGTACAGCCTTGCAGATGCGATGCTTAATACATCCTGCCCATACAGGTTCAGCAATAATAATAAAGCCCTGCTATAACTGGCAGACCCCACTATAGATTTTGTAGCTACCTGCAGTAGAAGGTGTTTTTTACACTTTTTAATTATATATATAAAATAATACAATAATTTTCTGTTAAATGTGTCCTGGTGTCCTCCTAAATACCTCCACGGCCTGACCAAGAATATATATCAAGTGGATGTATGGCGCTTTACATGGTTAAAAATATTGGGATTAAAGTGCTGCCCACCCACGTGCTATATATATATATATATATATATATATGTGTGTGTGCATTATATATATACCGCAGATATTTAAAAAAAGTCAATATTCTGTGGGTACCACTTTGAATCCATAAGGAAAGAAGGTGAATGTACTGCTCTGCTTACCTAGGTGAGATTCAACTACCCAGTTCTGATCATATACAGTATATACAGAATTTTGACTTTTTTGAAATATCTGAGGTGTGAAATCTGCCATCTTTTACTGAGAACCAAGTGTTACCCAAGAATATCCATCGTTCCAGTATATTTGAGACCAACTGGAACTTACAGTATGTATTCCTTTATGTGAAGGCACAGAAATTAACCCCTAAAGAAGTCTCCAATGAGACGAAACGCATAGGGTAACTGTGTTTTTTATCCTAATTCGGTGACTACACAACTACAAATACATGGTTTAAACCTAAGGGTGAATCGTCCATGTTCAAATGTGGAACCTAATCAGCACTGTCAAAATTGTATTGGTATTATACAAAATGTTTTTTATTGTAAAAACATTTATTATGTTTTTATAAGGGTGTCAACAGCTTTTTGTCCAGAAAAACTACTAGGTTTTTATATGTGAATGTTTTTATACTTCAATAGTAGTATTTTTAAGTGTTTACCCAGAATAGCCTTTTCTTAATTCTCCAGTAAAGACTATAAAAGTTACTTAAGTGCTCTCTCACAGACCTTTTTCTATCTCTATTATCCAGTTCCACCAACAAGGGACTCTGTATGAGTAGCTGCTAGGTTTAGTTCTCTGTATAGGCACAGGATAAGGGTGGTTTGTATAACATATATATAGAATGGAACGCACACAGTTGAGATCAGCAGTGCCAGGTGCAGGGTCAATTATTATTCATGGTAACACAGGTCCCACCAAAGAGCATGGAACCAGACCAGCACACTGTATTATATTCAATCAGCAAAATATAATGTCCAAAAAGATACAGGGTTCAAAACAAGCTTCAACCAAAAGAGATGGGATGGTACTTAGCAGTTAGATGCATAGCTGTAAGGTAGTAGTAACCAGGGAGCCATTTTCAGAACCTGGGCAGCCCCGACAGCTGTTTCGCAGTCCCCTAAAGAAGGAATGCGAAACAGCTGTCGGGGCTGCCCAGATTCTGAGCATGGCCCCTGGTTACCACTACCTTACATCTATGGACATTACATTTTGGTGATTGAATATAATACAGTGTGCTGGTCTGGTTCCATGCTTTTTGGAGGGATCTGTGTTATTACTATATATATATATATATATATATATATATATACACACATATACTTATATATGTTTATAGTGTGTTTATTTGTCTACATGAATTGTTTTCTATGAAGCTATATAGAGCCTGATAGACAGTATCACTATGATATATTATTTTCTGTTATATTCTTTTGGTATATATTTTATTTCAAAAGACTGATTTTTTTCTTTTTTCATTTTTTAATTTTTTTAGATGCAATATGCATTTGTGTGCATTTAGCACTATGGGCATTATGTATAGTTTGTGCCAGTCTTGAGAAAGGTTCAAATTCCGAACCGAAACGTCGACAAAACACTGAATATATGGCTAAATGTGGACAACATTTTTAACCTTGAAGAATAAATTATGAATTTGTCTGGATTCATTAGAGATTCTTGTTATTGTTATTGGTGAGTGCTCCTATCTAGGAGACTGGATTAAAAGTGGATATATAATTGGATCAGTGTAAAAATCTGATCTTGGAAGCACCCCATGGATGAACCTTTTTGATGTGAGTGCAGGATTTCATTGGATATATATGCTAACAGAGGGAGACATACACTTCATTGGACTGAATAGAGTTTTACCATTTGCTTGGCACTGGGTCTTATCATTTTTACACACTGGGAGTATATGATGCATCTTCATATTTAAATTGCTGTTAAGGAATCTGGTTACATTTATTGGTTGAGAAACATCCATCTAATCGTTCCAGTAAAATCTTTATAAGAACTACTTGTGTTTACCCCTGATGAAGTCCCATAGGTGGACGAAATGCGTAGGGTCATCGCTTTGAAAAACCTGCACCTACCACATAAGAAGTCCACCTAAGAGCTCACACCTGTAAAGGTGTAGGTGGCAGATAACAACATCTATCCTTCTGTACTGGGGCAGGTTTAGTAAAAGTTGTTTTATGCGATTTATGTATTTATTTGTATTGTAAATTGTTTATATTTTTGCCTCTGTTGATATACCAAGAATAAAATATTCAGGTATAAGAATTATGGGCTACCATAGGGCTTTTATTTTATGAACAATATCCAAAACATAAACTTATGGTGATTTGAAGACTAACTAGAAGGTTGTGTTTGACCAACAGCTAATATTGCAATAAATCCCCCTAAGTGGTGGAAATGTCTTCTGTTCAATTAATACTCAAAGTTGTAGCACACCAAAGGTACCCCTTCTCTTCCATATATATATATATATATATATATATTTCAATAGGAGACCATCAGCACACACTCATATGGCAAAGTCAGAGTGCAAGGCACATAAATAATTAATCCAGGAAAAAAGGAACCAGCACATCCATTTGAAAAGTCAAACATTATCCAATACCATGTGGTAAAACATTAGAACATCCGTATAATAATGTGCATTACCAGCATCAGGGCTTAAGGAGACTTATAATAGCATAAACTGCATAGTGTAGCCAATTCAAATACTTATCAAAAGAGTATCAATTCATAAGTCCCCATCAAGTGTATGGTGCCCGATAGCAGCCGTTTTGGTGCCATCAGTACACCTTCATCATGAGCATAGATACACAAACCTCCACAGAGTGCTAAATACCTGCAGACTAATTAACATGAGTAGACTTACCTGTATACATTTAAACTACGCCATCAGAAAGAGACAGGCGTGATACACTCAAGCTGAAACAAGTCATTAGGACGTCATGGAGACATTAAACAACCAGCCATGAAAAGAAGAAATTACGTTGGACAGCCGGAAGCCACAATCACTATAGTAACCATAAACTATCACCAGCGCACCATGGCAACCATACCAAAATATTGCTCTATATACAAACAACGCTATATCCTAATGCACAGCGGGTGAGAGGCTACATGTGGATCGCTAATAGGAATTACATAACAATCCATGTTATAACAAGCGCCATCATAAAGTGCACCGGCAATCACAACAAAAAGCTTAAGTTGTCATACCAGGGAATTGTCAATACTCATGAAAGTGGGATGCAGGTAAGTATAACACAAAAGAAAAAGAAAAATACCCCATGGAAAAGAAAGAAAAACAGATTATACATACAAGCAATAAATATAAAAAAACGTACAAATATAACAATGCCACCATCAGGTAAACTATATTATCATAGAAAGCAACTATGGACAAACCCTCATAAAGACCATTAGGCGCTACAGTATTGAGATGATTAATCCAATAACATTCTCTTTGAACTTAAGTAATAACTTTATATGGTCTCCACCTCTCCTAAGTGGGGGAATTTGATCAATAGGTAGAAAACGACAAGTCCCTCATAGTATGTTTGCATAATGCAAAATGTTTCCCAACCAGAGGAGTATTGGAGTCCACAGATAACATTGCCTTTTTAATTGAAGAGCGATGTAACGCAATCCTTTCCTTTAGTAAACTTATGGTCTTCCCAATGTATAATAGTTGACATGGGCATTTGATAAGAAAAATTACAAAGCGACTATCACAACTCAAGTGAGGCTTGATCTCAAATTCCATATTATTTTCTGGATTCACAAATGTGTGCCCACACTCAAATATTGACAATTGACACAGCCATGGCATTTAAACACACCAGCTTTACTGCAAAGCCAAGAGTTAGATTTATTTATTCCAATGTCTGACTTGGCTACAATGTCCTTGATGTTGTTACTTCTATTGTAACAGAACAATGGCAAATCCTTGCAAATATCTCCAATAGTCTCATCTGATTGGATGATGTGCCAATGTCTTAAAACAGTATTTGAATATGTTTGGAAGTATTCTAATAACTTAACGTGAGCACCATACGTTTGGATTAGGGATGTGCAGGCTCGGATAGGTTCGAGTTTGCACGTGGAGTTCGGATTTTTCCCTCCAAAAAAACGGAACTCAGAAAGAGGCTAAACGTCATCTTACATGGACGAACATCATCATTCCTGCAAACTCGAACCTATCCGAGCCTGCACATCCCTAGTTTGGATTGAACATCTCGGCTTTTACCAAGAAGGGCCTTTGTGTGTCATAGTCTGACAGTGTGTCATAGCCTCCTTGATTTCTTGTACTGGATAGCCCCTATCAATGAATTAATTGCCCATATCTTGCAATGCTCGAGAAAGTTCCATCTAATCAGAGGTGATACGTACCACTCTTAACAATTGTGATAGTGGTAAACCACGTTTAAGTGGCATAGGATGAAAACTGTCTGCTGCTAATAAGGTATTTTTAGCATTTCATTTCCTGTAGAGCCTAGTGGAAAGGGAATTACCGATCTTATATATGCATACATCTAAGTAATTAATGGTAGTCTCACGGAAGGCCAAAGTAAACCTGATGGAATCCGAAGCCGAGTAGAGTAGACTTTAATTAGTTATATATGAATATTCATTCTTTTATGCTGGTGCCAGCTTGGTGACGCCATCGCCTCCTCTTGTTTGGGCAGCTTGCCACTGGCACTGTGCTGCACCTGCTGCTGCCTATGTATGCGTAGATTGACTGACGTCTGTTCAGGAGGCTGGAGGCAAGCTGTGGAGGATCTGGAGGTGGAGCCGAATTGACTGATGGTCCCGGGTATCGCAAAGGCTTATGGGAGGAGCTACTGCAGCTGGGCATGCACGGCATCTCCCTCCTTGGCCATTTTTTTTACTTCACTAAGCTTCTGCGCTTGTGCAGAAGCTGTGCAGCTGCCCGATTGGAGCAAAGCTGAGCTCCGATCACAGTGGGATGGGGAGCAGAGGCCCACGGGGGTCAGTCAGAGGAGGCTGGGCTGGGCAGCTGCCGGCCACCAAAAGGAATGGCCCAGCAGGAACTGGCCCGGCTTCCCTGCGGGCCAATCTGCTACTTCCTTGGGGTATATTTACTGAAGATCAAGTTTAATTGATTTTGATTGATTTAAAATCGATAAAAATCTATCAAAATCGACCAACATCGATGTTGTGTTTCTGAGGCTAAATCACACATTTATTAACAGACAATTTTTTATTAGTTTTTTAAAATATTAGTTTTTGTCTGACTTAGCTCCATAAACATAACATTGATGTTGATCGAGTTTGATAGATTTTAAATCAATTAAAATTGGCCTTTAGTAAATATATCCCCTGGAGTCCTAAGATTTGAAATGTCTAAATTGGGAAACAAACATGCCTCCTCTGAAAGGGGCCGTAGGTGCATATTGATGTGGATGTGGTCTTGTCATAATGGGACCACAAAAGGTAGTGTATTAGTGCCTAAGAAGCACTAAGCCATCACCTACACACCTTAGGTCACTGAAAATAATGCGTTAATAGCCGTGGACATTAACACATGGCACCAGCTCACTTCTAGGATGACCTGCCAAAATCTGGACAGTTAGGAGGTTTGGTATCAGGCATAACCCCATATGCTACCTAGAGAGAGAGCCATATTTGTCCAAAAAAATAAATCTAATAGAAAAAAATGTCTGATGTACCAAATGCCTCACAAATGTGATAAAACTGGACTGATAATTGAGACACAAAATATATCTAGTCATTACGAGGTTAATGGGTAGAATTTTCCTTTAAACGATCTTTAACATCTCAGTAGTGTGAAATGGATACATGCTTAATTATAGATGCCAGGAACAAAGTTACATAAGCTACCACATGCCAGAGAGATAACAGCGGGCTAGATGTATGTTACTAGGACTCGCATGCTCACAGATTATTTTCAGTTTGGAAGCATAAAAATAATAAAACTCGTAACAAGGCATTGAAATCTCTAAGTAGAGAGCATTTATTCCGAGCAGCAGGGACAAGGCTCCCTAGTGATTCCATGATTGTGATTCTAAATGCTTTTAATGTGACTGGTCAATGTACTGATTTAATAGTAGCTGTGTAGGCACAGAACTAAATCTAAAATTAAACCATCTATAATAGAATCCATTCAGCCCAAACCATGAATGTATATGCGTGGGCTCATCTTTCCACAGAACTGCAGGTAAAACTTTATTTTTAAAGCTAAATTTAAATGTACTTTGCAACCATTATTTGAGTCAAGCAAAAACTAAAGTGTTTCTTTGCATAGCCAGTATGTTCTAACTATTTCCAAGTATATTTGTATAGAACTGTAAGTCAAGAATGTATGAAGGTCGTCACACACATTGTCAGATAGATATAGATATATATATATATATATATGTATATATATATATATAAACTTGGTATGGAAGATTATTATTGATTATTTTTATTTTATTTTATTCTTAAGGTAACAATGTAACCTGACATCAAGGTACAGTAAATGTAAGTTACCATAGCATTGGAACATCACAGATTAAGTAACTCACGTAACAGGCAAGTGACATTAACTCGCAGGGAGTGGAAGACAGTTGTGCACTCAATGAGATTGCACCCAACGAAGGGTGATGATACATAATTATAGCTGCAGAAAGGGACTAGGAGCCAAGAAACAAGGATCACTGGGGATGAAATGAGGAAGGAAGTCCCTGCCCACAGTGGCATCACAATTAGGGTGCGGGCTGCACCACGCCCCCTGTTACCCGGGCCCGCCACGGCTCTTGGCGGGCCTGGCACCAAGTTGTCACCCTCGGAGGGGTGACACCAAAATGCCGGCTCCTCCTGAGCCGGGTGCTAGAGTGTAACATTATCCTGCAGCACTCGGCTTCTGTCACAGAGGAGGACCTGACAGTGCAGGCACAGGTCGCCAGGGGCAGCCTATCATCTCCGGCATGCTGGGCACACCCCCAGAGTGATGCAATCAGGAACTCCAGATAGGCCATGCCCCATTATGTTAGACCATGTCCCTTTTGTCCCCCATTGGCTATGGAGTGCGCACCGGTTGTCACCAGACCTGGTGTCGCCTCTGTCTGCCCATGAGAGCTTACATGCTAAGAAGGTGGGTGAACAAGTGGGTGGCGAACTGGGAAAAAGAGAAGGTCAGAGGGCAAGAGATTGGAGATTTAGAAGTAGAGGTAGCAGGCTGTGGTAGAAGGTAACATTTGTAGTGAGCGCTTGAAGGTCACTGGCAAATGTGGGGGGAGGGGGGATCCAGTTACCCACATCCTCCCCCCTGCCAGCAGCTCAAATCATTACTACACATGACTATGACTTATAGTAGTATATAATATATTATGATTTAAATAGAGCTTCAGCCACAACATGCAGTATAAGCCATGGAATGGAGCTGCAGCACATGCCCAGTGGCTGTAGCTTTACCTACCAAGGAGCGTATTCAATTTGAATCGTTAAGTCCGGATCCGCGTTAAGTTACCGCTGATGATGTAATTTTCGCCTGTTTTGGTTTTACCCCATATTCAATTTGAAATACTTTCTGCCTAGGCGTTAAGTCAATGCAATGTAATAGGCGGTAAAGTATCGCCTATGAATGGGAGGCGAAAAAAAGTGCGGAATTGGGGTTTTGGGGTGCAACGTTGCGGGACCCCCTGTGCAGCCTTCAGACAGTCCCCCAAAGGTAAACTGTGTCAAAAAAAAAAAAAAAACCTTAAGGGCACCCCAAAAATTGACTTGGAAAAAGGGGACAAAACAAAATTGGGGGGTACAAACTTAAAAACTAGCGAACTTGACTTGGGGGGAGTCCCGAAGTATGCCCCAAGTGTTTTTTTTTATTGCAGGTGTTTGCGGCAGGTGGATTTTTCACGATTTTTTCAACTTCACTTTTTCAACTTTAAATATGCTGACCCCCATTTTCAAGTACCCCAAATTTGCTGGGATAACTTATTTTCTGGATAAAATACTCCTAAATACTATTCTGCATCAAGTATAGAAAAACGCTATTTAGCAGCTATTGAGCCCATTTAAAAATACCAAATACCTTCAGCAAGCCAAATCGGGGGGTACCATAGTGGACCCCCATGTCAGAGCATCATTTGGGGGTGTTAGCCTTATTTCCCCAAAACTGATAGTACTTTACGCTTGTTAAAGTATTGGCGGGTCCCGCTTACGCATACTTTCAAATTGAATACGGGGTAAAGCTTGCAAGCGTGCGATACTTTTTCGCCTCCAAAACAGGCGAAGTTGGAGTTAAGTCCAGATCGCGTTAACTTAACGCGGCTTGGCTCAAATTGAATACGGCTCCAGTTCTGCTGTGTGTGTGAACAGTATGTGAGAGTGTGGATCTGAGTGCTCAATCAGTGTACCGAATAAGAAAGATCAGAGAGCTGCTGCCAGCAAGAAGTGACATATGTCTTATCATGAGGTGGGAGAATGGGAGAATGTGTGCTTAGAATGCTCAGTACTGTATCCTACTGGTTATATTATGTAAGTATATGTATTATGGGAAGTTTAACCTTTTCCTGACCAGTTATGTTATTTATATGAGATAAAAATGTTTGATATAGTAAGTTCATTTTCTAGACTTTCTCCACAGGCCTGTATTCAATTAGAAGCGAAATAGCCCGTTGCCTGACTTTTCGCCGTTATCGCTGGTTTTGGGTGCGAAAAAGTATCGCGCTCGTTCCCGCTTAAATCGGCGAAAAGTTCTGTCAGTTTTGGGGAAATCAGCCAGACACCCCCCAAAAGATGCACTGACATGGGAGATCACTCTGGATACCCCCGAATAGCCCTGCTGAAGGTATTTGGCCACTTTTTTGCTTGTTTTAAAAAGTGGTGGTTTGGAGAAAATAAGTAGTCCCATCAAATTTGGGGTACATAAAAATGGGTACTAGCATATTTTGAAGTTGCTAATGTGACGAATTAAAAAACTTGAAAAATCCACCTGCCGCAACCATCTGCAATCATAAAAACACCTGTCGCATACTTGGGGACCCCCCTGGAATCTATTTAGCTAGTTTTTAACTTTGTACCCCAACTTTTGTTTTTTTCACCCCCAAACTTAAAGTGCTTTTTTGGGGTGTTATTAATCTTTTGTTAAACTTTTTTTGACACAGTTTACCTTTGGGGGCCTGTCCAAAGGGTGCTGAGTGGTTTTCCCATGTTAGCACCCAAAAACCCCAATTCTGCACTTTTTTCCGTCTGCTAGTCATAGACCAAAAATTTTCGCTGGATCCATTGCATTGACTTTCCGCCTAGGCGAAAAGTATCTGGAATTGAATATGGGGATAAGTTGAAACTGGCGAAAATGAAGTCATCGGCGAAAAAGTATCGCCGAAACAGACTTTTCACTTCTAATTGAATACGGCCCTAAAGCCTATACTATAGACCATCTATAGTGTTAATATTCCTATATGACAATACATAACCTATACAGTGTATAAGGAGACCAATGTCTACATATATGTTTAGGGTCTGTGCTAGGTTTTTCTGCCATTCCCCAAGACTCTTGCACTTGTTTCAATGTTTACAGAGCAAGGGAACATGGATTGTGGAATGGGGCCCACACGAGGAAAAAACAGCTCAGCTGGGTTATCCATACTGCTGCATCCAGGGGCAGAACTATGGGAGACAACGGAGACGCCTGCCACCAGGCTCCAGCACTGAAGGGGCACCTCCTTCATTGCCTACAATATATTCACCCCACTTAGGGCTGTAGTGCACCGTTATAGCCGCCCAATACATGGCACCTCTTCCAAGCAACTGAGAAGCCACCATACACTAGTGGAGAGCTCAGTGTCAGACCATCAGCTGCCGCCTCGTCTATCTATAACCTGTCCCTACTCATTGGTGTTGCTGCTCCTCAGCAGCTTCTTTGTCAGAGTAACATATCCGGTGCCCCCCTCACTCATTACTCTCTGTCTCACTCCTCCATACAGTTTTTTGTGGGACCCCTGATTAGTGTGAGGAATTCCCAAAGATGCTCACTCAGAAGGAGAAAGTTGCTTGGACAAGCTTTTTCACAGTGGTTCCGGGCTGCCTGAGCTGTGACGGAGGGGCATTTTCCAGACGTTTTTACAGGCGGAGACACCGGAGCTGACGTGGGACTCCTGTCACGGCCAGGGTTTCTCGGCATGGTAGTCGATGGGTAATACGCTATGGTAAGGACGCTATGGCGAGGGGCGTCTGGTGGTGGCACTGGTGCCTGGCGTGGAGCATTGGCTGTGCGTGGTTCCATGTGGGCATACTGTCACTCTGGTCTGGTTAGGCCTGGTGGTGCTTCTGTTCCGTTCTGGTATGGGCGCCGCCATCTTGTCTCCGGCCAGGTGACCTAGTTGCCCTATCCTGTTGTGTCACATGCTCCTCTCTGACCAGTCACGGCTGAGCACTGGGGATTTAAGGGAGTTCAGAGCTCCCTTGCATTGCCAGTGCAACGTGTTTCTCAGTGAGAGCTGAGAGAGTGAGTTCCTGTGCTTTCACCTGGTTTCATTGCCTAAGCCTGCTTCACCTGACCTGCTCCAGCCCTGCTGGATTCCCCTGCCTCCTCCAATTACCTTTCCTATTGCTTGAGCACCTGTGTCGGCTAGACTTACCCTGCACCCTCCATTTACCTTTTCCCCTGCCTGAGAACCTGAACCTGCTGTTTCCCTGCACCTTACCTCCATTTACACCCAGCTGGACTTCGTTACCTCTGCCTGCATTTTGTTAAAGCCCACCATACCTGCATACTGGACTGTTCCTGCCTGTCACTTTCTGGACATTCTTCTATTTACTCCACTACAGTTATTAAGTGCACTTTACTGCTATACCAGGACTATTTCTTGCCATTCACATGTCTGTTAACCCAATCATTAAAAGTTCCACATTTACCTTTAAATCTGCTCCTGTGATCGCTCCTGCTACCACCCCGGGTCCACAAACAACCCAGAACATAACAGTTTGCACTGGCCCCATGGATCCGGCCACGGGACAGGAGTCTGGTGCGGATTTATTCCAAAGTATTGCAGGTCGTTTGGAAAACTTGGAAGCTATGCAGCACCAAATGGCTCAGTTCATGGACTTAATTCAGAGCATAGCAACTCGCTTGGAGAGTGTGGAGACTATACAGCGACAGATGGCACAGTTTGTGCAGGACATTGCACACCGTCTGGATACTGTACAAGCTACATCAACGGCTCCTAGTGTGCTTGCAGCCACTCCTAGCTCCATTCCTGTGATGTCTTCCTCTGGATCTACTCCTCGTTTGCATCTTCCCACACCTGATAAGTTTGATGGTGCTTCAAAACTGTGTCATGGATTTCTCAATCAGTGCGATGTGCACTTTACTTTGCAACCCTCTAATTTTCCTGCTCCTAGAACCAAAGTGGCTTACATTGTGTCCTTGTTATCCGGCTCTGCCCTAGAATGGGTTTCTCTGCTCTGGGAGCATTCAGATCCGCTTCTGGACAATTACCCAGAGTTCCTAGCAACATTCAGGAGGATTTTCGACGAGCCTGGAAGAACTTCCTCTGCTTCCTCCAGTATTATGAAGTTAAAACAAGGGACCCGTCCTGTCAGCCAGTACGTCATTCAGTTTCAGACTTTGGCATCTGAACTCAAGTGGAATGAAGAGCCTTGACATTGGCCTTTTGGCAAGGTCTATCAGATCATTTAAAGGATGATCTAGTGACTCACGAATTACCCTCTAGTCTTAGTGATCTCATTTCCCTTTGTAATAAAGTTGATATACGCTTTAGAGAGCGCCAAGATGAAAAACACAGAGCTAAGCGTTTCCCTTCCCCTACCCGTCCCACTCCTTCCCTTTCCGAGGAAGAACCCATGCAGGTAAATCATACCCGTCTCTCTAACGAAGAACGACAGAGACGCTTTAAAGAGAACCTTTGTCTATACTGTGGAGACTCGGGTCACCTGGTGGCTTCCTATACCCGCAAGCTGGGGAGCGTCCCGTTTCTAGCTAATTCTGGGTGCACTCAGCTAGGAGCAATTCTTCTGTCCTCTTAACGTATTGACTCTGTGTTGTCCATAGCCTTAGACATTAATTCTAGCCCTGTGTTTGTGTCTGCCCTTTTGGACTCCGGGGCAGCGGGGAATTTCATGTTGTCTCGGTTGGCAGATAAATTACAAATTCCCTGCAGCACCTTGGATCATTCTGTCTCCTGGACCTCCATTGATGGTAAATCTCTTTGTAATGGAACTGTGTCTAAGAGAACTTAACCTGTTTTAGTTCGTGTTGGAGACCTCCATGTTGAACATATCAGTTTCTTCATTATACCCAAGACTTCCCATGAAGTTATACTCGGATATCTGTGGCTGTGTAAGCACAACCCCAGAATTAATTGGAACACTATGCAGTTTCAGTCATGGAGTGTGGAATGTCAAGTGTCTTGCCTTCCGAAGACCGATGCCTTGTCACGGTCATTATCCCCTGATAGTGGTCTAGAAACACTACGGAATACACCCATGCTTGGGGCAAAAGTTTTCACAGCTATACAACTACAACCACCTGTTGGGAAGCCCTTTGTAGCCCCAGGAGGGGTGACTCCAGAGCCTCAGCCCCTTAAGGGATTTCTGAGTGTCCAGCCCCAGGATGGGGTTTTCAGCCCCATACCTCGAGAGGATGTTTCAAGTTTTGTTCCCCAGGAGGGGATTTCAAATCTAGCACCCCAGGAAGGGGCCTCAAGTCTCGTACCCCAGGAGGGGTTTTCAGGTTCCAGTTCTGGTTACTGTTGGGCCAAAGCTGAGGATGTCCACGCTTCCAGTCCTGTCGACAAGTTCACTTGGCTCACCCTGTAAAGCCTAGAAGGTGTCCTGAGGCCACCCATAAAGGGGGGGGGGTACTGTCACAACCAGGGTTTCTCGGCATGGTAGTCGACGGGTAATACCTGTGAGGACGCTATGGCGAGGGGCGTCTGGCGGTGGCACTGGTGCCTGGCGGGGAGCATTGGCTGTGCGTGGTTCCCTGTGGGCATACTGTCACTCTGGTCTGGTTAGGCCTGGTGGTGCTTCTGTTCCGTTCTGGTATGGGCGCCGCCATCTTGTCTCCGGCCAGGTGACCTAGTTGCCCTATCCTGTTGTGTCACATGCTCCTCTCTGACCAGTCACGGCTGAGCACTGGGGATTTAAGGGAGTTCAGAGCTCCCTTGCATTGCCAGTGCAACGTGTTTCTCAGTGAGAGCTGAGAGAGTGAGTTCCTGTGCTTTCACCTGGTTTCATTGCCTAAGCCTGCTTCACCTGACCTGCTCCAGCCCTGCTGGATTCCCCTGCCTCCTCCAATTACCTTTCCTATTGCTTGAGCACCTGTGTCGGCTAGACTTACCCTGCACCCTCCATTTACCTTTTCCCCTGCCTGAGAACCTGAACCTGCTGTTTCCCTGCACCTTACCTCCATTTACACCCAGCTGGACTTCGTTACCTCTGCCTGCATTTTGTTAAAGCCCACCATACCTGCATACTGGACTGTTCCTGCCTGTCACTTTCTGGACATTCTTCTATTTACTCCACTACAGTTATTAAGTGCACTTTACTGCTATACCAGGACTATTTCTTGCCATTCACATGTCTGTTAACCCAATCATTAAAAGTTCCACATTTACCTTTAAATCTGCTCCTGTGATCGCTCCTGCTACCACCCCGGGTCCACAAACAACCCAGAACATAACAGTTTGCACTGGCCCCATGGATCCGGCCACGGGACAGGAGTCTGGTGCGGATTTATTCCAAAGTATTGCAGGTCGTTTGGAAAACTTGGAAGCTATGCAGCACCAAATGGCTCAGTTCATGGACTTAATTCAGAGCATAGCAACTCGCTTGGAGAGTGTGGAGACTATACAGCGACAGATGGCACAGTTTGTGCAGGACATTGCACACCGTCTGGATACTGTACAAGCTACATCAACGGCTCCTAGTGTGCTTGCAGCCACTCCTAGCCCCATTCCTGTGATGTCTTCCTCTGGATCTACTCCTCGTTTGCATCTTCCCACACCTGATAAGTTTGATGGTGCTTCAAAACTGTGTCGTGGATTTCTCAATCAGTGCGATGTGCACTTTACTTTGCAACCCTCTAATTTTCCTGCTCCTAGAACCAAAGTGGCTTACATTGTGTCCTTGTTATCCGGCTCTGCCCTAGAATGGGTTTCTCTGCTCTGGGAGCATTCAGATCCGCTTCTGGACAATTACCCAGAGTTCCTAGCAACATTCAGGAGGATTTTCGACGAGCCTGGCAGAACTTCCTCTGCTTCCTCCAGTATTATGAAGTTAAAACAAGGGACCCGTCCTGTCAGCCAGTACATCATTCAGTTTCAGACTTTGGCATCTGAACTCAAGTGGAATGAAGAGCCTTGACATTGGCCTTTTGGCAAGGTCTATCAGATCATTTAAAGGATGATCTAGTGACTCACGAATTACCCTCTAGTCTTAGTGATCTCATTTCCCTTTGTAATAAAGTTGATATACGCTTTAGAGAGCGCCAAGATGAAAAACACAGAGCTAAGCGTTTCCCTTCCCCTACCCGTCCCACTCCTTCCCTTTCCGAGGAAGAACCCATGCAGGTAAATCATACCCGTCTCTCTAACGAAGAACGACAGAGACGCTTTAAAGAGAACCTTTGTCTATACTGTGGAGACTCGGGTCACCTGGTGGCTTCCTATACCCGCAAGCTGGGGAGCGTCCCGTTTCTAGCTAATTCTGGGTGCACTCAGCTAGGAGCAATTCTTCTGTCCTCTTAACGTATTGACTCTGTGTTGTCCATAGCCTTAGACATTAATTCTAGCCCTGTGTTTGTGTCTGCCCTTTTGGACTCCGGGGCAGCGGGGAATTTCATGTTGTCTCGGTTGGCAGATAAATTACAAATTCCCTGCAGCACCTTGGATCATTCTGTCTCCTGGACCTCCATTGATGGTAAATCTCTTTGTAATGGAACTGTGTCTAAGAGAACTTAACCTGTTTTAGTTCGTGTTGGAGACCTCCATGTTGAACATATCAGTTTCTTCATTATACCCAAGACTTCCCATGAAGTTATACTCGGATATCTGTGGCTGTGTAAGCACAACCCCAGAATTAATTGGAACACTATGCAGTTTCAGTCATGGAGTGTGGAATGTCAAGTGTCTTGCCTTCCGAAGACCGATGCCTTGTCACGGTCATTATCCCCTGATAGTGGTCTAGAAACACTACGGAATACACCCATGCTTGGGGCAAAAGTTTTCACAGCTATACAACTACAACCACCTGTTGGGAAGCCCTTTGTAGCCCCAGGAGGGGTGACTCCAGAGCCTCAGCCCCTTAAGGGATTTCTGAGTGTCCAGCCCCAGGATGGGGTTTTCAGCCCCATACCTCGAGAGGATGTTTCAAGTTTTGTTCCCCAGGAGGGGATTTCAAATCTAGCACCCCAGGAAGGGGCCTCAAGTCTCGTACCCCAGGAGGGGTTTTCAGGTTCCAGTTCTAGTTACTGTTGGGCCAAAGCTGAGGATGTCCACGCTTCCAGTCCTGTCGACAAGTTCACTTGGCTCACCCTGTAAAGCCTAGAAGGTGTCCTGAGGCCACCCATAAAGGGGGGGGGTACTGTCACAACCAGGGTTTCTCGGCATGGTAGTCGACGGGTAATACCTGTGAGGACGCTATGGCGAGGGGCGTCTGGCGGTGGCACTGGTGCCTGGTGGGGAGCATTGGCTGTGCATGGTTCCGTGTGGGCATACTGTCACTCTGGTCTGGTTAGGCCTGGTGGTGCTTCTGTTCCGTTCTGGTATGGGCACCGCCATCTTGTCTCCGGCCAGGTGACCTAGTTGCCCTATCCTGTTGTGTCACATGCTCCTCTCTGACCAGTCACGGCTGAGCACTGGGGATTTAAGGGAGTTCAGAGCTCCCTTGCATTGCCAGTGCAACGTGTTTCTCAGTGAGAGCTGAGAGAGTGAGTTTCTGTGCTTTCACCTGGTTTCATTGCATAAGCCTGCTTTACCTGACCTGCTCCAACCCTGCTGGATTCCCCTGCCTCCTCCAATTACCTTTCCTATTGCTTGAGCACCTGTGTCGGCTAGACTTACCCTGCACCCTCCATTTACCTTTTCCCCTGCCTGAGAACCTGAACCTGCTGTTTCCCTGCACCTTACCTCCATTTACACCCAGCTGGACTTCGTTACCTCTGCCTGCATTTTGTTACAGCCCACCATACCTGCATACCGGACTGTTCCTGCCTGTCACTTTCTGAACATTCTCCCATTTACTCCACTACAGTTATTAAGTGCATTCCCATGTCTGTTGAGCCAATCATTAAAAGTTCCACATTTACCTTTAAATCTGCTCCTGTGATCGCTGCTGCTACCACCCCGGGTCCACAAACAACCCAGAACATAACAACTCCAGAGAGGTAAGTTTTATGGGTGCAGTGTGTGCGGTGTGGGCCCCCTGGAACCAGGGGTCCGTGTGCCCAGCACACCCTGCAACTATTATAAATATGCGCCTGCCTGTGTGCCCATTTGTGTGTACTCTAAAGTGTACCATAAATGTGCCGCTCTGATTGATAGCTGCAAACAAGATCCAATTAGGATGGTAGGTTGGTCCAAGGGGGTTCTCAGCTGAATGAGTGGGTATAGAGCTGTGGAAGGCTGTGCTGGGATCACGTGTTTGATCCCAGCATCAGCCGAGGTGCAGGGGCAGGCAGGGGGGATGTGTCCTCTGCGGGACTCATCCGTTGCCGGCGCTGGGACAGTAATGTCCCTAGCGTCGGTGCAGATACCGCGGGCACCTGGTGAAGGGACCGCCTGGTCCCTTTCACCAGTGCCGGCGGTACTTTGGCGCCGGGAGAAGCTTGGCTCCGGGCGCAAGCTCAGCGGAGCTTGGCGCCCGGCAGCCAAGAAGCGGCGGGTAGCCGGCGCTGGGAGAGAGTACCTGCTCCCAGCACCGGTCAGGCGTTGGGCGCGGCGGGCGTCTGGCTCTGGCCGCGAGCCAAACCTGGCTCGCGGGCCAGCAGCCAATCAGAGGCGGACGCGACAAGCCAATCGCGGCTTGCTGCGTCATAGCCCCGCCCACTCGCGCCATCTTGTATTAGACGGCGCCGAGCGGGAAAGTTCAGTGCGGCGGCGGAGAGGGAGGAGAGAAGACCTCCCGAAGAGCGGAAGATCGGCGCGGCAACAGGGGCGGCAGCAACGGAAGAGGCCAGAAGACGCCGCTGTCAAGAGAGAAGACAGGCGGCGCCGGCTGGAAGAAGAGAAGAAGAGGCGGCGTCGCTGGCCAGGACGGGCCAGCGGCCGAAGAATGCGGCTGAGGACCAGAGAGGACTGCGGGGGTGGGAAGTGAAAGAGCGTCACGAAGTTCCCCCCCGCAGCCTCTTCCAACATAGCAGGTAGGCCCTTCGTGAGGCCCACCATATACCCCCTTCCCTAGACCGCCGGGGTTGTCGGGCGCTAGGCCCGTGGAGCATTGTCGGGCACTAGGCCCGTGGGCAATTAGTCGGGCACAAGGCCCGGGGCACAGTAGCGGGCATTAGGCCCCATAAAAGGATCCCCTCTTAATTAGGTATAAGTGGCCTGGGTACTAGACCCAGGTCACTATATAATAAAGTAGGCGGGCAACTGCCCGAGCACCCAGAATATAAGGTGGTCTGGGCATTAGGCCCAGACCGCTAGGCGAGCCCCACAGACAGGCAGGCAAATAGGCCTGAGCCCCATAAAACGTGGTCTGGGCATTAGGCCCAGACCACTACCAGAGCCCACCGTTTGGCAGGCACCTAGGCCTGAGCCGCAGGTAAGACCCTGGGCGTTAGGCCCAGGGCCCTGAGCCCATTAGCTGCAGTGCTAACATAGAGAGGTGGATGATTAGAGGTGTGAGCAGTGGTGGAGAGCTGTACGGCTTCCACCCATGAGGTAGTGGTTTCCCCAGTCACCGAGAAGAGCTGGCCAGCTCTAGGTAGGTAGCAGACATTTAAAGACACAGTACCGTGTTTTGCTCTTGTATATTTGGTCTGTGATTGGTGTTCCGTGCAGGGCAAAAGTTTAGTTGTTGTTATATCTGTCGCACTACACACACCGTAGGTTGAGGGTGATTCCGTTTAGTATGTGTAGTTGCTTGACATAGGTTTAGGCCCTGCACGGCTGTGTTGTGTATCTCCTTACAGGGACCTGTAGGCGAGTGAGCAGACGAAGAGCAAGAGTGGACACGGTGAGAAATATCTGTGTGTACTGTCTCTCCCTGTTTGTTTGTCACTATCTATCTCTCCTTCCTTCTGGGCGGACGGTGAACCTTGCAACCCGGTGCAAGGACGGATCTTCACCTGGTGCGTGAGTACCGATAGGTGAAAATTCGGGATCTGATGCCAAAAGTGCCCATGATGATCTTCACTTAAAACCTGAATTTATCCCCCGGTTCAGTAGGGCGCGTCGGTCGACGTGAGGAAGGACGGTACTCACCTCGTCTGCTTCCCCCTAGGTCATCGTGTCCGTGTTCTATTTGGAGGTTCCAGGACCGTCTGTTCAACACACGGCCTGAAGGTGAGAGGGTGCGACGCAAGGTAATTAACAGACGTACACCTGCACGGCAGCAGGCATTGCACCGCACCCGCCTCTCACAGAGCACCCAAAGTAGAAATGAGTCACAGGGGGGTAATGTGTATAGATCTTTGAATCTGGGTGAGATGAATAGTATGCAACAGACTGAGATTAGCTGCCACGCTCCCCTGCCAGACACTGTACATATGATGAATTGTCAGTGCTGTGCTGTGAATCCCTGCTGCTAAACTCCACCAACTTCGACAGCTGCTTCTGTGTGTATCTGCTCCAGCGATAAATGATCCATTTTAAGGGACTGATGCTGTGCCTATCTGCAATTGACTAACCTGCTTGCCACCTTCGTTGCCTCACTAGGACATTTTTCACAATTGCTGCTTCAGTGCAACAGTGGTTGGCCCAGGATATCCCTTAATACATAATATTTAAAAAAAATATTGTATTTTTGTGTATTTTTTTAATAAAATACATACCTATACAAAACCAAGCTGATCAATTTTATTGCCTATATTAGCGCTGCTTTCTTTATACATTGGTTTTCCTTTTTGAGGTTGGCAGTCCTTTTAAGCAGCAGCTTTACAGTCAATTTATTTGCCTTGCACCTTTGTTATTCTTTATTTTTGTGTCTTAATTTAATAATACACTGGGACATCTAGGATGAGATGGCAGAGAAACCTGAGTGATGACTAAAGGAAAGAGGCTAGGGAAGGATAAGTAAATTTCACTGTCATCAGTATAAATATACTGTATAGTAGTATTGAATGCCCAAGGAGCTGAGGAGCTTTTCAAGGAAGGAGGTGCAGAGTGAGAAGAAGTGGAACCTAAGGGCCTTTTGGGAATGCCAATAGATAGAGGAAGGTTGTGGGATGTGATGTTAGACATAGAGACCAAAAAGTAATTTTCAGTGATGTAGGACGTAAAACAAGTGAGGGCAGAGTTATGGAGAACACTAGAATGAAGAATATTTAGGAGGAGTGGGTAATTGACAGTATAAAAGGCAGTAGATTGAGAAGTATAAGAATAGAAAAGTGACCATCAGCTTTTCTAGTGGTAACATAACTAAAACTGGTTTCTGTAGCATGGAGGAGGCAAAATCCAGAATGAAGAGGAGCAAGAAGGGAGTAGGAAGAGAGGAATGAGGTAAGTTGGAGGTAAACAATCCTCTCAAGGTGTTTGGAGACAAAAGAAAGGAGACATATGGGATGGTAGTTAGAACAATAAAGACCAATGGCAAAAGCACTAGGGAAGTTATTGATGGGAGGTATATATGTCCCAGGTCCTTAACTTCTGTGCGGTAATTATTCAGGAAAATGAGCAGCCTTGGTTGTCAGACCACACAACCATTGTAAGAGGCTGATAAAAGATGTGTCAGTTTCTTTGGGCAGAATCTCACTACCTGGGGAGCAGGCTGACAGACCTGATGAAAGTCACTACTATGGCTTTATGTAAGTGCTGTATTTAAATGCTGGTTTGTGTGAGTTGGGCATTATGTTGTCCCACCCTTAGAGAGGAAGACATGTTTAGTTAGTGCCGGACACACCAGGATTTATTTTTATATTTTGTTTATTTTGTGTTATGAAATAAAACCGTCTACTGGAGCATGCAAGTATTGCACTTAAATTGCAGCCATAAAAATCTATGTGAAAAATTTAAAGTGACAGACTTCTTTTTTTTTATGAAAAGGCTGTTCTTTTGTGAACTTCTTAGTGGTATCATCATTGGATGCTTGGAAAAGTTGACCTAAAAAATCAGTGGGCAGGCCTTTGGGCACCATTCCTGTCCATGGGAATATTTTCACTTAATTCTTACTGAAGACAAGTACTATGACAAACTAAAAACTTAAAAATGTAACTCATTTGTGTGTCACAATGTCTGTTTGAGTTAATAGCTGGGGATGGAATCGGTATGTATGACCACCGGATGTGAGACCGACGGTTTATTGATTCCTATAATTCGCTATTTAGCGCTGCAAGTCGCTTAAGAAAGAATTGCTTTCCAGTCCAATCGTGTGGTTCCAAAGCACAAAAAGTTATTTATGTAAAAGGGATAACACGATGTAAGATTTAACAATTAGAGTTAAAAGCAATGAAAATAGTACATCCGATACATACGCGTGCGCACTGGTCCCAGTATACAGTCATCAATCCAGAAGTCTGCGGTTGCTAGAAGATGTCTGTACACTGAGGTCAGGACACAGCCTAAATACCTTACAGGTTTCAGAGTTAACAAAGGGACAAATTGTCAGGTTCTCATTGATTCTTTCTTCTGGTCAATCTGGTCATTGGTCAGTTCATACGGTGTCATCAGGTGTATGGCTCAGTCTTCCAACGGTCACATTGTGTAGCTTCCCGCTGAACAACTGGTTAAAACTGGCTACAACACTGCATACTAGTAATAACATTCTAAACAATAGCTCCCTATCATCCATAACTAGCGGACGCATTATGCGATTTCTTTGCCGATAAAAACGGATGTCTGCACATAAACAGGGATTTAGGGGTCTATGTACTAAGCATTGATAAGAGATAGATTGATGAGTGATAAGTAAGTGATAAGGTGCCAGCCAATCAGCTCTCAACTGTCATTTTTCAAACACAGCCTGTGACATGGCAGTTGGGAGCTGATTGGCTGGCACCTTATCACTTACTTATCACTTTTCACTCTGTCTCTTATCACTGCTTAGTACATAGACCCCTTAGTATTATACCAAACATGACATGTCCACTGAATTCTGAACCTTATATCTCTTTTAAGTACATATAACACCATAATTATTAGCTAACAAATACCTTTAATAACTCTGATTATTATCTATAATGTGTGGGAACCATTTTATATGTATGCGTTCGCATATGTGCGCCTGTGTATTGAAATAGCAAATGTGCGTCTATGTGTATGTACGTGAATATATACAGATGAGCATCCATGTGTAAGTATATGAATACGCATATGAGCGTCTGTGTGTATATATGTATATATATGTGTGCATTATTTGCATCAGCGTATGGGTGTTGTGAATACGTATTTTAGCGCATCGGATTGCACCGACGCAAAGTAGCGTCCTAGTAATACGTCATCAGACTATAGATGACTATACCATCAGATAATAATTGTAAAGCGATCATATCCAACTATTTGACTTTGACATATTGAAATCCCGACGCTGGCACCCCGATGGGTGAAGATCCCGACAGCATAGGTAAGTAGGCTATCCCTACCTCTTTCCCTCCCTAACCCTCCCTTAGGGGTGCCTAACCCTAACCTCCCCTCCTAGTGCCTAACCCTAACCTCCCCCCCAGGGGTGCCTAAACCTAACCACCCCCTCCCCGCACCCTAAACCTAACCCTCCCAGGGGGGTGCCTAACCCTAACCTCCCCCAGGGGGTGCCTAACACTGACCCTCCTTCCCCTAGCCTAGCCCTCCCAGGGGATGCCTAACCCTAAGTACCCCTGGGAGTCCCTAAATCTAACCCGCCCTACCACGGCTAAGAGGTCCTGATGCCCGGCTTACCTTCGTTCAGTATGCCGGGTGTCAGGATTTCGGCGGGTGGATAATGATAGGCGTCGGGATTTCGACGCCTATCATTAGTCCCAGGATTTGACAGTCGGGAAGCCGGCGGTCGGCATTGCAACCACCGGCTTCCTGACTACATACCCTGGGGATACCAAGTGGATAAACCTTTCCATTCTCAATTGCATGACCTCACCTTTCTCACCAAGAATTGGCTACAGCTAGAGACTCTAACAGGGCCTCAGATTGTGAATAGGGTTGTTATGGACCGATATCTACTACCTGTAACAAAGCACTGGATATGTACACAAATTTTAAATAGAAATGTGCGGGTTCGGTTTTATTCGGATTTATCTTATTGGCTATACAAAACACGTGAGAGCCGGGTAGCCAATATGATGCTGTTTATGAGAACCGAACATATCCGAGTAAAACCGAACCGCACATCTCTAATTTTAACTAGTTTGCTGTATATAAAAAAGTATAGTTGAAAATGGAGAATGAATATAATATTTTCCAGTCCATTTTATATGTTTAAAAAGCATAGCATAAGTCTATATACAGTACACTAGTCTATTAATTATTTTATTAATTACTAGTCTAATTAATATTAAATAAAAATAGTAATTATTCTATTGATTAATAGGTAATCCAAATTCAAACATTGCTGCAGAGTATCTCATTCTGATGTGTTTGCAAGAGTCTATTGATTACTAGACCCATTTGTTAGCTATGTGGTATACACTGCTTGTTTGTTTAATGTAATTTATATAGTGCCCAGAGTCTATAACTCCGGCGCTGGCCGCGCACAACTCAGTGCGCTGCCGGCCGCCGGGTGGAGAGGAGGGGGCCCGTGTCAGAGACTGCACACGGGCCCCCTCCTCTCTAGAAACACCCCTGATGGAGCATAAGTATACTTGTTCACCTGGGGAACTCTTGCACTATTCCTATGGGACATTAGCTGGTAATATCTTTGTGTATGACTCAACATATACATGTTAGCATGCTTTTTCTTATGCATGCCTTTTCCTAACTATGCTGCACAAAGGTGTCCACTTCTAAATGATCCCCAAGCTATTTATATCTCCTGCATATCTGAAAATAGTAATTATTCAGGCAGTTATGAAATGTGTAATATTCCCAGAAATGTGTGAACCTATTTACATTCCTTGGGAGTGCACTGGAATTTCGCCTGGTATGTTTGCCTTGGCTGGGTGAACTTCAGTGTTCATGGCAATTATCCAAGGAGAGGAAATTCAGGTGTCTCACATGCCTGCTGAAGAGTGTGAGAAGAAGCTGTGGGTGTGGGAATAAGAGAATAATATTTATTATTATTTTTTTCTTGCATTGTAAACTGATATCTGCTCAGCTTGTTCATTTGAGAAAATAATACTTTAAACAGCTGTAGGCCCCAGACACAACTCACCACTTACTAAGCAGAGCCATGCATATCACACCCCGATGACTGTCAGTATTTAAAAATTATACATAAATATCACTTGAGCATC
This sequence comes from Taudactylus pleione, assembly GCA_031769625.1. Classification (NCBI taxonomy): domain Eukaryota; kingdom Metazoa; phylum Chordata; class Amphibia; order Anura; family Myobatrachidae; genus Taudactylus; species Taudactylus pleione. Next base: position 6,226,865 of record JAUIMM010000435.1, on the reverse strand, counting down.
ATTCAACTGCATTAGCTACACACATAGAAAGAATAAGAATATTTGCTCTTTGTAATTATGGTTATTAGAATTTTATTTTTCTATAGTTATTAAGCAAATGCATGGTATAAAGATTTAAAACTAGAGATGTGCGGGTTGGATTTTACTCCGTTTTACTCGGATTTACTTGGATATGTTCGGATCTCAAAAACGCATTTTTTTCAGCTATCACGTGTTTTGGATAGCCACTAAAATAAATCCGAACGAATCCGAAATTGCGATAATTTTGGCGAAAAGAACCGAGTAAATCTGAGTAAAACCGAACCCGCACATCTCTATTTAAAACTACCGTAGACTGTATTCACATTTATTTTAAAACTACACTACCACTTACGTTAAAGATCTTATTGATGTTCCCCTAACCTTATCTAGGGCCCACAAGGCTGTGACATTTAGCCATTTTTCCCAGGACTCCCACATACTCTTATATTCCGCTATGAAAATTGGTGTTTCGGAAAGCACCATTTAATAGTAGGGAACTGTTGGTTCTGTATTAAGCAACTGGTAAAGCAGCTACATGCTTTCATTTTATTTTTAAACATGATATGCATATTATCATTATCACTAAAGAAAGTACAATACCCCTATTACTTTCTTCTGTTTAAGTAAGTTAATTTTTGTGTAATCTTCATTGAAGGAAATAAAACAGAATTATTGTACATATCTGAGACTCAGTTTTACTTCTGTTTTGGATTTTATGTTTGAAACTTACATTTTGCTACCATTACGTTCAATCCTCTCTGTTGTTCTTTTTTTCATTTAGTCCCTACAGTTCTGTTATCTCTTTTTTTCTTTTTATGTGGCTTTATGTGGTACTGCAAGCTAAACGCAGATGCCGTAAGGGAATGACACCCAGGGTCGGCTTCAGGAGGAGCAGCGCCCTGTGCAGACAGGGAATCCGATGCCTTTTTACCATGCGCACAGCTTTGCCGCACGTGGCCAAACGGGGGTGTGGCCTAATTACCATAGACCATGCCCCCTAAATGTCACTATTTGGGGGCGTGTCCGTATGACACAATTCCCATTTAACATCAGGCTGGGGGCGAGCCCAGTACTCCTTCAGTAGCTGGGCTGCCCCCAGCCCTCTCCCTGCACTGAATGGATGCGAGCAGCATCCATTCCTCTTTTCCGGGGTCTGCCTCAACCTCCCAACCACCGGCGGGACACTTCGGCCCGCTGGTGGAACAGCAGGACAGTGCCTAAAAAATGTGACTGTCCCGCTAAAATCGGGAAGCTTGGGAGGGGTGCGCCCTCTATGGGGTGGGGTCCCTTTTCGACCGCACTGGTTGAATGTGCCTGGAGTCGGCCCTGATCACACCCCAGGTGGGGAGGAGGGAGTGAAGAAGAGAAAGGGATCATAGGGCTCTGCACTTATAATAAAGTTGCTTCCTAGGATGAAAAAAAAGCAGAATCCCCAAAGTTTCCAAGATCTCTTAGGCCCCTGTTCCACCAGAGCCTCAATTAGCTAATTGATTAGCCCATGTCTCGGTCTGACTGTGCCAAACTGACCTTATCTCCATCTATGTGGGCATGGGAGTCTCCTGCTGATGACATCACTGGATCTCTGTACAGGCGTTTTCTACCCCCGAAATTCATGGGGCGCTAGACAGTATGATGACCGCCTATTAGTTTTATCTCGGTTTGTTTGCTCTATATCCTAAATACGTTATGGATCTGAGATCCGTTTCTACATTTCATGCTCCTCAAGATGCTTAGATTACCTCCCCTCCGGCTCTCCCTCCTCTGTCATCATCTTCTGTCACCTCCCCTTTTCTGTCAGATTGATTACATTCACTTCTCACCTCTTTAATTCCCTCCCCTCTACCCTGTGATCAGCTCTTTGCACTTCCCCACTCCTTTCTTATTGGCTTCTGTCACCTCCCCTCTCTGATCGGTGCTTTCCTCTCCCCTCTCCTCTTCGATATCCTCCCTCCTTCTCTCCTCATTCATTCATTGTGTTTCAATGGACTTAAAAGTTACACATATGAGGTAAAGTCCTAAACTTCAATTATAAGGTATTAGATTAACAAAGTTACTGCTTTGCTATTTAAAAGTAATGAGGTGTTCCCAGGCATGACCACACATTGTTATTTGAAAGGTCTTTTAAAAAATATTAGGAGACCTGAAATAATAATAATGGTGGCAGACAGAACATGATCAGTAGTACTCACATTACTATAGGTGCAATGTATATTTGCGAAGTAGGAGCATAGCTGAGAAGGGAGCTTCCATAGGTGTTCCCACTCCAGTGAAAGCTGCTTGGGGCAGTCATAAACTGTGCACCCTGAGGCATTTCACTCTTACACATATATTTTGTCAATTTAAGTTAATTGATCAGAATATATAATACAATCTCCTCTATTGACTAATAACAATGATTTAAAGGAGATAAAAGTCAGATCCTATGTTTCTATACATAAATAAAACAGTGCCAAAGGAGCTACCCCCTAATGTCAGATTCCCCCAATGTGACCTCCATGCCCCAGCGTGATACTGCCACTGTTTGTTCTTTTTCTATTCACTACAGTATTCCCTGCAGGATGACCATACCCCACTGGCACAGTTCAGTATAGGGATACGGGCGGTATGACATGCACTTTCTCCGGGCGCCATGGTTCCACGCTACTCCTCTGATCACCAGTGTTTAATTGTTGGACCCCATCCCATCAACCCTGCCATTTTTTGTTTAATAAATAAACTTCCTTCCAACATTAAAAACATTAAATCAATACCATTTACATTTAATATATAGATTATTAGTAATACAGCTACTAACTTAAATCAGTGGAATACCCATTTAGTAGACACACATATGCCCCCAACCGGCCCTGGCATCAATATCATAGCATACACATATAATAAATATGGCAATTTCCCTCAACCAACCAAGATATACCCTCACTTAAATGTATCCTCCCTACACCAATTCCCACATTACAATAACCCCACAAACACACAACAGTCCCCACATAACATTAACTTCCAAAGTCCTCACATTATATTAGTAATCTCCACAACACACTTATTGGCTCTGCAGAATGTTGTGTGAGGCAGACCCCTGTGACCTGGAGATGCAGCACTGAAGTTTCCAAAAGTACCAAGAAGGAAAGAGTTGAATGGAGTGGCAATAGATGGAGATGGGGAGGAGGGAGTGAAGAAGAGAAAGGGATCATAGGGCTCTGCACTTATAATAAAGTTGCTTCCTAGGATGAAAAAAAAGCAGAATCCCCAAAGTTTCCAAGATCTCTTAGGCCCCTGTTCCACCAGAGCCTCAATTAGCTAATTGATTAGCCCATGTCTAGGTCTGACTGTGCCATACTGACCTTATCTCCATCTATGTGGGAGTGGGAGTCTCCTGCTGATGACATCACTGGATCTCTGTACAGGCGTTTTCTACCCACATAAAGATGCTGTGAAGAAGCTACATATTGAGTGTTCTCCACTGGGTACCAAAGCATGGTAATAGCTGATAGAGGAGATCAGTCAATAAAGGCCAGCCCAGGCAGTCTACTATAGGATCAGGTTGGAGGGCATAAGCTACTCTTCCCCTTTATCCACCACACCTATCATACCATCCTACCCTGGAATAGCAATAATGTATAGTAGTTCCTTTTCCCTTAGAGATGTTACAGCACACTGTTACTTTTTTTTTTAATACACACGACTAGTGTAAAGATTATTACTAGCTGTTATCCCCATTGCTGCCTGAGTTTCTCTCTCTCTCTCTCTCCTATGCCTATGGGCTTCTTTTCGGGATGCCTCCCCTGAGAGGGATCAATCAGATCTCTCCCATCTCCCCCATGTGCAGAAAGATGCCAGAGGGACTTCTGGGTGTTAAACCCTGAAGTCCCTCTATGCTAGGGCATCGCAAAGGACAGCTCTTATCGGGAGGAAACTTTCACCAAAAGAGAAACACATCAAGGTCGATTAGGGTACACGCTACTCATTGCCCTTGCCCGCACAGTGTGGCCAGCGCATGTGCTATTACGGACACTAGCAGAGCACTAGCTATCTGTTCTATACAGTGCTGACATCGCTACCCGGCTTAAGTGGAGAAGGGGTGAGCCAAACAATTGAACTAAGCTGCTGGTGCAGCGTGGAGTGTGTTGTCCAGCTGAAGGAGACCGCTTACTGCCGGTGCAGTGTAAGGCTGGATACTGAGACTGCAAACTGCCGATGCAGCGTAAGACTGGAAAGTCGCTGGGTAAAGTAAATATACTACCCGCACATTTATCAGCTACATCTTATATCACGATCCTCAGCAAAAATGTACATTCTACTCCTTATTTAGAGCCGGCTCTTTATTACATGGACATTTTATTCATGTGGCCACAGTGATTTGAACCAGGGCACAAGTTATCCATTAAAATGAAAAAATCTGCGCTGTCTATAATTTGTACTGGTGTTAATATTGTATGTAAACTAAAACACAGATGATACTAAAAACATAAAATACCATATATTTAATACATATTAAGAAAAGACACACAACAATGACAATAATATCATGAATCAAAAAAACCATTAGTAGGAAAATAATTGCCAGTGACCAAGGTAAAGCATCTTTGCAATCTTTCCCAGTTAAATTGAAGTAGTAGCTGCTGGCATCCGTATAAAAGTCTCTATTTGTGTCTATTATCAATGTTTCCACTTGGAAACTATCAGTTCACTTGTAACATATAAGAGATCACCGTTGTAATTGTTTCCAGCGGACACAGCTGATATAAATCAGTATATCCTGCAGCAATTGGGGTAGATCACATTTGCATTGTAAAACATTTATAATATTCCGACTTTTATATTGGCTCTGCTGGGCTATTAATATTGGATAAAAGTCAAGCAAGTCCAAGGTAACCCCAACGATCTGTGACGAAACGCGTTAGGCGGGACCCACTCATGATCCGACATACCATTGCCAGCTAACAATATTCCGACACCTGTGAATCTCTATCCGGGAGCCGGTTAGTGTACCAGCAGGATTCAGCTGGCTTGCACGTATTGCGGGATCGACATACAGAGATACGCCGCAGCTTTGTTATCCACGGCTCCAGCAGTTTTCACCCTGGATTCCCTGGCCACTGGGCACTGAGGACGGCACTGTAAATAGGGGGCCCCCACACCGCTTGATCTACTGGTCCGTGAGTATTCAGAGCAGTGCTCTAACTATGTAGTACTGACGCTTGGAATTAATATCTTTCAATATAATAATAGTCAAGCGGTTATACATGTGCCTCTAATACAACAAGAAAATTCCCCTAAAAAAACGTTGGGGTTACCTTGGACTTGCTTGACTTTTATCCAATATTAATAGCCCAGCAGAGCCAATATAAAAGACGGAATATTATAAATGTTTTACAATGCAAATGTGATCTACCCCAATTGCTGCAGGATATACTGATTTATATCAGCTGTGTCCGGTGATCTCTTATATGTTACAAGTGAACTGATAGTTTCCAAGTGGAAACATTGATAATAGACACAAATAGAGACTTTTATATGGATGCCAGCAGCTACTACTTCAATTTAACTGGGAAAGATTGCAAAGATGCTTTACCTTGGTCACTGGCAATTATTTTCCTACTAATGGTTTTTTTGATTCATGATATTATTGTCATTGTTGTGTGTCTTTTCTTAATATGTATTAAATATATGGTATTTTATGTTTTTAGTATCATCTGTGTTTTAGTTTACATACAATATTAACACCAGTACAAATTATAGACAGCGCAGATTTTTTCCTTTTTTTGTTCTTTTTGATCTTCTCTTCAAACCCACACAGAGTTTGATATCTGCAGCAGTCTTTATTATATTTGATTATTGTTTTAGCGCCAGAATTGTTTCTTCCTTCTTGTCACAAGTTATCCATTAACTGCGTTTATTTAGGAAACCATATCCAGCAAGGTGCCATTTATATTAAGTGGATTTTAACTGCACAAGACTATTTCCATTTCTTATTATGCCAGCCATACAAGGTGCGATACTTACCCATTGGCCAGAATGGCACTCGCCAGTGGGGCGCTGTCCAGCAGTGCCACCAGTAGCCAATGGGTGGACTACCCCGTTAGTCCCCCGAGCCCCAAGAGTAGGGCAGACCGCAGTGAGAGCGGTCTGCCCTACAGAGTTTACATACATGCGGCGGCTGTCTGTTTGTTATAGCAGCCAGCCAATGAGAGTCAGACAGACTCTCAATGGCTAAAGAGATTTAGTAGTAGGCGCTTATTGTTAAAATAAATTAAATTGAGTTAAATAACCACCTGCTAGCTAGTAACAATCTTGGTCTAGTTAGGACCAAGTAGATAATTGCAAACAGCCAAACACAACATGTAGTTACTGCGCAAGGTGGAGATAATTACCATTAAATATAAGATAATATTGAATAATATTTAACGCTCTCTGATGAAATGTACATGAGACTTGTTGAAAACAAAAATCCTAGTTTAATATACATTAAAACACATATTGCATTAAATCAATTGAATACATCAAATTGGAACTGTTATTACAGAATAATATCTAAATAGATACTAAAAACAATCATGTGGCAACTAAATATAATCGGAGAAGGTGGAGAGTTTGCCACCTAAGGAAAGTTGCCTTATTACCATCAAACGGTATTATTAACTTTATACAAAACAGGCTTTATTAGGGTGGAGTACCAACATTACAATCAGTACTTTTATATACTGGATTGTATATTATTTATCAATAGTGTGGCCACACTTCATTATACAATAACGGATCATCTATTATACAATTGAGACATTATTCTTTAGTGCTGGGACGCCAGCAATTTTATACTAAGATTATACATGTGTAGATTATATTTAGTTGCCACAGGATTGTTTTTAGTAAAAGTTCCAATTTGATGCATTCAATTGATTTAATGCAATATGTGTTTTAATGTATATTAAACTAGGATTTTTATTTTCAACAAGTCTCATGTACATTTCATCAGAGAGCGTTAAATATTATCTTATATTTAATGGTAATTATCTCCACCTTGCGCAGTAACTACATGTTGTGTTAGACTCTCAATGGCTGCTGCGTCCACGGAGGGTGATGGGAGATCATACAGTGTATGGGCATGATATCGTCCCGTGCGCGCTCCTGTGGGGTTATACATCGCGTCCCCAGATATTACGGAGCATCAGGGGATGCGATGTATGACCCCATGTTGCGCTATGCGTGTGAGGGAGGGTTTTGCCGGCATATCGGGTGGTCGGCCACCACTTCCACTTTGCTCTGTGTGTGGGGACCACCTGATATGTCGGACATCGGATCGTCCGTCATCATACATGGTGCATATCGCACCGTGTATGGGCCGCATTAGAGTGTGTTACAGCATATGAAACAATTTATATTGTGCAACATTGTTGTGGATCATTCTATAGATATGTTTTACATGAATAAAGGAAATGTGTCCCCCCTTTTTATATTGTGACTGATTTAAATTAAATAATTGTTTGAAACTGTGAGTTGAATCTATCATTTTTATTTAATATTGGAGTATAGGCGGTCTATTTTCTGCTCTATTATCTGCTCTTATTCACCCTCTCACTCTCATGTCCTCTGTTATATGCCATTACTGGAGTGCATTGCAAACATTAATGAAACTTCCCATCTACCATAACACTCAGCATATATTAGTCAATAATATATATTTTTTGGATAGATAGAAAGTATGTCATATAATATGCTACAAGATGTTGTGTTGTTTCATATAATGTTATATGCTAATGCTTTTTATTGAACATCATTTATGCTTTACAGTTAATGTGGCTATGCTATTTCAGCTATTGGGGATCGCACAGAATAATACTATAACGCAGAAGTAATTTTTTTGTTTAGATCTTTTTGAGTAATTTGCACACCTCTTATGGATGACTACAGTTGTATATTACTATTAAACTTTATTTTACATTTATTTTTCTATTTGAACCATGCTAACATTTTTAAAAAGCGCCTGAATATATGTTGGTTTTCAGGTATTTCCATAGAAGCGAGCAAAACTAGGGATTTGGTCACACCCACCTGGATGTAGACACACCCCAGTATTATTTAGCCATGCCCCCATCCAGGTGGTTTTGCCTTTTAAATTATTTCTCCTTTAAAACATCAGGCAGACTCGCCGGAAACTTGGTAATGCCTGCATCACACAGTCTATTACATTTACCCCATAGTAACTTTCTAATGTTCTATTTTTGGCTTAGAGTAGGCTAGGATGCATCCAACAATCCACTTGTATTTCAATCAAGTGAAGCAGCTGTTTTACAGGACAAATTAAAGAAACAATGGATTTATATGGAAAAAATAAAAGTTGCTATAACTAAAGATGTTTGGGATCTCATTTTACCCACTGGGTAAAATGAGATTGTTTTGTTTTTTTTTGTCTATTGACATTTTGTTTTTTTTGTCTATTGACATCAGACATCCTGTAATAAAAGCTGTTTAAAGAAACTGTATTAAGCCTCCCGCCTTCCACTGACAAGTGAAATATATGTAAGGAACACTATGGGACTATCTAAATCTATTTAGTACTTTGTCCAGTGAAGTAGGATAACTCTGACAGTCATCTCATAGATCTTGTTCTTTCCTTATCTTAGTCATCATATTATTACTTTCCAGATGCAGAAGGCACAGACACAGGATGACTCATTATATATTCTGAGCCACACTCTTTTGTTGACAGCCCTTCAGAAAAGAATTAAGTTGCATGCATAACAAATGACAGCCAGCAATTCTGTGAGAAAGTGAGCACCAAGGAGAAATACATCTCTAATTAAACCACATTGCAGTATACATATTTACTCTACACATACCTCACAATAATGCATGGAAAATAGGATCATTAAGTACATTTTTAGGTGTCTGTGGGCCTGATTTAGAGGGGTATTCAATATGGGAGCGAAAAGTCTGTGCTGGATTTTTCGCTCAACATCGGAGATTTTCCTGGGAGTATCGGGCGCGCACCCACTTTATCCCCGTATTCAATATAAAACCTACGAAAACGGGAAGCTGCGAAGTGGGATCTGCGTAAAAAGACAAAATTTTCCTGGAATAAATTGTAGGACCCCCCTAAAGTTGTAAAAACATGGGGGATCACTATGGGTACCCCCATTTTAGCCTGCAAATGAAAGTCAGGGAATTAAATAGCCACAGCAGGTGTTTTTTCCCGACATTGAAGAAGTGATGCAGAAAAGCACTTAGGTTATTTTTTACTTTTGTTAAGTGTTCCCATCAAATTTGGGGTACATGAAAATGGGTACTAGCATATTTTTATGTCCCTAAAGTAAGTTTTAAAAAATTCTGCAACTATGCACCTGCCACTAATAGCCTATTCTAGAAAACACCTGCCGCACACTTACAGGATAGCCCTGAACCTATTTCCCTATTTTTAAACACTTTTTTCCCATTTTTTTTTTCACCCCAATTTTTAAATACATTTTTTGAGGCGTCCCTATTCTTTTTTAAACTTTTTTTGACACAGTTATTTCTAAAATGTAATTCCCAGGGGTGCAGGCAATTTTTTTTAAGCCTGCACCCCTAAACCCCAATTCTGCACTTTTTTTCACCACCTATTCAGTGGTGGAAAATTATCCACGTTTTTTTCAAAGACTTTTCGAACCTGCGAAAAGCCTTTGAAATTGAATACAGTGTAAAACCAAAACCTCCGAAAATGATGTCATTGGTGCGAAAACATCGCAAAAACTGAGTTTTCACTCCATATTGAATACCCCTATTAGAGTTGGGAATAGAGAGAGAGATAGCACTTAACTGTGAACCTGGACAAACCATATTGCAATGCAAGGGGTGTAAAGACATATATTTTTTTTACATGTGGGGTAAATACTGGCTGATTTTACATGTAGCCCACAAATACTGCACAGCTTTATTATTACTCTACAATTTAGATGTCAGTTTGGACACACTCCTCCCAAATCTAAATCTCTCTGCACATTTTAAATCTGCCCCACCTGCAGTGCAGCATGGTTTCACCAAGATGATCAGTTGAGAGAGATAGCTCTCTCTATTCCCAACTCTGAATCAGGCCCTATGTACTAAAGCTTGATGAGAGATACAATTGTGAGAGAAAAAGTATTAACCAATCAGCTCCTAACTATCATTTTTCAAACACAGCTTGTAAAATGTAAGTTAGAAGCTGATTGGTTAGTACTTTATCTCTCATAATTTTCTCTCTCTCCAGTCTTTGATAAATAAATGTGTTAATGTAATATAAAATCTTGGCATTACACATTGATTCTTATGTTTCCACCATTCTGACATGTTAACCCCTCCTTATTGGTAGCAAATCCAGAAAATACTATTTGGGAATAGTGACAGAGGAAGACAAAAAAGATGAGAAAAAAGTAGGGATGAGCGGGTTCGGATTTCTGAAATCCAAACCCCCCCGATCCGAATCGTATCCGAGTCAGGCTCGACTTTTCCCGCCTGACTCGGATCTGAAATCGAGGCAAAACGTCATCATCCCGCCTTCCGGATCTCATGGGTTTTGGATTCTATAAAAGGTTCCCGTGTCGGTGCCATTTCTCACTCCGGCTGTGGACAGTGAAGAGGGAGGGTGGGAGCTAGGGCTGGCTGGGCTGTGTTGTGCTGCTGTTGTCCATAGGGGCTGTGACCACTCAGTCCACAGGGGCTGACTGGGCTGTGTTGTGCTGCTGTTGTCCATAGGGGCTGGCTGGGCTGTGTTGTGCTGTTGTCATAGGGGCTGGCTGGGCTGTGTTGTGCAGTCAGTTGCAGTCATAGGGGCTGTCTCCACATCAAAGTCTATAGGGGCTGGCTGGACTGTGTTGTGCAGTGTCCCATAAAGGCTGTAGTCCTAGAGGGGTGCTGTAGTGTTGTCCAGGGTGTGATCTGTGCATCAGGGGTGCTCTCCCAAAGTGTACTCCAAAAAAAATTAATATTTTTTGTGTTTGACCCATAAGTAAAGAGCCGGCTGGCTCATTTCTTAAAGGGTGGTGTAACCCACAAAGTGCACTACTCTCCAGCAAAAATAAAAAAATATTTTCTGTGTTTGTGTGCGCCTTAGCCGCACGTATATATCAATATAACATAAATGGAGGACCAAACTTTCTCCGATAAAAATAAAATAGGGAAAGATCAAGAACCACTTCCTCCTAGTGCTGTTGCTGCTGCTGGGAGTTGTTCATCATCCCAGAGAGGAAGTAGGAACACCACTACTTTTACTAAACAATTGACCCTCCAACAGTCCCTAGCGATGAGGATGAAGTACAACAGCAGTCATCCTGAAGCAAAACGTATAACTGAGGCCTTGACTGCTATGTTGGTGTTAGACGTGCGTCCGGTATCCGCCATTAGTGCAGTGGGATTTAGAAAATTGATGGAGGTAGTGTGTCCCCGGTTCCAAATCCCATCTAGATTCCACCTGCATCCTCAAAGCAGCAGCGACAAGCGTTCATCTGTCTGTTAAAGGGTGATGTAACCCTCAAAGTGCGCTCCACAAACAATAAAAAAATTCTTCTTTTTTTTTCTCTTTGTGAAATGTGTGGGCTGTAGCCGCACCTGCATCCTTAAAGCAGCAGCGACAAGCATGCGTCTGTCTGTTAAAGGGTGGTGTAACTCTCAAAGTGCGCTCCACAAACAATAAAAAAAATCCTTTTTTTTCTGTCTTTGTGAATTGTGTGGGCTGTAGCCGCACTTGCATCCTCAAAGCAGCAGCGACAAGCGTGCGTCTGTCTGTTAAAGGGTGGTGTAACCCTCAAAGTGCTCCAAAAAATAAAAAACTATTTTTTTATGTGTTTGTGACTTGTGTGCGATGTAGCCGCACGTGCATCAACACAGTAGCAGCGCCAAGCGTGCGCCTGTGTCATAAGTCAAGGGCCGGTTTGGACATTTGGTCCGGACTGAAGGACGTGCCAACAATTTCTGACAAGTCTACTGTCACTGCATATGACACTGTCCTCAAAGCAGCAGCGACAAGCGTGCCTCTGTCTGTTAAAGGGTGGTGTAACCCTCAAAGTGTGCTCCACAAACAATAAAAAAAATCTTTTTTTTTCTGTCTTTGTGAATTGTGTGGGCTGTAGCCGCACTTGCATCCTCAAAGCAGCAGCGACAAGTGTGCGTCTGTCTGTTAAAGGGTGGTGTAACCCTCAAAGTGCGCTCCACAAACAATAAAAAAAATCTTTTTTTTTCTCTTTGTGAAATGTGTGGGCTGTAGCCGCACCTGCATCCTTAAAGCAGCAGCGACAAGCATGCGTCTGTCTGTTAAAGGGTGGTGTAACCCTCAAAGTGCGCTCCACAAACAATAAAAAAAATCTCTTTTTTTCTGTCTTTGTGAATTGTGTGGGCTGTAGCCGCACTTGCATCCTCAAAGCAGCAGCGACAAGCGTGCGTCTGTCTGTTAAAGGGTGATGTAACCCTCAAAGTGCGCTCCACAAACAATAAAAAAATTCTTCTTTTTTTTTCTCTTTGTGAAATCTGTGGGCTGTAGCCGCACCTGCATCCTTAAAGCAGCAGCGACAAGCATGCGTCTGTCTGTTAAAGGGTGGTGTAACCCTCAAAGTGCGCTCCACAAACAATAAAAAAAATCTTTTTTTTTCTGTCTTTGTGAATTGTGTGGGCTGTAGCCGCACTTGCATCCTCAAAGCAGCAGCGACAAGCGTGCGTCTGTCTGTTAAAGGGTGGTGTAACCCTCAAAGTGCTCCAAAAAATAAAAAACTATTTTTTTAATGTGTTTGTGACTTGTGTGCGATGTAGCCGCACGTGCATCAACACAGTAGCAGCGCCAAGCGTGCGCCTGTGTCATAAGTCAAGGGCCGGTTTGGACATTTGGTCCGGACTGAAGGACGTGCCAACAATTTCTGACAAGTCTACTGTCACTGCATATGATACTGTCCTCAAAGCATTAACAGACAAGCGTGCCTCTGTCTGTTAAAGGGTGGTGCAACCCTCAAAGTGTGCTCCACAAACAATAAAAAAAATCTTCTTTTTTTTTCTGTCTTTGTGAATTGTGTGGGCTGTAGCCGCACTTGCATCCTCAAAGCAGCAGCGACAAGCGTGCGTCTGTCTGTTAAAGGGTGGTGTAACCCTCAAAGTGCTCCAAAAAATAAAAAACTATTTTTTTTATGTGTTTGTGACTTGTGTGGGCTGTAGCCGCACCTGCATCCTCAAAGCAGCAGCGACAAGCGTGCGTCTGTCTGTTAAAGGATTACATCGGTGACAGCATCCAAGTAGGCATGTCAGACAGTCCGTACCTGTACTGGCAGGAAAAAGAAGCAATTTGGAGGTCCCTGTACAAACTGGCTCTATTTTACCTGAGTTGCCCCCCCTCCAGTGTGTACACCGAAAGAGTGTTTAGTGCAGCCGGGAACCTTGTCAGCGAAAGGCGTAGGAGGTTGCTTCCACAAAATGTGGAGAAGATGATGTTCATAAAATGAATGATCAACTCTTCCAGGGAGACCAGCCTCCAGAACGTACAGAGGGACCTGTGGTTGTGGATTCCAGCAGGGACAAATTAATAGTCTGTGAGGATATGGATGTACACAACACTGAAGAGGGTGAGGAATCGGTGGATGAGGAGGATGAGGACGACATCTTGCCTCCGTAGAGCCAGTTTGTGCAGGGACAGATTAATTGCCAGCTTGTTTTGTGGGGGCCCAAACGAACCAATCATTTCAGCCACAGTCGTGTGGCAGACCCTGGCGCTGAAATGATTGGTTTGTTAAAGTGTGCATGTCCTGTTTATACAACATAAGGGTGGGTGGGAGGGCCCAAGGACAATTCCATCTTGCACCTCTTTTTTTTCTTTGCATTATGTACTGTTTGGGGCCTAGTTTTTCAAACTGCCATCCTGTCTGCCCCTGCAGTGTCACTCCTAGATGAACCACGTGTTTGTGCCGCTCACTCGTATCTCTTAGCATAGTCATCCAGCTACCTCGGTGCAACCTTTTGGATATAAAAACACTATTATGAGGTGTGAGGTGTTCAGAATAGACTGGAAATGAGTGGAAATTAAGGTTATTGAGGTTAATAATAGCATAGGAGCAGAAAAACACGCAAATTCTGTGATTTTAGCTGTTTTTATGCTTTTTTAAAAAAAATACAGATCCAAAACACAAAACCCAGAACCCAAAACACGGAAGGGTGGTTTTGGCAAAACCAATCCAGATCCAAAACACGAAGAAAGATCCAGATCCAAAACCAAAACACAAAACACGAAAAGTGGCCGGTGCACACCCCTAGTAACTATATATGGAACTTTACATATTATCAGCATTTATTCTTGAAACTAGTTTGTGGGAGATGCACCTATCAAAAAGAACAATCACGCTATATTTGCATATATGCTAATTAGCAATTTTTATTCTTATATTTTGTATTTATATTGCATATATATTTTTTAATGTTGTTTATTGTGTATAATAAATTGTGCATTTATGAAGATATCCACACGACTCTCCTATATACATGAATAATTTATAGATATCACACATGCTCCGTTATCTTTTCTCCCTTTGTTTATGTATATTTTCTCCCAGAGAGACTACTCTGGTATACGGCAGCAATTTTTAGAGTGTGAAAAATATAGCAATTTGTATTAATTTTCTATTATTAATATATATATATGTTTTTTAATTTATTTATTAAAATTTTACTAAGACACATGTAGAGTGATTCTAATAGCGCCTTACAAACAGTATTGGTTTTCATCTATGCGAATTGTGCCTGTAAAACTATGAGGACAAAAACCTTATTCACATATAGGGACTTAGGGGTATATTTACTAAGCAGTGATAGGAGACAGAGTGAAAAGTGATTAGAAAGTGATAAGGTGCCAGTCAATCAGCTCCCAACTGTCATCTCACATGCTGTGTTTGAAAAATGACATTTGGGAGCTGATTGGCTGGCACCTTATCACTTTCTTATCACTTTTCACTCTGTCTCCTAATACTGCTTAGTAAATAGACCCCTTATTCAGAGTTATATGCTATTGTACAGCCGCTGCGACTTTGTACCATTGGTTAGCAGATCTAACACTATTTGCTTTAAGGCTTTAAGGGCTCTATTTACTACAATCCGCATTTTGAATGCAGATTGTAGTGTGATATTACCGACTGAATTCGCATTGTGAATTTAGGCAATATTACAGGGATTTACTAAAAATCCCTTGCAGGGATAGAGCTTGCGATAAAGCTCTGTCCCTGCGAATCCCCTCCGCAGCCTTATCACGGTATTTTTGCTAAATATATCACAGTCACCACTAAGACCCGCCCCCTGCTGCTAAGCCCCACCCCCACCCCACAATTGCGACCTTCCTCCTTAAGTACACTTACCTCCGGTGATCGGTGCTCCGGTGATGTCCTCCGTGGCTCCGGTCAGCTGACATCACATCCTCGACTGGGACCCGGTCAGGTGACGACCGGGCCCCAATGCAGAATGGGAGACCAGCTGACCAGAGGGGAGACACCAACAGAGCTCCAATCACCAGTCCCTGGACTCAGGTAAGTTATTTTATTTTTTTTTGCAATGTATCAGCGTGTGATCTGTTTAGACCACACAGCTGGTCACTGGGGCCGGCTCCGGGCTCTGCTCTGCCCGTTAGAGCATAGCAGGAGTCCGGTAACCGGGGAAGACCCTGGATATCGCCACCTCCAGGTGGCGTTATTATCACAGGGCTTTCCCCGGTATTTTTTCACAATTTATTTTTAGTAACTTTGGCCAGATCACATTTCCCATTACAATTATGGGAAATGCGATCTGCTTACTAAAAATAAGTGATACTTAGGGGTTGGAGTAGAATTTTATGAATTCTACTCCAATTGCCCTGTACTAACTTTAGTTGATAATAAAATAATGTGAAAAGGGTGTGAAAACACCCTTTTCACTTTATTTTAGTAAAAATAATGTTAATTAATAGAGCTCTTAGTAATATCTATTTATGTGAATATCTGAAAGTAATAATGTAAACAATGGAAATATTAATACAGTTATGGAGGTAAATATAATTAAAAAATAATGCTAAAAAGAAACCCTAAATAACAGTACTTTGACTTGGGATCCTATAGGTAAGTGTCATAGTTAGAAAAATATTTCCCATAAACAAGCGTGATGTTGGCAATAACTGAAATAGGATTTGAAGCTACAGTGAATGTGCATTTGGATCTCGGTTAATCCATTAGCTGATGACAGCCCCTGATAGATTTAGCCAATTGAGGAAAGGAATGCATTTGTTCTGTCATATATTCCATGCTCAGTGATCATGACACTGCCAACGTTATCATTTTCCCCAGTTCACATGAATGTCTGGCTGTCTTTCAAACCTTTGTATCGCACAGAAAACTTCCATCAGTTCAATTAGAGAATTTGAAATTTGCCAACAAACAGCCCTTTGAATATGAATTCTTTTAAAAGTAAACACATAAAGTAATGGGTCTTTGCTGTTGTTGCTTAGAAGACGATAGACAAAAGGGTACAATTTTATGGTGATAAGCCCTCAGTAATTGTGGTAAGTAAAGAGTGGTGTGTTTATAGTAGATGATCACACTTATCAGCCTCTAATGTTCACAGCTACAATATACACGTGAAAACAATGCCAATGATGTTTGCTTTCTTGAGTCTATTCATCTGAAAGAAAATATCATTAAAATATATGATTTCCTGACAACACATTTCAAGAATCCATTAATGCAGTAAAATATTTCAATAGACCCAACTGTACTGTATATAATATATTTCTATCGTACTTTATGGACTGAGTTGCAGCAAAAATCTTGATTTACTGTATAATACAACGGGAAGAAACAAACAAACTGAGAATGACAAAGTGGTACTATGATTTTTATCATATCACAGAAGCACTTTACTATTACATGGTTCTAGATTTCTTTTTGTATATTGCAGCGTTAAAGTTCAGTTTAAAGAAGGTGAGTATCCGTTATTCATGTTAAATCTATATAGTGTATTTATTTCAATTAACCTCTAAATATAAAGACTCAGGTAGATTTAATAACCACTTATTTGACTGCTCCGTGGATAAATAAGTGCACAGCCACTTTCCATTTTTGCCACCATACAGAAACCTTCTGTGAGCTTTCCAGTATTGTGGTTTCAGTTGAGGACCCAGAGGGAAAAATTATGATCAAAAAAGTTTTAACGGTGGTTTAAAGACCAGCCTGCAATCACTTTTGCACCACTCCCTAATAATGTCCCCTGTTTACTCATAGAATACAGGGCCTGATTCAGAGCCGGACGCTCTGACCAGAGCGCTCGCTCTGAATCAGGGCCCTCCTACCTGAAAATGGAGCGGCCTTTTGGACGCTCGCATAGCTGTGGGTTACCACCCACAGCTTATGCGAGCGTCCATGATGATGGTCGTGATGGTCAAGACCATCGCGACCATCGGGTTTGCGACGAGACCCTGCGGTAGGGTCTCGCTGCCGCAAGCCCAGGAGTGATTTTGGCTCTATCAGAGCCAAAATCACAACCACTGACATCACTAGTGATGTCAGTGAGGCCGCACCCAGACGGTAGGCGTTCCCATGGGAACACCTCCGTCTGGGCAGCAACGCCCCCAGCACGCCCACCAAAGGGGGCGTGCTGTCACTCACCATCGACAGCATGCCCCCTTTGGTGCGAGACCTGGAGCTCCCTCCGTCATGCGCATGCGCATTGGGGTAACATCGACCCGCTTGCGAGCGTCCTGCACTCGCGAGCGGGTCTGAATGAGACCCACAGCTCACTGATACTCATTTATTTCAGAACGTGTTGTTATCAGAGTTTACTTGTGACTATCAGGCATATCAGGATCAAAAGTTGTAGCGTAAACAAAGTTATCAACAAGGTTTTTATGGAATGTCTATAGAAAGAGAATATATTGCTCTTTCCCTTTAAATTACAACTGTGCAAAAGCAACATATTGCAAGCATTCTGGCAATGTATGGGAACAAATGACAATGACACATTTGCTCCCAAATGCAGACAAGCAAACAATTGGTTAAGTCAAACTGATTTAACCAATTTGTCTGAATTACTGTTTTTGGCAGTTTTCTAGCATTTGGGAGCAAATGGTAGATTGTCATTTGCTCCCATACATCAACAGATTTTCATTCCAACCAGTCAACAATGGATTAAATGATGAGGGACAAGCATGTTGAAGTGTAAATGATGTGGGACAGGTGTGTGGAGGTGTAAATGATGTGGGACAGGTGTTTGAAGGTGTAAATGATGTGGGACAGGTATGCGGAGGTGTAAATGATGTGGGACAGGTATGTGGAGGTGTAAATGATGTGGAACATGTATGTGGAGATGAAAATGATGGTGGAGGTGTAAATGATGTGGGACAGGTATGTGGAGGTGTAGCTGATGTGGGACAGGTATGTTGAGGTGTAAATGATGTGGAACATGTATGTGGAGATGAAAATGATGGTGGAGGTGTAAATGATGTGGGATGGGTATGTAGAGGTGTAGCTGATGTGGGACAGGTATGTTGAGGTGTAAATGATGTGGGATGGTGTGTGGAGGTGTAAATGATATGGGACAGGTATGTGGAGGTGAAAATGATGTGGGACAGGGGTTTGGAGGTGTAAATGATATTGGGCAGGTATGCGGAGGTGTAAATGATGTAGGACAGGTATGTGGAGATGTAAATGATGTGGGACAGGTATGTTGAGGTGTAAATGATGTGGGACAGGTGTGTGGAGGTGTAAATTATATGGGACAGGTATGTGGAGGTGAAAATGATGTGGGACAGGTGTTTGGAGGTGTAAATGATATAGGACAGGTATGCGGAGGTGTAAATGATGTAGGACAGGTATGTGGAGATGTAAATGATGTGGGACAGGTATGTGGAGGTGTAGATGATATAGGACAGGTATGTGGAGGTGTAAATGATGTAGGACAGGTATGTGGAGGTTAAAATGATGTAGAATAGGTATGTGGAGGTGTAAATGATGTGGGACAGGTATGTGGAGGTGTAAATGATGTAAGACAGGTATGTGAAAGTGAAAATGATGTGGGACATGTGTGTGGAGGTGTAGATGATGTGGGACAGGTTTGTGGAGGTGTAAGTGATGTGGGGCAGGTATGCGGATGTGTAAATTATGTGGGACAGGTATGTGGGGTGTAAATTATGTGGGACAGGTTTGTGGAGGTGTAAATGATGTGGGGCAGGTATGTGGAGGTGTAAATTATGTGGGACAGGTATGTGGAGGTGTATTGATGGGAGACAGGTTTGTGAACTTGCATATCAGAGGTAATAGTGTTTATTCCAACTTTTTACAAAAACACTGACAAAATACTCTATAGACATCTTTCTATACCCCAATATGCTGGAAAGACTTTAATTTGTTGAAAATAACTTGCTTGCTATCATTTTTGAATCATTAGTAAAAAAAGAACAAATATCAGCCATTTGACACCTATTATATACCTGCAGTGCTTTCCTTATGGACACTAACAGCCCTTTTTATGGCCCTGCTGTCTCAATTGTCTCTTTTTTGTGGTCCAGGGTGGTGTCCCCACCTTTTCATGCACTTCTTTCCGGCTGTATTTTGTAGAAAAGTCACACAACCTCACCGCAATTATCGTGAATTTGCATTTCTAATTGGATCTCACATTTCTCGAGTGCACACATTCATGAAACAAACTCGCACCTAATTGGATTAAGCCCTAAGTATATAAACAAAGAGTCAATATCCCAAGTACTAGTGTACCGTAGAAGAAGCATATTAAACAAGTCATTAATCTAAGGTACAACTTTTATTATGCTAGATTGGAAATCATCAATTAAATGGGAGATATTGAGCAGAGGTTGTTAGAACTTGTTGGACTTTTCCAGCTATAAAATCCAAAACCATATTTACCTTGTGGATTAATTATTGTAGTTAACAAATTAGAACTTCTAATTAATACCGTGTATTATTTTAAGGTATCTGACCCTTGTGCAGTGTCTTAGGGATGCTGTAAGCCTGGCAACCAGATAAATCTGCCATATACATGCCCTAAAGAAGTGTCTGTAGAAGTTCCAGTGTCCCCTGGAATAAGTTCTGGAGCACATTAGGGGAATCTTTGTACCACTGGTTAGCAAATCTAGCACTATTTGATTTAAGGCTTTAAATAATAGAGTTGGGGTTGAAAGGCACAAAGGAGTGTCATGGCCTCCCATGGGAAGAGTATGGCATCTATCTTCAAAGACTCCGTGGACAAGACTCTGCAAAATGTGATATTGGTGCATTATTATTATTATTATTATTATTATTATTATTATTATTATTTATTTATTTATTTATTTATTATTTTTTTTTAATTAGGTAGGCTTTAGGGATGCTTTATAAAGCTTATAGTAGGACAGTGAGTCTGCTAACTTGTTTACTTCTACTGGAAAGTATAGAATGATGAATTTATTTTTATAATACTAAAAATCAAGAGCCAGAGAGTTAATAAAAAGCCAAGAGCTCAAATATGGGCAAACATGCACAGGATTAGCAGAGTCAGGAACGCTGGTCTAGAGAAACTGGTTTAATAAACTGCCAATATGCCAGTGATCAGCCCATTTTTTTTTATAGGAGATGTTTGGTTACCACATTTGGATACTATTCATTATGCTGTAGTGTGAACATTTTGCCTACAGAGACACTGCGCAGCCACAGATGTAGACTGCACTTGTCGAATGCTTATGACATTGGCAAGGAAAGGCATATTTTTGAGGGTACTCTGCATTCACGGAGGATAAACATGATCTTTTCAGACCAAAAAGAGAATAAAAATGCATTTACGCTGTTGTTGCTTTTAGATGGATATGCAACTTTATAGTTTATACTAATGAGATTGTCCTCCTCATCTGAAGGATTTCAGCTAGGTAACATATTATGGTTCAGGTATCTCTTTTGGAATTACAATTTTATTGAAGCTGCTTGCTACTATTATAATACGATGTGAACAAGATGGCTGCTGTAGTACACAGACTTTCCTCACTAAAATAAAGTGGTCCCTGCTACAGCAGACTGGAAGCCTCTAACTATTCTGCAATTGTCTCAAACAACAGTTGTGTCTAAGGGGTATGGGAGCAATAAGAAAAATAGATTTTTAGGTCAGATACAAAGTTTGCTGCCAGACAGGCAAAAGAGAATAAAGGTATCTATCTTTTCTGAAGCATTTGATTTGCATCAGTTTTGAGCTGAGGGAGAAAGAGGAAAGATGATTCATGCTAAGCAGCAGTTGTGGAACTGATCCTACTCCCAAGAGATGAGTGTGACCCAATCAGGGGTATATCTAGGGGTCCGAGCGCTCCCTGGCAAACTAAGGGACTGGCGCCCTCCTCCAATGACTGCTTCTACTATAAAAAAAAAAAACACACACTGGGGATAGTTTAATTCACACACGTGAAGAAATAGGGAGAGTATAATTTTTATTTCTCTTTGTAATATATATATCTTTTATAGAACTTACTCCATTGAAAACCACTATATATAAATTTATTTATGCAAAAAAACACAGGAAAAGCTTAAAAACATTGAATCAAAAACAAACAAAATGCATTATGGGTAAAATAATTTACATATATTCAAATTGGGCTATCTATACTGCATTACGCTTTTTAACAACTGATACCTACACTCCACCATTAATTTATTGAGATGACAGATCTTTTATATTTTCCTACATAAGAATGAAGACAGTCAATATGGATCATGTCTTATTACCAACACGGGGTTAGCCACCACCTAAAAAGATCATAACCAGTCCCCCAAAATGAGAAAAACATAAATTTATTACACTTACACTGGGGGTAGTTCAATTTACATGCCTGTAGAAATAGGGAGACAATATATATATTTATTTATATATATATATATATATATATATTTATATATATACAGTCAGGTCCATAAATATTGGGACATTGACAGAATTTTCACATTTTGTCCTCTATTCACCACCACAATGGCTTTGAAATGAAACAAACAAGATGTGATTTAACTGCAGACTTTCAGATTTAATTTGAGGGTAATTACATCCAAATCGGGTGAACGGTGTAGGAATTACAACGGTTTCTATATGTGCCTCCCACTTTTTAAGGGGCCAAAAGTAATGGGACAAACTAAACAATCCTAAATCTAACTTTCACTTTTTAATACTTTGTTGCAAATCCTTTGCAGGCAATTACAGCCTGAAGTCTGGAACGCATAGACATCACCAGACGCTATGTTTCATCCCTGGTGATGCTCTGCCAGGCCTCTACTGCAAATGTCTTCAGTTCCTGCTTGTTCTTGGGGCATTTTCCCTTCAGTTTTGTCTTCATCAAGTGAAATGCATGCTCAATCAGATTCAGGTCAAGGGATTGACTTGGCCATTGCATAACATTCCACTTTTTAGCCTTAAAAAACTCTTTGGTTGCTTTTGCAGTATGCTTCGGGTCATTGTCCATCTGCACTGTGAAGCGCTGTCCAATGAGTCCTGAAGCATTTGACTGAATATGAGCATATAATATTGCCCGAAACACTTCAGAATTCATTCTGCTGCTTTTGTCAGCAGTCACATCATCAATAAATACAAGGGAACCAGTTCCATTGGCAGCCATACATGTCCACGCCATGACACTACTACCACCATGCTTCACTGATGAGGTGGTATGTTTTGGATCATGAGCAGTTCCTTTCCTTCTCTTCTCTTCCCATCACTCTGGTACAAGTTGATCTTTGTCTCATCTGTCAATAGGATGTTGTTCCAGAACTGTAATGGCTTTTTTAGATGTTGTTTGGCAAACTCTAATCTGGTCTTCCTGTTTTTGTGGCTCACCAATGGGTTGCATCTTGTGGTGAACCCTCTATATTCACTCTTGTGAAGTCTTCTCTTGATTATTGACTTTGACACATATACACCTACCTCCTAGAGAGTGTTCTTGATTTGGCCAACTGTTGTGAAGGGGTTTTTCTTCACTAGAGAAATAATTATTTTGTCATCCACCACAGTTGTTTTCCGTGGTCTTCCGGGTCTTTTTTTGTTGCTGAGCTCTCTGGTCCGTTCTTTCTTTTTAAGAATGTTCCAAACAGTTGATTTGGCCACACCTAATGTTTTTGCTATCTCTCTGATGGGTTTATTTTGATTTTTCAGCCTAATGATGGCTTGCTTCACTGATAGTGACAGCTCTTTGGATCTCATATTGAGAATTGAGAGCAACTGATTCCAAATGCAAATGTCACACCTAGAATCAACTCCATACCTTTTACCTGCTTAATTGATAATGAAATAACAAGGGAATAGCCCACACCTGT
Organism: Taudactylus pleione; assembly: GCA_031769625.1. Classification (NCBI taxonomy): domain Eukaryota; kingdom Metazoa; phylum Chordata; class Amphibia; order Anura; family Myobatrachidae; genus Taudactylus; species Taudactylus pleione. Next base: position 6,203,577 of record JAUIMM010000435.1, on the reverse strand, counting down.
CCATGAAATAGCTTTTGAGTTGATAGTCCCACTACTTTTGGCCCCTTAAAAAGTGGGAGGCACATATAGAAACCGTTGTAATTCCTACACCATTCACCCGATTTGGATGTAATTACCCTCAAATTAAATCTGAAAGTCTGCAGTTAAAGCACATCTTGTTTGTTTCATTTCAAAACCATTGTGGTGGTGAATAGAGGCCAAAATCTGAAAATTATGTCAATGTCCCAATATTTATGGATCTGACTGTATATATATATATATTTATTTATTTATTTTTTCAGTTATAACACTTACTACATGAAAAGCACTGTTTATTAATTTGTATATGTCAACAACACAGGAAAAGAGGGCATCAATAACAAACAAGATGCATTGTGGGCAAGATAATTTGCATATATGAGGTGGGGGGTGGCTGGGTCATGCATTAAACTCCCATGCCCACCAATGTGTGTCACCCACCTACCCACAAATGTGTGCCACCCACCTATAAATGCATAACCAGCCACCGCCTACCTATATGTGGCGGGCAGTGCCTGGGTCATGCATTAAACTCCCATGCCCACCAATGTGTGCCACCCACCTACCCACCAATGTGTGCCACCCACCTATAAATGCATGAACCAGCCACCGCCCTCCTATATATAAGGTGGCTGGGTCATGCATTAAACTCCCATGCCCACCAATTTGTGCCACCAACCTATAAATGCATGAACCAGTCACCACCTGCCTATATGAGGTGGGTGATGGCTGAGTCATGCATTAAACTCCCATGCCCACCAATGTGGGCCAACCACCTACCCACTCACTGTCCAACAATGTCACAGCTCACCTAATAAATACCTAGAAAATATGAAAACACTGCAAATATATTTAAACGCCATAACCAAATATATTGCAACAACAGAAACAAATATATTACAACAGAAACAAATATATTACATCAGCATAAACAAATATATTAAAAACCTGTAAAAAAACATATTAAAATACTGTACCATTACAAACATATTAAAAACCTGTAAAAAAACATATTAAAATACCATTACAAACATATTAAAAACCTGTAAAAAAAATATTAAAACAACATTAAAACATTTAACATTAACAACATTAAAAACCACAAAACAATTTACAATTATAGCTAAAAAATCTATATGTCCATATTTTTCTGCTTCCTAGGAATGTCTATGGATATGAGCGAGAGTTTGTGACTGGATTCCTGGAGATCGTGCAGTCCAAAGAGTGTCTATGGCGGATAAGCTGCAGACAATACCATAATAAATCCCCAAAATTGGCAGCTTTGGAGGTGCTGTTGGAGTACACCAAAAAGTTTGTAGCCGATACTACCCTGAAAACAGTCCGCCAGAAAAAGCAGAATTTGCGTACGGTGTACGTAAAGAAAAAGAAAAAAGTGGACGATTCCAAGCAGTCCGGAGCGGACACAGACAACCTGTATCATTCAACGCTGTGGTACAATAATATGATAAGCTTCATGAGTGATCAGAAGCCACAACGCCAGTCTGTCGTCCTGATGGCCAAGCGAGAGGGAGAAGAGGAGGCGGCAGAAGTGAGTGGACCATCTGAGGAGATTTTGGTAAGTTGTGGCACAGGGCCTGATTCAGAGCCGCTCGTAAGCGGCCGCTCGTTCGTTCCGAGCGATGTTTGCACAACTGCGCATGTGTACGGATCGTAATACGCATGCGCGAACCAGTCAGTGCGGCTGAAAATTGTTTGTTCGCTAAATAGCGAATGCCTGCTATTTTGAGCGAGGTGAGGAGGCGTATGTGGGTGGTAACAGGGGAAGGTGCTTGAAAACGGGGAGTGGAGATCAGAACGCAGGCGTGCTTAAAGGTCAAAACGGGCATTTTATGGGTGTGCATAATTAATACAGCAGCGTCATTGACCACGTCACTGGGTTATTTTATAGTCAGAACTGCTCGCAAGATTGTGGTAGGAAAAAACAACCACAAGAATAGCGAGCAGTTCATACGCTGGTCGATGTACTCGATTAATCTAATAAATAGCGGACATGACGTAGGATGCGAGCGGCCAGGGGGCGTAGTTTTCCAAAAAAGTTTTGTTCGCTCGTTCAAACCTAGAGGCGTGAACAGACCGCAAAGAGCGAACAGTTCATTTGAATAGCCACCCCTTTTTTCTGAACGAGCGAGCGCAAATAACGTCCGGCTCTGAATCAGGCCCACAGTTCATAAACCAAAACCTTTTTTTTTTTAGAATAATCTCAAATGTCCATTTTAGTCACTTATCTCACAGACAGTCCTCCTGCCATGGCACCGCACCTGGTCCGTTGAAATAGGCCATATACTACGCCCTCACTTCTTTGGCACATGCTGTTGATGTTGTTTGAATTGGAGATGCAGACACTGATGTAAATTGGGCAATCTCCTCTGGATGTCCTGCATCTTCTGGTCTAGCTGTGACTGGTACCCATTGTGTTGTTTTTCTTCACAAAAAGTTATGCAGCACACAGCACGCCATCACGACCCAGTCTATCTTGTCCACACGTAGGTTTATGGTGGTGTGGAAAATGCGGAAGAGGTTGCTCAGTATTCCAAACACATTTTCCAGAATGCACTGTGCCCGGGATAGACGATGGTTGTAGAACCTCTTTTCTCTGGTCAGGCTCCTCTGTGGAAATGGCTTCATCACATGTTCATGCAAAGCAAAAGCCTCATCTGCGTCTCGTCCAGTGATGGCAAGTTGAAGTTTTTGTTGGTGAGTTTCTGGTTGAATGCCGTCTGTTTGAAGGACCCACCATCCGAAGCACGGCCATTCTTGCCAACATCCACAAACACAAATTCGTAGTTGGCATTCACCACTGCCATGAGAATGATGCTGAAGAAGCCTTTATAGTTGTAAAAATATGATCCGGTGTTGGCAGGTGGGTTGATGCGAATATGTTTCGATGGCTCCTCCGCAGTTAGGGAATTTCCAACGTTGTTCAAACTCGTCAGCGATTCTTTTCCACTCCTCCACGGTGTTTGGAAACTAGAAAAATAGTAGAAAATGGGTTAAAACATGACATATAATATATTTCTCCATTTTTTTTCCTATATAGACTCCCACCCAAGAGCTGGCTTTGTCCTTTACTCCAGACATCAGTCTGATCGGGGACAGCGAGGTGGATACCTTATCCCCATGCCCACCAACCATTAACCCCCCCCCCCCCCAACATCTTCCGCACCTCCCCAGAGAAAAAAAAAAGGCAGAGGAGAAAGCAGTAGCAGCAATACACAGAGCCGGAGGACATATTTCTGCAGCAGGCGGAAAGAATCCTCCAAAAACAGCCTGACGACATAAATGACTTCGCGGCACATATAAATAGCGCTATGCACAAAATTAATGACCAAACAAAGAAGGATTTCCAGAGGCTGGTGTATGAGCTGTTAATTAGGTCTCTAAAATCACATTCACATGGTTCGACATATATAGCAGACCCTCTTCTGTACTGACCTGTCCCAACTGTCTCTGTGAGGCCCAGTTGGACACTACTCCCCCACCCAGTACCCCGTCCACAACCCAGGCTATTTACACTGCTCTGCTGGAGGCTGAGGCTGATTTGCCCCATTATTCGAAAATGTAATGCATTTTTTTTGTATTATTGTTGCCTGTACTATCACCAAATGTTATCACTCCCAATAGGTACTGTATGCTATACGGTGGTGATGATGCTGATTGGACAAGGTCACTACACACATGGCACAAGTACGGATTGATGGAAGCCGGGGCCACAATCTGTACTTGTGCCATGTGTGTATTGGCCTGTTCAATCTGGCATCTGACCCACCGTATAGCATACAGCAGCCTAGCTATTGAGAGTTATAAAGTTTGGTGATAATGCTGTCTTCTACTTTTTATATGCATAGTTTAAAATTTATATATAAAAAAAACACCAACATTTTTTATTTATTACTGTGTAGTGTTGTTGGCACACTGTTGTTAATGCAGCCTTATTGGCGGACAATGCAGTTATATAAAGTGTTAAAGACGCAAAAACAAAAAATAAATACTTTTTCTTCCACAAGAAACAAATGTGTAGTGTGTGTTATTTTTCTTACCTTGCAATACTGGTACTGCAGCACTTTAACGATAGCCTTGCAGGTCTCCAGGATGATGACGCCCAAGGACTGAGGGGAGATGAAGGTCCTAAACTTCAGGTCTTCCAGTTACCTTCGTGTAGCCAGATACCTCAGAGTAGCCACAAGCCTCTCTTCAGCAGGGATTGCCCTCTGCAGCCTTGTGTCCTGCCTCCGGATGTGGGGGGTCACCATACTCAGCAACTCCTGGAAGGTGGCGTTATCCATGCGCAGGTAGTTGCGGTAGTCGTCCGGGCTGTTCTCCTTGATCTCCATCAGCAGGGACATGTGAGAGCGGGTATCCCTTTGAGTAAGCCACTTCTTGGTCCAGCATGCTCTTCTCCTTCGCTGGGCCCTCTCCTGGATCACAATGACCCCAGCTTGGACAACCAACACTTTATACTGATAAGGATGCATCAGCACAGAATTCAGGTAGCACACACTTGCAGGTAACATACACTTTGTAAAAGGCAAGCCAAATACAAAGCAGAGCACAGTAGCAATGTACAGGGTTTAGCAGGTATACACCTAGCCTCACTAGTGGCAGAACAGAATGTGCACAGGGTTAAAATGGTGCCTGCTTTTTATACCCCCTAGCTAGCCCCGCCCATTATTTAAATTCCCACCCAATCATGAGGATCCTCGTGTGTTGTTTGGTAAACTCACGATCTATCGTGCACGATCTCACAATTTGGACTTCCGACAAGTTGCATGATAGATCATGAGATCGTGAATCAAATTGGCAGCTTTTTAGACCTAATCGTGACCATGACTGCTGGGGAGCTCCCGCGAAGAGTTCAGGGGAAATCGTACACGATGTCGGACCGTGAGCAAACCAGTGCAAGCAATCGGGAAGCGTTCGCTCGCTGCGCATAGACAGCCCTGCTGAATGAGTGACAGGAGAAGCCATTTGTGGGTGGTGACAGGGGCTGGCCGCTAGAAACGGGGGAGTGGAGATGCGAACGCAGGCGTGCCTGAGCGTCTTAACACCGTTTCAGAGGCGTGCATAATTAAGAGGCAGCATCATCGTACATGTCACTTGGCTGAATTACACACTGAACTACTCGCCGTGCTTGCGGTAGGGTATGGTCAACCACAAACACTGCGATTGCCTCCGATGGTACTCAATGTTACCGATGGTTGCATACACTTCCTGGATATGACATGTGCAAGTGGGTGTCTTGAGACAGGCTGGTGGGCGTCTGCAGACACAGAGTGATCACACGCCAAGACATAGTGGGCGTGTTAATGCCTTGCCGTGCGATTGCCTGCCTTCCAAAATTTGCATACGCATCTAGCAATTACATTGCAATTTAGATGTCAGTTTGGAACCACTCCTCCCAAATCTAAATCTCTCTGCACATTTTACATCTGCCCCACTTGCAGTACAGCATGGTTTTACCAAGATGATCAGTTAAATGCTGTTTCTCACTTTATTCCCAAAGCTGAATCAGGCCCTCAGTCAATTTGATTTAACCATCTGGACTCAAGCATGGATATCCATGAAACCTGGAATGTAATGCTGGTGTTTGGGAACCTCTGCAATATAAAGTAACCAACAAATGAATTGATTTATGAATTGATTTATTTAACTAATTTGGGGATTTCTGCCTCCACCTGGACTTAAAACAACATAATAGTCCTAGCAATTGACAGCTATTCAAATGTAGACAAATCTCAGGTGCACAACTCCAAATTATTAATAATATATATAAATGCAATACAATTTTGCAATCAATAGAGGTTTTAGCATAATCATGGCCAAGGTTATGGGCCTACCCACCATATCCAGGTAACCTCTTTCGGGTAGGTCCCTAACATACTAGGGTTCAAATCCAGAGCGCAAGACCCCCCAAAACCGGCCCAGCCAAGCTGCCCCAGGGCACCACCATAGTAAGAAAAGTGCAGTGTAAAGATAGTTAGGAGCAGCTGCAGCTGCATATAAAGAATGAAAATAAAAAAGTGTAATAAATTTGGATCTCTTGAATTGTGCTTTACTGGTTAGATTTTGAGGTATCTCCAGATTATACAGCAGCAATACATGTAATTATTATACCCACACTGCTGGCTGGGCTATAGCTGAATGTAGAGATGTGCGCCGACCCCTGTGTTTTAGTTTTGGGTTTGGATCCAGATCCATCTTTGTATTTTGGTTTGCTAAAGCACTCTCACGTGTTTTGGTTTTGAATCTGTATTTTTAAAAAAAAACAGCTAAATTGACGGGATTTTGACCTGTTAGCATGCAATCCAAAACCCGAGTTTAGTTTGTTTTTTAAATCCGAGTTCCGAACCGCGGGAAGATCTAGAACTCGGATCGACTCGGTACCCAAAAGTGATTCCAAACTTGGATGGTTCGACTCGGAGCCCCTAAAATCTTTTGTTGCCGCTTCTCTGAGAACCGGACCCGCACATATCTAGCTGAATGTATAGTAAACAAACTATGGGGACAATCCAATTCCTAGCACAGCATTGGAGCTCCCAGGATGAGTGCCCAGAGCTATTCAATTGGCCACATTGTAATCCTGGGACTAGAGGATTTCTGTTCGCACCCTCCAGAGGTACGAGCACAAATCCGACTTAATTAGTGCCTTGTGTGCGGTAACAGCATTGCTCCCGGCACTTTTGTCAGAAAATATAGTTTAGCTCAACAATACATCGGTCATTAGTTGCGGTAAATTGCAGACAACTGAATAGCTCTGGGCACTCATCCCGGGAGCTAAATCGTTTCGCTGGAAATTGAGTTGCTCCCAATATGACTTATAGTACAGACAAAAACAAGGCTGCAGAGTATTTCTGGGTCCCATTTTAGTTGCTTCTTTTGTCCTCCCCTCATGAAAATAAACGGTACTGTAGCAGGTGCTACCTTGCCATGTCCAGACAGCCAACCTGTGGAGAGAACAACCAATGGTTCACTACACCCACTTCCAACACAAAAGAAAAGGATGATGAGCTTGGTAAAGGCAGATGAGCTTTTCTGAATTGCAGTACTCTGTACTCCGCTAGCAGGGGCATTTTAAGCGAGAAGGTGGTCTGTGTGCAGCCTCTGTTTGGGCCCCCTCCCTTCTGACAGTGCACAGAGCACAGTAGATTCTAGCTTAATGTCAGAATCTACTGCACATGTGCGGGTCTCTGGGACAATGGTGCCCGCACTTTATTTCCGGAGGCCTCTTTTCTGCACATGCGCGAGTCACAAGTAAAATGGCCGCAGACATTTTCCCTGTTTTTTAGCAGCGGACCGGCGCTGCAGGGCAGCACTCTCAAGACAGCGGAAAGGTAAGTATAAACAAATATGGGTGCAGGGTGCGTGGTGTGGGTCCCCCAGGACCCAGGGGCCCATGTGCACCGCACACCCTGCACCCATTATAAATACGCCCCTGCTTGCTAGGTAATTCTTGGTGTGTTAATGGTCTATCTAAAACCTGTGGAAATCACACTGTCCCTCACAGTACCCAGAATTGTGGCTAGGGATGGAGGCTCAAAGTGAGACACTTGGAGCAGGAGCCTTACCCACAGTTATCAATTTCCAACGTATGAGGCCTAGGGGGATCCTATAGTGTTTTTTTTTTTACCTTAGCACAACTCTAGGATCTCCTTGGTAGGCTAGTGGTGTCCCTCAAAGAAGTGTGCCTAAGGGCCTTCCCTGCCTGGAGCTGTATGTCCTTGATGGCCAGGGGTCTTGTCACCTTGATTCATGGCGTCTTTGCATAGGCAGCAAAGTGCAATGTGAGCATTTTTACTAAAGAACCCTCCACTATCTCATGGCTTTTTTCTGACTCAGAAAAGTCCTCTCTAATTGACCAGCTCTGACTGACTCCGTATGGATGCCCACCTTTGGTTGAATATTATTCTTTTTAGATTCAAAGATGCAAAGATAAAAAACCATGACCTTACCTGTACAGGCTACAGTGACATCGACTTTCTGTAGGCAAGATCCCTTGGTATCCAGGTAACTGCATTTTCTCCTGTTGGACACTCCATTCATGTTGGCTCCTTTTCTTCTCTGGGCCTCCTCCAATGGCAACAACTCTTCCCCCTTGAGCTCTCTCAGTTCTAGTGCCACACAAAATGTAGACCTCCTCCTCCATCTGGGTACATATCTACAGTACAACTTGCAATGACCTACTACCAGACTGACAAATTGCTTCTATCACATAGGGCATATTCAATTAGCCACTGTAAAATCAGGTCACCAGGAAATGGCGCTGTCACCATTTTACTGGTAGTTTCTCCATTTCGCATGCGCAAAACACCAGAAAAATGGCCACAGCGGCCATTTTCCAGGCATTTTATGCAGGGCTGTGACAGCCAATGCAAGACTTTGGAGAGGTGAGTATTACAAAATATGGGTGCAGGGTGTGTGATGTGGGCCCCCCCCCATGTGCACCTCACACCCTGCAGCCATTATAGGTATGCCCCTGGGTGACACCTAAATGGCAGAGTAGCTCTGCTATTTTGGTGTCACCCCCTCAGATGGTGGCACTCGCTGCGGCCTGCACCTTTCTAGTGATGCCACTGTTTAGCCATGTTATCCTCTGTAAATGAACAAGGCTAATTGAATATGCCCCATAGTAACAGCTTAGTGTACTTAAGTTTCACATTGAAGAGTTTATATTATTCATATGATAGCAGAGAAGCTTTGAATCTCAAGTAATTGCTGAACTGAGTTAAATTAAGTAGTGCTACAATAACGATATTGTAGCACTACTTAATTCTTCAGAGATGTACGGTAATGCTGCTGCAGCTGCGGATTTGTATGTAGCGGCTGTGCAGAAATATACAAATGTCGCAGCTACCTTCTGCTTCGCAAATCCAAATGACTGCGTACATAGATATAGCTTGTTCGCAGATCAGTCAATAATCAGACTTCAGAGTAACCCTTTGGTCGTGCAGAATTGATGTGGGAACTGAGATGCCAGAGCCATTTTCACTGCGTATGAGCTTGCAGTTGCAGGCTCCGAAAATAGTTGTAACACGTCTGTGCTTGAGTCGCCACCGCCCCGTTGCTGCCCACAACCTGTCCCTGTCTTTCAATCACTTTGCAAATAATATCTCCCTGCGAGCAACAGCGTTAATGAAACTTGCTGCATACGCAACGTGACCCAGACATATGCGCAATGCGACTCAGACATATGTGCAATGCGACCCATACATAAGCTCAATGCGATTCAGACATATGCGCAATGCGACTCAGACATATGCGCAATGCGACTCAGACATAAGCACAATGCGACTCAGACACATGGGCAGAGCACTGATATCGCTCAACTACATAAGCATCAGCATTGCATCCATCTCTAAATCATGCCCACAATCACTGTTATTTAAATTATAGTCCCCATACAAAATAAAGCCAAAGTAATGATTTATTTTTCTCGTGAATTGTCCCCAAAAACACAATACATTGACTACATTCATTATGTAACTTTTTACTAATATAGATACATATACACACCCAATTTCATATGATTATAATTTGTTAGATGTTATTGTAACATTGGGCCTGATTTGGAGATGGACGTTATTCCAATGCCCCTGCAGTTGAGCAATGTTTTGCCAGGAATACCTTACTGAACCCAAGTGTCCTGCACTGTCGGCTCCTCTTCTGTCACAGGAGCCGGCTGCTGCAGGAGAATATCACACTGCAGCACTCGGCTCCTGCCACTGCAGAGGAGTTGGCATTTTGGTGTCACCTCCTCCGAGGATGATATGTGGGGGTGAGGCCTGCACCCCCCACACCCCCTTCATGATGCCACTGCTCCCACAAAGTCTCTTTTAGCCACAATGCCTGTATGGTTGTTTCTGTGAGAGCCAAGTACTCAGTAGTGGATAAGGCAGCTGTAGGCTGTTTCCTGTCATCTTCATCTGTCCCCAATTGGCATCAGAGGAGACTTGTAACTCCAAATTTCCAATATTTATAAACTTTAGTTTCAAGGAACTTTTACCCCTTAGGTATCTCAGGATACATTTTAATTCAGTCCCCTGCCCTCTTCCAGGGTTGATTGCAAATTGGCTAACACGACTATAATCATGTGTGATATCTAGACGTGTGCCAACAATTGCATGCATTAAAGTTCCTATGGCACTTAATAGGAACTCTTCTCATTTCCTTTATATATGCCGCAGGAGTACACTTCCCTTGATCTTTCCCACTAATATAAAATAATTTCCCTTGAATTTGTTGCTGCATCACCTCTCAGCAAAGTGACACAGTGTATCAGAGTGTGATGTTCTGGTTTTGTTGTGGGCCCGGGGTGGTGATAGGAGCAAACACAGAAGCAGATTTAAAACAAAACGTGGAACTTTTAATAAGTGGTTTGGCAGATATGAACATTGGGAGAAAATAAAGTCCAGGGATGGCACTAAAGTGCAAATGGGAACTGAGGTGAAGCAATGAATAAAAATCTAGGTAGTGGCAGATAGGAGCAGTCCTGTAATCTGGGTCTTGTGAGGCTGTAATGAATTGCAGGTTGAAGTGAATTTGCCAGGCTGTAGTGAATTGCAGACTGAAGTGAATTTGCAGGCTGCAGTGAATTGCAGACCGAAGTGAATGGATAATGTCCAGGGGATTAGCAAGTGGAGGCAGGGTGCAGGGTAACAGCTGACACAGGTACTCAGGCAAAGAAGAGGCAATAGGAGGAGGCAGAGGATTCCAGCAGGGTATTGAGCAGTTCAGGAAAGCAGGCTAAGGCAAAGATCCAACAGGCAGGAAGTGAGCACAGGTACTCTCTCTCAGTGGCAATGAAAGAGAGCTCTCAACTCCCTTAAATACCCAGTGTTCCGCTGTGACAGGCCAGAGATAGCATGTGACCCACCAGTATAGGGCGATTACATCACATGGCTAAAGGCAAGATGGTGGCGCCCATGCTGGAGCGGACCGGAAACACCGCCAGACCAAACAAGCCCAGAGTGACAACATGCCCGCACAGGATCACGCACAACCAATGCTCCACACCAGGCACCAGCACCACTGCCATACTGACCTCACAGGTAATACCCGCCGACCGCTATGCCGAGAAATCCGGGTCATGACACAGAGGTCCACTGCAGTGGTAGGAGAATTTATATTTTAAACTGATTCAGCTCTATCCAGAGTATTTTAGAAATCCCATTACATACAGTAGTAGCCTCTTTAGAGCTATCTCATTTTAAAGGAGAGGCTCTTTCTGTGCACCAGAGATCCTGCTCAGGCAGACAATTCTGTGAACTTTGAGAAAGCATGAAAGCAGGAAACCGATCTTCAGAGATAGTTTAATACCAACAATATTTAGGAGACTAACAGAATATCCAGTAACGATTAAAACTCAATCCTAGTCTCGCTTTAGACACCATGTGCACCAACTAATACCAATTACAGCAGTTTATTGCCCTAAGACTCTGATAAGGTGTAAATTATATAATTAGTTAATTACATTTAACAAATTGTGTGTTATTGTTGTGGTTCTAAACTGAACAGTTAAAAAAAACAGTTGAACATACATTGAACAACATCTAAGAGCACGTCATTTCTAAGTCAAACATTATATTTATATAGTATTCTAAGAATTTCAGTTTTTATTCAAAATCATCATGTACCAAATATTTTTCTATCTTATTTCACTTCATAGTATCTTCTCTAAGGCTATGACATATTTCACTCTCCCTACAGCTCACCACTCTGAACATATTGCAGCCTCAATAATCTACTCCTCTCTTGTGAACACAAATGATCTTTTTACTTATCTATATAAATTGACAAAAACACACACAACCTGTCGACATAAAAAACTTTCATACAAAACCCAAAACTATATTTATATATCTCTTCTTCTGCTTCTTTTAACTGGTGACATATCATTAAATCCTGGCCCTACCCATATGCCCCACTCACAATGCAATATAAATCTACCAAACCTCAGACACATCATATGCCTCCCATCACCATCCAAAACACTAAAATATGCCTTATGGAATGCATGCTTTGCCTGCAACAATCTAACATCCATCCATGACCTCTTTATTTCAAATAACCTCAACCTTCTGACAATAACAGAAACATGGCTCACACAATCAGACATTTCCTCCCTTGCAGCCCTCTCACATAGTGGCCTACACTTCACCCATACCTCCAGGCCTGGTACCAGTAAAGGAGGTGGAGTAGGAATATTATTGTCCCAATCTTTTACATACACAGTTCTCCCACAGGTACTATCACTCACAATTACATAATTTGAAGTACATTCTATTCTATTAGGACTTTTACCCCTTTCTCTTGCTGCTATCTATCGCTCCACCTGGACCACTCAATCAATTTCTGGAACATTTTTCTGCCTGGCTCCCTCACTTCCTATCCTCTGACATCTCCACCATCATCATGGGTGATTTCAATATCCCTATTGACAGTTCACAATCTTCTCATATGCCTCCAAACTTCTCTCCCTAACCACCTCTCTTGGCCTCTCCCAAAGGACTGACTCCTCTACTCATCAGGATGGCCACTGCCTTGATCTTGTATTCACCAGACTATGCTCCATTTCTGATTTCACTAATACTCCTTTCCCACTCTCAGATCTTAACCTTATCACCTGCACACTCTCCACCATTACGTCAACCTCAATGTCAATCAAATCAACCAAGCCTCCTCAAACTGGCAGAGATATTAATGCTGTTAATTTTCTACAACTAACCTCCTCTCTGCAACAATTACACTTACCAATTTCTAAGTTCACTTCTCCTGAGACTGCTGTATCACACCTGTAATACACCCTAGAAATAGCCCTTGATGAAGTGGCTCCAACTACACATCACACTCCACATAGACTTAGACGTCAACTGTGGCATTCCAAATTAACAAGACAATTCTCAAGTACAGTAGAACGTCAGAGGCATAAATCTCGTACTCCAAGTGACTTCCTCACATATAAAACTACAGTATCTACCACTCTTATCGTAATGCACTGGATATTGCCAAACAAACATATTTCCAATCTGTCATTTCTGCCCAAGCCTCTAACCCCAAGTGACTTTTTAATACATTTAAATCACTTCCTACCTCTCTTTGACCCAAACCCACCTGCTACTATCAGTGCACAAGATCTTGCTTCCTATTTCAAGGACAAGATTGATAATATCCGAAATGAAATGGTGGGCTCTTCCTCAGCCAGTGACCTGCTCAATTCCGTACCTGAGCCCGTTGGCACATTCTCTTAATTTGACCACACTAATGAAAGTGAAGTATCTACACTCTTCTCATCCTCCTACTCTACTACCTATCCTCTTGATCCTATACCCTCACAAATCAGTAAAGCTCTGTCTCCTGTACTCATCCCACCCTTAACTAAAATCTGTAATCTCTCCTTCTCGACTGTTATTTTTCCATCACTGTTCAAGCATGCAGTAATCACTCCCATTTTGAAAAAACAAAATTCTGACCCTAACTTTCTCTCAAATTACTGTCCTATCACTCAGCTCCCTTGCCCCTCCAAGTTACTGGAGAGACTTGCCTACACTCACCTCACACACTTTCTTAACACCCACAACTTATTGGACCCACTTCAGTCAGGCTTTCATTCCCAAAACTCCACAGAGACAGCACTGACTAAGGTAGTAAATGATCTGGTCACTGCCAAGGCTAAAGGCCTTACTCACTTCTAATTCTTCTAGATCTCTCTGCTGCCTTTGACACTGCTGACCACTCTCTTCTCATACAATCCCTAGGTCTTCAAGACATAGCCCTTTCTTGGTTCTAATCCTACCTACTAGTCACTCTTTCACTGTTCGCTTTTCAGATTCTACCTCCTCTTTACTACCTCTATCAGTTGGAGTACCACAAGGCTCAGTCTTAGGTCCCCTGTTTTTCTCAATCTATACCACCTCTCTTGGCAAACTAATCAGGTCTCTTGGTTTTCAGTATCATCTGTACGTGGACAATTCTCAAATCTAACTACAGTTATCCTCTCCAGATTTGTCACCATCTGTGCTGGTCTGTGTCACTGAATGTCTCGCCATTTCATCTTGGATGTAATCTCGCCAACTCAAACTTAATATTTCTAAAACAGAATTAATTATATTTCCACCGGCCAATAATAGTTACCAACCTGATATCTCTATCACTGTTGACATCTCGACAATCAACCCCACCCCACAAGCCCGCTGCCTAGGTGTCATCCTTGACTCTGAACTGTCCTTTGTTCCTGACATTCAATCTGTCTCAAAATCATGTTACATACATCTAAAAAACATAGCCAAGATTCCACCATATCTTACACCAGACACTGCAAAAACTCTAACGTATGCACTCATTATCTCCCGCATTGACTATTGCAATAGTCTCCTTAATGGTCTTCCCAAAAACAGACTTTTGCCGCTACAATCAATTTGAATGCAGCTGTGAGGCTCATCTTACTTGCTAAACATTCATTGTCTGCTGATACACTCTGGCAGTCCCTCCATTGGCTACCAGTCTTCTACCATATTCAATATAAAATACTTACACTCACACATAAAGCTATTAACCAAACTACACCAACATACATCTCTTTATTTATCTCAAAATATATTCCAACCTGACATCTCCGCTCTGCACAAGATCTGCATCTCTCATCCTTACGCATTCCTTGTTCCCATGCATGGTTACAAGACTTTTTTCGGGCTGCAACCACCTGTGGAATACCCTCCCACACACAATAAGACTTTCTGCTAGTCTACAAACATTCAAGAGTTCTCTGAAAACTCACCTCTTTAGAAAAGTTTATCAGATTCCAGAGTCGCCAACATAACCTTTATAACTTGCATATCTAACTCCCTACTTATAGTATACACATATCACATTTTCTCTTTCTTCAATTCACATTCTCCTAAGTTTCCTAACCCTAGGCCAACTTTCCAGTGTGACTGGATCATACAGCTAACCAAGAACATCTGCAATCGGGTTGGACCAATTTGCAATATGTAGCACCTATCCTTCTGTATCAACACCTATTTCCCTATAGATTGTAAGCTTGCAAGCAGGGCCCTCTTACCTGTCTGTCTCTTATAACCCAGTTTTGTTCTATTAATGTTGTTTCAAATTGTAAGGCGCAATGGAATATGCTGCGCTTTATAAGAAACTGTTAATAAATAATAAATATGCATAAAAGAATTGCAATGCCATGTAATGCCAGTATTACTCAGATCTTGTGTTTCATGGGATTATCTCAAGTTAATAAGTGTTGTTTCAATTGTGTTTTACTTTGTTAATTTTATATTATTTGTCTATTTATTAACATAACATTTAGACAAGTAGATTTGATAAAGTACATTTTATAAAGAACATAGACAGTTTGAATTAGGGATGTGCGCCGACCCTCGTGTTTTGGATTTGAATCTGTATCTCCTTGTGTTTTGGATCTGGTTTTGGTTTTGCTAAAATCGTGTGTTTTGGTTTTGGTTTATAAAATCTGCTAAAATCACATCATTTGGGGTTTTGTTTTGTTCCTACAGTATTATCAACCTCAATAACATTAATTTCCACTCTTTTCCAGTTAATTTTGACCACCTCACAGCTCACAATATTGTTTTCCTCCGGTTTACCCCAAAATTTGCACCAAGCTAGCTGGCTGACTAAGCTAAGTGGCAGCAGTGGGCGGCACAAACACATGGCAGTTCAACTTCCAACATGGCATATCAGGAAACAAATATTTTTTTATTATTCAAGAGGCCTGAATGAGTTGGAGTATGTATGTAGTTGAAGGCAGGGACAGGAAGGGTTGAGTGGTAGTAAATTAAATAAAAAATTTTGATTCCGAAGCAAATTTATGAGTAAAAATTTAGTGACGTGTACTATGACGCTGCCTGTTAATTATGCATGCCTATAAAATGACGTTGAAACACTCAGGCATGCCTGCGTTCGCATCTCCAACCCTGCGTTATTAGTGTCCTGCCCCTGTTACCACCCACAAACGACCTCTCCTGTCACTCATTATCCTGGGCTGTCTTTGCTGGGCGGGTGAATGGGTTGCGATTGCAGTGTGTAGTTCACGCACATGCAGAACGAAGCGTGTGCATGCGCATACACAGAACATCGGACCGCTTGTGAACACACAGCGCAAGCCAGCGGCTCAAAATCAGGCCCTATGTCTGCTGCTTCTGCTGGGAATGGATTTTCACCCCAGAAGCGATGAAGACATTATGTCTCACTTCCCAATGGACACAGATCTGAAGAGATGCAAGAACTATTTGTAAGCAAATTGTCAGCTCAAGTGGCACGTGATGCAGCGATGGCGTCTCCTTCAGTTTCTCCAGCAAGTTCATCTGCCGAGAAAAAAATAAACTTTCCTAAAACACCCACTGGTGATGCAGATGAGTCAACACAACCAAGTTTTGACATGTGGTCGGGTCTGAAATAATTCCCTACAATTAATGAGACCTCTACCGTGACTACATCTGATACGGTCACCATTCAAAGAATGGTTGAGGACTATTTAAAAGAAAAAAGAAAGATCTTTACTGCCAATTACATCCAAAAATTACAGAGGCACTTGTAATGCTGGATTCCAGCGGGGACAAATTAATATTGTGTGAAGATGATGTATACACTGATGAGGGTGAGGAATTGGATGATGATGATGGTGACAACATCTTACCTCTGTAAAGCCAGTTTGTGCATGTTGAGATCATTGCCAGCAATGTCAGCTGCCCATTAGTAGCTTGTTTTGTGGGGGCCCTAAAAACCAATCGCTTCATGATTGAAGATATTGTTGATGAAGGTGTTGGTGATGAAGATGGCAGGTGCTTGGATCTTGCAGAGAGAAGGGAGCTAGCTGATGCTGGACTGCTTGTTTTTACTTGCTTAGCCAAATTTTCTTAATTTTGCAAAAACATAACAGGGTGGAGGTACCTAGGTGGTTAAGGTCCCTACCTCTACTAATTTTAGCTTTACAAATGGTACAGATACCTCCACAACTGTTGTCAGAATTTGGGTTAAAATAATTCCACAAACAAGACGTGGCTTTTTTGGTCTTATACCCAGGCGTCACCCCAGCCTATAACCCCAGATTATATCGTTACCCAAGCCTATATCATCATCCTATCCTATGATGTGTATAAATTACAGCTGCACTCCCTGTTAGATTGGGGATTCATAGTCCACTTTAATGGATGTGAGCTCCATTTTAGTCCATTTCACCACATCCCCCTAGACATCTTCTGATCTGGGCTACAGGAGGAGCAGCAGCACTCTGGAATATGGTTGCATGTAGTTGCTGAAATTCAGGTACAGGGCCATAGGTAGGGAGTAGGGACACTATATCAGAGAACGCAGTTTTAGCTGCTTTATTCCATTTTTTTAAACCATATTCTCTAATTTCATCTTTTGAAAATATGATTATGTGAATGTCAGCTGAGGCGTTTATGATGTCATTATGTTTTATATATTATGCACATTATTTAGCACTTTGTTGTGGTCTTGTAGTCGGCATGTAGACTAATCATTTATACATGATTGAGGAAAGAAGTGAAAAGTTGCATTTTTTATTGTTAACTTTGTGTTATTAAATTGTAAAATTGTGAAGTTTCCACTTACAATGTCACAAATTAATTTACTGTTTGTTGAATATTACACTGCAGTTCCAGGTAGAGTCACAAGATTTTTTATGAATAAGAAAAGAATAACACTGCGCTACTAATTACAGTGTCATAAGATTTTACAAAAGAATAACAACAAGAATAACTACACTGGGCAAGAGCACCCCTGAACAAGGCAGCAGCCCCTTGGATGAACAACACAGACAGCACCACTTCTTTATGGACAACAAAGCACCCTGTCGAGTGCGGACAGACCACCTGCAGGGTCAGAAATAAGTGGACAATAAACTGCGGCCTGGTCGGCAGTGTCACCAAACAATAATAGCGCAGCTAAGTTTCTAACGCACACACACAAAAAATATATATTTTTCTTTTTTTGTGGATTGATACTGATATTATTATTTTAATTTCACTTTTATTTTTTTCACAATGGGGAAGAGCACCCCTGAATGAGGCAGAATCCCCTTGATGAACTACACAGACAGCACCCTTTTTTGATGGACAACAAAGCACCCTTGCCGAGTGCGGACAGACCACCTGCAGAGTCACAAGAGGACAGGGCCCACTACACCCCTATCTGCAGAGGATGAGAGCATCCATTTATATAATGGTGTAACTCCAGACAAAAGTCTTTCAGAGGTAATGGCTATGAAGTCTTTTTTAAAAGTTCCTCCAGGTAATTTGTTATGATTATCAGGCACATTGTAAAAAAAATGCCAATATGCTTGCAAAAATAATGTTCGGTAGAAGATAAATGCTTCAATGAAAATTAATTGTATTGTCTAGACTTGTATTGATTTTCCACATTTTCTCTGAGCTCATTGAAATAAGTAATTCAAACACACATTCACCTGAGCATCCTTGTGTTATTGGGTACAATATATCTTACATAGTAAATAATGCAAATATGCTGGACTTTAAAGAATGTTAACACCAAGGGCCAAATGTAATAGGGTGAAAGTTTACCAGTAAACTCTCACATTGGTCGAGTTTTATCTTCAATATGGGAAAACATCTGGATGAGAGTTTAATCGTGAGATTTTTTTGAGTCTAAAAACATGACAGTTTGCTTGTTCTCAGACTCTATTACATTTGAAAGTGTGAGAGATTACTGCTAAATTCTCATATTTTCTAAACTCTCACCCTATTACATTTGGCCCCAAGAACTGAAACATTGCTTTTCATCAAACAAACTATAGCAATGGTCATTTCTATATCTCGTTTTCCCCTTATAAACTTACAGTGACCCATGGACATGGTTTGGGAGATTAGGATGTAGCCATTTTTTTCCAGCTTGGAATGTTGGGAGGAATGCATCAACCAACAGATATTACTATATAGATGAAAAGGACAGAAGCCAGGCAAAAAAAAATATTAAGCAAAAGTACATGTAAAGTCATTAAATTAATGTAATCTGAAAGTGAAAAATAATTTTAAATGAGAGAACATCAATACTGTCTCTATTGCATGTTTATCATTTATATTTCTGCATGGAAATTTTTTGAAAATTTAAACTACAGGATAGTTCTGCTTCTTTAAACTAGCAGTTCCAGAGCACGCTTAAATTTTTTTTTAAAAAAGTTACATGGATCCAGGAAATGAAAGAAATGCACCAATTTCATTCCTTAAATCTCATTTTGCATGTGGATGTAATTTGCTAGGCATGCCACCAAATAACTCAGCTATACCATTTGAACTTACTATATATTGCACCAGGCTCGGACTGGGCCGCCGGGGAGTCGGATAATTCCCCGGTGGGCCCCATTGATTTCAGACCATGCTCCTTTTCAGGAGGGAGTGGGGCTGAGTGCCCACATTCAGGAGGGGGAGGGGTTTCTGCCACACCTGTGAAAGTGCCCCATTCCTTCCCACGACCAGTACTAGGCATTGCCTCGCAACACCTACACTTTGTCCCCAGATCCCTACCGCATGCTGCTCTGGAGCAGTTCAGCAGTGAGGGCAGAGACTAATGCAGCGGGCAGAGCCTAACACCTGGAGCAGTTTTGTGAGGTTCTGGGATCCCTGCTGCAGTCAGCTTAATTATGGTGTTAAAATGCTTCTTGCCCCCTCTCTAAGGGGCCTCCCAAGCCAGGTTTGCCTGTCAGCCCCTGTCTATTGTCCCCAGACTCCTACCACATGCTGCTCTGCTCTATAGAGTGAGTGAGCTCTAGAGTAGATTGATGTGTCAGCAGCAGTGAGGAAATCTGCCCGAACTACTGAAGGAGAGCCATGCCTATGAAGGAGAGCCGTGCCTATGAAGGAGAGCCGTGTCTATGAAGGAGAGCTGTGTCGATGAAGGAGAGTCGTGCTTATAACATCATAAAAGGCAGAACCACCAGTCATAAATAAAGGCCAAGGCCTTCTTGCCCTTCATGTGGTGAAACTGGCATATTGCCAATGTTATGTCTTTCTGCAGCGATCTTTTCCTTTGATGTTTTTTTCTTTACCACTGTAAAAGATTGTTTTTTGATTTTAGATTCCCTGACTTAAGCCCTGTATGCCCTTGGGCATCGGCTTTAGTAGATGATGTATATGGACTAGTATTGTCATGACTGGTGGCACTGGCAGCAGCTCCAGCACTAGTATGTGGTTCCTGCTCTCCTCTCAACTGATAGTTCTCCATATCAACAAACACAAATGAACTGAAGTGGGGTACAGCACACACATCAATTTGTACCAATTTTAAATAGTACACTGCAGTATCAATGACCTACTGTGTCAAAAGAATAACAAACTGCGCTACCACTTAGTGTCACAAGATTTTTTATGAATAAGAAAAGAATAACACACTGCACTGCCATTTAGTGTCACAAGATTATTTATGAATAAGAATAACACACTGCAATACCACTTAGTGTCACAAGATTTTTTATGAATAAGAAAAGAATAACACACTGCGCTACCACTTACAGTGATGTCATTATGTTTTACAGTATATATAACACATGTTATTTAGTACTTTGTTGTGGTCTTGTAGTCAGTGTGTAGACTAATCGTTTTTTCCAGATTGAGGAAAGAAGTGATAAGTTGAATATTAGACTGTGCTACCACTTACAGTGTCACAATATTTTTTATGAATAAGAATAACACACTGCACTATGACTCAAAGTTGTTACAATACGTGGACAATAAACTATGATCTGGCCAGCAGTGTCACCAAACAATAATAGCGCAGCTAAGTTACTAACGCATGCACATGACACTGGGGAAGAGCACCCCTGAATGAGGCACCAGCCCCTTGATGAACAACACAGAGCACCAGGGCCGCCATCAGGGGGGGCTGCTGGGACTGTAGTCCTGGGCCCGAGCAATCTGGGGGCCCGCCTGCTTCTACCCCGCTGCCGCACAACAGCAGTGACTCCGGTGAGTAGCTGACAGGCCCAGCCCAGAGACACCCTCCCGCTCTGCCTCCTACTGATACCGATGCTGGACACTCGGGGTGGGGGGTCTGCCTGCTTGCTCCTAGTAGTGTTCGCCGCCCGCTACTGTTGTCAGTGGTACAACAGGGGCGGGAAGAAAGCTGCACAGGAGCCCGGTGCTCCTTCCTAAAAACATGTCACAGCTACAGACACTTGAGACTCCTGGGAAGAGTCAGGCTTACTAGGTAGTATGAACTGAGGTGGTTTTAGGAATGACCTTTCATGAAATATCACTAAAGAACAAAAACTGTATGGCAAAGTTCCACATTATATCTCAATAACACAAAGTTTATGACATGCACTATCAGGTGCAGAGGTATGCACCTGTGAGAAACAAAGTTCGAAGTAGACACTGAACTGGTGTGGGGTGAAACCCCGAGTCCGACATGAGGCTAGGGCCTCAGGTTAGAATGGAGGTCAATAACAGGGTTGAGCCCTGAATCGTGATGGAGGTCCGGAACAGGGTTGAGCTCTGAGATGTAACAAGATCCAGAACGAGGTTAAGCCCTGAGATGTAATGAAGATCCGGAGCAGGGTTGAGCCCTGAGATGTGATGAGGGTCTGGAACAGGGTTGAGCCCTGAGACGTGATGAGGGTCCGGAACTAGGTTGAGCCCTGAGACGTGATGAGGGTCCGGAACTGGGTTAAGCTCTGCGGCATAATGAAGGTCCGGAGCAGGATTGAGCCCTGCGGCAGGATGAAGGTCCGGAGCAGGATTGAGCCCTGCGGCGTAGTGAAGGTCCGGAGCAGAGTTGAGCCCTGCGGCAGGATGAAGGTCTGGAGCAGGGTTGAGCCCTGCGATGTGATGGGGTTCCGATGAGGATAGACTAATGGTGCAGTTGACAACTGTAGAAGAAGTAACCCCAGTGTCCGTATGAGTCAATAATAACAAGTAAACAAAATAGTGTAGCGTAGAATGGAAATGCAATAATAGAGCAGGATAACAATGGAAAGACAACGGCAATGCTGAGCTCTGTAGAGCAGGAATGTAGCGAGTCCACAGCATACACCAGGCACAGCGGGGATTTGGCAGGAGTCCAAGGAAGACCTGAAAGTAACGTTGCAATGAGGTATAGTTAGTAACAGGCTTTATACTAGAGGTCTGTGATCCATAGGAAGTTCAGAACATGTGACCCAAATAGAATCAGGTTTGGAATAATAAGCAATCAAGGAATCCAACAACCTGACGACACCTAAGAAACAGATGATCACTTTAACTCTCTGCACACTGCATGTGATGAACGCCAGTAACCAGGATAAATCCTCCAACGACCACAGTGGAACTTCGGCAAGTGTAGTTTATCTTTTATGTACTGAAATAGTCGAAGTCCTGACAAAACAGCTTGCGTCAATGATCTCCAGACCAGGCAGCTGCACCTAGCTCTCGGCAGTGTTGTGCTCATGATCTAATCATGGCGCGATGACAATGCATCAGAGGAGCTGCCCGTTTGAGTCATATACAAATGGAAGGGGATCTATCTCAGTCCTGGTGATTACAGTAGCAACAGGAAAACTTGGCAGGTAAGTAGGCTATAGTCCTGAACCGTGGGGAAGCATGATACGAAGGAGAGCCCTATCAGGAACATACAGGTGGAGGGGAGCAGAGTACACATTGTGGCAGTAGGGGAGAGGTGTGTGTAAGTGTGCCTGTATGTGTGTAAGTGCGTGTGTGTGTGTGTAAGTGCATGTTTGTGTGTGGAGAAAAGGGTGAGGACGGAGCACATTATTGAAATAAACAACATGGGGTGAGGAGCTACTGTATGGAAATAAAATAAAAATAGGGGGCAGAGAAAAATAAAAAAGGGGGGGCACTATAATAAAAATACAGCCGGGTACACTATAAGAAAAATACAGTCAGGGGGCATTCTAAGAAAATACAGACAGGGGGCACCAGAAGAATAATACAGACAGGGGGGCATTAGAAAAAATGTTTCAATATATAATTAAATATATAAATGGACAGCACCCATCTGTATTTTTATATAAGGAGAAAAGGTGTTTTATTTTTCTCCTTTATAGTGAAATCTAACATTTAAAAATTCCGTGGCAAGAAATTCTGTATTTAGCCCTGCTGCCAGTGGGCATTCAACAGGCAGCATAGGATTATATCAATATGAGACAGCTGCATTTTGGTTTGTTGCCACACCATTGTTCATTGCATAGCGTGAGCTGCAGAGCTCTTATTCTCTGTATAGTAAGGCAGTCAGTGTTGCACTTACATATTATAACATTTATTTTTACCCTTATATGGTAACAAGCAGTGGCGGGCTGGGCTGGGGGGCAGGGTGCCATGTGCCCCCCGGGCCGCAGCGTCATGCGGGCTGCGGGCCGGTGCAGTCTGTGTCACTGTGACACAGACTGCACCGCGTGTGTAGCACTGACCGGACGGAGTCCGGTCAGCGCTACACAGCACAAACACACAGTCGCCAGAGCCGGCAGCTGTGTGTTTGCTGTAATCAGCAGCCACTGAGAGTCTGTCAGACTCTCAGCGGCTGCCGCTGCTCCCACTGCGGGAGCCATCTTCCGGCTCCCGCAGTGGGTAATGGGAGAGCCGTCGTCATGACGACGTCTCTCCCATAATGCAAAGCGGCCAGAGGAGCCAGTGGAAGCGTCGGGACCAGGAGCAGGAGTTTCAGGTAAGTGTTTTTTTTTCTTTTTTTATTAAGTCTCTCTCTACTAGGGGGGGGATTACTATGGGGGCACTACCAAGGGGGGAGATTACTATGGGGGCACTACCAAGGAGGGGGATTACTATGGGGGCACTACCAAGGGGGGGATTACTATGGGGGCACTACCAAGGGGGGGATTACTATAGGGGCACTACCAAGGGGGGGGTTACTATGGGGGCACTACCAAGGGGGGGATTACTATGGGGGCACTACCAAGGGGGGGGGATTACTATGGGGGCACTACCAAGGGGGGGTTACTATGGGGGCACTACCAAGGGGGGGATTACTATGGGGGCACTACCAAGGGGGGGGGATTACTCTGGGGGCACTACCAAGGGGGGGGTTACTATGGGGGCACTACCAAGGGGGGGGTTACTATGGGGGCACTACAAAGGGGGGGGGATTACTATGGGGGCACTACCAAGGGCGGGTTACTATGGGGGCACTACCAAGGGGGGGGTTACTATGGGGGCACTACCAAGGGGGGGATTACTATGGGGGCACTACCAAGGGGGGGGATTACTCTGGGGGCACTACCAAGGGGGGGGTTACTATGGGGGCACTACCAAGGGGGGGGTTACTATGGGGGCACTACAAAGGGGGGGGATTACTATGGGGGCACTACCAAGGGGGGATTACTATGGGGGCACTACCAAGGGGGGGATTACTATGGGGGCACTTTCCAGGGGGGGATTACTATGGGGGCACTACCAGGGGGGATTTCTATGGTGGTACTACCAGGGGGGGATTACTACTGGGGGCACTACCAGGGGGGTGGATTACTATGGGGGCACTACAAGGGGGGGACTACTACTACTGGGGGCACTACAAGGGGGGGACTACTACTACTGGGGGAACTACAAGGGGCGACTACTACTACTACTGGGGGCACTACAAGGGGAGGGGACTACTACTAGGGGCACTGCATAGGGGGGAGGGGACTACTACTAGGGGCACTACATAGGGGGGGACATACCACTGGGGGCACTGCGAGGGATCACTGCTGGGGGCTCTATATAAAGGGCAAAACTGGGGGTACTGCATAGGGGGGAGACTACACCTGGGGCCACTATTTAAGGGACATTGCATAAGGGTTACCACTATTGGGGGCACTGCATGGGGGGGGTGGACTGCTACTGGGGGCACTGCATAGGGGGTACCACTATTGGGGGCACTATATAAGGGGCCTACTACTGGGGGCACAAGGGGCACTGAACAGGGGGGACCACTACTGGGGGCACAAGGGGCACTGCATAGGGGGGATCACTACTGGGGCACTACTGGAGGCCTGCATAAGGGTGTTATCTCTTGTGGCACACGGGGCCACTGCATATGGGCACTACGACAGGGGGCTGCCCCTAATCTTTATTTTTACCTTACATTAATCCCATATGGACCCGCCTCCTCCCTGAAACACTTGAGGGGGGGCGGCGCCGTAGCACGCACGTTCTTCGGGCACCGTGGCTACACGCTACTCCTCTGCCAGGGCCGCCTGCATGCATTTGCCCCCCAGGCTAAAAGTTGCCAGCCAGCCCCTGGTAACAAGGCCATGTAAAAAGTCTGGGTCCCACAGGACTAACTACAGACAGTTAAGGGTCACAGTGTGTATGTAGTACAGTAGGTCCTACTACATGCCGGGTGGGGGCAGTGTTCAAGGGGGATAATTTTTCTTAGGATACCATTTGTCCTGACTGCCATTTACCCTAGTTACGCCTCTGACTAATATCCCTATGACAGGATGCCGCACCACTGAATGAGAGAGGAGGACTGAGGAGCAGCCAGAACAGAAGAAGGAGGGAGGTAACTGAGGTAAGTGTTTGGGGCTGGGGCCCTGCCTATTTTGTTTGTCCTGGGCCCCATATTTTCTGATGGCAAACCCTGGACAGCACCCCTTCTTTGTGGACAACAAAGAACCCTTGCCGAGTGCAGACAGACCAGAGTCACAAATATGTGGATGATAAACTGCGGTATGGCTGGCAGTTTCCCTAATCAATAATAGTGCAGCTAAGCTGCTAACGCACACACACAAAAAAAATATATATATTTTTTTTTGTAGCTTGATATTATAACACAGACAGCACCCTTTTTATGGATAACAAAGCACCCCTGCAGAGTGCAGACAGACCACCTGCAGAGTCACAAATATGTGGAGGATAAACTGCGGCAGTATCACCGAACAATAATAGCACAGCTAAGTTGCTATGCACACAAAAAAAGTACTTTTATTTTTTTTACACTGGGGAAGAGCACCCCTAATTGACAGAGCACCACCCCTGGACAACACAGCACCCCTTTATGGACTGCAGCCCTAGCCTGATGGACAGGAAAAAAACACAGCAGCAGCCACAGTTAATTGACAGGACAAGTGACACAGCAGCTGCAGCAGCCACTGAAGGAAGCTTCCCTTTATATACTGTAGCCTAATACCCTTTATGGACAACACAGCAGCAGCCTTCAGCCCAAGACCCCGACTGGACACACACACTCAGTGACTGACAGTGACTGACTACACGTCTGCTAGCATCTCTCTCCACAGCCGGAGTAAAAATGGCACTGATCGCGGGGACCATTGTATAATCCAAAACCCGCGAGAATCTGACAGCGAGAGGATGACATTTTGCCTCATTTTCAGATCCGAGTCATGCGGGAAACCTCAAGCCACGTTCGGATCTTGGTCCGGATATCAAAGTTTGGGTGGGTCCGGTTCTCCAAGAACCGGACCCACTCATCTCTAATATACACATACACATTCTGTAACATTGTGTCACAAATACTTACTTGAAAAATACTGGTGGATGATCCTCTGTCGAACCTCATTCCCGCCCTCTGTATTGACAACGCCCTCTGATGAAAAAGGGTCCGGCTCCTCCACAACTACTGCAATGTCCCCAAGGTCATCATGGCCTTGCCCAAGGGCCATGTTATGGAGCATGCAGCACGAATGGATGATGTCACATGCTTTGCGCACTTCATAAAGTAGGATGCCAGCTGATGGGTCCAAACAACTAAACCTGCTTTTCAAAACCCCAAAAGTACACTCTATTACAGAATGGGTATGAAATACCGCTGGCCGCAGGGCCGACGGTTCGATTCCCGTCAGCGGCAGCCCGACAAGAGCAGAGTTAGAAGCAGCGGAAGCCCGACAGTGCTGGAAATCCCGATCGTGGATAGGTAAGTATCTGCTAACCTAACCTAACCTAACCCCCCTAACCTTAACCCTCCTTAGGGGTGCCTAACCCTAACTTCCCCCCCAAGTACCAAACCCTAATCCCCCCTCTAAGTGCCTAACCCTAATCACCCCCTTCCCCGCTGCCTAAACCTAAGTCCCCCGGGGGGGTGCCTAACCCTAAGTCCCCCCCGGGGGTGCCTAACCCTAACCCTCCCTCCCCCTAGCCTAACCCTAACCCTCCCGGGGGGGTGCCTAACCCTAAGTCCCCCCCGGGGGTGCCTAACCCTAACCCTCCCTCCCCCTAGCCTAACCCTAACCCTCCCGGGGGGGTGTCTAACCCTAAGTCCCCCCCGGGAGCCCTAAACCTAACCCTCCCCCCCGCGCGGCTGTCCGCTCGTGGCGCCCGGCGTCGGGGAAATGCCTACATCTAGACGCCCGGCATTTCACCCTTGCCGGGATAAGACATTCGGGAAGCCGGTTGCCGGTATTTAGGCAGTCGGCTTCCCGGTTGCTTCCCTCTATTACTGACCTTGTAGCGAAGTTGTACCGGTGCTGTGAAGGGCCTTGTGGTCGCATCAGAGGTGTAACGAGCCAAGTCTGGCACCCATATCCTGAGGAGCATGGAGCACGAATGGATGATGTCACATGCTTTGCGCACTTCATAAAGTAGGATGCCAGCTGATGGGTCCAAACAACTAAACCTGCTTTTCAAAACCCCAAAAGTACACTCTATTACAGAATGGGTATGAAATACCGCTGGCCGCAGGGCCGACGGTTCGATTCCCGTCAGCGGCAGCCCGACAAGAGCAGAGTTAGAAGCAGCGGAAGCCCGACAGTGCTGGAAATCCCGATCGTGGATAGGTAAGTATCTGCTAACCTAACCTAACCTAACCCCCCTAACCTTAACCCTCCTTAGGGGTGCCTAACCCTAACTTCCCCCCCAAGTACCAAACCCTAATCCCCCCTCTAAGTGCCTAACCCTAATCACCCCCTTCCCCGCTGCCTAAACCTAAGTCCCCCGGGGGGGTGCCTAACCCTAAGTCCCCCCCGGGGGTGCCTAACCCTAACCCTCCCTCCCCCTAGCCTAACCCTAACCCTCCCGGGGGGGTGCCTAAGCCTAAGTCCCCCCCGGGGGTGCCTAACCCTAACCCTCCCTCCCCCTAGCCTAACCCTAACCCTCCCGGGGGGGTGTCTAACCCTAAGTCCCCCCCGGGAGCCCTAAACCTAACCCTCCCCCCCGCGCGGCTGTCCGCTCGTGGCGCCCGGCGTCGGGGAAATGCCTACATCTAGACGCCCGGCATTTCACCCTTGCCGGGATAAGACATTCGGGAAGCCGGTTGCCGGTATTTAGGCAGTCGGCTTCCCGGTTGCTTCCCTCTATTACTGACCTTGTAGCGAAGTTGTACCGGTGCTGTGAAGGGCCTTGTGGTCGCATCAGAGGTGTAACGAGCCAAGTCTGGCACCCATATCCTGAGTCACCTAAATGATGAAAGAGGGTGTTTTAAAACTTCAAATAAAATTACTAAAATATCATTTAAAATAAAACAACACTTTAAATACATGTAAAGCTAGATTCAGTACTAATTGTAATCCATTGTATTTTGTAATATAAAAAAACTATGCCAAAAAAAAACACTAATAGAGAAAAACACACACCTATTCCAACTTAAATGTAAAGTATTTGTAACTAGAAAAATAACATACCAAGTAGCCAGCCCTCCGGCATGTGTCCTTCTTGAAACCTCTCCTACATTGCTGACTGGCGCAGGATATAGGCATCATGGCTAGACCCTGGGTAACATGCAACCACACTGAGAATCTTGAGGTGAGCATCATAGACCACCTTCACATTGAGGGAGTGGTAACCATGTTTAGTTACATAGACATACCACCTCAAGTGCAGTGACCTTATCCCAATGTGGGTGCAGTCTATAGCACCCAGCACATTAGGCAATGCTGAGAGGCAATAGAAAGCTACCTTAAGGTTCTGCCACTCAGACTCACAATGAGGGAATGAGATATATGTTCGCCACAACTTCTTCATGGCAGATAACACTTGAGATACTGTAAATGCCTAGAGAAAGTGGCTTGTGTAATACCCAGCACTCTAGAGTTCACTGACTGAAATGAGCCAGTGCCAAAAAAATGCAGGGCACACGTTAATTTATGTAGCCCAGGCACTGCATAGTTGCTACCAGCCAAAGGCTCCAAATCATCTGTCACCTGCTCATATAAGGTCATGAGGTTTGTGCGGTTCAATCAAATTAACTGAACCACCTCATGATCTGAGAGGGAGTCGAGGTCCATCCTTAGTGGATATCCTCACCGGGCACGAAGCAGAATAGGGACCTGGATCTGGTGATGCTCCTGCGCCCCCCTCCTGTGCAGCTCCTCCATAGAAAGCAGCCCACAAGCATACAGCTCCAATGAAGACTGTACAAACTCTATTACTCCAACCCTCACAGGTGCAATGGCTGTACAGTAGGTGTGGTTTATCTAGGAATGTGAATAAGTTTTATGGAATTCACTTGGGTTAATTTGGCTCAGATTGTTTGATTTTAGGAAATTGACTTTAAACTCACCTATCTGATCCAGGTCTAAAGTTTTTTTGCGATTTTTTACTTAAGATTGGATCGCACTCTGGGCCTGATTCAGAGTCGGACGCTATTTGTGCTCGCTCGTTCAGAAAAAAGGGGCCGGCTACTTAAATTGAGCGCTCGCTCTTTGCGGTCTGTTGACGCCTCTATGTCTGAGCGAGCGAACAAAATATGCGCTCGCTATTTTGTAAAAACGCCCCCTGGCCGCTCGCATCCTACGTCATCTCCGCTATTTATTTGATTAATCGAGTACATCGAAAGGCATCTGAACTGCTCGCAGTGCTTGTGGTTGGATTTTCCTACCGCAATCATGCGACCAGTTCAGGCTATGAAACAACCAATTGATGTTGTCGATGACACTGCTTTGTTAATTATGCACACCCTTAAAACGTCCGTTTTGACCTTTCGGCACGCCTGCGTTCGGCTCTCCACTCCCCGTTTTCAAGCACCTTCCCCTGTTACCACCCACAAACGCCTCATTCTGTCACTCAAATTAGCAGGTATTCGCTATTTTGCGAGCACACAATTTCCGACCGCAATGACTGGTTCGTGCATGCGTATTACAACCCATACACATGCGCAGTTGTGCGAACATCGCTCGGAGTGAACGAGTGGCCGCTTACGAGCGGCTCTGAATTAAGCCCTCTATTACATTTGGAGAGTTGTATCTTTAACATTGGAAAACATCTGGATGCGAGTTTGAAAATGGCGAATTTGATAAAGAAGAGAAACATGTGAAAAAGCCTGTTCTCACACTCCATTACATTTGGAGTTCCGGAAAAGTGTGAATTTAATGTCAAACTCACAATAAAAAACTAAATCGCAACCTATTACATTGACCTCAATGTGTCTTTAGATGCTTGCTACCTAGAAGGAAGGTGGTCACCAGGTTGAATCAATTGAAGAATAATTACCATCTGGCTTGGCAGTAATTTAAGCAGTGAGCTGTCTTGAAGCACAGTAGGTTCTTGTGGTCTCTGAAGATAGTCATCCCCTCCAGCAAGTATCGCCATTCTTGCAGGGCCAGCATGATGGCTGATAATTCTTTATCTCCCCCAGCAAATATTTTCTTTGTATCCAAAAACTTGCAAGAGTAGAAGCCTCTCTTGAGGCCACTTCCCTGCTGTATCTTTTTGTGAAAGCACTGCTCCGACACCAACAGTAGAGACATCCACCTCCAGGAAGAAAGGCTGATCAAGAGTTGAGTTACCTGAGGATGGGTGCCGACATGAAACACTGCTCAGGTGAGTCAATGCTTCTTCAGCTTCAGGAGGCCAGACCCTAGTTTTGTGACCTTTCCTGGTGAGTGCAGTATTAGGAACCGCTATAGTTGAATAATTCTTAATGAATTGTCTTATTGAAGTTGCTGAACCACAGGAATCGTTGGATTGCTTTCAGACCAGTTAGCAATGGCGACAAGCTTCTCTGGGTCCATCTGAAGGCTGGTTTTGGAGATAATATATCTCAAAAATGCAAATTAATTTTGCTCGAAGATATATATTTCCAACTTATAAAAGAGCTGATTTACTCAAAGCCAGGAAAGAATCTTACAAACATGCTCACAATGACTTGTTAGGTCTTTGGAGAATATCAGAATGTCATCCAAATAGACCATGACATTCTTATATAAAAGATCTCTGAAAATGTTATTCATATACTTTTAAAAGACAGTAGGTGATTTGCTTAACCCAAAAGGTTTAATCAAATACTCAAAACAGAATTAAAACAGGCGCTAATAAAGATTTTTAGATCTATTAAATTATATTCAAATTAGGGATGTGCAGGCTCGGCTTAATTCAGATTTTCCCGCCAAATTCAGATTTTTCCCGCCAAAAATGGACAAACATCATCATTCCTGGACAAAAGTCCATGAAAGATAATGTTTGTCCATGAAAGATGATGTTTTGCCTCTTTCTGAGACCCGATTTTTGGCAGGAAAATCCGAATTTGGCGGGAAAATTCAAACTAGGGGTGTGCACCGGCCTCTTTTCGTGTTTTGTGTTTTGGTTTTGGATCTGGATCTCTCTTTGTGTTTTGGATCTGGATTGATTTTGCCAAAACCACCCCTCCGTGTTTTGGGTTCTGGGTTTTGTATCTGTATTTTTTTGAAAAAAAGCATAAAAACAGCTAAAATCACAGAATTTGTGGGTTTCTCTGCTCCTATGCTATTATTAACCTCAATAACCTTAATTTCCACTAATTTCCAGTCTATTCTGAACATCTCTCACCTCACAATAGTGTTTTTATGTCCAAAAGGTTGCACCGAGGTAGCTGGATGACTATACTAAGCGACACGAGTGGGCAGCAGAAACACGTGGCCCATCTAGGAGTGACACTGCAGTGGCAGACAGGATGGCAGTTTGAAAAACTAGGCCCCAAACAGTACATAATGCAAAGAAAAAAAAGAGGTGCAAGATGGAATTGTCCTTGGGCCCTCGCACCCACCCTTTTATTGTATAAACAGGACATGTACACTTTAGCAAACCAATCATTTCAGCGCCAGGGTCTGCCACACGACTGTGGCTGAAATGATTGGTTCGTTTGGGCCCCCACAAAACAAGCTGGCAATTAATCTGTCCCTGCACAAACTGGCTCTACGGAGGCAAGATGTCGTCCTCATCTTCCTCATCCACCGATTCCTCACCCTCTTCAGTGTTGTGTACATCCTCATCCTCACAGAGTATTAATTCGTCCCCGCTGGAATCCACCAACACAGGTCCCTCTGTACGTTCTGGAGGCTGGTCTCCCTGGAAGAGTTGCTAATTCATTTTTATGAACATCATCTTCTCCACATTTTGTGGAAGCAACCTCCTACGCCTTTCGCTGACAAGGTTCCTGGCTGCACTAAACACTCTTTCGGAGTACACACTGGAGGGGGGGCAACTCAGGTAAAATAGAGCCAGTTTGTACAGGGGCCTCCAAATTGCCTCTTTTTCCTGCCAGTACAGGTACGGACTGTCTGACATGCCTACTTGCAGGGGCGCCGAGAGGGGGGGGAGCAGGCACAGATTACTGGGGCCTGGGCTTCCTTAGGGGCCCGACGGGGGCCCGGGTCCGGAACCGCTCCCCCTCCCTCACAGCAGCCCAGCACACAGCATGTGCAGAGCTGCAGTGGAGACTGCTCGTGGCTGCTGAGCAGCAGCCACAGCAGTCTCCTATGCCTGTGGGGGGGAGCGATCACACTGATCATGCCCACCTGGCTTTGAGCAGGGCTGAGGGGGCCCCAAGCACCCCCTCCCCAGCACTGCAAAAAAAAATTTTGGAAATGGAGCGTGGCCACGCCTCCCGTGATTAGGCCATGCCCCGTATTACCCGGGCCCACTGCAGCTCTCAGCGGGCCTGCCTACTTGGATGCTCTCACCGATGCAATCCTTTAACAGACAGACGCACGCTTGTTGCTGCTGCTTTCAGGATGCAGGTGCAGCTACAGCCCACACAATTCACAAAGACAGAAAAAAAGAAGAATTTTTTATTTTTTGTGGAGCGCACTTTGAGGGTTACACCACCAGACAGACACACGCTTGTCACTGCTGCTTTGAGGATGCAGGTGCTGCTACTGCGCATACAGGGCCTGATTCAGAGCCGCTCGTAAGCGGCCGCTCGTTCGCTCCGAGCGATGTTCGCACATCTGCGCATGCGTATGGGTCATAATGCGCATGCGCCAACCAGTCAGTGCGGTCGGAAAACATGTGTTCGCAAAATTGCGAGTGCCTGCTAATTTGAGTGACAGGATGAGGCGTTTGTGGGTGGTATCAGGGGTAGGTGCTTGAAAACAGGGAGTGGAGATCCGAACGCAGGTGTGCCAAATGGTCAAAACGGGCGTTTTAAGGGTGTGCATAATTAACAAAGCAGCGTCATCGACAACTTCACTTGGTTGTTTCTTAGCCTGAACTGTTCGCATGATTGCGGTAGGAAAATCCAACCACAAGCACTGCGAGCAGTTCAGACGCCTTTCGATGTACTCGATTAATCTAATAAATAGCGAAGATGACGTAGGATGCGAGCGGCCAGGGGGCGTCTTTACAAAATAGCGAGTGCATCTTTCGTTCGCTCGCTCAGACATAGAGGCGTCAACAGACCGCAAAGAGCGAGAGCTCAATTTAAATAGCCGGCCCCTTTTTCTGAACGAGCGAGCGCAAATAGCATCCGGCTCTGAATCAGGCCCACATTTCACACACAAACACAGAAAAAAAGAAGATTATTTTATTTTGGTTGGAGCGCACTTTGGGGGTTACACCACCCTTTAACAGACAGATGCACGCTTGTCACTGCTGCTTTCAGGGTGCAGGTGCGGCTACAGCCCACACAATTCACAAAGACAGAAAAAAAAAGAATTTTTTATTTTTTGTGGAGCACACTTTGAGGGTTACATCACCCTTTAACAGACAGACGCACGCTTGTCGCTGCTGCTTTGAGGATGCAGTTGTTGCTACTGCGCATACATTTCACACACAAACACAGAAAAAAAGAAGATTATTTTATTTTGGTTGGAGCGCACTTTGGGGGTTACACCACCCTTAAACAGACAGACGCACGCTTGTCGCTGCTGCTTTGAGGATGCAGGTGCGGCTACAGCCCACACAATTCACAAAGACAGAAAAATAAAGAATTTTTTATTTTTTGTGGAGCGCACTTTGAGGGTTACACCACCCTTTAACAGACTTATGGGACACAGGCGCACACTTGGCACTGCTCCTTTGTTGTTGCACGTGCAGCCACAGTGCACACAATTCACAAACACAGAAAATAATTTTTTATTTTGTTTAGAGTGGACTTTGGGGGTTACAGCGACCTTTAACAGGCGAGCCAGTCGGCCCTTTACTTATGACACAGGCGCACGCTTGGCGCTACTTTGTTGATGCATGTGCGGCTACTGTGCACACAATTCACAAACACAAAAAAATATTTTTTGTTATTTTTTTTGGAGTGCACTTTGAGGGTTACAGCACCCTTTAACGGTCAAGCCAGCCAGCCCTTTACTTATGACACAGGCGCACAGTTGGCGTTACTTTGTTGATGCACGTGCGGCTACTGCGCACACAATTCACAAACACAGAAAAACAAATAATAATTTTTTTTTGGAGTGCACTTTGGGGGAGCACCCCTGATGCACAGATCACCCCCTGGACAACACTACAGCACCCCTCTAGGACTACAGCCTTTATGGGACACTGCACAACACAGTCCAGCCAGCCCCTATAGACTTTGGAGTGGACACAGCCCCTATGACTGCAACTGACTGCACAACACAGCCCAGCCAGCCCTTATGACAGCAGCACAACACAGCCCAGCCAGCACCTATGGACAACAGCAGCACAACACAGCCCTGTCAGTCCCTATGGACTGAGGGGTTACAGCCCCTATGGACAACAGCAGCACAACACAGCCCAGCCAGCCCTAGCTCCCACCCTCCCTCTTCACTGTCCACAGCCGGAGTGAGAAATGGCGCCAACGCGGGGACATTTTATAGAATCCAAAACCCGCGAGATCCGGAAGGCGGGATGATGAGATTTTGCCTTGATATCAGATCCGAGTCAGGCGGGAAAAGTCGACCCTGACTCGGATATGACTCGGATCGGGGGGGTTCGGATTTCAGAAATCCGAAGCCGCTCATCCCTAATTCAAACTAATCCAAGCCTGCACATCCCTAATTTAAATATATTTATTTTCCAAGCTGCAGATCTCAAGTGTATTTGTGACCGCACACATACATTGATATACTGTATAGGAATTTCCAACTGAGGGAAACTTATTTATCCTTTACAGACATATACATAGTTTGACAAAACTGTGCTAATTTCAAAACAGACTGCACTGGCTGAAACAAACAGACAAGTACATCCCGTACCCAAGCCATTAGTAGTGAATTCAGTGGAGAGTAGGTGTCTGGGTGCTTCTGGAGTGTTGGCAGTTAATGCCGGGTGGAGTGTATGTGTGCTTGGGTGCTGATGGAGTGTTGGAAGTGAATGCAGGGGTTGGGAGAGTGTGTCTGGTGCCGCTGTAGTGTTGGTAGTGTATAATGGGGAGGAGACTGTGTGCCTGGGTGCTTCAAGGTTGTTAGTAGTGAATGCAGGGGAGAAGGAGGTTGTGTGTCTGGGTGCTGCTAGGCTGTTGGCAGTGAAGGCAGGGGGTAGGGTGTGGGTCTAGGTGCTGCTGGAGTGCTGATAGTAAATGCAGTGAAAGACAATGTGTGTCTGGGTGCTGCTGGGATGTTGGCAGTGAATGAAATGGGGAGGGTGTGTGTGTCTGAGTCCTGAGATCTGCGACCTTTCATCCAAATTGACTGATGTTTCAGGACTTGTACCGCTATGACATACCTCAGACAGCTACTGCATGGTGATCTGCCTAAACCCTGCTCTACTTCATGCTCCAGCTCTACCAGTGTAACAGTGAGTACAGCTGTACTACTGCTTGCATAATAAACCATACTGCTTGGTTAAGATACAATGGACTGGTTCTTGGGTCATCTTGCAATCTACTGGTGTGTCCATTTAACTCTGCTAAAACCACCACCTGTACACGCATTTCCATCAGGGGTTGCATCTGAGTGCTGCTTGGGTGTTGTTAGTGAATGCAGGGGGGAAGGGTGTGTGAGTGCTGCTGGGGTGTTGGAAGTGAATGTGGGGGTGAATGTGACTGGTTGCTGCTGGGGTGTTGGAAGTGAATGTGGGGGTGAATGTGACTGGGTGCTGCTGGGATGTTGGTAGTCAATATGGTTTAGGGGAAGTGTGTGTGAGTGCTATTGGGCTATGGGTGTTGGTAGTGAATGCGAGTGGAACAACTATCTTACCTCTGGGCTCTTGGTATGAACTTGCTTAGCCCAATAGAAGAGGAGTAGAGATGGAGTCAGGTGAAAGACAGCAAATGATGTATTGCTGGCTGACTCCTGACCTTCTCTAAATCGCTGGAAACATAGCACTATTCTTATACTATATTCATTTAAAAAAAAATAGGCATGGTATATGTGCATCCAGCCATTATTATGAAGAGGACACAACCCTCGGATTGTGGGGCCCACAGCGGATTTTATATGTAACCTTTCATCAAAAGGGAGTCTACAGTATATGATCTCAGTTCTTGCTACACTTTTGTTTTAGGTGCACCTGATACACTTGTGTAATGGCTGCAGTCATGCATCCAAGTCAGTGCTGCTGATACAAAATTGTCATAAATTACAGGACAGAATATTTATGGACTCATCTCCAAACTCCTAGCAATGAGAAATACAGGGAACAGATTAAAGGAATTATTTAGATATTTTCAAATAAAATACAAAATATAATGTTTTTTTGCCATCAGTTTAGTACCTACTGATTGCATATGTTAATTGTGATAGGAGATGCAGTGGTTCTCAATTTTACTTAATACTTACTGAACATATTATTATTAACTTTTAAAGATGTATATTTATGGCTGCATTTTAGCAATTTTTTTTTTTTACCAAAAGATACCACATTAAATAATATAACGGATGCTGCCTCCGCTTGCTTATGAGCTAGTTAGAATAAAACACATTTCTCTGATATACAGTAGACCTGGGTGTCCTACAGTTGTCCAACAGCACAGCTCAGTGGTCTGTAGGGCTCATGTACAGAGCTTAGCAGAGCAGACTGTCAGCAGTTACAGTATAATGTGATAGGCAGGTACAATACAGCGAAGCACAAATTTTGATTGTCTGCATTTTTACCATCATGGTAAATGATTTTGCTCTCTAACACAACATCTATAAACACAAAATTAAAGCTTTGCCAATAAGTGAAAAATCCAGCTGGAAAATTAAGATATGCACAGTCCATAACTAGGTCATCAAAAGCGCAAAGTTAGGGGTTTTGCAAGTCTGATATTTAACCCTTACATGATGTGGTGTTTTTAGACCATCTTTAAGCAGGAGAGTTCTTGAACCAACCAGGTTTGTTGTAGTTTCTACTTCCAAGCAGAGAATGAATTTTTATTATTGAAAAATAATACACAGTTTATTTAGCAGAGTCACATGTGTGCACATGTAATAATCGAGTGTGGTATAAAAGATTAAAAGACAGTTAAAAGGACGACAATGTCTCGAAAGACACCAGATGTTAGACAGGCAATAGGTCAGCAGGGACAAAAGTTCGACATGGACAAAAGGTTGACACACTAAAGGTCAACACTGAAGAAGGTGGACAGGTACAAATGGCTGACATGGTCAAAAGGTCAACACAAATATGGTAGACACATTTTTTTTCTAGTCCTATTCTTCACCCTAAACCTAACCCTCCCCCTGGTGCCTAACCCTAACTCTCGCTCCTGGTGCCTAACACTAACCATCGGGGTAGCTGCCTGATCCTAACCATCCCTTCTAGTTCCTAGCCCTCCGGTAAGTGCCTAATCCTCCCTCTCTCCTAGTGCCTAACCCTAAATGTTGGGGTAAGTGCCTAACCATAACCCTAAAATAAAATAATGTTTTGACTATTTGTGTGTCGACCATTTTCGTGTTGACCCTTTCACCCTGTCAACCATTTGTACCTGTTGACCTTCTTCCATGGTGACCTTCAGCGTGTTGACCATTTGTCCCTTTCGACCTTTTGTCCCTGTCTACATTTTGTCCCTGACTAACATCCGGTGTCTATCTAGACATTGTCGACCTTGTAACTAGCTATAGTACGAATAACGTAATAATCTGTGCCAGCAGGTTTTCTCTCCCCGTGCTCTGCCCACTCAGTCAGTGTTGTGTTACTCAGTGTACTAATGCAAGAAGAGGTAAGTGGTAGTCAGTGACTGAAATCACAATGCGCCATCTGCTGTTGTAAATGTATTCACCAATGTCCAAAAGGGCAGAGCATGTGAGAAAGCTACGGAAAACTGCTGGCACAGACTGGCAGAACTATGCTCAATAAAGGTTATGTTTTAATCATTAGAAAATATGCCTGCTCACTGCCTGCTACCACTACATTTTTCCACCACAGCTTGCTTGGGGCACATTTATCAGTTATTGGGTTCTAAAACCAATAATTGTAATTTCATGTCGCCACTATTTGTTGCAATAATTATGACATTAGAATTTGCCTGAATCTATCAAATACACATGCAGGGACATGGGCTCTGAAAGTGGTCACATCAGTCCTCTATCAGGGAGCTTGCAGCGTTACTGGGCATGCATGGTCTACTTACCACGCATGAGTGGTCTACTGATCACGTATGTGTGGCAGCCATTGTCCTGGAGAGTTCCGGAGGAACCCTTTTTCTGTAAGTTCTGCGTACTATAGCCCACAGGTTAAAGTGGCTATCGGCACCATAAGACGGCGTTAGCTGCCAGGGACAAACTCTGGAATACTTTGCATTCCCTAGCTTGGCAAATCTGACAGCTTTGCAGCCCCCACAGAAACATGGAGGCTGTGGCTGCTGTGGGAAATGGAGGAGCCGTAGCAGCTAAGCAAATATCTGCTACAGTCTCTCCTTCATATTTTGTAGTTATATTTAATATTTGTGGGTATTTCCCAAAAATGGGTGATCTGGAGGGGATATGCTGCAAATATTGAATGATAAATAGCCCTCTTAATACCAGCAGGGCCTTACTTATCAGACCACTCTTTACATTTTTCTAATATGTCAGTTAAACCAAAAATATTTTTTCTTATAACTGTGTCCCTTAATAAAGTCTACACTATTTTTGTGAGGTTACATTTGTT
This sequence comes from Taudactylus pleione, assembly GCA_031769625.1. Classification (NCBI taxonomy): domain Eukaryota; kingdom Metazoa; phylum Chordata; class Amphibia; order Anura; family Myobatrachidae; genus Taudactylus; species Taudactylus pleione. The sequence continues at coordinate 6,164,425 of JAUIMM010000435.1, read as the reverse complement.
AGCATACTATAATAAGTATATTTATATTTTAAAAACAATATACATAATAAACTGGCAAAAACAGCAAAACAAATAGTTTCCATGACTCTCTCTATAATTACTTTTAATCAATTATTGCAACCACAAACAGTTACCCATAAAATTATGGTATTTTCAACCTCTGAATGCTGGCAAGAAACGTTGCTATGTGACTTTTGATAGATAAGTAACCATATAAGTTTTATTATAGCTACATTTCCATCTAAAATGCTAAAGATTTAATTTACCACGTATAGCTGAGGAAGGGGGGTGAAGCCGCGATGTCCATTACTGAGGCCTCTGATTGCCCTTTCTGCTCACACTACTTCTGCTCTGCATAGTCACGGGGACCAGATTTCCTCTAGGGCTTTGGGTCAAACCAAAGATCCATGCAAACCTTCTGTATGAAGCAGCCACCAAGGCATGGGAGCAGCTAATTATATTCAGGTGGTAATCCAGCTTTATAGTAAAAGCTGATTACAGTAATACCCCTTTTCCACCTAAATTCCGGGTCTGACCCGGAGTTGGAACAAAGGGCCTGATTCAGAGCCGGACGCTCTTTCAGAGCGCTCGCTCTGAAGCAGTGCCCGCCTATTGTATTTTTAGACCGGCCTCCTGGCCGCTCACATAGCTGTGGGTGACCACCCACAGCTAGTGCGAGCAGCCAGGATGGTGGTCGCGATGGTCAAGACCATCGCGACCATCAGACTTGCGACGAGACCCTTGTGGTAGGGTCTCGTTGCCGCAAGTCCCAATGGACTTCATGCTCCTACAGAGCAAGAAGTCCACCCACTGACATCACTTGTGATGTCAGTGGGGCCGGCCTTAGACGGTAGGCGTTCCCATGGGAACGCCTCCGTCTGGGCAGCCACGCTCCCGGCATGCCCACCAAAGGGGCATGCTGTCACTCAACATCGATAGCATGTCCCCTTTGTAGCAAGACCCGGAGCCTCCGTCGTGCGCATGTGCACTGGTCCAACATCAACCCGCTTGCGAGTGCTCAGCGCTCGCGAGCGGGTCTGAATCAGGCCCAAAGTTCCTATCCGGATCAGACCCGGAATTTTGCCGGCGCCGACTCGGGATATTCCCGAGTCAGCACCGCTCACACCGGAGTTGGGTTTGCATAGACCCGGCTTTTCCGGAGTGAAAGTGGTCACTTGGAGATGACGTCATCTCCAAGCGCCACTGAAGCCGAACCAATCGGCCAGCTAGCAGCGCACTCCTGGCCATCGTGACCCGGAGTGCTCTGTTCTCACAGCAGGGTTTCACGGGCTACGCCCATGTTAAACCCTGCTAGTTACCTGGGTTGGATTGCCGGGTCACTCGACCCGGCGATCCAACCCTCTCCCAGGGGCTGGCTGGCAACTTTTGGCCTGGGGGGCAGACACAAGTAAGTGGCCTGATTTCTCCACCAGCGCATTGCAATGGAGAAAAGACATAATAGCCTAATTAGGTGTGCCTAATGTGGGTGTGCTTTAAATAATGTAGAGAGGTTTGCAGTGACAGCCAGATTAGGGAGCATCGCAGTGACTACCATATAATGCAGAGAGGTTCGGAGGAACCATCAGATCAGGGAGTGTCGCAGTGACTGCCCTATAATGCAGGGACGTTCTCAGTGACCACCTGATCAGGGAGCGTTGTAATGGCTGCCAGATAACGCAGTAATCACCAGATTATGCAGAAATCATCAGGGACCCACATATAACACAGGTATACAGTAGCCCACACACAATAATAATACCCCCCCACACATTCACACACATTATTACATCACCCCCAGCACCGACAGTATTAAAACACCCCATCCCCCCAAAGATAAAAATAACTACAGCCCCCCATTGCATAAGTATTCCAACACCCCCCCCCCTTCCCTCTCAAATGTCATGTAAACATGTACACCTCCACTGGTACTTACATGCCTGGAAGGCTGCTCTGTTTCTGGTCCCTGTGGAGCTCCAGGGTACAGGAAGAGATGACAGAGACAGGATAGACTAACGAAAGGGCGGAGACTCGGGGTGAGGGGGCGGGGTCTTCAGCAGGGACAGGAGGAGATGGATTAATATAGTCAGACAGGGTAAGAGAGGGGGCGGGGCCTCCCGGAAAGGGGGCGGAGCCTTAGCCAGGGAGAGGAAGGAGCCCGGGGAAGGGACAGAGGACACAGAAGCAGGTGCACAGCCCCTGCAGCGGAGCAGCCTCGGAAGGAGCGCTGCTCAGTGTGCAGCCACAAGCTACATAGGGTGACAGACAGCCCGGTAACAGGCAGAGAATGCTGCCCAGCCGCTCTGATGCTGCTATAGTTGGAGCGACTGAGAGCACTTTCTGCCTGTCACCCGGCCGTCAGTCATGCCTGTGCACTAGTGATACCGGCCCTCACTGAGGCAAAAGTCTACCGGCCCGGGGGGCATATGGCACCCTGCCCCCCGGCCCTGCCCGCCACTGCCCTCTCCCCTTTTACACCAGGGAGCTGCCCGGGTTAACCCTTCAAAAACCCCAGGTTTTAGCTCCGGTGTAAAAGGGGTATTATTGTAGCAAGGAACGTGAGAATCCGTCTGTGGCTAAAAACAAGAAGAGTCTAGAAAATGGTGTCCTCCTTCATGCCACTCCACTCCTCTCAATCAGCATTATCTGGCAATTTGTGGGGGGAAAAACTAAACCAGCTCTTGCATTCAGCTTTAATAGTGTTGCCAATTTAATATTTAAATTTCCCAGTGAACTGACATTAGAAGCATACTAGTATGCAGAAGAATTAAACTATTATTTGTTACAGGGTTTAGTAATTTCCTTCCAGTTTGGTTAACTCATATAATCTATATATTTATGGATATAAAGCAAATTGAAAAAAGGAACTTATACTTGTTTAACTTTTGTTTAAAAGTATTGTGAACTGACAATATTACAAAAATATAAAACCTTTAAAATTATTTATTTCTTCAGTGCAATCCCTCATTATGTGTAAGAACAGATCTAGGACAGTTTCCTCCCAAGGTCCAAAGACATACTGTATTCAAAACCATCTGAGAAGGAGCTAAAGTGTGGGCTGCAGACAGGGCCGGATCTACCATTAGGCAGCTTTAGACAGCTGTCTAGGGCGCCAGGATCTGGGGGGCGCCACAGAGTCTGCCTTTCACAAAATGAAGGATGTCTCTGAGAAAGACATTCTTGTTGTACTAAATGCAGATGACAGCTGTTAAACTTCTAAGACGCTGCCTTCACACTTTCACCTGAGAGGCTGGAAAGAGGTTATTGGTGACAGGTGGCGGCAGTAGGCTGAAGTTTTGCCTAGGGTGCCAAGAAACCTTAAAAAGGTACTGGCTGCAGACAAATTCATTTTGTGACATTATGTGCATAGTCAGTTAGTAAGGACCTGCAATTTCCTCTGTCCCGCTAACAGTTCTCTAAATGGCCTATTATCCATGCCAACTGGTGAAGGATACCTAAGTTAACCAGTGGTGACACCGACACCTTATTAGCATAATCAGGTTAGGCCGGGTCTTTTCATTATCCCTTAATTTCTACTATAGTAGGTGAAAGTTAACATTTTCACCTACTTTTGTAGAAATTAAGTACAAGGGCCATTCATTATAAAGGTAATGCTGGAGATTTCATGGATGTATCCTGCTTACTTTTCAGTTCCAATCTAACCTGCTGACCCCAGACAATAGTATGGGGACCTAAATTCATCCAGGTCTGAAAACATTAAATTTTCGGAGCTTGACAGTGGGAACCTTTGCCATGTTCAGATGGCACCGATTCCCTGACTCCGTTCCTTACCTATAAAAAGGAGTCCTTTCAAATCCCTCCACCCATGTTTGACTCCTTCCTTCCATTACTGAGGCGTGTGTTGGCTGCCTGTTCCAGGTGCTGACAGGACTAGGGCAACAGTCCATCATGCAGTGCTGGCTGGGGGGAGAAGTGATTCTGTGTCTAGAAGTCAGCTGCCAGTGAGAGCTGTGAGATGGCAGAGCTGTTTAACACATCCCTTACAGAGGGATGTAGTTGGCATCCTGGCGGTAAGAATCCAGGTGCAGGAATCCCAACAGCAGTCTGAATCCCGCCCCAAGAATCCTGTCTGTTGACATCCCGACAGTGAGTATTAGGGGTATTTTTAGGGTTAGGTGTTAGTGTTAGGCACTAGGGGGAGGGCTAGGGTTAGGCTGTGGGAAGGGGAGAGTTAGGGTTAGGCTGTGTGGGAGAGAGATAGGTTTCGGCAGAGGGGAAGGCGGGGTAGGGTTAGGGGTTATGGTACTTACCAAATTTTGTCGGGATTCTGACCATGATGCTGCTGTCTGTATTCTGACCATTGGCATCCTGACTGCCGGGATCCCGTACCCAACCCCTTACAGCTTTATATGATTGATAGTCATATCTTGTGCATGCATATGAGAAATGTAAGAAATCAGAGGAAGTGCCACTGGCTTTAATGAGAGGGGGTGCCAAGGATGCCAAGTAAGCTTAACCTTTATTGATGATTCCAGAAAACAGAAATCTACTGTAATAGCCAGATGTGCTTGAATAAACCTCTCTGCACTGGTATACTTTGCTGTGGTATATGTTGTCATAATGTAACTTAAAGATAATAAGAGTAATAAATGTTTTATTGTAAATGTGCAAATATAAACTGAGAAACATCATTGATGACATGCCAACTTTTATTTCTCCTCTATCCCACATTTAACTTCATTTTCACTCATCCTCCCATGTACTGTAGCCCTATTCTCCCTCTCTCATCCTTCCTAGCTCACTTCTCAGTAGCTACAGCTGAGCTGACAATTCACCACATTCACATGATGGTGTGCTAGGAACCACTAAGCTGCTTAGCTGTACAATTTTGAAGGCAACTGACAAAGCAGCCAGTTTGAGTAATCTAATTTTACACATGCCATTAACAGCTCTATGAGAGCAGCTGCAGAATGACAGCCAGAAACACAATGACACGTTTTGCAAGAAAGTTGAGCTCAGCATCTAGATTGTAAAGCTGCCAAAAATACTTTTTTCCTGTCGACACAGATGTTGAAAGCATAGTCATGGCAAGAGCCACAATTTAGATACACACAATCCTTTGTAGGTGATCAAACTCAAAGTCCACATATCTGTAGAGACCTCTCTTCTCAGCTTACCATTTGCTAACCCTAGCAATACGTAATGATGAGCTTGGCAGCTTGCTTATTGTCAGCAATGCAAACAGCTCATGAAAAGCTTGTGTTGTATAATGATTGTGACACAACTTTATTTTTTTGATAGATAGATAGATAGATAGATAGATAGATAGATAGATAGATAGATAGATAGATAGATAGATAGATTAGAACATAAGAGATGCAGTAGCTGCAATCCAAAATGTTGAATAGATTAATTTTAATTTTATTTCACTGCTTTAGCTGGAGACTATTATAAGGGGTCTATTTACTAAGCAGTGTTAGGAGAAGTGAAAAGTGATAAGGTGCCAGCCAATCAGCTCCTAACTGCCATCTCACAGGCTGTGTTTAAAAAATGACAGTTGGGAGCTGATTGGCTGGCACCTTATAACTTTTCACTCTTCACTTTTCACTTCTCCTAACACTGCTTAGTAAATAGACCCCTAAGATCTTTGAGGTCCAACAATCAGAACTTGCAGAATGCCAACATTAGGTTTAGGCTGCAGGCAGGAGGGTTAGGGTTAGGCTGCTGTGGGAGGTTACAGTTAGGCTGCAGGGGGAGAGATTAGGGTTAGGCTGCGGGCAGGAGGGTTACGGTTAGGCTGCTAAGGGATGTTAGGGCTAGGCTGCAGGGGGGAGGGTTGGAGTTACGCACTAGAGGGAGGGTTAGGGGTAGGAGTAGGGGTTAGGGAAGGGAGAAAAACTGCAAGATCTGACTGTTGGGATACGGAAACAACACTGAAGCTGCTGCAGCCGTCAGCAGCAGGTAAGTCACCACTGGGCCAACAGGGATGAAATGTTGACATTCTAACATGTTGACATTTCCTCACTGTCTACATATTAGTGTTGATGTTGACATTCTGATCATGTCTCCATTCTCATGTCATAACTGTCATTATGTCACACACAAGAGTTCAAGTTAAAATTTCAGTATTTATGTTAAATGCTCACTTTAGGCAATTGGATATTTTTGGATATTTTTGTTTTAGAAAACAAATTAATATTTTAAATGTACACTACTATGTTTGCTATTAGGATTATAGATTCCCCATTTGCCCCAAAACATTAATTATGATTAAATTTTACCTCAAACACATTTGAGCCAGTTCACACATGCGCAAACATGTATGATCAAGTGTGAACTGCCTCAATCATGTGTAAAATGATGTGTAACCAGCTGGAATATGGTTAAAGCTTTCCGATTTTTTAAAAAAATCAAAAATTACAGAATTTACAACAAGCTTTAGAAATTTTCTTTCAGTTCGTTGAACTTGTTTGTAAATGTATCCGTGGCCGCTTTGAGCATCCCTAACAGATAAATACATAGGGGGCAATCCAATTAGGTGCGAGTTGGCTTGTGTGAGCTGTTTTCACAGCAATATCGCACTGCAGGGGTCATGACTACTGGGAGCCCTACTACAGAGGGCACTACTACAGAGGTCATTACTATAGGGGGCCTTACTATTGGGGGCACTACTACAGGGAGCATTACTACAGAGGGATTACTACTGGGGGCACTACTACAGGGGTCACTTCTACAGGGGGCATTGCTACAGGGGCATTACTACTGGGTGCATTGCATAGGGGGCACTGCATAAGGGGCATCACTACTGGGCTCTGCATAAGGGGCACTACCACTGTGGGCACTACATAAGGGGTACTATTACAGGGGGCACGGCATAAGGGGCATTACCACTGTGGGCACTGCATAAGAGGCACTATCACTTCATAAAGCGCCGAGGGGGGGGGGTGAATTGAGCTACTCCTGTAGGACCACTTTAAGCACTGCTTGCACCTAATTAGATTAACTTCCATACTGGATTAGACAGCCAGTGAAATAGAAAGCCCAAACATCAGTAAAATGTGAATATTTCAATTTCTAAATCAACAATGGGAGAATGCAATTACACAGTTCACTGGTACCATTACTTTATTTAATATGCTACTCATACCATACAATTTGCTGAATCAGATGCAATCCATTACAGTTAATGGAGAACTAAAGTGAAAACATAAATATTGGATATTTAGATACTCCTCAACACAACTACCAACATTACATTGTCAGCATAAGATGGTAATTACTTTTCGAGCAGTGCATGCAGCAACTGATTGGACAGGAAATGTGGCCAATATAATTTGTGTAAACCCCCATAACAATTAGCAGTCCTGGATATGATGGAAAGATTTATGAATATTTGGTTCCTTTTAAACAGATTTGAACAGTTCTGATTCAGGTTAATCCAACAAACCATATTGGAAACAACAGTTCTGTGACTCCGTTAACTCTTGTTAAGAGGAAATGGAAGGGACACGTGTGGTTGACGTGGTGACTGGGAAGCAGAGAAGTCTCCCTGGTTTTGTATATCATACGTACTCTGCAGCCCATATTATTGATTTAGTAGTGGAGTTAGGTTTTTTTGGTGGGGGTGAGGCACCCCTAGGGTGGAGGGTTAGGCACCACTGGGGGGGGTCAGGTTTAGGCACCAATGGTGGAGGGTTAGGTTTAGGCACTAACAGGGAGGGCTAGGGTGCGTATACTTAGGGGGGAAGGGTGGGTATACTTACCCAACCGCTGTCAGGACAGCCATCGGATGCCACTGTCGGTATTCTGACAGTAGACATCAGAATGTTCCAAACAGTTGATTTGGCCACACCTAATGTTTTTGCTATCTCTCTGATGGGTTTGTTTTGATTTTTCAGCCTAATGATGGCTTGCTTCACTGATAGTGACAGCTCTTTGGATCTCATATTGAGAGTCGACAGCAACTGATTCCAAATGCAAATGTCACACCTAGAATCAACTCCAGACCTTTTACCTGCTTAATTGATAACGAAATAACGAGGTAATAGCCCACACCTGTCCATGAAATAGCTTTTGAGTTGATAGTCCCATTACTTTTGACCCCTTAAAAAGTGGGAGGGCACATATAGAAACCGTTGTAATTCCTACACCGTTCACCTGATTTGGATGTAATTACCCTCAAATTAAATCTGAAAGTCTGCAGTTAAAGCACATCTTGTTTGTTTCATTTCAAAACCATTGTGGTGGTGAATAGAGGCCAAAATATGAAAATTCTGTCAATGTCCCAATATTTATGGACCTGACTGTATATATATATATATATATATAGCCACCTGTCCAGCCCTGCACTCTGATGTTTACTCTTCCCAGCCCCCTTCTGCCTCACTCTCAGTGGTGTTGCAGCCCTCTTTTGCCTTCCTCAACCACCATATTAATCTTACTTTGTTTCCTGTGTTCCTGGCTGCTGCTCTTCCGGCGCCGTGGCTCTTCTCTCCTAGTCCTTCAGTGGCGCGCGTGCGCTGGATAAACTTTATTGTGCATCGGCAATCAGCACTGCAGAGGGAACGGATGTTGGACAGCAGGACCAGCACCTCCCTCATGGTGGGCTCCTTTCAGTAGCGGCAGGTTGAGGAGCGGACCGCCTGGGGCCCCATATACATCATTAGTGCTGGCAGTAGCTGCAGCAGCGGCTGTAGGACTCTTTCACCCACACTGGCTGTAGTGGTGGTGGGCAGGAGCGAGCTGGGCCCCCCTTCTCTGTCTTAGTGTCCGGGGCCGGGATAGTAGTCCCGACGGTCCCCCTCTGATGGCGGCCCAGATGATGAACAAATGCTATCCAAACGAGAGTGCCTCAACCACAATGACACCCAATGTGGCTGCTGAAAAGTGCTGATTTTGTGTCTAGATTTGCTTCCCCCACTTAAATAAAAAACATCCAACTTAATATTGCAGAAAAATACAAATAACCAGATGGGCAGGTGAGCAGGTGTGAATCCTAAATGAAATAAGGAAGAGACTTTCTTTTCTTGGGTTTTTATATCGTACTAAACATCCCCCCTCCTCATCATATAAAGGCTATGGCCCTAGGCTAAGCCTGTCAATCATTAACACTAAACAATAATACCCAGAAACTACAACAAACTCATGTTGCTATGCTGAAAACTGGGCGCTTATATACCTTTAGGCTTACCTTTAGTCTTCAGTTAGTTTTCTGTAGGGAATTCCCATCAGCGGCAGCCCGACATGAGCAGAGTTCGGAGCAGCGGAAGACCAACAGCGCTGGAAATCCCGATCGTGGATAGGTGAGTATCTACTAACCTAACCTAACCCCCCTAACCCTAACCCTCCTTAGGGGTGCCTAACCCTAACTTCCCCCCCAAGTGCCTAACCCTAATCCCCCTGTAAGTGCCTAACCCTAACCACCCCCTTCCCCTCTGCCTAAACCTAAGTCCCCCGGGGGGGTGCCTAACCCTAAGTCCCCCCCGGGGGTGCCTAACCCTAACCCTTCCTCCCCCTAGCCTAACCCTAACCCTCCCGGGGGGGTGCCTAACCCTAAATCCCCCCTGGGAGCCCTAAACCTAACCCACCCCCCCCCCCCCGCGGCTGTCCGCTCGCGGCGCCCGGCATCACTACGATCGGCGTCGGGGAAATGCGGGCGTCTACATCTAGACGCCCGGCATTTCACCCTTGCCGGGATATGACAGTCGGGAAGCCGGCTGCCGGTATTTAGGCAGACGGCTTCCCGATTGCATACCTTCTGTAGGCTGATTCCATTGTTCTATTTAATGTTCTCCGATTTACCCTATTACAGATAAAACTGTAAACACTGTACTCTATCTTGGAATTTCCCATGACAATTTTATTTTCATCTTTTAATCAGAATGAGTATGTAATGCCGGCTGTCGGGATGCCTCCTGTCAGAATACCGACAGCGGCATACTGATGGTTGGTATCCCGACAGGGATTGGGTAAGTATACTTACCCTCCCCCCTTCCCCCCTAACCCTCCCTTCTTGCAGCCTAACCCTCCTCACCCTGCACCCTAAACTTAAGTCTCCCAATTAGTGCCTAAACCTAACCCTCCCCCTTTCGTGCCTAAACGTAACCTCCCCCTTAGTGCCTAACCCTAACTCCCCCCCAAGTGGTGCCTAACTATAACCCTCCCCCTTAGGGGTGCCTAACCCTAACCTCCCCCTCCCAAAACCTAACCCTAACCCGCTACTCTCCCTAAACCTAACCCTGCCCCCCCCCCCGCGGCTAATGTTAAGGATGCCCCAGACTTACCTCATTCAGGCTGGCATCCTTCGGCATTCTGGCATCAGGATTAAGAAAGGCATCTGTATTTCGACGCATATCTTAAGTCCCTTGTTGGGATTTCCCTGTCGGTATTGAGACCGGCGGCATTGTGGCCGCCGGTCTCATAACTACATCCCCTTTTAACCCCCTTAGATGTTTTGTGTTTGAAAAAAATACTTTACAACTATTTAGAGAAGTTGGGATTTATATTTTAATTATTTTATAATTTCAGTGTAAACCTTATTTTGTTTTGGCTTGCAATTGAACCACATGTGTTCTTGGTATGACATACATATCTTAGTATTATTTATTTTTTACTCTAAATAGTAAATACACACAAAGATAACAATTGCAGATGGGCTTTTTTTCATTAAAATTTATTCCCATTTGTTGCATTTGTCTACTTCCTACACAATGACAGTAGCAGGAACAACAAAGAAATAGAGAGGGTGTCTAAAGGTCATGTTTAAGCCTTCTGGGATGCCTGACACAGAATTGAGATTCTGGTTTAGGTTCCCATCTCAAGTCTTCCTGGAAATTCTGACAATCCCCCTTCTATCTGGATCCAAGCGCCTGCAATCTCCACCACCAACACCTGCATCATCATCAACATCATCATTCGTGATCAGAAGTAGTCCTGCATCCAATTTCATAAGCATGACTGACTCCTCTCCTATATGTGATTCCTCACAAGGATCCTTGAGTGCTACGCCTGTTGCTGCTGCTGGGGGTGGATCTTCATCTGAGAAAGGGACCAAGAAGACTACTACTAGTAATTTAAAAAAAACAATTGACTTCTAAAGTGTCCTTTGATAGAGGAAGTAAGTATAACAGCTGTCACCCAGTTTCACAGGGGATCACTGACACCATGACGGCTGTGCCAGCATTAGATGGTGAAATAATAAAAAATTAGGATGATAGTTTGGAGGAAGTGCAAAAGGAGGATGAGGAGAAAATTTGTGTCCTATCTGAAGCTAATGTGGATGTTGATGTGGTTTGCGTAAGTCAGCCACCAGTGGCAGCAGTTCTTGCTAATGATAAATAGAAAGCCAGAAAAGCCACGTCTTGGGTGTGGAATTATTTTCTCTAAATTCTGACAACAGTTGTGAAGGCATCTGTTCCATTTGTAAAGCCAAAGTTAGCAGAGGAAAGGACGTTAACCATCTAGGCACTTCCTGTCTGTTACATCATTTGCAGCAAGTTCATTAAATTTGTTTAACAAAATTCTAATAATTGAAAAATAATATCAAGCAGTCCAATATCAGCTACCAACAGATTGGACCAGCACATGCAATCTCCACCACTAATTGAATGTAGTCCTTCCAAAAATTGTTTTGTGGGGGCCCAAGCAAACCAAGGAGTTCAGCCACGATAGTTTTAGTCCTAGTCACTAATGTGCTTGGTTTGTTAAACTGTGCTTGTCCTTTTTAATATGCCACATAAGAGTGGGTGAGAGGGACAATTCCATCTTGCACCTCTTTTCTTTACAATTTTACACAATTTGGGGCATTGCCGACTGACATTATTATAGTTTATTAAACTGCCATCCTGTCTGCCAGTGCTGTGTGGCAATGTTTCGTAGATGTCCTAGATTTTTTTAAACTGTTGTGCGTTTGTGCCACTGCTCTGTTGCTTACTTTAGCCAGCCAGCTCACTGCAGCCTTTGGCCTATATTGGTGAAAAATAGTGAAATCAGTATTGTGAGATGGTTAAAAATGCATGGAAATGCCTGAAAATCATTGTTTTTAAGGTTAATAATACTGTAGGAACAAAAATAGATCCAAATTATGTGGTTTTAGCTGTTTACATAATTTTAAAAAAAAAAAACAGATCTAAAACCAAAACCGGAAAACAAAACACCAAGGAAAAAGATCCAAAACCAAGAGAGATCCAGATCCAAAACCAAATCCAAAACACGGCGGTCGGCGCACATCTCTAGTTGCAATGGTATCCCTTATCTTATGTCTCAGATATACGATGGGAGAGCTGTAAACCTTTGCATGTGTACCAGGCACATTAACTGAAGGGGATCTATACACAACCCTAATGCAAATTCTTCACTTCTCCTTCAGCACCACTGTGCATGTGTTGTCTGAGTATAGTGTGCCAGGGAGGCAGGGGCGTATCTATAATTGGTGCAGGGTGTGCGGGGCATACGGGCCCCTGGGTCCAGGGGGGTCCCGCACCGCACACCCTGCTCCCATAGCATTACTTACCTCTCCGAAGTCCCACATCAGAGCGGGGGTCCAGCGCTGTAAAAATGACTGGAAAATGGCTGCCACTGCCTTTTTCCCGTCGTTTGTGCATGCGCAGAACAGGGACAGAAACAGAACAGGGAAAATGGCCACCGCGGCCATTTTCCCGGTGACCTGTGCATACTCTATAGACTCTGGGCGCACTCTAGTGCCCAGAGTCTATAACTCCGGCGCTGGCCGTGCACAGCTCAGTGCGCTGTCGGCCGCCGGACAGAGAGGAGGGGGCCCGTGTTGGAGACTGCACACAGGCCCCCTCCTCTCTAGAAACGCCCCTGCAGGGATGGATCTCTCTCCTGGCATTTTTTGCAATCTGTAACCCATAGGCAACAGCAGCTAACACCACCTTGTGATAGCGCTAGCTACTGAGGCCAGTCTCCGGAATGCAGATACATTTCGGGGGATTTTATAAATTTGAAGTTATCTCCTGAAAAAGGATGTTTTATTCTAATATTCTATATTAGTGTTTTGTGTGTGTATAGATAGATAGATAGATAGATAGATAGATAGATAGATAGATAGATAGATAGATAGATAGATAGATAGATATGCACTATATTTGTGTTCCCTTTTTTGTGGGGTCCCTCCTCCTCTACAGTGCCTCTCTCTCCAAAGCCTTTGCCAAATATCCAGATTTATACCATGACTCCTTCATTATGTGATTTCATTAGAAACCACCCATACCAACCCCTTCTACCTCTTGGTGGGGTCTATGAATCCCAACACGTTCCACTTCAGAAATTAAAGAAATAATGGGCCCTTTACAAGCCCCCTTGCCATGATGTTGGTGGACTTTGATCTTCTATCTTCAGACAACTTTTAAGTCAAGATGTCACCTTTTCTGGATCTCTGGGATTGTGTGACAGGTGTCACTGAATTGACCCACTTGGTGTTGTCCTCCCATACACGAATTTTAGCCCCAGTCAGTAGAAGTTGTTTACCATTATCTCACCCTCAAGTATGGCTATTGCCAGGCATATCAGTCAGATTGTAATCTTGAGGCATGAATAATCTTGTCCTTGGTGTGATGACTCCTCAGTACGACCATGTAATTTCCCACTGTCGTAATGAATTATTAGCTGTTTTACTATTATCAGAAGGTAGGGCACAGAGCTGATGTAAAGTACAGCCATCTTTAACTGCCACCTGTGTGTCATATGCCATCTTTACAGTAGTGTCACTTTAGAACCCTTCAGCCCTTTAAACTGTATTTAGAAAGCACTCCAGGTTTCCAGTACTGGTCCATATCCACTGCAAGTGTAAGTAATGGGGCCCATACATCTGCAAAGCATTGCCTCAATTCCCCGTTCTGCTGATGCGGGATCGGGGAATCAGGGAAATTCAACATGTTGGAAATCCTCGATTCACTGATCCTGACCAAGAAATAATCAGGGATTTTGTATATATTTTACCTGATCCGAAAACAGATCACAGATCATGGATCAGATCAGAAGAACAGGGAATCGGGGCCATAGATGTATGTCCTGGATTACTCAACATATATTGAACAGTACCATACATGGAGATAATTAGCAGTATGATTGCCTGTTTGAGCCAGAGGCTTGTTCATGAACTGCCCCTCCCATCATCCATTGCACATACTGTAGTTACCATTATACTTGCTCAAGGGATAGAATTAGCTGGGAATACTGGGCCTGATTCAGACCCGCTCGCGAGTGCTGAGCGCTCGCAAGCGGATCGATGTTGGCCCAGTGCGCATGCGCATGATGGAGCCGGCTCCATCGTGCGCATGCGCGAGACCCAGATAGCGACGGGCAAGCCGTCGCTCCAGGTCTCGTACCCAAGGGGGTGTGCTGTCGATGGTGGGCGTGCTGGGGGCGTGGCTGCCCAGACTGAGGCATTCCCATGGGAAAGCCTACCGTCTGGGGCCGGCCCCACTGACATCACAAGTGATGTCAATGGGAGTGCTCTCGGCTCTGATAGAGCCGAAAGCACTCCAGGGCTTGCAGCAATGAGACCCTACCACAAGGGTCTCGTCGCAAGCCCGATGGTCGCGATGGTCTTGACCATCACGACCATCTTCCTGGCCGCTCGCTATAGCTGTGGGTGGTCACCCACAGCTATATGAGCGGCCAGGAGGCCGCTCTAAAAATGAAGAAGAACGGCCCTGATTCAGAGCGAGTGCTCTGTCAGAGCGTCCGGCTCTGAATCAGGGCCACTATCCACATCATTGTCTTCATCCTCATACTTGTCATTATTAAGACTACAATTCCCATTATAATTATCTTCTTCAGAGTGTGAGTTATATTCTTCATCATTTTCAATAATAAGACGTGCTATTATTCTTCATTATAATTAGAGATGAGCAGGTCCAGTTCTCTGAGAACCGGACCCACCCGAACATAGAGGATCTGAGTAGGTCCGAGTCCGGCTCAAGTTTTCTCACCTAACTCGGAATCCAAAATGAGGCAAAACTTCATAATCCCGCTGTCGCATTCTCATGGGTTTTGAATTCTATAAAGGTCCCAATGATCTGAGCCATTTTCACTCCGGCTGTGAAAAGTGTACAGAACAGACGTGCTCTGTGCTGCTCTGTCTGTGCACCTGTTCTCAACTTCTCAATGGTGCAGTGTTGTCGGGCTGGGGCTGCTGTCACTGTTGTCCTGTCAATCAAGGGGCTGGGCTGCAGTACCGTCAAGGGGCTGGGGCTGCAGTACATAAAGGGTTGTTGCTATGTTGTCCATAAAGGGGCTGGGGACACAGTACATAAAAGGGTGCTGCTGTGTTGTCCTGTCCATCAAGGGGATGGGGCTGTGTTACCATCAAGGGGCTACAGCACATTAAGGGGTGCTGCTGTGTTGTCCATAAAGGGACTAGGGCTGCAGTACATAAAAGGTAGCTGTGTTGTCCAGGGGTGCACTGTAAATTCAGGGGTTCTCTTCCCCAGTACAGAAAGGGGTGCTACTGTGTTGTCCTGTCCATCAATGGTCTGGGGCTGCAATACATAAAGGAGTGCTGCTGTGTTGTACATAAAGGGGCTGGGTCTGCAGTACATAAAGGGGGGCTGCTGCATTATCCATAAATGGGCTGGGGCTGCAGTACATAATGGGGGGCTGCTGTACATAAAGGGGTGCTGCTGTGTTGTCCTGTCCATCAAGGGGCTAGGGCTGCAGTATATAAAGGGATGCTGTGTCATCCCTGGTGTGCTCTGTCAATCCAGGTGTGCTCTTCTCCAGTGTAAAGAAAATAAAAGTTAAATAAAATTATCATTCCACAAAAAAATAAAAAAATATATATATTTTTCAAGTTTTTTTTGTGTGCTAGCTATACTGTTATTGTTCGGTGACACTGCCAGCCAGACCGCAGTTTATAATCCATGTATTGTGACACTATAAGTCATAGTGCAGTGTGTTATTCTTATTCATAAAAAATAATGTGACACTGTAAGTAGTAGCAAAGTGTGTTATTATTTTCTTACTCATAAAAATATTGTGACACTGTAAGTGGTAGTACAGTGTGTTATTCATTTCTTATTCATAAAAAATATTGTGACACTGTAAGTGGAAGCGCACTGTTTTATTCTTTTCTTATTCATAAAAAATATTGTGACACTTTATACATATTACACTGTGATACTGCACTGTAATATTTAAAATTGGTACAAATTGACGTGTGGGCTGTACCCCACTTCATTCACGTTTGTTGATATGGAGAACAATCAGTTGAGAGGAGAACAGGAACCACATACTAGTGCTGGAGCTGCTGCCAGTGTGACCAGTCATGATGATACTAGTCTGTCTACATCATCTACTAAAGCCTTTGCCCAAGGACATACAGGGCTTAAGTCAGGGCATCTAAAATCAAAGAACCAATCTTTTACAGTGGTAAAGAAAAAACCATCATAGGGAAAGTTAGCTGCAGAAAGACAGAAAATTGGCAATATGCCTTTCACCACATGAAGTGGCAAGGAAAGGCTAAGTCCTTGGCCTTTATTTATGACTGGTGGTCCTGCCTCTTATGATGATGTAAGCTCTGTAGACGTTTCAAAAAAATTAAACTGCGCTCACAAATGTCTCTAATCCCTGAGGAGAGTCTAAGTGTGTCGGTGGGTGCCATGTGTGAACCTGACCTTTCCAATACTGTACTCATAGAGGTGCCTCCTTCCACCAGTTGTGCATCCTCTGTAAATATGTGGATGAGCAGCACAAGTCAACATGCTGACATACAAATTGAGGATGCTTCTGTGGAAGTGCACCAGGATGAGGAGGACATTTGCATAGCTGACGCTAATAAGGATGTTGATGATGAGAATGCTGATGATGAGGGTGTTGTTGATGAGGATGTTGTTTGTGTAAATCAGGCCCCAGTGGAAACAGTTGTTGTCCACTATAAGGAATAGCCCATTGTCATACCTGGGCATAAAACAAAAGAATCCACTTCCTATGTTTGGAATTATTTCTACCCAAATCCAGACAACAATTGTCAAGCCATCTGTACACATTGTCATGCCAGAGTAAGCAGAGGTAGGTACCTTAACCATCTAGTAAACTCCTCCATATTACATCATCTACAGCACATCCATCAAAAGTGTTTGCAAAATTCAGAAACTTTGGCTAAAAAAGTAACAACAAGCAGGGAGTGGAGTGGATCTTGATCCCAGAAGGGGACCAGGAAAACTACTTGTAGCAGTTCAAAAAAACAATTCACTGTTAAACAATCCTTTTGTTAAGCCTCAGGTATGACTTGGTAGGGTATAGTCCCACAACCGCCTTGTGGGCTGGTATTACCTTGGCTAGATGCGGCCATGTAGCAGCTTAAACAGCTGATAAGGTTTGAGTGGTAGAGACCTGTGAGCCTGTAGGATGTGGTGTGACCTTTGGGCCGTGCAGCAGCCTTGAGGGCTGGAAGTGACTGGGCTGGCTGTGGCCTAAGGGCCAGTAAGATGAGATGTGGCCTTTGGGACAGTAGCAGCCTTGTGGGCTAGAAGTGACTTGGCTGGCTGTGGCCTTGTGGGCCAGTAAGATGAGATGCAGCCTTTGGGTCAGTAGCAGCCTTGAGGGCTGGAAGTGCCTTGGCTAGCTGTGGCCTGTGGGCCTAAAGATAAGACGTGGCCTCTGGGCCAGTAGCAGCCTTGTGGGCTGGAAATGACTTGGCTGGCTGGCTAGCTGTGGCCTGTGGGACTAAAGATAAGATGCGGCATCTGGGCCGGTAGCAGCCTTGTGGGCTGGAAGTGACTTGGCTGGCTGCTGTGATAGAAGACTGCAGGAAGTATGTTGGATAGTGACTTGTGCCGCTGAGTTGACCCAAGCGGCGATTACACTGGTTTGTATACTTGAGGATGCTGGAGTGCGGACTGTGCCGCCGGGATGACACATGCAACTGACGCTGGAGTGCGACCTGTGCTGCCAGGTTGACACATGCGTGAGTACACTGGCTTGTGTACAGAGGATGCTGGAGTGTGGCCTGTGCAGCCAGAATGACACAAGCAACTGACGCTGGAGTGCGGCCTGTGCCACTGGGTTGACACAAGCGCAGAACACTGGTTAGTGTATGGAGGATGCTGGAGTGCGGCCTGTGCCATCGGGTTGACACAAGCGCGAGTCTGCTGGCTTGTGTACAGAGGACACTGGAGTGCAGCCTGAGCTGCCTGGATGACACAAATGGCAGGTAGATAATAGCAAACCGTGCTGCCTGGATGACACAAACAGCAGGTATATAAGCTAAGCAGGAGGACTGGATACTTGACTGGATACAGGAGACAATGCCAGAACCGGAAACACATGAAACGCTATCACCGGCACTGGAGCAGTGTTCACAGCTGAAGGACATGGACGCAGGAGCCAATCCGGATTGATCCCAGAATGATGGACAGGTGAATGATGTAGGCAAAGTTTTCAGCGAACGCTGACCCGGCATTCGCTTTGCACAGCATTAGCAGTGCAGTGGCTTGTGACACCTTTGTAAGGGGGAGCAAGTATGACAGCAGTCACCCAGTTGCACAGTGGATCACTGATGCCATAACATCTATGCTGGTATTAGATGTGCATCCGATATCTGCCATTAGTGCAGTGGGTTTTAGATAGTTAATTGAGGTCCTTTGTCCCCGCTACCAAATCCCACTTAGGTTCCACTTCACTATAAAAGCAATTCCCAGCCTGTACAGGGACATTAAAAAACTTAATTAGTGTCCTCCAAAAAGCCATTGTACCCACTGTCCACATAACCACAGATATGTGGACAAGTGGAACAGGACAAACGGAAGATTACATGACTGTAACAGCCCACTGGGTGTGTGTATTGCCTTCAGCAGCACCAACAGCAGCAGCAGCATCTAAGAAACAGCAGCTCATTCAAAGGCAGGATACTCTGTGTATCACTGGTTTTCCTAAGAGGCTTACCGCTAACAACCTCTTAGAAGAACTCAGGGGAAACATTGCAAAATGGCTTACCCCGCTTTGACTCTCCTCGGGATTTGTGATTTCTGACAATGCCACCAATATAGTGAGAGCATTACAGCAGAGTGAATTCAAACACTTCCCATGTTCTGCTCACACAATTAACTTGATGAGATGCTCTTTGTGGCCTGCAAACTTTCTGGACATTTTCGCCATTCAGCAGGTGCATGTAGATGATTGCATCATCTGCAAGAGATGCTGAATTTGCCATGTCACCAGCTGAAGCAAGAGGTAGTTACAAGGTGGAACTCCACCCTTTATATGCTTCAGCGGATGGAGGAACAGCAAAGAGCCATCCAAAGCTACGAAATGAACTATGACATAGGAAGAGGAGGGGGAATGTACCTTACTCAAGCTTAGTGGAAAATACTATCCATTTTGTGTAAAGTGCTAAAACCCTTTGAAGTAGTCACCTGTGAAGTGATTTCAGACATTGCCTGCTTGAGTCAGATAATTCCCCTAATTAAACTGAAGGAGGAGCTGAAACAAAGCGATTCCGCTAAACATGTCGGACTTGTAGATCAAGTCCTTTATTCACTTCGCCAGGATCCAAGGGTTGTCAAGATCTTACAATCGGATCAATACATTTTGGCAACCGTGTTGGACAGAGCAAACACATGATTTAAGATACAAGGTTTAAGTCGTTCTCGCTTAGCTTATTCAGCCAGCTAGCTTGATGCAACTTTTTGGCCTAAACTAAATTAAATCAATATTGTGAGCTGTGAGATGGTCAAAATTAACTATAAATGACTGGAAATAAATGTTATTGAGGTTAATAATACCGTAGGAACAAAAACAAGCCCAAATTATGTATTAGCTGTTTTTAGTACTTTTTAGAAAAAATACAAAACCAAAACCTTGAAGGAGATACAGATCCAAAACCAAAACACAGGGCCGGCGCACATCCCTAATTATAAGCTACTTCATCATAATAGTTGCAAGCACTCAGCAAATGCTATTATTTCCAATCCTCACAACTGTATTGTGACACATGTTTTAAGGGTGTGCTAATGGAACAAATGAAAAAAAAAACACACTAATGAGCACACACTAAGTATGAGCCAATATAATAGAAAATAAAACTTGTGCCAATCCCACAGACAATATGTAAAAAAAAGGCAAAAATATTTTCACTGCTAGACATAGTCGCTGTCATATGGAGGATAAAAATAGGGGGAATTTCATTCATCGGCAGGGCCATCAGAGGGGGACCACTGGGCCTCGAGTCTCGGGCCCAGAGAGAACATAGACAGAGGGGGGCCTGGGTGGCTGCAGTGCTGCAGCAGCAGCCATGGAGTATTGATACAATACCTGCTGTATATGGTGCCGACCGCAAGCCACCAGAGCTCACGGACTGGCAGCCAATCAGGAGCGGCCACTCCTGATAGGCTGCTGGTCCGCAAGCTTTGATTGGCTCGCAGCCGGCGCCATATTTGAAATGCATCCTCCCCCTATTCCAGCCAGCAATCCCTGCCCTGTGTTTTTCCCCCCAGTCCAACCAGCCCTTCCTGCCCTGTGCATCTCCCCCTAGTCCAGCCAGCCATCCCTGTCCTGCCCCACCCAGTCCAGGCAGCCCTTCCTACCCTGTCCCCCTCTCTGCCCCGAGCCTACCCCCCAGTACAGCCAGCCTTCGCTGTCTCTCTCCTAGACCAGTCAGCCTTCCCTGCCCTGCCTCCCCAGGCCAAACAGCCTTCTCTGCCCTGTGCCTCTCCCCCTAGTCAGCCAGCCTTTCCTGGCTTTTTATGTTGGTCTAGCTTTTTCAATGTATTTAATGTGAATCAGACTATTTCAGCATATTTTATGTGCATCTGGCTTTTTCTATACATTTTATGTGGTTCTGTTGTATACATATATGTGTATATATGTATGTATGTATGTATATATATTGTGACACAGTTAGGTTAGGGAAGTCCCTCTCCTGGGTAGAGGACTCCTTCCTTACACACACACACAGCAGCAGGGAAGCAGCACACCAGTCTGGATGCAAGTACAAGCTGGTCGGCGCCAGTCTTTATTGTACAATGACAGAAATATAAAGAAAACATAAATATAAATCCTAGCCCTGTCGGGGCACTAACTTCACAGTTAGTTCCCTCACTACCAGAACCTGGCAGGGCCTAATGCCCTCGCCAGCAACAAAGCACAGCACAGTACTCACAGATAGGTTTTTCAAGTGTCTCTGAGCAAACTCCCTGCCTGCTCTCCCAGGTGAGACAATCAGCCCTAAACAAACTAGGCTTATATTGGCCACTCTCAGGTGGAAAACTAACAAGCCTGTTACCAGGCTGCGAGAACCAAAACCTGGAGTGGCCTTGGGTGGAGCCCTCCCTCTCCTCTCACCCACAACCCCCAGGTCCCAAACCGGCTTTTCAAAAAGCCGAAACTCAAGCCTGCTACACTGCAGACTTTCTCCTGGGGGTTTAAAACACAAAAGACAGGAATCTGGGAGAAATGTACCTGCCACAGACCACTTTACCAGTGATCCTATCACATATCCCCCCCCCTTTGTTTTGACCTGTGGGGCTGAACAACTGAAGCCCCCAAACAATGAACGTGTGACAACGCATCAGCATTGGCCAGCTGGCTTCCTGGCCTGTGTTCCACTGAAAATTTTAAAGTTTGTAATGCCAAGAACCATCTTGTAATTCTCGCATTACTGTCCTTATTTTCAGACATCCACTTCAGAGGGGCATGGTCAGTGACAATTTGAACTTTCTTCCGACCAAGTAGTACCTGAGAGCCTCTAACGCCCACTTTAAGGCCAACGCCTCCTTCTCCACTGTGGCATAGTTTCTCTCATGTACATTCAACTTTCTGCTAAGATAGAAAATAGGGTGTTCCTCACCCTCCTTGTTCTGGGACAGGACCGCTCCTATACCTACTTCTGATGCATCGGTATGTACTATGAATTCCCTTTCAAAATTAGGAGTCATCAGGACTGGTTGGGAACACAACGCTACTTTCAACTCCTGAAAAGCTTTCTCTGCCTCAGGACTCCATTCTACAATGACTTTTTGTTTGCCTTTGGTCAGGTCAGTCAGTGGGACTGCCATGGTGGCAAAGTTGGGTATAAACCTCCTGTAGTACCCCGTAATTCCCAAGGAGGCTCTCACCTGCTTCTTATTCAGAGGCCGTGGCCAGTTTTGTATGGCATCAACTTTATTGAGCTGAGGCTTTATCAGGCCTCTGCCAATGGTGTATCCCAGATATTTTACTTCCTCCATGCCTAGACAACACTTTTTTGGGTTGGCTGTCAAACCTGCCTTATAGATGGAGTCCAACACTGCTTGTACCCTGGGTAAGTGAGACTGCAAATCAGGACTATGAACGACCATGTCATCCAGATAAGCAGCCGCATACCATCTATGGGGCCTTAGAATCCTGTCCATCATTCTTTGGAAGGTAGCAGGTGCCCCATGTAGCCCGAAGGGCAACATCTTGTACTGAAACAAGCCCTCTGGCGCTGAAAAAGCTGTCTTTTGTTTGGCGCTCTCGGTTAACGGTACTTGCCAATACCCTTTGGTTAGGTCTAGAGTGGTTAAATACCTTGCCGTCCCTAGTCTCTCAATCAGTTCATCCACTCTTGGCATTGGGTAGGCATCGAATTTTGAAACACTGTTCAACTTTCGGAAGTCATTGCAGAAACGCACACTCCCGTCGGGCTTTGGAATCAACACAATGGGACTTGACCATTCACTATGTGATTCTTCAATAACCCCTAACTCTAGCATATTTTTAATTTCTTTCGACACTGATTCTCTTTGTGCTTCTGGTAACCTATAGGGCTTTAGAATAACTTTAACCCCTGGGTCAGTGATGATGTCATGTTTAATGACCGAGGTTTTCCCAGGTACGTCAGAGAACAGCACCCTATTTCTAATCAGAAACTCCTTGACCTCTTGTTGTTGAATTGCCGACAGGGTTTTTGCCACTGTCACTTCGGGAACTAAGGGCCCTGGACTTACTGGAGGGTCTCGGACGGCCGACAGTACCGTTCTATCTTTCCAGGGCTTTAACAGATTTATATGGTATATCTGTTCCGGCTTTCTTTTCCCCCGGCTGGTAAACTTTGTAATTGACCTGCCCCACTCTTTCTAAGATTTTAAAGGGCCCTTGCCATTTAGCCAAAAGTTTATTTTCCACAGTGGGAACCAATACTAACACTCTGTCCCCAGGAGCAAAGCTGCGTAACCGAGCATTGCGGTTGTATACCCTCTGCTGTGCCTGTTGAGCCTGTTCCAGGTGCTTTCTCACTATCGGCACTACAGCAGCAATTCTCTCCTGCATTTGAGAAACATACTCAATCACCGTTTTGTAAGGACTAGACTGCCCCTCCCATGTCTCTTTGGCAATGTCTAGTAACCACCTTGGGTGTCTCCCATACAACAAGTCGAAGGGTGAAAACCCGGTGGAGGACTGGGGGACTTCTCTTATGGCCAACAATAAATACGGCAATAAGTAGTCCCAATCCCTACCATCCTTGTCGACCACTTTCCTAAGCATGTGTTTTAACGTCTTGTTAAACCTCTCGACCAGCCCATCGGTTTGGGGGTGATAAACCGAAGTTCTTAACTGTTCGATTTTGAACAGGCGGCATAACTCTTTCATGACTTTGGACATAAACGGTGTACCCTGGTCAGTTAGTATCTCCTTAGGTATACCCTGCCTGCTAAAGACATGAACTAGCTCTCTGGCAATGGTCTTGGTTGACGTATTGCGCAACGGGATCGCTTCCGGGTACCTGGTAGCGTAATCCATTATGACCAGAATATACTGGTGTCCCCTGGCAGACTTCATTAAGGGTCCAACCAAATCCATCGCTATTCTTTCAAACGGCACCTCTATGATAGGCAATGGAACTAGTGGACCCTTAAAATGTGGCCTGGGAGCATGATACTGACACTCAGGGCAGGATGCGCAAAAGTCAGATACCTCTTTATGAAGCCCGGGCCAGAAAAACCTCTGCATTATTCGCTCAGTGGTTTTCTCTACCCCTAGATGGCCTGCCGTTATATGACCATGGGCCAGATCCAACACTGTTCTTCTGTAGGCTTTGGGAACTATTAGTTGTTCCACAACATCTTCCCCCTTCTTAGTCACCTGATATAACAAATCCTGCCACATTGCCATGTGGGGATAGGACAAAGGACTATCAGGGTCTACGGGTTTACCATCAACTACTTTTACATTCTCCCTGGCTTTTACCAAAGTAGGGTCATTCAACTGCTCCACGGCAAAGACCTCTCTTCTGACCTCTAAATCAGGCAGACGATCACATGGCCCAACAACACTTCCCACCTCAATGGGAGGCACATCAGTTGGCGGGCCACCGTCACGCTCCGCATTCTCTAGTTCGCCAATCATAGTAGAAAAAGGGAATAACTCTGACTCAGAAGAAACTCCCTCCTCCACTACATCGAAAACCTTCTCAAATGGATCGGGGTTGTTCACCTCTGGAACAAAACGGCTTTCCCACAACTTCCAGAAGTGAGCAAAGTCTCTCCCCAATATTGCATCGTACATCAGACCATGTACCAAACCTACAGAAACTATAGCAGAACCACATGGTGTCTCGATGTTCACCTCGGCAGTAACATAATATCGAGTATCCCCATGTATGCAGGTCACACCAACAGTTTTCCCGGTATGCCTCAAGGGGTTCACCAGCTCAGCTTTTATAAGTGTCACCAAGCTACCAGAGTCTAACAGTGCCTCTACTCGGTTGCCATCTACAGTGAGTACACACATGTGCTTATCAGTCTCAGCCTGCCGGTCAGCCGTACAGGCTATCTGTGCAAAGAAAGACCCCCTGTGGTAGACATGAGCAGTATCACATTGCATAGGTTCAGTTGTAAGTGCACAATTAGCGGCAATATGGCCGAAGCCACCACATCGGAAACACTGAGTCATATTAATGTCTAGTCGTTTATGGGGCAAGAACCTTCCCGGCCTGGCAGGCCTGTCTCCAGGTTCTACACCCTCAGCCTTAGGTACATTCCACCGCACAGCACCCTTCTCCCCTGGAACAGTCTTACCAGTGTCTGTGGGAGTTCGCCGGTGCGCCATCCGGGCTTGGTGGGGCATTCTCATCAGCTCCTCAGCCGCCACGTACCTCTCCACCAGCTCGACCAACTGGTCCGCGGACTTAGGGTCTGCATGGCTCACCCACTTGTGCAGAGTCACAGGTAATGATTGCAGGTACCGGTCCATCACGACCCTTTCCACGATCTGTGGTCACGTCAGCGTCTCGGGCTGTAGCCATTTTGAGGACAGATGGACGAGGTCATGCATCTGTGAACGTGGAGGCTTGTCCCTATGGAACTCCCAGCAGTGGACCCATTGGGCACGAACAAAGGTGGTGACTCCCAAGCGAGTTAGGATCTCCTGTTTTAGTTTTTTATAGTCCTTGGCATCAGGCAGGCATAAGTCAAAATAGGCCTTTTGTGGCTTCCCAGACAAAAAAGGTGCCACCAGACTTGCCCACTGCTCCTTGGGCCAACTCCCCCTTTCGGCCGTTCTTTCAAATGCGGTGAGATAGGCCTCCACATCATCGCCTGAAGTCATCTTCTGGAGGAAGTGACTGGCTCGTACGGAGTGAGTGGTGGTGGGAGGACCAGTACCAACATCTCTGGGCCGGGCGATCAGATGCTGTACCACCTCTTTTATGGCCTGGCTGTTTTCCGCTAAGGCCCGGCGGGTTTCCTCGATGGCAACCTGTTGTTGCCCCTGGGCTGTCTCCAAGGCCGACAGTTGCACCCTGGTGGATTCCTGCTGAGCTCTGGTAGATTCCTGCTGAGCTGCTGTAGCTTGGAGCAGGGCTTTAATAATGTCCTCCATTTTGTCCTGGGGTGTAGGTTGGAAGCTGAACCTTGCCTCTCTGAGCATGGGCTGACGCCTCCTCTATGGGACTCCAAGGACACAGCGTTATTTCCACACTCACAAATTGGGTGTCTGTCCCTTTAATTTTTAAACGGAAAGTTTTCCTCTTGCTGCAACTTCAGTGTGTGTGGGTGCCCGCATTCTCCACCATATTGCGACACAGTTAGGTTAGGGGGGTCCCTCTCCTGGGTAGAGGACTCCTTCCTTACACACACACAGCAGCAGGGAAGCAGCACACCAGTCTGGATGCAAGTACAAGCTGGTCGGCGCCAGTCTTTATGGTACAATGACAGAAATATAAAGAAAACATAAATATAAATCCTAGCCCTGTCGGGGCACTAACTTCACAGTTAGTTCCCTCACTACCAGAACCTGGCAGGGCCTAATGCCCTCGCCAGCAACAAAGCACAGCACAGTACTCACAGATAGGTTTTTCAAGTGTCTCTGAGCAAACTCCCTGCCTGCTCTCCCAGGTGAGACAATCAGCCCTAAACAAACTAGGCTTATATTGGGAACTCTCAGGTGGAAAACTAACAAGCCTGTTACCAGGCTGCGAGAACCAAAACCTGGAGTGGCCGTGGGTGGAGCCCTCCCTCTCCTCTCACCCACAACCCCCAGGTCCCAAACCGGCTTTTCAAAAAGCCGAAACTCAAGCCTGCTAAACTGCAGACTTTCTCCTGGGGGTTTAAAACACAAAAGACAGGAATCTGGGACAAATGTACCTGCCACAGACCACTTTACCAGTGATCCTATCACAATATATATATATTAGGGGTGAGCGGGTTCGGATTTCTGAAATCCGAACCCCCCCGAGCTCCCCCGATCTGAGGCAGATCCGAGTCAGGCTCGACTTTTCCCGCCTGACTCGGATCTGAAATCGAGGCAAAACGTCATCATCCCGCCTTCCGAGTCTCGCGGGTTTTGGAACCTATATAAGGTACCCGCGTCTGCGCCATTTTCTCACTCGGCTGTGGACAGTGAAGAGGGAGGGTGAGAGTTAGGGCTGGCTGGGCTGTGTAGTGTAGTGTAGTGTAGTGCAGAGTAGTGTTGTGCTGTGCTGTGCTGCGCTGTGCTGCTGTTGTCCACTACTTCAAAGTCCATAGGGGCTGGCTGTGTTGTGCTGTGCTGCTGTTGTTAATAGGGGCTGTGTCCACTACTTCAAAGTCCATAGGGGCTGGCTGGACTGTGTTGTGCAGTCAGTTCTCCATAGGGGCTGTGTCCACTCCAAAGTCCTGTGCAGTGTCCCAGTCCTAAAGGGGTGCTGTAGTGTTGTCCAGGGGGTGCTCTGTCCATCAGGGGTGCTCCCGCCAAGTGCTAAAAAAATTATATTTTTTGTGTGTTTGTGAATTGTGTGCGCAGTAGCCGCACGTGCATCAACAAAGTAGTGCCAAGCGTGCGCCTGTGTCATAAGTAAAGGGCCGGCTGGCTTGACCGTTAAAGGGTGCTGTAACCCCCAAAGTACACTCCAGTCCAAACCAAAAAAATATATATTTTCTGTGTTTGTAAATTGTGTGCGCAGTAGCCGCACGTGCATCAACAAAGTAGTGCCAAGCGTGCGCCTGTGTCATAAGTAAAGGGCCGGCAGGCTTGACCATTAAAGGGTGCTGTAACCCCCAATGTACACTCCAGTCCAAACCAAAAAAATATATATTTTCTGTGTTTGTGAATTGTGTGTGCAGTAGCCACACGTGCATCAACAAAGTAGTGCCAAGCGTGCACCTGTTTCATAAGTAAAGGGCTGGCTGGCTTGACCGTTAAAGGGTGCTGTAACCCCCAAAGTACACTCCAGTCCAAACCAAAAAAAAAATTATTTTCTGTGTTTGTGAATTGTGTGCGCAGTAGCCGCACGTGCATTAACAAAGTAGTGCCAAGCGTGCGCCTGTGTCAAAAGTAAAGGGCCGGCTGGCTTGACCGTTAAAGGGTGCTGTAACCCCCAAAGTACACTCCAGTCCAAACCAAAAAAAAATTATTTTCTGTGTTTGTGAATTGTGTGCGCAGTAGCCGCACGTGCATCAACAAAGGAGCAGCGCCAAGCGTGCGCCTGTGTCCCATAAGTAAAGAGCCGGCTGGCTCATTTCTTAAAGGCTGGTGTAACCCACAAAGTGCACTACCCTCCAGCAAAAATAAAGAAATATTTTCTGTGTTTGTGGTCGCCTTAGCCGCACGTATATATCAAATCGATATAACATAAATGGAGGACCAAACTTTCTCCGATAAAAATAAAATAGAGAAAGATCAAGAACTACTTCCTCCTAATGCTGAAGCTGCTGCCACTAGTCATGACATAGACGATAACATGCCATCAATGTCGTCTGCCAAGGCCGATGCCCAATGTCATAATAGAGGGCACATACAATCCCAAATGACAAAGTTCAGGAAAATGACCTTGAAAAAAACATTTAAATCAGCTGAAGAGAAACGTAAACTTGACAATATGCCATTTACAACACGGAGTGGCAAGGAACGGCTAAGGTCGATCCCTAGTATGTTCATGACTAGTGGTTCAGCTTCACATGACGATGGAAGCCCTCCTCCCACTAAAAAAATCAAAAGAGTTAAGCTGGCAAAAGCACAGCGAAGAACTGTGCTTTCTAAGAAGATATCACAAATCCCCAAGGAGAGTCCAAGTGTGGTGGTGGTTGCGATGCCTGACCTTCCCAGCACTGGACAGGAAGAGGTGGCTCTTTCCACCATTTGCACGCCCCCTGCAAGTGCTGAAAGGAGCACCCACAGTCCACTTGCTGATATGCAAATTGAAGATGTCACTGTTGAAGTACAACAGGATGAGGATACTGGTGTAGCTGGCGCTGAGGAGGAAGTTGGCGAGGAGGATTCTTATGGTGATGTGGTTTGTTTAAATCAGGTTCCGGGGGAGACAGTTGTTGTCCGTGGGATGAAAAAGCCCATCACGGTCATGCCTGGGCAGACGACCAAACATTCCACCTCTTTGGTCTGGCAATATTTCTATCCAAATCCGGACAACAACTGTCTTGCCATATGTACCTTATGTAAAGGTGGAATAAGTAGGGGTAGGGACGTTAACCACCTAGGAACATCCTCCCTTATACGGCACCTGCAGCGCGTTCATAATAAGTTACTGTCAAGTTCAGAAACTTTGGCTAAGACCGTAAGCAGTCCAGGGACACCTAAATCCCGTTGTCCTGTTGTATCCAAGCGCCTGCAAACCACACCGTCAACTCCCTCCTCGGCAATTTCCTCCTTGGTCAGGATCGGAATTAGTCCTGCAGGCCATGTCACTGGCATGACTGACTCTCCTATCCGGGATTCCTCCGGAGGATCCTGCATTGCTACGCCTCCTGCTGCCGCTGCCGCTGCTGCTGTTGCTGTTGCTGGGAGTCATTCATCATCCCAGAGAGGAAGTAGGAACACCACTACTTTTAATAAACAATTGACCCTCCAACAGTCCTTAGTGAGGAGGATGAAGTACGACAGCAGTCATCCTGAAGCAAAACGTATAACTGAGGCCTTGACTGCTATGTTGGTGTTAGACGTGCATCCGGTATCCGCCATTAGTGCAGTGGGATTTAGACCATTGATGGAGGTAGTGTGTCCCCGGTTCCAAATCCCGTCTAGATTCCACTTCACTAGGCAGGCGATACCGAGACTGTACAGAAACGTCAGAAAAAGTGTCCTCAGTGTCCTGAAAAGTGCCGTTGTACCCAATGTCCACTTAACCACGGACATGTGGACAAGTGGAACAGGGCAGACTAAGGACTATATGACTGTGACAGCCCACTGGGTAGATGTATCACCTTACGCAGCAACAGCAGCAGCGTCACCAGTCGCAGCATCTCAGAAACGCCAGCTCGTTCCAAGGCAGGCTACGCTGTGTATCACCGGTTTCAGTAAGAGGCACATCGCCGACAACCTCTTAGAGAAACTGAGGGAAATCATCGCCCAGTGGCTTACCCCACTTAGACTCTCCTGGGGATTTGTGATATCTGACAACGCCACCAATATTGTGCGGGCATTACATCTGGGCAAATTCCAGCACATCCCATGTTTTGCTCACACAATAAACTTGGTGGTGCAGAATTTTCTGAAAAGCGACAGGGGCGTGCAGGAGACGCTTTGGGTGGCCCGAAAAATTTCTGGCCACTTTCGCCATTCAGCGACTGCATGCCGAAGACTGGAGCACCAGCAAACACTCTTGAACCTGCCCCGCCATCACCTGAAGCAAGAGGTTGTGACGCGGTGGAACTCAACCCTCTATATGCTTCAGAGGATGGAGGAGCAGCAAAAGGCCATTCAAGCCTATACATCCACCTATGACCTAGGCAAAGGAGGGTGTATGCACCTGACTCAAGTGCAGTGGAGAATGATTTCCGTGTTGTGCAAGGTTCTCCAGCCCTTCGAACTTGCCACACGTGAAGTCAGTTCAGACACTGCCACCTTGAGTCAGGTCATTCCCCTCATCAGGCTTTTGCAGAAGCAGCTGGAGAAAGTGAAGGAGGAGCTAAGATGGAGCGATTCCGCTCGGCATGTGGGACTTGTGGATGAAGCCCTTCATTCGCTTTGCCAGGATTCCAGGGTGGTCAATCTGTTGAAATCAGACCACTACATTTTGGCCACCGTGCTCGATCCTAGGTTTAAAGCCTATGTGGTGTCTCTCTTTCCAGCCAACACAAGCCTGCAGAGGTGCAAAGACCTGCTGGTGAACACACTGTCAGCTGAAGCGGAACGTGACACGTCAACAGCTCCTTCTTCATTTCCTCCCGCAACTGGGGCTGCCAGGAAAAAACTTAGGTATCCTAAGCAACCCGTTGGCGGTGATGCAGGGCAGGCAGGACCAAGTTTGGACATCTGGTCTGGACTGAAGGACCTGGCAACTATTTCTGACATGTCTACTGTCACTGCATATGATACTGTCACCATTGACAGAATGGTGGAGGATTACATCGGTGACAGCATCCAAGTAGGCATGTCAGACAGTCCATACCTGTACTGGCAGGAAAAAGAGGCAATTTGGAGGCCCCTGTACAAACTGGCTCTATTTTACCTGAGTTGCCCCCCCCCCAGTGTGTACTCCGAAAGAGTGTTTAGTGCAGCCGGGAACCTTGTCAGCAAAAGGCGTAGGAGGTTGCTTCCACAGAATGTGGAGAAGATGATGTTTATCAAAATGAATTATCAGCTCTTCCAGGGAGACCAGCCTCCAGAACATACAGAGGGACCTGTGGTGGTGGATTCAAGTGGGGACGAGTTAATACTTTGTGAGGATGAGGATGTACACACTGAAGAGGGTGAGGAATCGGTGGATGAGGAGGATGAGGATGACATCTTGCCTCCGTAGAGCCAGTTTGTGCAGGGACAGATTAATTGCCAGCTTGTTTTGTGGGGGCCCAAACGAACCAATCATTTCAGCCACAGTTGTGTGGCAGACCCTGGCGCTGAAATGATTGGTTTGTTAAAGTGTGCATGTCCTGTTTATACAACATAAGGGTGGGTGGGAGGGCCCAAGGACAATTCCATCTTGCACCTCTTTTTTTTCTTTGCATTATGTACAGTTTGGGGCCTAGTTTTTCAAACTGCCACCCTGTCATATATATATGAAACAAATGCAGCGGCATTCACGGGTCTTGTAATGAACGAATAAATACCAACTCAGGGCATGTTCGCTCAACGTTTCAGTCGGCTAGACTTTTATCAAGAACTCAGTGATAACAGAAGAAACACATACCTTTATTTATACAGATAAAGTGTTGGTAGCAGCCCAGTCTTTCCGCCTCAGCCCACCCGGTGTCACCCCACAAGTGACGTCATTAGAATGCGTCGCTCACTGCTCAGCGTGCGTGATGACATCACATGCCTCAGGAGCACGGCGCTGCTTGTGAACATCAAGTGACAGAGTGTTATACCATCAAGCCGGTGGGGGAAGTGTGTGGTGCTCAACCATCGATACATAATCACTCTGTAAAGGGAAAGAGCAACTTACAGTACAGCAATATAATATTACTAATGAAAATGAAATAAAAATTATTGTAGCATGAATAAATACTAAAGCTGGCTGCAAATCTGTATAGTAAATACCAATAAATTAAAGAATGTATGGAGACCAAGAATGAGGTGGGAAAATAAAGATGCTAGATAGCATAAACGGAGAGTCGCAATAAAGAATGAATTACGGGCTAAATGCATAATACCCGTGTAGCAACAATAACAGTTTTGCAAACCAATAGGTGAGATCCTGTGTTATATGCTGCTAAATGTGCAAATGAATGGAAAGGATACCTGCATAGCACTTCTAGTATGTGACCAAATAGATGGAGAAATCTTGGCAGAACGGATTACATGGAATGGTAGACATGCTAAATAGTTGTGGGTCTACCATAATGTTTCCATGAAGTATCAATTGGTACGAAACACTAAGGATAAGTGTGGGTCAAATCCCATGAATGACACAATCCACAGGTGATGGCAGCGATCGTCGGAGAGGTACTACTGCAACAATAGGAAGCTAATACAAATTCACTTACAACACCCGGTATTCAGAGGAGGTCTCCCATCTTCTTACTAGCCGGGCTAAAAAACGTATACTATGAATAACATCAACTTATTACATGATCACATCAAGTTCACGTTTGATTGCAGCCATGAAACTGTACATCTTCTGGATGTCAACATCTCCTGGACTGGTACTTCATTTGACACTACATTATACAGTAAACCAACGGATTGCAACACACTTCTGCACGCACAGAGCCATCATCCTATCTCTTTAATAAAGAGTTTGCTGTATTCTCAATTCTTGCGCGTGAAAAGGATTACAAAGGACATAAACAAAGCTGAATTGGACATCAGTAAGATGATGATTAAATTTCTCCACAGGGGCTACAACTGGAAAGATGTGCAAACTGCAAAAGTTAAAGCATTATCACACAAGGATTCTGGAGTGTGCAAGGATCTAGCCTCTCCCAAGAAAGAAACACAAGCTTTGTTCATCAGTCACTACAACTGCGGGAGTAATTTTGTCAACACTACCACCAAAAAACTTTTGCCAATAATCAATACAGATTTGAATCTTCCTGCGATTAGGAACAGCAAAGTGATGCTAGGGTACAAAAGGGGTATAAACTTGAAGGACTGGCTCATTCACAACAATATCTCTAACTACTCTTCTAACCCTAGTACTAACTTCTTGACCAGAAAAACGGGATGCTATAGGTGCACTGGTTGCACGACCTGCAGATAACTTGAGGTTAGACCTGATGTTGTACACCCACATTCTGGTAAAAGGATCTCTATCAGACATGTTCTCACTTGCACAAGCAAATTTATTATTTACATTATTAGGTGCCCTTGCAGCTTGCATATGTTGGCAAAGCTTCTTGCACATTAAGAGTTAGGATGGCCCAGCACAGGACGGCTATACGTCAGGCTGTTGAAGGTAAAGACATTGACCAGCCGGTTGCTAGACACTATGGTGAACATAAACATCCTTTGGCCACTCTCTCTTACAAAGCAATCGATCATGTGCCCATCTCCAGGAAAGGAAGTGACAAGGGCAAACAACTTTTGCAGCTTGAAACACGGTGGATTCATAGGATGAACACTGTCTCTACGATTGGCCTTAGTGAGACCCTTTCTTTTGCTTGTTTCTTATAAGTTTATTGTATCTTACATTCTTTTTCAGGTGGACCATTGAAACGCCGAAAATTGCTGTGTATCATTAGCATTTATATTATGTTCATTCTTATTGTATGCCTGGTTAGTGATATTTTTCCTGCCTTTTTTCACGTTCTAGGCACTATGAATATAGTCTAAGCACATCATCATGGGGGTCTCTCCTCCTTCTTTGATACAGCTCATTTTTGTCTGTATATTTCATATTATCTGGAGTTGTTTCTAAGTGTCTCCCAATACTACACCCCTCGCTTGTGTGGTTTCCTTTGTTTTTGACATTGTTTCCTGGTTACCGGCATGCCTCAGTTGCAGTTACGCTTTTTCTGCAAATAGTGGACCCAGTGTTATTTACAACCATACAGCAATGGATATGCCCGAATTTCGTTCGATCTCAGAAGCAATGCGTTGTTTAGCCCGGCTACTAAGAGGATGGGAGACCTCCTCCGAACACCGGGTGTTGTAAGTGAATTTGTATTAGCTTCCTATTGTTGCAGTAGTACCTCTCTGATGATCACTGCCGTCACCTGTGGATTGTGTCATTCATGGGATTTGTCCCACACTTATCCTTAGTGTTTCGTACCAATTGATACTTCATTGAAATATTATGGTAGACCCACAACTACTTAGCATGTCTACCATTCCATGTAATCCGTTCCGCCAGCATTTCTCCATCTATTTGGTCACATACTAGAAGTGCTATGCAGGTATCCTTTCCATTCATTTGCACATTTAGCAGCATATAACACAGGATCTCACCTATTGGTTTGCAGAACTGTTATTGTTGCTACACGGGTATTATGCATTTAGCCTGTAATTCAATTTGTATATAGTGTCTTGTTTGTTTCACCATATATGTCCCACTCTTTATTGCGACTCTCCTTTTATGCTATCTAGCATCTGTTATTTTCCCACCTCTTTCTTGGTCTCCATATATTCTTTCATTTATTGGTGTTTACTATACAGATTTGCACCCAGCTTTAGTATTTATTCATGCTACCATCATTTTTATTTCATTTTCATTCGTAATATTATATTGCTGTACTGTAAGTTGCTCTTTCCCTTTACAGAGTGATTATGTATCAATGGTTGAGCACCGCACACTGGCTTGATGGTATAACACTTTGTCACGTGATGTTCACAAGCAGCGCCGGGCTCCTGAGGCATGTGATGTCATCACGCACGCTGAGCAGTGCGCGACGCATGCTGACGACGTCATTTGCGGGGCGACACTGGCCGGGCTGAGGAGGAAAGACTGGGCTGCTACCAACACTTTGTCTGTATAAAGGTATTTGTTTCTTCTGTTATC
This sequence comes from Taudactylus pleione, assembly GCA_031769625.1. Taxonomy (NCBI): domain Eukaryota; kingdom Metazoa; phylum Chordata; class Amphibia; order Anura; family Myobatrachidae; genus Taudactylus; species Taudactylus pleione. The sequence goes on along the minus strand of JAUIMM010000435.1, from coordinate 6,129,678 downwards.
ACTGAGTTCTTGATAAAAGTCTAAGCGACTGAAACGTTGAGTGAACATGCCCTGAGTTGGTATTTATTCTTTCATTAAAAGACCCGTGAGTGCTGCTGCATTTGTTTCCAATATTTAAGTATCCATATATACTTCAGAGGGCACCTGGGCGCTTTTGCCTGTTTGTATGTGGAGTGCCAGCCCTTTTTTATTTGTATATATATATTAGGGGTGAGCGGGTTCGGATTTCTGAAATCCGAACCCCCCCGAGCCCCCCCGATCCGAGTCCGATCCGAGTCAGGCTCGACTTTTCCCGCCTGACTCGGATCTGAAATCGAGGCAAAACGTCATCATCCCGCCTTCCGAGTCTCGCGGGTTTTGGATCCTATATAAGGTACCCGCGTCGGCGCCATTTTCTCACTCGGCTGTGGACAGTGAAGAGGGAGGGTGGGAGTTAGGGCTGTGTAGTGTAGTGTAGTGTAGTGTAGTGTAGTGTAGTGCTGCTGTTGTCCACTACTTCAAAGTCCATAGGGGCTGGCTGTGTTGTGCTGTGCTGCTGTTGTTAATAGGGGCTGTGTCCACTACTTCAAAGTCCATAGGGGCTGGCTGGACTGTGTTGTGCAGTCAGTTCTCCATAGGGGCTGTGTCCACTCCAAAGTCCTGTGCAGTGTCCCAGTCCTAAAGGAGTGCTGTAGTGTTGTCCAGGGGGTGCTCTGTCCATCAGGGGTGCTCCCCCCAAGTGCTAAAAAAATAATATATTTTCTGTGTTTGTGAATTGTGTGCGCAGTAGCCGCACGTGCATCAACAAAGTAGTGCCAAGCGTGCGCCTGTGTCATAAGTAAAGGGCCGGCTGGCTTGACCGTTAAAGGGTGCTGTAACCCCCGAAAGTACACTCCAGTCCAAACCAAAAAAAAATTATTTTCTGTGTTTGTGAATTGTGTGCGCAGTAGCCGCACGTGCATCAACAAAGTAGTGCCAAGCGTGCGCCTGTGTCATAAGTAAAGGGCCGGCTGGCTTGACCGTTAAGGGTGCTGTAACCCCCGAAAGTACACTCCAGTCCAAACCAAAAAAAAAATTATTTTCTGTGTTTGTGAATTGTGTGCGCAGTAGCCGCACGTGCATCAACAAAGTAGTGCCAAGCGTGCGCCTGTGTCATAAGTAAAGGGCCGGCTGGCTTGACCGTTAAAGGGTGCTGTAACCCCCGAAAGTACACTCCAGTCCAAACCAAAAAAAAAATTATTTTCTGTGTTTGTGAATTGTGTGCGCAGTAGCCGCACGTGCATCAACAAAGTAGTGCCAAGCGTGCACCTGTGTCATAAGTAAAGGGCCGGCTGGCTTGACCGTTAAGGGTGCTGTAACCCCCGAAAGTACACTCCAGTCCAAACCAAAAAAAAAATTATTTTCTGTGTTTGTGAATTGTGTGCGCAGTAGCCGCACGTGCATCAACAAAGTAGTGCCAAGCGTGCGCCTGTGTCATAAGTAAAGGGCCGGCTGGCTTGACCGTTAAGGGTGCTGTAACCCCCGAAAGTACACTCCAGTCCAAACCAAAAAAAAATTATTTTCTGTGTTTGTGAATTGTGTGCGCAGTAGCCGCACGTGCATCAACAAAGTAGTGCCAAGCGTGCGCCTGTGTCATAAGTAAAGGGCCGGCTGGCTTGACCGTTAAGGGTGCTGTAACCCCCGAAAGTACACTCCAGTCCAAACCAAAAAAAAAATTATTTTCTGTGTTTGTGAATTGTGTGCGCAGTAGCCGCACGTGCATCAACAAAGTAGTGCCAAGCGTGCACCTGTGTCATAAGTAAAGGGCCGGCTGGCTTGACCGTTAAGGGTGCTGTAACCCCCGAAAGTACACTCCAGTCCAAACCAAAAAAAAAATTATTTTCTGTGTTTGTGAATTGTGTGCGCAGTAGCCGCACGTGCATCAACAAAGTAGTGCCAAGCGTGCGCCTGTGTCATAAGTAAAGGGCCGGCTGGCTTGACCGTTAAAGGGTGCTGTAACCCCCAAAGTACACTCCAGTCCAAACCAAAAAAAAAATTATTTTCTGTGTTTGTGAATTGTGTGCGCAGTAGCCGCACGTGCATCAACAAAGTAGTGCCAAGCGTGCGCCTGTGTCATAAGTAAAGGGCCGGCTGGCTTGACCGTTAAAGGGTTCTGTAACCCCCAAAGTACACTCCAAACCAAAAAAATATATATTTTCTGTGTTTGTGACTTGTGTGCACTGTGGCTGCACGTGCATCAACAAAGGAGCAGCGCCAAGCGTGCGCCTGTGTCCCATAAGTAAAGAGCCGGCTGGCTCATTTCTTAAAGGGTGGTGTAACCCACAAAGTGCACTACTCTCCAGCAAAAATAAAAAAATATTTTCTGTGTTTGTGTGCGCTTTAGCCGCACGTATATATATCAATATAACATAAATGGAGGACCAAACTTTCTCTGATAAAAATAAAATAGGGAAAGATCAAGAACCACTTCCTACTAGTGCTGTTGCTGCTGCTGGAAGTTGTTCATCATCCCAGAGAGGAAGTAGGAACATCACTACTTTTACTAAACAATTGACCCTCCAACAGTCCCTAGCGATGAGGATGAAGTACGACAGCAGTCATCCTGAAGCAAAACGTATAACTGAGGCCTTGACTGCTATGTTGGTGTTAGACGTGCGTCCGGTATCCGACATTAGTGCAGTGGGATTTAGACAATTGATGGAGGTAGTGTGTCCTCGGTTCCAAATCCCGTCTAGATTCCACCTGCATCCTCAAAGCAGCAGCGACAAGCGTGCGTCTGTCTGTTAAAGGGTGGTGACACCCTCAAAGTGTGCTACACAAACAATAAAAATATTCTTATTTTTTCTGTCTTTGTGAATTGTGTGGGCTGTAGCCGCACCTGCATCCTTAAAGCAGCAGCAACAAGCGTGCGTCTGTCTGTTAAAGGGTGGTGACACCCTCAAAGTGTGCTACACAAACAATTAAAATATTGTTCTTTTTTTTTCGGTCTTTGTGAAATGTGTGGGCTGTAGCCGCACCTGCATCCTTAAAGCAGCAGCGACAAGCGTGCGTCTGTCTGTTAAAGGGTGGTGACACCCTCAAAGTGTGCTACACAAAGAATAAAAATATTCTTCTTCTTTTTTCTGTCTTTGTGAATTGTGTGGGCTGTAGCCGCACTTGCATCCTCAAAGCAGCAGCGACAAGCGTGCGTCTGTCTGTTAGAGGGTGGTGTAACCCTCAAAGTGTGCTCCACAAACAATAAAAATATTCTTTTTTTTTTTCTGTCTTTGTGAATTGTGTGGGCTGTAGCCGCACTTGAATCCTCAAAGCAGCAGCGACAAGCGTGCGTCTGTCTGTTAGAGGGTGGTGTAACCCTCAAAGTGTGCTCCACAAACAATAAAAATATTCTTTTTTTTTTCTGTCTTTGTGAATTGTGTGGGCTGTAGCCGCACTTGCATCCTCAAAGCAGCAGCGACAAGCGTGCGTCTGTCTGTTAAAGGGTGGTGACACCCTCAAAGTGTGCTCCACAAACAATAAAAATATTCTTCTTCTTTTTTCTGTCTTTGTGAATTGTGTGGGCTGTAGCCGCACCTGCATCCTTAAAGCAGCAGCGACAAGCGTGCGTCTGTCTGTTAAAGGGTGGTGTAACTCACGAAGTGCTCCAAAAAATAAAAAACTATTTTTTTAATGTGTTTGTGACTTGTGTGCGATGTAGCCGCACTTGCATCCTCAAAGCAGCAGCGACAAGCGTGCGTCTGTCTGTTAAAGGGTGGTGACACCCTCAAAGTGTGCTACACAAACAATAAAAATATTCTTCTTTTTTCTGTCTTTGTGAATTGTGTGGGCTGTAGCCGCACCTGCATCCTTAAAGCAGCAGCGACAAGCGTGCGTCTGTCTGTTAAAGGGTGGTGACACCCTCAAAGTGTGCTACACAAACAATTAAAATATTGTTCTTTTTTCTGTCTTTGTGAATTGTGTGGGCTGTAGCCGCACCTGCATCCTTAAAGCAGCTGCGACAAGCGTGCGTCTGTCTGTTAAAGGGTGGTGACACCCTCAAAGTGTGCTACACAAACAATTAAAATATTGTTCTTTTTTTTCGGTCTTTGTGAAATGTGTGGGCTGTAGCCGCACCTGCATCCTTAAAGCAGCAGCGACAAGCGTGCGTCTGTCTGTTAAAGGGTGGTGACACCCTCAAAGTGTGCTACACAAACAATAAAAATATTCTTCTTCTTTTATCTGTCTATGTGAATTGTGTGGGCTGTAGCCGCACCTGCATCCTTAAAGCAGCAGCGACAAGCGTGCGTCTGTCTGTTAAAGGGTGGTGACACCCTCAAAGTGTTCTACACAAACAATTAAAATATTGTTCTTTTTTTTCGGTATTTGTGAAATGTGTGGGCTGTAGCCGCACCTGCATCCTTAAAGCAGCAGCGACAAGCGTGCGTCTGTCTGTTAAAGGGTGGTGTAACTCTCAAAGTGCTCCAAAAAATAAAAAACTATTTTTTTAATGTGTTTGTGACTTGTGTGCGATGTAGCCGCACTTGCATCCTCAAAGCAGCAGCGACAAGCGTGCGTCTGTCTGTTAAAGGGTGGTGACACCCTCAAAGTGTGCTACACAAACAATAAAAATATTCTTATTTTTTCTGTCTTTGTGAATTGTGTGGGCTGTAGCCGCACCTGCATCCTTAAAGCAGCAGCGACAAGCGTGCGTCTGTCTGTTAAAGGGTGGTGACACCCTCAAAGTGTGCTACACAAACAATTAAAATATTGTTCTTTTTTTTTCGGTCTTTGTGAAATGTGTGGGCTGTAGCCGCACCTGCATCCTTAAAGCAGCAGCGACAAGCGTGCGTCTGTCTGTTAAAGGGTGGTGACACCCTCAAAGTGTGCTACACAAAGAATAAAAATATTCTTCTTCTTTTTTCTGTCTTTGTGAATTGTGTGGGCTGTAGCCGCACTTGCATCCTCAAAGCAGCAGCGACAAGCGTGCGTCTGTCTGTTAGAGGGTGGTGTAACCCTCAAAGTGTGCTCCACAAACAATAAAAATATTCTTTTTTTTTTTCTGTCTTTGTGAATTGTGTGGGCTGTAGCCGCACTTGAATCCTCAAAGCAGCAGCGACAAGCGTGCGTCTGTCTGTTAAAGGATTACATCGGTGACAGCATCCAAGTAGGCATGTCAGACAGTCCGTACCTGTACTGGCAGGAAAAAGAAGCAATTTGGAGGTCCCTGTACAAACTGGCTCTATTTTACCTGAGTTGCCCCCCCTCCAGTGTGTACTCCGAAAGAGTGTTTAGTGCAGCCGGGAACCTTGTTAGCGAAAGGCGTAGGAGGTTGCTTCCACAAAATGTGGAGAAGATGATGTTCATAAAATGAATGATCAACTCTTCCAGGGAGACCAGCCTCCAGAACGTACAGAGGGACCTGTGGTTCCAGCAGGGACAAATTAATACTCTGTGAGGATGAGGATGTACATAACACTGAAGAGGGTGAGGAATCTGTGGATGAGGAGGATGAGGACGACTTCTTGCCTCCGTAGAGCCAGTTTGTGCAGGGACAGATTAATTGCCAGCTTGTTTTGTGGGGGCCCAAACGAACCAATCATTTCAGCCACAGTTGTGTGGCAGACCCTGGCGCTGAAATGATTTATTTGTTAAAGTGTGCATGTCCTGTTTATACAACATAAGGGTGGGTGGGAGGGCCCAAGGACAATTCCATCTTGCACCTCTTTTTTTTCTTTGCATTATGTACAGTTTGGGGCCTAGTTTTTCAATGCCATCCTGTCTGCCACTGCAGTTTCACGCCTAGATGGGTCACGTGTTTGTGCCGCCCACTCGTGTCGCTTAGCATAGTCATCCAGCTACCTCGGTGCAACCTTTTGGACATAAAAACACTATTGTGAGGTGTGAGGTGTTCAGAATAGACTGGAAATGAGTGGAAATTAAGGTTATTGAGGTTAATAATAGCATAGGAGCAGAAAAACCTACAAATTCTGTGATTTTAGCTGTTTTTATGCTTTTTTTCAAAAAAATACAGATCCAAAACACAAAACCCAGAACCCAAAACACGGAAGGGTGGTTTTGGCAAAACCAATCCAGATCCAAAACACGAAGAAAGATCCAGATCCAAAACCAAAACACAAAACACGAAAAGTGGCCGGTGCACACCCCTAATATATATATATATATACTGTATATATATATATATATATATATATATACATACATATTAGAATCTATGTTGCTTTCTCTGTATATTTAGTATATATTCTGATTTTGTGTGGTAATATACTGCAGTTTTCTCTCATATGTGATAGGTTGACATGTTATAATAACAGCCCAAACTTTGAGAATTTTTAAACTGGTTTGCGCACAAATTTATGTCCCACCCTCTTGTGTAGCGCTGCCCACCTCTGACCCATCTCCCCTCGGATAGGGGTGCTGTCTATTTTGTCAGTACCGGGTCCCACAATTTCTGATGGCAGCCCTGTTCATCGGCATCAATATGAATTTCCATTCTGGAACTGCACATCATGTCCACCAGCATTACAAGATTTCCTTTGCTCCACGCACAGGGAAAATTGCAGTGCTGGCACTATGACAAGTGGCTGATATATGTATGCAACCTGGCATTGTGCATCACATCACATCACATGGAACTGAATTCCCACCATAGAGTAAAACAAACTTACCGCATCTGTAGGCAGTGCTGCGCATGCGCTGGTTTTACAGATGTAACAGCGCATGTGCAGCACTGTTTCCAGATGCGATAAGGTAGTGTAGGCAGGGAAAAGTATCTATTTCCCGAAAAGCTGTCATCGCAAAAATGACAGCTTTTCGGAATAGATACTTATGGAGAGGTGGTATGATGAATTCCACCTATAATTAGGTAGAACTCCATGCGAGTTCTAAACCTAATTATCTCTAGAGAATTTTAAGGTTTAATGAATAGGCCCCTCACTCTTCCTTCACTCACTCCACAGTACATTGGTATTCTTCCAACACGGGTAGAGAATAATAAAAAGAATATATAGGGCATTACCCAGGAGATATGAGTGCAGATACAAATACTCACTAACATTTGCACTTGCCATCTGGAGTTTTGTCATTGTGGTCTGATTGTTCCAATGCTGCCAGTTCTATAACGTTGCAATCCTAGCAAGTGAATGCATTGTGGATAATGGAGTGTATTGCTTTCACTCCCCACAACCACTAATACAAGGGCACATTAACCACAATGTAAATGTCAAATGCAATAATATTTAAAGCAACACCAGTGGGCTTTCAAATTCATATTATAATTTATCTTATGTGACTGTGTCTGGTCTCTGGACAAAACACAACTAAAAGTTTTAAGTATGTTCACTAGCTATAAGGTAAGAGCATTAACGAATACTCCACATTTAGGGGCATACTTATAAAACTAATTGCTTTGGGAGAATACCTGCAACAATGAAACATACCTAGAATATGTGAGGGTATTCTAACTGTAAAAACAGCTCCTATAGATTTCTATGGGGAATTCAAAATTATCTGATCTCGGAGCTGGTAGCTAACACCATCTTCAGATGGCATTAGCCCATAGTAGTCTATGGACTAGTGTACGGAGAGGGATTCTCAAGATCACATTTCTATAACTTGCATGGGTAGGATACAAAAACATGTGAGCTGATGATTCTGTTAGTTTTGTGTATTTTGGATGTTGCTCTTTTGCATTCTGTATTTCGTAGGCTGCTTTTTGTATCTCCCTATTTTGTATCACATCTCCAGGTATTGCAGATCCTGCCAACTGTAGCTAGCATATGCAGTGCACCCAAAATGGTTGCCTCGCCTTGTATACTTGTTTGTAGGATGAACAATCTATGGTAGTGATGATTCCGTGGATATCAGTGTCTATAAGTATCTCTCTTCCTGTATTTTGTAGTCCACCATTGGGTTTCACATCTACAATATTGTTTATCCTGCCAATTGTAAAATATGTAGTGCACCTAAAATGGATGCCTCACCTGATACTTTTGTAGGTAAAATAAACAATACATGGGATTAATGATTCTGTGAGTATGCTGCTGTTTATATATTTTACTTTGTAGCACCCCAAAGTGTAATCATATTTATCCATCTTATTCCACCCATTGTAACCTTTGTAGTGCACTCAAGATGACTGCCTCTGTTGTAAAATGGTTTATTTCCTGCTGTGAAGAGCTTTGAATCCTTTATAGAAAAATGCTATATAAATATATTATTATTATTATTATTATTATTATTATTATTATTATTGCCACTGCATTTTCTCATAGGGCTGTCATGCAAATTTCATTACATAAAAGCCTCTACTTCATTTAGAGTGGTGTATTATATATGCCTCAATATTGGTTTATGAGGGACAATAGAACCACTAGTATAAATTAGAGATGTGCGCCAACCCCATGTTTTGGTTTTGGATCCGGATTCATCTTTGTGTTTTGGTTTTGGTTTTGCAAAACTACCCTCACGTGTTTTGGTTTTGTATTTTTTTTTAATTGTTAAAATTATATAATTTTGACCCGTTTACATGTAGTCCAAAATCGGAATTTGGTTTTTAAATCAGAGTTCTGAACCGCGGGAAGATCTGGACTAGAACTTGGTTCTACTCGGTACCCCAAATTGACTCCGAACTTGGACACGGTTCGACTGGAACCACATCTCTAGTGTAAACCCTCTCTCCCTTAGCTGGCTGATAAACAAAAGTGGAGCTGTCTTTGGATTAAAAAAAAAATACTTTTTAAATATATTTTGTCTTATTTTAAGGTTCAATTAACAATTTTAGGTATTAGCACATTTCTTTATGCCCTAGTAACAAAAGACAAAGCAGAATTAATGGCCATAAAATATTTTTTTTATAGTACCTGCTTCTACCATATGTTTAAATATGTAAGTTATATCTTTTTTTATAAATAATTAGTCATATCTTTATACTCTAAGTCTAAATGAATTAACAAGCCTTTGATATGGAATGTGGAAAATTGTGATGCCAAGTTAACCCTTTATTAAAGCTCCCTGTGGAACGCTAAATTTGACAGAAGGATAAAGCCGTGAAAAACAATTTTAATTTGGCAGGTCTAATGTTGAATTCCTGTGTTTGTACAGTACATAACATTTATCAAGCTATGAGAGAGCTTCACATAATGACTGTCCCAAAACACCCATCAAACACACCATTTCTCTGCACAAATGCAGCCGCTGGCTTCTTCTACAGATAGAATCTATTAGAATTAAAAAGGAATCACAAGGCTTCAAACGTTAACAGGATTCTTCTTGGGTTGGAAAGGGCAGAACAAATTAAAGAAACAACTAACAAAACATTTTTTTTTTACTTTTGTTCGTCTGTGATTCTGTTAAGCAATTTTTTGAAAGAATAATTTGGCATGGCCCTTTATAAAGTGCACGTTGCTGGCTAATAAATTAGATTAGAGAAGCAGCATTATTTAATTTCACCTAAAAAAGCTCTAAGGACGACATGAATTACTGTGAATTATGTCAGTAACACATAAAGCTCCCTCAAACAAGTCACAATGGAAACTTTCCCACATATTGTCAACCTCTAGTAATGCTACAGGCTGACAACCAATTAAGATGACTTAAAAAGCTAATGTCTATGGACACAATAGTTTCCGACCCTTTGGGCACCTCTGCTCTTTGTCATTATAAATTAAAACCATTAAACTGTCTTCAGTGAAAAATGGCATTTGTCAGAGATCATATAAAAAGCATGCCCAGAATTCTAAGTGCTGAAAACGTGCAAAATATTTAGTTTGCTACAGGAAAAAATGAAGATTCTATATGCATATAAGCAATACCTATAAATATTGTAAAAAATGTTCTCATGGTGACAGAAGCATGTGCAGTGTCATCTATTCCATGTAGTAGGTATGGCCACATCACATCATTTCTGAGTGAGCTACTGTATGCGGGGTCAGACTGGCCCACAGGGAAACAGGGGAAATCCCTGGTGGACCCCTCTGCTTAAGGGCCCTCCCTTTCTTCTAGGGGTCTGGTTCCAGACTGTGCATATGTTAAATTATACTGACTAGGATTATGGTATATTCACTACAATGCATTGTAGTTATCAATCTGGTACATTATCATGCATGCTTTATAATTATCTTCTATTATATTTATAAATGGACCCAGATCATGTACTCTGTAATGGTTGGCCAAGCCTCTGTGGTGTCTGGCAACACCCCCTCTGGAGGCTGGTTACACCCCTTAAGCATGGGCCTCTACTAACTACTTAATTTTCCTGGAGGGCCCTCCATGCCCCAGTCCCACACTGACTGTATGCTACTCTCTTGCAGCAAATTGGGCTTCTCTTGCCAATGTACTAACACAACCCCCCTCTTCCCATCTCATCTTTGTAGTAATACATTCCCCTCATACTTCTGTAAATACACCTCCATTATCTCTGTAGCAACATAGGGCCTGATTCAGAGCCGCTCGTAAGCGGCCGTTCGTTCGCTCCGAGCGATGTTTGCACAACTGCGCATGCGTATGGGTTGTAATACGCATGCGCGAACCAGTCATTGTGTGCTCGCAAAATAGCGAATGCCTGCTAATTTGAGTGACAGAATGAGGTGTTTGTGGGTGGTAACAGGGGAAGGTGCTTGAAAACAGGGAGTGGAGATCTGAACGCAGGCGTGTCAAACGGTCAAAATGGGCATTTTAAGGGTGTGCATAATTAACAAAGCAGCGTCATTGGCCACGTCACTTGGTTGTCTTTTAGCCTGAACTGCTCACACTTATATACTGCTGCCTACGGAGTTCTCTGGGCCATTCTGTTCTTGTGGCCTCGTCGCTAATTTAGCCATCAGTCACCATCGCTCTGCCAAAACACCTGGGCTCTCAAAGCCGCATCCCAGCTGTGTAAGCGCACCTCGGCCCACAAGGCTGCATCACAGCCTGTTAATACCTCGGCTCTCAAAGCCGCATCTCGGTACTCAAGGCCACACCTCGGCCCTCAAGGCCACATCTTAGTCTGTATATCTACTGGCTCACTAGCCGCACCTCGGCCTTCAAGGCAGCACCTAGACTCTTAAGGCCGCATTTCAACCTAAACATTCACTGGCTTTCCACATCCCAGTCTGCATAACTACTGGCTCATTAGCCGCAACTCGGTTCTCATGGCCGCATCTCAGCCTGTCTACGCCTCAGCTGTTTTTCGATTTTTATCAATTTTTAATCGATTTTTATCCGCATCTAAAACCAAACCACTTGAGGGTGGTTTTGCAAAGCCGAAAGCAAAACACGAAGATTAATCCAGATCCAAAACTAAGGATGTGCACCGACCCCCGTGTTTTGGTTTGGGATCTGTATATCCTTTATGTTTTGGATCTGGATTTGGTTTTGCCAAAACCACCCTTGTTTGTTTTGATTTTGGTTTTGTATCTGTATTTTTCTTTAAAATGTTATAAAAACTGCTAAAATCACTAATTTGGGCTTTTTTTTGTTCCTACAGTATTATTAGCCTCAACATTAATTTCCACTTGTTTCCAGGTAATTTTTACCACCTCACACAATATTGTTCACCAACATAGGCCAAACCAACTCACAAGTACGTTCAATAGAAAACAATACAACACAGAAATGTACAAAAAATCGTACGTGGTATATCCTGTCTCAAAACAATTAGTCGTAGTTAACAAGCAGCAAACAAAAAAAACCTAAACCATGTAGCAACAGTAGACATGAATGTCCCCTACTCAAGTGCACATGCCCCCAGCACATGCCTATTCTCAGTGCCCAGTCTGTATTTTCCTCCTGGGGGTGCTGGATGACTGGCCCATGTAAAGCCCCGATCAATCAGCCTTTTTGTTGAGCAGTTCCCCAAAATCTCCCCAAATATTAAAAACAGTGCTCCATACCTGCGAGTCAGAAACAGTGCAGGTCGGATAGGATGCAGTGCAGGATACAGTGCGGGTCGGATACAGTGCAGGTCAGATACAGTGAATGTCAGATACAGTGTGGGTCGGATACAGTGTGGGTCGGATACAGTGTGATACAGTGCGGGTCAGATACAGTGTGAGTCTGATATAGTGCGGGATACAGTGCAGGTCAGATACAGTGAATGTCAGATACAGTGTGGGTCGGATACAGTGTGGGTCGGATACAGTGTGATACAGTGCGGGTCAGATACAGTGTGAGTCTGATATAGTGCGGGATACAGTGCGGGTTGGATACAGTGCAGTTTATAGTGCAGGTCAGATACAGTGTGGGTTAAATACAGTGCGGGTCAGATACAGTGCAGCATACATAGTGTGTTGGATGCTGTGCAGGTCAGATATAGTGTTGGATACAGTGTGGGTTGGATACAGTGTGAGTCGGTTACAGTGCAGGTCGGATGCAGTATGGGATACAGGGCCTGATTCAGAGCCGCTCGTAAGCGGCCGCTCGTTCGCTCCGAGCGATGTTCGCACATCTGCGCATGCGTATGGGTCGTAATGCGCATGCGCCAACCAGTCATTACGGTCGGAAATCGAGCGCTCGCAAAATAGCGAGTGCCTGCTAATTTGAGTGACAGGATGAGGCGTTTGTGGGTGGTAACAGGGGAAGGTGCTTGAAAACGGGGAGTGGTGATCCGAACGCAGGCGTGCCAAACGGTCAAAACGGGCGTTTTAAGGGTGTGCATAATTAACAAAGCAGCGTCATCGACCACGTCACTTGGTTGTTTCTTAGCCTGAACTGTTCGCATGATTGCGGTAGGAAAATACTACCACAAGCACTGCGAGCAGTTCAGACGCCTTTCGATGTACTCGATTAATCAAATAAATAGCGGAGATGACGTAGGATGCGAGTGGCCAGGTGGCGTCTTTACAAAATAGCGAGCGCATGTTTCGTTCGCTTGCTCAGACAGCGCTCAATTTAAATAGCCGGCCCCTTTTTCCGAACGAGCGAGCGCAAATAGTGTCCGGCTCTGAATCAGGCCCAGAGTGCGGGTCTGATATAGTGCAGGATACAGTGTGGGTTAAATACAGTGCAGGGTACAGTGTGAGTCGGCTACAGTGTTGGTCGGATACAGTGCAGTTTATATTTTAGGTTTGATACAGTGCGGGTCTGATATAGTGCAGGTCAGATACAGTGTGGGTTGAATACAGTGTGTGTCGAATACAGTGTGTTAAACAGTGTGGGTTGGATACACCAATAGTGCACTTACTGTGATAGCAGTGTTGGTAGGTGCAGGTTGCTGGCGGTGTCCTCTGGGGGTGCCGGAGGTGTTGGCAGTGTGGTGGTTTTGGCACAGTGGGGATGCTGGTAGTGTCCTCAGAGCAGGGTGCCGTCGGTGTTGGCATAGTGGGGGTGCCAACTGTGTCCTCAGTACAGGGGTGCTGACAGTGTCAGCAGTGCGGGGGTGCCCTCGGTGTGGGAGTGGCAGGAGTGTCGGCAGTGCAGGGGTTACTGATGGCGTCCTCAGTACATGGGGTAGCAGTGTGCGGTGCTGGCAGTGTCCTTAGTGCAGGGTGCTGGCAGTGTCCTCAGTGCAGGGTGCCGGTGATGTCGGCAAAGCGGGGGTGCCAGCGGTGTCCAGTGCATGTGTGCTGACAGTGTCAGCAGTGCAGGGATGCCAGTGGTATCCTCAGTGTGGGAGTGCCAGCAGTGTCGGCAGTGTGGGGTTGCTGACAGTGTCCTCAGTACATGGGGCAGCAATGCAGGGTTGCTGGCAGTGTCCTCAGTGAAGGGTGCCGGGGGTGTCGGCAGATCGGGGTGCCAGCGGTGTCCTCAGTGTGGGGTCCTGGAGGTGTTGGCAATGCATGGGTGCTGGTGGTGTTCTCAATGCAGGGTGCCAGCAATGTCGGCAGTGGGGGATGTCGGCAGCAGGGGGTGCCGCCAGTGGGGGTCGGCATCGGGGGTGCTTGTGGGGTCGGCAGTGGGGGGTACCGGCGGTGTCAGGCAAGAGGGATGGGTGCCATCTTCCTATCTTCCTGTGCCCATTGAATTTAGTGGGCTTAATGCTGATTGGCTGAGAGCTGTGACAGATGGCTCTCTCAGCCAATAAGCGTTAAGCCCATTGAATTTAATGTCCACTCGAGGCAAAACCTCGAGATCCGACAATGGGAACGCAAGGTTTTGCCTCGATTAGGGATCTGGGGCAGGCAGGGAGATTCGAGCTGTGTCTCGGATCCCCGAAATTCGGATGGGTCCGGTTCTTGGAGAACCGAAACCGCTCATCTCTCTCCGAAACCAAAACACATGTCCAATTGGTGAACCCAAGGACAGGCTGTGGTCTTCTTCCATCCTATCAGAAAGCACAGACATCAACCCTACAAGTAAGGCCAAACAGTAAATGTCTTTTTGTTAGCATTCAGGGTAAGGCCATGGAGCCAATCTTTCACTTAGACAGGACTATTCCCCAACACTCACTACATCCATCAGTAGCAATATACAGTAGGCAGAAGAGTTGAGCCTCAGCAGATAAAACCTAGGGAAAAACTGTATACAATAGTTGCTTTATGAGTCTCCTGCGAGGTAAGGGGAAAGTATGGAAACATAGGTCTAGGCTAACTAAGTTGTGGTGCTTCTCCTACATTTACATGTGAAGTTTTGATTACAAAGAGTTTGTTTGGAACTTTGAGCACCAAATAGAACGAGGACCTGAAATCGGACTAACTATGCAGTTTAGCTGCAATAATTGCCTAGTATTTCTTGTGGCCTTGAATGTGATTCTTGCTTTACCCAATGTGTGTGATTTACCCCAACCAACAACTATATTGTGCCTGACTTTTATCACACAGTAATGTAACTGATGGAAAGCCAGCGTAGGACTCATCAATAAACATCAGAGCAATGAATAACCATTGTGTTATATTCCTGCCATGCGGCAGATCTCCCCACTGCCTAGGACAAAGAGCTCTCATTTGTCAGCTCTATTTTTAGCTTGTGCACATTGTAAAAGGATTTAGCAGTTTTTCTTTACTGAGAATAGATGGTTCATGCTTCAGTCAAACAATAGTGAGTGACAAGAAGGGTAGTCATGTGCTGTGAGGAAAGACTGCATGGTGAAGGCTTCAACAGAAAGCACAATCAGCTATTACACTGTGCAATAAACTCACATGGTCCTCCCAAAGAAAATTCCCCCTGCAACAAAATTAGACTTTTGGCAAAAATGTGTTAGAATGGTAGACATAGTATAAAGAATACATGGCACAGGGTTACGAGTGCATTGATGTTATTAGATATTTAACTGAATGGCTTTAGGAATCTATAGTCTGCATGTATCTATTATTTAATCATAAACATGATATCCAGATGTGTTAGTGACCTACAACTCTGCAAAAAAAATTCCACTAATACCCCTTTTACATCGCAATGCCGGGTCACACACAGGATTTTGTTCACGCATCCATCTGTGAGTCGGCTGAGACCCCTTTCAGAATGGCAGCCCAACCCAGGTTATTGCCAGGTCGATGACATCACCGCCATTATGTGCCGAGCCAGCGCTTGGAGATGAGATCATGCAGTGAACGGGACCTGGATCACACCGTCACACTGCATCACGAGCCGGGTTGAACCCATGTTCAACCTTGCTCTTTACCGACTTATTTCAACCTGGCCCTTTCACACTGCACAGTGACCTGCACGTTCACCTGCAATAACCTGGGTTATTGCAGCAAGTGTAAAAGGGGTATAACAATGGGCCTGATTCAGAGTTGGAAGCTTTCATCATCGCTGTTGCAGCAGAGATGCTAACATATGCTAAAGCCACAATATGCATCTCAGAGTTTAATAAATGCCTCCTGATCCGAGGATGCAGCATCGGATCACTCTGCATGAACATCGATCATCTGAGTAACTTTCAGGTTACTCAGGATGGTCAGTGTTTTCATGCAGCTGAAGCCAATGAAGCTGTGTAGAAGGGCAATCTCACTGACTTCAGCTCGCCAAGAAATCGGGGCTGACACAGTTATCTAGGGCCCTGCCTGCTGCCACCCCCTCTCTGCCCCAAAAGGCCGCAACCTGTCATTCCGCATAAGGAGATCTGCACATATGCAGTACAAATTCTGCGTTTGAGCAGATCTACAAACACTGGAGCTGTATGCAAACCAACAGCCCAATTGCTCAAGAAAGGCTTCTATTTTATGGCAAGGATAGAGCCAGATAAGGGGCTGTCAATGTATTCCCAGCAAATGTAAAAGATGGTTTTTCAAGACAGCAAACAGGATGACAAACTCTTTTAGTCAGGGTCCAAAGTTTTATTTAAAAACATCAAGGTGCATTGTGGGAGATGGAAAGTTTCTGAAGACTAAACAGATAGATGGGGCCATGTAATAGGTTGCGAGTTTAGAAAATGTGAGAGTTTAGCAGTAAATTACATTGGTCAAGTTGTATTTTCTGTATGGGAAAACATCTGGATGAGAGTTCAAATCGAGTTTTTTGAGTCTGAAAAACATGTGAGTTTACATGTTCTAGGACTCTATTACATTGGGCAAGTTTAAAAAGTGTGAGAGATTACTGCTAAACATTTTCTAAACTCTCACCCTATTACATTTGGCTCATGGTTTCTATACACAGAAGTCCCTCAGTCTGTCATTTGGGGATATACCATATGTGTGTCATAACCTAATAAACAAAGCATAGCCCCTGATCTGCCCAACCACACTCATGATCCACCTTTGCTATGGTCACAGAGCAATTCACCCACTATAAAAACATGACTGTTCTATACAAAGATGGACTCTTGGGAGATACGTGTGCATTACACCCAAGCAGGCTACTTTTGTAGGCTACAGACTTTAACACCTTAGAATTCATATTAGATGTCATTCAATTAGCTGGGTACACTTATACATTTTATTTTCATGAAGTTCAATTACCAATCTGATACACTACTCCAGGTTTGGTCAGAACGTTAGATTTGTTGACCTTAATAGATGTATTAAGGTCCTCCTATATCCTGCCCCCAGCCATATGAAACTCTCGTTATTTTGTTGGTGCCTGAGTCAGGCTCACAGTGTAAGCTGAGCTTACAGCTTGATTTTTTCCCTTTGAGTATGCAGCGATAGGCACCTGCAAGGATGCTCACGCTGCTGCTCCATCTCTCTAGCATCGGCGGTCGCAGCACTGGTGACTGGGCTAGTGTCCTCAGCCAAAGTTCCAGTCTCGGTGGGAGTTCCAAGCCGCAGCCAGTGCAGCAGAGGGTAAGGTAAGTGCGGCTCCCTGTTTATAGGGAGCTGCGTGATCGTGGCTTATCACTGCCGGTATGGAGGACACCGGCATTGCAGGCAGAGGGTTGTTTCCGCTTCCCCTCTAGACCACCAAGGCAGTAGGCAGTGGGGCACTAAGACGGCCATTGCCCTGGGGTCCATGTCTGAAGGGGAGGTAGGCTCTTCCTGCTAGATCCTCCCCTGCCCCTTCATTCCTTTCCTCTTAAGAGGAAGTTTGGTCTAGGGTTACTCCTCTTCCTCTCTCCCCTCCTCACAGATGCTGGGCAGCCATTTTTTTCAGTGCCTGCAGTTCAGCTGATCTTTGGAGAGTACAGGCTCCTGGTCTCCCTGTATTCCTCACCCTCAGTGGTCAGTGGCCTCCCCTGTTGGTGGCTGGTTTGTTGAGTGTTTATTACTTAATATTGCATTGAATGTTCTGTATATTTGACTGTTAATGTATTTTGCATAGTCAGTCTCTGCATATCCCCACTTATTTGTATATATGTGGCGCATTTACATTCTCTGCTCTAACCTATTCTGCACATCTCACTGTTTGCTTTGGTGTGTGGGCTCTCCTTGGATTTATATACTATGTCTTCCAGGGGTAAAGCTTCCAAGGAGGGGGGTGCTTCTAAGCTGAGTAATTGGTTTCTTCACAGGTTTCGGGCCATGATGGTCTCTGTGTTCGCTGTTTTACTACTTCACAGCAGGAGGCCCTCTCAGCTGCGACAGCTAGCTAGGAACCTGCTTGGATTTCCTCCCTATCCCAGGTAATGATACAAGTAGTGGATAGACTCTCAGCTCCTGTGGTTGCGCCCTCTGTGGCTGGCCCTTCAGGTGTGGCCCAGGGTACTAATGCGATGCCATCCCAGTTGCTGCATGCCGCTATGGAACCTCCTTGGGTGCAGTCCTTTATTCAGTCAGTTCAAGGATATAAAGATATAAAGTACAGGTGTCTGAGTCCTTTAAACCAGGTGGGAACAACCTTTTTTCTGCCGAGGGCCATTTTGATATATATAACAGTATTTGTGGGCCCAGTGCATGCCATGCCCCGTCGTGTGATGTCACACGGGGGTGGGACCACAATTGCCGGTGATTACCTTAATGCCTGGAGCATCCTGAGGATGATCCGGGGAGCTGTAAAGGCAGTGGTGTGATCACCTGAAGTATCCTAAGGATGCTCCAGGTGGCACCGCTGCATAGATTCTGGCTGGAGGGTGCCATTCTAGGCACCCTGATAGCCAGATGAGGCTAGCAGAAAAAAGCACTGAGGGCCAGACCAAATGATTCTGGGGGCCTTATACAGCCCCTGGTCTGAGGTTCCCCATCCATGCTTTAAACAGATGCTGGACATGGAGCCCGCTACTAAGCATAGGCCTGCTAAGAGGGACAGCCTTGCACCATTGTCGGATAGTGAATATGATTCTTATGTTTCTTCCAATCAGGAGGAAGATCTATTGGTGGTTTTTGATGGGGAATCTTTTTCTATTCCAGAGGATTCCCAGCCTCAGGTAGACGTAGTTTCCTTGATTAAGGCAGTTAAATCTGTTTTACTAATCAAGGATGCAGTACTGGCCCCTGTATCCAATGCTCCAGTGTTTAAATTGCAAAAGAAGGCAGTGTCAGCATTTCCTTCATCAGCGCAGCTTGAGGATCTATCTTTTGGTGGAAGCTTGGTCTCACCCTAATAAGCATTCCCCAGTTTCCAAGTGTATTACTACCTTTTATCCTCTGCCGGCTGCCGATCGGGCTATATGGGAGTCTCCTCCCCTGGTTGATGCGCATGTTGCCCACTTGGTTAATAATACCACTCTTCCTCTTCCTAATATGGCTTCACTTAAGAGAGTTAGAGAATTATCTCAAGTCTATTTACTCCAATATGTGCACTGTAACTCGCCCAGCCCTTGCTTCGGCCTGGGTTGCTAAGGCCATTGGTTGCTGGGTTGATGCCTTGGAGGATGGCCTTACTTCAGGTGCTCACAGGAATAATCTTTTGTCTCTTGTGGAGCATGTCCAGGAGGCACCTTCTTATGTTGGGGAGGCTGCCATAGACACTGGTATACTAGCTTCCAAGGTGTCAGACTCCTCAGTGTCTGCCAGGAGGGCTCTCTGACTACATTCCTGGTGGGCAGATTATGTGTCTAGGAAGGCCCTTGAGTCTCTCTCCTTATCTGGGGATACTCTCTTTGGTCCAGAATTTCACAAATTAGTGGCTACATTGGTGGCGTCTAAGGCAGCCTTTCTGCCTTCTGGGGAAGATCCTAGGTTGCGATCTTCTAATTTTTGGTTCTTTCATCCACAAGGTAAGGTCAAGGAGTTGATGGTTACTAGGTCCCAGGCTTCCTCTGCCAGGGGTTCTAAACCAGCAGATAAGCAGCCCTGGGCCTCCAGATGCCCTGCTACTAAGCCAGCCGACAAGCCTTCCACATGATGGGCCAGGCCTCCACCTGGGGGACCCCAGGGTGGGAGGCCAACTTCTTATTTTTTCCAAAATTTGGAAGGTGACCATGGAGGATGCCTGGGTAAGATAGGTATGAATTGACTTTTTGGGAGCATCCTCCAGCCTGGTTTTTCTCCACGGATCTTCCTTGGGATTGGGAGAAATCAGCAGCTTTGAGGGAGTCCATTCGCTCTCTTCTGGCCTCCAGGGTCATTGTTCTAGTTTGTGCATCTCAGCAGGGTTTAGGCTACTATGCCAATCTGTTTTTGGTCCAGAAGCCCAATGGGTATTTACGTTCGATTCCCAACCTGAAGTCTCTCAACAGGTACTTGAGGATTCCCAAGTTCCGAAAGGAATCACTTTGCTCCATTATTCTAGCCATGGAGCCTGGGGACTTCATGACTTCCCTGGACATCCAGGATGCCTATTTGCATGTTCCCACCCATCTCAGTCATCAGCGATTCCTCAGGTTTCCGTTCCAGGAGGATCATTTCCAGTTTTGGTCTTTGCCATTTGGACTTTATACAGCTCCTTGTGTTTTTACAAAGGTCATGGCAGTCATGGCAGCTCATCTTCGGAGCAGGGGAACACAAATTTTCCCTATCTGGACAACTTGCTTCACCTGGCCCAGTCCCTGGAGATTCTCAGATCTGGGTCACAGTGAAACTTCTCCAGGCTCACGGATGGGTCACAATTGGAAGAAATCTTCTCTGACTCCCTCTCAAAAAATTGTGAATTTGGCAGCCTTTCTAGACTCAAGGGTTCAGCAGGTGTTCCTCAAGGGCAGACAAGGTTTGGGACTTCTAGTCCAGGATTTGTTTGTTTCTGCAGCACTACCAGGTGTCAATTAATTCTTGCATGCAGATGCTGGGCTCTCTAGACTTCACCTTCAACATGGTGAAGTATGCTCAATTTTATTCCAGGCCTCTCCAATTGTAGACTCTAGCCCGTTGGGACAAATTCCATCTTCAGCTCAAGTCCAAGATGATTATTCTTTCTTAGGACGTTTGTCATTCCCTGTCATGATGGCTCCAGGAGTCCCATCTGCTCAGGGGATGTCCCTTTTGGGTTCAGGACTGGGTCCTCCTCACCGCCGATGCAAGTCTTCAGGGGTGGGGGCAGTTTCCTGTCAGCAGACCTTTCAGGGTCTGTGGTCAGATTTGGAGAGTCTATTGCTGATCAACATTCTGGAACTTCGAGAAGTTTACAGAGCTCTTTCTCAGGCTTGCCTCTCCTTTGAGGTCACCCAGGGCAGGCACAGTCTGACAACGTGATGGCTGTCACCTACATAAATCATCAGGGAGGCACTCGCCATCGCAACACCATGAGGGAAGTCTCTCGTATTTTTCGGTGGGTGGAGAGACATCTTCTGTCCTTGTCGGCAGTTTACATTTCGGGAGTGCAAAATTCTCAAGCAGACTTCCTAAGCCATCAGGATGTTCATTCGGGCAAATGAGCCCTACATCCAGATGTCTTTTAACTCCTGGTTCTTTGTTGGGGTTTGCCAGACATCAACATGATGGCATCCCGGCACAATCACCAAGTTCTGAGGTGCTGTTCTCACACCAAAGATCCGGAGGCCTTTCTGGTGTATGCTTTAGTGGTCCAGTGGACCTTCCCGCTCCTGTACATCTTCCCTCCAATCTCTCTGATTCCTCGAGTCCTCTGCAAATTGAAGTTGGTGTGTGGCATGATGATCCTAGTGGCTCCCAATTGGCCATGAAGGGTGTGGTACACAGACCTTCAGAGCCTCTCTGTCGATGCTCCTCTGCATCTTCCACTGCGGCCAGTTCTTCTGTCTTAG
Organism: Taudactylus pleione; assembly: GCA_031769625.1. Classification (NCBI taxonomy): domain Eukaryota; kingdom Metazoa; phylum Chordata; class Amphibia; order Anura; family Myobatrachidae; genus Taudactylus; species Taudactylus pleione. The sequence goes on along the minus strand of JAUIMM010000435.1, from coordinate 6,108,314 downwards.
GGCCCGTGCTTTCATCCGGGTCTGGCCCGTCTTGCTTTTACGGGGTGGCTCTTGAGACATCCGTATTAAGAGCTAAAGGATTCTCCAGGTCAGTCATTAACACTTAAAGCCCATAAGCCTTCTTTGGCTAGAGTTTACCATCAAGTTTGGAGGACTTACTTTGACTGGTGTTCAACTAGAAATCTTAACCCCATCATTTCGGCTCTCTCGAATCCTTTCTTTTATGCAGGCAGTGATGAAGTTGGGCCTTCACCTTGCTTCACTGAAAGTGCAGGTTTGTGCTGTTACCTGATGTTCTGACTTTTCTTCAGGAGTTCCTCCATGTACAACCCCCATTTGTACCAATGGTGGCTCCTTGGAATTTGTCTATGGGTCTTAGGGCCCTGCAGGCTTTTCCTTTTGAGTCCTTGGATACTGTGGACTTTTCTTGGCTTACCTGGAAGACAGTCTTCCTCCTGGCCATAGCTTCTGCCCGACCGGTGTTGGACTTGAGCGCTTTATGCTGTTGCTCTCCATTTCTAATCTTTCATGAGGACAGAGCTGTCCTTCCAGCGCAACTAGGTTACCTTCCCAAGGTTGTTTCCAAATTTCACATCAATCAATAGATTGTGGTTCCTGCTTTCCAGGTTCCGGATTCTTCTCCGGAGGGGGCCTCTCTGGATGTCGTGCGATTTATAAAGATAGGACAAAGGACCTCCATAGGACAGATGCTCTCTTTGTCCTGTATGACTTTCACAAACGGGGTTGGCCAGTGACTAAGCAGACGCTGGCCACATGGATCCGTTTGACTATTCGTCACACTTATGCTGTGGCGGAACTTCCTGCACTTTCGTGGGCAGTATGATATGGCGCCTCTGTGGAGCAGTTGTGTAGGGCGGCCACGTAGTCTTCTGCAAATATGTGCATAAAGCATGTGTCCCCTATGGAGGAAGAAGAAAAGGTGATTTATGTGCTTACCTGTTAAACCCTTTTCTTAATTGCCATAGGGGGACACAGGGTTCCCACCCTGATGCACCTAGCTTGTGGAGCTTGCTCTGCTTTCGATTCTCCTAGTCACATGTCTTGTGTGCTTGGACCTGAGTGCGTGCTGGTCTTCCTACTTCTCTTTCTTTGTCTTAGGCTTGTTAACCTAACTAAAGTGGCCTAAAACCTGTGTTCCCTATGGAATCGAAGAAAAGGATATAACAGGTAAGCACATAAATCTCCTTTTTATTAGTAATCTTTAGTTAAACACATTTAAAGGACAGATTTTATTCCTTTTAAAAGTTCATTGACACTAATATCACTTATCTAAAGTGAGAGCCTCAAGTTGTTCTCTCTATGGGCTCTATTTACTACAATCCGCATTTGTAATGCAGATTGTAGTGTGATATTACCAACTGAATTCGCATTGCGAATTCAGGCAATATCACAGGGATTTACTACAAATCCCTTGCGATAAATCCCTTGCGATAAAGCTCTGTCCCTGCGAATCCCCTCCGCACATTAGTCACGGTATTTTCGCAAAATATACCGTGACAAAGTGCCCGCGCATGCGCCGACCGGCCGCAGCTGCTATCCCTCCTGGTGCTAAGCTCCACCCCCAGCGCTAAGCCCCGCCCCCCGCGATCGCGGACCCCTCCTGTGACCCCCCCTCCCTTAATTACACTTACCTGCATGATCCGGGCCTCCGTTGATGTCTTCCATGTTCTTCGGTTAGGTTATATCCCATAATTCACTGGGACCCGATCACCTGATGACTAGGCCACAGTGCAGCATGGGAGACCAGCTGACCGGAGGGGAGACATCACCGGAGCCCCGACCACCAGTCCATGGAGTCAGGTAAGTTAATTTTTTTTTTTACTATTTTTTCTTTTTTTTTCTTTTACAGTGTATCAGCGTGTGATCTGTTTAGACCACACAGCTGATCACTGGGGTCGGCTCCCGGCTCTGCTCTGCGTTTTAGAGCAGAGCAGGTTTCCGGTAACTGGGAGAGAACCTGGATAACGCCACCTCCAGATGGCGTTATCACAGGGCCTCCCTAGGTATTTTTTTCACAATTTATTTTTAGTAACTACCAGGCAGATCACATTTCCCATTACAATTATGGGAAATGCAATCTGATTACTAAAAATAAGTGATACTTAGGGGTTGGAGTAGAATCTTACGAATTCTACTCCTATTGCCCTATAGTAACTGTAGGTGAAACTAAAATAATGTGAAAAGGGTGTCAAAACACCCTTTTTCACTTTATTTTAGTAAAAATAATGTTAATAAATAGAGCCCTATGTCCTTTAATGCTGGGTCAAGTGAGTTGGATTATTGTGACAACGTCTTCTTCTTTTTATAACGAAACCCTCATACCAAGAGTTCACACAAAAATTCAAATAGTCAGCTTCTATATTATTCCTTCTTATTAATTATTATTATTATTATAAAAAACTATTTAAAGTCTTACAAAATATATGCAACTTAGCCTGTTTGGGCTAGATGTTGCTTGCTTATTGCGCTTCCCCTTTTGAGGTGTGAGATCTTTGACAACAGGCTAAACCCAATTCAGGTCACTTCATAAATCACCCAACGCATTTTGTCTCAAGCGACTACATCAGGGGTGTATTCAGTATGGTAATGGTATTCAATAAACCAATCTTTTAACAGATGGCAACTGGTTTGAATTGGTTCCTCTAAGGGTACTAGTACTCAAATCTGAGTCAGAAACTATTCTCAGTATAGGCCCTCTGTTGTTCCTCGTTTTGGACTCAGGGCCCGATTCAGACCCGCTCGCTAAGAAGCATTCGCACGCAGACTGCCAATGTTTGCATTGTGCGCATGCATTGCAGTGCATGTGCACGAACCAGGCCAAGCGATCGGGAAGCGTACGCTCACTTCACATAGACAGCCCAGCTGACTGAGTGACAGGAGTTGGTCTATGAAAATGGGGAAGTGGAGGTGCGAATGCAGGCGTGCCTGAGCGCCTCAACGCCGTTTCAGATGCGTGCATAATTAAGACACAGCGTCATAGTACACGTCACTGGCTGAATTTTACACTGAAGTGCTTGCGGTAGGGTATGGTCAACCACAAGCGCTGCATTCCCTTCCGATGGTACCCGATGGTTGCATACACATCCTGGAGATGACATGCACAAGTGGGCATTTTTAGACAGGCTGGTGGGTGTCTGCATACACAGAGCAATCACACATCAAGAAATATTGGGCATGCCATGCGATCACCTGCCTTGCTGTCACTTAGCCGGATTTGCATATGCATGAAGCGAGCGTTCGCATTTAGCGAGCGGGTCTGAATTAAGCCCTCAGTTCAATATCTGTTCACCTGTCATACAGATATATGCTGTATGACAGGTGAACAAAGTGCAAGCACTGGAAGTAGCTCCTGACATTGCCAGACGTTGCATGTGTCACTGGGGGCCAATGGAGTGGAATCCTGAGCATCCCACTCTATAATATTTAGCAAAATAGTAGCTCAGAAGCTACAATAGGACAATCAAACATCCCAACTGGATTTTGGCAGGACAGTCCCACTTTTTGGACATTGTTCTGCCGTTCCACCCATAGGCTGCAGTGGTGTCTATTCCATGGAGAGAGGGACTGGCTCCCAGAGTACTGGGCATGCCCCCAGCTTGATGAAAACAAGGGGGCATACCTCAAAGGGATGGCATTTCCCTTGAGGCCGTGCTCTCTGCCACAAGGCCATGCCCCCTTTCCCATGATCCCGATTGTCATTTCTAAGAATTTTGGAGGTACAGTAGGGTATAACTGCATCTGAAGCCAAGCTCTAGAATGCTTTGCTGGTAAAATCCGGCAGCACAACAGCCCCCACAGAAACCCATGTAATGACGGTGGCAGATATCAAAGATATCTGCTGTGATCCCTCTAAAGAACATCTAGGAGATTGTTAATATTTGCAGGTACCCCTCAAAAAACGACTATTTTCATGGAATGTCCCACAAATATTGAATGATAAATAAGTCCTTAAAACAAAAAATGAAAGACTGTCTACTCTAGACACACTTCATAGTAGTACTTATTATCATAAAATAAATTGTCAATACACACACACACATAAATCCATTTATAAGAATACCAGGAAAATGGGAATATTTATTTTTGTCAAACAGTGCTATCTAGTGGTGGCAAACCTAGTTACAAGCCATAAATGTTTATAATGTGTTTGTAGTATGCATATTTTAAATATTTATTTATTTATTTCTTGTTTTATTAACATATATTTATATAGTGCCAGTATATTCCATTGCTTTCTACAATTGAGAACAAAAGAATAATACAATGAGACTGGATATTAACAGACAGACAGAGGTAAGTATATTAGAAACTGTAAAGGAAAAATATAGGTCCTTCATCAAGTTTCCAGGACGTCTAACTGAGAAGGGGGAATAGTTTTAACCATGGTTTGAACTTTTGGAAAATTATTGTGGACCCTGTGATGGGCAATATATGCTCAATTTTCTACATAGTATGCTATATACATACAATACACACACACACACGATTTGAAAGAAAAAAAAATGTTCCCGACTATAATTTATATAATGTATGTGTATATATATATATATATATACACATATATATTGTTATGGCTCAGTGGTAGCCAAGAGGAAAAGTCCTGCTCAGCCTTGAAGGCTGGAATTCCTTGGCTGGATGCGGCCGGCTGGTTGCCTGAAGGGCTGGAGGAGCTGGCTCCAAATGTGGCTTAAGAGCCAATGAGTTGTGGTGCGGCCTTTGGACGGTAGCAGCCCCTTGGCTGGATGGGCCAGTAAGTGGTGATATGGCCTTTGGGCCAATAGCAGCATGTGGACTGGACGAGGCCTGTGGACATATTAGATGAGATGCGGCCTTTGGGCCGGTAGCAGTCTTTGGGCTGGATGAGGCCTGTGGGCCTATTAGTTGAGATGCGGCCTTTGGGCTGGTAGCAGCCTCTGGGCTGGATGAGGCCTGTGGGCCTATTAGATGAGATACGGCCTTTGGACCGGTAGCAGCCGCTGGGCTGAGTTGCTGCCTTGAGGGCAGGAATACTTTGGCAGGATGCGACCTTGTGCCGAGACAGTCACTGAGTAATGCTGCAGCCTCAGGGCTGAAGTACATGGCTAGGAGATGCTGTGGTGCACCAATGTCACCGGGATGATACTAACGGACGTACACCGGATTGTGTACTCAGGACACCCAGGTGCGCTTAATGGCACCGGGAAAACACAAGCAGTCATACACAGGACTGCGTACTCAGGACGCCCAGGTGCGCTTAATGCTGCCGGGATGACACAAGCAGTTAGTGCACAGAATGGGGTACTCAGGACCTACTTTAGCATGATACAAAGAGGGGAAATGCACAGGTCCGGCAAAGGGGGGAACGGTAAAAGGCCCGGACATATGGCCCAAAGCACAATGTCGTGCCACATGGGGAAGCTCTCTGGCCGAACACAAATTCCGGGGGAGGGGCGACAACATGCAATGTGCTAGCTACATGTAAACATAAACCCGTACTAAAAACCCTCCAGCAAACTAGGTGATCTTCCTGCAAAGGATACCAGCCCAACCACTTAGACAACTCATCTAATACCACATCTAAACTTTATTTGTCAACTCTGCCCTTTGAAACGCTCCTCAGGCAATGATAAAAAAAGGAAAGGATATCAGTTGGCGCTGTCAAAAAGCAGCTAGTTCAAGCGGAAGTGTCAGCTCCTAATGATATAATGTAGGGAAAAGGTGGATATGAACAGCGCTAGAGAACCTATCAGTACATGCAAATGATAACTAAGAATATATAGACAATAAATCAATATATATCATGATCTACTATGTGACTCTATACGGCTTGATTGAAAAGGGTAGTTTAATATAATATCCACAATCTAAGCAACATATATTACATTGTTGTCAAAAGAGACAATCAATAGAACCAATATAAATAATAAGAAGATACAATGACAATAATCATAAAAATAAAATAAAAAATATAAATAAAAAATGAACAATAAAAATAAATAATAACAGTATATAAAAGATTAATTGAATAATGTCCAAATCAAAAAAAAAAGAAAAAAATGTCTAGAAGATAAACAGTATGAACCAATCTTGAATAATAACTGGGTAAAAACATGTGTATCTCATTCACATTATAGTTGAAAGTTTAAAAGAGTATAGCAACAGTCACTGGTCTACACAGGTGGATCCGGAATAATATCCAGCTGATATATTTACCAGACTTGGTTAGATGTCCACAGCCTAAAGATGGTGCAGAAATTCTTGCACTGGCATGCTGACGTATTGTAAATAGCTGGAGCTGGAAAGTGATGAATAACGCTGGTCCGGAGAATGTAATCCACATAGGAATCCAAGTGCTGTACAATATATAGGGGTCCAAACGCGTTTCGCTGTGGTAGATCCCACAGCTTCCTCAGGCACCTTAGCCTCCTGGGTAACTGCTAACCTACCTCAACAGCTCTATGGCCCAGTGGCAAAACCAGCCAACCGTCCCACTACCAACAAAACTGTTCATCGTAATCACTCCAAACAAAGCCCCTGGATCTCACGAACATAAATGCACCAAATGAATATATTTAATAACATTACTGTGCCCCATAGGGCGAGTTTTGAGGTAGCAGGCCGAAAAACTAGGATGCCACTAAGCCAATGGTGATAACTGCGGCAGGAATCCTCACCCATCACCCAGGTTTCTTGGCTCCTTCTAAGGCTATCCACATGTCATCCGTAAGGGGAAAAACATCCACAAATTTACCCCTATGAATTTTGGCCCTGATTCAGAACCGGATGCTCTGACAGAGCACTCGCTCTGAATCAGGGCCGTCCTTCTTGATTTTTAGAGCTGTCTCCTGGCTGCTCGTATAGCTGTGGGTGACCACCCACAGCTATAGTGAGCAGCCAGGAAGATGGTCACGATGGTCAAGACCATCGCGACCATCGGGCTTGCGACGAGACCCTTGTGGTAGGGTCTCGTTGCGCAAGCCCTAGAGTGCTTTCGGCTCAAACAGAGCTGTACTGAGACAGTCACTGAGTAATGATGCAGCCTCAGGGCTGAAATACGTGGCTAGGAGATGCTGTGGTGCGCCAATGTCACCGGGATGATACTAACGGATGTACACCGGATTGTGTACTCAGGACACGCAGGTGCACTTAATGCCGCCGGGAAAACACAAGCAGTCGTACACAGGACTGCGTACTCAGGACGCCCAGGTGCGCTTAATGCTGCCGGGATGACACAAGCAGTTAGTACACAGAATGGGGTACTCAGGACCTACGTACCACGTACTTCAGCCCTGAGGCTGCAGCATTACTCAGTGACTGTCTCAGTACAGCTCTGTTTGAGCCGAAAGCACTCTAGGGCTTGCGGCAATGAGACCCTACCACAAGGGTCTCGTCGCAAGGGTCTCCACCAAAGGGCGCGTGCTGTCACTCAACATTGACAGCATGTCCCCTTTGGTATGAGACCCGAAGCGATGGTTTGCCCATCGCTATCCGAGTCTCGCACATGCGCACGATGGAGCCGGCTCCATTGTGCGCATGCACACTGGGCCAACATCGACCCGCTTGCGAGCGCTCAGCGCTCACGAGCGGGTCTGATTCAGGCCCTTTGTCCTTAACACCGGAACACCACAGCAGGTGTACCTGAAACAGGAGCTGGGAGAAGTGCAGATAAAGGAGGAGAAGATGCAGCGGGAGAAGCAAGGCAAAAGGGGGGGGGCAGGGGTAGAAAGAGAGGACAGGGAAGGGAAAGGTGGAAGAGCTGAAGGAAAGGGTGAGGAGGGAAAGGAGAAAAAGGATGGGGCTTGCAGGCAATGGGGGGATATGGGAAGTGGGGCAGTAGCTAAACCACCCCCATGGGAAGAAGGGGGGTTGGAAAAAAGGAAACAGCAAAAGTAGCCCTCAGGGCAGGAAAAAGGGGTGACACTGCATGTAGGGGGGCGGGGCCAGAAGCAAAATGGCCGCCATGGCTGGGGCAACCCCACAGGGGGGAGGGGGGCCACGGCAGCAGCGTATAACAATGGGACCCCCTGCAGCTTATCACAGCACTGCGGGGGGGGCGCCCGGCGAAGGGATACAAAGGAGGGCCGCATCCTGCCCTGGGCGCTGCCAGCGGAGATCCGCGAGGGATACCCACGGTTGCCGGCAGCAAAGGAGTAACAAGTAGGGGACATAAGGAGGGGGCCAAGGCAAGCACTGGCTCCATGGGACATGGGCACCACTTGCCCGGGGGGAGGGGACTTGGCATGAGCCCGAGCAAACATGCGTGGTGGGGGGCGTGGCCCCACCCCTGCTACACATTGCCGCAGGGGGAGGGGTCAAAATGACATGATTCGGTGAGAATCACGTCACCGGCCCCCCCTGCTGCAGGGGATTCTCTTATAACTGTGGGGGGGTGTAGGGGCCGGTGGCTGCCGGGAGGCTTGCCTGCTTTTCTGGGGGAGCCGGGTGTGGCACCCGATTTTCGGGAGGTTCCTGGCTGAATCGGGAGGGTAGGCAATCAAGCACTAATCAGATCTAGGGTCAGCAGCCAATGCAGTCCCTAGAAGCTGGTATTTGTCGCAGGCCCTGCCAGTTGCATTGTGCATGCGCAATACACCTGTAAGGTGCTCTGGGGAACAGGGACCAGACTGCAGCATGGCCAGTCCCCCTTACAATAAAAAGTAGCAGCAGTCACAGATATCCATGACAGAAGGAAGTGCCAATTTTTTCAAAAATAATGGTTGATAAAAAATAAATGGTGGACTTAGTTTTACTTGCACTGAAAAACAAAACAGAAATCTATAACTAATGGAGCTGAAAAGTGGAACACTAAGAATGCTTGATGTTATTATTAAGTGTTTACAAGCAGCTGTTTATGGTTGCAAACCAAAAGCAAACACACAAAAAACAATAAACAACAGCACTGTGTACCACCTAACCACCTATAGTCTACATTAACAATAAAAAATAAAAATGAAAAATAGAATGCAATGCAAAAATTGTGCCAGAAATAAAAAATATTAATGATAAATAATAAATCATGAAACATACTTGAATAAAAATAAAAATTTTATAATATGAAAAAGACATCATTGCCAATGTAACATATGTACCTATACATATCAAAAAATGTGCAACACCACTCTGAGGAAATCTCATTTGGGAAGAAACTAGTCAGGGACTCTAACTAGTGCCTTTTTTTTTTTATCACCACCACAAGTCCTGGTCTTGTGGTGGTCAATTTTTAATGAAGACTATAGGTGGTACACAGCACTGTTGTTTATTGTTACTTGCACTGAAGACTCAAATATATTACAATTTTAAATCAAAGTAAATATATTCACCATTTTATATATTATTTACTGTCAGTGTAATGAAAAGACAACTCAGTATAAAACCTAATTAATGGTTCTGTAATGAAGATGCATATTAGCATGTCTTAGCATTCATGTCCTGAAATGATTGCTGTGAATATAATGAGTGCCTCTGATGTTACATTTCAGGTAATTTCAGCATGAAATGGATTTCAATGACTGCTTGTATTCCAAATTGTCATTTAAAGGCCTTTGATTTGTAAACTTTTATTCATATGACTATTTTGTACAGTGATCAGTCAAACATCCATTTCTATGAACAAATGTATTCCATATGCTTGAAACTCATACATTCTGGTCTCCTCTGTAATCAGCATCTATGCAAGTCAGGCAATAAAACTAATTCATTTGACCATATTAAATCTTGACCTTGTTATGAAGTGTTAGCGAGAAGGCTCAGTATTTATCACAGCAAGAGTTACATACAGTATATTCAGAAACATTTAATACAAATTCTAAACCATAAATCAATATTTCACCCACCTTGAAAACAAAAGGCCTGATTCAGAAATGGACGTAATGTGATGTTTGCCCAGTTAAGCGAATATTTGTGATCTGTGCATGTGTCTGAGTCTCAGTTTAGTACTGATTTCGGTCATAGTGAGTATTTAATTGCAAAGTGATTGACAAACAAGGACCCTTTGTGGGCTGCAATGAGGGTTGAGGTTGTGTTTCAACCGTATTCAGGGCATGTCTCAGCCTATGGCTGCGATCCCGTATGCAGTAAATGGCTCTGGCGTCTCAGTTCCGCTGGCCATTCTATGCAAACATAGGGGTATATTTACTAAGGTGCGGATTTTAGAAGTGGTTTTGTTGCCCATAGCAACCAATCAGATTCTAGCTATTACCTTCTAGAAGGTGCTAGATAAATGTTAAGTAGAATCTGATTGGTTGCTATGGGCAACAAAACCACTTCTAAAAACCCGCATCTTAGTAAATATACCCCATAGTGTTACTCAGAAGTCCAATAATTGACTGAACTGTGACTGATACTGCATATTAGTATGCAATGGCTTTGATTTGCGAAGCCACCATTGGGCGTCTCAATATAACTCCCGATGGCTGCAACATTTACATAATTACACATAGCCGCTTTGTGCTAATTTGCAACAGTGATAACATTAGCATGCATCTCTGAACCAGGCCGAGACTCAGGGGTAATTCTCTCCATTATCCAACAGAGATTGATTTTTCCAACTAGCAATCTGGTTTTGGAAAAACCACCCACAAATGTTTTGGTTTTGGCTGTGGATTTCTTTAAAAAGTTATTAAAACAGCTAAAACCTTATAATGTGGACCTGTTTTTGTTCCTACAGTATATTAACATCAATAACAGTAATTTCCAGTCATTTCCAATCAATTTTGACCACATCTCACCTCACAATACTGTTTTTTCCAATTTTTGCCAAAGGCTTCAGTGAGCTGGTTGGCTAAACTAAGTGACAGAACAGCGGCAAAAACTCATGGTAGTTTAAAATAATATAGCACATTTATGAAACAAAGCAGCATATTTAGTGGCAGACAGGGTGGCACTGTAATAAACTATACAACCCTATATAATGTGTTCATTAATCAAGAACTAGTAGCCTAAAAGTAAAAGCCTAATAGAAAATATAATGCATTAGCAACACACTTCTCCAAACAGAAAATCACAGACCTCAGGCCAGTACAGATAAATGGAAATGAAGTAGCAGACTCATAGTTATTATACCAATACAGCAAGGTGGACAAAAGGTCTGATTCACTACTGATTGCAACTGCGATTACAAACGCAATCGGCCGATTGTTCCGTTCTGCGCATGCATCACAGTGTGCATGCGCAAACTGGCCACTGCAATCGCAGTGACTATGCAGACCCATCGCAGAGCGATTAACAGGAAGTGCCATTTGTGGGTGGTGATGGGGGGTGGTCACCGAAATGCAGGCGTGCTGGTATGTTTGAAACCATTGCATGGGCATGCATAAATTATCCACTGTGATGCCGTATGCAGCCAGAGCTCTCATAGCGTGCAATGAAGTTAGCAATTCCTGAGTAAGGTCAGAGCTTGTGCAACTGTGCGTAGGGTCCACAGAGAGACCTTGGGGTGTATGTGATGGAACTGAATCTGGGCACCATGCAGTTAAAGCTTTCAGCTTTCAGCTCTCAGAATGCACTGGGTCCTCTCTCCCTATACCCTGCCCCCGAGCAGAGGCACCTCAGTTTGCAATAAGTCAAAGGCCAGAGGAGGATAAAAGAGAAGGAAGACTGGAACACTCAAGAATCAAATTCTCACACAGAAGGCGATGGAAAACCGGTGACCAGCAACATAGCTCATATGAAGCCAGGTGCATCAGGACGGATGCCCTGTGAACCCTATGGACTTCAAAGAAAGAAAGATAACAAAGGTAAGTTCTTATCATAGCACTCATTTTCTTCTACAGGGTCCATAGGCTTCACAGTGAGACCTTGGGAAGTCCCAAAGCAGTCCTTTTAAGGGTGGGGATGCTACTGTACTGAGAGGAGAATCCGGCGCCCAAAGGAAGCATCCTGAGAGGTGAAGGTATCAAAGGCATAGAACCTTAGAAAGGTCTGGATGTGGCCGCCTTACAAAGCTGAACAGCCGAGGTGCCATGGCAAGCTGCCCATGAGGGACACACAGACCAAGTAGAATGTGCCTTAACAGAAGCCAGAACAGGCAGGCCATCCTGCGTGTAACCCTCTGAGATAGTTATATGAAGCCATCTAGCCAATGGTTGTTTATTGGCTTGCCATTCCTTTTTGTGAAATCCATAGAGCATGAATAAGGAGTCTGATTTCTGAAGGGAACTGATACGGTCCATATAAATCCTGAGGGCGTGCACCACATCCAAGGAGGCCTCACCTGCCAAGAGGTCTGGTGACTGAAAGGCCGGAACTATAATTTCCTCATTAATGTAGAAACTAGAAACAACATTAGGAAGGAACTCAGGGTGAGTATAAAGCATAGCCCTGTCCTGGTGAAATATCAGGAAGCAGGAGCAACAGGAGAGCGCACCCAACTCAATCACTTTCCTGGCAGCTGCTATTGCAAGAAGAAAGAGAGTTTTAGCTGTTAACCACTTAAGGTCTATTGAAGCTAGTGGTTCAAATGAAGGACCATGGAGGGCCCGAAGAGCTACTGCCAAATCCCAAGGAGCCACTGAGGGGGGACAAAGGGAGGTTGAATCTGGAAAACACCCTTGAGGAATGTGCGAATATTTGGATGTGGAGCAAATTTATGTTGAAACCACACAGACAGTGCAGAGATATCCACTTTCAGTGAGGCCAGGCGGAGTCCGAGGTCTAATCCAGCTTGAAGGAAAGCCAGGACTCTGGAGATCTGAATTACCTGGGGGTCATAATTCCTAGGACGACACCACTGGAATTACGTATGCCAAACTCTGTGGTAGATCCTAGCAGATGCCGGCTTATGCACTCTAAGCATTGTGTTCACAACAGAGTGAGAAAATCCTTTGGACCTTAGGAGGGATGTCTCAAGAGCCACACCATCAAAGGCAGATGATCCAGGTCCTGGTAATGGCAAGGACCCTGAGACAACAGGTCCGGATGTTGATGCAGTAGGAACGGATTGTTGATGGAAAGATTCTGAAGATCTGAGTACCAATGATGTCTGGGCCAAGCTGGAGCCACCAGCAGGACAGTACCTCCTGTCAGGGTTCAGCCTAGGATCGGCTATCTCTCACCTCTGCGCCGGCTTCCCCTGACTTCTCATTCAGTCAGATGTCTGGTGCAGTGATGGCGGAGTTGCTGAGCATTCTACCTTAGGTTAGGTGCTTGTGAACTTCCATGGTCGGCTGTGTGTCTTGGGGATCGGAGTACCTAGCATGGGCACCACCATGACAGTTCCTATCATGTGACAGCCTCTCAACCAATGGTAGCATGATCTCGGTCAGCTGATGCTCTGCTACCACTGGGTATATATATGGCTCCAGAACTCCAGGAAGTGGCCTGATCAACAATTGTCACTCATATGTGCTAGTAGAGTCTTGTTCCAGGTTCCCTTGGTTTCCAAATTTAGTTCCTAGTGTTTCCAGTGAGCAGCAGTGCACCCCACATCTTTGCCTGTGTACCAAATCTCCAGTGTTTCCTGTGAGCAGCAGTGCAACTAACATCCCTGCCTGTGTACCTAATCCCCAGTGTTTTCTGTGAGCAGCAGTATGACCAACATCACTGCCTGTGTACTTAGCCTCCAGTGTCGCCTGTGAGTAACAGTGCAATTTCATCTCAGCCTGTGTATAATTGTTCCAGTGCACCCCATGTTGCAAAAGTGTCACCCCGTGGTGCAAAAGTGCATCTGCACGCCGCTACCTGTGAATTCCTCAAGTGTCACCAAGTGGTGCAGAAGTGCGTCCATACGCCAGTACCAGTGTCTCTCGAGAGTACCTCCCTGTGGTGCAGAAGTGCGTCCACACATGACAGTACCAGTGTCTCCCTCGAGTGCACCCCATGGTGCAGAAGTGCGTCCACATGCCAGTACCAGAGTCTACCTCGAGTGCCACCCCGCGGAGCAAAGGTGCGTCAGCAGGCTACATCCATTGCAAGTGTAATCTCTAGTGTACCTCTCTGGTGCTAATTCTAGTGTATCTCTCTAGTGCCATTCCAAGTATCATATCCTGGTGTAGTAGTGCCTTTGGTAGGCACTTCCCTTGGGCCACTGATATTCGAGTCTCTATTCACACAGGTTTTGGATACCTGGTCAAAGGACTGCAACCTGCCTGCAGGGTGCAGCTAAGCCCATATCTCGCTTGGAGGGGTCACTGGCGAACACCTCCCTGCAGGTTAGGCTCTGCACCTTTGACCAGGTCTCATCAACATTCAAGACCTGTGGATGAGGATTCTTGATATCCAGGCCTGTTACCCTGACTTCTTCCAACATCATGATCACAACCCTTTCATAGGAGATTCCAGGACGACAAACCTGACAGTTTGATCAAGCCCTAAAGAAACATGGATGTCGGTGGTTCTCTGGATATTGGAGCCATTCAGGATATTGTCTCTCATTTGAAAAACCAGGAATTTGCACAGTCACAACTTTCACAGAATTTTCAAGCACTGACAAAACAGTTCAACACCATTAAGTCCCTCCAGTGTTCTAATATTTTTTCTTCCGGTCAACTGACTACCTTCCAGCAGTTACTAGGACAAGTACAGGAGTCCCTCATTATTTTTTCAAATTTATTCCAGAGTTTTTAGGTGTTTCCTCTAAGTCCTCTGGTGCTACCACTGATGTGTCTAACATTACGGTCAGGGAGACTGGAATAAAACATCGAAGCTTCCTGCACCCCAAGCTTTCGGAGAACCAACGTCAGCACCAACAGGAACTACATCTATGCTTGTATTGTGGCTCTGGTAATCATTTTATTAAAGACTGTGTTCTTCACCCTTCAAAAGGTGGGGACAAAGGGGTGTTCCCTGCAGACAGAGCTTCCAGTTCTTCCCTGTTTCCATTGGTGATTTCTACTTCTTCAACTTCAAACAAGGAGGTAACACTTACCAAGCAAAAGGAAGGTTATAACTGGGGCCAGGCTACTAGATGTTTCTTTCCTCATTTAGGGAAGACAGGAGGAATAGGTTGTCCTCCCAAAGTCAGTGTCAGGATCTCAAGTCTTTCAGCCCAGGAGAGGGTCTTGAGTGTTTTTACCCACATGAGAGTTTCAAGTTGCTCACCCCAAGAAGGGGTTACAAGTCCCATACCCCAGGAGGGGTTTTTAAGAGTTTTCTCCCAAGAAGGGGTTTCAAGTGCCATGCCCCAGGAGGGGGCTTCAATTTTGAATCTTTCACCCCAAGAGGGGGCTACCAGTTTCATACCCCAGGAGGGGGTCTCAAATCTCATATCCCAAAAGGGAATTTCAAGTTTTGTACCCCAAGAGAGTGTTTCGGGCCTTTCACCCCAGGAGGAAGTCTCTGGTCTTGCATCCCAAGAGAGGGGTTCTTGTTCCACACCCCTAAGGGAAATTTCAAGACAACTTCCCCAGGAAGGGGTTTAAGTTCCATATCTCAGCAGGGGGTTTCAAGTCCTACACCCCAGGAGGGGGCCATCATTTAAAGTTCCACGCGCCAGGAGGGGGCCTTCGTTTCGAGTCTTACATCCCAGGAGAGAGCCTTCATTTCGAGTTTCACGCCCCATGAGGGGGCCTTAGTTTTGAGCCTTATGCCTCAGAAGAGGGCCTTCATGTCAAGTGTTACGCCCCAAGAAAGGGTCTCAAGTCTCGTACCCCAGGAGAGGGATTTAAGTCTCGCACCCAGGAAGGGGTCTTAAGTCTAGTACCCCAGGAGGGGGACTCAGGTCTCATACTCCAGGAGAGGGTCTTCATTTTGAGTTCTTCACCCCAGAAGGAAATTATATGTTTCTCACTTTAGGATGAAGTTTCCAAGTCAAGTTATATACCCCAGGAGGGGGTCTCGAATCTATATTCCCAAGACAGAGGTTCAAGGGATGTACCCCAACAGGGGTTTTCTGATGAAATACCCCAGAAGGGGGTTTCAAGTGTCATACCCCAAGTAGGGGCTTCAAATGCTATTTCCCAGAAAAGGATTTCAAGTATCCTACCCCAGGATGGGAGTCCAAGTATCTTACCCCAGGATTGGGTTCCCAGTGTTATACCCCAGGAGGGGGCCTCAAGTCTAGTACCCCAGGTGGGGTTCACAAGTCATATACCCCAGGAGGGGAGTTCGAGTTTCATACCTCAAGAGGGGGTTTTAAATTCCATACCCCAAGGGCCTTGGATTTCACACCCCAGGAGGGGGTTTAAGTACCTCACCCCAGGAGGGGGTTTCAAGCATTGTACCTCCAGAGGAGGTTCTTAGTTGTATACCCCAGCAGGGGTTTTCCAGTGTTACACTTTTCTAGTGTCTCGTCCCAGGGCAGGGTTTCAAATCTTATACCCCAGTAAGGGTTTTCAAGTATTACATCCCAGGAGGGGATTTCAAGTCTCTCTCCCTGAAAGGAGGTTTCTAGTGACGTGCCTTTTTCAGTTGCTCTTTCTCCTAAAAGCAGGACTAGTTTTACAGATTTCAATGACAAGCAGCATTCCCTAGGCACAAGTAAATGTTTGGGAAGTCTGACGTTTGCGTTTACCTTAGTGTTGGAATCCATAACTAAAAATGAGGCAAAGGCAATGATAGAAGAGTTTGGAGGCAAAGGATTAAAATTATTAATGAAGACTGCCTTCGGGTGCTAACAAATACCAGCTCCAATTTTTTTGAGTCTCCTTTGAGTTCTTCTATCAATTTGAAGGACGAACTTCAATCAAGTTTAGTTGTATCATCCAAGCCTCAGTCTAGAGAATCTCTAAGTGATGTTGCCTCCAAGGGAGATTCTGCAGCTCAAGAATCATCTAATACATTGATGCTCATAGTTTTTGATGGAGAGGTGCCTCAGTACACTGCATTACTGAAGCACTTTGACAACCTAATTAGGACTGATCCATCTTGTGGTATCACTCCCACCAATCTTGTTAAGTTTCTCATTTTGAACTTTAGGGGGAGAGCTTTGGACTGTGTCTATCCACTTATTGATTCCAAGGATCCTATTCTGCTTGTTGTGGGAGTTTCAGTACAGCTCTGATTAAGGAATTTACTCCTGTAGATTTGACTTTGATTTCCTTTTCTGATAAAGGTTTTGAGTTGATTTCACCACCGTCGGATATTAAACTTAGATGTACCACCTTACTTCCGTGTCAAGATAATATGGTACAGGAGCCATCTGTACGAAAGAAGAAAATGTCATTCCATACCAAATATCAGCTCAACCTTGGTGATTCTTAGTGATTCTGGAAGTTGCTTTTTTCAAGTCTTGTGGAACCCAGCACTTATGTATTAAAGCAAGATTTTTTTATGTTTTCAAGTAAAAAAAATATCTTTGGGTGTACTCCTAGTGAAGATCTCTTCAAGGTTTTTTGGAAGCTTGAGCCCAAGAAAGATTATCTGGAAAAGTTCCATTTGAGCCTTCGTGGGTGTCCAGTGTCCACCCTGAAAGCGGGTGTACTGTCAGGGTTCAGCCTAAGATCGGCTATCTCTCACCTTTGCCCTGGCTTCTCCTGACTTCTCATTCAGTCAGACCTCTGGTGCAGTGATGGGCGATGTGCTGAGCATTCTGCCTTAGGTGCTTGTGAACTTCCATGGTCGGCTGTGTGTGTTGGGGATCAGAGTTCCTAGCATGGGTGTTGCCATGACAGTTACTATCATGTGACAGCCCCCCAAGCAATGGTAGCATGATCTCGGTCAGCTGATGCTGTGCTCCAATCATCTGCTACTCCTGGGTATATATAGTCAGATGCATAAAATTGGGACATTGACAGAATTTTCATATTTTGGGCTCTATTCACCGCCACAATGGCTTTGAAATGAAACAAACAAGATGTGCTTTAACTGCAGATTTTCAGATTTAATTTGAGGGTAATTACATCCAAATCAGGTGAACGGTGTAGGAATTACAACGGTTTCTATATGTGCCTCCCACTTTTTAAGGGGCCAAAAGTAATGGGACAAACTAAACAATCCTACATCTAACTTTCACTTTTTAATCCTTTGTTGCAAATCCTTTGCAGGCAATTACAGCCTGAAGTCTGGAACGCAAAGACATCACCAGACGCTGGGTTTCATCCCTGGTGATGCTCTGCCAGGCCTCTATTGCAAATGTATTCAGTTCCTGCTTGTTCTTGGGGCATTTTCCCTTCAGTTTTGTCTTCATCAAGTGAAATGCATGCTCAATCGGATTCAGGTCAGGGGATTGACTTGGCCATTGCATAACATTCCACTTTTTAGCCTTAAAAAACTCTTTGGTTGCTTTTGCAGTATGCTTCGGGTCATTGTCCATCTGCACTGTGAAGCGCCGTCCAATGAGTTCTGAAGCATTTGACTGAATATGAGCATATAATATTACCCGAAACACTTCAGAATTAATTCTGCTGCTTTTGTCAGCAGTCACATCATCAATAAATACAAGGGAACCAGTTCCATTGGCAGCCATACATGCCCACGCCATGACACTACCACCACCATGCTTCACTGATGAGGTGGTATGTTTTGGATCATGAGCAGTTCCTTTCCTTCTCCATACTCTTCTCTTCCCATCACTCTGGTACAAGTTGATCTTTGTCTCATCTGTCCATAGGATGTTGTTCCAGAACTGTAATAGCTTTTTTAGATGTTGTTTTGCAAACTCTAATCTGGTCTTCCTGTTTTTGTGGCTCACCAATGGTTTACATCTTGTGGTGAACCCTCTATATTCACTCTTGTGAAGTCTTCTCTTGATTGTTGAGTCTGACACATATGCACCTACCTCCTGGAGAGTGTTCTTGATTTGGCCAACTGTTGTGAAGGGGTTTTTCTTCATCAGGGAAATACTTCTTCTGTCATCCACCACAGTTGTTTTCCGTGGTCTTCCGGGTCTTTTGGTGTTGCTGAGCTCTCCGGTGCGTTCTTTCTTTTTAAGAATGTTCCAAACAGTTGATTTGGCCACACCTAATGTTTTTGCTATCTCTCTGATGGGTTTGTTTAGATTTTACAGCCTAATGATGGCTTGCTTCACTGATAGTGACAGCTCTTTGGATCTCATATTGAGAGTCGACAGCAACTGATTCCAAATGCAAATGTCACACCTAGAATCAACTCCAGACCTTTTACCTGCTTAATTGATAATGAAATAACGAGGGAATAGCCCACACCTGTCCATGAAATAGCTTTTGAGTTGATAGTCCCATTACTTTTGGCCCCTTAACAAGTGGGAGGCACATATAGAAACCGTTGTAATTCCTACACCATTCACCTGATTTGGATGTAATTACCCTCAAATTAAATCTGAAAGTCTGCAGTTAAAGCACATCTTGTTTGTTTCATTTCAAAGCCATTGTGGTGGTGAATAGAGGCCAAAATATGAAAATTCTGTCAGTCCCAATATTTTTGCACCTGACTGTATCTAGCTCTAGAACTCCAGGAAGTGACCTGATCAACAATTGTCACTCCTATGTGCTAGTAGAGTCTTGTTCCAGGTTCCCTTGGTTTCCACGTTTAGTTCCTAGTGTTTCCAGTGAGCAGCAGTGTGACCAACATCTCTGCCTGTGTACCTAATCTCCAGTATTTACTGTGAGCAGCAGTGCGACCAACATCTCTGCCTGTCTCCTGTGAGCAACAGTGCAATTTCATCTCAGCCTGTGTATAATTTTTCCAGTGCACCCCATGGTGCAAAAGTGTGTCCGCTCGCTATTACCAGTGTCTCCCTTGAGTGTATCCATGGTGCAAAAGTGCGTCACCCCATGGTACAAAAGTGCATCTGCACGCCACTACCTGTGAATTCCTCAAGTGTTATATAAATAAAGAAAAAAAGGGAGTATCCAGGCGCTAAAAGGGTTAATTTACACACCCTGAGACAACACGGCTGAGAGGGATAGTCAGTCCCAATAACAAAGATACAATAATGAAGAAAAAGCAGCCGGTGTGTCAGGGGGTATAGATAATATATGACAAGGTTCGTGTGTTAAAATATACAAATTTATTAACAGTTAAAATGATATAATAGATAAATAAACATATAACCCTGGATAATCTGTTTAAAGAAAACTGTGCATAATATCACATTGGTGATCTTACTGTAGAGATAACAATGTCCAAATTGAATGGCTGCGGGCCCGCTGGCTATGTAGGATAATCTCCAAAAAAAGTGAGGATGCAAATTGATACACTTATCACCACCGTATTGTAAAGTATCCTTTGAATGGCAGGAGAAATATTCAAGTAGCCCAATATTGCCTGTGAATAGGTGAGCGGTCTGTAATACGGTGTCACGATGGAAAGCTCTCACCTGTTATCTAGAGAGCTTGGATCTCCGTATGGCGGCTCTGTTTGTAGCGGCAGTAACTCCCGTGGTGAAGGGATTCAGTCCCCGCGAACAGCTTGCAGCGTGAAGCGCGGGAGGCACAGCTGATGTTTGCTGACCTTCCACTTGTGGTGTTCGGCAAAGGGACTGGGCTGTACAGGCGCTGCGATGACTTGCAGTGGCTCAGCTCAACCCGAGTGCGGGGAACTGGAAAACTTGTGTAGTCTCAGTCAATGAGAGTCTCCGTGCTCTGTGGTAGCCAGGTGGTTCGGGGCATGCATGGAAGAATCTGGCAGCGTTGATGGTGATAACCAAGCAGGACAGGTATCAAGATGGCACAGTGAGGATCTAGGGGTAGTTCAAGTGATAGCACCTACGCGTTTCGACGCTCCTCAGGCGTCTTTGTCAAGGTGTAGGTGAGCTGCCTTTGTCTTGAATTTATAGCACTGCAAGCTCACTTAGAATAATTAATTGGTTGATTCAAAACATATGATAAAAAATGAACCTTGTCAGTCAATTAATATAATCAGATTGGGAGAAGCATTTTATACAGCTGAACATTTAGATGACTAAAAATAGAAATAAAACATACAGACCCATTTATATAAAGCAAACTTTAAATATATCACTTAAACTAGGAGGTGATCAATCATTACTGAGATATACATTGATTACCCAATAATGAATAGCAGTAGTAGGGATTAATCTTAACAAGCTAAACATAGAGGTTTGTACAATTGATAATCAATATGTTAAAAACATTCTACTTTTTATTTTTATTTTTAATCTATTTAGACACATGTTGCATACAGATAACATTAATTTTAGCGTAGAGAAAAAAAAAAAGTGGGGGGGGATAGGAATTGGATGAAAGTGAGAGATAGATAAGGCACTAAAATATATTGCACATAGTAAAACCACACAGAATATGCATGTGTATATTATAGTACCTTAATTAATAGATCTATAATTAGATGTATAATAAACCCTAGTAGTATGTATATAAATATATATACTACTAAAGTAAACTGAAATAAATTAGGTTGTATATAACATGCAGATATACTAAAAATTAATTATATGAGCCATGAAGGAAGGACAAAAGGACTCAGAACATAGAGTTTAATTCTATTTGTTAATTTAACCCGTCAGGATATAAGCTATTCATTTGTAAAATCCAAAATAGCTCCTGACGGCATAAAGATCTAAATCTATCACCTTTTCTGATGGTTGGGGGGATATATTCTAACCCTACAATCTTAAGTGAATGATCGTTTCTATTATGTACATTAGCATAGTGTCTTGAAACACTATGGAGCATATTTCCTTTTAAGATATTTCTTCTATGCTCCAAGAAGCATTCTTTTAGTTTTCTGGTGGTACGGCCTACGTATTTCATGTTTTCACAACTACATGACAACATATATATGACAAAACTAGTGTCACAGTTTATAAAGTGTTTTATTGTTATGTTTTTACCGTTATAAGCTGTTGTAATTTCTTTCGTGTTATATAAAATGTATTTACATGTTGTACATCTAGTTCTTCCGCATTTAAAGCAGCCTTTTGGTTTTTCTGGTAGCCAAGTTCTACATTCCATCTCATCGGGGTCTTTAATAGATTTAAGACAACTGGGAGCAATAATATTCTTAAGGGATTTATTTTTTCTGTAAATAAAAATTGGTTTTTCAGGTAAAATATCCTTTAGAATTGTATCATGTTTCAAAATAGAATAATTTCTCTCTATAGCACTTTTTATTTGAAAAGATGATTTATTATAAGTGGAAATAAAGGCACAGTTATTTTTATATTTATTACACATCAATGTATCTCTCTCACTAGTTGGTGCTGACGCTTGTTTTGATACTAGAAGGTTTTCGCTATCCATCTGTTCTACTTCAACTAAAGCTTTTTTCAGTAACTTCTCTGGATAGCCCTTTTCTAGAAAATTGTCACATAGAGATCTTGCCTGTATCTGGAAAGATTCCAGATCTGAGCAGTTACGTCTGATATGCATCAGCTGACCTTTCGGAATATATTTGTTTTCCACGGTAAATAATGTGAACTTTTGAAGTGTAAATAATTATTGCTAGCAGTATCTTTATAATAGTTTTTAGTAGTTATTTTATTATTTTGAATTGATAGAGTGAGATCTAGAAAGTGTATCTGGTTTCTGTCATAGGTGTATGTAAAAGAAAGATTGTGAGAATTGGAATTTAAAGATGTGACAAATGACTGTGCACTATCAAGATCCCCATCCCAAATAATAAAAAGATCATCAATGTAACGGCCATAGAGTACCAGAGACTCTCCGAGCCCCCCGTTCCACACACGGGAGGATTCGAAGTCCCCCATGTATAGATTGGCGAAGCTCGGAGCGAATCTGGTCCCCATGGCCGTTCCAACCACCTGTAAGTAAAATGTGTCAGTAAAAAGAAAATAATTGTGAGTGAGAATGAATCGGATACTGTGAAGTAAAAAATCTCGATGTTGGTCTGTTAGGGACTCATCTCTAAGGAGATATTTTTCGACCGCATTTATCCCCAACTCGTGGGGGATATGTGTGTATAACGCTTTCACATCAAGCATGAGAAAGGCATATGTTTCTTTCCACTCCACTTCTCGTATTTGATTGAGAAAGTGGGTTGTATCCTTAAGATGAGACCTTAATCGAGCAACATGGGGTTGAAGAAAATGGTCAACATAATAAGAAAGATTGGAGGTGAGAGAATTCAGACCAGAAATGATTGGTCTATCAATTCAAAATAATAAAATAACTACTAAAAACTATTATAAAGATACTGCTAGCAATAATTATTTACACTTCAAAAGTTCACATTATTTACCGTGGAAAACAAATATATTCCGAAAGGTCAGCTGATGCGTATCAGACGTAACTGCTCAGATCTGGAATCTTTCCAGATACAGGCAAGATCTCTATGTGACAATTTTCTAGAAAAGGGCTATCCAGAGAAGTTACTGAAAAAAGCTTTAGTTGAAGTAGAACAGATGGATAGCGAAAACCTTCTAGTATCAAAACAAGCGTCAGCACCAACTAGTGAGAGAGATACATTGATGTGTAATAAATATAAAAATAACTGTGCCTTTATTTCCACTTATAATAAATCATCTTTTCAAATAAAAAGTGCTATAGAGAGAAATTATTCTATTTTGAAACATGATACAATTCTAAAGGATATTTTACCTGAAAAACCAATTTTTATTTACAGAAAAAATAAATCCCTTAAGAATATTATTGCTCCCAGTTGTCTTAAATCTATTAAAGACCCCGATGAGATGGAATGTAGAACTTGGCTACCAGAAAAACCAAAAGGCTGCTTTAAATGCGGAAGAACTAGATGTACAACATGTAAATACATTTTATATAACACGAAAGAAATTACAACAGCTTATAACGGTAAAAACATAACAATAAAACACTTTATAAACTGTGACACTAGTTTTGTCATATATATGTTGTCATGTAGTTGTGAAAACATGAAATACGTAGGCCGTACCACCAGAAAACTAAAAGAACGCTTCTTGGAGCATAGAAGAAATATCTTAAAAGGAAATATGCTCCATAGTGTTTCAAGACACTATGCTAATGTACATAATAGAAACGATCATTCACTTAAGATTGTAGGGTTAGAATATATCCCCCCAACCATCAGAAAAGGTGATAGATTTAGATCTTTATGCCGTCAGGAGCTATTTTGGATTTTACAAATGAATAGCTTATATCCTGACGGGTTAAATGAACAAATAGAATTAAACTCTATGTTCTGAGTCCTTTTGTCCTTCCTTCATGGCTCATATAATTAATTTTTAGCATATCTGCATGTTATATACAACCTAATTTATTTCAGTTTACTTTAGTAGTATATATATTTATATACATACTACTAGGGTTTATTATACATCTAATTATAGATCTATTAATTAAGGTACTATAATATACACATGTATATTCTGTGTGGTTTTACTATGTGCAATATATTTTAGTGCCTTATCTATCTCTCACTTTCATCCAATTCCTATCCCCCCCCTTTTTTTTTTCTCTACGCTAAAATTAATGTTATCTGTATGCAACGTGTCTAAATAGATTAAAAATAAAAAGTAGAATGTTTTTAACATATTGATTATCAATTGTACAAACCTCTATGTTTAGCTTGTTAAGATTAATCCCTACTACTGCTATTCATTATTGGGTAATCAATGTATATCTCAGTAATGATTGATCACCTCCTAGTTTAAGTGATATATTTAAAGTTTGCTTTATATAAATGGGTCTGTATGTTTTATTTCTATTTTTAGTAATCTAAATGTTCAGCTGTATAAAATGCTTCTCCCAATCTGATTATATTAATTGACTGACAAGGTTCGTTTTTTAGCATATGTTTTGAATCAACCAATTAATTATTCTAAGTGAGCTTGCAGTGCTATAAATTCGAGACAAAGGCAGCTCACCTACACCTTGACAAAGACGCCTGAGGAGCGTCGAAACGCGTAGGTGCTATCACTTGAACTACCCCTAGATCCTCACTGTGCCATCTTGATACCTGTCCTGCTTGGTTATCACCATCAACGCTGCCAGATTCTTCCATGCATGCCCCGAACCACCTGGCTACCACAGAGCACGGAGACTCTCATTGACTGAGACTACACAAGTTTTCCAGTTCCCCGCACTCGGGTTGAGCTGAGCCGCTGCAAGTCATCGCAGCGCCTGTACAGCCCGGTCCCTTTGCCGAACACCACAAGGGGAAGGTCAGCAAACATCAGCTGTGCCTCCCGCACTTCACGCTGCAAGCTGTTCGTGGGGACTGAATCCCTTCACCACGGGAGTTACTGCCGCTACAAACAGAGCCGCCATACGGAGATCCAAGCTCCCTAGATAACAGGTGAGAGCTTTCCATCGTGACACCGTATTACAGACCGCTCACCTATTCACAGGCAATATTGGGCTACTTGAATATTTCTCCTGCCATTCAAAGGATACTTTACAATACGGTGGTGATAAGTGTATCAATTTGCATCCTCACTTTTTTTGGAGATTATCCTACATAGCCAGCGGGCCCGCAGCCATTCAATTTGGACATTGTTATCTCTACAGTAAGATCACCAATGTGATATTATGCACAGTTTTCTTTAAACAGATTATCCAGGGTTATATGTTTATTTATCTATTATATCATTTTAACTGTTAATAAATTTGTATATTTTAACACACGAACCTTGTCATATATTATCTATACCCCCTGACACACCGGCTGCTTTTTCTTCACAATTCCTCAAGTGTTACCCTGTGTTGCAGAAGTGCGTCCACACGCCATTAGCAGTATCTCTCTAGTGCTGTTCCAAGTATCATATCCTGGTGTAGTAGTGTCTTTGCTGGGCACTTCCCTTGGGCCACTGATATTCAAGTCTCTATTCCCACAGGTCTTGGATACCTGGTCAAAGGACTGTAACCTGCCTGCAGGGTGCAACTAAGCTCATATCCCGCTTTGAGGGGTTACTGGCGAACACCTCCCTGCAGGTTAGACTCCGCACCTCTGACCAGGTCTCGTCAACATTCAAGGATGAGGGGTCCTGATATCCAGGCCTGTTACCCCGACTTCTTCCAACATCAAGATCACAACCCCTTCATAGGGGATTCCAGGACATCAAACCTGAGACCTCCGTTTTGTTTGAACTTCTAAAGAACTTGAGGAAGAAGGGAGACAGGAGGAAACAGGTATGCAAACTTGAAGGTACATTTCACTGACAGAGCGTCCACCAAGGTTGCCTTGGCATCACTTTTTCTGGACCCGTACACTGGTAACTTGTGATTGTGTTGGGAGGCCATGAGGTCCACTTCTGGGAGGCCCCATTTATTCACTAGGAGTTGAAACACCTCTTGGTGAAGAGACCATTCCCCTGGATGCAAGTTGTGACGGCTAAGGAAGTCTGCTTCCCAATTGAGAACTTTCGGAATGAACACTACTAAAATGGCCGGGAGGTGAGGCTCTGCCCATGTCAGAATGCATGACACGTCTGTCATTGCTGCCCAACTTCGAGTGCCTCCTTGATGGTTGATGTAAGCTGTCGTTGTCGGAATGAACCTGCACTGGTTTTCCATAAAGCATGTGTTTGGCCATCTTGAAGGCCCTGTACATTGCCCGAAGTTCCAATATGTTGATTGGAAGTGTTGCTTTGACTGCTGTCACATGACCCTGAAAAGAGTGCGGACCTGTCGCTGCGCCCCAGCCCCGAAGACTGGTGTCCGTTGTTAGGAGTACCCAGTCCGGGATCCAAAAGGGGCGTTAGTAGCCACCAAGACAGAGCACCTCCAGGGAGAGCACTATTGTCTGAGCTTTGATCCAGTTGGGGCAATCCGTTCCATCTGGAGAGGATCAGCCCTTGCAAAGGCCTAGAGTGAAATTGAGCATATTCCACCATGTCAAAGGTGGACACCATGGATCCCAGAACCTGCATTGCCGAGTGCACTGACACCCGGCGACTGTGGAGGCATCTGCATATCCACAGTTGTAATGCTGAGATCTTGTCTGAATTCAGAAAAATTCTATGCTGTTGCGAATCCAGGAGGGCCCCCAGATGAATAATCCTCTGCGAGGAATGCAGGGAGGACTTCTTCCAATTGATTAACCACCCATGTGCCTGTAGAAAGGCAATTGTCAGTTGCAGGTGGTTGCGAAGGACTTCTGGAGACCATTCCAACAGAAGGAGGTCATCCGGGTATGGTAGTAGTCGGACACCCTGATGGCCATAACTTTGGTAAACACCCTTGGAGCAGTGGATAGGCCAAAGGGTATGGCCATGCACTGAAAGTGCTACTATAGTATAGCAAACTGGAGATAACGCTGATGAGAAGGCATTATAGTGACATGTAGGTATGTGTCCTGAATATCCAGTGATACCATAAAATCCCCAGGTTCCATAGCCAGCATGATGGAGTGCAAGGTTTCCATCCTGAACCTGGGTACCCTGAGTCATTTGTTCAGGGATTTGAGGTTGAGGATAGGCCGATGAGATCCATTTGGCTTCTGCACCAGAAAGAGAGTAGAATAGTAACCAGTCCCTCGCTGGGCTAGTGTAACTGGGCTAGTGTAACAATTACCACTGCCTGCAGCAAGAACTGTATGGCTTTCTGGATCTGTAAGGCCTTGTTCTTGTCTGAAGAAGGGCCTGTGCAGAAAAACTGGTGAGGAGGTCTACAAAGGAATGAGAGGGTGTATCCCTGAGAGACCACTTCTCTTACCCAATCGTCTTTGGTGGCTTGACACCAGCACTGGGTGACCTGAAGAAGTCAGCCTCCCACTCTGGGGTCCCCCAGAGGGAGGCCCACCCCATCAGGCTGAGGTTTATCCTCTGGCTTGGAGGCTGGACGTCTTGTGCTCCAGGCCTGTTTCTTAGGTTTGGCAGCCTTCTTGGCAGTGGACTGTCTACGAAAGCAAATAAACAAAAGATAACTTCCAGCGCAATACAACATAAAACATGTACAATTGGTATAATTAAAAAGTTTATTTATATGAATAAAGCATAAAAATCATCTGTATACATATATATTATACAGTTAAAAAATGTGGTCCTAATACCGGTATACAACAATCAAAACAAAAATTGTCCTTGTCCAAGGAAGCATTAGTCTTCCGGCAGACTCCACATCTATCTACATCGACTACATTCCCTGTAGAAGAAACAGGAAGGTAAATTCAATTTATTTTATTTGGCACACTGGACCTGGTTCAAGGATCATTGAGGTAGAGATTCAAATCCATTGGATCTCCCTACTTTTTCTAAATAAGGACTATCTGAAAAGGCAATTGTACTCTATATAATATATAGAGCTGAACCTTGATACTGATTTTCTATTCAGATATTAAGGTATGTACCTTGATTATCTGTACAGGTGGCAAATAAGACATTTTATTAATCACTTTACCACCTTATATATGTTATATGATTAATGTTATTGTCCCAATTTTTGTTTTGATTGTTGTATACCGGTATTAGGACCACGTTTTTTACTCTATAATATATATGTATGCAGATGATTTTTATGCTTTAATCATATAAATAAACTTTTTATTTATACCGATTGTACATGTTTTATGTTGTATTGCGCTGGAAGTTATCTTTTGTTTATTTGCATTTATATTTGATGAGGGTAAGGTGAAGTGTACCCTCTTACTTCCTAGCAGCAGAACATGCATAAAAAAGGTTTACTAGTATCAAAGCGTGGTGTGTACCCCCTTTTACTATCTAGGAAAGGACTGCCCTTTAAATTTACCTTGGGGATGAAAGGACAAAAGGAGGAGGCTCGAGACTTTGAAGGAGCAGATGCCGAAGGCAGAAACGTAGATTTTGATTTTGCCGATGTGTCCACAATCTTGTCCAGGTCTGGACCAAACTGATCTGACAGAGGGAACACTGCCGAAGTCACCTTTATTTGTTTAAATAGAGGGTGTTTGGATTTAGGGGCCGGTTCATCATCCTCTATAACCAATACGGATCTGAAAGCATGCACCAAGGCAGGAATATTAATCCTAGACTTTGGTTCCGCCTCTTGCAAAGGGGACTCTGGGTTAGAGGCTTCAGCTACTTCTCCATCAACAGATGACATCTCAGACTCTGATAGCTGAGTGGATTGAGATGACACTACAGGACGCTTAGCTGTACAGGTCTCTCATTCTGCAACATGGTGTGAATGGCCGTAGAGGAAGCTGCCAGACTCTGCACTGAAGTAGAGAAAACATCCACCCATGGTGGAGGTATACCCTGTGGTAATCCCGGAGTGGGAATGACAGCCTGCTGTGACACAGGAGGGGTCTGCATAATGAGCGGTAGTCCCTGTGAGGGAATTACAGGCTGCTGTGGTAGCCCCATAGGGGGAAAAGCAGCCGGTATCGCTAGGCGGCCTGCAAAGGAGGCCAGCATCTGTGAAAAGACTTCCCAAGGGGGTTCATGTACCAATTTTGGGTGGCTTCGAGCTACCCTGTGGGTTATAACACCTCATACATAACCCATCCCGAATCAAATCCTCCTCACTGAAAACTGCATTACATAATCTGCATTGCAGAATGGGTGCAGAAATGTGTTCATTACCCTTGTCGGACATTTCTGCAAGGTAAAACAACACACAATATGGCACTGGGTACAATACAAATACTAGCAGGGAAGCAATATACTGGTCCTGTCTTATGCTTGGGTAAGCTGCAGGGACCTGCTGCCTAAATATGGCAGAGGGCAACACGCAACAGTATGCAACTGACCTCACAAATATTGTTTATATGAATGAGGTTATTTATGAACCACCCTAACAACACCTGTATTAGTTCATGAAATAGAGAAAGGGTATAGCCATATACTGACAGTAGAGAAAAGAGACACAGACAGACAGTGCTAGCATACAATGCAAAAATTATTGCAAATTGGCACTATACTCAACTACCCTGATTCAGTGTCTGGTAGGAAATAGTGCTACATATGCTGATCCTGGGGAGAGGTATGTAGAAGGATAAGACCACGCGTTGTCCTGGGAGAGCTGCGACTGCATCATGAAAAAAATGGCCACCGGAGACCTCAGAGGGGGCGTGGTCGGAGGAGGAGAGCAGCTCAGAGAAGCCAGACCCCAGAGGAAAGGCACCCTGAGCTGAGGGGAGGAGCCGCTTAAACAGGGAAGCTGTCTCCCCTGGCCGATTATTAACCCTCGGGACTCTGGTTTCCCACACCAAAATGTCCCTGATGGTCTAGTGGATTGTGATGGCTCGTGCCTATGTCCACACTCAGCACCTCCGGTCTGTCCCCTGAGACCGGAGGTATCGACTGCAATAACACGCAGGTCCCTGCAAGCAGCGACCTGCCTTACCTGTCCCCTAAAGTCCGATTGCAGTCTGGGTCCTCTCCGGGGGCCCTTGCTAGCGCTGACCCCTGGGATGCCATGCCGAGATTGGTACTGGCGTCGAGGCCCAGATGTGATGAAGCGACAGCGCAGATGTCCTTCGGACAGTCTGTTTCTGTGCACTCAAGTTGAAGTAAAATTAAACCTAAATAATAAGCTTAAGGGCTGCCTAAGTAACCCCCAGCATAACGGTGACCCGACTCCGGCCGGGCACTAACAAAACTGAGGTGCCTCTGGCTCGGGGGTGGGATATAGTGAGAGTGGACCCAGTGCATCCTGGGAGCTGGAAGCTTTAACTGCGTGGTGTCCGGATTCAGGGCCTGATTCAGAGCCGGACGCTCTGACAAGAGCGCTCGCTCTGAATCAGGGCCCTCCTACCTAAAATTGGAGCGGCCTCCTGGCCGCTCGCATAGCTGTGGGTGACCACCCACAGCTTATGCGAGCGGCCAAAAAGATGGTCGCGATGGTCTGAATCAGGCCCTCAGTTCCGTCACCTACACCTCATGGTCTCCCTGTGGAGCCTATGGACCCTGAAGAAGAAATATACAGTATATACACTAGTGCAAGGCAGATATTTGTATTAGCAGAATATCTACAGCAGAGATGATATTCACTGTGTCAGCATAGGTGTGCAAGGATATATTCACTGTGTAGGTTTGGGAATACTTGCAGTTGGTAGAAACAAGAATTAAAGTTCCATAAGAATGTAAACAAATACAAATAAGATTTGTGTTGCTGATGTATAATAGATCACTGTTTAATAATAAGTTCCACAAGGGAATATCAAAGGATAGAATTCACAATAAAACACATAAATAAAAATAAATGATATTACATGGGTATATAAAAAGATCTACACGTGTAGAATAGTAAGAACAAGTTTGAAACTAAATCAAATAGAGAGATATAAAGTATCAAAATAAAACCATAATGGGAAACAATGTGTCGTTTCCTAAAAAAACCAGCTGGTGACTAAAAAAGAGGATGATTGAAGTTCCTTTTAAACAAGTGATAGGCCTCCTTGGCACAACAGAGTCTGTTGGAGATTTAAAGGTGATCCCTAAATAATGGCACAGATCCTCAACTGGCACACTGAATGTTCCCGCTGTGTAAATATGCAACAAGGAAAATGACTGAGGATATTTTAAACAGGTAATAAGCCTCCTTGGCACAACATAGTCAGTTGGAGGTTTAAAGGTATTCCCTAATTAAGGGCACAATTCCTCAATTAGCACACTGAATGTTCCCGCTGGTAGTATGCAAAAATAGTAAGTATACACTCACAGTGAGGTGGACAAATCCTGAATGATTTCCTAAATAAGGCACAAACTTCAATAGGTATGTATAAAGTCCCGTAGATGATATGCAAAAATCAACTCACAGTTAGATGAATGAATCTTGGAGTAATGATAATGCCGTTTGTCACCGGTGTTCAACGCGGACTTGTAAGGACTGCGCTGTAGATGGAGTGTCCGGCTGCTCCAGTTGCCATTGCCGTTTTTTTTAACTGCACCTGTGCCGTGGAGACAAGCGGATTATCTTGGTCCCGTTCTTGGAAACTGCATTTTTCTGTCACTGCACTTGATTGTCCACTCGTCCCATCTGGACCCACACCGGACTCCAGCACAGTTGTTCCATCACTCACTGATCTCCAAGGACGCTAGGATCGATCTGGTGTACCTCCGTACAGTCGTCTGCCATTCCTTTCGCTCCATCTACAGCGCAGACCTTACAAGTCTGCATTGAACACCAGGGACAAACGGCATTATCATTACTCCAAGATTCATTCATCTAACTGTGAGTTGATTTTTGCATATCATCTACGGGACTTTATACATACCTATTGAAGTTTGTGCCTTATTTAGGAAATCATTCAGGATTTGTCCACCTCACTGTGAGTGTATAATTACTATTTTTGCATACTACCAGCTGGAACATTCAGTGTGCTAATTGAGGAATTGTGCCCTTAATTAGGGAATACCTTTAAACCTCCAACTGACTATGTTGTGCCAAGGAGGCTTATTACCTGTTTAAAATATCCTCAGCCATTTTCCTTGTTGCATATTTACACAGCGGGAACATTCAGTGTGCCAATTGAGGATTTGTGCCCTTAGTTAGGGATCACCTTTAAATCTCCAACAGACTCTGTTGTGCCAAGGAGGCCTATCACTTGTTTAAAAGGAACTTCAATCATCCTCTTTTTTAGTCACCAGCTGTTTTTTTTTAGGAAACGACACATTGTTTCCCATTATGGTTTTATTTTGATACTTTATATCTCTCTATTTGATTTAGTTTCAAACTTGTTCTTACTATTCTACACGTGTAGATCTTTTTATATACCCATGTAATATCATTTATTTTTATTTATGTGTTTTATTGTGAATTCTATACTTTGATATTCCCTTGTGGAACTTATTATTAAACAGTGATCTATTATACATCAGCACCGCAAGTCTTATTTGTATTTGTTTGTTTCTATTTTTCTGGAACCTTCACAGTAGGTTTCTTTGGACCTGCAGCGCTGAGGGCATATATATCACTGGTGTACCATTACTACATATTTGGACCTTCTTAAAGCGCCCTGTATTTTGTTGTTTGTTGTCCATAAGAATGTAGTAAACTGGGAACA
Organism: Taudactylus pleione; assembly: GCA_031769625.1. Lineage (NCBI taxonomy): Eukaryota > Metazoa > Chordata > Amphibia > Anura > Myobatrachidae > Taudactylus > Taudactylus pleione. Next base: position 6,075,599 of record JAUIMM010000435.1, on the reverse strand, counting down.
GACACAGTTGGGCATATGTAGAGCAGGAGACCAGAACAACGATATATATGGAACGGACCAGGCAGCAACAGCAGGAATGCTGGGAGTAAGTGCAATATAACAGGAAGAGGAACAAATGCAACCATCCTCCTAATTGCAATACAGCTGAACTGCATACACATTGACAGCTAGATTGCAGACCGGCTGCAACTGAATGCTTCCACAATACTGACAGTTTCCCTGATGCGTAGCAACAGCCAGGACTAGAAACTGTTAAGGCTGACTGAATCCTGGTAGTGGATCATAACAACAAGGAGCTCTTTGCATCTTTTAAGATAAGTTCCAGTTGGAAAGAAAGACATTACATAGGACTTAAACCTAGGATCAAGCATGGTTGCCAAAATGTACTGATCCAGTTGCAAGATGTAGCAAACCATTGAGACCTGGCAAAGCAAATAAAGAACTTGGGGTCTAATTTAGCTAGGAACGCAATTGCTTATATGCATACAATCGGCCGATTGTTGCATTCTGTGCATGCATATGCATCGCAGTGTTCATGCGCAAACTAGTCACTGCAATTGGGACTGCGATCACAGAGGATATGCAGACCAATGGAAGTGCCATTTGTGGGTGGTGACGGGAGGAGTGGCCGGCTGAATGCAGGCATGCCAGTGCTTTCGCACGCCGTTTCACGGGCATGCATAACTTATCCACTACAATACCATATGCACCCTGAGGCCTCATAGCATGCGCTGAAGTAAGCAATTCCTGAGTGAGGCCTGACCTGCCTTAACTGAGCGTATGGGTCCAATGTTACTCAATGTTACTGATTGTATCGCTAGTTGGCCAAGTATACGGATATGAGTAAGGGGAAGTGGACGTCCTTATGTTAGGCTGCAATCGCAATGCGAATACAAACATTTACATATCACCGCTGATATTAGCAATTGCGTTGCGTGCGTAAAAGCAGAATAGCGATCCTTGCTGAATCATGCCCTTGATCTACAAGTCCAACATACTTAGCAGAATTGATTTGTTTCAACTTTTTTTTCAGCTTCTTTACCGGCTTTTCCATCTGTTTTATTAAGGGTATGACCTGACACAGACTGGTAGTGTCTGTGTCAGGTCATTGGTTACAATTTCAAATGGTTTCAGTAGCTTGCATACAACCGAGTGTGCTGCAGTAAGGTTGTAACTTGTCCCCTCTCTCCCTTTGTCATGGTATGATGTGTACATTTGGATGGCTTGTTGTTGTTCCTCCAGCCACTGAAGCATATAAAGGGTAGAATTCCACTTGTTTCTACATCTTCAGTGGGTAGCATGGCAAATGATAGTTATCTTGCAGTTGCTGCAATCTTCTTTATACAGTTGCTGAATGTAAAAAATGTGCAGAAATTGTATGTGCCACACTCAGCATGTCCTGCACACACCTGTCATTTTTTAAGAAAGTCTGACCCACCAAGTTTATTGTGTGCAACAGAGCACTTCCAATAGGAAGAAAACATAGTACATGTTGAAATTCAACAAGTTGTAATGTTCATACGATGTGTTACTTGCATTATTGGACATGACAAATCCTAAAGAGTCTTAGCGGGGTAAGCAATTTTGCTAACACATCCCTCAGATTGACAGCGATATGCCTCTTAGTAAAGTCAGTGATACAGAGAGTAGCCTGCCTGTGAATGAGCTGGCATTGTGTGTTAGATACCGCTGCTGCTGAAGTCGATACACCTACCCAGTGAACTGTCACAATCATGTCATCTTTAATTTGACCAGTACCACTTGTCCACATACAGTATCTGTAGTTAGGTGGATAGTCAGTAAAATGGCATTTCCTAGGCAAAGTATACCTTTTTAACGTCCCAGTACAGGTAACAAACTGCTGTTCTGGTAAAATCAAAGAGATGGAATTTGGTAAGCATCTAATACCAGAAGCATTGATGGTGGATCTGATGCTAACATAGCCATCATGGCTTCAGTGATCTGCTGTGCAACAGGGTGGCAGCTGTCATACTTGGTTCCTCTTTCACCCCCAGCAGCAGCAGCAGCACCCATAATGTGCAATGATTCTTCTTGGGACACCTGCGCAGGAGCGGAGTAAGTTTGTCTTTGCAAATTGGGTGCAGAACTACTTCTGATCATTAATGAGGTTGATAAAGGTGTTATCAGTGAAGGTTGCAAGTACTGGGATCTATCCATGCTGCGGGTAGCTGATGCTCGACAGCTTGTTATTATTATACATGTTTTTTTCAGATTTTGATAAATAATTGCATGAATTTGCTGCAAATGATGTAACAGGGGGGCCTTTCAACAGGCATCTCCTCCCCTTAATGCCATTTAAGTTGAAGTGGCTCAATATCCACAGTAGTGCAGTGCAAAATGTAACAGCAGGTAGTAGTGGTGAGCAACGTGTATTATGCAGATGTAGCAGGAGCTGGATAAATTACCCTTTTGATGTGCTTCGCTCCTAGCATGGAGCTAGCAGAACGTTGTCCCCAGCCAGGATAACAGAAGCAGGGGATCCACGGCTGACTGCGGCTTATGCATACGCAGCTTCTGATACCGCTGTACCCTCGCTAATAACCAAGAAGCTCTATTACAATCAATGATACACCGAGACTCCACCAGGAGAGTGGAGAACTGGTGCACTACAGGTACCATCCTGCCGCTGGTTCAATTAAGGGCTGATTGAAGTGCTGGACATATCTGGGATAAGATTCCCCTCGAAGGTTGATATTCAGCTGAGAGGGATTCCCCTATACCTCTAAATATAAAAATATTGGTGAGCATCAAGTGTATCATCTAATCTGCAAAATATCACATATTAAGCAGAGACTATACAATTTTTTTGAATCCCTACTGATTGAACTTTGCTGTGTACAGTACTATCATCACAGATCCACGAGAGAGATCTATATAGATAGCAGACATATTGCAACTTTTTATTTTTATTTTATCTGAAAGATGTTATTCATGTGTATATGATACTTAATGTTGTTGTTAACATATGTGTATTGTGAATCAGAGAAGCCTACTCATTGGGATCATTCAAGCATGGTAATCTAGATAGTTACACGTCACATCAGCTTTACCGCTTTCGTTTTTTTTCTGTGTGTTTCTTGTTTTGTAAGTAGTGTCAGAATTGCAACTGATACATAGTCCAGCGGCATTGCTGTAATAGAGAATTTGTCATATTATTTTTATTTATATCTATTTATTTATTTAATATGTTTACATTTATATGTGCCTCACAAGCGCCAGGGTTATACTGGAGCTATCAGTTAATACTGAATAGCTGCAGTTTATACATAAATTAAACTATGGCTCAAGATCAACGGTCCTGATTCAGAGTTGTACGCAGTTCACATAGCAGCTGCGTCTTTGGCCGTTGTGCAAAAATATTTAAAAGCAGCAGGAGGCATCTGTAGTAGAAAGATGCCCGATGCATGCATTTTTATCCACTGCTGTGTCTGAAGATGCAGCATTGCATCATCCTAGTGAACATCAGTCATCTGAGTAACCCTTAGGTTACTCAGGATGACCATGAATTTCGCACTTCCAGAGCCAGTGAAGCTACAAGTACACAGCCACTGGCCTCGGCATTGACAGAACATGGGGCCAATACACCTACGTTTTCCGTAACGCTGGCCAGGGCCGCTCCTTCCCTGCCCCCAAACGGAAACAGCATGTTAATCATGCTGCGGCTTTGGGTGCACTGCGACCGTCATTGCAGACACAGATCTGCACATGAAGTCATCAGAGATGGTCGTGGTTTACACCTAATGTACATATATCATTGTCAAATATGTAAAATACACAAATTCTCGCAAATCTGGGTGTATCTAGCCAATATAAGTATGGGGATTTTGTTCATATGCTTTTATCTGCTAGATACACCCAGATTTTGTTAGCGCCGATAACAAAAGTGTTTTTGTTTTGCTTACATATATGGCATTAATACTCCCACACAGCTGGTACCATGAACAATACGGGTAAAACCGAGCGCAGGCATATTTTCTGTTTTGTATATTAGGCCTATTTTTGTGTTGTCCCCGAGCCAGCTCTTATCTAGATGTTACCTCTGTATCTGAGAGGGGAGTACACTTATCTGCAATTTAATGGTGTGTTGGGCATATAAGCTAATGTAGTAAATTGCAGATAATAGGAGTCCCTTGATGGTGGGCTGCAAGCTTAAATGTTTTGATCAAAATCTAAACAAAATTCCTATGCTTTTATTTGCTAAATACACAGATTTGCAGTATATTATTGTTAGTGTCAATATCAAAAGTCTTTCTGTTTTGTACCTCCAAATTAATTTCCCATTTCAAGAGCGGTAAATGTGGACTAATTGTATTTCCCATTATGTGAAATGCGATCAGCATAATTAAAGTAAGAAAATTTTAGGACCTTGGAGGGGATTTTTACAAAATATCCTCTAAAAGCCTTTGATAGATTTAAGTGACACTTAAATAATATGAAAATAGTGTGAAAACATGTTTTCACATTATTTTAGCAAAATAATGATTGATAAATATTGCCCCTAAGAGTCATGTTGCAATATATGTATATGGTTTATAATACTTAATACTTAGTTTTTCTGTTCTCAGCAAAAAAATATTTTTAGACTCACATTACTCCACACCCCTAAAATGGCAGCAATAGCCTCTCTGGACATGAAGGCTAAAAACAATTTTTCATATTTAAAACTACAGCCTAATTATATAGACAATGAATCAAGCTGATCATCACCCTCCCTGTCCAATTAAATTTACAGTATATTAGTCCTTACTAATTTGGTCAGGAGCTCTATTGTTAAAGCAAAGATAAAAAGAAATGACAGGTACCCTATTACTATAGTTTCATGGCTGAAAGATTTGTATAGGTCAAATCTCATTAGGGTTGTAAACATAAAAGCCCATAAATGTGGTATGCCTTCTCAGAGTCCAAGGAAAAAAGAAAAGATTGTTATATTATTTTTATACCAAATAGATTCATTGGCTGGTGTTATCCCATGGCTGATGACTCAGGACAAATCCCAGATGATCATTGTGGAACAAATGAAATAAGTTGTGTGTAATCTGTTCGTGTTATAGTACACCCAGAAAACCACATGACTCCAAATGTCTGACTATATTGGGCTTCACCTATAACAGCCGCCTTTCCCACAATTTGGAAGTTTTTATGTTACTCGGATGCTGCCAGGACTTACACACAGGATAAAAGGAGTCAAGGTAGAAGCTAGGCAGAGCACGAGGAATAGGCTGAGGAGGGAAACAGATATAAAATATCTAAGGCAGATAACCAGGAACTGAGACACAGAGGTGACATGGGTTTAGAGATCTGTAGATCTGGCCCGGGACCCTTGGGTCGAACTGAAGTACAGGTGAGATGTGGAGGTTGTATATAACTCTTGAGTCTTGCAGTATATATACAGAACCAAGCTTGAGGAAGCAAACACTCTGGTACTGCTCTTGTCACGCAAGACCTGGAACTTTAACCCGGTTAGGAACTCAGGTGCTGAGGGATCAGGATAAGAAACACAGGTCTGCCAATCACCCCGGTGTTAATACTGTATTCTGCACAATGACCACAACCCTACTACCTGCACATCTTCCTCAGCGCCAGCCCCAGACAAAAACGTAAAGCATAGGGAAACCATTATTGTATCAGTACAGTAATGTAACCGCTTACCTGAAACAGACCTGTGGAGAGCTGTGTGTAACAACGGAGTACTGAATAAGGTGTGCACGCAAGGGAAGCAGTCGGGAGGCCGACAGATGGAATCCCGACCGCCGGTTTCCCGACTGTCTAATCTTGGCAAGTGTCTAAATGACAGGCTTTGAAATCCCGACAGGCATCGAAATTAGACCTACCCCGGGAGCCCGTCACACCCGGCTTACCGATCGAAGGTAAGCCGGGGCACGGACAGCCGCCGGGGGCGAGTTTAGGTTTAGGGTTCCCGGGGGGGCTTAGGGTTAGGCAACCCCCCAGGAGGTTAGGTATAGGCTAGGGGAAGGGGGGGTTAGGGTTAGGCACCCCTGGGGGAAGGTTAAGGTTAGGCACCATCCCAGGGGACTTAGGCTTAGGCGGCAGGGAAGGGGGGGTTAGGTTTAGGCACTTAGAGGGGGGATAAGGGTTAGGCACTTGGGGGGAGGTTAGGGTTAGGCACCCCTAAGGGAGGGTTAGGGTTAGGGGGGTGAAGTAGGTTAGCATACTTACCTTAATGGACGATCGGGATTTCCACCTCTGTCGGCCTGTCACTGTCGGGATTTGAACTGCCGATCCCACACGCAATGTCCCAATAGTACAGCAGCCTGATGACACGGATGCTTGGCAAACATCCACAGTGATGGATGCTAGGTGGTGAAACACAGTGGCAGGTTGTAGTAAGCAGCAGATGGTAATGTCGTCGGCTCTGTGGATGTCAGAAAGAGGTATAGTACTGACACTTGGATGGAGTTGTATATAGCATGGTGGCTAGAGTGCAGGTAAAGGAGTCCACTTGAAATAATGTATGGAGCAGAGACACCTGGAGGCCATAGAGGTAGGTGGCAGATAGTGCAGTCCATGGCGAAATAGATATAGTTCACAGGGAACATGAGAAACAGGAGATAGTAGTACTGAGACAAGGAGCCTGGAACTACCCTGGAAGGAATGAAGTTGTTCAGGCAATGTGCTGACTCCCGGTGCAGGTTTAAATAGGGAATGGTTCAGAGACATTGGTCTGGCAGACCAGGTGAGCATACAGGTAAATCAGGTGATGGCTATGGAATGTTTCAGAGGTGCTTTGAAACCAGAAATGAGTCTGTATGAGATGCTCACTGGAGGTGAGAATAATAAAACAGGCACAGGTCTGGACAAGGATTGTAGGTAGAGATATCCAAGAACCAGGGACAAGATGCCAGGTAACTTCAGGCAAAGTTTGGCAGAGAAATCACTAGAAAAGCAGCAGCAGAGAGGGTGAATTTTGTCAGGCAGAAGCTATAACTGGCAGGGACTCTAAGCTGTCCCAACCCTTTAACAGAACCTGGGACCACTCAGGTTCACCCAAGGAGCGAGCCCCCCTGAGTACAATTATATGGCAGCTGAGCTGCTACACATATACAGAAGCATACCTGCTGCTTAGTAACAGCTGCGACCATCGGCCAGTGTGGCAGCATAAGAGTCCGATGCCTGGCACCAAACAGAACCAGGATTCCCTGTGGCTGGTGTGGCACGGCGTTCTGGTCATACAGCAATGGCCGGGACCCGCTGAAGCTGTGAACCACTGTGGCGACTCCTAATAGTTTGCCAATATTTTTCAAGAAAACTGAATATCATTACTCAATAAGATACAGGACTTTAGCTAGTACATGAATTTGGTTTCCACAAATTGTAAGTAATATTCGTGAGAAGGAATGGTGTGAGAGATAGGGCACCAAGCTTATCTACTGTGCAGCTATTTCTAACTGCTGTCCCTGTGTCAGACTAGTGTATTTTGGTTTTAATTAAGTCATCATCGTGTTTTGGTTTTGCAAAACCACCCTCAAGTGTTTTGGTTTGGATTCAGTTTGGTCTTGGAATTCTTTGAAAATGTATAAAAACAGCTAAAATAATTTCATTTGAACTTGGTTTATTAACATAAATAACATTCATTACCACATTTACCAGTCATTTCCAGTCTATTTTGACCACCTCACAGCACCTGAAATCATGAGGACAGGACTCAAATGCAATCCAAAACACAGGAGATCCGTTTTTTAAATCAGAGTTCCGAATTGCAAGAAGACCTGAGTCAGAACTTACTTCTGCTCGGAACTGCAAAGGGATTCCAAACTGGGAATTGACTAGACTTGGAACCCCTAAATTTGGGTGTGTTTATATTTTAGTAAACCAAACCTGCATGTCTCTAATTATAAGTCAAACTGGATACCTGGAGACCAAACATGATGGATTGATTGATCCTATCAACAGTATTTATACTCACAACATATCAATCCAAATCCTAATAAATATTATTAGCAAAAATGTTTAATATCACAGTCCACCTTGACAATCGAGTCACCAATTGTGAGACGATGTCAATCCCACTGTTCACTCCAAGGGAATATCTGGATTAAAATTAGGGCTAGCTTCTGGTTTATTGCAGTGGACAAACATGGGTCATTGAATCCAATATCCTACATTTAGTACTCCTGATATTGGCAGTTTGGCACCTCGGTTGGATAGTTAGATAATTAGAGAATATGCTGTGAAAACTGATTGCATGACCCAGCATCCAAGCCGTTTCCATACAGAAGCAGCTATGGTATTGCTCCATTATAGGGATCGATTATATTAGCCACGAGGGGGTCGAGTTGACAGCAGTTGAACTCGCCTCCCTTTTGGTCCAATCTCGCCCCGGAATCAAATTTTTTTGTACGGGAACAAAAAGCAGCGAGTCCAGAACTACTGTAAGTGCAGCATATACTGTAGTCAGTCGCAGGGTGATCTGCCTTGAGGTTAATTGAATCGATCCCATAGTGTGCTGGACACTCTTCTACACAGTATTTAACACAAAGTAACAGAGTCCAAGTCATTAGCATAAAAACACTTATTTGCTGTTTCTATTTAATTTTTATAATTTCCTGTCAGGGGCCAGAGCTTCAAAGCTTGCTATGAATTACCATGATAAAACACTATAGTTTAACATTCCGTTTCCCACTCATAACAAATCTAGATGAAAACTACAAAGAGACAGCTTTCCATAACCCAAGAAAACAAAGTTCATATTCACAATGAATTATTTTTCTATAGCCCCACCCACACTGGGTACCAAATAAGGATAATGGCCTAGCATACATATGTCATACATGCTGGCCACAAATTACTAGTCAGATGCACTCTTATGCACATGGAAATAGTATTTAATGAATCAATGAACTGGGAATTGGTTGAAATTTTCAGACTTTTCATAACAGACCTAATATCTCAGAACGCTCCCCACCCCTGTGATGATAAGCACCTTCCTTTTTCAGCCAGTCTAACATCTTTCAGATGAGTTCTCAGATCTAAACATAACAAGGAAATATGTTTCAATTAATATTTTTCAGCTGTGTTGAAATAGCATGAACTGGATGTTTACACTTCAAAAACTGGCATTGAATGTGGAAAACTAAAGTCTGCTTTCACAAATTATACAGCTTGATTTTATCCTTCTCAGAAATCCATGGATTTGATAAAGTCTCCAGAGCATTCATAGTAATCCAATAAATGTATGAATTGCATTAAATAAAGTTAAGTTGTTTTTTTGTAACAGACCTGCATAAAGTCTAGTCATCTGCTTTAAGTATTGAATTTCAAAATAAAATTATGTCTAATTTCTCCTGAAGTTGCATTCCTGGTCTAGCACAATACATCAGTGGTAATTATTTGATGTTCACCTGCATCTGTTTCTCTCATAATATAAATGTGAAATTCAGCATGATGAGCTGGAAATTATTACCCTGTATTGCTCATTAACTTGCACTAATGACCATGCTATGCTTAACATTGCTGTCAGTTTCAGAATGGAAATGAATGGTATCTATTTGTGCTGGAGGGGAAATGCATTGAGATCCTTTCAAAGATCCATACCAGCTTCTACTGATTGTTTATAGGGGTTAATGACAATGGGCCTGTACTCAGTGCCAATGTTGGTGCAGATGAGCAATGTTTTGCTTTGGTGCATGCACAAAAAGACTAGAAAACCCTTACTGTGCATGTGTGTACCAATGTGTGCAATGGCATATGCATTTCATACTTGCTTACTCTCCCGGGATGGCCAGGAGCCTCCCGAGAATTGGGTGCCACTCTGGGCAGTAGCCAAGTCTCTCAACGGCCATCACCACCACCTTCACTGAATCGCATCATCGAAGCCCCGCCCTCTGCTTTCCAATGCCAGTAATATTGGCATTGTAAAGCAGGGGGCGGTGCCGCTGTGATACGATTTCACCAGCACACCCCCGCACCACCCACTTAAGCTGCCCCCTGCTGCACCGACCTGGTAAGTATGATGTATTTGCGTACAACATTGCTATGACTTTAGACGACATCTGCGATCGATGGGCATTTCACAGTGCAGGCAGGGAGGTGACCTGGTAGGGGCTGCTAGGGGTGTCGATGTTGCAACTATGGTGGTGAAATCGGATCCACCAGTGCAGTTGAACTTTGCTCACATATGTAAAGTGGGCATCTCAAGGTTAGCTCAGTCTGCCGCATGGAAGTACACAAGAGGTATGCTCAAGCTGATATTTACATAATTTTGCACTTGCAAATCCATAAGAAATCGCAACCATGCATGAATTGCGTGCACCTCTGAATCAGGACCAGAGGGCCTGATTTAGACCCACTCGCGAGTGCACAGCGCTCGCAAGTGGGTCGATGGTCCCCCACTGCACTTACGCACATCAGAGCCGGTTCCGGCGTGTGCATGCGCGAGCCCTGGAATGAGAGAGAAATTCTCTCGCTCCGGGACTCACTACAAAAGGGGCGGCTGTCGATGTTGATCGACAGCTTGTCCTGTTTTGTAGGTGGGGCGGGGGGGTGGCTACACAAACAGAGGCATTCCCGAAGGAACGCCTGCCATTTGTGGGTGGCCCTACTGACATCACTCGTGATGTCAGTAGGTGAACTTCCTGCTCTATTAGAGCAGGAAGTCCACTGGGGCTTGCGGCCACGAGACCCTACCACAAGGGTCTCGTCTCAAGCCCGATGGTCGTGATGGTCTTGACAGCTATGCAAGCGGCCAGGAGGCCGCTTGCGAGTGGCCAGGAGGCCGTCCTTAAAAAAAAAAAGGGATGCCCTGATTCAGAGCGAGCGCTCTCAAAGAGCGTCCGGCTTTGAATCAGGCCCAATATTCCCATCTGGCATGATAAGTAATTTACCAGCATAGGCCCTCATTCAGAGCCGTTCGCTATTTGTGGTCGCTCGTTTAAAAACAAGGGGTGGCTATTCAAATGATCCGTACGCACATTGTAGTCTGTTCACACCTCTAAGTCTGAACGAGCGAGCAAAACATACGCTCGTTTATTTGTTAAAAACGCCCCCTGGCCGCTCGCATCCTACGTCATGTCCGCTATTTATTAGATTAATCGAGTACATCGACCAGCGTATGAACTGCTCGCTATTCTTGTGGTTGGTGTTTGCTACCACAAATTTGCGAGCAGTTCTGGCTAAAAAATAACCCAGTGACGTGGTCACTGACGCTGCTGTTTTAAATATGCACACCCATAAAACGCCCGTTTTGACCTTTAAGCACGCCTGCGTTCGGATCTCCACTCCCCATTTTCAAGCACCTTCCCCTGTTACCACCCACATACGCCTCATTCTGTCACTCAAAATAGCAGGCACTCGCTATATTGCGTACCAACGATTTTCGGCCGCACTGACTGGTTCGCGCATGCGTACTAAAAACCGTACGCATGCGCAGATGTGCAAACATCGCTCGGAACGAGCGTACTGCCGCTAACGAGCGGCTCTGAATGAGGGCCATAGTTCAGTAGTCCTTAACCCACCTCATTATAGTGCTTTCAAGGAGATTCAAATGAACTGGGTTAGATTTTGCTGACTTAAAAATATATTTTTTCACTAGTATACCAAGTAGAACCATCATAGTTTTTCTTTTCTAATGTTTATGGATGATATGTCATGCCAATAATTTCAGCCTATCACTGTTAAAGTGATGGAGGAAATCAGCGCATTCCATAGAGGGACTGTAATAAATATGCCATGGCTAAGATTGGCAAAAATGATGGAAATGATTACTGCTTTAGCTAAAAGCTTCACTATAAATAGGAGGTGGTCTGTGTCATGGCAATGTGAATGATGGTGCAGGGCAAGCATCACCTTGTAATTTTCATTTTTAAAATTGCTTTCTTTATTCCCTGAAAAGCTATACTTTTATAAGCAACTCATTGCACAATAAGATTTTCAGTGCACAGGCTTACATTCTTCACATTTCTCAGGCTGTTTGTGCTGGAATATTACATAATCATCCATTATAGTCTAGCTCATATTTATGCAGTCTGTTCAATCAGGAGTGGAATTTTAAAGCATTTACATGAATAAGGAGTAACTTGTTATAAACAAACACACTTTAAGTGAAACTTGATAAGGATTAACCATCACAAGAGAGAATATATTTTAAATATTTAAAAAAAAGTTAAAAGGGTTGAGAGAGTCTGTTCTGGACATTATCTGAAAAAAAAAATTGTAATGAATATAAATATTACACTGTAAGTTACAAGTTTGATATTTTTAAGTTGTGCTTAACTTTTTCAGTGGTTCTTAACCCTAGTCCTCAAGTTCCCGCAACAGGTCGTGTTTTCTGGATTTCTTTAATCATACACAGGTGTATGCTACAGAAGGTTAGTAGTTCCACAAATCGAAAATTCTGAAAATATGGCCTCTTGAGGGTAATTGGGGACTGACATTGAGGACCACTGTTTTATATGTTGTGTCTGATTGTTTTGTCTATTTGTGGTGAACTTGGGTATTTATCCTCTGAGACCTGTTTAAGTCCTGTTGTTTTACTCTTGTACTTGTATCTTGTCCCGTTGTGTTATTTATGCCTAATACTGTGGTTTTGTGGGTTTACTTGTGTGGATGGAGAGTCTTGGATTCAACTCTTAAGAGAACTCCCCTCCTTCCAGAATGTCATGCATTCAATGCAGCAGGTGACTTATTGGAATGCCCAAAACTCTATAGCCAATTTTCTCGGCAATAAAGAATTTTCTTCCTGACCGTAATCCCCTTTATGTCATTAGATATTATAGTCTATTTGTGTGGATTCTAGAATCCAGGATTTTCAGAACAATGAATATTACTTCCACTTCAACAATAACTGGTGTTGGTGGAATCACAGTTTTACCTGAAAAAGTGTTCTCGTTAAACGGCTTAGTAAAAAAAAAACTTGAAAAATCAGATGAATTTTCATGGAGTCTAGACACTCTAAGCAAAAGTAACTTGGTAAATTCAGATTAACATTCCAATATACTATGGATGAAGTTTGGGAGAATGTATTGATTAAGTGAGGCTTTTAGTGGCCAGCCAAGCCTGGTCTTCAACCTAAAAATTAACTATCTCTCCACAATGTTTTCTGAAGATTGTTTATAATATTTCTGAGCTTACAGTATCCCAAAGTCTCAATTAGTCTCTGATTTAGGGGTCTATATACTAAGCAGTGTTAGGAGAGTGAAAAGTGATAAGTAAGTGATAAGGTGCCAGCCAATCAGCTCCCAACTGTCATCTCACAGGCTGTGTTTGAAAAATGACAGTTGGGAGCTGACTGGCTGGCACCTTATCACTTCCTTATCACTTTTCACTCTGTCTCTTATCACTGCTTAGTACATAGACCCCTTAGTGTAGAAACTGCCAAGTTTGGACTAAACATTGGATGGAACCCTGAATTGGCAAATGAAGTACTTTGGGAAATGAAGCTGTGTTCAGAGTTGTGGGCAAAACATACACGCAATAATCTTGAAGATGTGATACACCTGGCTCCGACAGGAGCCAAAGGACATTACAATATAGGAGGCTGCCACCAGGTGGAACCGTTACTCCCCAAAACTAATATAAGCCAGCAACAGAACAATGTGTATATGGTTGCACATGTGCAGTTGAGACCGGGAGACGACGAAGACTAGAGTGAAGAAAAGGAAAAGATGCTGCAGATCTGCTGTGGGAGACAAGAGACTGGGCAAAGCATTATCACTGAAGTGGCGAGATGACAGAAGCTACTGAATACCCGCCAGTGGTGAGCTGAGTGATCCCTGCAGAAGCAGCAACTGAGTCTAAAAGCCAGAGACAGCGTATCAGCGCTACTGAGAATTGCTTAGGAGCTATTGAGAAGTGTTTTAAAGCTACTGAAACTTGTTACAGAGGTATTTTGAGAGTGTATGAGAGATATTGAGATTTATTGACATATACTGATATTAACAGATAATGAGAATTGCTGAGATATGCTATATTTCAAGTACTTGACTGTGTAATCCTGACTTGCAAGAGACTGAGGACCTCATTCAGAGTCGGTCGTTGCGGCCGCACGGTCGTACGCATACGATGTTTTTCTTTCTGCGACTGCGCACGGCTAGATGTGCGCATGTGCGTACGAGCTCTACTGATGAAAAATACTGACGGACGTAGGGCTTCCGACACGGAAGTGGATTGCTAAAGTTGATTGACAGGAAAGACCGTTTGTGGGAGAATCCGGGGGTGGTGGTCTGCAAACGGAGGTGTTTTTCAGCGTTTCCAGGCGTTTTAGGGGAGTGCATAAATTACCTGCTTCGTACGACCAAGAATTGCGGATGCATGACAACGTCACTCTACGAACAGGATGATCGTCCAGGCTAAGGTAGGCAAGAAGCGTCCGTAAGCCACAACAGTACAATCGTTAATCTGATGTTACCTGCGATGTTTCTATTTGGAACCACACAAACCAAGCAGCTAAGATTGCTGCATTGTAACTATTAACACTGCTAATTACCTTGCAACTGATTTCACTTGCGTGTGCATTAGGGAATTCATAACACAAATGTTTATTTGTGCTTTTTAAACATTTTTTTGGTAAAACAGTTTTGAAAACATCTAGCATTGTGTTTTGTGTAGCAGCCTTTTCAGATACCACACTTTTTAAACCTTGTATACATTGATATAGTTAAAGATATACATTTTTGGTGTAAAAATTATTTTTTTATTTGAAATTTGCCTTTCAGCACAATTTAAATATTAATTGTGCCCGCAACATTTGCATATGATTAAAATAAAATAAAAAAAAAACGTAAATTTGTTTTTTAGGATAAAAAAAAAGAGCTTGAGACATTGGTGACAAGAAATATGGGGACTGGACAACAGGTGAGGGAGGAGATATCCAGGGCTACTTTTGTCGTTTGGGCCGGCTTGGAGGAAGAGGTAAGCTACGGACAGCCGACTGGCGTGTAACACGCCGACTGGCCTGGCCAGAGGTAGATGGGATTTCCTCTGGCCTAGGCATAGGGCTCTCCATACTTGCGGGGTTGGCTGTTGGGCTGCTAGAGGTGGTGGTCCTGGGAGGAAGGGAGTCTCGCTCCATCATGGCAGGTGGGGTGGCCTGCTCCTGGGTATTGGCCAAACGATCTAGGGCCCCAGCAATCGTCTCCAGGGCCACTGCCACCCTCACCAGAGTGGTCTCCATCCTCAGAAGAACACATCTGTTCTCCTGAGTTTGGGAGACCAACCTGGTGAGGAGAGGCACTGCTCGGTCTGATGGTTGCCCTGGAGTAGACTCCACAGGGTCTACAGATGGAGTACTTGGATCCTTCCCTGCAGAGTCTCCATCTGTGCTGGACCCAGACCTGACCTCAGGAGCAGGCACTACCTCCTCTGAGTCTGGAATATAAAAAAACTATTTTTTTTATATTTTCCCAAAAAAAAGAAAACGCATAGACGTTTGAGCTTTATACTTTTTGTCTAACAAAAAAAATTTACCTTCTTGCACATGTGGAGCGTTGAAGTCGGCCATGTCAGTGTCCATAGTGGACACGCCGACTATCTCCTCTTCCGTCACACATCCCTGAGCCAACGTCTCCAACCTCATCAAGGCCAGCTCCTCAGGGATGGGACCACCACCTGTCCCCGCAGCATGGTCCTCCCTACTCCGTAGCTTCCTCTTCAGTTGGTACTTGAAATCCATCCATCTGTCAATGTGATTTTGCAATTTTTAAGGGTTAGTTTATTTAAATAAGATCAAGCTTTTGATTTCAGTACACTCACAATATCATTTTCATACCGTTTTTTACGACTTTCATGGTTCTGTAGGTTGTCCCCACAGCATTATCAGCCATGGATATCTCCTCCCAAATCCTGTCTTTGGCTCCAGCCCCCATATTTCTTGGGGCATGGACAAGGTTCTCCATTGTCATGGTCACCAATGTCTCAAGCTCGATCCGTGAAAACGGAGGGTTTCTTGGCCTTGGCCTGCTTGGGCCCGCCTCCTCCTCTTCTACTGGTGGAATTGGATTCCCAGCACCTACAACATTGTTTAAATTAGATAAAATATTAATATTTTTTTTAGGGAAATATGAACTGTTCTTGTGTTGTTTAAAAAATGTGATTCGCACTTACCTGCCTCAGTTGGCCTCTGCTCACCATGCTCCTCGCTTGACATTTTTCAAACCTGTGAGAGAGTATGAAGAATACTGCTTGTGCAGACTTTTTTATAGATGTGAGTGCATCCCTGGATTGGTTACCCGTGCATCCTTATTTGCCTAAGTACAAAGCACACCTTTCCTGCATTCCATAATCACTGCGTGGGTTGTGCTAGATGTGAGTGCATCCCTGGATTGGTTACCCGTGCATCCTTATTTGCCTAACTACAAATGCACACCTTTCCTGCATTCCGTAATCACTGCGTGGGTTGTGCTAGATGTGAGCGCATCCCTGGATTGGTTACCGTGCATCCTTATTTGCCTAACTACAAATGCACACTTTCCTGCATTCCGTAATCACTGCGTGGGTTGTGCTAGATGTGAGCGCATCCCTGGATTGGTTACCCGTGCATCCTTATTTGCCTAACTACAAATGCACACCTTTCCTGCATTCCGTAATCACTGCGTGGGTTGTGCTAGATGTGAGCGCATCCCTGGATTGGTTACCCATGCATCCTTATTTGCCTAACTACAAATGCACACCTTTCCTGCATGATTCAATAATTTTTTGTGTTTTTCTTTATTTAAGGCAATGCCAAATGTTCCCTCACTTGTGGGTTGTAGTTGGAGTGATTTGTGGTGCAGGAAGGGATTGTTAGTGGTTACATTGTTTGGAGTTGTTTGTGAGGTGCTTGTGTGAGTTGTTTGAGAGGTGCTTGGGTGAGTTGTTTGAGAGGTGCTTGTGTGTGTTTTTGGAGTGTTGCTTGTGTGTGTTGTTTGAGAGGTGTTTGTGTGAGTTGTTTGAGTGTTGCTTGTGTGTGTTTTTGGAGTGTTGGTTGTGTCTTTTTTTTGTTTTGGTGGTGGGGTTTTTTTTGCCTTTATTTTTGGTGGTGGTTTTTTTATTAGTTTTATTGGTGTTGGTTTTTTTTAGAAAAAAATTTTGGTTGTTTTTTTGTGTACCTTTTTTTGATGGTTTTTTTTTTTTTGGGGGGGGGGTTAATTTGTTTCATTTTTTTTGGTGTGTGTTTTTTTTGTTCCTTTATTTTTGGTGGTGTTTTTTTTGCTCCTTTATTTTTGGTGGGTGTTTTTTTTGTACCTTTATTTTAGGTGGGTGTTTTTTTTGTACCTTTATTTTAGGTGGTGTTTTTTTTGTTTTTTGGTGGGGTTTTTGGTTTTCAAAATTGTTTGGTGCAGACATTTAAAAAACCCCATTACTTGTTGTGTTTGACCCGGTTACTTGTTCTGTTTGGGTGGTCGTGCTTTTGTAGCCTTAAAAAACCAACATTATTAGAAGACTCAAGTAAGTTTTTGAACAAATAATCAAAAACCATCCTGTAGAACCAATTTAAAATATAAATTTAACTTTACAGAGTGATGTTGGACAGCTAATAGTGGCCATGTTGCCCCCCACCAACCTTCCTCAGCCTCCTCCTGGGCGTAGGCATAGGAGGCGTGCAAGGGCCAAGATATATCGAACACGTGTCACCCTTTTTGGAATGCCTGATGATGTGGTTGTAACCACTTATCGCCTGCCTCCAAATATTATTGTAGACACTCTTTCAATAATAAAGAATGATCTAGAAAGTCAGATTCACATTCCAACAGCAATATCACCACTTACACAGTTGTTGGCGGTGTTACATTTCTGCACCTCAGGGTCCTTCCAAACAACTGTGTGGCTGGTGGGTGGCCTCTCCCAGCCCTCATTTTCACAGATCCTGAGGCATGTGCTAGATGCATTTTTCAATCATCTAGCATATTTTATTAGTATGCCTTTGGATACGGAAGCCATTGATGTGGTAAAGCAGAAGTTTTTTGAAATTGCAGGCTTTCCACACGTCATAGGGGTAGTGGATGGCACTCACATAGCACTTCAGCCCCCTGCATGCAGGGAACAAATATATAGGAACCTAAAACATTTCCATTCCCTAAATGTAATGGTGCTATGTGATGCCTCCCTCCAGGTCCCTTCCCTGAATGCCAAATTCCCAGGCTGCAGCCATGATGCGTACGTGATCCAGCATTCAGGGATTTGGCCAAAATTAAGCACACTGCAAGCTGGTGATGTGTGGCTTCTTGGTAAGTAAAAATCCAGTATATATCTATAGTAATAGTGTAAACATGTTTTCATGGTAAATTTATGCATCTTTTGGTGTCCCATTTCCATCAGGTGACAGTGGATATCCTTGCGCGCCCTGGCTGCTGACTCCTTATTTGACTCCCACACCAGGGCCCCAAACTCAATATAATGCCGCGTTTACTGCCACCAGGCAGGTGGTTGAGTGCTGTATCGGCCTTTTAAAGGGCCGGTTCCGGTGTCTCCATCACTCTGGTGGTGCACTCATGTACTCGCCGGATATGGTTTCTCGCATTGTGGTCCTGTGTGGGATTTTACACAACATTGCAATAAGGAGTCGAGTACCCATTCAGCCAGAGGAGGCCTTGCCAGAGGATGGCCCCCAACAAAATCACAACACTTTCCAAAACTGCAAAACTAATGGAACCATTGGCAATACTCTGTATGTTTTTGGACAACTAACAAATTTAGCATGGATATACCCCAACATGTTTAGTTAATTTGCCTTTTCTTTTATTAATTTGTATGTTTTCCATTCAAAAATCTGTTTGTTTTTTACTATTGTTGTTTATGTCTGACTAAGCCAGATGTTTTCTTTGGCCAAACCCTGAGGACATTTGTTATGTGTGAATCTGTTATGAAATTCTTTTTACGAGTAAAAGCCTGTTGGCAACATGTTTGTTATTTAATAAATTTTTACAATTAAATCCAAATGGATTTTTTTTTTGTTTTTTTATGAAAGCCATTTTGAGGTGGATAATGTGAAAAAAAATATTATACAACATTACTGCAAATGTTCTTAAGGTTTAATAATACATTTTTGCAGTTCTTACACTATGGAAAGGCACCCAGCTTTGTTCACAAAGTTTTTAATGTGTTCAAAAAAAGAGGACAAATGTTTGAACAACAAAAACTTTAATGTAAGAAAATATTTTTTCGAAAACAAATATGGACAAATATGATAAAAAAAATAATAAATCCTCCAAACTCCCCACAATTCTTTGGAGGCAGCAGTAGGCCTGCATTAAATAGCCACTTGTGCTTCGAAGCTCCTCCCTTATTTGCCAACATCACTTTTCCTAATGAAGTTACATCTTAGTACATTTTAAACACAGTGTACACAACATCAACAAGGGTAGTCTGGTTCCTAGCACCTTGCCAAGTTGTGTGACATGTTTTTTTACATTGTAAAATACTAATCCTAATGTAATCATTATTTCCTAAAAATACAAAACATTTTTTAAAGCCCAAAAGACCTACATTTTTGTGGTCCCCAATAAAAAAAAAGGCCCAGGCACAAAACATAAGGTCGCAATTGTGAAAAACAGCATTACTGCGCAATGATTTTGACACCCATACTGGAATTACCGGAAAAAAAACAACGGTAAAAAATGTTTACAAATACATGGATAACAACAACACCAAAAAATAAAAAAAAACATATTACAAAACACACACCCTCAGAATGGTCTGGCACAACCCCAGATGTCGCCGGAGATGCTGCAGGAGATGGGAAATAATCTGGAGTTGGGGGAATGGTGGAAGGGGAAAGAGCAGGAAATATCCAAGGGAGGGGATATTTGGGAAATTTGGGATGAGTGGGCAGGGGAGGGGGGAACACTCGGGGTGTATTGGAAGAGGGAGGGAGGGTTACTGGGGGAGTATGGTGGTGGGGAGGGAGGGCTGGGTTCAGCAGATGGTGAGGGTGAGGGCTGCAGGTTGGCAACTGCATTTCTTTGATTTCTGCGTGCCCTTCTCTGCCTCCACTGTGCTTCTAAAATTTAAACATAAAAAAAAAAAAAAATTAGTTTTCAAGTTCAGCTACACAATACAAGTACACTTTACACATTCCGGACAATAGGGACAACATACAGGAGGGTTTTTTAACATTGACTAAAATAATTGGCAAAGGAACATACATTTTTAACAGTCCAATAATTATTACTTTTAAACAAACGCATACTTACATCTGCGTATTTGCGCCCGCAAATTCATCAAAACTGCAGGCGACCGGCGTCGCAGATCAGACCAGCGCCTCTCTAAGTGTGCAATATTGCGCCTGTATCCCGCACTTCTCAGGGTTCGCCTCTCCTCCGCATAGGCCGCCCGCTTTATGCGGTTGGAAATAGGCGGCTCTGCGGACGTAATCCGCCTGCCCAGTATATTCACCAGGATCAGCAATTCTCTCCTGATAAAAGCCGCGGCTCTCATGATGGCAATGGCTGAATTTTCAGAAAACATGACATATACATGGGCTAATAAAAAGATGATTGGCTAAAATATTTACACAGTTTCCATAAAAAAACACTATTGGCCAATCCTTTAATCATGTGGGCCGAAAAATAAGGTCACATTTGATTGGCTATAACACACAGTGTGCAATTGCAAACATAAGAGTGCAAATGATCCTAATGCAAAATGCACATGCATTTTAAAAGATACACTTATCAACAGTACATTCACAGATAATAAACATTACTTTGTTTTTTAAATTGTGTTAAAAAAAAGCGAACGGAGAAAACAACCAAGAAATGAACAATAAAGTTTATTGACACATGATAAAAAACTCGTTTTCAAGAACAGCAAGAGTTAAACACTCTTAATTAGATAATTGACAACAAGCTCATAACAAGCTGATCGATAGTCCATGAAAACATGACATGTGACCATGAAAACAACACATACGACCGCAAACATCAGAACATAATTAGCATACAACGACTGACAGCGCCTGACTACGATTGTTTCGCTTGTTCGATCAGATCAGTTGGTAGCTAGAGGAGGTGCAGTGCTAACAAATGGGCATCACTTTGTTTACGATCGACCTGCCGTACGATCGGAATTTGTGGTCATTGGCCGTACGACCGTGCAGCCGCAACGACCGACTCTGAATGAGGTCCAGAGTATGAGTAAATAGCATGATATTCATCTTGTTTGAGCTACTAGATAAACATTTCCTGTGAAGTGATGCAGATAATTGGGATATATTGTAAGTCAGTATATTGCTCATTCCTACACACACACAGCAGACTTGGTAGGAAAAGCTGTGCTGCAGCTCACTTCCAACCCATATACTGTAGAGTCTCCCCTGTCATACTCCCTTTAAGGCTGCAGAGTTCTGACTATAAAAATTATTCGAATAATACAAAGAAGATATTTATAACTTATAAATATCTTCTTTGTATTATTCTGATAATTTTTATAGGCAAAACTCACCAAAAGTGCAAAACTCCCTGGAAATACGGGGAGCGACGACAGATGAGGCAGCAAGAGCTCAGCCTCAACTCTGATAGCTCAGATACTACCTGGAGATGGGGGCTGGGCCACAAAGCAGCCAATAAAACACAGAGAAAAAGAGCTAATGGTGGCATGCTTCACTGTGAGCTCTGATGTGATCCTGATATGAGCTGCTGGCCTAGAAGGTGGTTTCCTGGCAACTGGAAACACTCCCTGCAGTTGCCTATGACAGGTACTGGAACTGCAACTGTTTAGACTATGCTCGTTGTTTGCTCTATATTAAGTTACCCATACTTTCAGTATCTATATTAGAGACCTGTACCACTGCATCTTCATCATCTTGGTTGCTACCATATCAGTTCCTAGCTCCTGCCACTAGGATTTTTATGAAACTAGGGGCCTGATTCAGACCCACTCGCGAGCGGCTGTCCGCTCGCAAGTGGGTCGATGGTGTGCACTGAGCATGCCCACGACGGAGGGAGCTCCGTCGTGCGCATGCGCCAGACGCGACGAGCGAAGGACTTTCCTTCGCTCGTTGTGTCTGATCAAAGGGGGCGTGCTGTCGATGTTGATTGACAGCACGCCCCCTTTGGTGGGCGTGCCTCCCAGACAGGGGCGTTCCCAAGGGAACGCCTACCGTCAGAAGCCGGCCCACTGACATCACTAGTGATGTCAGTGGGAGTGATTTTGGCTCTGATAGAGCCAAAATCACTCCGGGCCTTGCGGTTGAGAAACTCAACAGCAGGCTCCGGCTCGCAGTGGCGATGGTCGCGATGGTCAAGACCATCGCGACCATCAACCTGCACGCTCGTATAGGCTGTGGGTGGTGACCCACAGCTATACGAGCGTCCAGGAGGACGCTCCATTTTTATGGAGGACGGCCCTCATTCAGAGAGTGCGCTCTGCTCAGAGCGTCCGGCTCTGAATGAGGGCCTAAGGTAGCTAAATTACCCTATCTACAGAATGCAACACCTGCCATTGCTACCTTAAATCCTAGCCCAATGCTTAAATGAATGAATTCACCAATTCTGTCCCTTCATATGTGGTGGCAGGCAAATTCCACATACATTATACCATTTGTTACCAGCATTGTGTATATGTTTGTAAAAGGGCCTTATGTTGATTGCTACACAAAGCCAGCGATCACTTTGTTAAAATTAACATAACCTTTTGTTTGAAAGTACATTTTCAATCAAAAAATCCCTTGAAATGAAAACCATATGAGTTAATATATTTGTTGTATTATTTTGACAAGCCAAAATGAACTATGATTCATCCTTGAATGTAATCTGTTGCCAGTGTAAGCAGCTCTGACATTGGAACAGCTTTTAGATTACAATGTGATCTAGGGAACATTTTTCTTCTGTTTTTAAAATCCTAGCTTATTGTCTTCCATTTCTATTAGCTACTGAGCAAGGATAAAAAATAGAGACACAACAATACGCAAAATAAAACAAAAACGCTACTCCCATAGATACATTGTGTTTGTGGGAACTGGCATTGGTATCATTACTGAGTGATCAACTACTAATAAGCTTCACATACATGAAAAGATTTCACAGTAAAAGGGCCAAATGTAATAGGGTGAGAGTTTTGAAAATGTCAGAGATTTCTCACACTCTTTAATCTCGGCCAATGTAATAGTGTCCGAGAATAGGCAAACTCACATGTTTTTCAGACTAAAAGAACTCTCACGATTTAAACTCTCATCCAAATGTTTTCCCATTTTGAAGATTTATTTATTTTATTTATTACCAGTTATATATATAGCGAACACATAATCCGAGAGAATAATACAACTTGACCAATGTAATAGTGTGAGAGTTTACTGCTAAACTCTCACATATTCTATACTCTCACTCTATTACATTTGTCCCAAAGTCTTTACATGTTGAATATCTGGACCTGTCGTCTGGAGATCGTACCTCTGAGCCGTAACTAGACTTTTTGGTGCCCTGTGCCAGAGAAAGCATCGGCGCCCCCCCCCATTTTTTTAAATATGGACATAAGATAGTGCATCTAATAAACACCCACGGCCTCATGGGGAAGGGCCATGGAAGAGATAGGAGAGGCCAGGAGATGCTGGGGATTAAAGAAAAGGAAACTACAAGTGAGAATGGTAATAAACAGGAATATTGACATGCCCAAACAGCGCCCTCTGCCCTGCGGTGCCCTGTGCCATGGCAAAGGTCGCACTACCCTAGTTACGTCCCTGTGTGTCCTGTGAGCAGTCCCGAGCTCAGAGCCCAGATTTTTTTGTAGTGGGAAGCTCAATCCCCATTAAATAATTGGTTTAAGTCAGTAAATAACCTCTGTTTGCCAGCAACCAGCAGTAGAAAGGAGAGATACTGTCACTAGCAATATTTATGGGTAATGTTTGTGAGTTTGTGATTTGTTGTGTGTCTCCTGTGCTTGTAATGTATGCAATGTGGAGGTCATTCTGAGTAAAATGCAATTTTGATGTTCATGTAATTGGTTGCGAATGAGCATAAATCTACCTAATAATTTGCAAGGTGCATGCATCCCATGGTGTTAACCAGGGGTACTGAAACGATTTTATGTTTGGGGGACAACATAAAACTGTTCCAGCTTCAGCCTCCCCCCCTTCCTCTCCTCTCCTCCCTCCCTCTCCCCTCCCCTCCGTCCCTTACCTGACTAAGTGGCGGGTGCGGACGGTCAGGGCTGTGCTTTATAGCAATAGGCTGCACAGCCCTTGCCTGCTAAGCATGGAGGAGGAGATGTAATGTGCGTAATTTTAACTTAAAGACCGCACATTACACCTCCCCCATGCGGTGCAGGGGCCGTGCAGCCTATTGCTATAAAGCACAGCCCCTGACCATCCACGGCTGCCCGCCACTCCTTTCGCATGTTTGGGGTGGGGGGCAGCCGCTATTTTCCCAACTATTTCCTCACTGGGCATGTGCAAAACTCTGGAAACATGGCCGCGGTGGCCATTTGCAGGCATTTTAAGCAGTGCTGAGACACCCGATGCGGGAATTCGGAGAGGTAAGTTTTAGATAATATGGGTGCAGGGTGTGTGGTGCGGGCCCCCCTTGGACCCGAGGGCCCACCGCACACCCTGCACCCATTATAGATACGCCCCTGAATGTGGGGTGTCTGTATGTGTGATAATACGTCTATTTGGTGCAGGAATGTTTCTGCCAAGAAACAAGAGCCATATATCAGGAGGCACAATTGCAGCGGCATTGGGAAGGCAGGAGGAGCAATTTTATTTAAACAGGAAAAATAATTCTGTTAAATTGTACAGCTGTACCCACAGTTACATACACTTAGAATATGGATGATGGAGCGGATCTTGCACCAACCGGTGATGTCTGAGGGTAGCGGTGCAAATGCAAGCAGTAGTGGTATGCAGCAGGAACGGCTATCTCAGGGTCTTTGAGAGCTAAGTGGAATGTGTGTGTCACTCTAACACAGTGACAAGATAGAGCCGCGTATGCGCAGAAGACCAAGTGGCGGCTACCTTGGTAAAGGATTAATGGCTCCCTACTGGAGCATCAAGAAAACTGAGTAGTAGCGTACACCATATATCAACATTTAGATGGTGTCAGGACCGTAACTAAGGCAATGCAACATGTGTGCCTGTCCAGGGCGCAAGGTCCTGGGGTTAGGATTTCAGATTTTAACTTTTGTTGAAGTGTGCCTTTGCTATGGAGATTTGTAAGCTGGGCAGCTGGGGTGGGCATTCAGCAGACACCCAGGGCTTGTGCATGTGCTGTAACAACAAGCTGCAGAGCCCCAACTTCCTTCACTCTAATAACCCCTCCTCCTTACAACTGCCAGACACAGCCCAGATGCTGCAATCAGCTGCCGACTAGCTATAGTGTGACTACACCTCTCTTATGGCAGTTCCCGCCCCCACAATTAACTACACAGCCAGGGATAGAATGCAGACAGAAGAGGGACAGACTTACATGGCAAAAACAGACTTCCATAGTTGAACTGATGGTGGTAAATATTTTTTACTATTTGATTTGTATAGGATAATGGTTGGTCATTACAGAGACCTATGATATTTATTAACATTAATGTCAATAGCTGCTTTCTGCTTATCCTTGGTTTACATATTGCAACTTCTACCAACTCATCTGAGCTACAGTGATAGGTTGCCCGCTTCATTATTGGGTATAAAAGTTTCCCATCAAGTTGTTAGCTATTAGCATAATAATTAAATGCTGGAAGAAATGGTGTCAGAGAGTGGTGGTGAGTTAGGGATATGTCAGTGGGTAAGGTACAGTATGGTGTCATGAAGTGGTGGTGAGTGAGTAATATTTCAGTGGGTGAGGTATGGTGTCAGGGGCTGGTAGTGAGTGAGGGATATTTCAGTGGCTAAAATACCAGTGTCAGAGAGCGGCGGTATGTGAGGGGTATTTCAGTGGGTAATGTATGTGGTCAGTGAGTGGTTGTGAGTGAGGGATATTTCAGTGGGTAAGATAAAGTGTCAGCGAGTGATGTTGAGAGAATATCTCAGTGGATGATGAATGGGGTCAGTGAGTGAGGGTTATTTCACTGGGGAAGATACAGGGGTCTATTTACTAAGCAGTGTTATGAGACAGAGTGAAAAGTGATAAGTCTGTGATAAGGTGCCAGCCAATCAGCTCCCACCTGCCATCTCACAGGCTTTGTTTGAAAAATGACAGTTGGGAGCTGATTGGCTGGCACCTTATCACAGACTTATCACTTTTCACTCTGTCTCATAACACTGCTTAGTAAATAGACCCCACAGTATCAGTGAGTGGTGATGAATTAGGGGTATTTCAATCGGTAAGATACAGTGTCAGGGAGTGTGTTGAGTAAGGTAAGTATTTCAGTGATTGAGGAATGGTATTTGTGAGTAGTAACAGGTAAGAGATCCTGTATTCTGGACGGGTGAGAGGTGTTTCAGTGGGTATGTAGTGTATTTGTTGAGGGGTAAGTGGGGAGGGTGAAATAATGTAGTGTAGTACAAGCAACAATACTTATAGCTGAGCTTGCTGTCAACTAATGGGTTGTGTCTCCTCACCCTACAATACTGTCACCTTTATTTAAGCAGGGAATGTTAGCTTTACGTTTTTAATATATGTACACCATGTAAAACATTACATTTGGAAGATTAAACAGTGTGTCAAAGGCTTCGTAAAATAGAACCAATTGTACTATATACGAACAGAGCCACAGCTAAAGTTATGCAACATACGCCACGTAAACAGAGGTAAGTTACCAAAAGGTAAAGGTTTACATATATGTCTTATCATTGTTTTATCACTGTAATTCACAGAGAAGTTTGTACACATATTCATTAAAACCTAAATAAGTCGCTAATTTAGATCACGATTTTCAAATTCTAAAACTAAAACAAAAAACTACAAAATAAAACAGGAAAAAAATTGCATTGCGTTTATACTGTGTGTGATAATTATGAAAGGAAAAGCCAGGAACTAATTGAATTACTTATCTAGTTGGCTAAGAAATCATTTGGAATTAATTTGTGTTCCAATTATACACCCACATTTAATCTGTTCTAATAAATTATTAGCACTACACTAATCATGGGAAAAGGTTTCTTAGAAAATATAAATAACTTGCTTTTCAATGTCGAATACCATATATGAGCTGTACTATTTTTATTACATGTGTAATTTAACAAAACAAAAATGCAGTCACTTAATATGCCTACACATGCTCAGATCCAGGCTAAATTTGATCATGGACAAGATATACTCAAAAGCAATTTTGATTGGGGTTTGAAACTGCAGAACTTCACCTGTGGTTTTGACCTCCAAACCACTAGATTTACTGTTAAGAAATGAATAATATCCTGGCTGGGTAGAATAGTGATTCTTAAGATGAATTCCCTGCACCACTTCCTCTATATCAGTGGTGTCAAACTCGGGCCCTTCAGCTTTTGTGGGACTACATATCCCAACATGCCCTGCCACAGTATTAGCATGCCCTAATAGCAAAACTGTGGCACTGCACGCTGGGAAGTGTAGTTTCATTGCAGCTGGAGGGCCCGAGTTTGACACCACTGCTCTACATTTTCCAAAACATCCCTGTGAAGACAGGGCCACCATTAAGGGTTTACAGCCAGTACTAGTGTACTCGGCCCAGGCTAGGAGTAGGTCCTGATCTGCAAAGATGACTCTACCTGTGAACTACTTCTTACTCACAGACAGATGTGTGTCTGTGAGTAAGAAACAGTCTGCAACCGTAATCAGCAGCACTGCAGGCAGCTGCTCATAGAAGCTGTAGGCAACAAGATATTACCCCAGACTCACCTGGAGAGGAGGCCATCATTACCTTTACTAGTGATAGATAGGGAAGTCCCTAAATTCTATGTTTCTATTCAGACCCTGTGTTTAATGGTAACTGGAGACCATTTATTATAATGAGGTTATTCTAAATAGAGCTCCCCACTACCTGACATTGGTGCTTCTACACGGCTCCCTATCATCTGCTTGACATGGTGCTTCTACACAGCTCCCCACCCTCTGGCTGATATGGTACTTCTACACAGCTCCCCACCATCTGGCTGACATGGTGCTTCTACACCGCTCCCCACCATCTGGCTGACATGGTGCTTCTACACAGCTCCCCACGGTCTGGCTGACATTGGTGCTTCTACACAGCTCCTCACTACCTGACATGAGTGCTTCTACAAAGCTCCCCACCATCTGGCTGACATGGTGCTTCTACACAGCTCCCCACCATCTGGCTAACATTAATGCTTCTACACAGCTCCTCACTACCTGACATGAGTGCTTCTACAAAGCTCCCCACTACCTGACATGGGTGCTTCTACACAGCTCCCCACTACCTGACATGGGTGCTTCTACACAGCTCCCCACTACCTGACATGGGTGCTTCTACACAGCTCCCCACTACCTGACATCGGTGCTTCTATACCGCTCCCCACTACCTGATATCGGTGCTTCTACACAGCTCCCCACTACCTAACATGGGTGCTTCTACACAGCTCCCCACTACCTGACATCGGTGCTTCTACACAGCTCCCCACTACCTAACATTGGTGTTTCTACACAGTTGCCCACTACCTGACATAGGTGCTTCTGCACAGCTCCCCACTCCCTGGCATGGGTGCTTCTACACAGCTCCCCACTACCTGACATGGGTGCTTCTACACAGTTCCCCACTACCTGACATCGGTGCTTCTATACCGCTCCCCACTACCTGATATCGGTGCTTCTACACAGCTCCCCACTACCTAACATGGGTGCTTCTACACAGCTCCCCACTACCTGACATAGGTGCTTCTGCATAGCTGCCCACTACCTGACATGGTGCTTCTACACAGCTCCCCACTACCTGACATGGTGCTTCCACACATCTCCCTACTATCTTGCTGACATGGTGCTTCTACACAGCTTCCCATTACCTGATATGGAGCTTTTACACAGCACCACATTACCTGACATGGTGCTCCTACACAGCTCTCTACTACCTGGCTGACCTGGTGCTTCTACATCCACTACCTGGTTGACATGCGGTTACTGAATGCCGAAAATGGTCAGAAATTTTACGGGCCACAGTGATCATCTCCTGCATGGACTTGTCATTATTTATGAAATTCTGAACCACCAAGTTTATTATGTGCGCAAAACATGGTATGTGATCAAATTCGAGTTGCTAGTCAGTGCTCGAAGTGGGAATTTAGAGGTGGGGGTATGGAGAATGAATCTCTTGCCCCCCCTTGGGCCCATGCTTCTATATCACCCATTGTACGTCTCACTCCCCCCACACTCTTCTCCCTGCCTGCTCCCCTCTCTCACACCATGCCCTTCTCACTGATTCCCTCTCTTTCACCCCCTACAATACTAACTGCCTGCCTCCCCACTGTCTGCCCCTCTCTCTATTCTCTCTCACATCCTCCCCTCGCTCTACTTACCTCTGAGCTGTGCTGCTGCAATGGAGCTGCCAGGACTCAGGAGCACCGGGTCCTACGTTGCTGCTGCAGTTGTGCGAGCCAATGAGAAGCTGCACTTGGCAGCTTCTCATTGGCTGGTGGCCACGAGCCCTGTGATTGGCTGGCAGCCGCCAGCCCTGTGATTGGCAGGCGGCCGCAAGCCCTGTGATTGGCTGACAGCCGCGAGCCCCGTGATTGGCTGGTGGTGGCGAGACTTGCGATTGGCTGGCGGCCAGTGTGTGCTGACTGTAGCCGGGACTGCATGCTTTGTCCCGGCTACATGCCAGCGTCTCTGCTTCCACCGATCGAGATGTGTCCCCTGCGGGACACATCTCTACACATTTCCGCAGCTGTTCCAGTGCTGGGATGCCATACTGCATCCCAGTGCTGGTGCATTCTCTACTGCGGCTAAAATGAAGTGGGGCCGGGAAGTGGCGGTATGTCATACCATCATATACCGCCCCACTTTGACCACTGATGCTAGTACAATGTTACTTGCATTTTCAGAAATTACAAATCCTGAGGAGAGTCTTAGCGGGATAAGCCATTTTTCTGACACATCCCTGAGTTTTTTCGACAGATTAATACCAGTATGTCTCTTAGGACTCAATCCCTATTAGCCATGAGTTCCATCTCAGCATAAGTGCTGCACATACGTACCTATGGACCAGTGGCGGTACCTAATGGGCTGTGTACAAAAGTCCAAAGTGAGATCAGATCACAAATGGGGAGAGTTGTGGTGCTGTTGACAGAATTTCTACGCTGTTGCAATGTCAACTCGCCTCCTTCAGGATTAAGCTCTTAGTGAAGCCAGTGATACAGAGAGTAGCCTGTATCAGGATTCAGCCTGGGATCGGCTGTTACTTACTGCAGCACCGGCTTCCCTTCACAGTGAGCGCAATGAGACACCAGGTGTGGTGGTGGGTGACGCGCTGAGCATTCTCCCTGGGGCCCAGGTGACTTCCACACAATTCTCCATATTGGAGTTCCTGCAGCGGTGGTCATGGGCGCAGCCATCTTGGCTGTATCACCTGATAGATCCTTATCCAATGGTAGCCATGGCAGTTCTCAGCTGACTCCTTTATCCAAAGGACAGCTACCTGGGGGTATAAACAGGAGTCCAGTTAAACAGGAAGTTGCCTGATCAGCTTCACTATTTCCTTGATGGTTGCTGTTGCTTCATTGCAGGCTTCACGTGCAATCTTCCAGTGATTCTTCCCAGCATTATTTTCCAGTGTGTATTCAGAACATCACCTGAATAGTGAGTCCTAGTGGCCCATTCCAGTTTTCGTCCTGCATTGGATTTCCAGTCTCTTCTTAGAACGACATCCTTTACAGTTTCCCGGAGCACTACTCTGGTGCTCGCCCTGCAACAAGATCCCCATTGTGTACTCACTACATCACCTGAGTACTGAATCCTAGTGTCACATTTTAGTGATCAAGTATTCAGTTCACTCCTGTGTTCAAGTATTCAGTTCATCTCCTGTGTTCAAGTATTCCATTCTTCTTCTGTCTTCCAGTTTTCAATTCAACTCCTGTGTTCAAGTATTCAGTTCTTCTCCTGTGTTCAAGTATTCAGTTCTTCTCCTGTGTTCAAGTATTCAGTTCATCTCCTGTGTTCAAGTATTCAGTTCATCTCCTGTGATCAAGTATTCAGTTCAACTCCTGTGTTCAAGTATTCAGTTCATCTCCTGTGTTCAAGTATTTAGTTCTTCTCCTGTGTTCAAGTATTCAGTTCATCTCCTCTGTTCAAGTATTCAGTTCATCTGTGTTCAAGTATTCATTTCATCTCCTGTGTTCAAGTATTCAGTTCTTCTCCTGTGTTCAAGTATTCAGTTAATCTCCTATGTTCAAGTATTCCGTTCTTCTCCTGTTTTCCCGTTTTCAATTCAACTACTTTGTTCAAGTATTCAGTTCACATGCTGATCTGCTGTGTCCGAGTACAACACAAGTGTCACTCTCCTGTGCCAGTGGTGCATCTAGGTTCTCAGCCACGTACTCAGTACATCATCCAAGTACAACACAAGTGTCACTCTCCTGTGCCAGTGGTGCATTTAGGTCCACATTCATTTCCCTCCAGTATACCATTGCCAGAAGTTATTCTACTGTACCAATACAGTAGTAGCAGGGTACAGAGTTCTCTAGTGTTTCACTCTGAAGTACATTCTCCTGGGCCTCCCCGGTGTTATGTTTCTCAATTTCACACTTGTATTGTATACCTGACCAAAGGGCAGCGACCTGCTTGCTGGGTGCAGCTTAAACACATATCCCGCTTGGAGGGGTCACTGGTGAACACCTCTCAGCAAGTTAGGCTCTGCGCCTTTGGTCAGGTCTCATTAACATCCAGTACACGTGGACGAGGAGGGCTTACATCCAGCCCTTTGCCTCCGATTTCTTCCTTTGCCCAGGACCTCAGCTTTCAGCTCCTCAGTAGGAGATCCTCCTGAGCAGATCATGACAGTCTGCCTGTGAATGAGCTTGCATTGTGTATTAGATGCTGGTGCTGCCGAACGTTATACACCCACACAATGGGCTGTCACAGCCATATAATCTTTAGTTTGACAAGTACTGCTTTTTCTCACATCTGTAGTTAAGTGGATAGCTGGTACAATGGCATTTTGTAGGCAAAGAATAATGTTTTGTTTAATGTCCTATTACAGGTGAGGAATTACTGTTCTAGTAAAACAGAACTGAGACGGAATTTGGTAGCATGGACACATGACCATAACTAATTATCTAGAACCAGATGCATTGATGGTAGATATTGGATGCAGATCTTATGCTAATATAGCTGTTATAGCTTTGGTGATCTGCTATGCAACAGGATGGCAGCTGTCATACTTGGTTCCTCTTGCAAATGATTGTCTCACAGAAAATTGTGTAAAGCTACTAGTCTTCTTCTTGGTCCCATTCTGTGATTAAAACCACACCCAGCAACAGCAGCCCTAGAGTGCAAGTATTCTGCTTGGGAATTCTGGATAAGGGAGGAGTCAATTTGCCTCTGCAAATTGGATGCAGGACTACCTCAGACCAATAATGAGGAAGTTGATGATGAAGGTGTTGGCAGTGGAGGTGGCATGTGTTGGGATCTATCCATGCTGCTGGCAGCTGATGCTGGACTGCTTGTTATTATTTTACATAATTTTCCAGGTTTTGATATTTTAACTTGTATGAACTCACTGCAAATGAAATAACAGGGAGGAGGTGCCTAGATGGTTAATGTTCTTACCTCTACTTACTTTGGCCCTACAAATGGTACAAATGCCTTGCAAATGTTAGGATTTGGGTAAAAATTATTCCACATGGAAGAGGTCTTTTTTGGTCTTATGCCTAGACATGACAATGTGCTTCTTCTTATCACTGGCATGAAGTGCTGCCACTGGTGGCTGCATTACTTTAATACATCATCCTCCTGAATTTTATAAACTTATTCTTGTCCATTCATCATCAACATCCTTATTACTGTCAGATACACCATTAACCCCATCATCCTGTTGCTCTTCCACCGTTGCATCCTCAATTTCTATGTCTAAACTATCATCATTACTTTTACTACTGCTCATCCTTACATTTGCAGAGTGTTCAGAAGTGGTGACAGGAGACTTCTCTATGATTGCAGGGTCTGATTCTGAGATTTACACTAATGCAATCACAGCTGCGATCTCTCATGGCCCACAATTGCCTGCACAATGGCAAACAATCAATCAAGCTCTGTAACTATCAGCATTGCGTAAATCTCTGAAACAGGCCCATGGTGTCAGAATCAGAAATGTTAGACTCACACATAATGCTCATGGACAGTGAAGTTTGTTCTTCAGCCTTAGGGGAAATTTACTAAGAATCATGTTGGTCTGTGATCCCTTATCACAGCTCTTAACTGGAACATTTACCACCTCAAATCACAAATTTACTAAGAAGCGTGTTTGCCTATTGTAATCCAATGGTGATACTCCCCATGATTTGGTGTGTGCAATTTCATTCGTATGGACCCATGATCGCACATGAATTCGCAAATCCCAGATGCGCTGAAACTCGTAGAGCAGATCTCACAAGGCGGATGCACCTGAACACACACCTAAATTCTCAATATAATCCGCATAAATTTGCAACAAGTTTGCAATAAAATCTTCCCATTAGTCCAAAGTCACACATGCTACTGTGTCATCACTATGCCCTAATAATTATGTTCCCAAACTACTGAAAAACATGCATTGGTGGTGTTTGAGTTGGAAGGAGTGTGCAATGTAGTTAGAGAGGTAAGTTTTTGGGATCTATTTGCGATTGCTGGCTGGTTTTGTAAGTTGTCTTGTCTTATTCTGTTGTCTTGTTTGTTTTTACAGTCTGCCTTCTTTTTGTCCTGTGTCATTTTAATTTTGGTCTTGTCATTATTTGTGTGTATATGTGGTGTGTCTGTGAAGTGTGTGAGAAGTGGTGTTGGAGGTGATTTTTTAGTTTCTTTTATTTCTCTTTGTTTATTGTTGTTTGTTGTTTGTTGATGGCATAGGAGACTGTTAGGAGGAGGGCTGTGGATTCAGAGGTGTGAGTTGAATGTGGAGGAGGATGAGGTGTCTGTGCAGCAGCCTTTGGAGGAGTCAGAGGCTGCTGCTGATGATGATATTTGGTCTTTTGTCAAGGCAAAGACCAAGAGTGGCCACAATATGCAGTTCTCCTTTAAGGGGAAAGTGGCCCTCAAGAGGTTGTTAAAAATTATTAAGTGTTGTTTGGCTGCCATTCCTCCAGAACTAGTGGATGCAAAAACTCCATGATATGGCACAAAATTCTGGATGAGGTCAACTGCTCTGGCTCGCTTAAACACAGTGTGTGTCACGACCAGAGTTTCTCGGCATGGTGGTCGACGGGTATTGCCTGTAAGGTCACTATGGTGGGGGGCATCTGGCGGTAGTGCTGGTGTTTGGCGAGGGGCGTTGGCTGTGCGTGGTTCTGTGTGGGCATGTTGTCACTTTGGGCTGGTGAGGCCTGGTGGTGCTTCTGTTCTGCTCTGGCATGGGCGCCACCATCTTGCCTCTGGTCATGTGACCTAATCGCCCAATCCTGGTTTGTCACATGCTCTCTCTATCCAGTCATGGCACAGCACTTGGTATTTAGTGAGGTTCAGAGCCTCACTTCATTGCCAGTGCAATATGTAACCAGAAACTCACACTGCTGGACAAGTTTTTTTTCACCACCCTCACAAGACCCGGATACTGGACTGCTCCTATCTGCCACTACCTGGACTTTTACTCATTGCAATCACCTCAGTTCCCATTTGCACTTTAGTGCCATCCCTGGACTTATTTTCTCCCATTGTTCATGTCTGCCAAACCACTTATTAAAAGTTCCACGTTTTGTTTTAAATCTGCTTCTGTGTCTGCTCCTATCACCACCCCGGGCCCACAACAAAACCAGGACATCACAGTGTGGAGGTGTGCAAAAAGCACTTCAGCGACATAACTCATGTGAAGCAGATAATGGCCACTGCAGTGCTGTTGGAATGCAGACTGGGGGCAAATGTCTGGAATATGAGGAGACACTGCACAGCATAATTCCTCCTGAGTGGTGCATGACTCCAAAGCCAAACTCAAACAGAGTGAGTAAGGTCTTATTCATCTACTTTGTATTGTATGTTTTGTGTATGACATAATGGCCCTGATTCAGTGCCGTTCGTTAACAGCAGTACGCTCGTTGCGTTCCGATGTTGAGTAACCGCGCATGCGTCGGTGTTACACTGCGCATGTGCGTACGGCAGATTGCGAGTTTTTATTGTCTCGTTCGTCAAATAGCGTACAGGAAGTGACATGTCAAATGTGATTGACAGAACAGGGCGTTTTGGGGTGTTGCCGGGGGAGGAGATTGAAAAACGCAGGCGTGGCGAGGCATTTTTTGGGCGTACATACATTACCAAATGCACTCCACGATGTAGCATCGATTAATCACGGCTTGTCAGAAACTCAATTAGTGTTGGATTGAAAACCGGCTTGGTATGTGTTTGGAAAGCAGTTTTTTTGGATCGCACAAAACCGAACGCAGGTGGAAATCATAGCTGCTAATGTCTGGATTACACAATCAATTAGCGTACATTTGTGGGGGTGTATTTTGGCCGCAATGTGTTCTTTTTGCACTAGTGTAACAATAATGTCATCATGTTTAGGTTTGGTCCCTCATCTTGTGTTCGCAAGGTGATTTTTCCTCCTTAGGTAATGTTTTAAACGTTCCTTAACGAGCCCTTTTTTGTTCAATGTGTAATTTTTTTGTTTGAACGTTGTTGGCTTGTGGGCCCGGATTAAATGTAACCCATTTTTACAATAATGTCAGAATACAAAGTCGTACATTTGTGGTAAATTTATTGGTATCCCACAAAAAATAAATACACATATTTAACTCAAACATTTTTGGCAGTGTTCATTCCACAATATTTATTAATTGTGCAAACAATAATTTTTGGGTAAACGAAAATTCAAAAATTAAAAACAATTCACAAGAAAGGAGAGGGAAGTTTTGGCCAGAAAGGAATATGAGGCAAGCACAGAAGGAGTGTGGGAAAAGTAGCCAATGCTGTCACCGTTTTTTCGCCCGTTTGGCTGGGGGAGGGAGGGCGCCAGACCGGGTCCGGGATGTCATCGGGCTGGCCTGTCCAGAGGCAGATGTTGTGGCCTCTGGACTAGGCACAGGGCTAGGCACATTTGGAGGATTGGCTGATGTTGTGCCAGAGGTGGAGGATCCTGATGTTCCGGCAGGAAGGTCGGCTCCACCATGTGCTGGCGAACGAGCTGCTCCAGGGCAGTGGCGATGAAATGTTAGCCCTGGTATTTTCCGCCAGGGCCTGACCAATGGTCACGTTGGCCGCAGCATTTTGCTCCAGGGCCTCAGCCACCCGTACCAGACTGGCATCCATCCTCTGCAGAATCTCCGTATGGAAATCCGATTTTAAATTGAGTTCTGTGAGGAGGGACACTGCCTGCAAGGGGGATTGCCCTGGACTGGCTTCTGCAGGGTCCTCAGCCGGATGTACTGGTTCCTCCCCTGCAGAGCCAGCAGAAATTCTGCGGCCAAGGCTCCCCTCTGGAGCAGACTCATCCGCCTGTGTCTCTGTTGGAAAAATGAGAAAAGACTCACATTAGAATCTACATATTGGCACAATAACATTTCAGAGTTGGTGACATCACAACATTTACCTGGGACAACATGAGGAGCCGCAAAGTCTGGCATGTCCGTATCCATGTTGGACACGCCAAACACCTCCACAGGCTGCACACACCCCTGTTCCAGCTCTTCTAAATCAGTCAACTCCAATGACACAGGGGTGGGACCCCCACCTGTCCCCCTTGCATGCCTAGCCCTGTCCGCCAGTTTTTGCTTCAGGCGATATTTGAAGTCGGCCCATCTGTGGGATGAATTTGGAACCATTACTTTTTATTTGATTTTGTTGTTGGTTTTAGGGTGGTCAAGTGTTTACTTACCACCGTTTGACATCCCGGGCTAGACGGACATAATCACCCACCCTATTGACATCCACGGCTACCTCTTCCCACATTCTCCACTTCTGGCTAGCACTCATATTCCTGTCTGCCTGTGGCAGGATGTCCACACATTTCTGAATCAAAACCTCCATCTCCTTTCTTGTGAATTGTGGCTGCCTTTTCTTATTGGCAGCTTTGCCCGGAATACTGGGCCCAGCAGCCTCTTCCATGTCATCCTCCTCACCTATTTGTGTAAGTTTGGAGAATTGTCAACTTCACAACTTGCACAATATTATGTTTTTAATTAATCATTGAGTCAAAATGCATGAAATACTTACCGCCTGACTGTTGTCCATTGTTTCCCTGGTCTGTAGCCATGTGTGAGCTTCAAACAAGAAATACACCAGAATTGTGTTTTTGTCTCGTGACGTATTTATACCTGCGTCCTTATTTTGCGGCCGCATCATTGATTGTGCGTTCCTATGATCCCTCCTTAATTTGTGTGGGAAACGAAACACTATTTATGGCTTGGGGCATCTCGAATCGAGGTGGCGTTTATTGAATGTTGGAGGTTACGTTGGTTGGAGTTGATTGTTGGCTGGTGTAGGAGTTAGCGTTTTTTTAAGTTTTTATTTTGGATTTATTCTTTTTTTGATTTCCGTTCGTTTTTTTTCCCATTTAATTTTTTGGGTCATTTCCAGTTTTGGTAAGTTTGGGGAAGTCTAACTTTGGGTCAATTTGTCTATCATTCTGGTGTCGATTTTTCTAAAAAGTTTTTCCCGTCATTTCATCTCTCT
The DNA here is from genome assembly GCA_031769625.1 of Taudactylus pleione. NCBI lineage: Eukaryota > Metazoa > Chordata > Amphibia > Anura > Myobatrachidae > Taudactylus > Taudactylus pleione. Next base: position 6,038,007 of record JAUIMM010000435.1, on the reverse strand, counting down.
TAGGTTTTATTTTGGCTCTGCCCCAAAGACATTTTGTTCCGGATTCTTATATATTATCTCTTGGTAAGTTCATTTGTTAAACTGTTTTGGAAATGTTCTTGTTTGTCTTTACGCAACTTTGGTTGGCCTTACACATGTAACCTTTGTTTCTGCAAATTCGAACTCTGTGTTTTTTTATTTTTTATTTACGCGGCGTTGTAACTTGTATTTGCGAACTAATTAGCGCATTTTTACTACTTACTATTGTGACTTGTATTTGCGAGCTAATTAGCGCATTTTTACTACTTACTATTGTGACTTGTATTTGCGAACTAATTAGCGCATTTTTACTACTTACTATTGTGACTTGTATTTGCGAACTTATTAGCGCATTTTTACTACTTACTATTGTGACTTGTATTTGCGAACTAATTAGCGCATTTTTACTACTTACTATTGTGACTTGTATTTGCGAACTAATTAGCGCATTTTTACTACTTACTATTGTGACTTGTATTTGCGAACTAATTAGCGCATTTTTACTACTTACTATTGTGACTTGTATTTGCAAACTAATTAGCGCATTTTTACTACTTACTATTGTGACTTGTATTTGCGAAATAATTAGCGCATTTTTACTACTTACTATTGTGACTTGTATTTGCGAAATAATTAGCGCTTTCAGAAATGTTTATTCATCCCTTAAAATTGTTTGTGTTTTTTCGGGAGCATTGGTTGCTTACATTTGGCCTCAATTTGACGTAGTGTGTGCAACGTCGTTTTGCTCTTTGCCCAAATGTGTGTGTGTCCCCTTTTATGTTTTTTCTTGCTTAAATTTTTGAAAATGACATGGCCAGCATAAAATGATGTATATTTATGTTGTGATTATTTCCAGTTTCAACATATCATGACAATACCCCGGCATGTAAGCATCAATGGATGGTATTTTCAAGCTATGTAAAATTAATTTTTAATGGGTGTGGTAAAAAGCCTGACATTCCAATGTTGCCATTTCAGGTTGATATGGGTCGGATTGTTCTGGCCCTGCTCCCGGAAGCCGACCAACCTCAATCTCGTCCCAGGCATAGGCATCGTAGGCGTGCAAGGCCCCAGATATTTCGAACACGTGTCACCCTTTTTGGAATGCCAGATGATGAGGTTTTAAGATGATACCGTCTTCCTCCAAAAATCATCATAGACACTCTCTAATTAATAGAGAGTGATCTTGAGCGGCAAATTGACAGTCCTACAGCAATACCACCACTTACGCAATTTATGGAGGTGTTACATTTCTGTGCCTCAGGATCGTTCCAAACAACGGTGGGAATAGTGGCGGGCATCTCCCAATCCTCCTTTTCCTGGATCCTGAGGGCAGTGATGGAGGCACTTTTCAAGCACCTCCATCATTTTATTCAAATGCCTTTGGATATGGGTGCCCTTAGTGTGGCCAAGGCCAATTTTTACCAAATAGCTGGCTTCCCACACATCATAGGGGTTGTGGATGGTACTCACATACCACTTCAGCCTCCAGCATGGCTGGAGGCAATATTTAGAAACCGGAAACACTATCACTCCCTCAATGTAATGGTGGTATGTGATGCCTCCCTCCAGATCCTGTCCCTGAATGCAAAATTACCAGGAAGTGCACATGACTCCTTCGTCATCTGGCAATCAGGGATATGGCACAAATTAGCCAACCTACAAGCTGGTGATGCGTGGCTTCTGGGTAAGTGGAGACCTTTAGTACATAACAATGTTAAGCTTCATACAGAGTGAGCCTGATGTTGACTATTCTTTTTCACAGGAGACAGTGGCTACCCTTGCACGCCCTGGCTGCTCACTCCTTATTTGGCTCCCACACCAGGGCCACAAAGTGAGTATAATTCCGCACTTACAGCCACCAGGCAAGTGGTGGGGCACTGTATCGGCCTTTTAAAAGGCCGATTCAGATGCCTCCACCGCTCTGGTGGCGAGCTCATGTATTTGCCGGATATGGTTTCGAAAATTGTGGTCCTGTGTGGGATATTTCACAACATCGCCATAAGGAGTGGTGTCCCAATGCAGCCAGAGGATGCCTTACCTGAGGATGGCCCCCCCGAGGTTGGTCGGAGGTCAGTATGTGGGGGGGCCATACGCGATGATGTGGTGGCTAGATTTTTTAGGTAATTATTGGAAAAAAAACAGTGTTGATACCTAATGTGGTTGGGTTTGTTTGAGAACATCTAATTTTGTGTTAATTTTTTTCTCCATCTTCTGTTTTTTAACATAATCTTTGGCACTCCAACGATGACTACTTTCTGCTACCCTTACAAAACCTGTATGTGGACATTTTGGGGATATATTCTGGAACCCTTATTGCAACGCCATATTTGTGGAATCATGTTGGCATGGTCCTTCGTCAACCAGTTCTTGATTTTTTGTTTTGTGATGTGGTTTTTTTGGTATGTGTTGTATTTGAGATTGTCACTGTGTGTTTTGTTTGTGAGTGACCACTTTGATTTTTCAGTTATGTTGATAATACATGTTTTGAGAGTGAAATGTTGTACCTTTTTTGGAACGTTACCAGCAAGTGTAACCAGGTTCACACACGTTACATTTGACTAAGGGGTAATCCAGTACTGACGCCAGTTGAGCTAAAATGTATTTTTTTTACAGGGTCCAAACCAACACCAAAAGGAAGCCTGTACAATCATTTTGCTTCGTAAGATTGGCCTAAGCAGCTTGCACACCAACTAGGAACTTGTAAAATGTAGAAATATCTAATTGTGACTACACCAAAAAAGGGAAATTACATTGTTACTGTTAGGTGTTTCTTGTGGCTGTTTGACATAAAAATACAACACACACTCTTAGTGTAAAAAAATGGAAATCCTTGCAGGAACAGTCTACTTATGTCAGGGTAAACAATCTGTGCTTTAGAACAAACGAATGAGCCAGAACGTTACTTCAAAAATAACAATTTATTTACATAATGGGAATAAAAAAAAAAACTAATCCCTAAGGAGGACCGACATACGGTCAAGGACCACCAGCACCCCGATTATATTGTTGTGCATCTGGGCCACACAGGCGGATAATTCGGCACGACGCCTCTGTTCCTCTGTGGGTGAGAAAAGTGTGGGGATTAATACAACAATAGTGAAACCACATAAAATAAAAAGCCAAAACCAAACTCGACCAAAAAAAAAATAAAAAAAAAACATTAAAACACATCAAACTAAAATGGTGTAGGCCAAAAATACAAGGCCTATGTACAAATTCCGACAGGTGTGATATGTGTATGTGGAAAACAGCAGTAACAGGTAAAGGCAATCGCCAAAATCACCAAAAGTGTAGCCAAAAACCCCAAAAAAAGGAACCACACATGATTACATACAAACAGTTTGTGTCAATAAAAAACCGCAAAGAAAAACATACCGGAAGATCCAACGCCAGCTACGGAAGGCCCTCCATCGTCCTCCTCGGAGGTGGCTCCATTCCCCAAAGATCGGGGCGGGGTAATGACCGACTCCGGGGAGGGGGTCATTCTAAGAGGGGTGGTTGGAGGAGAGGGGGAATTGGGACGGAGGGGAAGGAGGCCCGAAATTTCAGGCTGAGGGTCTAGGAAGGCTGGGGAGGAGTGGGGAATAGGGGAATGACTGGAGTTGGAGGGTTGGCTGGGGGTTGGGGAGAGTGGCCGTGAGCGACGTCTGGCCGGACGCTGACGGCGTAGTCTTCACTAAAAGATGTGAAACAAATTGTGGTTAGTTTCAACACAAATCCGCGCCACAAAACAATTTCAAATCCACCCCAAAAAAAAACAAAAATGCAGATATGAGGAGAATGAATAAATATGAAATACAGGGAAAACATGGCCATGCAGATATGAGGAGAATGAATAAATATGAAATACAGGGAAAACATGGCCATGCAGATATGAGGAGAATGAATAAATATGAAATACAGGGAAAACATGGCCATGCAGATATGAGGAGAATGAATAAATATGAAATACAGGGAAAACATGGCCATGCAGATATGAGGAGAATGAATAAATATGAAATACAGGGAAAACATGCACACGCAGTTAGGGCCACAAAGACAAACATGAAAACCAAAATCCATAAAACTTACTTTCTGCGATCTGCATGCGAAAGCATGCCAGCAAGCGGGGCGTCCGCCGTTGCAGGTCCGACCACCTGTGCTCCAGCTGCCCGATATGGCGGCGTGAGCCGAAGGAGCGCAGGCGGGTCCGTACCTCCGCATATGCGGAACGCTTCTCGCGGTTGGTGATGGGTGGAGGCTGGCTGGTGATCCACCTATCCATCACCTCCGTAAGCACCAGCAGCTCGCGCCTGGTGAAGGCGGAGGCTCTCATGATGGCAATGGTGTTTTTCATAAAAATCATTTTTGATAAAGTGCACCCAAATTTTATGATTGGCTAATGTATTTGGGTAATTAACAGGAGCGATTCTATTGGTTAGTGTATGAGTCATGTGTTCGACAGGGCCAGAAATCTGTTGAGACTTATGATAGGCTTGATGCAGTGACATGCGTAAGCAAATTTACATAAAGAAATGAACTCCGGGAAATATGCGGCCTGAAAAACAAATAGAACAATTATTTAATTGAGGCTAACATGTATTTTGACAATTAAAAGCGAATGTTTAAGCCGTACGTATTCTGCGGGTAAACACAAACACAGACATGAATAAAGTTTATTGCATTGTGCTAAAAAAAAAAAAAAAAAAAACAATTAAGCTAATTGATATATTGATTGGCATATTACGATTGAGGGAGGTAGGCAGAATAAACGAGCAGTAAATCGAAATCTGACAGTCCAACTTCCGGGTAGTACTAGTGCGTGCGTTCCCTTCAAGCCACTTCGGGGATGTACGCTCGCTATTTGGTACGCTCGTTAGTTAGAGGAGGGGTCGCTTGAGTTTGGGGAGGATGTTTGGCTGCGAGCAAAAATACGAGCGCGTGCTGGAATTTAAATATTTTTTTACGTAAGCCGAACGTACGAACGGTCACTTGCGTCCGGGTCTGAATGAGGGCCAATGTCATGTTAAAAATATTTTACACAACTTGATACCAAATATGCATAGTACTTTACCAACAATGTCCTGTGTTTTGTGCATACATGGAAATGTCACTTAGGAATCATAAAATATATGTGTCCACAAAAACATAATGTTTTTGGTGCCCATATTGTAGCTTGTTTGTGAAACTCACAAAAGTACTACTTTATTTGTTCCCAAAAAAGGCATGTGTATTTAATTCTGCCATTATAAAGTGTTTTTAAAACCTGTGTTTCCATGTTGTAAAGTCTAAACATTATGGCTATACAAAGTACTGTTGCTGGTCTTGTATTGAAACAGGTAACCCAGTTAGGTTGGGTATAATATCCCGGCTGTCGGGATGCCGCTAGTCAGAATACCGAAAGCCAGAATCCCGAGAGCTATAGAAGTCAATAGTAAGTATTTTGGTACTCCCTCCCCTAACCCCTACTCTAACCCTAACCCACCTTTTCCTATGCCTAGCCCTCCCCCCAGTGCCTAAACCTAACCTCCCCGTGCCCTAAACCTAACACCCCCACTCTGATGCCTAAACCTAACCTCCCCCCTAGTGCCTAAACCTAACCTCCCCCTCCCTGCACCTTAATCCTAACCCTCTCTCCCCGGTGGCCAGGGCCGGGTTGGCCATTGGGCACTTCTGGCAAATGCCAGAAGGGCCGACAGTCAAGTGGGCTGGTCTGGCCATCCATTTGGATGCTACAGTATACAAAATGTCTTTTCCAAAATGGCCACCGCCGGAGAGAAGACATTTATTTCACATAAAAAAAGTAATTATACTAGAGATCCCGCTAGTCCTCTAGTGTCCACTGGCCATGTTCTGCCAGCAGACACTAGCGGACCAGCAGGACCTCTAGTAACAGCTAGGACCAGTGGGACCTCTAGTAACAGCTACTGTCTGACACTCCCCCCTGCCTGCTGTGTGTGAAGGGAAGACCTGGAAGTGCCAAAGAGGAGCAACAGCGCTACTACAGGAGCAGGAGGAGACCCAATGCCACAGCTGCATCTCCTGGAACCTGAAGAGGAGAGAGGGGGCACTACCAAACATTATCAGGTAAGTGTGTGCACCTTATTTACTTACTTATATGTAAAATCACTGTATCTCCCCCTCAGTGTCCCAGCCCTTACCCTCTTTGTGTCTGCCCCTCAGTGTCCCTTCTCTCACCCTCCCTGAAACTTCCCCTCAGTGTCCCCGTCCTCACCCTCCCTGTAACTCCGTCGGTGTCCCTGCCCTAACCTTTTCTGTAACCCCCAATCACTGTCCCAGCCCTCATCCTCCCTGTAACCCCCCCGTGTCCCCTTCCTTACTCTCCCTGTAACTCCCTTCAGTGTCTCTGCCCTCACCTTTCCTATAACCCCCATTAGTGTCCCAGCCCCCACCCTCAATTTAATCCCCCCTCAGTGTCCCAGCCCTCACCCTCACTATAACCCCCAGTGTCCCAGCCCTCACCTTTTCTGCATCTCCCCCTCAGTGTCCCTGCCCTCACCCCCCTCAGTGTCTCAGCCGTCACACTCCCTGTAACCCCCAGTGTCCCAGCCCTCCCCTCCCTGTAAATCTCCCTCAGTGTCCCTTCCCCCACCTTCTGCCTCCCTGTAGCCCCAAATCAGTGTCACAGCCCCCACCCTCCCTGTATCTCCCCCTCAGTGTCCCAGCCATTACCCTCCCTGTAACTCCCTTCAGTGTCCCAGCCCTCACCTCTTCTTTATCTCCCCCTCAGTATCCCTGCCCTCACCCTCACTGTAACTCCCTTCAGTGTCCCTGTCATCACCCTCCCTTTAACCCCCCGTGTCCCACCCCCCATCCTCCTTGTAACTCCCAATCAGAGTCCCAGCCCTCACCCTCCCTGTATCTCCATCCTAAGTGTCCCCATCCTCATCCTCCCTGTAACTCACCTCAGTGTCTCAGCCCTCACCCTCCCTGTAACCCCCAATAAGTGTCCCTTCCCTGACCCTCCTTGTAACCTCCCCAGTGTCCCAGCCCCCCCTCCCTGTAACTCTCCCTCAGTGTCTTTTCCCTCACCTTCCCTGTAACCCTAAATCAGTTTGCCAGCCCTCACCCCCCCTGTAACCCCCAATCAGTGTCACAGCCCCCACCCTTCCTGTATCTCCCCCTCAGTGTCCCAGCCACTACCCTCCCTGTAACTCCCTTCAGTGCCGCCCTCCTCACCCTCCCTTTAACCCCCCTTAGTGTACAAGGCCTCACCCTCCCTGTAATCCCCTCTCAGTGTCCCAGCCCCCACCCTCCCTATACCTCCCCTCAGTGTCCCAGCCCCCACCCTCCCTGTAACCCCCCTCAGTGTCAGTCCCCACCCTCCCTGTATCTCCCAATCAGTGTCCCAGCCCCCATCCTCCCTGTATCTCCCAATTAGTGTACCAGCCCTCACCCTCCCTATACCCCCGTCAGTATCCCAGCCCCCAACCTCCCTGTACCCCAATTAGTGTCCCAGCCCCCACCCTCCCTGTAACCCCAATCAGTGTTCCAGCCCCCACCCTCTCTGTAACCTCTAATCAGTGTCCCAGCCCCCACCCTCCCTTTAACCCCCCCTCAGTGTCCCAGACCTCACCCTCACTGTAACCCCCCTAAGTGTCCCAGCCCTCACCTTTTCTGTATCTCCCCCTCAGTGTCCCTGCCCTCACCCTCACTGTAACTCCATTCAGTGCCCCATCATCACTCTCCCTTTAACCTCCAGTGTCCCAGCCCCCACCCTCCCTGTAACTCTCCTCAGTGTCCCTGCCCTCACCCTCACTGTAACTCCCTTCAGTGCCCCCATCATCACTCTCCCTTTAACCTCCAGTGTCCCAGCCCCCACCCTCCCTGTAACTCTCCTCAGTGCCCCTGCCCTCACCTTTCTTGTATCTCCCCCTCAGTACCCTCACTGTAACTCCCTTCAGTGTACCTGTCATCAACCTCCCTTTAACCCCTATTTAGTGTCCTAGCCCCCACCATCCCTGTAACCCCCAGTGTCCTAGCCCCCACCCTCCCTGTATCTCCCCCTCAATGTCCCTGTACTTGCCCTCCCTGTAACTCCCTTCAGTGTCCCTGTCCTTACCCTTCCTTTAACTTCCAATAAAGGCACCACTGTCGGTTGTAATGAGACAAACGGGAGCTACTGTGTGGCATAATTTGGATTGGAGGTACTATTGTGTTTTCACGCCACTTCCCAGCGAGCCAACACGTGTTGGTTTTTTTTCAGTGCTCACCTTTGGTGTGCACCCTCCGTGCTTCTATTATGGGGAGCGGCACCAATGCTCTTTATGTACACAGGGCACCAAAATGAGTAGTAACAGCTCTGCATTGATGTGCACAGATGTGTCCTTTTCTGTGCTCAGCACCCCCTGCCCTAAAAAAACCTAGAGTGATCACTATCTAATTCTCTACAACTGCTAAACTAGTGCTTGGTCAATTAGGAAAATGCCTTCCCTTTTCTTTGGGTGTGATTTACACCAAAGTGGTGCCAGCTTTACCTAATCGAACCAACCAAATACCAAGGGCTAAATGTAATGGGGTGAGAGTTTAAAAATGTGAGAGTTTTCTCTCACATTTTCTAAACGCAGCCAATGTATTAAAGTCACAGAACATGCAAACGTGCATGTTTTTCAGACTCCAACAACTCTCAAGATTTAGGGGTCTATTATTATAACCAATCAGCTTCTAACTTACATTTTGCAGGCTGTGTCTAAGAAATGATAGTTTCGAGCTGATTGGTTGGTGATATATATTTCACAATTTTATCTCACATCAAGCTTTGATACATATGCCCCTTAAGTGTAAGAGTTTTACTGCTAAACTCTCACATTTTCTAAACTCTCACCTTATTACATTTGGCCCCAAATGTCTGACCATGACACATTTTTAAATCCCTTGCAGGATGTGCACTGTTGTGTGTGTTTTAATATAGAGAATAATGCACACTTTTATGTTGTTCTAATATTAGTTATATGTGTAAGAGCATAGACTAAGCAGTGGGAAGAGTTAGGAATGGCAAAGGGAGGAGTCTGAGACAGGAACCAGATGCTGACACCAAGGGGTCAATCCAATGAGGTGCGATGTGCCATTGCAACGGCGTGTAAATGCCGCCAACGACACCGCAGCTTGCACCCTTCGCTACCCAAGCCAGGATTCGCATAATTTTGCTCGGAGCACTATGGGGCTGCGAGCATTATTAGGTGAATCCGGGCTGCCGTAAAGTGCAGCCACTGCCGTGATGACTTACGCCGGCGAGATCGTGGCTAATAGGATTGACCCCCAAGATGGGCCTGTGTGCTTTAAAATGCCTGGGTCTATTTTTAGTCCCAGTCCGACCCTGCCGGTGGCTAACCCTCACCCTCCCCCTAGTGCCTAACCCTATTAAGACTGTCGGCATCCCGCACGCCGGGATGCCGACTGCATCCCAACCCATTGTACATAGGATCTCTCACATAGATTTCTACACATGTCCATGCACATGGTGCCAGCCTACATACATATTTAGTATTTTGTGTCTAAAGACCTGCATTCTTGGATTTAAGTATTAGTAATATATTTTTTTACCATGTTACATCACAGCCAAAAGTATAAGTGAAAAAAGGTTCTCATCCCTGGCGCCCTTAACCACTTGCCTGGCATGGTCGTATCAGATACGACCATACCAGACTGGGCTTTACCTGACATGGTCGTATCTGATAAGACCAGTCAGAAATGCCCACTGTGCGGCTGCGGGAAGCTGATCTTCCCGCAGCCACCTATATCTACACCCGCGGCTGCCTCTCCAGCTTGTCCCGATCACTGCTGGCTACAGTGATCGGGCACCCGGACCCACAACCTTCCAGCGTAGCTGACATCAATAGTAGCAGCAGCCACGGCTCCTATAGCTGCGGCTCCTGCTGAGTCCCGATCACTGCGGCCAGCAGTGAACGGGAACCCTCACCTCCTGCTTCTGCCGGCCGCACTGCGATGTGTCTCCTGCCAGCGCCACGGACAGCCTCACTCCTGTATAGAAAGCAGCCGCGGCTCCTGGAAGCCGGCCACGGCTGCTGCTGTGACTATCCGGCCCTGCCTCCCCCGTTCAGCTGCTCACTCGCAGGCAGCTATATGATATCCTCCTGGCCGGGTGCAACCCCACCTCCTCATTCCTTCCTTCCGGCGAGGAGCAGCTCCGCCTCTTCTGCCTGCCTTTGCCCAATCACTGCACATCGATGGCAGCCCCACCGATGTTATAGCAACATTGGTGGATGCAGTATCAAATAATCAATTAAATCTTTAATCGATGTTTCCCAACTGACCATCGATGGTACACCTGGCAATAGCTACCATTACAGTATAACATAAAAATTGCTATTTTTATGGTATACTGTGTTAAAAAAAAATTGTTTTGTAAGTTTTAAAAAAGATGTTCTTGACCTAATTCAATCATACAAAAAACAGACAATTTCTGAGCGTTTTTTGGAAAAATAATTTGTCAGTTAAGTGGTTAAGGCAGGATGAGGAGCAGGCAGGTTTGTGGTTTAAAATACAAAAGGCAAATGGTGCGGTCTGTATTGGCTTTACAGACCACTCAGATAGCTGCTGGCACAGTGGGATCTGCCCCTACAAAAAATGGACATAGGAGAAGAAAATGTGAAGCGCTTACCCTGAATTAGTTGATAATTCTTTCAGAAAATAGCAATTATATCCAAAATCTAGCTCCACCATATCATTGAATCCATCTGGGACCAAGTGTGAAGTGTATGGACAGAGACAGTGTATGAAATAGGGGTGCCAAGTGGCTACGTAAGTGCTGACAAAAGGATACTGACAATATATTCTGTGAATTGAGAACACTTGGATTTATAGTAGAGATGTGCGCCGACCCTCATGTTTTTGTTTTGGTTTTGGATCTGGATCTACCCTGGTTTTGCATCTGGATTGGTTTTGCCAAAACCTCACCTCCGTGTTTTGGTTTTGGATCTGGATTTTTTCTTAAAAAATCATAAAAACAGCTAAAATCACATAAAATGGGTTTGTTTTTGTTCCTACAGTATAGTTAACCTCAAAAACATTTATTTCCAGTAATTTCCAATCAATTTTGACCACCTCACAATATTATTTGCTTTATCTAGTTAAGGTCAGCTAGCTGGCTGACTAAGCTAAGTGACACAATGGGCGACACTAATATGTAGCAGTTCAGTTTCTAATTTCCAACACGGATACAGTGTTTTATAGAGTGTGGGTTGGATACACCAATAGTGCACTTACTGTGACAGCAGTGTCGGCAGAGCAGGGTTACTGACGGTGTCCTAAGTACATGGAATGGCAGTGCTGGCAGTGTCCTCAGTGAAGGGTACCGGTGCTGTCGGCAGTGCGGGGGTGCCAGCGGTGTCTTTACTGCATTGTTTGCTGGCTGTGTCGGCAGTGCGGGGCTGCCAGCGTTGTCTTTAGTGCATTGTTTGCTGGCTGTGTCGGCAGTGCGGGGGTGCCAGCGGTGTCCTCATTGCAGATTTGCTGACTGTGTCGGCAGTGTGGGGGTTGCTGGCGGTGTCCTCAGTACATGGAATGGCAGTATTCTCAGTGAAGGGTACCGGCGGTGTCGGCAGAGCGGGGGTGCCAGCGGAGTCCTCATTGCAGGTTTGCTGACTGTGTCGGCAGTGCAGGGGTGTTCTCAATGCAAAGTGCCGGCGGTGTCGGCAGAAAGGGGTGCCAGTGGTGTCCTTAGTGCAGGTTTGCTGACTGTGTCGGCAGTGCAGGGGTGCCAGCTGTGTCTTCAGTGCAGGGCTTCCAGCGGTGTCTTTAGTGCAGGTTTGCTGGCTGTGTCGGCAGTGTGGGGGTGCCAGCGTTGTCCTCATTGCTGGTTTGCTGACTGTGTCGGCAGTGCGGGGGTTGCTGGCAGTGTCCTCAGTACATGGAATGGCAGTGTTCTCAGTGAAGGGTGCTAGCGGTGTCGGCAGATCGGGGGTGCTAGCGGTGTCCTCATTGCAGGTTTGCTGACTGTGTCGGCAGTGCAGGGGTGTTCTCAATGCAAAGTGCCGGCGGTGTCGGCAGAACGGGGTGCCAGTGGTGTCCTTAGTGCAGGTTTGCTGACTGTGTCGGCAGTGCAGGGGTGCTGGTGGTGTCCTCAGTGCAAGGGTGCCAGCAGTGTCTTAGTGCAGGTTTGCTGGCTGTGTCGGCAGTGCAGGGGTGCCAGAGGTGTCTTCAGTGCAGGTTTGCTGGCTGTGTCGGCAGTGCGGGGCTTCCAGCGGTGTCTTTAGTGCAGGTTTGCTGGCTGTGTAGGCAGTGCGGGGGTGCCAGCGGTGTCCTCATTGCAGGCTTGCTGACTGTTTCGGCAGTGCGGGGGTTGCTGGCGGTGTCCTTAGTACATGAAATGGCAGTATTCTCAGTGAAGGGTACCGGCGGTGTTGGCAGTGCAGGGGTGTTCTCAATGCAAAGTGCCGGGGTTGTCGGCAGAACGGGGTGCCAGCGGTGTCCTTAGTGCCGGTTTGCTGACTGTGTCGGCAGTGCGGGGGTTGCTGGCGGTGTCCTCAGTACATGGAATGGCAGTGTTCTCAATGCAAGGTGCCGGCGGTGTCGGCAGAACGGGGTGCCAGCGGTGTCCTTAGTGCAGGTTTGCTGACTGTGTCGGCAGTGCGGGGGTTGCTGGCGGTGTCCTCAGTACATGGAATGGCAGTGTTCTCAGTGAAGGGTACTGGCAGTGTCGGCAGAGCGGGGGTGCCAGCAGTGTCCTCATTGCAGGTTTGCTGACTGTGTTGGCAGTGCAGGGGTGTTCTCAATGCAAGGTGCCGGCAGTGTTGGCAGAACGGGGTGCCAGCGGTGTCCTTAGTGCAGGTTTGCTGACTGTGTCGGCAGTGAAGGGGTGCTGGTGGTGTCCTCACTGTGGGAGTGTCGGCAGTGTCGGCTGTGTGGCGGTCGTTGACGGTGTCCTCAGTATGCTGGGCAGCAGTGCAGGAGTGTCGGCAGCGGCGGTGTCGGCAGTGGGGGATGCTGCTAGTGGGGGTGCCGGCGGTGTCGACAGCTGGGGGTGCTGGCGGTGTCAGGCGGCGGGGGATGGCGGGCGCCATCTTTTTTTACTCCTGTCTAGTGTTTTCAATGGGTTTAACGCTGATTGGCTGAGAGCCGTGACAGACAGCTCTCTCAGCGTTAAGCCCACTGAAAACAAAACCGCGCGACTCGCCAGAGGGGTTGCGAGGTTTTGCCTCTGGTCAGGGATCCGGGGGCAGGCAGGGAGATCCGAGCTGCACTCGGATCGCCCCGGATCCCCAAAATTCGGGTGGGTCCAGTTCTCAGGGAACCGGATCCGCTCATCTCTAATTTATAGTTATTAAGTAAAAGAGACTATCTATAATATGGAATGCTAGTTGCAATTATATCTATACTGGAAGCATTAATGGCTGCTTTGATTGCTTATGGGAACATTGCTAATAAATGGCTAAAAGGACATAAGATTATATTTCCTCACTGAAAGGTGACTTTTCTCAATATTACCCTTTGAATACATTGTATCAGTGCCATTGTGAAACTAAAGTGCTCTCTAAAGTGAAGGAAAGTTTGTTAAGACTCATGGGACTAAAGCTGGCCACACACTAGACCAACTTACATCCAACCAGCCAACTTGTTGATTGGTTGGAATGAAAATCTGGTAATGTATGGGAGTAACTGATGATCAGCAATTTGCTCCTAAATGCCAGAAAACAGATGAAAATGGTCGTTCAGACAAGTTTTTCAAATGTTTGATCTAAACAATTTGTTCAAACAACAGTTTTTGTCCATTTTCCGGCATTTGGGAGCAAATTGCTGATTGTCATTTGCTGTCATACCTTACCAGATTTTCATTCCAACCAATCAAATAGTTGGCAGGTTGGACAGATAATCTGTAGATGTGTGGCCAGCTTTAGGGCCTGATTCAGGTTGGATCGCAATGCTGCGTTCGCATGCAACCGGCCGCTGTGAAAATATGCTAATGAATGCATTCGCACTGCCGTCGCAACACAAGATGCAGACGCCCAGCACTACATAATGCAGCCCCTTACCCTCTTCTCACATCCGTACTAATGTGCAAGTTTGCAAAATCATCGGTAACATCGAGTAACATTGAAGCTGCACGCACACTTGTGGTTGACATGACCCTGCCGCAGAAGTTGCTAAACTTACTGCACGCAGTGAGTACTCAGGCTGCATATGAGTTCGCTGTGAATAATATATGCATGCCACTGTAACGGCATTTGAACACAGTGACACGCCTGCGTTCGCACGACCAGCGCCATATCACCACCCACAAACGGCACTTCCTGTCAATCAATGAGTAATGGGTCTGCGTACTGGCTGTGATCGCATTCCCAAATGCACCGCCTGGTCCGTGCACGCGCACTGCGTCTTATACGTATGCGCAGATTGAAAACATCGGCCGGCTGCATGCAAATGCAGCATTGCGATCCAACCTGAATCAGGCCCTTAGTGCAATGTTCATTAGATCAGCCCAGTATAACATCCTGAGGCTGCCTTTTTTATGCACCATGCAGATCATTACCTGCAAAGGTAATGGCCGGCGGTTCGATTCCCGTCAGCGGCAGCCCGACAGGAGCAGAGTGCGACGCAGCGGAAGCCCTACAGCGCTGGAAATCCTGATAGTGGATAGGTAAGTATCCATTAACCTAACCCCTCTAACCCTAACCCTCCTTAGGGGTGCCTAACCCTAACTTCCCCCTCAAGTACCTAACCACCCCCTTTCCCGCTACCTAAACCTAAGTCCCCCGGGGGGGTGCCTAACCCTAAGTCTCCCCCGGGGGTGCCTAACCCTAACCCTCCCTCCCCCTAGCTTAACCCTAACCCTCCCGGGGGGGTGCCTAACCCTAAGTCCCCCCCTGGAGCCCTAAACCTAACCCTCCCCCCCGCGGCTGTCCACTCACGGCGCCCAGCATCACTACGATCGTGATGCCGGGCACCGGTCTCCCAGCGTTGGGGAAATGCGGGCGTCTACATCTAGATGCCCGGCATTTCACCCTTGCTGGGATAAGACAGTCGGGAAGCCGTCTGCCGGTATATAGGCAGTCGGCTTCCCGATTGCTTCCCCCTGCAAATGATCTATATTTAATCTGTGATTATATGTAATTGGTTTTATGCATTTATTTATACAGTATATCTATGATTATTGTGATTCTTAATAAATGTTGTAATTGACTTATCAACTAATTCAGGGTAAGCGCTTCACATTTTCTTCTCCTAGGTTTGTGGTTTGTTTACTCTCAAAACACATTGAGCACTTGAAATTGACAGGTTTCAATTCTTTAAGGCCCATCTTCAGCATGCCAATCCAGCAAGCAGGCAGGTACTGCAGCCTTCTAGCCCCACTCAGCCAAAACAACATTCCCAATTGGGCCACACATTACAAACACCTCCATGTGCACTGCCATTCGGTGAGTATCTGTAAAGGATAATAAAAAATCTTAGCATGCTTTCTTTAAGACAAATGTCATTTTACCAGCTTAACACATTTGTAACCTAGGGGTTGTTGTATGAAGCTTTTTAACTACTGCGGAAGTGGTGCTGTGGAAAAGTTCACCATAGCAAAGAATCTGCATCTACCTACCATTTATTAAAGAGTCCTTGCCAAAATGCTTCTGTGAATCTATATGGTTGCTATGGTAAACGTCGCAAATGGTCCACATTACCAGTATTTTCAAATCTTCATACACCAACCTCTTAACATTTGATACACAAATTCAAACACCTGCATATTGACCTGCCATACCTTTTTATGATGTTTGGGAGTTCTGTCAGAACTGTGGAAATATTAATTTTGAGCCACAGTCCACGATTGGCCATTCTGCTGTTCTATTCATTGTTTCACACATACTGACCTAATGTTCTGCTTTGTTTCAGAGTGACGAGCTACATTCGCCCACATTAGAGCTACTTGCTGGACCTGTATTAACACAAGACAAATATGTCACTTTAGAGATGTTTCCAGCCACACCATTAAAGCCAAAAACACTATGCCCACCCTGCCAATACGTACAATATGCGCCTGCTTTTGTAGAAACTAAGTGTCTGGGCCATTCATCAAAAAGGTAAAGCAGTAGATAGCACAGATATCTTCAGCTTACCTTTCACTTCCAATGTGCACCGCTGACTCCATACACTGGTATGGGGACAGAAATTCATCAAGCTCCAAAAATACAATATTTTTTGAGCTTGACTGCTGGAGCATTCGTCATCTTTAGATGGAATTTGCTCCCGCTCGCAGCGCACACCCTGATCTTTCCCTATGGGAAGGAGTCTCGGATATCGAATAGGTATCCTTTCAGATCCTTCCACCCCTCTCTGGCTCCTTCCGCTGGATATCGGGGCTTTGTGCGCCTGCGTAAACTCAGGGTCACCAAGGCGCACTAGTACTGCCGAGGTGACTCGGCAGTGCCAAGTTTCACTGCTGCAAAGGGAGCAGTGAAGCCACTACATGGAAACAGCTGATTTTTGGATCAGCTGTCTCCGCGCCAGAGAACTGCTCCGGCACTTGTGCCGAGTTAGTATGTTAATTTCGGGGTCCGCTCAGACCCTGATAATGAACATTGGCCCTCATTCAGAGCCACTCGCTATTTGCGGTCGTTCGTTCTAAAACTAGGGGTGGCTATTCAAATGAACCGTTCGCTGTTTGCGGTCTGTTCACGCCTCTATGTCTGAACGAGCGAACAAAACTTGTGTTCGTTTTTTGGAAAAATACGCCCCCTGCCCGCTCGCATCCTACGTCATGTCCGCTATTTATTAGATTAATCGAGTACATCGACAAGGGTATGAACTGCTCGCTATTCTTGGGGTTGGTGTTTGCTACCACAATTTTGCGATCAGTTCTGACTATAAAATAACCCAGTGACGTGGTCCATGACGCTGCTGTTTTAAATATGCACACCCATAAAAACGCCCGTTTTGACCTTTAAGCACGCCTGCGTTCTGATTTCCACTCCCCATTTTCAAGCACCTTCCCCTGTTACCACCCACATACGCCTCTTTCTGTCACTCAAAATAGCAGGCATTCGCTATTTTGCGAGCACGTGAATTTCGGCCGCACTGACTGGTTAGCGCATGCATATAACGATCCGTACGCATGCGCAGTTGGGCTAACATCGCTCGGAACGAACGAGCGGCCGCTTACGAGCGGCTCTGAATCAGGCCCATAGTCAATAGATCCCTTAGTGTGGCTAGAGTGAAGACTGGAGTCCTAAAAGTGGGTTCACTATTAACATACACTTGCATTGATATATTGGAATCCTATATAAACTGTGCATGATAAGGTACAGTATGATATTAATAAATGAAATACTTTGGAGAGACTGTCCTATAATAACAACTGGTATGTACATGTGAGCATTTGCAAATGAAATATTTTTTATTGTAAACCACTGTGGCTGGAAGAGATAATATCCCTAAATGTCAATTAGTGTATATTGATGCATGAAGTTCTATTTATTAATGCTGGGATGTTGTGTGTGCATAGAAGATATTTTTAAGCATTTTTTATTTTTTTTATGCATGAATACATTTTGAATACATTTACTATTGGATTTATCAGCTCAGCAAGTCACAGCAGCTGAGTTCCTTAGGTTCTTTGGAAAATTGCCCCTTAATCCACCACTGCAGCTGTGTCTTTACTCCTATATATCACCAGGCACTGGGTGTAGCCTTCACCACAGTTGTGTCCTTACACATCTTTGCTGCAGCTGTGCCAAATAGTCCCTTTCAGCATGCCAGGTCCTGCTCAACGGTATTATTTATTATTATTACCAGTTATTTATACAGCGCACACATATTCCGCAGCGCTTAGCAGAGTTGTACGGGACCTGGTGGCTCACTCACACAAGGCAAGTCTAGATGTATGAGGCCTCAACTGTATTGTGTTTTGAGGATGCTCTGTAATTTTTAACATATAAGGCACATTTTTACTAAAGGTTAAAGTACCAATGTTGTGTAATATATTTACAGGTAAAATAGCTAGAAATCACTGATTCCCTAACATGCGCCCCACTTTCTGTGCTCACAGAGTGGCCAGTTGTAACAAATAGCCCTGCCTGTTTAATATCTAGGGCAGCACAGACAGTATAATGGTTAGCGTTACTGCCTCACAGCAATGAGGTCATGGGTTCAATTCCCACCATGGCCCTAACTGTGTGGAGTTTGTATATTCTCCCTGTGCTTGCGTGGGTTTCCTCCGGGTACTCCGGTTTCCTCCCACACTCCATAAATATACTGGTAGGTTAATTGGCTCCCCTCAAAATTGACCATAAGTGTGTATGTGTGTGAGCATGTGTTAGGGAATATAGATTGTAAGCTCCACTGGGGCAGGGACAGATGTGAATGGCCAAATATTCTCTCTGTAAAGCGCTGCGGAATATGTGTGCGCTATATAAATAACTGGTAATAAATAAATATTGCTAAATCTGGTGGGGGAGGTTGTTGCAAGCACAAATCATGCAATAGACAGCAGCTGAGCACAATGTCAGAGATTTTATCTAATGAATACAGCAAAATCCCATCAGATTTATCAAGACAGCAGAATTTAACTTTCAATAGCCAAAATGTACATTCCATAATGGATCTAGTGGTCTTATGTGCATCATTATACTTGCGCTCAGGAAGTAACAATAGTCAGTAGCCAGGAGAAACAGCCATACCCTAAATTTCCTGTAAGGCAAATGCAAAAATGCAGTCGAAGTTTAGCATGACCAATTTATAGGTGTATATTGGCGATATATAGAGGAATGTGTATTTACCCTGCAGTCATCCCTCCGGCATTTATCCCACCTCAAACATAGCATAGAGGGATGATTAACTGAAGATAAAGGCATCATGATGTGAGCCAGCATAGCCCAGCACAGCACTATTGATTTTTCATTTTGCATCACAAACCACCTGCACATTGGTAGAATATGCATGGTGTCTGTTGAGGTAAATGTGGGCCCTAGGTGGTCTTAGCCCAATATGTATGCAGTCTATAGCACCCAGGACATTTGGAATGCTGAAGATACTATAAATAGCTAACCTGACATCACATCACTATGACTCCTGACTTGGGAAGCAGATATAGGAGTAGGAGAGGGTCTTGAGTGCAGCTTGAACTTGGCCCAGGTAGCTGGAGAAGGTGGCTTGCAATATGCCAACCACTCTCCTCATCTCTGACTGAAAGTTCCCAGTAGCAAAGAAGTGAACAGCCAGCAGTTTGGTAGGCCTGATATGGCTCATGACCATGCAGTGTCATTCTCAAGCTCAGTTTTATCGAGGTCATACAGGTTCATTAAGTTGTTGTTTTTTAGGCAAAATATCTGGGTGACCTCATCATCAGACACTGCATTGAGATTTGGGGTGGTGCTGCAAACACAATAGCATTGATTCTCAATAAAATACAAACAATATTTATTGCATATTGTAAGTCAATTAATAAGCTCAAAATGTACTATTAGTATCCAACAATAAAATAGCTGTAAACAATACAATATAGGAATAAAATAAGGGAAATAGGAATCTCTATATATGTACATATAAAAAATACAGAATTTGTAGGAGTGCTCACTATACATAAAAAATACCACTTACTCCATCTACCTGAAACTTTTTCTAATGGCTCCTCCATGTACTCTCCTGTGTGAAATGGTGCCTGATCATGGGGGAGGAAATCTTACATGCAAATCGAAAACATGTGAGATCTCAGAGAAAATTAAGTTTTGCCTCGTTTTGAGAACCAAACTTATCAGGAAGACCCAAGCCGCGACTCTGTTCTCCCACCTACAGGTATGTTCGGTTTTCTGTAAAATAGAACCGTTCATCTCTTCCTCCCAACCCCTCCCTTTCTTCTCTTTCCTTCTCCATCTGATCATTTCCATATTGGTGGTTTTATCTGATTATTCTTACTTTTGGCCACACTAATTATTTATCCAGCCTGTTGATGTACAGTGTCATATACCAACCAACTGTGAATCTTGTGTATTGATTTATGGTTCTGTACTGACTCATTCACATATTTGGTCGTATTCGAGATGTGTGGCCTTCTATTCAGGACTCATGCTGGGGTGTCTGGTGGCCTCCTGCAAAATATATATTTGCACCTTCCTCTTTCATTATTTAACATTTACGAATAAAATACTACAAAACAAACATTTATACAGGGGCATATTTATAATAGTTGCAAGGTGTGCGGTGCCACTGGGTCCAGGGGGGCCCACACACCACACACCCTGCACCCATTTAAAATATACTTACCTCTCCATCGGCTCAGCACTGTCTGTTGAGCTGCAGAAATCACTGGTGGTTCGCACATGCTCAGTATAGATGTCCCGGGAACGTGCCATGGGCGCCATGTTCCCGGAGACCATGCCAGAGTCTACTGCACCAGCGGAGAGGAGGGGGCCCAATCAGAGCCTGCACATGGGCCCCTTCCTCTCGTAAATCGCCTCTGCATTTATAGCTATATAAATGTCACAGCGCACCAGTAATTTTCCTTTAGATTACTGACCGAGCATGCTCAGACTTGTAATTCCATAACAGCTGGAACTCCATAGTCTGGCATTATGAGTAGGCCCCTACAAACCCTTGCCCAACATAGAAAAATCAAAACTGTAGGGGTAAAGGGTCCTTGGCAGCCCTTTTCATTGCCTGGTGAAAGCTCTGCTAATCCTATACAGAAAACCTGACCATGTTGTACTGCTTCAAATAGCTAATGCAGTCTTCTTCAGATAGGGGTTCCTAGCCTAAAATTATATTGTAGCAAAACAGTTTAAAGAAATTAGTCACAAAAAGAGGAACACCCTGGGCTTATAATACAACCACCATATGGGACATACTGATATTCACAATGCACAAACAGCCTCTCAGTGAATACTATACAGTACAGACAGCATCTTTGGTTGCTATTCCACACAGACTGCATCCCAGTGCCTGAAACATAGCATCCCAATAACCATTATACAGTACAGACAGCATACAGGTGACCATCATACAGGACGTTGAGCATACCAGTGACTGCCATACAGTAAATTGATTATATATTGCAAAGTGACTGTGATCCTATAAAATATATACATAATAAAATACACTGGATGAAAAATGATAGAAAATATAATATTTAATAAAGACCTTTAAAGACTAAAAAAATGCTTTATCCAAATAATAAATGTTTTAATTCTTATCACCATCCAGAGATGTAATAGTAGTAGAGACACATGACAGGTAGGTGAGAGTAGTATTAAGGACACATATGACAGCTGAGGGATAATAGAAGTAAGAACATATATGATGACAGCTGGGGGATAGTATTAGTACCATAGGCAAATGCATGGGGGGGTTCTGGTTGCCTGGAAATCCCCCTCCCCAGGCCACACCATGTCTACTATAGAAATAGTAATATAGAATTTTATTAGTGCTGCATGTTCTTCTTAGTATCACAAATGAAATAATTAGCACCACCTGAGCATTTTTTGTGTCTGCCAGTAAAAAATACACCTGTGCACCAACTAGGAGATCTGGAAAACATGAACAGTTAGGTGAGCACTGCTATAGACCATCAATAGAGTTAATTATTAATACCATATAATAATACACTATCTAGTGCATGATGAGACCAATATGTACATATATGTCCAGGGCAGTGCTAGGTTCTTCTGCCCGGACTAGCTCCAATGCTCTGGAATGGTGCCCACATCTGAAATAAAAACATTAATCTCAGGCAGTATGGTCCTACTGCTGCATTTAATGGCTTATTGTGATCACTGGTCCTCTATATATGCTGGAATTATGACACACAATACACTTTGTATGATGCATATTAAAGCTGGTTAAGTGATAATTCTACCCTCTTCATGGACTGGCCACACTCGCTCTAAAATCAAGCATTTGGAAACCCCCCTCTAGAAATCCTGCGTTTGCCAATGAGTACTGGGGACACTGATGATTCTGGGGGCAGTAGTTAGTGCTCAAAGTGTGCCAGTATACAACGGTATGGCAGTGGGGTCACAATGGGGGTGCGGCCTGCATCGGGTGTCACCCTTCAAGGGAGTGACACCAAAGAGAGTAGCACACACACACGCGGGACGCACTCCATCCACATCCCCTTCCTCGGCACCACTGCACCCCTGCCAGCTCCAAACGGGCTGGCCCTGCACACCGGCGCTGGGGTCACTTCATGCTTTCTCTCACTGCGGCCGGTGTTGAGCGCCACACATAGACACAGAGTACAGAGAATCCCTCTGTGCCCTGCGGCACGCCGGAGGGAGAAGAAGACGGAGGTGTGCGCCCGGACATCGTGAAGAGAGGTAAGTAGTATTGCACAGGGAAGGGGGCACAGCAAAGAGGCGTTCTGGGGCCACTGCATAGGGGCACTACTGGGGGTACTGTATGGGGGCACAGTATAAGGGCACTACTGTCTGTGGGCACTGCATAAGGGGAGCTCCTGGGGTATTGTATAAGGGGCACTACTGGGGGTACTGTATAAGGGCACTACAGGGGGCACTGCATAAGGGGAGCTCCTGGGGGTATTGTAAAAGGTGCACTGCATAAGAGCTTAAGGGTACTACTGTCTGGAGGCACTACTGGGGGCACTGCATAAGAGGAGCTACTGGGGGTATTGTATAAGGAGCACTACTGGGGGCACTGCATAAGGGGCACAGCATAAGGGGCTTTAATACAGGAGGCATTGCATAAAGGCTATAATACAGGGGGCATTGCATAAAGGGGCACTACTAAAGGGGGAACTGCATAAAGGGCACAGCTACAGGGGGCCTTGAATAAGGAGCACTACTACTGTGGGCATTGTATAAGGGGCACTACTGTGGGCATTGTGTATAAGGGTCAATAATGTGGTAATTGTGTAAAATGGGTACTACTTTATGGTGCAATGTGATTCAGGGGCACTATGGGCCTGATTTAAAGCCGGACGCTATTTGTGCTTGCTCGTTCAGAAAAAGGGGCTGGCTATTTAAATGAACCGTTCGCTCTTTGCAGTCTGTTCACACCTCTATGTCTGAACGAGCGAACAAAACATGCGAATGTAATTTTGAAAAAAACGCCCCCTGGCCGCTCGCATCATACGTCATGTCCGCTATTTATTAGATTAATCGAGTACATCGAAAGGCGTCTGAACTGCTCGCTATTCTTGTGGTTGGTTTTTCCTACCACAATCATGCGAGCAGTTCTGACTATAAAACAACCAAGTGACGTGGTCAATGACGCTGCTTTGTTAATTATGCACACCCTTAAAACGCCCGTTTTGACCTTTAAGCACGCCTGCGTTCAGATCTCCACTCCCCGTTTTTAAGCACCTTCCCTTGTTACCACCCACAAACGCCTCATTCTGTCACTCAAAATAGCAGGCATTTGCTATTTAGCGAGCACACGATTTTGACTGGTTCACGCATGCGTATTAAAATCTGTACGCATGCGCAGTTGTGCGAACATTGGTTGGAACGAACGAGCGTCCGCTTCCGAGCGGCTCTGAATCAGGCCCTATGTGCAGTGTAATGTGGATAAGATTGTGCTACTGTGTGGTGTAATTTGAATTTGGGATAGTATTGTATGACCATGCCCCTTTCTTTCGAGATCACGCCCCTTTTTAGCGCCACACGCCTTAAGCGCACGCTGTCCTTTTATTGAGAAATCATCGAGAAAGGGGGGGGTCGTTCCACCGCGTCTCTAGGACCACTTTAAGCACTGCTACCCAGAATATCGGGCGTGGCATCATCACGCTCACCGGGTGCGCCTGGCATTCTGGGAGGAGCACAGTGTGACTGCCGGACTGGTAAGGGGGAAGAGTTTGAGAAGCTGCGCACCTTGGTACCGAATTTTGTTTTCACTGGGGGTGGTGTCACTGTGCATTACAGCACTGGGTGACACCAACTCTAGTGACCCATCTGCGGTATGGTATACCGGCACCTCAAGTACTGAGCCACCTGTTGCTCTGCCTGGCTGGAGAGGCTCCACTGCTGCCTTCTCCACATGCCAGGTGCAAGATTTTGTTACCAGCAGGCGCCCGGCGGCTCCCTGACTGTAGCTGGAGGACGAGGCTCACTCCTGAGCTCCACCTTCTGGCTCCTGCAGTGGGTGTTAGGAGAGATATCATGACAGCTTGACATCTCTCCCACAGTGCAGAATGCAAGGAGCGGTCGAACGGCGGTGGGCACAGGAGCTTGGCTTCAGATAAGATAAACTGTTTGTTTGTGTGTGTGTCTGCCTGTGTTTCTTTATGTGTAAGGGACACTACTACAAGGGGCACTACAACAAGAGGTACTACTTCTTTGGGTATTGCATAGAGGGCACTACTACAAGGAGCACTACAACTATGGGCATCGTATAAGGAGCACTACTACTCTTTTCCAGCGCACGCATAAGTACAACCTTAGATTTTCCATACCTCCACTTCAAAATTCCCACTTCAAGAGACACAGATGACAGATGTGGTGTAGTAGTCTGCAGAGCTACTGTATAATTAGTTGTGTGCGAGCAGTGCCACCACACAACGGGCCATATTCACCAGTGCACAGTAGCAGTGCATGGTCGCAAATCTGCACAGGCATCGGACTTGTACTGTACATGTGCAATATGGGTCCTGCGACAGTGAGTGACAGTCCACTGCCATTTGGGGGTGGGAGGCAGTGACGGCCTCGGTTTCACAAAACAGGCATGTGTTGCTGTCGTTAAAGGGGAAGGGAAGAGGCCAGGATCTTCGTCGGCTGACGGAGATTTCCAGGCCTCGTTCCCTCACCTGTGATGGCCATTCTGTGTTACCCCATGGTCACTCAGCCGGCCAGGGATCAGGCAGATGATCCCATGCTGCGTCCATGGATGCAGGTCAGATCATTAATGCTTGCAGGTGGCATGACGCCTCCTGCTGCATTAACATAATAGCAAGGACGGAATTGCAAAGCTGCTTGCATGCAGCTTTGCAATTCCGTCCACCACTGAAACACCCCCAATGTGCACAGACTTGTGAGCGGTACCATCACTGCCCAACAGCACCTGCATCTAGTTACCAGGGTGTTGAATGTCTGCTGCAGTGCCAGACATGCACACTGCAGCATGTACAGCCCCCCAAAACATCATGAGGATGCTCTGGGCAGTGTTACAATTCCCAGCACTGGTAGCTCGGGCCCCTCATCATGACATCATGATGTCATAAGCTCAGGGAGCATGGTCAGCACAGAGCACAATAAAGCTGTGTTATGGTATCAGGGACAAACTTGACAGCTAGGGATGGTGGAAGAAGTAAGGATATATATGACAGCTGGGGATGGTGGAAGAAGTAAGGATATATATGACAGCTGGGGATGGTGGAAGAAGTAAGGATATATATGACAGCTCGGGATGGTGGAAGAAGTAAGGATATATATGACAGCTGGGGATGGTGGAAGAAGTAAGGATATATATGACAGCTGGGGATGGTGGAAGAAGTAAGGATATATATGACAGCTGGGGATGGTGGAAGAAGTAAGGATATATATGACAGCTGGGGATGGTGGAAGAAGTAAGGATATATATGACAGCTGGGGATGGTGGAAGAAGTAAGGATATATATGACAGCTGGGGATGGTGGAAGAAGTAAGGATATATATGACAGCTGGGGATGGTGGAAGAAGTAAGGATATATATGACAGCTGGGGATGGTGGAAGAAGTAAGGATATATATATAACAGCTGGGGATGGTGGAAGAAGTAAGGATATATATGACAGCTGGGGATGGTGGAAGAAGTAAGGATATATATGACAGCTGGGGATGGTGGAAGAAGTAAGGATATATATGACAGCTGGGGATGGTGGAAGAAGTAAGAATATATATATGACAGCTGGGGATGGTGGAAGAAGTAAGGCTATATATGACAGCTGGGGATGGTGGAAGAAGTAAGGATATATATGATAGCTGGGGATGGTGGAAGAAGTAAGGATATATATATGACAGCTGGGGATGTTAGATGATATATATATGACAGCTGGGGTATTAGAGACACTGATCTTTCTGGGGGTTGTAGTAGGGACACAGATGACAGGTAGTAGCAAAAACACAGAGAACAGCTTAGGGTAGTAGTGACACATGGCAACTGGGGAGGTGGTGGGGATGAAGGTAATAGCATACCTGCCAATATTCTGATACTGTGCAGCGGGACTCCTCTTGCACATGCAAAAGGGGCATTGCCTTGTGCCTACAGTCCACTCCCCCTGGTGTGTGATGTTTTAGGAGCATGACTGCATGTCACTCCCCTATTTCTCATCACACTGGGGGCGAGCCCAGCACTCTGGCACTAAATGAATGCTGCATGCATGCACGCATCAAAAGCAGCTGTGACAGAGTGTCCCCCCAAACCTCTTAACTAACCAGGGGACATTGCGGCCTGTGGGTGGAACAGTGCCCAAAAAGCGGGACTGCCTCGCTGAAATTAGGATGGTTGGCAAAAGTCTCTAGGTAAACAGAGACAAAACGTATTGACGCCAGTGCTCTTTTATTTCTGTTCATGGCAGAAGCTTTTTTGATTGGTTTACAGCTTAAAAATGGGGAAAAAGGGTAAAATATTACCCAACTCCTGGCGCTAATATGAATAAATGTAAAATTGTCAATCGTGATTAGCTGCAGCTGCTTAGAGTTTAGTGTGAACTCTAAATATAAACACATATACAACGACACAGGCGCTGCGCTGTGATCACCTATGACTAAATAATTTTCTTGTATACGATCAGACACACATTGTATAATAAAAATATTTTTACTTCTAAAAAATTAATACACACACTACAAACAATACATGAAACATGTAAAAACACTGGACATGAAAAAGGAAACAAATGAATGGATGAATAGTAGCAGCATAAATATTTGTATCAGAAGGTAGATCTTCTATTAAGCATGTGTCTAATAATTAGAAACACATCCGTTCCATTGTATCACGTCAAAAAATTGAAAAATGCTGAATGTGTCTTTTGTACATATAGTTCAAGAATACTGCATTCTGACACCTGAAATGAGTAATTGGTATGGTTGTCTTTATCCTGTAGATGTAAGGGATGGTATTAGGTCCTGCTGGCGTCCCAGCAATAATAGACTTAAGTAGAAACCAGGTGTAATGTGAGACTTCTAGTATATTGTGAAGTCTCCCCGTGGGAGAGTGTGTCCGTCGGCACAGATGAAAATTAAGCGGCAGACATGAAATATCCTTCTCTCCGTATAATTTGTATAGGAGAGAGTGTGTCTTACCGCTATCGGCAGCTGGATGGTAGCGCTCTCCCAGACAGATGAAGTCACTGTGGGGGGCTGAATGATAGCGCTCCGTGAGACCAATGTCTCCGCTGTCTGTGATTTCACGATCGGCTCCAAAATCTATCCCAGGTGCAGGTGTATGGAATGCAGTAGAAGGACTTGGCAGGCAGTGACGTCAACACGTTTCGTCTCTCTATTACGGAGACTTTTTCAAGACTGGCATTGCAATGGTAAATGCCGTATTTGTCCTTCAGGAAAGTCCGCCTTTGTAATTATTTTAATTATGAACAGCTGGGTTGTATTCAAATAAATTTAGCAGCTGTATTTCACAATTCCTTAGGTTTACATATAATATGAGGAAAAATAATAATAACTCTTACATCTAAAATAACAGTTTTAACAATTTGTGATTTGAAATGAATGTTATAAAATACTGAAACATTGTACATAGACATGAACAATATGATGTAATTGATATTGTTCAAATGATAAACATATTATTATGGACAATGAGTGAAGGGAATTATACACACAAATAAACATATATATATATACAAAAAATTATATATATATATATATAAGTGTCCAGGGTGTGCTGTCATGTAACAAGACAGGCCACAGCGCGTCACTCCAGGATTTAGAAGAAGAAACTGTTTAATCAACGTTTCAAGGCTCTACCGGCCCCGTCGTCAGGAACGGTGTTTGTATTCCTGACGACGGGGCCGGTAGAGCCTTGAAACGTTGATTAAACAGTTTCTTCTTCTAAATCCTGGAGTGACGCGCTGTGGCCTGTCTTGTTACATGACAGCACACCCTGGACACTTATACCCTTCTTTGTGCGAGCACCCAGGTTACATATCTTTTTTTGAAGAATATTGAGTGCCGAACCATACCCCATATATATATATATAAATATAAAATATGCAAAGTGAAATGAAGAATAATGGTGTATCGGAAATGAATATAAAATATGTAATCTATATGAAATCTATATAAAATATCAGACATACACAATTGATCGATGTCTGACATATAGCTGATAATAATTGTATTGGTCTAATTGAATGATTGATAAACTATTATGTGTATGGTGAATTAATATATACACATCAGAATAAGACATGTGTATAAAAATAATAATAATAATATAATCTGAAAAAGAAAGAGAAAAAGAAAAATTGAAAATATAAATAAAAATTGAAAATATAAATAAAAATGATAGTACAAATACTCTAGATATTTAGGCAGAGAGATTAACAATAATAAAATGGAAAATATTGTGTGGATTTGATTATTTTCAACAGAACTGAGACAAATATTATGACAGTGACATGTATGTACTACAATAATGAATAAGTTATAAATGTGCATGTCTGTAGACCTGCATATAACCTAACAATAAAATAAAATATAAATATTGATTATATAGTGAATGAATAAAGGTGTAAATATACAAATATTTCGATGAAATGAGAAATGAGAAATTGGTTTTGGGCATCATACCAAAGGGGAATAATCAGAAAGACTGAGGTATACAATTAGAGTAGATCTGAGACACAATAAATGCGGGCCTTAATGTGGCATATTTAACATGAAAACAGATATTAATGTATAAAATGGATAGCAGGGCCTTCTATGTTTCAAGAGGAGAATGTGGCGACAGACGTCATCTCACATTATCATCGTGGAACATACAAGGCCAGATGTATTTTTAATTATCTAAACAAGCAAAATCCAGGGCTTCATTTAAACCTCCTGGGTACATGGTGTCCAGCTTAAAGATCCAGGCAGATTCCCCTAAACAAAGTTTTCTGAACCTGTTGCCACCTCTTTTAGTTTCACAGAACTTCTCCACCGCAACAATGGAGAGTCCTTTTGGATCTCCATCATGGTATTTGGAGAAGTGTCTGGATACACTATGTGTTTGAATCTTCTTGATGATATTTCTCCTATGCTCTCTAAAGCGTGTTTTCAATGTGCGAGTTGTCCTTCCAACATATTGTAAAGAGCATGGACATTCTAATACATAAATACAATAGGTGGACTCGCAATTGATAAATTGTTTGGTTGGAAAAATGTTCCCGTTAGTTTTAGATGTTATGCTCGTAGTTTTATTTTTCATATATTTACAAGTCAAACATACTGATTTATTACAGTAATAGTTTCCTAATGGCTTTGGGGGCAACCAATCAATTTCTTCTCTGTCTCTGGTATGGGTTTCAATTCACTTGGAGCTAACAGATTTTTAAGATTAATATTTCTTCTAAATGTGATAACAGGTTCGTCATGTATACAGGAATTCAATATAGTATCTTGTTTAAGAATTTCATAATTCTTTTTAATAATTTGTTTTATTTTATGAGATTTTACATTAAATTTTGAAATAAAAGCAATTCTTTCTTTCATAGTGGAAGTAAAAGTATTTATTGAATGATATTTTTGAGAGTTTTCTTTATTTCTGTTTTTCTTTTTATTGGTATGATCTGCTTTGGTAAACTGAGATCCTACTAAAGTATTGGCCATACCTTGAGCCTCTTTTAATAGGGATTCTGGATAATCTCTATTTTTACATTGTAAAAGAATATTTTTTACCTGTAAAAGAAAATCTGCATCTTATGTACAGTTACGACATAATCTGATAATCTGATTTTTTGGGATGTTGTTGATCCAGGGTTTATAGTGTCCACTTTTGTAATGTAAATAATTACTGGCCCCAACTGTCTTAGTATAATTTGATGAAATGATACTATTCTCTGCTATCGAGAATGTTATATCCAAAAAATTGACAGTATCGTGACTGAAAGTGTGAGTAAAGTTTAAATTATAAGTGTTGTTATTCAAAAATTCAACAAATTCATGTGCTAAATTAGAACCCCCTTTCCAAATAATAAATAGGTCATCTATATAACGGCCATAGAGGACCAGGTTATCTCTATATGGTCCGCTCCAGATGTACTGTTCTTCGAAGCGGCCCATATAGAGATTCGCAAAACTCGGTGCGAACCTGGTCCCCATGGCCGTCCCTAGTGCTTGAAGATAAAACGTGTTGTTGAAAAGAAAATAATTGTGAGTGAGTATAAATGTTATGGCAGAAATTATAAAGTTACGTCGACCCTCTAGAACATTAGTATCTGATGTTAAGTAATGTTCTATTGCTTTTATTCCTTTGGAATGAGGAATATTGGTATATAATGCTTGAACATCTAGGGTTAAAAATCCCCAATCTTTGTTCCACTGTGTATCTACAATTTTTTGTAATATATGTGATGTGTCTTTAATATGTGACTCTAACTGGGTGACGTAACCTTGAAGGTGTGCATCAACAAAATGTGACAAATTAGATGTGAGGGAACATATATGGTATATATAGTTTTTTTTTAATGTGCTCCCTTCAAGCTGGTGTGGAACTGAATATCCCAGCATGCCATTCCAGAGTAAATACATGCCTTAATAGCAATAGTGTGCCAGGCCAGGCTTGGATTTGTAGTTCTATAGCAGATATAGAGATTTTTCTTTGTATTTTGTGTTTGTATATTTGCAACAAAGTCAGTCATTTTGTCTTTTTTATATGCATTTTTTTCAAAGTAAATTTTTATTTGTTAATACAACAAATTTGTGTTTGAAATATATGGCTTTTAAAAATAAAAAAATTTAAAAAAAAACAGAATTAAATGAAATTAATAAATACACGATTTTCTGGAGGAATTTGGAATGGGTACACACTTGCAAATGTGGGTTGTGACATTTGTGCCATCACCAAATGTCCCTCCTTCACCTCCTACAAATCAAACTTCAACTACAAATATGTATGGCACATATGATGGCAAGATACAATGTCAAATTATTCTTTGTATGGTTTCCAGGGGCACTAACCAGATCTAATTTTGGCCCATAAACTTCCATAAAGTTCGTTTAGAAATCTGGGTGGAAATAATCCCAGATCATCAATATTTTTTTCTTCCGCTTTGCAGCCGACTCCGCAAATCTCAATTTATGGGTTGGGGTGGACCGTCGTGTACCCTGCTTGGAGCTCGTTCCAGCCACAGCAGGGCACTGGTCCACCTCACATTCTCTTGGGCCAGTGAGTTGTTTCATCTCGCTGACATCTTGGCTTATGGTCCTTAGAATGGAGGTTAGCTCCACCATGCTGGCCTGGACTGCTTCAATGGCTGCAGATTGCCGTTCCACTGCCACCCTAAGGCCATTGATGACTTCAGCAAGGATGGCAGTGGTGGATGGGGGAAGCACAGTTGATGTAGGTTGTGCCGTCACCCCATCCGACTGCAGCCCTTGATCCATGGCAGGTCCTTTAAAAATGAAGAAGTAAAAATTAGTATTTAGTCTTTACACATAAATAGACAGACACAGAGACAGGTGTAATCAAATAATTACCAGACACAGCATGTTGGCCATCTTGTGATGGCACCAGATGGAGTAATTGGGCCTCTGACAATAACCTCCATTCTAAGGCCCCCAACACCTGTTGTTCCCTTTGGGTCAAAGCCAAGCTGTCAGGGAGGGGACCCCCTGGCCCATTAAGGCTTCGCAACGCTGCAAAACTTTTTTTGCTCAAGGGGGTGTGGCCACGCCTCCCAATTAGGCCACACCCCCTCTGTACCTGGGCCCGCCGCCGCTCTCTGCGGCCCTGCTGCCATCTGATGGTCCAGCCACATTTGGAGGTGATGTGTTTCTAGGAAGTGGAGGAGGAACATCTGGTGGCGGCACAGGTACACTTTCCACACCCACAACTGCAAGTGTTCACATCTACATTTTCAGATGCTAGTCCCAATCCAAATTCCTCCAGAAAATCGTGTATCTCTTTACATGCAGTCAGAGAAACTATCCTCCTGATATTCCATGACTGAAAATACATAAAAGACAGGCATTGCCATTTATAGGCATATGCGTATGCCGCTCTAATAGTGCGCCACTCCTACGCAGTGCCCTACGCAGTACACAAGCGACCAACCCACAAACACCTGCCTATAAAATTGCCCCTCCAAGTTACACTTACTTTCATGAGAAGCTGTGGAGTGGAGTGTACAAAATCCACACAGGCATATGCCAGCTGTGGGATTAGGTGAGTCACACGCTGTATGGAAGGTGTTATGTTGATAGAGTTTTTAAAATAACACATGTCTGTGTCCAACCACCATTTTTGAGGGGCCAACCAATCAGAACACGCCATAGTTTATATAAAGTTTGCACACTGTAGTATCTGTCGCCATCATGAGAGTCGCAAGCTTCACACGCAGGGAGCTGCGCATCCTGACCTGCATCATGGATCGGCGCCTGGGGCCTGCAGTGCCATTTGTAACAAATATACAGAAGATGCAGGCATATTTGGAGGTGTGGCGCAGGTTACGCCGCATAGACTGTGCCTGCACCATAGTGCAGCTGGAGAGGCGGTGGTCTGACCTCCGCCGCCGAGCCACAGGTCTTCTGGCCCGCTTGCGGACCCTTAACATTAGGCATAAGTATTTCCGCATCGTGAATCCGTGCGTTAGCAGTGCTGTTTTTTAAACTGTAAATTTGTTAGTGATATATTGTTGTATCTGTTTTTTTGTTTTTTTTCAGGTAGCAGCCACTTTGCTAAGTTACTGGTTTGTGTAAATTAACATAAAATGTGTGTGTGCGCGCGCGTGTGTATGTGTTTGTGTGTTGCTTGTTACATTCCTCAAATGTTTTGAAATTTAAATGAATTGTTTGCATCTTTACATAAAATTCAATAGCACCAAATCTCATTATGACATCCTCTCACTCTCATATTTAGAATGTTTAAATATATGTATTGTGACACAGTTAGGTTAGGGGGTCCCTCTCCTGGGTAGAGGACTCCTTCCTTTCATACACAGCAGCTGGGAAACAGTACGCCAGACTGCAAGTACAAGCTGGTCGGCGCCAGTCTTTATTGCACAATATCAGAAACAACATAAAGAAAACATAAACATAAATCCTAGCCCTGTCGGGGGCACTAACTTCACAGGTAGTTCCCTCACTACCAGAACCTGGCAGGGCCTAATGCCCTCACCAGCAACAAAAGCACAGCACAACACTCACGGATAGGTTTTCAAGTGTCTCTGAGCAAACTCCCTGTCTGCTCTCCCAGGTGAGACACTCAGCCCTAAACACACTAGGCTTATATTGGCCACTCTCAGGTGGAAAACTAACAAGCCTGTTACCAGGCTGCGAGAACCAAAACCTGGAGTGGCCGTGGGTGGAGCCCCCCCTCTCCTCTCACCCACAACCCCCAGGTCCCAAACCGGCTTTTCAAAAAGTCGAAACTCAAGCCTGCTACACTGCAGACTTTCTCCTGGGGGTTTAAAACACAAAATACATGATTCTGGGACAAATGTACCTGCCACAGACCACTTTACCAGTGATCCTATCATATATCCCCCCCCTTTGTTTCGACCTGTGGGGCGGAACAACTGAAGCCCCCAAACAATGAACGCGTGACAACGCGTCAGCATTGGCCAGCTGGCTTCCTGGCCTGTGTTCCACTGAAAATTTAAAAGTTTGTAACGCCAAGAACCATCTTGTAATTCTCGCATTACTGTCCTTATTTTCAGACTTCCACTTCAGAGGGGCATGGTCAGTGATCAATTTAAACTTTCTTCCAACCAAGTAGTACCTGAGAGCCTCTAACGCCCACTTTATGGCCAACGCCTCCTTCTCCACTGTGGCATAGTTTCTCTCATGTATATTCAACTTTCTGCTAAGATAGAAAATAGGGTGTT
Source organism: Taudactylus pleione (assembly GCA_031769625.1). Taxonomy (NCBI): domain Eukaryota; kingdom Metazoa; phylum Chordata; class Amphibia; order Anura; family Myobatrachidae; genus Taudactylus; species Taudactylus pleione. The sequence goes on along the minus strand of JAUIMM010000435.1, from coordinate 6,004,068 downwards.
CCTCACCCTCCTTGTTCTGGGACAGGACCGCTTCTATACCTACTTCTGATGCATCGGTTTGTACTATGAATTCCCTTTCAAAATTAGGAGTCATCAGGACTGGTTGGGAACACAACGCTACTTTCAACTCCTGAAAAGCTTTCTCTGCCTCAGGACTCCATTCTACCATGACTTTTTGTTTGCCTTTGGTCAGGTCAGTCAGTGGGACTGCCATAGTGGCAAAGTTAGGTATAAACCTCCTGTAGTACCCCATAATTCCCAAGAAGGCTCTCACCTGCTTCTTATTCAGAGGCCGTGGCCAGTTTTGTATGGCATCAACTTTATTGAGCTGAGGCTTTATCAGGCCTCTGCCAATGGTGTATCCCAGATATTTTACTTCCTCCATGCCTAGACAACACTTTTTTGGGTTGGCTGTCAAACCTGCCTTATAGATTGAGTCCAACACTGCTTGTACCCTGGGTAAGTGAGACTGCCAATCAGGACTATGAACGACCACGTCATCCAGATAAGCAGCCGCATACCGTCTATGGGGCCTTAGAATCCTGTCCATCATTCTTTGGAAGGTAGCAGGTGCCCCATGTAGCCCGAAGGGCAACATCTTGTACTGAAACAAGCCCTCTGGCGCTGAAAAAGCTGTCTTTTGTTTGGCGCTCTCGGTTAACGGTACTTGCCAATACCCTTTGGTTAGGTCAAGAGTGGTTAAATACCTTGCCGTCCCTAGTCTCTTAATCAGTTCATCCACTCTTGGCATCGGGTAGGCATCGAATTTTGAAACACTGTTCAACTTTCGGAAGTCATTGCAGAAACGCACACTCCCGTCGGGCTTTGGAATCAACACAATGGGACTTGACCATTCACTATGTGATTCTTCAATAACCCCTAACTCTAGCATATATTTAATTTCTTTCGACACCGATTCTCTTTATGCTTCTGGTAACCTATAGGGCTTTAGATTAACTTTAACCCCTGGGTCAGTGATGATGTCATGTTTAATGACCGAGGTTTTCCCAGGTACGTCAGAGAACAGCACCCTATTTCTGATCAGAAACTCCTTGACCTCTTGTTGTTGAATTGCCGACAGGGTTTTTGCCACTGTCACTTCGGGAACTAAGGGCCCTGGATTTACTGGAGGGGCTCGGACGGCCGACAGTACCGTTCTATCTTTCCAGGGCTTTAACAGATTTATATGGTATATCTGTGCCGGCTTTCTTTTCCCCGGCTGGTAAACTTTGTAATTGACCTGCCCCACTCTTTCTAAGATTTCAAAGGGCCCTTGCCATTTTGCCAAAAGTTTATTTTCCACAGTGGGAACCAATACTAACACTCTGTCCCCAGGAGCAAAGCTGCGTAACCGAGCATTGCGGTTGTATACCCTCTGCTGTGCCTGTTGAGCCTGTTCCAGGTGCTCTCTCACTATCGGCACTACCGCAGCAATTCTCTCCTGCATTTGAGAAACATACTCAATCACCGTTTTGTAAGGACTAGACTGCCCCTCCCATGTCTCTTTGGCAATGTCTAGTAACCCCCTTGGGTGTCTCCCATACAACAAGTTGAAGGGTGAAAACCCGGTGGAGGACTGGGGAACTTCTCTTATGGCCAACAATAAATACGGCAATAAGTAATCCCAATCCCTACCATCCTTGTCGACCACTTTCCTAAGCATGTGTTTTAACGTCTTGTTAAACCTCTCGACCAGCCCATCGGTTTGGGGGTGATAAACCGAAGTTCTTAACTGTTCGATTTTGAACAGGCGGCATAACTCTTTCATGACTTTGGACATAAACGGTGTACCCTGGTCAGTTAGTATCTCCTTGGGTATACCCAGCCTGCTAAAGACATGAACTAGCTCTCTGGCAATGGTCTTGGTTGACGTATTGCGCAACAGGATCGCTTCCGGGTACCTGGTAGCGTAATCCATTATGACCAGAATATACTGGTGTCCCCTGGCAGACTTCATTAAGGGTCCAACCAAATCCATCGCTATTCTTTCAAATGGCACCTCTATAATAGGCAATGGAACTAGTGGGCCCTTAAAATGTGGCCTGGGAGCATGATACTGACACTCAGGGCAGGATGCGCAAAAGTCAGATACCTCTTTATGAAGCCCGGGCCAGAAAAACCTCTGCATTATTCGCTCAGTGGTTTTCTCTACCCCTAGATGGCCTGCCGTTATATGACCATGGGCCAGATCCAACACTGTTCTTCTGTAGGCTTTGGGAACTATTAGTTGTTCCACAATATCTTCCCCCTTCTTTGTCACCTGATATAACAAATCCTGACACATTACCATGTGGGGATAGGACAAAGGACTATCAGGGTCTATGGGTTTACCATCAACTACTTTTACATTCTCCCTGGCTTTTACCAAAGTAGGATCATTCAACTGCTCCATGGCAAAGACCTCTCTTCTGACCTCTAAATCAGGCAGAGGATCCACTGGCCCAACAACACTTCCCACCTCAATGGGAGGCACATCAGTTGGCGGGCCATCGTCACGCTCCGCATTCTCTAGTTCGCCAACCATAGTAGAAAAAGGGAATAACTCTGACTCAGAAGAAACTCCCTCCTCCACTACATCGACAACCTTCTCAAATGGCTCGGGGTTGTTCACCTCTGGAACAAAACGGCTTTCCCACAACTTCCAGAAGTGAGCAAAGTCTCTCCCCAATATTGCATCGTACACCAGACCATGCACCAAACCCACCGAAACTATAGCAGAGCCACATGGTGTCTCGATGTTCACCTCGGCCGTAACATAATATCGAGTATCCCCATGTATGCAGGTCACACCAACAGTTTTCCCTGTATGCCTCAAGGGGTTCACCAGCTCAGCTTTTATAAGTGTCACCAAGCTACCAGAGTCTAACAGTGCCTCTACTCGGTTGCCATCTACAGTGAGTACACACATGTGCTTATCAGTCTCAGCCTGCCGGTCAGCCGTACAGGCTGTCTGTGCAAAGAAAGACCCCCTGCGGTAGACATGAGCAGTATCACATTGCATAGGTTCAGTTGTAAGTGAACAATTAGCGGCAATATGGCCGAAGCCACCACATCGGTAACACTGAGTCATATTAATGTCTAGTCGTTTACGGGGCAAGAACCTTCCTGGCCTGGCAGGCCTGTCTCCAGGTTCTACACCCTCAGTCTTAGGTACATTCCACCGCCCAGCACCCTTCTCCCCTGGAACAGTCTTCCTTCCTGGCCTGGCAGGCCTGTCTCCAGGTTCTACACCCTCAGTCTTAGGTACATTCCACCGCCCAGCACCCTTCTCCCCTGGAACAGTCTTACCAGTCTGTGGGAGTTCGCCGGTGCGCCATCGGGGCTCGGTGGGGCATACTCATCAGCTCCTCAGCCGCTACATACCTCTCCACCAGCTCGACCAACTGGTCCGCGGACTTAGGGTCTGCATGGCTCACCCACTTGCGCAGAGTCACAGGTAATGATCGCAGGTACCGGTCCATCACGACCCTTTCCACGATCTGTGGTCCCATCAGCGTCTCGGGCTGTAGCCATTTTGAGGGCAGATGGACGAGGTCATGCATCTGTGAACGTGGAGGCTTGTCCTTATGGAACTCCTACCGGTGGACCCGTTGGGCACGAACAAAGGTGGTGACTCCCAAGCGAGTTAGGATCTCCTATTTTAGTTTTTTATAGTCCTTGGCATCAGCCAGGCAATAGTCGAAATATGCTTTTTGTGGCTCCCCAGACAAAAAAGGTGCCACCAGACTTGCCCACTGCTCCTTGGGCCAACTCTCCCTTTCGGCCGTTCTTTCAAATGCGGCGAGATAGGCCTCCACATCATCGCCGTAGTCATCTTTTGGAGGAAGTGACTGGCTCGTACGGAGTGAGTGGGGGTGGGAGGACCAGTATTAACATCGCTGGGCCGGGCAACCAGGTGCTGTATCACCTCTTTTATGGCCTGGCTGTTTTCCGCGATGGCGACCTGTTGTTGCCTCTGGGCTGTCTCCAAGGCCAACAGTTGCTCCCTGGTGGATTCCTGCTGAGCCCTGGTAGATTCCTGCTGAGCCCAGGTAGCTTCCTGCTGAAGTTTGTTTGTCTCCTGCTGAGCTCTGGTAGATTCCTGCTGAAGTTTGTTTGTCTCCTGCTGAGCTGCTGTAGCTTGGAGCAAGGCCTTAATAATGTCCTCCATTTTGTCCTGGGGTGTAGGTTGGAAGCTGAACCTTGCCTCTCTGAGCATTGGCTGACGCTTCCTCCTCTATGGGACTCCAAGGACACAGTGTTATTTCCACACTCACCAATTGGGTGTCTGTACCTTTAATTTTTAAACGGAAAGTTTTCCTCTTGCTGCAACTTCAGTGTGTGTGGTTGCGCGCATTCTCCACCATATTGCGACACAGTTAGGTTAGGGGGTCCCTCTCCTGGGTAGAGGACTCCTTCTTCTCACACACAGCAGCTGGGAAACAGTACGCCAGACTGGATGCAAGTACAAGCTGGTCGGCGCCAGTCTTTATTGCACAATATCAGAAACAACATAAAGAAAACATAAACATAAATCCTAGCCCTGTCGAGGCACTAACTTCACAGGTAGTTCCCTCACTACCAGAACCTGGCAGGGCCTAATGCCCTCACCAGCAACAAAAGCACAGCACAACACTCACGGATAGGTTTTCAAGTGTCTCTGAGCAAACTCCCTGTCTGCTCTCCCAGGTGAGACACTCAGCCCTAAACACACTAGGCTTATATTGGCCACTCTCAGGTGGAAAACTAACAAGCCTGTTACCAGGCTGTGAGAACCAAAACCTGGAGTGGCCGTGGGTGGAGCCCTCCCTCTCCTCTCACCCACAACCCCCAGGTCCCAAACCGGCTTTTCAAAAAGCCGAAACTCAAGCCTGCTACACTGCAGACTTTCTCCTGGGGGTTTAAAACACAAAAGACAGGAATCTGGGACAAATGTACCTGCCACAGACCACTTTACCAGTGATCCTATCACAATATATATATATATATATATATATTTATATATTATTTTAGATTAAAGATTTGGATTAGATTTAACAAAAATAGATACACACACACATATTTAAAGGGAATAGTTAAACATTTACTGTATTTGTAAAAACAATCATAACACATTTCATAATTTAAACTCATTATCTTTTAGGCCAACGCAAACAAGCCAGACAAGGGTGTGGACGACAAGCCCCCTCCCCTACTGACTCTTCCGACCAGTTCTCCTCGTCCTGTCCTCCCTCCCCTGCCACCCCAGAACCATCCCATTCTCCCCAAACCTCACCACGACCAGCTTCCTCTCAGGCAAGTTCCGGAGGCTCCAGTTGGGCCGCCTCTTCTCAGGAGCCATCCCAGGAACAACCTGCAGCTGAAGGTACATGCAAGACCTAAAAAACATTGACACACACATTCAAATCACATTTGTATTTGCCTAAAATCATCACAAAATGTATGTTGAAGGGAGACATTTCAGTGTACAAGCTTGTTTGTATGTTAGATTGTATTGTAAACATAATACAGCCTACAGACCACTTTTCAAATGTCAGTATTGCTATCAGGTAAATAGTGCAGATGGTGTTTAACCCAAAAAAATAAGCATTCCCAAAGCCAGCACTGTCACATACTTTGCAGTGCATGGTTTATTATAGGAAGCATGGGTGGTTAATGGTCTATACTGATTTTCAAATAAAAAAAAATTTAAAAAACAATTTTATGGGTTTTTTTCAGAAAAAAGAAAGCTTGGCCGATATTCTCCAGAGGGAGCTTGACATCATGGCCTAGTGTGTGGCTACCTTGGTGGACTGTATAGCCTGCATGAGGAGGGTATTATAGTTTTTTTTAGATTTTTTAGTTCATTTTTTTCAGCTTTGTTAAAAAAAAAAAAAAAAATAGTTTTGAACAAAAATCTTGCATTTATTATACCATAATAGCTATTGGTACTGATTAAGCTGCACATTTAACAATTAAGAATTTACCTAAAAAATACCACTAACATAAGTTTATGGATGTATGTCTGTAATATTAAAATAAAAAAATATTTACATAGGGAACGCAGCAGGAAAATAACATACCTGGGACATTACTGGCAGGCATTGAATGCATAGACAACCCAAACATTGCGAAATGTGCCCCTATATACACATTGCTACATACACTGGTTTATTAAAATAAAAATAATTTTAAAAAATAAGACACAAAAAAATTGCAAACATTGAAAAACCAAATGACATTTTTGAAAACAAGGCTATATAGTGACAGTTAAGAGCTGATTTAGGACACATTTATATATATATATATGTATATATATATATATATATATACATATATATATATATATATATATATATATTAGAAAATGCTAGGATTGCACACTCATAGATAATGATAAATGAAGGGTGCTAGGTTATAAAAGTAATATAGCAGCATATCCAAAACAGGACAACCAGAACACCTTAGTTTGAATAACGGCTTCCAGAGTTTCAATACCTTCAATCACATATAAAATGTTATAAGTGCATAAGAGCAATACATTACAGACTGCATGGAGACACATGGAGTCATGATAGTGTGGGTAAAGCCCAAGCCTGGCATCTGTTTCGGTGCTCGACGGCACTTTCGTCACAGGGCACAAGGCCAACTGAGGATATTGACCCAAACATCACCGAAATATAAAGAGCAAAAAGCCCGCTCAATGTGCAAACCTGATTAGAACACAGCACTCACCTGTCGCTACACTTCATGCTGTCTTGTGTCCGCAGCGTCTCACTAACCGGAAACCCGGAAGTGACGCATGCAGGTCACGGACAACACTATTAAGGAAATATGCATTCCAGCAGCCGGAAATCAACTGATGGCTGTTGTATAGCAAAAATTAACAGGATCAATCACCAAGTACAAATGATATCTATCTGCTGATCAAAATTACTTGAAGAAGACAGGCTAGTGTGGTGATCCAGTGAGGCTGCCCACAGAGCGAAAACATACATATAAGAACACATTACTCATAAGGAAAATAATTAAAAGTGAAAAAAATCAAATGAAAAGCAAAAGCAACAAGTGGTAAATTACAGAAAACACGTCAAATTAAGTTCTTCATTCAATCCTGCTGGTGCCAGACAGTTAAGATCATAAATCCAGTGTGCTTCTTTTTGAAGTAATAATTTTTCACTATTACCTCCACGTTTAAGAGGGGCAATATGATCGATAGGGATAACTTTGAAATCCAGTAAGTTATGTCCTTTTGCTACAAAGTGTCTTGCTACTGGAGGAGTATTGACATCACAGGTTATAAAGGCCTTTTTAATTGATGATCTGTGATGCGCGATTCGCTCTTTTAACATTCTTATAGTCTTGCCGATATAAATCTGTTTACACGGACAAATAATAGCATAGACCACGTAGTTACTGTCACAAGTCAGGCGATGTCTGATATTGAAGAAGCGTCCAGACAAAGGATCATGAAATGTATCGCCTGTTAGCATAAAGCGGCAGTTTACACATCCACCACAACGGAACGAGCCAGTTTTTAAGGATAACCAATTTTGTTGGATCTTGGTTCCAATATTGGAAGATGTAATTTCATCCTTAAGGTTGTTGCTGCATTTAAAGCAGAATAATGGTAGTTCATGGCTCAAACCTCCCAAAATTGGGTCCGTTTGGATGATATGCCAATGCTCTTTAAATGCACGCTTGATAATATGTGACCCGATGGAGAAGGTACTTGAAAAAATTAATCTCTCTGATTTCTCGTTAGTTGGTGCTTTAGTTAACAGCTCTTGTCTGTCAAGGTCCAGACATTTCTTAATTGCCTCCTCAATGTCAGTTTTATCATATCCATATCTACAATTTTTTGATGAAGTAAACAGCGTCAGTGATGACATTAAATTCACGTTAAATTTCAGTAGCAAGTTGATTAATTATTTAGATGTTTCTGTTGAAATTTTACTTGGACAGTTTGTCACGACCATTTATACTAACTCAACTGACAAAAATACCCTGCTGGCAGTTTTCACCCAGCACCCTTAAAGCGGGGATTACCATACTCCCAGATGATCGCCTCGGATCGATCTAATTTACCTGAAGCTTTGATCAATATGGGCAATAAATTTCTATCACGTGGATATGATAAAACTGACAGGAGGTTTGAGCCATGAACTACCATTATTCTGCTTTAAATGCAGCAATAACCTTAAGGATGAAATTACATCTTCCAATATTGGAACAAAAGATCCAACAAAATTGGTTATCCTTAAAAACTGGCTCGTTCCGTTGTGGTGGATGTGTAAACTGCCGCTTTATGCTAACAGGCGATACATTTCATGATCGTTTGTCTGGACGCTTCTTCAATATCAGACATCGCCTGACTTGTGAGAGTAAATACGTGGTCTATGCTATTATTTGTCCATGTAAACAGATTTATATCGGCAAGACTATAAGAATGTTAAAAGAGCGAATCGCGCGTCACAGATCATCAATTAAAAAGGCCTTTATGACCTGTGATGTCAATACTCCTCCAGTAGCAAGACACTTTGTAGCAAAAGGACATAACTTACTGGATTTCAAAGTTATCCCTATCGATCATATTGCCCCTCTTAAACGTGGAGGTAATAGTGAAAAATTATTACTTCAAAAAGAAGCATGCTGGATTTATGATCTTAACTGTCTGGCACCAGCAGGGTTGAATGAAGAACTTAATTTGACGTGTTTTCTGTAATTTACCACTTGTTGCTTTTGCTTTTCATTTGATTTTTTTCACTTTTAATTATTTTCCTTATGAGTAATGTGTTCTTATATGTATGTTTTCGCTCTGTGTGCAGCCTCACTGGATCACCACACTAGCCTGTCTTCTTCAAGTAATTTTGATCAGCAGATAGATATCATTTGTACTTGGTGATTGATCCTGTTAATTTTTGCTATACAACAGCCATCAGTTGATTTCCAGCTGCTGGAATGCATATTTCCTTAATAGTGTTGTCCGTGACCTGCATGCGTCACTTCCGGGTTTCCGGTTAGTGAGACGCTGCGGACACGAGACAGCATGAAGTGTAGCGACAGGTGTGTGCTGTGTTCTAATCAGGTTTGCACATTGAGCGGGCTTTTTGCTCTTTATATTTCGGTGATGTTTGGGTCAATATCCTCAGTTGGTCTTGTGCCCTGTGACGAAGGTGCAGTCGAGCACCGAAACGGACGTCGGGCTTGGGCTTTACCCACACTATCATGGCTCCGTGTGTCTCCATGCAGTCTGTAATGTATTGCTCTTATGCACTTATAACATTTTATATGTGACTGAAGATATTGAGACTGTGGAAGCCGTTATTTCTATGCATAATACAAGTTTTTCAAACTAAGGTGTGCTGGTTGTCCTGTTTTGGATATGCTGCTATATATATATACATATATATATATATATATATATATATATATATATATTCTCAATGCTTAAGAGGCGGCACTCGGACAACTTCATAAAGAATCCATATGAAGCCTGTGTTGTATCAAGGTTTCAGAACTTGTATTTATGTTCTTTCGTCATCCTGATGAAAGAACATAAATACAAGTTCTGAAATGTTGACACAACACAGGCTCCATGTGGATTCTCTATGACGTCGTCTGAGTGCCGCCTCTTAAGAATTGAGATTGATGTTGGTACCTATTTAGGTAAACCACGAGAAGGGCACCGGACACGGCTTTTGTTTGGATACAGCTAGGTGGTGCCAGCTTCCACAATTCTATATATATATATATATATATAATATATATATATATATATATATATATATTATATATACACACAGAGATCGATCGAGAGATTATCCTAGATTTCTATGCATATATGTAACAGACATACATATATTGCATAGTAAAAATAAACTGAAAGGAAAAAAAAAATATATAGACGTATGTTTCTTTGAGAAAAAAAAAAACAGCAAGTTTAAGATTCCAACATAAAAAAAAAAAGTTGCGATCAAACTACAATTACAAACACACAACAAGCTATTAGTAGATGCACATAATTTGCTCAGGCAAGTACAGTACATCGTATGGTAGCAAATGTCCTGCATTTGCTTTCGATACATTGGATGTAGAATGTCGAGGCCGCAGACATCATCAGTGAAGGCATCGCAAGCAGAGAAGTGATGGTCGCCGGCAGCTCACGTGGGTGGTTTTTAATGCTGGCTGGGCGTACATCGCTTTGCAATCTCTTTGCGAGCGAGCGCTGGTTTTGCATATGATCGCTCACTGCGGCTGCGAGCGATCGCAGCTTAGCAATCGGGTCTGAATCAGGCACTGTATTTGTAACATGTATTTGTATGTGATATAAAATTTATCTTTTAATTTATTATAATTTCTGATTTATTCATATTTATTAGGCCATTATCAAGCGCACTGTTTCTTTCTTTTATGGTTGGCAGGTATGTAGTAGTAGTAGTGAGACATGGCAGCTGGGGGAGGTGGTGGGTGTGTTGGTGGTAGTAGTGGTATGAAACTCAGTATGCTTGCATGAAGTTCTGTTTGCTTCTGCACATGTGCATACTAAAACCTTTGATAGTTATACCATTAAATGTTTGTAATGCAATGTCTGGTAGCCTGTGGCATAACAAGGGGCGGGGTGAGTGGGGCATGTGCCCCTAGTGCCAAAATAGAAGGGGCACCAATGAGGGGACTTGCATTCAGGCAGGGTTGGACCTGGCTGCATAATTCCTGCTGAGAGCCCCACACTATTCTCTCACACAGGGGTAGATTGGCCCTACCCACCAATGCCTAATCAGTACCCATTCCTTCTACAAATCCTCAATTACAATCTTAAGGCACACCACACATCAGTGGTGTGCCTTCACAGCAGTTAACTTCACAGACTACAGCCACACTAATGTACTGGCAGCAGTGAATACAGAGACCCGGTCAGCAGCATGTCTCTCACTGATGCAGTGGTCTTCCTCTTACACTTAACTCCTGGCATCAACAGCTGTCGGTTTTTGCACACATATGGAACCCCCAGCAATGCCGACCAGAACTCCACTGAACACCACTGTAAGTCTCTCATCCAGGCAGACTGCTGCACCACCCATTAAGCTCCAGACACTGCAGGCAGGAACGGAATTGATAAGGGACCCTTCACTAAGTGAGACCACTGCACAAGTAACAACCCACAGAACTCCCACCTTATCAGCTGGGGGGAACTGAGGAGAGTATAGACAAGGGGGAACAAGAGGAGAGTACAGATAATATTGGGCATTAGGAAGAGAGTAAAGACAAGGGGGGAACTATGAGGCGAGTACAGATAAGGATGGGTACTATGAGGAGAGTACAGACAAGAGGGGAACTATGAGGGGTTACAGATAAGGATGGGACCTTTGAGAAAAGTACAGACAAAAGAGGGAACTATGAGTAGAGTACAGATAAGGATGGATACTAAGAGGAGAGTACAGACAAGGGGGAGAACTATGAAGAGAGTACAGATAAAGATGGGCACTATGAGGAACGCCTCCGTTTGCCCAGCCACCCCCCGCCCCGCCTTCCAAATGGGGTGAGCTGTCGATCAACATCGACAGTCGCCCCTTTTGGATGCGAGTGCTGTGTGCGCTCGCTCCAGGGTTCGTGTGCGCACTGCCCAACAATTGACCCGAAACAAAAACAGCTGTATAGGAGGCTTCACACTGGGTGAGGAACAGACAATTCTGCTACAAAGGTGAGGTTGTGGAAGATAGTTTCAGGTCACAGGTCATACACCATGGCAAGACTAAGCACAGAAACAAGACACAAGGTAGTTATACTGCATCAGCAAAGTCTCTCCCAGGCAAAGATTTCATAGCAGACTGGAGACTGCTGTTGAAGTTCTTTTAAAGAAGCACAAAGAAAAGGGCATGTTGAAACCCATATATGCAGTGGTCGGCCAAGGAAGACACATCATGCTTACTTCACTTCGAAATCGGAAGATGTCCAGCAGTGCCATCAGCTCAGAACTGGCAGAAACCTGTGGGACCCAGGAACACCCATCTACTATTCGGAGAAGACTAGAAGTGGTCTTCATGGAAAAAGCCCCATCTTCGACGTGGAAACTAGGCCAAGTGACTCAACTATGCATGAAAAATTAGGAACTGGGGTACAGAAAAATGGCAGCAGGTGCTCTGGACTGGTGAGTCAAAATGTTAAATATTTGGCTGTAACAGAAAGCAGTTTGTTTGCTGAAGGGCTGGAGAGCAGTACAATAATGAGTGTCTGCAGGCAACAGTGAAGCATGGTGGAGGTTCCATGCTGTCACAGCGCCGTCAAATTCAGGTCCCTCTTACCTGGTCCAGCGACGCTGGAGTCCGGACTGGCGTGGGACAGTGGGCGGGAGATCCCCGGCACCCATTGTCAGCTGTTCTCCCTCTGCTCCGGTGGCTGTGTGCAGGCAGCCGCGGCGTCCATAGGAGTGCGCTCGCCGCTCTGCATAGGATTTAAAGGGACATGCACACAAGTTAATGTGAACCACAGAAGAAGCCAAAATCAAGCCCTGCCTATTTAAGGAAGTCTAGGAGAGCATTCCTGTGCCAGAGTATAGGCTCCATTACCATACTCCAGCGTTCCTGTGCATATCCTGACTATTGGTTCTGACCTTGGCCTGTTTGTGACTCAGATTCTGCCTGACCCCTGGTTCCATGTTGATATCTGCTTCTCACCACGGGTATTCCTTGTGACCCATTTACGTCTGCTCCCTGGTACTATCTCGTCTGTTTGATTCTGACCCGGCTAGTAGACTACGCTAACGTCTCCTGCATTCCAACCAAGTTCGCCAGCTCCTGTATAGAGAAACCTAACCTGAGAGCCACGACCTGTGTGTCGGACGCAGCCGAGTCCATACCTTCTTGCGAGGGTCCCTGGTGAAAACCGCCGGTATATTAGACTCTGCACCTCAGGAATAGGTCTAGCCAATTCCCTGAATACGGGTAGCATCCACAATCTGAGAGTTTGCGACACTTGCAAGTTTGGAGCTGCATTTCAGCAAATGGAGTTGGAGATTTGGTCAGGATTAATGGTGTTCTCAATGCATAGAAATACAGGCAGGTACATATCTACCATGCAATACCATCAGGGAGGTGTCTGATTGGCTCCAAATTTATTCTGCAGCAGGACAATGACCTCAAACATACAGCCAATGTCATTAAGAACCATATTCAGTGTAAAGAAGAACAAGGAGTCCTGGAAGTGATGATATGACCCCCACAGAGCCCTGATCTCAACATCATCGAGTCTGTCTGGGTTTACATGAAGAGACAAAAGGAATTGAGCAAGCCTACATCCACAGAAGATCTGTGATTAGTTCTCCAAGATGTTTGGAACAACCTACCTGCTGAGGTCATACAGACATACAGCCAATGTCATTAAGAACTATCTTCAGCGCAAAGAAGAACAAGGAGTGTAAGCAGATCTCCAGCATCCTGCCCACTTCCCAGTGAAGCGGGCAGGATGGGGAGATTTAATGTGGAAATTGCAGGTCCGTAGGGAGGGGGCGGGGCTAAATGATGCAAATTGCACAGTTTAGCCCTGCTCCCTCCTCCCAGGAAAGGGGCAGGGCCTAATTACATCCCCAGGCCAGCCCCGCCCCCTCAACTGGCCAGAATCATCTCTCCCGGAAGAGAATTTAACAATGTCGGTAAGTATACTACAGCAGTGGTTCTCAAACTCTGTCCTCAGGACTTCACACAGGTCATGTTTTGCAGGTCACCCAGCAGGTGCACAGTTGTATTCATTACTCACTAACACATTATGAAAGATCCACAGGTGGAATTAATTATTTCACTTGTAATTCTGTGAGGAGACCTGAAATACCTGCACTGTTTGGGGTCTTGAGGACAGAGGCCCTGAATCAGAGCCGAACACTCTGACAGAGCGCTCGCTCTGAATCAGGGCGCCTTTTTTTTTTAATGGAGCGGCCTCCTGGCCGCTCGCATTGCTGTGGGTTGCCACCCACAGCTAATGCGAGCGGCCAGGATGATGGTCGCGATGGTCAAGACCATCGCGACCATCGGGCTTGTGATGAGACCCTTGTGGTAGGGTCTCGTGGCAGCAAGCCCCAAAGAGCTTTCGGCTCTAACAGAGCCGAAAGCTCTCCCACTGACATCACTTGTGATGTCAGTGGGGCCGCCCCCAGACGATAGGCGTTCTCATGGGAATGCCTCCGTCTGGGCAGCTGCCCACCTGGCCCTCCCACTAAAGGGGGCATGCTGTCACTCAATATTGACAGCACGCCCCCTTTGGTGCGAGACCCGGAGCGACGGATTGCCCGTCGCTTTCCGGGTCTCGCGCATGCGCACGATGGAGCCGGCTCCGTCGTGCGCATTCGCTCTGGGCCACCATCGACCCGGTTGCGAGCGCTCAGCGCTTGCGACCGGGTCTGAATCAGGCCCAGAGTTTGAGAACCTGTGTGCTACAGGATTGCACACAGTGATACAGAATAGCCCAAAATGAAGTATAATTCAGAGCAGCTATTCAGAAACGAAGCAGCGTTCAGAGACAGGAGGCTAACAACAAGGTGAAACTTACAAATGGTCAGGGTAGGCAGCTAAAGAGTAAAATGGTAAACTGTCATGTGCAGCAAGCCTGGAACTTAACTAGAGTTCCTATAAACAATCTGAGGTCAACATAATAGTCAAACTAACTGGAAGCAAGAGCAATACTTGTCTGAACAACATAACCGGCATTCTATGAGTTCCACAGATCAGTGTCTAAAGCACCTTTGAGCAAACATAGCTCCTCAATTAGACTCCATTTAATACAGGCATTTATATAAGGCAATAAGTACTTGGGGGTCTATTTACTAAAGTGAGAGTTTTTAGAAATGGAGATGTTACCCAATAGCAACCAATCAGATTCTACTTAACATTTAACTAGCACCTTCTAGAAGGTAATAGCTAGAATCTGATTGGTTGCTATTGGCAACAAATCCACAACTAAAAACTCTCACTTTAGTAAATATACCCCTTGAAGTCTGTTTCAGAATAGGGAGCAAAGAAAAAAAAGTGAGACAATTTGCATCTAAGTAAAACCATTTTCCAGGTGGGGCAGACTAGTCTACAGAGATATTTAGAGTTGGGAGGGACATGTCCTAGCTGAACAGCAGTTTCCCTGACTCACTGAAGAGTCTAGTAATCGCCTTGATGGCACCTTTCCCCCATTATGAAGCTGTTAAAAAATATATATCAGTGATGTATACATTTAAATGGTATAATCAGTGCCATTTCCCTGCATTGGTTATAAGGCACAATAAACCCTATGACTACATGCATTTTCATATAAGCTTTCTCTTGGCCACTTATATGGAACCCCTTGTAAAACAAAATAAATAAGCAAGCCCTGAAGAGTATCACTGTGTTTTCATCAACGAGTAGATCTTACTAACTGCTTTGGGGCTCATTTACAATTGGATGCAAGTCAATTTTATAGCATGCCTCACAGATGTAGCAGTACACGCCCACTACTTTACCGCCATGCTCATAGGTGCTGTTTTTACAATCTCCCTGGAATGCTTCTTCAAAAGTAGGCAAGTATAATTATATTATTTTACTTATATAGTGGTGGCCAGAATTGCGGACACTTTTTGAAATTTGAATGTTTTTCAACTTCGAATGCTTATAAAAACTGTTACACTTCATGCAGTGCAATGATTCATAGATCAAATGAAAGGAAATTTAATACTGAATTCAACACAATAAACAGAGGTCAAATATTTGCATTACAAGGGAAGTTATGCAGTGAAAACAACACTTAGGGCTCTATTTATTAACATTATTTTTACTAAAATAAAGTGAAAAAGGGTGTTTTCACACCCTTTTCACATTATTTTAGTTTCACCTATGGTTATTACAGGGCAATTTGAGTAGAATTAGTAAAATTCTACTCCAACCCCTAGTATCACTTATTTTTAGTAAAGCAGATCGCATTTCCCATAATTGTAATGGGAAATGTGATCCGACCATAGTTGCTAAAAATAAATTGTAAAAAAATACCGGGGAAAGCCCTGTGATAATAACGCCATCTGGAGGTGGCGCTATCCAGGGTCTCCCCCGGTTACCGGGCTCCCACTCTGCTCTAACGGGGAGAGCAGAGGCGGGAGCCGGTACCAGTAATCAGCTATGTGGTCTAAACAGACCGCAAGCTGATTGCTGTAAAAAAAAGAAAAAAAAAATTGAAACATTTTTTTTTTCACTTACCTGAATCCAGGGACCGGTGATCGGGCCTCCGCTGATGGCTCCTCTCCGGTCAGCTGGTCTCCCATAGTGCCCTGCTGCCCGGTCATCAGGTGATCGGGCCCCAGTGCAGTATGGGAGATCACCTGATCGGGAAGCCCGGAGAAGATCACCGGAGGCCAGGAGGATGCAGGTAAGTGTAATGAAGGGAGGGGGGGTCGTGGGGGTCCGCGTTCGCGGGGGGTGGGTCTTAGCGTCAGAGGAGGGTAGCAGCGACGGTGGGTCGGCGCATGCGCGGGCTCTTAGTCACGGTATTTTTTCCGAAAATACCGCGACTAGAGTGCGGATGGGATCCGCACGGACAGAGCTTTATCGCAAGCTCTGTCCCTGTAAGGGATTTATAGTAAATCCCTGTGATATTGCCTGAATTCGCAATGCGAATTCACTCAGTAATATCACACTACAATCCGCATTCAATATGCGGATTGTAGTAAATAGAGCCCTTAGGGTGAAAATCCCTGTGTACTTATGATGTTACTGTCCTATCAGTATTTTGTTGGGTATCCTTTATTTTTCAAGACAGCAGCACAGCGACGTGGCATTGAGCCAGTGTTTGGAGCTCTTCCTTCTTTATTATGTGGTGCCATGAGACAATTATAGCCTCAATTAATTGTCTTTTATTGGATGGACGCCTCAGATGTACCAGTTTTTTCAAAATGAACCACAAATGTTCTATGGGGTTCAGGTCTGGGCTGTTCCTGGCCATCCTAGCACCTGCATGTCATTCTCTGTGAACCACTGTTTGCATATCCATGCAGTGTGGCAGGGAGCTGAATCCTGGGAAAAAAATGGGGCATTATCTGGAAAAAGATCCCTGATAGAAGGTAGAAGTTTTGGTTGTAGGATGGTGTCAATGTACTTTCTGCTGTTCAGTGTACCATCTATGACATAAAGGCGGCCTACAGCATCTGCTGTCATACATGCCCAGATCATAACACTTGTAGGATTCTTTGTTGTCACTTGAATGCAATCTTGATGTACCTCTTCCCCGATGCGACGTCTCCGATATTTTCTCCCATCACTGCCTAATATTGATATCTAAGTCTCGTCACTCCATATCACTTGTTTCCACTGACCTTCTGTCCATGCAATGTGTTCTTTTGCCCACTGTATTCATTTCTGCCGCTGCTTTTTATTCAGCAATGGCTTTTTTCGTGGAATCCTACCTTTTAGGCCAAGCTCCGTTAGTCTTCTCCGTACCGTTCTTGCACTGACAAAAACACTAGTTGCACTCAGGTCACCTCTAATGGCCGCAGATGACATCCATCTGTCCCTGACGCAAATTTGTTTTATTCTCCTATCATCAACAGCTGTTGTGCACTTTTTCCGACCATTTCCTTCTTTGTTTTGTATAGATTGTGTTTCCTGATAGCGTAAACAAAACTTTCGTACTCATGATGTTGTCACATTCCCACCAACTTCTCTCGCAATTGCTGCATACGAAAGATCATTTTCACATAACACCACAATCCTGGATCTCTCCCTGGGTGACCAGTCACCACTTTGCCTGGACGACATTGTTGTATTTATTTTTTACACCGTCAATAGCACTAAACAATACACACAAACATCCAACCGTAATTGCACTTCAGTAACCAACTTTATTCTGCAAAATGAAATGGCCAGAGTGACCTTTCCCACCTTTGAACATGACCTTGCATCTGCCCATAAACGACAGCTGATTGGTCCTCAGAACGACAATTCCGATTGGCTGGTAGTAGCTTTTACTACAATCCGCTTATTGAATCTAACGCATCTGTGCTTCTTTGTCTAACTGAAAGTAGCATAACTTCCCTTGTAATGCAAATATTTGACCTCTGTTTATTATGTTGAATTCAGCATTACATTTCCTTTCATTTGATATATGAATCATTGCACTGCGTGAAGTGAAACAGTTTTTATATGCATTCAAAGTTGAAGTACATTCAAATTTCAAATTGTGTCTGCAATTTTGGCCACGTGTGTGTGTGTGTGTGTGTGCTTGTATGTATATATGTGTATATATATATATATATATATATAATTATGTGGCAGTATCACCAGAAGTGGCACTGGTGAGCAGCAGATTCTGTGTGGGGCAGGAGAGATCCGCCCAAACAGAGAAGAAAAGGAGTCTGGGAAGTTGTGTAGGGGCTGTCTTGTGGAGAGAGCTCAGGTGTGGGCTGGTGAGGCAGACTAGTCAGAGAGCCCAGTGAAGCTGAGTGAGCCATTGGGAGACCAGGAGGCCGGTGTCCGAATCTTGCAGTAGGCAAGGGGGGACCACAAACTCTCAGACTGTGACGAGAAGGCAGTGAAGCTGCAGGCTGAGGAAGCCAGGGCCTAACCTGGAGGATACAGGGAAGGCATAGAGACAGACTATGTGTGTGTAGTGGTGTCAGCCAACTAAAGACCAGGCCGGAGCCTGTTTTAACCTGCAGGAAGCGGGGCTAGAGAAAACACAGTGTAGCGCTGGTAGACAACAAATTATATTTAATTAGCACAATAAGACATACGTGCACATAAAATTTCAAAAGAATAGATCCTGATCAGTATGAGATTTAATTAACCAAGCTGCTATAATGAAAGATAAAAATAGTATATAGGGTGAATGTTTTTGCAATAAATTCCCTCATGCAAATAAGTCCAAAATTGGGAGCAATAGAAGGTAAATGTCTCACCCCAAAAAAAGGCTCTGCAATATCTTATCCACGGGGCACCAAGGAAAAGTTCCAATAGTTTCTACCTGTCGTTGCTGGAGTAGGGAGGATGGGAAACACAGACGTGTGTGAGTGTGCCGTTGTATAATTCCCTCTTGGGTCCGTGCGGCTCACTTGAAACGAGGGTGATGTCTCCATTATAAACTCCCAAACTTTTCTCCTGCCGTGACAGTGGAATTGCTGGGGAGGACAACGGGGTCCGAATGATGTCCGCTATGTCCACAGTCTCTCTCCAACGTGGACTTGTAGCCAAATTACCTCCAGGTAGGATCCTGTGTGTGATTAGCCGACAGGGCTGGACAGAGAGACGGGAACTGGCCGCTGGATGTACTCCGTGTGTACTCTGTCTGCGGCTGCTGCGTCACAGCTGAGATGTTTTCCCAAAGTGCCGGTGTGGAATGAGAAGAAAGGTGATGAATAGGCAGAGCGTCTTACGTATTGCAGCGAGGTTCAGGATATCCCCTATCACTTAACGCGTTTCTCTGGGACTTATCTCCCGGTTTCATCAGAAGCAGGGCTAAGCTGACTTGGGACTTTTGTTTGCAGACTAGCTGCTCCCTTATAGAGAGAGTTGAAGAAGCGAGCTAGTCGCCCCAAACAGGGGCTAGGTTTGTTTTTTATTTTCTGTTTCCTGATTTCATATGCTGGCAGCAAAGCATCACCCTGTTTATTTTATCCCTCATTAAGCACCTAAACACTACCCATTCACCCTCTGCCGAGCTAATTAACCCCAAGACATCACTATATATATATATATATATATATATATATATATATATTATTAAACAAATGAAAAAAGCTGAGTTTGAGTTTTCAAATGCCACATTGTTGTCTGTGTGTTTATTTTAGATAAATTATTATTGGAGTTGTATTTAAGATTTACTTTATTGATAACAATCTGTCATTTGCAGGTAAGGTGTATATTATATTTGTTCTTAATAGCATTTGGATGTAATAATAATAATAATAATAATAATACAGATAATACCTATGGAGTTTGCTTAGTGTGTAAAAAAAAAAATAACTAAAATATATACATTAGGTATTATTAAATAATTGGTGTGGCATCACTGCTGGTATTTATAGGCTGCCACCAATAGATGGCAGGATGTGCCTTCATAAAGTTCATCATTTATCACTATCAGCACAGTCTGCTTTGGAGACTACACTGTTTGCCAACCTATTGTAAAGAACACTCATTCAAAAGCAGTCCTCCCAGCCAATGAAAGATAAATAGTAATCTGTATGTTTTTCTGTTATATCTGTTAAACTGTTGGCTAGAGTAACATTATGTTGGTAAACAGAAGTCTAGTACATTTTTCTAAGATTAAAGATACTACTGTATTTGGTAATAATGGCATTGCACCCCAGAAAATTAACATTCTGTATTACTGCATAGCGCAGCGATTTGGACTGTTTTATCTCACCTATTTATCAATCAAAGGCCCATTTTAGAGTCTTAGCTTAAATCTCACTAAGTGGTAGTTTTCTTAGTATAACCAACAGCCGGTAGCAGGAAGTTTCAGCAGTATGACATATGCAGTCATGGCTCGCCGCATGTACAAGAGTATTCTACTAGAGAGGAATCCAAGAGTTACCTAACAGGGCCAAGCTCCAAAAAGCTTGGTACATCGCCACAGACTGTAGTGCTCATTTACAATCATGGAGATTGTGGTCTGCAGAGGTATTTAGCCTAATTCAGGAGCTGTATCTCTGCATTAGGCTGTTCTCAAATAACCTCGGTACCTAATTCATTTTACAGTGAAAAGGGTTTGATAAATACATTTGGCAGTGTTCACAGAGCAAAACAGTGCTTCTGTGTCAGGGCATAGTGTGAAATGCAAAATCACAGTGTAGAATATATAGGTATGTTAGGACATACAGTATTGCACGTTATGTTTTCCTTTGAAGTTATAGGTCTGCCCCACACAGCTCAATAGAATGTTAATGCCACTCAGGAGAGGAGGTAGATCAAACTGTGCAGTAGTTTGTTTACTTTTTAACTGGTATTGATTGCTAGAAGCAGGGGAAGACCAAACTAACTGCGTGATAGTTTGTGTTGCCGAGCCTGCATAATTGTGATAGAGTGCTAGGGGACCTCTGGCCCTTTATGTAAGTACCATGGGTGGTGGCAGTAAAGTGTATGGTATAATGGGCAAAGAGATATGAATGAAGGGGAATGAAATGACTGCCTCTGGTCATAGTCAGAATGCAGTGATACCTACAGAGGTCCCTGACACACAGGCACATTGTAAAACAGGGCCTTGCAGCAGCCACATGGGCTATTACGGTTATTGTTACTCTCCACAATAATAAATTGCAAACTATAGGGCTGATTCTGAGTCAGATGCAAAGTGGCCATAGTTATGGGCAGCAATAGTGGGTTTATTTACTACCTTATGGTAATGTAAGAATCCGTAGGCTAATGCGGGGTTTGTGCGTCTGCAAGCGGATATCCGTGCTGCCCATTGATTTTATGCCAGACACAGCAATCGCATGAAGAGTTAGCTACAAGTCCAAGACACTCCTATGACACTTCCACAAGATCGGGCAGCTCCATGCAGGGCTGCCGACAGCTCTCCCGGGCCCAGATACAGGGAGGGGGCATGGCAAACCTTGGAAGTGTGGCCAGACCCCTCCTTCTAAAAAAAAATCAACATGTTCGTACGCTGCACAGGGAGCGCAGGTGTGAGGGGGAAGGGGCGCAATCGCTCCCGCATATAATGCAGGGAGAGAGAGAACTGATTGCTGATGCAGCAGTCTCTCTCCCTAGCCTAGCACACAGTGTGACAGCAGCGTGTGTGCTGGGCTGGGCTGGGGAGAGAGGTTGCTGCAGCAGTAGTCAGTCCTCTCTCTCCCAGCACGACTTAACAGCGGTGGGGTCAGGGGAGTGGGGCACGCTGCAGGACCCGGGCCCCTTCAACAGGCCAGGGCTCAGGTAAATAGCACCCACTACCCACCCTCTCTTGGCGCCCCTGGCTCCATGTGCTTGTATTGTCTCCACCCAGTTAATGCCTCAAAACTTCACAGATCTGACCAAGTTCCATCTGACTCAGAACAGGATGGACAAACATTGCATCTGTGCATGCGCTGTATGAAAAAACTCACTGTTTGTACCCATGTACAACAGACAAGCTTTATTAATCCTATGTTACTACCATCTGATTTTTATTTTTATGAGAACTGATTAAGTTATATCTGTGAACCAGAAACTCTTAGTTTTTTGATGAACATACCATTTGCATTTTGCATTAATTCATAATTGCTAGGAGACCTGCCAAACATCACTCTTTTCTAGAAACCCATTGAGAGAGATACATAAAGACCTATAACTAGGACAGCGCAATATGTTCCCGAGATATCCTACAGAGTAAGTGCTCATATCCACCTTGACTGTCAGTACTCATTGTCATAGACTCGCTGCCTCTCAAAATGACTGGGCAGGATGCTGGAGTGACAGGGCACGAGGCTAGAGAGGCATGGAGCAGGAAGCTGGAGTGATGAGGCAGGAGACTGGAAAGACAGGTGGTTGGAGAAATATGGAGCAGGAGCTGAAGAGACATTGGGCAGGAGGCTGGAGTAATGGAGCAGGACAGGTTATATACTTACACAAACAGGCATCTTCCAGACCATGTGATCTCCTAAATGAATAGTGAATACTGACTGAAGACACGGTCGGCCCAGGGAGGATAATTTTCTTCAGAGGTTGCCCGTTGCATAGAAACCATCATATTGGTAAGGTATATTTTTATTTAGTATACACACAAAAAATGCAACTTTGGAAAAAGATGCTAAAGTGGTTGCAGCAGCAGGCAACTCTGAATCTACCCCCTAATGTGATAACAGGCATGGAAATTAATATTTCCAATACAAATGTAAGCTTCCGGCAGGGGTGTAACTAAAAGTTAGCAGGCCCCACAGCAAAATTATCAAAAGTCCCCCCTCCCATCCAGTCCCAAATTTTCAAAACCCTCCACCCTCCTCGCCTTCCACAATAATTGACTTTAAGTGCTGCAGCTTCTGCTGTAGACTGTTGCTTAAGGTCTGAGAGAGAGTGCATGGTGCTCACTTTGTATGGGGCTCCAAAGAAGTGTACTTTTCCTGTAGGGGCGGGTTGACCAGGTGTTGGGCAAGCGAGGGGCAGCCACTTCCCTGTCTGCAAGCAGCAGTGCCTTGGTGGAGATAGGAGAGTGGGCAGCGGGGGTCACAGTGTGATCATGGCTGGGTGCAGGGGGAAGGTGGGCCCCGGAGCAACCACACCCCCTATACCCGCGGTAGCTATGCCCTTGGCTCCAAGGGGTGGTGGCAGTTCCAAATACACTGCTGTGAGGTCTTTTATAATCACTTTCTGTGAAATAATACTTTTTAAATAGACCTACAACTCCTTAGCATGACCTCTGGCACTTTTTAGAAGTGTGAGAAACAACAGGTTGCTCTATGCCTCCATTGCAAACCTAAAAGCCTCTACTTACATCAGGTGAGATCTAAATCTAATCCATTTCCCAGATGTTTTTAAGCTTATTTGATAAGGTTTAATGATGTGTGCAATCTGCATTTAGCACAGAAGCGTTCATTATACCAAATGAAACCATTTCTGTTTAGTGATGATGATTGCTGGTTAATGTTTTGGAGACTTGATGATTGTTATTCAGCTGCAGGTATCTGGAATATTTCAAGCATCTCTCTTGGTCCACCCTGCTTGTTCTGTAACACGAAAAACAGATGTTTCTTTCACATTCCCCATTAACTGCAGTTGTGAGATTTAGTATAGCATATTCATATTTTATAACTGTCACTAATATAATTGCATACTATGTCAGAAATGTCTATTATGCTAGGTTTTAATTTCTAGTTACCAGATAAAAAGGTATATTATAGCTAAATATCGCTAACATTCTCTAGCAAACAAATTGACTTAACCGAATATTGTGAGGTCAATAAGTTATAAGCTTGGCAGCCTTGTCACTAAATAATGACAGTGTAACCCTCCTTATTTTAAAGGATCATTAATAACATATAATCCTTGTTCTTTTAACAGACACAGAATCTGATTCAGCAAGGAACGCATTTGCTAATACGCACGCAATCGGCAAATTGTTGCGTACTGCACATGTGTATGCATTGCAGTGCGCATGCGTGAACCAGCCACTGCGATCGGGAATGCGATTGCAGTGACTACGCAGACCCATAGCAGAGTGATTGACAGGAAGTGACGTTTGTGGGTGGTGATGGAGGGGTGGTCGGAGAAACGCAGGTGTGCCAGTGCATTTGAACGCCGTTGCATGGGCGTGCATAAATAGCCACTGCGATGCCGTATGCAGCCTGAGGACTCATATTGTGCGATGCAGTTAGCAATTTCTAAGTAAGGTCAGAGCTTGTGCAAGTGTGCGTGAGGCTGCGATGGTACTCGATTGTACCTATAGTTTTGCAGTCTTGCTAAGCATTATGGATGCGTGTAAGGTAAGGTGGACAGTGGCAGGTGGGGAGTTTGACTGGGGCGGTACACCTGTCAAACCGTAACGCAGGTGTCCTAAGGCGAGCCCAGGGAGGACAGAAACCTCCCGTTGAGCAGAAGGGCAACTACTACACTAGGGCACTACTACACATCTTAGTGTAGTGCTACTACTACACATCCTAGTGTAGTGCTGCGGCAGCTTAGCGATCCCAATGGATTAGCATACTATCGCAGTTGAACTACGTGCGCAATCGCTTTTGCATTCGCAGTTGCGATCCATAATGAATCAGGCCCACAATACATAAATTACACATTTCCCAATGTACTGTACAATGACAATAATATAAAACAAGCACAATCTAATGCATATTTTATTTCATTCAAGGGAGAAAACTTAAGATTTGGGTAACTAACTATATAGCAACAGTTAAACATTTTTATGAGGGAAACAAGGTCAGGGTTGGACTGGCCCACAGGGGTACAGGGGAAAACCCCAGTGCACCCCACTGCCTGACGGCCCACCCACTCCTCTAGGTGCCAGGTTCCAGACCTCAAATCATACACTGTTACTCTATTAGATGGTCAGCTACCTGGTGGAGTAATACCACTGATCATGGTTGATTGGTTCCTTTCTATAGATACTACACCAAGATTTGCTTATTGGTTAACCAAGCATTTGTGGTGGCTGGCCACACCCCTTAACCATGGGCCCCTCCACTGCAGTCCCCTGGTGGGCCCTTCATGCTCTAGTCCGACACTGAACAAGGTAGTCATTCCTAATCCACAGTACATATCCCAGCCTCATGCCATCCAAATAAAAAAAAAATAAAAAATCAAAATAATAAATATGACAAATATAAAAACAGACATCATGCGCACAGTGCAGATAGGAAAAAAAACTGCCTGGTAATCTTGGTCCATCTATGCCTGTGCCCTACGGTGCAGGCGCAGAGCCCGGCCCCAATCACTGGCCTGGACACCAGTTATTATTATTATTATTATTATTATTATTACCAGTATCTTATATAGCACACAAATCCCGTTGCGCTTTACAATTTGAATCAATATTAACATTATACTGGGTTGTAAAAGACATACATACATACATAAGGGTAAGAGGGGGTACCAGTTAGAGAAGATCAGTGTGTGAAGTAAGTGGTGTGGGGGAGGGGTAACACAAACGCAGGCTGCTGCTTCAGGCATATAGGGGGGAAAGACAAAGGCTGCTGCAGTGAGTCTATAGTTCTATAGTTAAGATGGGTGGACGCCAAATTACTGCCTTGTCCCAGGTGGCAAAAATCCTAGTTTCATCCCTGCACTGTGTAATATGCAGCTGCTTTATAAATAAAGTATTATAATAATAAGGGCCCTGGACAAGCAGCCCTGACACCTCCATGTTTGATATTGTGGCAGTTGGGCTGGAAACTGGATACAAATCAACTGTCACTACTTGTACCCCAGCTAGGGAACTGCTGCATTGTGAGAGTGGGTGGGGAGAGAGGTGTGGATGACAGGGTTTTCCTGGGCCTGACTCATGCATGCGCGAACGCCGTACTTCACACGCACAGCGATTGCATTGTGATTACGCAAGCATAGAGGACCCACTCGCAAACGGACAGGTAGTCGGCATTTGGGGGTTGTAATGGGGGTGTGGTTAGAAAAACGCAGGTTTGTCTGACCGTTTAAACGCAGTTTCATTGATGTGCATAAATTAGGCATTGTGATCTGTTTAGCAGCAAGGGAGCTCACTGTGCATCAGGAGAGCTTCCGAGTCTGCAGCTGGTCAGACCTTCCGTAGATGAAGCATGGCTGCCTGCAGTGCGATAGGAGAATGTAGCAGTGGGCGTCCCTATGCTCGGATGTGTTTTGGAAAGCGTTAGCATATTTTAGCAACTGCGATCCGTTAGAGTATGCAGTTGCGTGTGCATTACCGCCCGTCTCTGAATCAGGCCCAGTATACCAAAATAAACTGCAACTGAGACGTACAATACCACTTACTGATTTTCCTTCAGGCTGAGATATATTTTTCAATCGGTCCTAAGGTCTCTGTATGTCAATCCCAGGGTGGAACAGGATGAGAGACACCCAGTCCATATTGTCAGCCTTGCAGAATCAACTTTGGAAACATAATCAGTATCGGATGCCACCTTGTAGTGAAAAACTTGGAGAGTGGGGTGTAGACAGTGAGGAGAATGGACACAGGGCCTGATTCAGCATTGCATGTAAGAGTATTGGGAATCTGCATATGTGCAGAACAGGTCCTGGTTGATCGCACACAGAGCAGCAGCAGACTGTCAGTGACTGGCAGTCTGCTGCCCTTTGTGGTCGGGAAGGGAGCGGCGTCAGCCTACGTTTCCCAAAACGGAGGTGTGTCGCCAACGTTGGGGGAAGGGAAGAGGCCAGGATCTACGTCAGAAGATAGCGATTTCCTGGCATGGCCAGCTTGCTTGACCCCATGGTCACTCAGCTGGCCAAGGCACACGCAGATGATCCGATGCTGCGTCCAAGCATCAGTAATGCACGCAGGAGGCGCTCCACCTGGCCACAAGGAGTACTCTAATGCTTTATATCACAGAGAATATTTCTTGCATAATTGTGAAATTTAATACGTTTGTGTCGGATTTCATTATCATTTAATTGATATAGAGTAGGCTATACCTTTGATTATTAATATTGTGATTGAACAAGGCCTTAAACCAGATAGCAGAATAAACCAGATTATTCTTTTGCATCATATCTTTGTCCCTATCTCTGTTAACCTGGAGATAGACCGAGCCTCTCTGCCTGACGGGGCACAGCAAGTATTTTCAGGTTAGGACCATCCTACATCAAGGTACCTCCACTGTGTACTCACTGCTTCCACTTCACCCCACAAGCCACCGGGGTATCACACAACTCTCCCTCCAGCAGACGTAAGCAAAACTATGGCACCACCCAGAGGTGATATTGTCATCTTCTGGTCTGCGCTCTCCTTTTGTTCTTCAGTTACTGAGTTTTGGTGCAATAATAATGCTTGTCTGCATTTGTTCTGCAGTCATAGAATTAGCAGAGCAGTGGTTGGGGATGGAACATGAAATGGTGGATCGTTCTCTGGCCACTTTCATCCATGTGGCCAGCATGCCAGTCAATTCTCTGCTATTGTTATGACTACAGTAGGGAATGTCACACTTTGCTCCCTTTTACAATCAGCTGCAGCTAGCACCAGGGATGACATTATTTGTTTGTTTCATTTTTCCTGTTTGTCAACTGGTGGTTATGTTGCCTCAAGTATTTAAGAGCATGAAACATTATTTCTGGCCACCTTGTTGAATGTGAATGGTCATGTCTAATGACAATACCATGCACATGTACCATACATTCTACTGACCCTTGGGTGATTGTACCCATTATCCTCAAGCAACTTAAGAAGCAGTATGATGAACAGACTACATGGAATGGATATCATTTTGTAGCCGTATCCATGCCTTCATCTTAGCAATTGGTTTGCAGACAGCTGGTGATACCCATACCCCATGTAGAATATACAGTATGGGGTGCATTATCTTGAAATATTGTCACACAGGACGCCAAGAGGAGGTGGGGCATTACAAAGCTTTCCTTAATGTCTGAGTTCATGCCTGCCAACACACTGTGGCAGGGGTGTAATTATAATGGGTACAAGCAGAATACCACGCACCCTGCACCCAATTAAAATGTACTCACCTCTCCGTCAGCCCGACGCTGGCTACAGCGCTGCAGAAATCACCGGGAAAATGGCCACCGCAGCCTTATCCCTGGTGATTCCCGCTTGTGCAGTAAAGATGTCCCGGAGTCTACTGCGTCACCAGAGAGGAGGTGGGCCCGATTGGAGCCTGCACACGGGCCCCCTCCTCTCTTAAATCGCCTCAGCACTGTGGCCACACCTCCTCTTCCTACCAGGGCCCAACATGTCTAATGTGTACAAGTGGCATTAAAATATGAGTAATCTCCTGTCAATAATAACTGTACTATATGGTTGATAATCACTTTTAATATAGTAATATTGTATTGAATACCATGTCCCATACAGTAAACTCCTATAGCCTCATATTTTATGGTCGCATTACTGTGTATGATTTCAGAATCCCATTAATTTATATCTATCTAGATTGCAGTAGCCCATATGCTTCTTCTTTTTTCAGTTTGATACAGTATGCATTTTTTAAATAGCTTTAGCAATCTTAGCCATTAATAAAACAAATATCCGAATACCACATCACCTTTTGTCATGACTGAAATCGGTTACCTAATTAACACAACACTAATAAATTAGCAAGTCTTAGCTAGTTAAAACAACCCAGACAATGATATCCTATATCCAAATTATACATTCCATTGCTGCCTGCTAAATATCAAATGCTTTTGTTTTTATTTCATTCTAATGTTTGTTTGTATAATCACGTTTGTTTTGGTTTTAATATTATAATTATTATATTGTGACTTCTTTGTTTTAAATATATGTTTGTGCCAGTTTGGCTTTAGGCTTTCAATGATTTCATCAATTAAATTACTTTAAATCAATTACACATTTTAATCCATTATTTGTCTCAAGCATTGACTTGTTTACTAACGACTTGCAAACAATTTAAAATCACACCTGGAACGGGATGTTCCAAAGCAGGGTATAAAGTTTAAGAACAATGTATAAATGTAGTGTAAGTAAAGACTGATGCATAGTTGAAAACAAATCTAAGGGATTTTGCGTATTTCAGTCTTGCGTCTTCTCCATAACTGAGCGTAAGCATCTAATACCCCTTTCACACTACAAACAATAACATGGGTTATTGCACGCGAACACGCAGCAACCCGGGTTACTGTGTAGTGTGAAATGGATAGGTTGGAATAAACTGGGTTGAGAGACCCAGCATTTCAAGCCTGGTTACGAGAAGGGTTGAACGTGTGTTCAACTCGGCTCGCGATGCAGTGTGAATGGGTAACCCAGGTCTATGCGAATGGCAAATCGCTACCTGTTCCCTGCATAGGAAGATCCGGCTCAGTGCATGATGGCAGTGATGTCATCGAAGCAGCATTAGTGCTGCATCGGGCCGTGTGTCTGAAAGGGGTCTCAGCCGGGTCGCACCCAGGATGGGGTCGTGAACAAAATCCTGGGTGCGACCCGGCATACCGATGTGCAAGGAGTATGAGTTTGGATATTTGCCTATGCAGAGTTGTGCGCATCTACTTGACATATATGCTTGGTTTCACAGCTGTCATCACAACACCACACATGTGCCTGGAAGAAGAGATCCATCTTAAAACAGGCAGATCTCTGCATAAGCACAACTCAGTATAGCCCACACCCTCACAAAGCTATGTGCAAATGCCCCATTATCACCCTATATTTGTATAAGTTTTGTATTCAGAGCACCAAGCACCTGTGATTTATGACTTTTGAAAGTTCTGCCAGAATTTGAACACAAGGGGTCTGATTCAGAAGTGGATGGTCTGTCACCCCCACTTCTTAGCTGTTAGCAGCAGGTCCAGAGAGGCTGTCTCCACTGCCTGCATGATGTGCATTGTGGGGGGCGATCGCACTGATCAACACCACTGGATCTGCCCCTGGCAAAGTGCTCCCCTTTGCAGAACGTGGTGCAGCTTCACATTGCCATGCATACTGCTTTTGCCATATTTTTTTGTACCGTCATAGCCAAGCCTCCACAATTAGGCCATGCTCCCTACAGTACCTGGGCACAGCTGCGCTCACTACGGCCCTGACTGTACTATCAACACTTGCACCAGCCCTTTGGCAGGTACAGTTTGTCCATCTGAACATGGCCTCTGTGGCTACGGCTGTGCGTCTGAGAACACAGCTGCTTTCACTGACACGCCCGCAATACTCCACATCAGATGGACATTTTTTTTGCATTCACTTCAGGCCAAATCCCAGGAATGCCCATCACTTTGCTGCACAATTTCTGATACCATCTGTCTTGATCGCAACAGCACCTTTGTGCGTAACATATGCATCGTAGGGGCTTTCAAAAATTTTTGTGCCTGCGCAGTTGCAAATAATCACTGAACTTAGTGTCTGCATCTTAGTAGTATGTGTTATAGTCATACCTCCCAAACATGCCAATTTAGGTGGTCCAGTCCCACTTTTCAGTCACTGTCCTGCTGTCCCACCCGTGGGCGGCAGTGTTCCATGGTGGGGAAAGTGTTGGGAGGTCACTGATAAGAAACGAAGCGCTGGTAAGAATGGAGAACTCCTTAGTGATTCTACCTTGTTCTTCAAAGGAAGAGTTTGTTTGTTGATTTTAGAAAAGGACATGCATTTGTTGCACCCTTCTATGAATAGCATAAACTAACTTGTGGTGGTCAGCATTAGTAAAGAGGGACACACAGGGTAACTCCCATATAAGCACATCTTCCTTCTTCCACACAATATTTAGTAGGGCAATTCAATTCCACGTGATGGCTGCGATATGTGTTCCAGAATGGCACCTGGCTACCAAAAACATAGCCAATTTTACTTCGCACCCCTTACAGGTGCACAGGAATATAAGTGCTGTAGGGCTGCCTTAAAATGCAGTAATGTTTACATACACACATTGCAACCCAAGATCACATTGACTTCAATCACCACTTTACTGTTATAGAACACACCGTTGCCAACACGGCACAAGCCAAGTTTCTGGACACATGGTGTTGTCATCAAAAGTGGCTGATTGCGGCCAGATGCACCCCTGCCTTCAACAGGAGGATTGAAGATCACCATGAGTAGGGTAAGATGGGGTTAGTTTCTTGCCATCTATTTGGGACTTACACAGCACAAGTACTGGCTCCTTCCAAACTACTAATGTTTGCTTTACAGGTATTACTGCATACAATTCTCTTTAGTGCTCATCAACCTCATCAATTTATATTATATTTTAATGAGCGGCTTTTACATTACATTTTTAGCACAGAGATATATACATTTTTACACTGTGCCTACTTACTTATCTACTCTGCTGGTTGCGCTGAGTAATAACAGTGGAGCTTTCAGTACATCTGGCCCTCCTCTGCGTAAAACAAAGCTGAGTAAAACATGTCTTTGTGATGCTAATTTCTCATGCTTTTATCTGGTAATATACAGTACCAGTATATAAATATAGAGAAGTGGAATGTTCCCTCTCTTTGCTCTGCTCCAGGGCAATTCCACTGTCAGACTAAACACTCCCTGGTGTTACTAGCTATGACAGATGTATCATGTTCTGGGGAGAGACTGTACATCTGTGCAAGGCTAGTGTTATACGGGTATGGTACAAAACAGCCCTTTGCTTTGGTGACATTAGCAGTCTATGGAAAATGTGTTTTTCTGATGCATGGCTATTTGTGATATCAGTATGAGACGTTCAAACCTAATTTTTACAGAAATACATATGTTTATACAAAAGAGTAGGAGTAGTTAATATGTGTTAGTGGATGCATTTTTTACACAAGATTACAATAGAGTGTTTGCAGGGGCGTCTTAAGAGAGGAGGGGGCCCGTGTGCACTCCCTGTGTGGGGCCCCTTCCTCTCTCCCCGGTGGCCGGCAGCCGACTGACGTGGCTAGCCAGCCACCGGAGAGTGTGCCCGGAGTCTACTGCGCATGCGCAGAACACCAGAAAAATTACCACGGCAGCCATTTTCCGGTGTTCTGAGCAGCGCAGACACCTGACGTGAGACCACGGACAGGTAAGTCTAAAATAATATGGGTGCAGTGTGTGCGGTGCGGGGCCCCCCTGGACCTGGGGGGCTCGTGTGCCCGCACACACTGCACCCATTATAGATACGCCACTGAGTGTTTCTTCATGTCAAGAATGAATGTGTGCACTGCATGGTAAACTCAGTAATAATAGCATTATATGGCAAAAAAAATAATAGACAATATTTGTGTGGTGTAGAAAAAAACAGAGAGAGAGTTTACCATGCAAAAGATGAAGCACAGGAAACGCCTGGCAAATGTATTATAACAAATATGGATATGGTTTATGTTATACATGGCATATAGTATTTACTCTTTGGTTGTACTAATCAGGGGAACTGATACAAAGTGATTTGTGAACTCATTCTTTCATAACAATGGTGCTTAGTAGAGTACAATATCTACAATGCAGGGTAATGCTTGGTATGGTAAGTGGTGGAGCTAATCAGCAGAACCTGCACTGCCTCATTGTAATAGGACAGTATTGCAATAATAAGAACTGGTGTTTGTCTAACACCGGGGTGAGACCTAGCACACTGCCATTTGGGAGACATTTTTATGATCAATGAGTTGTTTTATATTAACAACTGGGTCATGAGTTTGCTTCCCGAGCAGTGCCCTGTTTGTATTGTAGTATGTTCTCCTTGTTTTCGTGGGTGGTAACTCTGGCTCCAAAGGGGCAAAACTGACAAGAAGGCCAAATATCATCTGTACAGTGCTGTGTAATTGGTGAGGCTATATACAGTAAACAAAAACTGAAGTATGGTTGGTGTAGTGGTTAGCATTACTGTCTCACAGCACTGAGGTCTTGGGTTCTATTCCCACCAAGGCCCTAAGAGTGTGGAGTTTGTATGTTCTCTCTGTGTCTGCATGGGTTTCTTCTTGGTACTCAGTTTTCCTCCCATAATCTAAAGACATACTAGTAGGTTAAATGGATTCTGACAAAAAAAAAAAATTAACCCTAGTGTGTATGTGTGTGCGTACATGTGGTAGGGAACATAGATTATAAACTCCACCAGGGCAGGGACTAATGTGAAGGACTGAAATATTCTCTGTACAGCGCTGTGGAATATGTGTGCACTATATAGATAAGTGTTAATAAATAAGTCAACTTGAGGTCATATCCTTTATTGCCTAAGCAGCATACTTTTGTGGCTGTATTCATCTGTCTCTTCATCAGACATGATACAATATTGTTTTTATAAATTATTTTTATAAATATTGATTTTTACAGCTCCTGTTTTGCAGTTTTAGTGTGCACACATGTTTATAAATGAAGCTCCATGTGCAGATTATTCCCCTACACTGTAGGGGAATAATCTGCCTACAGGATTAGAAAAGGTGTTATCACTAGGTGGCAGGAAAGAAGGAAGAATCAGTCAAAAACAGACTGGGGTTGTTGTAACAAAGAAGGAAAGCAAAGCAATTCAGGGGGTCTCAATGACACCAATACATTTATACCAATATGGCAAGAAAAGTTTGTCTACAGTTACCAACAGTATATGTAGAGCAACTAGAACCTATGATATAACCAATAGCAAAGGAAGTACTGATATATAATCATACATCAGCCTACTCTGAGTGTGCCCTGCAGTGATTGGCGATCCAGTGCTGAGATAGGGAAACTTCAGTACCCCTCCAAGCACTTTGGCTGCCCTCAGAACTTAGTTTCCAGAATGCCTATTACAAGGCATTCTGGGGTGCACAAACCACACATGATGTTGGCGGTCTGTGACAGTCCAGCTGGTCACTGAAGAGGGAATGGGATTGAAAATGCCAGCGGCTGCTGACAGGATGAAAAGTCCGACAGAGACAAGTAAGTATGCTATCCTCTCTTATCCCCCCCCTAACCCTAACTCTCCCTTAGTGGTGCCTAACCCTAGCCTCCTCCCAGGTGGCTAACTTTCCCCTGGGGGTACCTAACCCTAACTTCCCCTTACTGCTCCCTAAACCTAAACCACCCAGGGGGGTGCCTAACCCTATACTCTCCCTGGGGGTGCCTGACCCTAACCCTCCCCCATAGGGGTGCCTAACCCTAACCCCCCCTTGCAAAACCTAACGCTAACCCTGCTAACTGCCCTAAACCTAACCCTCCCCCCCATGGCTAACAGGACGGACGACCCGGACTTCCCTCATTCGGGCACTCGTCCTGAATTCCGGCATCGGGACTATGATAGACATCGGTATTTCGACGCCTATCATAAATCCCTAGCCGGAAGTCTGCTGTCAAGATTGTGACTTGTGGCCGCCGGTCACATAACTACATGCCCTGAAGAGGAAAGGATTTCCTCTTGTACACAGGACAGAATCCTGACCAGCTAGGCTCATAAATATGTTGAATGTGGAGCAGAACCTGAAGCATGAAATACGACCATGGTAGGGAAAGCCCACTTGCCTCAGGTGGTCGCATTCACCGACTGTGCCAGGCAAGTGGTTAAGGACGTGTTCATGCAAATGCATCTCATGCAGACCACAACAAAAATGCAAATGCACTGTCAGGATGTGTATAACCTGCGGCTGCTAAACCCCTGGTGCAAAAAATATGCACAGATCATGTTTGTTGGGATCTATTCACATAATTTATTTGATATTTGCTATCGGTCTGTACCAAAAATACATGATAACATTTGAAGTAAGCAAATGTTTCTAGTTTATTAAACTTAGGGCCGTATTCAATTAGTTTCGCATCGATGAGAAAGTTCCGCCTCCCTGACTCTTCATCGCCTTCACGTGTTTTGGCCGCGAAAACTTCTCGTGTGCGCTCCCGAATTACTCCATATTCAGTTGCAAAACAGGCGAGAACGGGACCCGGCGAAGGTGAACCAGGCGAAAAATGCAGGATGAATTGGGGGAATCACTCTGTACCCCTGAAAAAGATGAGCTGACTTCAGAAATCATTATGGTAGTTTGGTATTAGCCCTAATTGAACTAGTTAGGGTATTTAAGTGGTGGTAAATGCTTGCTATTAGCGTCTAGGTAAAAGTGGTGAAGAATGGCATAAAGCAGTTTTTTGGAGCAAATAAGTAGTTCCATCAATTTGGGGTGCTTGTAAATGGGTACTAGCATATTTTAATGTCTCTAAAGTGAAGTTTCTCTTTCATCCACTAGCGGACACTGGAGGTGCTTACGCTGGGGTATAGAGGCGTGGATAACTGGAGCCGTCACTTTAAATAATTTAGAAGTGTGAAGCTCCTCCCCCTCTATTCCCCATCAGCTCTCAGTTTAGAAAATGTGCCTACTAGGAGCTGGTCACAATTTGCTGTGCTCCAGCAACACATATATTTTATTTATTTAGGTTTTCTTTATCTTTACATCTTTTGGCACTT
This sequence comes from Taudactylus pleione, assembly GCA_031769625.1. Classification (NCBI taxonomy): domain Eukaryota; kingdom Metazoa; phylum Chordata; class Amphibia; order Anura; family Myobatrachidae; genus Taudactylus; species Taudactylus pleione. The sequence continues at coordinate 5,968,706 of JAUIMM010000435.1, read as the reverse complement.
TTAGGTACCCTTCGCCACCTCTCTCAAGGTGGGGTCCGGGTACCTGGCGCCCTGTCCTTATAGGAGGCAGGAAGGAGTGCACAGCGCTTATATGAAAAGCACTGACAGAGAAGTGCTGACTGCTGCAGAGAGACTTCTATCGGGGACCACGCGGTGAGTAACCACCTGTGCATCTCCCGGCTCCCAGCCCCGCCGCTGCCCAGCGGTTTTACATGTTTAGTATGCTGGGCAGCTAATGCAGAGCGCTACACGCGGCTCCACTGCTCTCCCTCTCCCTCCTCCCGCTGGTAAGCGCGGCACCCGGCTCACCCTGGTGCGGGGCAGGTGAGAAGTGCGCTACAAGCGCGGCCACCTGCTCTCCTTCCTCCAGCCGGGCTCACCCTCTCTCCGCTGTTACAGTAGCGCGGGGCAGCTGATAAGTGCGCTACAAGCGCGGCCAGGCGCCTGCTCTCCCTCCTCCCGCCCGGCTCTCCCTCTCCCCGCTGTTACACGTGTGGCAGAGAGGCGGTAAGCGGTCCACTGTACACGCGGTGTGGCGCACGGGGGGGAGGTTAATGGCCACAGAAGCCATCTTGTAAGGAGGTTGTTAGCCCTTTAGGGCATAAAGAAGGGGGTGGAGCTTAAAGGCAGCACGGGTCTCTCTCCCCTACACGGCAAGTGGCTGTATAACAGCAGGGCTGCCGTTCTTCATTACACAGCAGCTCATAATGCATCTCTATATAGGAGATTGCAGTGTAAGACACAGAAGGCTGGATTCCTCTGCTGCCATTCCCATGCTGCAGGACAACATCCCCTGATTACATCCCTGGTAAAGTGGCTGTAAGTAACTGGGGTGTAAGTGCAGGGGAATCTGATCTGTGGGAGGGGGGGTTTCTCCTCCTCTGTGTCCCACAGCCTTCTTGTTTTTATATGTCTGTGTCTTTTCTGTTTTATGCTGTGTTTCTCTGAGTGACTGTGTGTACCATGTCCAACAGAACCAAGGCTTCTCAAAGGCTGTTTGTCTGTTCCAAGTGTAACAACAAGCCACATGCCACTGGTTCCACATTATGTGATGCTTGTATAACGGATTCACAGATGGCGATTTACTAGCTATCCTGCTCCGCCATGGGCCACTGACATGTTAGGAGTTATGTCAAATTTAACATCGGAGTTGGCTGAGGCGCGCAGGTCTCAACCTCCCTGGGTAGCTGACTTAACCAAGTCTCTAGACACCATGGTTCAGGTGATGGGTACAGCGGTGCCTACACACTCCACTTCCTACCAAAGCCCGTCTCAAAAGCGTATTCTAATGACTGTCGGACAAAGACTTCCTCGCCACAGAGGATACCGTAGAGGGTGAATTGGAGGAAGTTTTACAAGAAATTATCAGTGGCCTGGAAACAATTCAAAATATCAAGACCTGGGTTCAGATCCCACGTCCACTGACTATTTAATGTGTATCCAGAGATGGTGCAGAGGGTAAAGCACCTGTTCTGCATCTGGGCGTAGGTTTCCATCTAGCTTCCCTTTTCCATCATCCATGATGGAGAAGTGGGAAACAACTCCTCCTGTAGATGTGTCTGTTTCCCGTCTCACTAAGAAAACAGCACTTCCGGTGCCGGGAGCTACTGTTTTAAAGGACACTTCGGACCGTAAGTTGGAGACAACAATAAGATCTATATATATACTGCAATGGGAGCTCTACTAAGTCCTACCCTTGTTACCACCGGGGTTAACAAGGCTGTGGTTTGCTGGGCTGACCAGCTGATTTCAGGTTTGGACTCGGGTACTTCCAGACCAGAATTACGTCTATTAGCAGAACACATCCGTGAGTCTGCAGTTTACTTGGGAGAAGCTTCAAAGGATATTAGTCAGATTAGTGATCGCATATCTGCATCTGCTATTTCAGGACGCAGAGCTCTGTGGTTGTGTGCTTGGCAGGCGGACGCAGAGTCCAAGCGTGCGGTTGAGGGTTTACCATTAACGGGTGACATACTTTTTGGCCCGGAATTGGACAAGTGGATATCCCAGGCCACGGGGGGGGTAAGTCCTCTTCCCTCCCGTCTACTGCTCCAGATCCCAGAAGACCTTATACTGGACCTTCGTTTTCATTCCTTTTGAGCCCCTCATTCCTTTCATGGTAGAGCCAGAGGTGCTCCTACGCAACCGAGAGGAGGTAGAGGTCATCCACACACGGTTGCACGTAGACCAGAGTCTAAACCAGCTGAGAGAACAGGTGGCATGATGGTTTTCTGTCCCACCTGTGGTCTCCTGCGGTGGGAGCCCGCTTGCAAGAATTTCAAGTTCTACAGGAGGCCATCAGGTCTCTAGTAGTGTCATCTGTGTTAGTTCCGGTTCCGGAGCATCAGCGAGGTATGGGGTTTTACTCAAGCCTGTTTGTAGTGCCCAAACCGGAGGGTGCGGTCATGCCCATCTTGAACCTCAAGTCCTTAAACCTGTATCTAAAGATGTATCGTTTCAAAATGGAATCTCTGCAGTCCGTTGTTGCAAGCTTGGAACCAGGGGAGTTCCTATTATCCCTGGATATCAAGGATGCTTATCTCCATGTTCCCATGGGAACCATACCAAGCTTTTCTGCATTTTGCCATATTGAAAGATCATTACCAGTTTTGGGCATTGCCGTTCGGGTTATCCTCGGCTCCCCGCATATTCACCAAACTCATAGCAGTCATGATTGCTCTCCTTCGGTCATCAGGAGTGAACATAGGCCCTCATTCAGAGCCACTCGCAAGCGGGCGCACGTACGTTAGGCGTACGTACAAAAATATTTAAATTCAAGGGCTCGCTCGTATTTTCGATCACATCTAAAAATCCTCCCCAAACTCAGACGACCCCTCCTCTAACTAACAAGCGTGCGAAATAGCGAGCGTACATCCCCGAAATGGCTTGAAGGGAACGCACGCACAAGTATAAACCGGAAGAGGCCATGTCAGATGTCGATTACCTGCTCCATTATTCTGCCTACCTCCATCAATCGTATCATGCCAATCAATGTATCAATTAGCTTAATGTTTTTTTTTTTTCAACACAATGCAAGAAACTTTACTCTTGTCCGTGTTTGTGTTTACCCGCAGAATACGTACGGCTTAAACATTCGCTTTTATTGCTCAAAAAACATGTTAGCCACAATGAGACAATTGTTCTATTGCTGTGGATCCCCGCATATTTTCCGGGGTTCATTTCTTTATTTAAATTTGCTTACGCATGTCACTGCATCAAGCCTATCATAACTCTCCAGAGATTTCTGGCCCTGTCGAACACATGACTCATACACTAACCAATCAAATTGCTCCTGTTAATTTCCAAGCTACATTAGCCAATCAGAAATTTTTGGCACACTTTATCAAAAATGAATTTTAAGAAAAACACCATTGCCATCATGAGAGCTTCCGCATTCACCAGGCGCGAGCTGCTGGTGCTAACGGAGGTGCCGGATCGGCGTATCACCAGCCAGCCTCCACCCATCACCAACCGGCAGAAGCGTTCCGCGTATGCGGAGGCACAGGCCCGCCTGCGCTCCTTCGGCTCACGCTGCAACATCGGCCAGCTGGAGCGCAGGTGGTCTGACCTGCAACGGCGAACACCCCGCTTGCTGGCATGCTTTCGCATGCAGATATTGGAAAGTAAGTGTTATGTATTGTGGTTTTCATGTTTGTCTTTGTGGGGCAAACTGCGTGTGCATGTTTTCATGTCTGTCCTATTTTTTCATTCTCATCATATCTGCGTGTGCATGTTTTTATGTCTGTCCTATTTATTCATTCTCCTCATATCTGCATGACCATGTTTTCCCTCTATTTCTGATATATTCATTCTACTCATATTTGCATGTTTTTTGTTGGTGGTGGGTGATTTTAAAATGTTATTTGGGCAGGATTTGGCCAGAAACTAACCACAATTTGTTTGACATCTTTTAGGGGGACAGGCAAGACTGCGCCGTCACCGTCCGGCCAGACGGCGGTCCCACCCACTCTCACCCACCCCCAGCCAGCACTCCACCCCAAATAATTCCCCTATTCCCCCCTCCTCCCAAGCCTTCCAAGAGCCTCTCCCGGAACTGTCGGGCCTCCTTCCCCTCCGTCCCCCTTCCCCCTCTCCTCCAACCACCCCTCTTCCAATTACCCCCTCCCCGGAGTCCGTGATAACCCCGCCCCGTTCTTTGGGGAATGAAGGCTCCTCCGAGGATGAAGATGGAGGGACTTCGGGATCTGCCGTTTTGGCTACCGGTATGTTTTTCTTTTGCGTTTTTTTTAACCACAAACTGTTTGTATGTAATCATGTGTCGTTCCTTTATTCGTGATTTTTGGGTTCTTTTTTGGTGATTTAGCAGTTCGCCTTTACCTCTTCCTGCTGATTTCAACATACACATATCACACCTGTGGGTATTTCTACATAGGCCTTGTCATTTTTGCAGCACCCCTTTTTTTTAAATTTTGGTTTTGGAGTGATTTCGTTGTGTTTTTTTTTTTTTAATGTGGATTCCCTATTGTTCGATTAATCCACACACTTTTCTCACTCACAGAGGAACAGAGGCGTCGGCAAGAGGTCGAAGATTGTGTGGCACACATGCGCCAAAATGTAATTGGGGTGCTTGTGGCCCTTGACCGGCTGTCTGGCATCCTTTGGCAGTAGTTTTTTTTTGTTTTTATCTTTTTCCAAATAAATTGTTTATTTCTAATATACGTTCTGCCTCATTCGTTTTTTCCAAACCAAAGATAGTTAACCCTGACATAAGTAGACTGTTCCTGCAAGGTTTTGCATTTTTAAAAAAAATTAGAGTGGGTTTTGTATTTGTATGTAAAACACCCTCAAGAAACACATAACAGTAACAATGTCATTTCCCTTTTTGTGTGTAGTGGCAATTAGATATTTCTACATTTTACAGGTTCCTAGTTGGTGGGCAAGCTGCTTAGGCGAATCTTACAAAGCCAAATGATTGGACAGGCTTCCTTTTGGTGTGGGTTGGGAACCTGAAAACATATTTCATTTTTGCTCAACTGGCGTCAGTACTGGATTACCCCTTAGTCAAATGTAAGGTGTGTTAACCTGGTTAAACTTGCTGGTAACGTCCAAAAAAAGGAAGAACATTTAACTCTCCAAACATTTATTCACAACATAACTGAGAAATCAAAGTGGTCACTCACAAAAAAAACACACAGTGAGAATCTCAAATACAACACATACCCAATACTAAAAATTAAAAAAAAAAACAAAATCAAGAACTGGTTGAGGAAGGACCATGCCAAATGATTCCACAAACATGGCGTTGCGATATGGGTTCCAGAATATATTCACAAAATGAGCAGATCCAGGTTTGGTAAGGGTAGCATGAAGTAGTGAGCGTTGTAGTGCCAAAGATTATGTGAACAAACCGAAGATGTTGAAAAAAAGAAAACAAAATTAGATGTTCGCAAACAAACACAAACACATTAGGTTAAAACACTGTTTTGTTCAAACTTACCTAAAAAATCTGGCCACCACATCATCGCGTATGGCCCCCCCACATACTGACCTCCGACCAACCTCGGGGGGGCCATCCTCAGGTAAGGCATCCTCTGGCTGCATTGGGACACCACTCCTTATGGCGATGTTGTGAAATATCCCACACAGGACCACAATTTTCGACACCATATCCGGCAAATACATGAGCTCGCCACCAGAGCAGTGGAGGCATCTGAATCGGCCTTTTAAAAGGCCGATACAGCGCTCCACCACTTGCCTGGTGGCTGTAAGTGCGGAATTATACTCACTTTGTGGCCCTGCTGTGTGGGAGCCAAATAAGGAGTGAGCAGCCAGGACATGCAAGGCTATCCACTGTCTCCTATGGAAAAGAATTGACAACATCAGGAACACTGTGTATCAAGCTTAACATTGTTATGTACTAAAGGTCTCCACTTACCCAGAAGCCACGCATCACCAGCTTGTAGGTTGGTTAATTTGTGCCATATCCCTGATTGCCGGATGACGAAGGAGTCATGTGCACTTCCGGGTAATTTAGCATTCAGGGACAGGATCTGGAGGGAGGCATCACATACCACCATTACATTCAGGGAGTGTTGTTTCCTGTTTCTAAATATGGCCTCCAGCCGGGCTGGAGGCTGAAGTGGTATGTGAGTACCATCCACAACCCCTATGATGTGTGGGAAGGCAGCTATTTGGTAAAAATTGGCCTTGGCCACACTAAGGGCACCCATATCCAAAGGCATTTGAATAAAATGATGGAGGTGCTTGAAAAATGCCTCCATCACTGCCCTCAGGATCCGGGAAAAGGAGGATTGGGAGATACCCGCCACTATTCCCACCGTTGTTTGAAACAATCCTGAGGCACAGAAATGTAACACCGCCATAAATTGCGTAAGTGGTGGTATTGCTGTTGGACTGTCAATTTGCCGCTCAAGATCACTTTCTATTAATGAGAGAGTGTCTATGATGATTTTGGGAGGTAGACGGTAGCGTCTTAAAACCTCATCATCGGGCATTCCAAAAAGGGTGACACGTGTTCGAAATATCTGGGGCCTTGCATGCCTACGCCTGGGACGAGATTGAGGTTGGTCGGCTTCCGGGAGCATGGCCAGAACAATCTGCCCCAGATCAACCTGAAATTCAAAGATTTTAAAGTAAGGCTTTTGACCCACCCCAAAACTATATTAAAACAACTTAGCTTGATGATACCATCCATTGCTGCTTACATGCCGGGGTATTGTCATGATACGTCCAAACTGAAAATAAACACCAAAATTACTTGACACATTTCACTCTGTGCATTTTTGTTTACAGACACCCATTTAGCAAAACAGCAAAGCGACATTTAACACAGTACATCAAAATGGGTTGAAATGTTGGCACAAAAAGCGAAAGAGAAACCACCAAAAAGTTAGAATGATTATTAAGCTGTTAAAAATGCGCAAATTAGTTCGCTAATACAAGTCACAAGAGTAACTACTAAAAATGCGCTAATTAGTTCGCTAATACAAGTCACAAGAGTAACTACTAAAAATGCGCTAATTAGTTCGCTAATACAAGTCACAAGAGTAACTACTAAAAATGCGCTAATTAGTTCGCTAATACAAGTCACAAGAGTAACTACTAAAAATGCGCTAATTAGTTCGCTAATACAAGATAAAAAATGGACTTACCAAGAGCAAATATATAAGAGTCAAAAACAAAAGGTCTTTTGGGTCGAAAATAAACAAAATCTAAAATAGAAGAAATTATGGATCCAAAATTAAAAAAAAATAAGAAACACAATGAAACAACAATTGAACAAAAGTTAGACTTCACAAAACTTACCAAATCAAGAAACGAGGTCCCAAAAATATAAACCAACAAAGATAACGGAAAACAAAAACGCAAATCAAACCAACAAACGAATCTACAACCGCCAACTCCTTTCTACGCAATCAATAAACTCCAGCCAAGATAACCTCCAACAATCCAAAAACGCCACCTCGACTTGAGACACACCAAGCCATAAATAGTGTTTCGTTTCCCGCACAAATTAAGGAGGGATCATAGGGCCGCACAATCAATGATGCGGCCGCAAAATAAGGACGCATGTATAAATACGTCACGAAAACACATTCAAATTCTGGTGTATTTCTTGTTTGGACCTCAGACATGGCGACAGACCAGGGAAAAAATGCCCAAGAGTCAGGCGGTAAGTCTTTCATGCATTTTCTATCAACGATTAATTTGAAACATAAGATTAGGCAAGTTGTGATTTTGTGAATTCTGTAAATTTACACAAATAGGTGAGGAGGATGACATGGAAGAGGCGGCTGGGCCCAGTATTCCGGGCAAAGCGGCCAAAAAAAAAAGGCAGCCACAATTTCACAAGAAAGGAGATGGATGTTTTGATTCCAGAAGTGTGTGGACATCCTGCCACAGGCAGACAGGAATATGAGTCTAAGCCAGAAGTGGAGAATGTGGGAAGAGGTAGCCGTTGCTGTCAATAGGGTGGGTGATTATGTCCGTCTAGCCCGGGATGTCAAACGGCGGTAAGTAAACCCTTGCCCCCCCTAAAAACAAACCCCATTTTAAACCAAAAAAGGCAGCCACAATTTCACAAGAAAGGAGATGGATGTTTTGATTCCAGAAGTGTGTGGACATCCTGCCACAGGCAGACAGGAATATGAGTCTAAGCCAGAAGTGGAGAATGTGGGAAGAGGTAGCCGTTGCTGTCAATAGGGTGGGTGATTATGTCCGTCTAGCCCGGGATGTCAAACGGCGGTAAGTAAACCCTTGCCCCCCCTAAAAACAAACCCCATTTTAAACCAAAGGATAATGGCTTCCATTTTTTCCCACAGATGGGGCGACTTCAAATATCGCTTAAAACAAAAACTCGCGGACAGGGCTAGGCATGTGTCATTGGAGTTGACGGATTTAGAAGAGCTGGAACAGGGGTGTGTGCAGCCTGTGGAGGTGTTTGGCGTGTCCAACATGGATACGGACATGCCAGACTTTGCGGCTCCTCATGTTGTCCCAGGTAAATCTTTGGATGTCATCAACTCTGAAATGTTATTGTGCCAATATGTAGATTGTAATGTGAGGCTTTTCTCTTTTTTCCTAACAGAGACAAAGGCGGATGAGTCTGCTCCAGAGGGGAGCCTTGGCCGCCGAATTTCTGCTGGCTCTGCAGGGGAGGAACCAGTACATCCGGCTGAGGACCCTGCAGAAGCCAGTCCAGGACAATCCCCCTCGCAGGCAGTGGCCCTCCTCACAGAACTCAATTTCAAATCGGATTCCCATACGGAGATTCTGCAGAGGATGGACGCCAGTCTGCTACGGGTGGCTGAGGCCCTGGAGCAAAATGCTGCGGCCAACGAGACCATAGGTCAGGCCCTGGCGGAAAATACCAGGGCCAACATCCGCATCGCCAATGCCCTGGAGCAGCTCGTTCGCCAGCACATGGTGGAGCCGACCTCCCTTCCTGCCGGAACATCAGGATCCTCCACCTCTGGCACAACATCAGCCAATCCTCCAAATGTGCCTAGCCCTGTGCCTAGTCCAGAGGCCACAACATCTGCCTCTGGACAGGCCAGCCCGATGACATCCCGGACCCGGTCTGGCGCCCTCCCTCCCCCATCCAAACGGGTGAAAAAACGGTGACAGCAATGGTGACTTTTCCCACAATCCTTCTGTGCTTGGCTCATATTCCTTTCGGGTCAAAACTTCCCTCTCCTTTCTTGTGAAATGTTTTTATTTTTTTGATGTATGTTTATGTCAACAGTTATGTTGGGCCAATTTGTTTGATTTGGGAACATATCTTTGGGCAAAAAAGATGTCCCCAAAATGTTTAAAATAATTTTTTTTGTTTGAGCAATAAATTGGAAATTAAACAATGACATTGGATTGTGAAATTATTGTACAAATGGGTTACATTTAATCCTGGGCCAAAAGGCAAAAACTCGGCCAAAAAAAAAGGGCTCTTTAAGGAACGTTTAAAAATTCATATAATTCGGCAAATTCAAGAGGCACAAATAAAATGGTGCGAAACTGAAAACATGATGAAATTATTGTTACAATAGGCCCTAACCACCAAATTGCTGCCCAAATAAACCCCCCCAAATGTACGCAAATTGACTGTGTCATCCTGACATTAGCAGCTCTGAGTTCCACCTGCGTACGTTTTGTGCTATCCCAAAAAACTGATTTCAAAACACATACCAAGCCGGTTCTCAATCCAACACTAATTGCTTTTCTGCCCGCCCGCGATTAATCGCAACAACATCGTGGAGTCCCGGGACGGAGGAGAAGGCCATCGCCAATGTGGTCGAGTAATCCAGACCCTAAGCTGTGCGAGCATTTGGAAGGGAAAGAGGATCATCCAGTAACGTAGGAGTCGGTCCGTACACATTTTACGCTCGCATCTGCTAATGTATGTACGCCCCAAAAACGCCTCGCCTGCGTTTTTCCATCTCCACCCTCGTCAACACCCTAAAACGCCCTGTTCTGTCAATCACATTTGACATGTCACTTCCTGTACGCTATTTTAGGAACGAGTCCCAAAAAACTCGCAATCTGCAGTACGCACATGCGCAGTGTAACACCGACGCATGCGCGGTTATTCAACATCGGAACGCAACGAGCGTACTGCTGTTAACGAGTGGCTCTGAATGAGGGCCATAATCCATTATTTGGATGATCTGTTGCTCAAGGCTCCATCAGTATCTCTTCTATCAGATCAATCATAGAGGATTTTTATTTATTTATTTTTTTTTTTTCCAACAGACAAGGCCAGGGATATCCGGTGGTTAGTCCAGCTGGTCCTCAGACCAAAGAGGGTGTCAATGCTTCTTTGTCTGCGTCTCTTAGGAAAGATGGTAGCTGCTTTCGAAGCACTACAGTTCGGCTGGTTTCACTCCAGGGGTCAGGGTCTCATCTGCTTCTACAGCGACAGATCCGTCTGAGCCGGTTACCAGAGTGGCCTTCTCTGGTGGACGCAATCCACCAATCTTTTAGCGGGCCGGAAATTCGGAGTGTGGAACTGGATCATCGTAACTACGGATGCCAGCCTCCGAGGATGGAGAGCAGTAGTCCTCGATTACCACTTTCAGGTTCAAGGGTCCCCTCTAGAACAGAAGTGGGCCATAAATGCATTGGAACTCAGAGCAAACAATGCTCTGATAGAGGCAACAGAGTTTCTAAAAGGCTCATCCGGTAAGAGTTCAGTTCGACAGCGCGACGGCAGTCATTTTCATCAATGGCCAAGGAGGAACTCGGAGTCGCATGGCTATGCGAGAAGTAACTCAGATCCTCCGGTGGGCCGAGAATCAGTAAGTAATCCTGTCGGCGGTATACATCCGGGTGTGGACAACTGGGAAGCAGATTACCTAAGTCGACAGGATATCCAGAATGGAAGCTTCATCCAGACGTGTTCAGCGCGCTGATACGTCGATGGGGATGTCCTCAGGTGAACCTCATGGCGTCACGACTGAATTGTCAGCTCCCAGTATACGTGCCAAGAACTCGAGATCCGCAGGCGGAAGCAGTAGCCGCTCTGACAAGTCAGTGGATCTACGACTTATTTTACCTTTTTCCTCCGATTCCGCGTCTTCCTTGTCTTCTAAAAAGGGATAAACTAGAGACAGCCTCTGTAATTCTCGTGGCTCAGAACTGGCCTCGGAGAAGTTGGTTCTCGGACCTTCGGTCCCTATTGACAGAAGATCCGTGGTCCTTTCCTATGCGCCCGGATCTTCTACAGTGGGGTTTTTTCATACACCCTAACTTACCGCAACTGCGTTTAACGGGGTGGCTCTTTAAACCGATATCCTAAGATGCAGTGGCATCCCAGATGCGGTTATTCCTACCATGATACTTGCCAGGAAGCCAGTTTTGGCTGCGCATGATCATCGTTTCTGGCGTGCTTATATCTCATGGTGTTCCGGTTGGGGTCTTCTGTCTAGGACTTTCTGTTTATCCACGGTTTCTGCTTTTCCTTTAGACCGGTCTGTATTCTGACCTTCGTCTAGGAACCTTAAAGGTGCAAGTCTCTGACCTTTCCATTTTCCTTTCAAAGGAAATTGGCCTTCTTTCCTGAGATGCTGACATTCTTTAAGGGGTCTTGCACGCGCAGCACCCTTTCGTACCTCCAATAGCTCCCTGGGATCTAAACTTAGTGCTTCTGTTTCTTCAGTCGCCCATGTTTGAACCTTTGGAGGATGTTGATTTTAAGTACCTGTCTTGGAAGACTGTCCTCCTCCTGGCTCTTGCTTCGACTCGTAGAGTTTCAGAATGGGGGGCTATGTCTGATAAGCACCTTACCTTGTGTTTCATGCTGATAGGGCGGAACTCCGGACGGTAGCCACTTTCCTTCCCAAAATTGTGTCGGCTTTTCATATCAATCAGCCTATTGTGGTACCGTCGTTGGTGGAGGACTCTGGTGGTTCTGCTGCCTTGGATGTAGTTACGGCTCTCCGCACCTATGTTGCCAGGACAGCATCCCTCCTTAAGTTTGAGTTGCTTTTTGTCCTCTATGATGTCGTTCGGAGGGGTTATCCATCGTGTAAGCAGACTTTGGCACATTGGATTCAGCAGACTATTCATCTGGCTTATGTTAGTGCCGACCATCTGCCTCCTTCATCCATTTCGGTTAATTCCACACATTCTGTGGGTGCGTCATGGGCGGCCGGTAGAGGAGCCTCCACGTCACAATTGTGCTGTGCGGCCTCTTGGTCTTCAGTTCACACATTTGTCAAGTTTTACAAATTTGATATGTTTCCTTCTTCGGCATCCCGGTTTGGCCGCCTAGTTTTGCACGCGCCTCAGAGCGCTCCCACTCGTGGGGAAAAACTTTGGGACGTCCCCAGCGTAAGCACCTCCAGTGTTCCCTAGTGGATGAAAGAGAAAATGGGATTTTGGTACCTACCGGTAAATCCTTTTCTCTGATTCCGCAGGGGACACTGGCGCCCACCTCTGCTCTCTTTGCCTGCCTGTTCGGCTTGTTCCGTATGTTGTATGATACAGTTATTGTGTGTTCTTCTCTCCTTTTCTTACTCCGCTTGTTCTCCATGTCCTCTCGGTCTTCATTTTCTAAACTGAGGGCTGATGGGGCATAGAGGGGGAGGAGCTTCACACTTCTAAATTATTTAAAGTGCCGGCTCCAGTTATCCACGCCTCTATACCCCAGCGTAAGCACCTCCAGTGTCCCCTGTGGAATCAGAGAAAAGGATTTACCGGTAGGTATCAAAATCCCATTTTTAGGTAAAGTGAAATTCCTCCATCATACAATCTGCACCTGCAATCCCAAACATACTTGGCCCCTTCTTAGAGCAGTCCCAGAAGTGTATTTTGCTAGTTTTTGAAGTTGTCCCCCCACTTTTTTCATTTTTGTGTTTGTTTCTGTATTTAATTGTTTTTTACATGGCAAATCTGACTTTATTATTTATTAATAATACTGGGCCTGATTCAGACCCGCTCGCGAGCGCTGAGCGCTCACAAGCGGGTCGATGTTGGCCCAGTGCGCATGCGCACGACGGAGCCGGCTCCGTTGTACACAAACGCGAGACCTGGATAGTGACAGGCAAGCTGTCGCTCCAGGTCTCGTACCAAAGGGGGCATGCTGTCGATGGTGAGTGACAGCACGCCTCCTTTGGTGGGCGTGCTGGGGGCATGGCTGCCCAGATGGAGGCGTTCCCATGGGAACGCTTACCATCTGGGGCTGGCCCCACTGACATCACAAGTGATGTCAGTGGGAGTGCTCTCGGCTCTGATAGAGCTGAAAGCCCTCCAGGACTTGCGGCAACGAGACCCTACCACAAGGGTCTTGTCGCAAGCCCGATGGTCGCGGTGGTCACCCACAGCTAAAGGAGTGGCCAGGAGGCCGCTCTAAAAATTAAGGACGGCCCTGATTCAGAGTGAGCGCTCTGTCAAAGCGTCCGGCTCTGAATCAGAGCCACTGTCAAAAGGTAGATTGTATTATGTATATGACACTTCATTACAGTGCTATAGTGTGTATGAATTGGGTACTTTAGTATGGTGTAAACCTGGCACATATACTATTCTCTTATAAGGTACACCTGGTACATTTAATGTTCTCTTATGGTGTAAACTTGGCACATATACTATTCTCTTATAGGGTAAACCTAGCACATATAATGTTCTCTCATGGCGTAAACCTAGCACATATACTGTTCTCTTATGGTGTAAACCTGGCACAGATACTGTTCTCTCACGGTGTAATCCAGGCACATATACTGTTCTCTCATGGTAAACCAGGCACATATACTGTTCTCTTATGGTGTAAACCTGGCACATATACTGTTCTCTCATAGTATAAACCTGGAACATATACTGTTCTCTCATGGTATAAACCTGGAACATATACTGTTCTCTAATGGTGTAAACCTGGCACATATACTGTTCTCTCATGGTGTAAACCTGGCACATATACTGTTCTCTCATGGTGTAAACCTGACACATATACTGTTCTATCATGATGTAAACCTGGCACATATACTGTTCTCTCATGGTGTAAACCTGGCACATATACTGTTCTCTCATGGTGTCAATTTGGCATGTAAACAAGTCATGCAGAGCCCGAGATAAAGGGTCTGAGTTAGAGGTGAATGCTAATGCAGCCGCAACTGCATTTTTTTCTGCAGCGCCTTTATGCTAATGCTGCATCCGATGGGATTCGTACAGAGATGCCCACTGGCCACTTTGTGTATTAGGACTCACCATTGGTTGCAACATCGAACATTGCAGCAGCCCTATGGAGGCGTAGAATGTCCATGTGAACATGACCACCAAAATCAGTGCAAAAGCCATAGTTGCTGACCACAACATGTCTTTATCTGGCTAGCCACCCCCGTTACCACCTTGGAACGTCCATTGAAATTGCCACTTTCTGCATCCAAATTCATTCTGCAGCTTTTGGAGTTAGCCATCAGGACGCATGCTCAGTGTGACTAATGGTGCGTACACACGGGTCAATTTTAATGAACGATATGAATGATAACGATATCGTTCAAATCATTATCATTCAGATCGTTAATTTTTTTTGTGCCTTCAAACCCTCAAACGACCAGCGAATCACGGGCACGTATGGATGATATCAATATCGTCCATCGGCTGTGCATGCAGGCCAACCTGGATGATATGTCCAGGTTACATAGGGACCCACGTTCATTGATCGCGGGTTGCAGGCCCATCGTTCGTGGGTTGGTAGTGTGCTGGATGAACGATATCATTCATCCAGCACACCGGGAAGGTGCAGGGAGATCAGTGAGCTATATCAATATCGCTGACTGATCGTCCCATGTGTACCCAGCATTAGATGCATGCGCAGCCCAAAGAGAATCTGCTGCATGCGTCAGACATTGACACTACATGAACAGACCCCCTATGAGCTCTGTAATACCCCTTTTCCACCTAAATTCCGGGTCTGACCCGGAGTTGGAACAAAGTTCCTATCTGGATCAGATCCGGAATTTTGCCGGCGCCGACTCGGAATATTCCCGAGTCAGTGCCGCTCACACCGCAGTCGGGTCTGCATAGACCCGGCTTTTGCGGAGTGAAAGTGGTCGCTTGGAGATGACATCATCTCCAAGCGCCACTGAAGCCGGACCAAACGGCCGGCTAGCAGCGCACTCCAGGTCATCGTGACCCGGAGTGCGCAGTTCTCACAGCAGGGTTTCACGGGCTACGCCCGTGTTAAACCCTGCTAGTTACCTGGGTTGGATTGCCGGGTCACTCGACCCGGCAATCCAACCCTCTCCCCTTTTACACCAGGGAGCTGCCTGGGTTAACCCTTCAAAAACCTGGGTTTTAGCTCCGGTGTAAAAGGGGTATTAGCTGTGTAATATGAGTATTTTGGGGGTGCATTTTACAGCTCTGTTTCTCACACAATGCATCCAACTCTCTATCAGCCTCATTATGTTTTCCACTAATAAATCAGGACCAGCAATGGGTACCAACATTCCTGGCAAACATAGAAGAAATCCTTGCCCCTGCTGCATTATCCCTCTAACCCTGTAATACAATGCACAACCTTCCCTTAAATCCAATTATGGCTATAATTAAACTTTCTAACAATGGTAACAAAACTTGGAAAGAGCCAATGATGATGTAATCTTGTGCACGCAAAACCAATATAAATACATCATACAAATCATATGTATTAATTAGAAACTGTAGCAAATGTGTTTAGATCCTGGGTTAACTACTATTAACATTAATTGCTAACAGACCTAGTAAACAACCAACACCATTTACAATCTGTCTAAACATCAAATAGGGCTTCAAAGCACCACCAATAAAAGGAGGTGTTATACCTTTTGTCCTAGAAAGGAAAAGTAATCAGCTTGTCACCTCTGATAGGGATCCTGGAAAGTCGATCAGTGAGACTGGTTTGGTTACAGGAATAAAATGGCACATACAGTGACATACTTACCACTTGCCTCTGATTTATTTCCATTTGAAACTATTCACATTGAAGAAGAAACAACTTATTAAGCTTTAGTGTAAACAATGCTTATTTTGACCTAACTGATCATCATTTTATTTACCCGGTGACAGAGAAGCTGTAATGATTCTGTGCATGCCAGGGGATTTAGAGGTAAAGCTGCACAACAAATCCTCATAAAACATTCAGCCTGTAGTTTAACACCTCATTCCAGTTTGTATCATTATTCTGCAGTAACAGAGTGCTTAACTCAGAGACACATTGTAATCAGCAATGATCAGTGCAATCCTGACATTTACAATGTTTCTTTGTCACAAAGCAACAGCTGGTAGCACTCCTCTAGAAATACTTTTGTGTATAGGACATTTTTATACTATCCTCATCCTCCTGCACTGGTTATCAGGATTTCTAATAACAATTACTGCTGATTGCCATAATGCATAACAGAAACATGTTGCAATAATCTAAGATCATGTCATACTAAAGAATTGGCAAATAAGTATTAGAATGTGATCTCTGAATACTTTGAGCCTGGCGCTGTTCAAAGTCACTGAATGGAATTACACATCAGTCAGGCTGCAAACTGGGATGGGGCAGTTACTTGACTGCCCAATCGAAATTGCATACAGCAGAGGTTCCCAAACGCGGTCCTCAAAGCTCTCCAACAGTTCAGGTTTTAGAGATATCCATGGTTGTGCACAGGTGACTTAATTAGTACCACAGTCAATTTGATTTAACCACCTGTGCTCAACCATGGATAGCTCTAAAACCTGAACTGTTGGCGAACCTTGAGGACCGCGTTTGGGAAACTGGTATACAGAGAAAAAGATCTCCAGTTGCGCCCCAGCTGGTGGAAAAAATTATGTGTATATATAATATATATCAACAATCTGCAACAAAATTACAAGCTGCTCTTTTAAAAGGTTTTTACTGTATAATAAATTAAAAAACACATAATAACTTATCTAAAAATCAGGTAGACAAATTGACCTGCAACAATATACGCATGTATAATAAGGATTAAACACACAGTCATTATGGAGCAGTATCCAGGACCTAACCCAGGGGTCTTCAATCTTTAAGACAGTGTGGGCCACATTAAAAAAATTAAACGAAGCCCGATGGCCACTAAGCTATACTGCAGTATTTAGACTCTTCCCCACTCCTCACACAATTATGTCCCATAACTGCCCCTCCTACAATTTTAATTAGCTCACTGAATGGCCCCCCTCCTCCCACAATTATAATTATGCCCCATAACTGTCCCTCCTCCATTAATTATGTCAGATAGTTGCATCCATCCTCAAACAATTATGTCCCATAACTGCACCCCTCTGCAGTGCCCCTAGTAATGGCCCCCCTATGCAGTGGCCCCAGTAGTGGTCCCCCCTATGCAGTGCCCACAGTAGTAGTCCCCCCATGCAGTGTTCCTTATATAATGCCCCCAGTGGTAGTCCCCCCTATACAGTGCCCCCAGTAGTGGTCCCTCCTATGCAGTGCCCCTTATATAATGCCCCCAGTAGTAACCCCCTCTATGCAGTGCCCCCAGTAGTAATCCCCCCTATGCCATTCCCCCAGTAGTGCCCCTTATATTGCAGCCCCAGTAGTGGTCCCCCCTATGCAGTTCCCACAGTAGTGCCCCTTATATTGCATCCCCAGTAGTGGTACACCCTATGCAGTGCCCCTAGTAGTAGTCCCCCCTATGCAGTTCCCCCACCCCTATGCAGTGCCCCTTACACATATAGGACAGAGACACAAAAAAAAACAATACTTACCTGAATCCCTGCTCCTGATGCCATCTGCTCCTCCATCCGGTGGAGCTCATGAGTGAACTCCAGCCCGGCCCGTGCAGTGGGCGCAGCCAATTAGAGTCTGTCTGACTCTCATTGGTTGTCAAAACTAACACACTGCCACCATCGGCGGGAAATGGAGAACGGCTCTGCGGGCCATGGGTTGAAGACCCATGACCTAACTGCTCACAAGCCACCAGAAAGGCCCACCACAGCGGATAAAGACAGATGGTTTCTAGTGATTGGGAGCACCTTAGATTAATTTGGGCTGTTGCTGTTCTCATGAGTGATATAATTCTGACACACACAGTGTGGCTGTGATTACATTTTGCTTACTTTAATTTAATTTTCTGTGGCTTCATTTCTTTTCTGCAGTGGAGTGCTCCAATTGTGGATTTAACAGAAATTTACAATTTATCCACTTTAATTCACTGCTGGCTACAGTATATGCTGGAAATATCTTACTTGGAGGCACCAATCTTTGAAACTCACATCTGAGCATAGTGGAATGTGCTCCATATCGACTGTGTGATTAATACTTTTTATACATGCGTATAGTGTTACAGTATCTACCTAATTTTTAGATAGGTTATTATATGTGTGATATATGTTGTTTATTTATTATGCAGTTTGTTGCAGATTGTTGATATATATGGACACAAAAATTTCTGTGTGGAGTTTGTATACTCTCCCTGTGCTTATTTGGGTTTCCTCCGGGTACTCCGGTTTCCTCCCACACTCCAAAAATATACAGGTAGGTTAATTGGCCCCCCAAAAAATTAGCACTAGTCTGTATGTGTATACATGTGGTAGGGAATATGGGGCCTGATTCAGACCCACTCGCGAGCGGCTGTCCGCTCGCCAGTGGGTCGATGTTCTGGACTGAGCATGCGCACGACGGAGGGAGCTCCGTCGTGCGCATGCGCCAGACGCGACGAGCGAAGGAAAGTCCTTCGCACGTTGTGTCCGATCAAAGGGGGCGTGCTGTCAATGTTGATTGACAGCACGCCCCCTTTGGTAGGCATGCCAGGGGCGTGCCTCCCTGATGGGGGCGTTCCCACGGGAACGCCTCCCGTCAAAAGCCGGCCCACTGACATCACTAGTGATGTCAGTGGGAGTGATTTTGGCTCTGATAGAGCCAAAATCACTCCGGAGCTTGCGGTTGAAAACCTCAACCGCAGGCTCCGGCTCGCAATTTCGATGGTCGCGATGGTCTCGACCATTGCGGCCATCAAAATGCACGCTCGTATAGCCTGTGGGTGGTGACCCACAGCTATACGAGCGTCCAGAAGGATGCTCCATTTTCATGGAGGCCGGCCCTCATTCAGAGCGTACGGCTCTGAATGAGGGCCATAGTTTTTAAGCTCCAGTGGGGCAGGGACTGATGTGAATGGTAAAATATTCTCTGTAAAGCACTGTGGAATATGTGTACACTATATAAATAACTGGTAACTCGAGATCTTTTTCTCTGTATACTAAAGTATTGCCTACTATTATTATTATTATTATTATTATTATTATTAACATTATGCACACATATTCTGCAATGCTTTACAGAGAATATTTGGCCGTTCACATCTGCCCCTGCCACAGTGGAGCTTACAATCTATATTCCCTACCACATGCTCACACACATAAACACTAAGGTTAATTGTCTCACAACAAAAAGTAACCCAACAGTATATTTTTGGATGTTTGTTTCCAGAAAAATATTCCATGCAGTGTGACCTTATAATAAAGTCACAAAGTGGAGCGACTAAAACATTGTTTCTCAAACGTTGTTCTCATGAAACCCTAAAGGTGCGTACACATGGGATGATGTGATTCCTGAATGAACATCGTCCCGTGTGTCCCCGGCAGTTTCTGCTCAGTGTTGTTAACGACACTGACACTGAGCACAAACACTGAACAAAATCAAGATCGATTTCGTTCAGTGCCAGGCCCCCTCCTCATCCCCGAACATTCGGACGGTGAACGAAAACTACAAACGGCAAACGGGAGCGCGCATTTTTAGTTTTTGTACTTCGTTTTGGGGCAAATACTGAACGATTTCTTGAACAATTTGTCGTTAAAGACAAATCATTCAGAAAATCGGCCTGTGTGTATGCACCTTTACAGTGTGTGTTTTCAAGTTATACGCAGGAATAATTAGTACCACCTGTAGATATTAGCCAATTTTGATGATATGTTGGCATGATCCATCGTCTAATGAGTACCCACCTTAAGGTACATGCTATAAGATTATTTGTCCAATCTGGCTGTGGGAACAAAAATCTGGTAATGTATGGGAGCAAATGCCAATTGACCATTTGTTTCCAAACACTGGAAAACAGACAAAAATGGTTGTTCAGTAATATTGGTTAAAGGTGTTTGATTTAACCAATTTGTCCCAAAAAAACATTTTTGGACATTTTATGGCTTTTTGGAGCAAATGGTGGATTGTCATTTGCTCCCATACTGTACATTTTCATTCCAACCAGCCATATTGAACAGATTTTTGTGCGTGTCTAGTTTCAGAGTTCCATGACGACTGGATTTAAGAAACACTATACTAGAAGATTGGCTACTCTGGATAGCTGTTTTTTTCACTTATAAGAGATCTTGATCATTTTAATTTCCAACCTGAACCTTGGCTCCAGTTTGTAAGAAATATTTCATTAGCTCACAAATTGGCAGTCACCATTGTTTTTCCTTGGAAACAAAATACATCTGTGCTGTGCTCTGACTTCTACTCAATATTTTTAAAGTCAACTAAACTAGTCTGTGGGGCATATTCAATTGGGGGCGAGAGTAGCAAAAATCCCACACCCGTGGGGTTTTGCCTGTAGATGCAGAATTTTTGCTATACAATTAGGAGCAGGGTTTTGATTTTTTTGAGCGCCAGGAGGTTTTTTTTGCCCATCCTCCAGAGTACGACCAATTTTTTCTAAAATCCTCAATTTTAGTAAAAATGGTCAGGAAATGCTCTGGGACCCCAGCTGCACCCCTCCTAATGACTAATTAAGCAATTGGAAGTTTCCAATTAGCATAATTAGTCAGTAATACTCACCTTCCGAAGCGGTGTCTTCTCCCTCCATCATCGGGACCCGGTCTCCTGCAGCTGTGGTGAGCATTTTAAGTGTGTGAGTGTTTATGTGTGTCTGTGTGTGAGTACCCCGGTGTGTGTGTGCCCAAAGTGTAAGAAGGCCCCAGCAGCTCTTGTGCCTCCCTGCAGCCCATGGAGCCTCCCAGCAGTCCCCATGACTCCCAGCAGCCCCCTCCCCAGTGAGAAGTTGGAGAGAAGGCCACCAGGGAACCACAGAGATCACCGAAGACCCCCGGGTAGGTAAGTGTAATTTTTTTTTTTTTTTGTTACGCAGGATTTTAAGTTCTGAAAACCCTACAACTTTTTTTAGATTGGATACTGGGGGTATCGGGAGTGCGCATACCCATGGTAATCCGAATCTGAGTGCAAGGTTTTTTCCTCACTAAACCTCGCCCCCAATTGAAGTTGCCCCTATATGTTTTAGTGTCACAACCCCATATAAACTTCATACAAATATCAGGAGATAGAAATGTTATACAGTTATGATTACAGTACAGTGATGATGACAGCTGGCCCATTAATATTTAAAATAAAATTGACTTTAAGTTTGCAGCATAGATCTCAGCATCATGATGGTAATTGTTTGGGATATAACAATTACTTTTGGTGCAATCATCCTGTGTGACTGGATCAAGTTGCCCACAAAGAAGCTTTGCAATCTGGCTGGACCATTATGCAATATGTTGCACCTATCAATGTGTATTATGCATATTTCCCTATAGAATGTAAGCTTGTGAGCAGGGCCCTCTTACCTCTTTGTCTGTCAGTTATTACCCAGTCTTGTTTTATTACTCTTTTATCCCCAATTGTAAAGTGCAATGGAATATGCTGGTGCTATATAAGTAATTGATGATAATAATAATAATAATAATAATAATAATCATCATGTGACATACATTTTAACATTATCCATGTATAGGCAGATCTAGATGATTAGCCTAAAGCTGGGTACACACTATATGATTTTGCCCAAAGTTGCTAGTAACTAGACAAAACAAGACCCCGAAAATGGCCAATGTACAGCATACATATTGTACAAGAATCTTAAGTCCCAAATGATCTTGCCGGCAGACATTGGACACATCTCCATACACATGCTTTGACCGACCATCGGGCCCTGGTGCCGTGTACACACCAATAATTTCTCGGGCCGACCTGCCAGATATAGCCAAATTGGGCAGAAAATCGTAGTGTGTACCCATCTTAAGTCTGACCATACACTGAACTATAATGGTATTATACATTAGCCATCCACCAAGCAATAAGCTTTATTACAACCACTGAATACTATGGAAAGAATCCACTTTGTAACTGACTGCCAGATGTAGTATAACTATCCACCATAAAACAACCTGTATTGTACACTGGTCTCAGGAATAGCACTCCATTGGTTAATGTCCTGATATATTTTGTGAGATTGGCACTTAACTAGTATATTTATGATTTTAATGAATCGTAATGATATCATTCATATCATTATCGTTCATATAATTCACTTTTTTGCAGTCACGAACCTGACATCGATGCGTGTTCCGGCATGGACGATAACGATAACTATAGTCTTCCGTACATGCAGGCCAACTTGGACGACTTCATCACGATTTGCATGTTAAGAGATGACTTCACTGTTTTGTGGGCGTCCATAAATTATCCACTGCTTTCTTGCTAGCAGCAGGAGAGCCCTCTGCGTGTCTGGAGACCCACTATGACTGCAACAGCTTAGACTTACTTAGAAGGCTGATGGCCATCTGATCTGCTTTCAATGTTTCCCGATTTGTGAGTGAGCGGCAAATATGAGATGCTGTCAGTGGGCGTCTCTAAGCACCGGACTGCAGGTGAATGATTAGCATATTTTCACAATTGAGAGCTTGCAGCTGTGATGGCATTTGTGTCCGGATTAGAAGTGGGCCCATTGTTCTGGCATGATGTGTGCAGGTCACATTGTGTTCATGTGCAGGATTCCTGCTGGGATTAATGTGTGGGGTATACTATGAATAATTACCAATCAGCTTCTAGCACTTATCTATAAAATGACAGAAGCTGATTGGTTGCTTGGGGCAATTTCTCCACTTTATCTCTCTCGAAGGTTTGATACATCCCCCCCTCCCTCCCTTCATAGTGAGATTGGTACTTGGACTTGCTCGTGGTATGGGAAAAGGATGAGCATATGGGGCCCTATGCTATAAGTATAAATCACTGAATTTTAAGAATACCAGATTTTAAATGTAAAAAGAAAATTGTGTGTATAGGATGCCAGCTTTCTTGTTTGGGGCTTCAAATCAGTTTACTTAAAAGGCAGTTTACAAGAAAGCACAAACACTTTGGCTTACAGTACAATAAGTACAAGAAAATATCACAAAATTACATAGAAAAGCTCATACTGTAATTATCTGAATAGAAGATTTTGGTCATTAATTAGTTTATGGATTACAGCAATCAAAACATTTTAAACACATTTAATAGATGGGAGTAGAACTACATCTGCAGACTGATAGAAAATCGCAGATGCCCAGCCTGATTTACCCCATGCTCAGTACATGTGTAATATTCTGAAATTAACCTGTACTTACACTGTAAACACAACACTCATCCATAAGGAATTATGTAAAGTTCGTTTTGTTTTTCATTAGTGTTCCATGAAGTAGTAGCATTATCCTACAGTATATACTAAAGCAAATGGAATTTGCAGGAGTGTATGATATTTGTTAGAAGGAAGTACATGTAGATTATGACAGCTGGTTGTTTTAAAAAGGACAGATAACATTTAATGCATGCATGTTTATAACACACTTTACTAGCTATGTTATCTCTAAGGCAACTGTATATTTAATACTCTACAGTTAAAAGGGTAGAAATATAAACAGGATTTTTTTTTTTTTTTTTTTAAAAGGGTCCTTTCCACAGCAAACAAATCAGAGAGTGTAGTTATGATGCAAACCTATGACTAGTAATGGTAAGCCTGATTGCTGCCGTGTGTGCACAGACTAATTCGGTGCCAAGTTTAATATGCAGAGCCATATTTGGTGTAAAGACTAAAGTCCACAGCCTTACAGTATCTACAGTACTTCTATGGCTAGTGTGCAGAGCCATATCTAGTGGTAAAACTAGTATGTTCAGCACAATATCAGCCTAACATTTATGTTCAGTACCACATATAGGGGAAAATGCATAAGTGAATACAAGTCAGTTTTTCCAGACATACAGTATGTTGTGTGTTTTTGCACTGCACATGCTCTGGATCTGAGTGTAAGAAAGCACAGGCAATGCAAAGCCTTACACAACTCAGCTGCCTTTCCACTGGTGTCTAGAAGGGTGTAACTGTGTGGTAACAGGGTGCTCGAATGTAGGTAAAGTCCAGATACAGCATGTGAATGGAATTGGGGGTTATGCAGATTTACGCATACGTGTGAGTATGCCTGTTTCCTTATGGATCTCTTAACCAAATTATAGGGCTGATGATTATGAAGACAGCTATGAGATCAAGCATATGGTTAGGGTGGTCCGGCCACAGAGATGTGTACAACTATGCACCTGGGCGAATATTAGCAATCACAGCCAACTTGGTTGTCTGCATTGGTCCCATAATGGCTAAACTGATGTATAGAGTCATATAAGTGACTAATATATAACCACAGCACTGCCTAGTCTCTTTTACTGATAGCACTGTTCTTGCATTGCATTAAATTCTGTCAGGCTACACAGAGTAAGACAGGAACATGGACATCTTGCAGACAATGTTGATAGATGCTCAGATCATACTCATACCATTTACAGATTTACATTTTGTGGGATTTAAGGACACATTTTGGTGGAGAGTGTATAATTTTGAATTGTGGGGAGGACCACAGACATACTTAACGACATTTTGGCAACCCCTTCTGGGAGGGGGCTGCCAGGTTGGTGCAGCAGGGAGGGTGGGTGTGATTTCAGTAGGCTGAGCGGGGGTGTGCCGAAGCGATCGCATTATCACGGCCCCACCCCCGCTTTATAGTGCTGATATTGCCGGCATTATAAAGCAGGGGGCGGGGCTACAATGATGTGATTCAGCGTGACTCGCGTCATCGCACTCCCGAACCGCCCACTATCACTGTGAGGGCGCAGAGGTCGGCCACCATTCCGGGGGGCTTGCCTACTCTTGTGGGGTGCTGGGAGCTGCGCCTGATTTTCGGGAGGCTCCCGGCAGTCTTGGGAGAGTAGGCAAGTATGACCATAGATTAGGGATATTGTCCTTTATGCTGGTAAGAGAAGGTTACCACCAGGAGGTGACAACAGCGACATCTATCCCAAGCCTCAAGTCTGGTGGGTTCCAGTATTTTTTTCTTCAATAATGCGTTCCTTGAAGAAAAGGAGTGTGTGTGTGTGTGTGTGTGTGTAATAAAATATTACAACCCTCATTGTGTGTATTGTCTTTATCTTTATTTCTTTTACAGGAGAACTACAGGTACCAGCAGGCCTTTAATGTGCAGGCTTGCTGCCACTTGTGAATCTCCAAGTGCCAGGAAGCGGGCAGTTCTGCTGGGACATCTAGGCCCCTCTACAGTACAATATTATTCTATTTTTTACACAATTAATGATCTACCACCCAGGGGTGCAGAGTATAGCCCCGGGCCATCAGCCTGGGCCTGGGGTATGCTCGGGGGGACCCCTTTCTAGGAGGCTCCCCATTTACTGACGAATCCCCAGCCTGGACTGACTAGTGTAGGGTTGTGAATGCTTTGTCCCATCAAGTGTGTCACCCTGTTGGGTCATTACAACCCCTCTAATTAGAGCCTAGTGCTGGATGCGGAAAGTTCAGGGGACCCTTACTAATTTTGGCCCCCATATTTCCATAACCAGGACCGGCTCACAGAATCTGGTGCTAGTTGATGAAAATACGGGGGACCCCTATGCTTTTTTTCCTCCGTATTTTCACAACCAGGACCAGCTCACAGAGTCCGGTGCTAGTTATGCTTTTAGGGGGGTCCTCATTATTTTGTTTTTCCTTTTTTTAACACTTTCATTCCCTTTTAACACACAGAAGCCTACACAGATCTCAATGATCTGTGAAGGCTTCTTATAAACACTTTGCTGCTGAGGCTAAACTCAATAGCAGGTCCATTATTTTGCTATTTTTTTTTTTACTAGTTCTGTGCAAGTTTAAAACTCGAACCCTATTGCATCCGACAATTTGGAACTTTTTAATAGATAAACATCTGGATGTGGGTTTGGGCCATGCGAGAAGAGAAAATGCGAGTTTACTGCGAGTTTGCATGTTCTCACAACCGATTACATATGAGAGTTTGTAGCTTGCAGCTTTTTTGCGAGAAATTCGCACCTTTTCAGAACTCGCACCCTATTACATTTTGTACTCAGTTAAGGAAGGGGAAGCCTGCACATATATTTTACAGTGTTGTCATAAATTGAAAAAATAATCCTATTTATGCCTGCTTCTCTTCACATTTAAGATGCTCCAAGCCACTTGGGTATTTATTATCTGCACTGTCTGGCTATTAACTGTAATGTGTTTCCATTGTGTACTGTGATTTCTAGCATTATGAGTACTTGCAGTGAAGCAACACCTGCATCATGTTCCAGCCTCACATGACCTAGGTACATGCAGGGAGGGAGCTGCTGCTACATACCTGCAAATGTGACACACTCTAAATAGTTTGCTAAAATTAGACTTTTGCTACTCTGTCTGTGTCTGTCTCTGAATAAGGCCAACATAATGCTCTCCTAATAGCTATGAAAAAAATAATATAGAAAGCTCTATTAAAATAAATAAAATAAATAAAATAAATAAAATAAATCTCTTTTATAAATATAAATCACAATTTTAATAACAATCAATCATGAAGCATAATAGATTCTTAAAAACAACTAGTAAAACACTTCAAAAGTGATAACGTAAATCAGCTAATTGCCGATTTGCATAATAAGCAATGAGTGTCATGATTGGTGCTTGCGAGTTACCTGTCTCAGGTGATGAACTGGATTCTCTGGAGGCCGGCTGGACTGGAACCATGGGTGATGTAGATAGCTCTATTTACAAGACTTGTGTAGCAGTGAAAACTGCCTTTGATGATAAATGACAGGAACTGGAGGAACCGGACTGGGACCAGCAGGAAGACTTGTTGAATTGAACTGATGAACTAAGAACTTGACTCTGGACTGGAGCAACGTGGACTGAACTGATGAGCTTGGAACTTGACTCTGGACTGGAATGTGACAATGGCTGAAGGGAAGTCAGGTAATGCTGAGACGAGGGCTAAACAGGGTAATCTGGAATTTCTATGACAAAGGCTGGAACTCAGGTGCAGGCTGGATTGGATAATAGGGAATAACAGGTTTCAGGAAGGAATGGGTAGGTTTGGGAATTTTAGGTTCAGGGAGGGAGTAGGTAGGTAAAAGGAGCAGGAGTTGATCCACAGCAGGAAGCAAGGCAGGGTGACACGATGCAGAGTGCCAGGGACCAACCAGGAGTAGGACTAGCAGCAGAGCACAGGCCAGGTATTGCTGTAGCAGGACGACTGGATGCCAGGTATTACTGTAGCCAGGGCCGCAACTAGGGGGGGGCTAGAGGTGCACGTGCACCGGGTGCCGGAATGCAGGGGGTGAAAAAGGGCTGACTCAACCCCTGCACACCCCGCGTAGTCTTGTAGTGCGCGTTGATTTGGGGGCTGCAGATTCCATGCGGACTAGACGTCCGCATGGGCTCTGCTGAAAAAGGCCCTCCAAAAATGGCCGCTGCCAAGGAGGAGACAGATGCTAGAGGTCCTACTGGACCTCTAGTGTCTGTTAGGCCAGCACAGCTGCCGGGAGAAGATGCAGAAAGCTGCATCTTCTCCAGTGAAACCCCCTGGCAATGAGCATGCAACCCCCCTGGCAACAAGCATGGAACCCCTGGTAATGAGCATAAAACCTCTGACAACAAGCATGGAACCCCTGGTGACAACGAGCAGGTAATTTTAAAGTAATTAGAAGCCTTACTGTGGGGCATAAAATGGTGTCAGGGGCAAATATGTTAGTGGCACTTTGGTAATAGGCATTACAGTGTGTTGCATAATGTGTAATGGGCATTACGGTGTGTAAGTCACTATACCAGGGACGAGGACTAGTGCACTGCCTTATGGATGAGCAAGGACAAAATCCAGGTATGGGAAGGGAGGGGGCGCAAAATTACTGCCTTGCACCGGGTGACAGATAGCCTAGATTCGGCCCTGCTGTAGCAGGTTTTCGGGATGCACCAGGGGTTGCTGTCAGCAGATTTACTGGATTGCCAGGTTTAGCTGTTGCAGGTTTTCTGGAAGCACCGGGGGTTGCTGCCAGCAGATTTACTGGATTGCCAGGTACAGCTGTAACAGGTTTTCTGGATTGCACCAGGGGTTGCTGTAGCAGGTTTCAGGGATATACTTGAATGCAGAAACAGCATGAACCATACACCACGGGAAGACGAGATGTTCAGGCCCAGAATGCTATCAGGGGAGGATATATATACCCTGGGTCTGGCAGCAATTGGTGGATACGGACAGGTGGTGTGGCAGTAGCATTCTGAGTGGTGGAAGGCACGACATGCAGAGGGAGTATTCATCTCTGCCGCTCTGAGAATCAGAACCACACCTGCGATTCCAATCAGGGCTAGCAGTGCTCACAGACAGAGGAGAGGCCAGGTGCAATAATCAGAGCAAATCCTCCAGGCAAATTACACACACAGATCCATGGGGCAGCTGACAGGGGTAAGTCTCAAGGCAAAAAAGGTGACAACTAGACAGGGTCGTGACAATGAGGACCAATGGATTTATAGTCCAGATTTTATATAGAAATGTTATTTCCGGAAAGAATAATAAAGCCCACTCCTTAGTGGTAAAATAAAGTCCCGTATATTATCATCCAAATAAACCGTTAGAATCATTAAGAAACGGAGAAATGCGTTAAGCCCTCTAAGGACTGTGGATTGTTCAAAGCGGCTATATTCTGCCCTGCAAACCACCTGAGGGTGCTACCAGCAATCTGATCCATTTGTGAGACATAGAGGTCTGGGGACCATCGAGACCGCATCACAAGTGAAAGCCCTGATGGGCGATACCTGCTTTTCACTGCACTTGTAAGGCATAGAAGTCGGGACATTGCGGAGACTCCGTTACAGGTGGAGGCTTTGAGTACATACGGAGCCGGCACACTTTGGCTGTATAGCTCCGCTTACTACAACTTGGCCGATGCCATTAACCAGCCAGTTGTTTTGATTGGTGCTGAATGGAATTCTGATTAAACCCATACCAGTTTCTCTGGAACTGTATCACATGGAATTTTATTATATTACCATTTGAGCCGGGAAAGTGATTTTTTTTTTTATCCAAAATATATATAAGAGATAAATCTCTATTCTGGATCATTGCTATCCCTTATTTGGGATGATAATATACTGGACTTTATTTTACTACTAAGGAGTGGGCTTTATTATCCTTTCCGGAAATAACATTTCTATATAAAATCTGGACTATAAATCCATTGGTCATCATTGCTTATTATGCAAATTGCCAATTAGCTGATTTACGGTATCACTTTTGAAGTGTTTTACTAATTGTTTTGAAGAATCTATTATGCTTCATGATTGATTGATAAATATAAATCACAATTTTAATAACAAAGAGATTTACTTTATTTATTTTAATAGCGCTTTCTATATTATTTTTTTCATGTCTGTGTATTTATTGAGTGCCCCAAACACTCCTTTTGAAAGCTGCTTGATTAGTTGTTTTTTGTTGTTATTTATTATTTATATAATTTGTGCGCCTGATATATACTTGATTTAGTATAAAATATTTTTTGGTCTCCTAATAGCTCTTCACAGAAAGCATGGACATAAGCACTCACATCATTGCAGTCTTATTTTTTTGTGCAAAAGCTTAATTTCCACTGCAGGCTGAAGGGGTTTGGTCCTCAAAGTATACCAGGTTGGCATGGTTAATGGGCATCTAGGACATGGCATAGCCAGGTGTGTCCCAAGTTTTAACTTACTTTATTGAGTCATGTAATGGATCTCTCCCATGTGCTTGATCACATAGATATATATGGGGCACTTATAATAGATATAATAAACATCGCAAAATATAGTACCAGAATGCTATAACATAATTTAAGTATATAACATTACTAAATGTTACAGAGCTACAACTCCTCAAACTTCAGTTGACAACCAGAGTTTATCACCATTGGCATTATGTACATCCTTATTATGGTATACTAGCTGGAATAACCGGCGTTGCCAGGGTTGAAGACTGGACCCGGAAGTACACCTGCAGCCTTTATTTTTTTATATTGTCCTTGCTTGTAACCCCATTCCATGGATCCTGAAAAGGACCCCATTGATTGCTAACATCCATGCAAACAGTGGCGTAACTACCATGGGTGGAAGAGGTGCGGCTGCTATGGTGTCCAAGCTGCCTCTGTGGCCTGAGGCTCCTCCTGCAGCCAGTCACGCACAATAAATGGGCTGGTCTAGTCAGGGCCGCCGAGGGGGGCCCGAGTGTCAATGTTCTTGATTTGGTGCCGGCCCGCCAGCTGATTACAGCTGGTGCACTGGTAGGCAGACATGGAGTGGCAGCGCCACCAGTTGTGAGGCAATCAGAGCTTGCGGACTGGCAGCCAATTCAGCAGTGGTGGCTCCTGATGGGCTGCCGGTACACGAGCTCCAATTGGCTTGCATCCGGCACCAGATTGGAATTGCGTCAGTGCTGTCTGTCCATGCCTGCCAGTGCGCCAACTGTAATTAGTTGTAGGCCTGGCACCAAATCCACACCTGCTGGCTGCTGATGGCACACAGGTGGAGGAAAGTAGACAATAAGATATTGTCTATACTCGTATTTAGGGTGTTGGAAGACACTTAGGAGAGCTGCCTGCTATGACTCAGCTGTAGAGAGGTGAGCGCCCTAAATCTTTCTCTATTTATACCTAGGGGGAGGAGAGTGGCTGCTGAAGGAAGACAGGGATGTGAGTTGCATAATGTGTAAGGGGCATTACTGTGTGGCATAATGTTATAATGTTATAAGGGGCATTACTGTGTGGCATAATGTGTAAGGTGAACGACTATCATGTGGAATAATGTGTTATATGGGGCACTACTGCTATGTAGCATAATCTGTAAAGGACATTACTGTTTATTGTAAGGGGCATTACTGTATGGCATAATGTATAAGAGCACTACTACTGCATAGCATATTGTGTATAAGGGGTACTACAGTGTGGCATAACTTGAATAGGCAAATGTATGTTGTGGGGGCAAATCTATGTTCTTTTTTTATCACTGGTGGGAGGGGGCTCTTAAGATCTTACTATGTAACCCCCAGAATTCTAGTTATGCCCTTGCACGCAAACACAGAGGGCTGACTAACTCTGGATTTATTATGAACTTGCATGAGTCATAAAGTTTGCTCAATTTGTGAGATTAAAACATTACATTGTAGCTTTCACACAGGTTTTTGACAAACTGCCAATTTCCATTGGAGTCAGCCCCAGAACCTGTGTGATATAAGTGTCCCCATTTTTAGGGATTGTGTGATAGTGTGTGGCCCTGATGAAGTTCAAACCTAGGCAAAAACCTAATCCAAGTCAAACTATACCACCATGCCAAATTTGGTAGAGCTAGGTCCAAAACTCTGGCTGTGCATAAAGGACAAACAGACAGGCTTTCTTGCTTATTATATAGATATTTAGCAAAGATCTCCTATTGGGTCCTATTCATCAATGGGGGCCAGTTGGACCCTGATAATTAAGTATCCAACTTGCCACAAGTTGCGGCAGTGGATACTTAATTACTGAGGTTGTGGGTCCGATTCCCACCATGGCCAGCGTCCTGCACATGAGCAAGGAGCCAGTAATAGAGCGGGATCCTTCGGATGGTGTTAGCTAATGGTACAAGCTCCAGAAAGTTATGTTTGAGGTATGAGGACACATTTTAACCCCTATGAAACCTATGGGATGACAGCAAATATCTTTTTTATAAATATCCACATGTATTGCAGCAAACCTCCAAAAATTGCAATTTGCGATGGATTTACCACATTTTCCTCTTTAATAATCTCATCCTGTGGGGCATATTTATCAAAAAATATTTGTGGGATAATAGATGTTTTTTGGGGGGTAACCTGCAAATATTAAGCACCTCGTGTGGACCACTGTAGATATCTGAGATATCTGTTATGGACAGTGGCAGAACTATGGGAGACAATGGAGGCACCTGCCGCCGGGCTCCAGCTCTGTAGGGGGCACCTCCTTCATTGTCCACAACATATCCACCCCACTTAGGGCTGTAACTATGTACTCGGAGTGTACCATCTTGGCCCTTCCCGGGCACCTGAGAAGCCACCATACACTAGTGGAGAGCTCCATGTCAGACCATCAGCTGCTGCCTTCGTCTATCTATAGCCTGTCTGCATGCGAATTGCTACATTACAGTGTCAGCGGCTGTGATTGGGGGGGGGCACCACATTATAACTTGCCTCCGGGCGTCTGGGATGAATTTACGCCATTGGTTATGGATCCTCCACTTCTGATGGCATTAAGCGGCTACTTGATGGCTGCTAATCTAAAATTTACCAAACTTGGCCCCGGTAGTTAATGGCACCTTTAGATGGGATAAGCAACCGCAATGTGTGGCCTACATTCCACACAATTTACCAGAGGTTGGATCCCAAGGATCCCTTCCCAGCAATGGTCACTTGAACATGTGCAGCTTGGTGACGTGCATGTACAGTAGTACAACCGGGTCCTGAAATTGGTGGTTAGGTGATCCCATTAACGATCACTCTACTTATCGGTAGGGACGGACTGACCCAAGTACAGCTCGTAAGCAGCACATCACCCGCTCGCTCCTTCCCAACCTTTTACCTCACTCCACAGTGATCCATACAGAAGGATGGGTAAGAAAATCTTTCCTGCAGGGAGCACGGCGTGTCCGGGCCTGCGTAATTAGTACCCGCTCCCCCCTCTCGGCGCCCCTGCTAATGGGCCCATTACACATGCTGAAATTCTAGTTCCACATGTTTTTAGTAATGGGCCCATTTATTAATAGTGCCCAGATGGAGCCACTTAATATTCAGCAAACTCTGAAAACTGAATAGGCCCCTGCTAATAGGCTTATTAATCTCTTAATGCTGCGTGCGATAAGTGGAAATAATAAATTCCTACCGTTGCCTGGACCAAGGCCCAAAAATTAATAAATGTTCCCCTATGTATTTAAATTTGTTTTAGTTTTGTAAAAATAAAATACACATTGATATTTTCAACTAACAATTAGCCAATGGCTGTCTGATGCACCCATTGGATCCTGCTGTAGTGTTTGCACGGGCCGTGTATGTCACACGTCTGTCCGTTCGGAATGCAGCCGCTGGGAGGCACCCACGCCGTGCTAGGATTGGGGCCGGGCAGCGGCTCTCCTGTGCTGTACTCGGAGCTGTTTGGGATCTGACACATACTGTAGCAGGAGAGACACCGTTCCCTTATCCCGGTCACTTGCACCGTCATGTGCGCTGTTCACACAACTTTCTCTGTGTCATTATCACATTGCAGAGCAGCTGCCGGACTCTGAACCCGGGTGTCCCTCCCAGAGAACACAGCAGACGCAGGTGGGGTTGAGCCGCCTGGCAGTACTGACCTGTAAGGAAGCTGCAGCTGAGCCTGGCACCGGTGTGAGGGATCCTTCGTGCTTTTCCCGGACACTAGTCTCTAACTTCAGGGCGGATGGTGTAAGGGAGCCCATGCTTACACGATGCCGGTACCGGGTAGTGCTCATAAAGACTCCAGGTAAGAGATCGGCCAACTGTGGCTTTCCAGCAGTATTGCCAGGATCCTCTTCCAGCGGTCCCAGAGCTGTAGCTGCATGAGCCTGTCCTGTCATATCGTAGTACAGAAGCCACTTTCACTCCTAAATAGGTTTGGTGGAAGCAAAGTCACTTGCATTTACTGACAGGCAGTGGCGTAAATTCATCCCAGACGCAAGTTAAAATTTGGTGCCCCCCCCGTCACAGCCGCTGACACTGTAATGTAACAATTTGCATACAGACAGGCTATGGATAGATGAAGGCAGCAGCTGATGGTCTGACATGAAGCTCTCCACTAGTGTATGGTGACTTCTTAGGTGGTGGGAAGAGGTGCCATATATTAGGCGGCTGTGGCGGTAGACTCCGGGTACATAGTTACAGCCCTAAGTGGGGTGAATATGTTGTGGGCTATGGAGAAGGTGCCCCTTCAGAGCTGGTGCCCGGCGGCAGGCGTCTCCTTTGTCTCCCATAGTCCTGCCCCTGCTGACAGGTGAGGTCTTACTGTAAGTGCACATTACAAATTTGAGGTGACACAGGTTTGTTATGTCTCCTATGTTACTGATCTGGGTATATTATGCTTTTAAAGGTGTTGTTTTTTTTATTAGGGAAAATAAATTCTTCCAATCACAGGTAAAGTACATAATAAAAGCTATTCCACCCATCACCTTAGCTGTGCCAACCCGTTCACCTTAGCTGTGCCGCCCTAGTCGCCTTAGCTGTGCCGCCCTAGTCGCCTTAGCTTTGCCGCCCTAGTCGCCTTAGCTGTGTCGCCCTAGTCGCCTTAGCTGTGCCGCCCTAGTCGCATTAGCTGTGCCACTCTAGTCGCCTTAGCTGTGCCACCTCTCTCTTTACCTTTCGTTAATCTGTCACCTAATATGGTTTCCATTTTCTTTCTTTTTGTTATGGTTGGTTCAGATCTTTTCTTTAAAGGCAGATCAGTTTTCTCTGCTTCCAGAGTCTGGGGGAAGATTGCATTGTAAAACCCACTGGTCTAGAATAATTGTGTTTTTAATGAAAAGCATTTTAGCAGGGAACTTCCACTACTCTATATTTATTATATTGGAGATCTTAATACTAGTAAAACAGAGGATTTAACTTGAATTACTTTATATTGTATTGTATTGTACGTTCTTCTGACTCATTAAAGTAGTGTAAAGTTTCATTCTTGTGTGTACTGCGCTAACATATAAAAGTACAGTACCTCACACATTTCCTAACCTAATGGGTATGGGATTCATTTGTACTTTTCCAAATGCTGAAAAGTGGGCTATAGTGTGAAGAGACTCAATAAAATAATGTTTCTAGATACATGAAATGGAATATAAAAAGTCCAGAGTTTGCAAAAACAAGCTCAGGTTAGTATACTTCAAATAGTAGCTGTCATAGTTGTTCTAGTAGTCTATTCTCTCTAGTCTTTTTGTATAAACAAATAATGGGTTAATAGTTGTCAATTTCACCTTTTGAAGAACTGATTTGAATGTTTTCTTCACAAGTTATGGTCATTTATATCTGATCACTGATACGTTACATTATCTTTTTTATGGGAATGACAGAAAGCTAGTGGAGATTTACTGACCTTCATTAGGATTTCGGTGGCTTTTTGAGAATGAACAGACGTTGCCATGGAGGCAGAAAGTGAGGTGGAGTTTTCCAGTGATGTTAAATTTGTTCCATTGTGGAGGAGAACAAATCCTCATGTTACACAGGGAGAGGGACTGTATAACAGTCGCAACCCCAGACCAAGACCGCAGTCTTATCAGAGCCCAAATGGATTGCTGGTCACAGATTTCCCAGTGGAGGACAAGCAGTGTTTTACAGTGACCCAACCTGCCGAAAGGATTACAAGTTCTCCAGAGAGCAAGGTGCTTCACCAAGGAGGGACTCACGTGGATAGTACTAATGGCAAACTACAGCTGTCATCACTACGATCATCTCTGGAATACAAAACCTTGGCTCCAAGCCACAAGCATTCATCTCAGCCACTAAAAGTTGCTTCCAATAATTCTATTACTTTTGTTTCTAGTGAAAATATTTCTTCTTCAAGCCAAAAATCAATGCTTCCAAGGCGGACACCTAGCAGTGTTACATTAACACCTGACAGAGAGCAGATTGTATTTGGATCTGGTGTTTGTATTCCATCTAATGGGATGGTGACCACTAGTAATTTCAGTCAGTTTCACCCCACACAGACCACAGATCTCTTAGTTTCAGACTCCATGCCAAGTTCTCCAAAATCTCCTTTGGAAGAAAAACGACCTCTCCAAAGAACTCCGTCTAATCCAGAAAAACAGTCCATCATTCTGAGCACAAATAGCCCTGTATCTCTAAAAATAGGAGCACAACAAATCATTCCCAAGGGCTTAGCCTCAGAAATAAAGGTGACAAACAAAACTAGTGGCCAAAACAATCAAAATATTGAGTCTAACAGAAGGTTGTTCAAGAGTCGTAGCATGGTAGAGACAAGTGCAGGTCATCTGGTGTCTGCTCCAGGTGATGGAGAAGCTGAGACGGACAGCCCCGGCTCACTACGCAGGGGGCTTAGGTCCACATCGTATCGTAGGGCAGTAGTGAGTGGCGTGGAATTCAACAACCCAGCGGATAGAAAAAAGAATCATAGGATGTCTCAACCAATCCTCAAGGCAGTTGTAGAAGATAAAGAGCGATTTTCCAGTTTGGGGAGGATAAAGGTAAGCTGGTCTGATGCTGTAGAATTATGGCCTTGACAATTCTGCAAAATAGATATTGGAGGATATATGTGAAACACTGTATAACAAGTTCTGTTAATCTATAACTAATAATCTAATATTCAGTGTTCTTTCATGCGTACAGCAGTTCAATCACAATTACTGTTGTTGCTACCATGGTTTTTCTAGTCCTTATGCAACAGGATTATCATGTCCAGGTATCAGCAGTTTGTAATACAGAATATAGCAATGTGGTTCTAATGTATTTTTTTGTTTTAAACTTTGTTCTCTGTCAGTTAACCTAAAAATGAATGAGAGCTATCCAAAGTTTTTATGGCAAGAGTTGTATCATGTAGTAAGGGAATGAGCACATTTTCTGTGGATCAGTGACCTGACTGAGTGCCAGTCATGTGCCATTTACCACCACTCCAATATATTTTTGATTACGTAGCAATACCCTGGATCCCTTTTTCTCCTTATCTCAACCCCTTTTAGAAAACACTTACCTAGTAATGATGGCCAATGCTGAATCTAGTTTATTAGGTAGATTTTCAGTATCTGGTGACGACTTTTAAAACAAAACAAAGTTTGTGATGGGAAATACTATTTTAATGTGGAGAGATCTTTCCTATATTTGTGTAGGAATCCATTTACATGAACTTATCCACAATATTCACTTTCAAAATGCATCACATTATGTTCCTCGGTAATCTTTTTTTTTTTTTTTTTTTAACATTCATTGATTTCTAATACAAGACAATACTGACAAAAATATATATGCAGCACCTATTATAACCAACAATATGTAAAATAAAGAACATTCCAAGTGTTCATATGAGTAGGCGTCATTTCTCCAATGTCAAGACTTCCCAGTGATCCCTTTCTAATCATCTTTGTACAAGTAGTGATTGTGCATATGGATCAATTCACTCAGCACTAATGATATATTTTTAAGTTTTCCCACTCCCAGCGCTGAAAGTTAGCAATGTGCACTTACCTTATATTCTGAAGGAACTGTAAGGTATGTCAGTTTCCCGTTTCAGAGAAGCTAAAAGTTTTTAGAATGAATCCGGTTAGTGCTCCGCCTCTAGAGAATAAATTAAAGGTTTCTATACCTACTGCTTTACCTGAAATGCTCAGAGGTATCACAGATGATTTTGCTCTCCACCCACCTTCTGTTTAACTATAACAATAGTAGTCAACGGTATATTTATTTTAGTGTGTCTCGCGCAATATTTACTATAATACAGACTTCCACCTCGGCGTTGTTCTCTCTTGAGTTGCCGACAGCCTAATGCTGGCGGGGAAGGGTTAATGTGAAATGCGCATACATGGCAGCTGTCTGCCCATGCTCATAGTTCTTCAATCTGGCAGGGATTAAGCAAAGCAGGAAAGACTTTGTTTGGATCCCATTGCCAGCAATGTGAGCCTTATCAGTAATGCCATATATATAGACGATGATACTTGGCGGCGGAAAGATACGGTTGATAAATGCCAAGGTGTAAATAGACTACGTAGTCTTCATTCTAGCATCCGGCACCTGTCACAACCCATGCAGTTCCTCTTTCCTGCCTGGGGTGTCGCTCTATGCTCTGGTGCTTCTAGCACACTCAGCTGATGCAACAAACTGCTGAGACCAGAGTATGCTAGAAGCACCAGAGCAGAGAGTGACACCCCAGACAGGAAAGAGAAATTGCACAGGTTTTAGCAGATGCAGGGTGCTAGAATGAACACTAAATACAGTTAAGCTGCTGTTTCTATAAGGTCTATGGGGCTGATAATAATAAATAGTAAGTGGGTTAAGCCTTTGATTAATGGCCTAAAGCAGTGATAAACCTATTTACTGACCGTTTTTCCAGAGAATTGGCTTTTCACTGCTTCATAACTATAGCCCTTAAGGGCATATTCGATATATTAATTATCAGGGGCCATGCGCCCCCAGATAATTAACATTCTATCTCACCGTGAGCACTGGAGCAACGAAAACAGCGAATCCAAAAAAATCACCTGTCCCCACAAATCCTTTCACTGCTATTTTCGTAGCAGTGAAACTTAGCATTGCTGAGTCAGACTCAGCAGTGCTTGTGCGCCTGAATGAACTAGTGTTCACGCAGGCGCAAAAAGCCCCAGCGTGCAGTGGTAGTAAGTGGGCAGTCGCAGAGGGATCCAAATGGATCCCTACATGCTTCATGGGACTCCTTCCCATAGGGAATGAGCGGGGGTGTGGGAGCAAATACCATCTGAAAATGGCAAATGTTCCCGCAGTCAAGGTCCGATAATATTACATTTCGCAGCTTGATGAATTTAGGTCACCATATTAGTCAATGGGGACAGATTAGGGCTAAAAGGTAAGTACATTACTTTTATGATTTATAGCCCCGATACTTAATTTATACAAAAGTAGGTGAACATTTTAATTTTCACCTGCTTGTTGTATAATTTAAGTGATGATGAATAGACTCCTTAGTCATTCCCTCCACCTATCTACCTTGGGGTATATTGACTAAACAGCAAATTTTTCAAAGCTTTCGGTTATAAGTGGCTTTGACTGCTAAATATAAAATGACCATAGTAAGAATACTAAATCAGACTTGGTTTGTAGCTATTGCTGCTTGTATATTAAGTGGTTATAACCACTGAGAATTAGTAGAGAGCTGGAGGGAGTGACTAATTTGTCTGTGTAGTGTTGGTAACTGTTTTACTTTGTTGTAAAGTAAAGGTGGCTTTAAATGGGCAAATATGTATTTTAAATGTTTCTAATTTCTTGCTATATGTACTTGTTTGTAAATGTAGTTGACTCTAGTAACATTTATCAATTCTCTCTCATTTTACAAAGCGGAAAATCCTACGAGGACAAGGAACTTTCGATGGACAAGGTATGTTGGAGACACCTTTGTTATGAACGATACAATATTTTCTTTGTTAAAGTACACATGACTTTAATGTCTTGTCTAGCGTATTTGTTGTATGTACAGATGTGTCCTCATATACTACTGCTGCAGTCGTGCCAAATACCCCATCTTGTTGCACCATTTCCCGTGTTACTTAGTCTTAATGCAATGCGACAAAACTGCTATACAAGACTGTACTGGTTAATTTGATATGCAACACTTGTATATCTGTATGTGACCGAGTCTGAAACA
Source organism: Taudactylus pleione (assembly GCA_031769625.1). NCBI lineage: Eukaryota > Metazoa > Chordata > Amphibia > Anura > Myobatrachidae > Taudactylus > Taudactylus pleione. The sequence goes on along the minus strand of JAUIMM010000435.1, from coordinate 5,929,306 downwards.
ACAGTATATACAAAGTGCTACGATGCAGGGACTGCAGTTCTTTTTTCACGCCGTTTCATTTTGCTTCGTATACAGATTCAGACTCGGTCGCACACTGATATACAAGCGTTGCATATGAAATGAATCAGAGAGGTCTCGTGAAGTGGTTTTCTCACATTGCTTTACATCTAAGGCGCACATTTGAACGTAAAAGACTCCACTCAGCGTGGCTCACTCACGCCAGTCGTGTCGCATGACGTATTAAGGCTAGGGGTATGAGGACACATCTGTAATAGCTAAGGAACTCAACCTTTTACATATTGCTGTAAATATAGGTCCAGATTGTCTTACATTAATCAGTCATATTTATGCTTCATAGGATTTTTCAAGAGTTAGGTATTTACACGGGATCATGTTTTTACAACACTCTTATTGGTCATCATTTAGTAACCTTGCATAACACTGCAAGTTAAGTAATATGAAAGATGCTGAAATGGGATGTAGTCATAATCCCGGTGGTCGGGATGCTGGCACTCAGAATGCCAGTGCTGGAATCCCGATACCAATCAGAATCCTGGCGCCGGCATCCCTACGGTAAGTAGTGGGTTTAGGGGGAGGGTTAGGTTTAGGCTACGGTGGGAGGGAGGGTTTGGTTAAGGCACTAGAGGGTTAGGTTTAGGCAACGGGGAGGGGGAGAGTTAGGATATCTACCGACAGGTGTCGATATCCTAACCCTGTTGGCGTCGGGTTTCTGACCACCGGGATCCCTAGCGCTGGCATCCCGTACCCAGCTAGCTTAATAACTGTTCTTAATTTTTCATATATAACCATGGCTGGTACTACAATTAGATGAACCTAGGTCAGTCCAGGGTTGATATCCGCACTGCTTTTAGGGCCCTATTCAGCACGGATCACATTTGCGATCGCAGCTGCGTAGTCACACACAATGCAGCTACGAAATTATGCTAATGCCTGCCATAGCTCAGCCAGCATAGAAACACTCACTACTGCTTCCTCACATCCGTAATAACTCACAGTCCTGCGTATTTATTGGTAACATCGAAGCACATCTGCCCCTCAAACACAATTACAGCAGCTCTGTCCCGTCGCAGAAACTGCTAGTCTCGTTGCACACAGAAGACTCTCAAGCTGCGTAAGCAACCGCAGTGAGTAATTTATGCACGCCCATGCAACAGTGTTCAAATGGACAGGCCTGCGTGTTATTATTATTAACAGTTTCTTATATAGCGCAGCATACTCCATTGCGCTTTACAATTGGAAACATTAAAAGAACAAAACTGGGTAATAACAGACAGATATATAGGTAGGAAGGCCCTGCTCACAAGCTATCAATCTAGGAACCACCCCCAAACGCTCATTGCTTGTCACTCACTCTGCGATGGATTCCAATCTGCGTGCATAATCGCATTGCGACCACCGCGCACGCTAGTGCGGTGCATGCGCAGTGGATAACAATAGCTCCATCTGCGTTCGTAGTTGCAGTTGAGATTGCTGCTGAATCAGGCCCCTAGTCCACTAATTAAAGGAACTTTTTGTCGCCATACATCTATCTTTGTTTTCTGCGGCCACAAAGCTGGGATATCCATTCTGTTAACTTTGCTTCATCAGGAGCCTTACTACTTTGAAATGAGAGTCTAAGGGGTAAATTTACTAAGATGGAGTTTTATTTAAGAAGTGATGTTGCCCATAGCAACCAATCAGATTCTATTTCTCATTTTTCTAGCACCTTCTAGAAGATAATGCCTGGAATCTGATTGGTTGCTATTGGCAACATCACTTCTTAACAGAACTCCCATCTTAGTAAATGTATCCCTCGGTGTTAGATTGCCAGTGAGAAAAAACACTCTCCTGGTAAACAGAGACACTGAACATTACTCAGGACACACATGTGCAGATTTGTTGTGCCAATTTCTTTGGTGTAACTGGCTAGGTATTGCAATATGTGGTTTTCCTATTTACTTTTGCAGATTTGTGCTTCATTTCCACTATTGAGAAAACAATGTATTGAAGGTAGATTCAATTTATTTTAAAAAGGAATAAATAAAAATGTTTTTGAATGTAAGAAAAATATATTTTTGAGGAGAAAATTCTTTTTTTTTACATTTTATTTGTAAAGCATTGATTTCTTTTCCATGCTGAGATGGCGATGACAGATCAGCTACTGCCACATTATTTGTAAATTAGTTTTTCCCACACAAAGGCAAAGGGAAGCTTTACAGCTGGCAGGGATAATCCTTTGATGATTTGGGCCCCCCCCCCCAAAAAAAAAAAAAAAAAAAAAAAAAAACCATATCCCTGATGAAGACACCCATTTTCACCAGCAATAGGGCATCACTGTCAGTGGCGTAACTATACATTTTGCTCTCCCCACCATAAAAGTTTCTGGCGCCACCCGCCCACAATTTTTATTTCTAATATAATTTTACTTTGTAATGTTATATGCAAATCACTGTTTATGTATTTCTTAATGAACTACACAAAAAAAGTGCATATATTTGCATCACTTACAAACAAGTTGCATTGTGGGCATTATAATTGCATATATACAAGTTATTATACATATGCAATTTATGCTATTTTTATACTCCAATCATGACTAAAGTCATCCCCTTTTACATTTTTACCCTGATAAATAGATGCCCATGTGGTGGGTATTGTGAAGGAATAGATATACCCTGTATAGGTTGAGTCTCCCATATCCAAATATTCCAAAATACGGAATATTCCGAAATACGGAATATTTTTAGCATGACTGAGATAGTGAAACCTTTGCTTTCTGATGGTTCAATGTACATAAACCTTGTTTAAAGCACAGATTATTACAAATATTGTACACAATTACCTGCAGGCTTTGTGTATAAGTTATATATGAAACATAAATTAATTTCATGTATGTACACTGACTTTGTTTGAGCCACAAAATTATTGAAAATATTGTATAACATTACCTGCAGGCTGTGTGTATAAGGTGTCTATAACACATAAATGCACTCTGTGCTTAATTTGGGTCCCCCTTCCCAAGATATTTCATTATATTATACAAATATTCCAAAATGCAGAATATTCCGATATCCAAAATACCCCTGGTCCCAAGCATTTTGGATATGGGAGACTCAACCTTACAAAAAATAAAATAAAAAAATATCAACTCCCTAATTTTAAATGATTGATATAAAGTTACATAAAAAGATTCACTAAGGCAATAATGGAGGACAGCAGGCTGGTACAGAGCAACATAGGCAGTGGACTCAGGGTAGATCCATGAAGCCTGTCATACTGTATAACAGGAGTGACAGTGCAGGTAACAGTGGATAGCTGGCTGCTAGCAGAGCTGGGAAGGCGCCTCCCAAGCCCCACACCCTCCTGCACTGCATACTTTGCTTACCATATCGTGCCCCCCCCCCCCCCCCCCCCGGCGTCCCAAAGCCACGTGGAGTCATCGGGAGCTGTTGCTGCGCCACTGATCAATGTCTTAAACCTGCTGCCTCATTCCATGTGGTTTTGTCCTCGTTGTAGTCCTGGTTGTCCATAGATCTCAATGCTCAGTTTGTACTGCATGTGACACCAGCCATGCCTAGCAGATGTTCCCTCATCTGTGCCCTGGGAAGTGATGAAAGGCAGTGTAGATATTTGTTGTATTGCACTGCCCATAATAGAAATTGCAGCTACTTCATTTAGATCTAAGTAACTCAACTATTTGACTCTGACCTAGCAGAATACAAAGGCATGTTACAGAGATGCTCAATCAATACAGTTGTATACTATATACTACTTATACCCTTGGCACATTTAAATGAATGCTGGCTAGAATTGGTGGGATTTCCAAAGTGTTATTTAAATTCCATTTCTAAGAATAGACTTAAACTTTTATATACATAATATGAGTTATTTAGATGCAGGTTTGGAAGAATACATCCACTGGCAGTAGTACATAAAAGCAGCACATGGAAGACATTCCTTCCCTTCTTTAGTTGTGTCTCATCTCCTGACCACATTCTGTGAGCGCATAGTTTACAGTCAGAGACTACGAAGTGTCATGTTCAGTGTCACTACTGGTACATTCTGATTATTCTGTGTGGCTTGCAGTCACCTGGCAGACACAGAGCAGTCTGATATAGTCAAAACAATAACTTTCTCTAATTTGCCTCCTCTTACATTTCATATGTCCAAAGTGATGAAGTTGTTGCTATCTGTTATCATTAGGAGGGTTGACGTAAACCTGGAAAATAATCTTATTGCTATGTAGTAGAATAGAGTAAAATGTTGGATACAGGGTTATTTAATGCTGAATTACTACTTCTTCTCCCTTTCACAAAGTGAATTTTCATTACTTTCTTTTGCTAGCCATAATGTGTCGCTCTACCCGTCTCCATTCATTCTGATGTGTATTGCCATAACATTGTATTGGGAATCCCTGTATGGTGCTGCTGACACCTTGAGGCGCCAGTTAAATAAAAGATGATGATAATTTTTTTTCCTTTCTGGGAATGTCCATATACTGTAGCTCTGTTTTAGTCAGGAAATTAATCAGAAGTTGGTCAAGAGATTGTTGCTGTACAGTATTTCTGTGAAAAAAGCAAAACTAATATCCTGGGCACAGAACTAATAGTGGTGGATCTGATAATATTGGGTTAGATGTATCGTGGAGAATTGAAAAAAAAACAAAAAAAACCCCTTTTTTCAGCATTTTTGATTTAAAAATGGGTTTATAATGTTTCTCAAAGTGTAACAATTGATTTCTGTGGAAAAGTGCAGCTGTGTATAAAACGGGATGTAGTTATGAGGGAATCTGTATGACATACCGCCGGACATGAGCCCGGGCGATGTAAACCCAACGCCGGAAGAGTGAAGATCCCGACAAGGTAAGCAACTATACTATCCCTACAAGGGACTTAAGATAGGCGTTGAAATACCGATGCCTTTCTTAATCCCGATGCCAGAACGCTGAAGGACACCAGTCCGAACGAGGTAAGTCCGGTGCGCCCTTAGTGTTACCTGGGGGGTGGGGAGGAGTGTTAGGTTTAGGGAGCATAGCAACGAAGGGTTAGGTTTTAGGGAGGGAGGTTAGGGTTAGACACACCTAGAGGGAAGGGTAAGACACTAAGTGGGGAGAGTTAGGTTTAGGCACGATGGGGGGGGTAGGTTTAGGCACTAACGGTTAGGGTGGGGAGGGTTAGGCTTCAAGAAGGGAGGGTTAGGGGGGAAGGGGGAAGGGTAACTATACTTACCCGACCCCTGTCGGGATACCAACCATCGGGCTGTTGATGTCGGTATTCTGACAGGAAGCATCCCGACAGCCGGCATTACATACCCATTCCGTGTAAAACCTCTACTGTAGGAGACAGCAGGATCCTTAACTCTGTTTGCCTCTTGTCCTAGGGAACGAGTCCTGTTCTGGACATCAGAACGTGACAAAGCACCCTCTGACTCTCGTAGTAGCAGTGTGGTGATATCACTGAGCTGTTTGGCTACCAAGGTCTACCAAACATTGTAAAATGAGAAACCGGAAATAGGAATGTGCCAGCACTGTATGTGATTAAATCTCAATATTATATCCTTGAGATTTGCTCTTGGGATACAGGTTAGGTGGTGGAAGTGGCAGTATGTGTCTTACCATGGTAATCCACACGTCCATTATTGGGAATGTTGCACAAAGAGCTATTTATTGGTAGCGTAGTACATCTCGGGGACCAAATATGCTACTGCTCCAGTCCAATTATTTCAGTCATTAGATCATTATATTGCATATATGTTATTTTACTTATATGTTTATGTTATTTACATTTTCTTATATTAAATATTCATGATTATATTGAGCCTTTCATGTTCATACTGATATTTATGTAAAATTAGGTGATCACACACAGCCCTGACACAATCCTCTCTCATAATTCTGTTTCCTAACCATAGATTAAACAGAAACATGTACCAATGTGACTGTAGGCATGTACTGCGCATTGGGGCTGATTCAGAGATGTACACAAATCCGATGGTTTTCATAGTACAGAAGGTTTGCATACAACTCCGATGTTTGAAGACCTGCTTATGGCCAGGGTCTGTACTGTGCATGTGCAGATCTCCTTTTGCGAGCTTGCTGCAATCTGAATGACAGGTTCGGCCATTTGGGGTGGAGATGGGGGACGGTGTTAGGCAGCACCCCAGAGAGGGGGGGGCTTGCCCCATTTTTTGGGGGGCACGCTGAAGCCTTGTCCTTGTACACAGTTTCACTATATTCAGGGGCGTGACAACTGCCAGCCATCCTGTGTAGCTTGAAGGTTACTCAGGTGACCGATGGTGACCCGGAGTGATCCCATGCTATGTCTTTGGATGCAGCAGAGGATCACATAAGCTTGCAGGAGACTTCTATTTACACAAGATGCCTCCCACGGCATTAGCATATTTTGGCACAGCAGCTGCATCCAAAGATGCTGATAGTGCATATCTGAATTAGGCCAATTGAACAGATTTGGCCATTCAGTACTCTCGCTGACAGGCTGCTGTATTAGCAACATTTTATGTCCTATCAAATGTCAGCATGTTTCTGTTTGTAAGTCAAATTTTAAACAAAGGGGGTGTATGAAATTAACTTTATACCCCTCAGTCTTCCTATATACAGTCAGGTGCATAAATATTGGGACATTGACAGAATTTTCATATTTTGGCCTCTATTCACCACCACAATGGCTTTGAAATGAAACAAACAAGATGTGCTTTAACTGCAGACTTTCAGATTTAATTTGAGGGTAATTACATCCAAATCAGGTGAACGGTGTAGGAATTACAACGGTTTCTATATGTGCCTCCCACTTTTTAAGGGGCCAAAAGTAATGGGACAAACTAAACAATCCTAAATCTAACTTTCACTTTTTAATACTTGGTTGCAAATCCTTTGCAGGCAATTACAGCCTGAAGTCTGGAATGCATAGACATCACCAGACGCTGGGTTTCATCCCTGGTGATGCTCTGCCAGGCCTCTACTGCAAATGTCTTCAGTTCCTGCTTGTTCTTGGGGCATTTTCCCTTCAGTTTTGTCTTCATCAAGTGAAATGCATTCTCAACCGGATTCAGGTCAGGGGATTGACTTGGCCATTGCATAACATTCCACTTTTTAGCCTTAAAAAACTCTTTGGTTGCTTTTGCAGTATGCTTCGAGTCATTGTCCATCTGCACTGTGAAGCGCCGTCCACTGAGTTCTGAAGCATTTGACTGAATATGTGCATATAATATTGCCCGAAACACTTCAGAATTCATTCTGCTGCTTTTGTCAGCAGTCACATCATCAATAAATACAAGGGAACCAGTTCCATTGGCAGCCATACATGCCCACGCCATGACACTACCACCACCATGATTCACTGATGAGGTGGTATGTTTTGGATCATGAGCAGTTCCTTTCCTTCTCCATACTCTTCTCTTCCCATCACTCTGGTACAAGTTGATCTTTGTCTCATCTGTCCATAGGATGTTGTTCCTGAACTGTAATGGCTTTTGTAGATCTTGTTTGGCAAACTCTAATCTGGTCTTCCTGTTTTTGAGGCTCACCAATGGTTTACATCTTGTGGTGAACCCTCTATATTCACTCTTGTGAAGTCTTCTCTTGATTGTTGACTTTGACACATATACACCTACCGCCTGGAGAGTGTTCTTGATTTGGCCAACAGTTGTGAAGGGGTTTTTCTTCACCATGGAAATAATTCTTCTGTCATCCACCACAGTTGTTTTCCGTGGTTTTCCGGGTCTTTTGATGTTGCTGAGCTCTCCGGTGCGTTCTTTCTTTTTAAGAATGTTCCAAACAGTTGATTTGACCACACCTAATGTTTTTGCTATCTCTCTGATGGGTTTGTTTTGATTTTTCAGCCTAATGATGGCTTGCTTCACTGATAGTGACAGCTTTTTGGATCTCATGTTGAGAGTCGACAGCAACTGATTCCAAATGCAAATGTCACACCTAGAATCAACTCCAGACCTTTTACCTGCTTAATTGATAATGAAATAACGAGGGAATAGCCCACACCTGTCCATGAAATAGCTTTTGAGTTCATAGTCCCATTACTTTTGGCCCCTTAAAAAGTGGAAGGCACATATAGAAACCGTTGTAATTCCTACACTGTTCACCTGATTTGGATGTAATTACCTTCAAATTAAATCTGAAAGTCTGCAGTTAAAGCACATCTTGTTTATTTCATTTCAAAGCCATTGCGGTGGTGAATAGAGGTCAAAATATGAAAATTCTGTCAATGTCCCAATATTTCTGAACCTGACTGTGTGTGTGTGTGTGTATGTATGTATGTATGTATGTATATATATATATATATATATATATATATATATTATATATATGTAATAGTAGCTGAACATCATTACTCTGTGCTGTTGGATGGAGGGCCCTGCCCCTTCCAAAATATCTCTCTCAGGTTCCCTGCTTGCCCCAGTCTCCTCACATCATTACACAGATCCTTTTACATGCATCATGATTTTTTCATCACTGCAAGAGGGAGATTATCAAACCTTCTAAACAGAAAAAAGTGGAGAAGCTACCCATTGCAACCAATCAGCTTCTATCTGTCATTTTATGAGCTGTGCTCTATAAGTGACAGCTAGAAGCTGATTGGTTGCTATGGGTAGCTTCTCCACTTTTTTCTTTAAAAGGTTTGCTACATCTCCCCTAAGTGAGAACCACACTGCACAAGACGTATACACCTATCATCAGAAATGTGCCTGTTGTAGTACAGCACATCCAGTTCCTTGTAAAACATGATTTACTATGTGTTCTAAGCTCTCAGCTTCTGCAAAATAGGTTGTCTGAAGTGCAAAGAAACTTGTTTATTTGCCAGTTTCCTGAAAGCAGCAGTACAGCATACAGCAGACAGTCATGCAGTTAGTCCAGGGAAAAGTGCTCTTTTTCCTTCACTCGGTTACAATCAATGTGTAGAAATTTGTTTTTGAGATATTGTTGCATTATAAGAACTCATTACAATTACTTCTGCTGGAGCTTGTCTTCATGGTAGAGTGTGCTTTCTATTTGGAGAGAAGTAAAAAGTCATCAATCTATAACAGAGTGCAGAACCTGTTCTGGTGCGTGTCAGAGTGCACTTAAATGGTTGCTAGGACAGGACTGGCTCACACACAAACACTGCTAATGCTTATGGTGTCTGTATATTGGAAACTTGCCCACCGTGCAAAGTACAACCCTGTACTGTGTGACTCTTCTTCTCAATCACAGAAAAAGTGCCACCGTCTAAATACAGAGTTTTACAATGGTTTTCCTTCTGTATTTGCAGATCATTTGTCTCCTGCACATTATTCATAAAACCATTGATCTATAAGTGTTACATACTGTACTTAAATCCATGATGCAAAATATAAAAATTGTGAGCTACAGTATGCTTCAGTGATCTGACAGGAGATTCAATATGATGCCAGGTCTGGCAAATAATTTGAATGTTGTTATTTTCATCTAGCATAGCTTGTAATCCTTCCATTTACAGATGGATGGATGGTACATTATCATAAAGTTTTCCCGGTGGTTCAGCGATAGCGCGCAGTACAAGTGATTGGGTACCATGCTTAGCGGTACACTTAAATGCATTAGGCTCAGCGGAGACATCTTTCTCACTTTAACACACACACTTTTACTTTTGTTGCATTTTTTCATTCTGCTTATTTATTATCACACTGTTATTATTATTATTATTATTATCCTTTATTTATATGGCGCCACAAAGGTTCCGCAGCGCCTTACACAGTACATAAATGAGCACACAAGAAAAACAGTTAATAGTAATACAAAACAATGCAGGACAAGGACAAGGTTATAAACTCAGCTGCAAAACACAAGCAGCAGGACATGAGCAACCAGGTGGTAGGTGCCATTGTAGGGAGTTAGGAGTAAATTATACTATAAGTAGGGGGAGGAGAAGCACGTGAGGATGAGGGCCCTGCTCGTGAGAGCTTACATTCTAAAGGGGAAGGGCAGACAGACAGGGGCGACACAGAGGGGTAGATAGTGAAGAAGGAGCATGGAGCAGTGGGTTAGGATATGTGCTGCGGAATGTGTGTGTATAAGACGACCTGATGTTATGTAAAAATTAAGTCCTTCATACATCTATCTCTATGATAGAAAATAGATTGTTTGTGTTATTTACATGAGAGATGTACAAAGTAAAGTAGAAGCACTTTAATTTGTGTGTTACATTTTAGCATCTATATACAGCCTGACAAGAAATGCAGCTATTATGGGACTGTCCCGCCATCCTAATACAGTAGTGACTACTTTAGTTCCAGCTGCTGGGTGCTATGCCATGCTCCTGTGAGTGGGTGCATCTCACATGCTAGACCCACTCACAAATGGGTGCAGCCATACATGATGTGGTCCCACAGGATGTTGCAGTACCCGGGCCCAGAATTTCTCTTGGCAGCCCTGGAGGTGACAGACAGAACGAGGAGGGAATGGGGCTTAGTAGTGGGGTAACAAGACCATGGAGGGAGGTGGTTGAGAGTGGAGGTATAGGAGAAGTGGGGGAAAGAAGCAGAGGGTTGGAAGCAGACTGATGAGAGAAAAAAAGGAAGAACAGCAAGTGAAGGAAACAGGAGGGGGAAGAGAGGGACGGATAAAGTAGAGGATTATGTGGACATAGAATATGGGGGTTGTGTGAAGTAAGGGTGTTCATGCTGTGGACAAGGTAATAATTGAGATGTAAACTGGAGTGGAGGCTGTGAGATATAGAGTCAGTGTGATATAGAGACAGTGTAATGTGGAGGCTGTGTGATGTAGAGACAGAGAGATATAGAGTCAGTGTGGATTAAAGTTGTTAAATGTTCAAAAATACATGTAAAGAACAGTGCTGCTAATGTATGAGCGCAGCTCCAAAAGTGATATATAAAGGAGAGGTATGTGAGTAGTGGGTGCAGGAATTAGTTTATAAACAAATGATTAATGTGGATAGATGTGACACAATTGGAAAAGGCAATACAAAATGAATGAGGACAAAATTACAATGTACCCGAGCTGATCCAGTCCAAAGTGTTCTGATCAACAAAGATCAATCAACAAGAGCAGTACACAGACAGGGGAGCACTTGCAGTGTCCAAGCAGTGAGTGCAGTAAGTAGTTGCCTGGATACAGCAGAAGATGTTGATTTTGTTCATTCACATAAGTATGTTGCTTCTTGTTGTTCAGAAAGTGTTCTGGTTTTGAGTTTCGTTTTCCTCCAGTTTAGCTCCAGCGTAACTCCGACTTAGTTATCAAATTGTATTTACACTTATAATCAGAACACTTTGAATCTTAACACAGACTATGGCAGCCTCCGGCTATGCAGCCTGTGGGAGCAGTAATATCTAAAGTTACAAACATGTGTCTCTGTGCTCACTGATTGGGACCCCACCCCAAAAGCTCTAACACACACTAAATTGGGATGCAATAAAGTCTAAGATAAACAATTTGTGAGAAGGGGGAGGCCAACACAGATTCACAATACATTCCTAACTTCCTTTAGATAAATTGCTCTTAGTATAGCAGTAGTTGTAATTTACCCAGTATAAATTTTCAAAACTGTGCTGAGGCAATCACTAAAACAGCATCTGATGGGAGCAGTAGTTGTAATTTACCCAGTATAAATTTTCAAAACTGTGCTGAGGCAATCACTAAAACAGCATCTGATGGGAGCAGTAGTTGTAATTTACCCAGTATAAATTTTCAAAACTGTGCTGAGGCAATCACTAAAACAGCATCTGATGGGAGCAGTAGTTGTAATTTACCCAGTATAAATTTTCAAAACTGTGCTGAGGCAATCACTAAAACAGCATCTGATGGGAGCAGTAGTTGTAATTTACCCAGTATAAATTTTCAAAACTGTGCTGAGGCAATCACTAAAACAGCATCTGATGGGAGCAGTAGTTGTAATTTACCCAGTATAAATTTTCAAAACTGTGCTGAGGCAATCACTAAAACAGCATCTGATGGGAGCAGTAGTTGTAATTTACCTGTGGAATGCAGAGAAGAAGTCACATCAGTCTTTGCATGGTGCGCATATGACAAATAAGATCTGCAGCGTAACTCCGACTTAGTTATCAAATTGTATTTACACTTATAATCAGAACACTTTGAATCTTAACACAGACTATGGCAGCCTCCGGCTATGCAGCCTGTGGGAGCAGTAATATACACTGTTCATCTTTGAACTTTTTTCTTGTTGCTTTTTATAGTGTCTTACATTTGTATTGCTTCATATAATAGCTAGTAAGTGTTACTGTGCCCTCTGAACCACCGAGGCAGCTTCTGCAGAGCACCTGCATTGTTCTCATAGCATATGCACACGTCGTCAGGTCTCTGAAGACACTTGTATCAGACTTTGTTGCAGGCAGTATGCCAGAATAGAACCAGGGCAAGTGCAGGACTTTGGAGAAGATAGACAGGTGGCAGATAGCAGTTTACTATAGTCTGTCTGTTCTTCCAGCCAGAAAAGTATTAGCATTGTGACTGTGTTGAATTGGAAAGATGGCTTCCCAGTTACATACAAAGTATTACAGCTATTATAATGCTGTACGTATACACCCTGGAGCATTTCTCTTGTTACAGGGAAACCTCCTCTGCTGCGTGTCACTGTGACTCAGTGAGAGATTTCTGTATTCTCTCTGGATAAGTGCAGTATTCTAAAATGCAGATACTGTATGACACCAGTCTTCTGAATGGCCAAACTCTATAACACTGTATTATTTGTCCTCTAATCGCAGTGATCAGCCTGATTTATTTTTTTTAAATAGTGCTAACAAACCAGCTATCAGCACAAACTAACCCTGTGATGTACAGGGCAAAATTAAGGGAAAAAACTCTCTCTCCAGCAGAAAAAAAGCTTTGTGTGGTAAATGTTCAAGTATAAAAGAATTATTGCGCTAGGCACTGTAAATATAAAAAAATAAACATATGGTATAAATTAGGGGTGAGCGGGTTCGGATTTCTGAAATCCGAACCCCCCCGAGCCCCCCCGATCCGAGTCCGATCCGAGTCAGGCTCGACTTTTCCCGCCTGACTCGGATCTGACATCGAGGCAAAACGTCATCATCCCGCCTTCCGAGTCTCGCGGGTTTTGGATCCTATATAAGGTACCCGCGTCGGCGCCATTTTCTCACTCGGCTGTGGACAGTGAAGAGGGAGGGTGGGAGTTAGTGCTGTGTAGTGTAGTGTAGTGTAGTGCTGCTGTTGTCCACTACTTCAAAGTCCATAGGGGCTGGCTGTGTTGTGCTGTGCTGCTGTTGTTAATAGGGGCTGTGTCCACTACTTCAAAGTCCATAGGGGCTGGCTGGACTGTGTTGTGCAGTCAGTTCTCCATAGGGGCTGTGTCCACTCCAAAGTCCTGTGCAGTGTCCCAGTCCTAAAGGGGTGCTGTAGTGTTGTCCAGGGGGTGCTCTGTCCATCAGGGGTGCTCCCCCCAAGTGCTAAAAAAATAATATATTTTCTGTGTTTGTGAATTGTGTGCGCAGTAGCCGCACGTGCATCAACAAAGTAGTGCCAAGCGTGCGCCTGTGTCATAAGTAAAGGGCCGGCTGGCTTGACCGTTAAGGGTGCTGTAACCCCCGAAAGTACACTCCAGTCCAAACCAAAAAAAAAATTATTTTCTGTGTTTGTGAATTGTGTGCGCAGTAGCCGCACGTGCATCAACAAAGTAGTGCCAAGCGTGCGCCTGTGTCATAAGTAAAGGGCCGGCTGGCTTGACCGTTAAGGGTGCTGTAACCCCCGAAAGTACACTCCAGTCCAAACCAAAAAAAAAATTATTTTCTGTGTTTGTGAATTGTGTGCGCAGTAGCCGCACGTGCATCAACAAAGTAGTGCCAAGCGTGCGCCTGTGTCATAAGTAAAGGGCCGGCTGGCTTGACCGTTAAGGGTGCTGTAACCCCCGAAAGTACACTCCAGTCCAAACCTAAAAAAAAATTATTTTCTGTGTTTGTGAATTGTGTGCGCAGTAGCCGCACGTGCATCAACAAAGTAGTGCCAAGCGTGCGCCTGTGTCATAAGTAAAGGGCCGGCTGGCTTGACCGTTAAAGGGTGCTGTAACCCCCGAAAGTACACTCCAGTCCAAACCAAAAAAAAATTATTTTCTGTGTTTGTGAATTGTGTGCGCAGTAGCCGCACGTGCATCAACAAAGTAGTGCCAAGCGTGCGCCTGTGTCATAAGTAAAGGGCCGGCTGGCTTGACCGTTAAGGGTGCTGTAACCCCCGAAAGTACACTCCAGTCCAAACCTAAAAAAAAATTATTTTCTGTGTTTGTGAATTGTGTGCGCAGTAGCCGCACGTGCATCAACAAAGTAGTGCCAAGAGTGCCCCTGTGTCATAAGTAAAGGGCCGGCTGGCTTGACCGTTAAAGGGTGCTGTAACCCCCGAAAGTACACTCCAGTCCAAACCAAAAAAAAATTATTTTCTGTGTTTGTGAATTGTGTGCGCAGTAGCCGCACGTGCATCAACAAAGTAGTGCCAAGCGTGCGCCTGTGTCATAAGTAAAGGGCCGGCTGGCTTGACCGTTAAAGGGTGCTGTAACCCCTGAAAGTACACTCCAGTCCAAACCAAAAAAAAATTATTTTCTGTGTTTGTGAATTGTGTGCGCAGTAGCCGCACGTGCATCAACAAAGTAGTGTCAAGCGTTCGCCTGTGTCATAAGTAAAGGGCCGGCTGGCTTGACCGTTAAGGGTGCTGTAACCCCCGAAAGTACACTCCAGTCCAAACCAAAAAAAAAATTATTTTCTGTGTTTGTGAATTGTGTGCGCAGTAGCCGCACGTGCATCAACAAAGTAGTGCCAAGCGTGCGCCTGTGTCATAAGTAAAGGGCCGGCTGGCTTGACCGTTAAGGGTGCTGTAACCCCCGAAAGTACACTCCAGTCCAAACCAAAAAAAAAATTATTTTCTGTGTTTGTGAATTGTGTGCGCAGTAGCCGCACGTGCATCAACAAAGTAGTGCCAAGCGTGCGCCTGTGTCATAAGTAAAGGGCCGGCTGGCTTGACCGTTAAGGGTGCTGTAACCCCCGAAAGTACACTCCAGTCCAAACCTAAAAAAAAATTATTTTCTGTGTTTGTGAATTGTGTGCGCAGTAGCCGCACGTGCATCAACAAAGTAGTGCCAAGCGTGCGCCTGTGTCATAAGTAAAGGGCCGGCTGGCTTGACCGTTAAAGGGTGCTGTAACCCCCGAAAGTACACTCCAGTCCAAACCAAAAAAAAATTATTTTCTGTGTTTGTGAATTGTGTGCGCAGTAGCCGCACGTGCATCAACAAAGTAGTGCCAAGCGTGCGCCTGTGTCATAAGTAAAGGGCCGGCTGGCTTGACCGTTAAGGGTGCTGTAACCCCCGAAAGTACACTCCAGTCCAAACCTAAAAAAAAATTATTTTCTGTGTTTGTGAATTGTGTGCGCAGTAGCCGCACGTGCATCAACAAAGTAGTGCCAAGAGTGCCCCTGTGTCATAAGTAAAGGGCCGGCTGGCTTGACCGTTAAAGGGTGCTGTAACCCCCGAAAGTACACTCCAGTCCAAACCAAAAAAAAAATTATTTTCTGTGTTTGTGAATTGTGTGCGCAGTAGCCGCACGTGCATCAACAAAGTAGTGCCAAGCGTGCGCCTGTGTCATAAGTAAAGGGCCGGCTGGCTTGACCGTTAAGGGTGCTGTAACCCCCGAAAGTACACTCCAGTCCAAACCTAAAAAAAAATTATTTTCTGTGTTTGTGAATTGTGTGCGCAGTAGCCGCACGTGCATCAACAAAGTAGTGCCAAGCGTGCGCCTGTGTCATAAGTAAAGGGCCGGCTGGCTTGACCGTTAAAGGGTGCTGTAACCCCCGAAAGTACACTCCAGTCCAAACCAAAAAAAAATTATTTTCTGTGTTTGTGAATTGTGTGCGCAGTAGCCGCACGTGCATCAACAAAGTAGTGCCAAGCGTGCGCCTGTGTCATAAGTAAAGGGCCGGCTGGCTTGACCGTTAAGGGTGCTGTAACCCCCGAAAGTACACTCCAGTCCAAACCTAAAAAAAAATAATTTTCTGTATTTGTGAATTGTGTGCGCAGTAGCCGCACGTGCATCAACAAAGTAGTGCCAAGCGTGCGCCTGTGTCATAAGTAAAGGGCCGGCTGGCTTGACCGTTAAAGGGTGCTGTAACCCCCAAAGTACACTCCAGTCCAAACCAAAAAAAAATTATTTTCTGTGTTTGTGAATTGTGTGCGCAGTAGCCGCACGTGCATCAACAAAGTAGTGCCAAGAGTGCGCCTGTGTCATAAGTAAAGGGCCGGCTGGCTTGACCGTTAAAGGGTGCTGTAACCCACAAAGTACACTCCAGTCCGAACCAAAAAAAAATTAATTTTCTGTGTTTAGCCGCACGTATATATCAAATCGATATAACATAAATGGAGGACCAAACTTTCTCCGATAAAAATAAAATAGAGAAAGATCAAGAACCACTTCCTCCTAGTGCTGAAGCTGCTGCCACTAGTCATGACATAGACGATAACATGCCATCAACGTCGTCTGCCAAGGCCGATGCCCAATGTCATAGTAGAGGGCACATACAATCCCAAATGGCAAAGTTCAGGAAAATGACCTTGAAAAAGACATTTAAATCAGCTGAAGAGAAACGTAAACTTGCCAATATGCCATTTACGACACGGAGTGGCAAGGAACGGCTAAGGTCGATCCCTAGTATGTTCATGACTAGTGGTTCAGCTTCACATGACGATGGAAGCACTCCTCCCACTAAAAAAATCAAAAGAGTTAAGCTGGCAAAAGCACAGCGAAGAACTGTGCTTTCTAAGAAGATATCACAAATCCCCAAAGAGAGTCCAAGTGTGGTGGTGGTTGCGATGCCTGACCTTCCCAGCACTGGACGGGAAGAGGTGGCTCTTTCCACCATTTGCACGCCCCATGCAAGTGCTGAAAGGAGCACCCACAGTCCACTTGCTGATATGCAAATTGAAGATGTCACTGTTGAAGTACAACAGGATGAGGATACTGGTGTAGCTGGCGCTGAGGAGGAAGTTGGCGAGGAGGATTCTGATGGTGATGTGGTTTGTTTAAATCAGGCTCCGGGGGAGACAGTTGTTGTCCGTGGGATGAAAAAGCCCATCACGGTCATGCCTGGGCAGAAGACCAAACATTCCACCTCTTTGGTCTGGCAATATTTCTATCCAAATCCGGACAACAACTGTCTTGCCATATGTACCATATGTAAAGGTGAAATAAGTAGGGGTAGGGACGTCAACCACCTAGGAACATCCTCCCTTATACGGCACCTGCAGCGCGTTCATAAAAAGTTACTGTCAAGTTCAGAAACTTTGGCTCAGACCGTAAGCAGTCCAGGGACACCTAAATCCCGTTGTCCTGTTGTATCCAAGCGCCTGCAAACCACACCGTCAACTCCCTCCTCGTCAATTTCCTCCTTAGTCAGGATCGGAAGTAGTCCTGCAGGCCATATCACTGGCATGACTGACTCTCCTATCCGGGATTCCTCCGGAGGATCCTGCATTGCTACGCCTACTGCTGCCGCTGCTGCTGTTGCTGCTGCTGCTGGGAGTCGTTCATCATCCCAGAGAGGAAGTAGGAACACCACTACTTTTACTAAACAATTGACCCTCCAACAGTCCTTAGCGAGGAGGATGAAGTACGACAGCAGTCATCCTGAAGCAAAACGTATAACTGAGGCCTTGACTGCTATGTTGGTGTTAGACGTGCGTCCGGTATCCGCCATTAGTGCAGTGGGATTTAGACAATTGATGGAGGTAGTGTGTCCCCGGTTCCAAATCCCGTCTAGATTCCACTTCACTAGGCAGGCGATACCGAGACTGTACAGAAACGTCAGAAAAAGTGTCCTCAGTGTCCTGAAAAATGCCGTTGTACACAATGTCCACTTAACCACGGACATGTGGACAAGTGGAACAGGGCAGACTAAGGACTATATGACTGTGACAGCCCACTGGGTAGATGTATCACCTTACGCAGCAACAGCAGCAGCGTCACCAGTAGCAGCATCTCAGAAATGCCAGCTCGTTACAAGGCAGGCTACGCTGTGTATCACCGGTTTCAGTAAGAGGCACACCGCCGACAACCTCTTAGAGAAACTGAGGGAAATCATCGCCCAGTGGCTTACCCCACTTAGACTCTCCTGGGGATTTGTGATATCTGACAACGCCACCAATATTGTGCGGGCATTACATCTGGGCAAATTCCAGCACGTCCCATGTTTTGCTCACACAATAAACTTGGTGGTGCAGAATTTTCTGAAAAGCGACAGGGGCGTGCAGGAGACGCTTTGGGTGGCCCGAAAAATTTCTGGCCACTTTCGCCATTCAGCGACTGCGTGCCGAAGACTGGAGCGCCAGCAAACACTCTTGAACCTGCCCCGCCATCACCTGAAGCAAGAGGTTGTGACGCGGTGGAACTCAACCCTCTATATGCTTCAGAGGATGGAGGAGCAGCAAAAGGCCATACAAGCCTATACATCCACCTATGACATAGGCAAAGGAGGGGGTATGCACCTGACTCAAGCGCAGTGGAGAATGATTTCCGTGTTGTGCAAGGTTCTCCAGCCCTTCGAACTTGCCACACGTGAAGTCAGTTCAGACACTGCCAGCTTGAGTCAGGTCATTCCCCTCATCAGGCTTTTGCAGAAGCAGCTGGAGAAAGTGAAGGAGGAGCTAAGACGGAGCGATTCCGCTCGGCATGTGGGACTTGTGGATGAAGCCCTTCATTCGCTTTGCCAGGATTCCAGGGTGGTCAATCTGTTGAAATCAGACCACTACGTTTTGGCCACCGTGCTCGATCCTAGGTTTAAAGCCTATGTGGTGTCTCTCTTTCCGGCCGACACAAGCCTGCAGAGGTGCAAAGACCTGCTGGTGAACACACTGTCAGCTGAAGCGGAACGTGACACGTCAACGGCTCCTTCTTCATTTTCTCCTGCAACTGGGGCTGCCAGGAAAAAACTTAGGTATCCTAAGCAACCCGCTGGCGGTGATGCAGGGCAGGCAGGACCAAGTTTGGACATCTGGTCCGGACTGAAGGACCTGGCAACAATTTCTGACATGTCTACTGTCACTGCATATGATACTGTCACCATTGACAGAATGGTGGAGGATTACATCGGTGACAGCATCCAAGTAGGCATGGCAGACAGTCCATACCTGTACTGGCAGGAAAAAGAGGCAATTTGGAGGCCCCTGTACAAACTGGCTCTATTTTACCTGAGTTGCCCCCCCTCCAGTGTGTACTCCGAAAGAGTGTTTAGTGCAGCCGGGAACCTTGTCAGCGAAAGGCGTAGGAGGTTGCTTCCACAGAATGTGGAGAAGATGATGTTCATCAAAATGAATTATCAGCTCTTCCAGGGAGACCAGCCTCCAGAAGGTACAGAGGGACCTGTGGTGGTGGATTCAAGTGGGGACGAGTTAATACTTTGTGAGGATGAGGATGTACACACTGAAGAGGGTGAGGAATCGGTGGATGAGGAGGATGAGGATGACATCTTGCCTCCATAGAGCCAGTTTGTGCAGGGACACATTAATTGCCAGCTTGTTTTGTGGGGGCCCAAACGAACCAATCATTTCAGCCACAGTTGTGTGGCAGACCCTGGCGCTGAAATGATTGGTTTGTTAAAGTGTGCATGTCCTGTTTATACAACATAAGGGTGGGTGGGAGGGCCCAAGGACAATTCCATCTTGCACCTCTTTTTTTTCTTTGCATTATGTACAGTTTGGGGCCTAGTTTTTCAAACTGCCATCCTGTCTGCCACTGCAGTTTCACGCCTAGATGGGTCACGTGTTTGTGCCGCCCACTCGTGTCGCTTAGCATAGTCATCCAGCTACCTCGGTGCAACGTTTTGGACATAAAAACACTATTGTGAGGTGTGAGGTGTTCAGAATAGACTGGAAATGAGTGGAAATTAAGGTTATTGAGGTTAATAATAGCATAGGAGCAGAAAAACCTACAAATTCTGTGATTTTAGCTGTTTTTATGCTTTTTAAAAAAAAAATACAGATCCAAAACACAAAACCCAGAACCCAAAACACGGAAGGGTGGTTTTGGCAAAACCAATCCAGATCCAAAACACGAAGAAAGATCCAGATCCAAAACCAAAACACAAAACACGAAAAGTGGCCGGTGCACACCCCTAGTATAAATAAGGTTTGCTGTCTGTTAATAAACAGGAGGCGTCAATAAAATACAATATTTATTCCATGTATCACATAGCAATTAATGCTAAACACTCAATGATTAATGCTTGTGTGGTAAATGTGCCTCATTAACCTTACCAACATACTTATTTATGGGACACGCTGCTAGGAGGAATACAAATGTAAAATATATGATTAAAACTCACTCGCAGGATAGAAAGAAATGGTGTCCTAAAAACATAAGTATATGTGAATTTCATGCAGCTGATAGTAAACTCTATTTTTGGAATTTGTGGAGTGTTATCTTCTTTTATCCAGTCCATAAAGCATTGTATAGCAAGGTCAGAATTGAGCAGTATTCTGTAGCTATAGATGATGATATACACAGCCCTGTCTATGCACGATGGAGCGACTGTTTGCACTAGATTACTGTGGAATGTTATGGAGATCCATTTAGTTTTGCCACACAAAACCGTTTATTTGACTCAGGTATTGTGCACTCAACTGTGGATTATAGTCACTAAAATGTCTTTCAGTGTTGTGACTTTAGGTTAAAAAATGTTGACACCATAATGTTCAAAATGTTGAAAGATTACATGTCATTATCCACCATGTCGACATTTTAAGACTGTTGACAGTCAAAATGTTGACAGTACTACTTTAGCTTTAAACTAACCCTAAGTGCAGTCTAACCTTAACCCTAATTGCAGCCTATACCTAATTGCATGTGTCAACATTGTTACTGTCGACATTCACAATGTTGACATTTTAAACATGCAGGCAGATCTCAAGAAGATGCAGTAATAAAGTGCCAGCAAATGTTATTCCTTGGGGTAATTTTCAATACGACACACAGCGCTGATAAAAAGTTAAGATCCGGTCCCTTTATTGAGGAAACAAACTCGAGGGAATCATACCATATATATTCAGTACACAGACTTTTCCATAACCCTTATGCTATTGTGCTACATATGACTTTATAAAACCATAGAAAAAGCAATTGCTTTTTCTAACTTTCCTCTTTGCCATTTTGAGATTAGAGAATGCCTGGCACTTTTCATAAATGTGTTCACCCTTTTGCTTTCAGAGAATGCTGTTCTGTACCAAAATTACAAGGAGAAAGCTCTGGATATTGATTCAGATGAGGATAATGATTCCAAAGAGCCAAAAGGAGAACGGATCATTGTTGAGTATAAACCTCTTAGGTCAACATGGAGTCAACTATCAGTGGTAAGTAACTTCTAGATATTCTTGTACTGGACTTGTTCATTTTCTGGACGAGATTTTCTGTGTATTAATTAGTGTAGTTGAAACATTGTAAAAATATAGGCTAAATGTTAAATATTATAAGGTTGATTCAATGAAATGAGAGCTGTACATACAGTAGCCCCAATATTGCACAATTCAATACGCATCCCTAAGTGGCTGCAAACTGAAATGTGCTATTCAGGGGTGACGTCAGAGCTATTTAGGGGTGATGAAGGGTTTGTTTCTTTTTGTCTCCACATGAGTATGGTTTTGAAAAGTACAGTTACTCATGGGAGATATTAAAATTTATATATTACTTATTTTTAATACTAAGTAAATCAAAATAATTCTAAACAGTTGATTGTCATACAGTAATGAGCTCTTTTGCTGAAGGTGAGTTTTTTTACACCGGGGTATATTTACTAAACATTGGTTTTTCAAATAGTAATAATATACATAATATCAGGCTTGTTTTGCATGTAATAAATACTCTTTTAAATCCAGCGCTCAAACCGCAGATGCTTAGTAAATATACCCCTTTGTTTGGGCTTGTGGGCTTTGTGAATTAATGCATAAGCAGGAAAAAATAATACAAATCTGGAGCTTATATTTGCTTTTCAGCACTGTAAAATAAGTGTGAGATAGATAGATAACAATTTCTGTACCTTCAATATATTATGGAATTACATGTTATACTGTACTCTATTAGTTGTTCATGAACATTGTTTAAAGGTGCAACCATAAATTTAAGTGACATTAGCCTTTCTAGTGCAGGTTGCAAAATGAAGCAAATGTCTGGTGTCACCTTTAACCACTAATAGTAAATGACCATTTCTGAATAAATATACTGCATGTCTACATGTTCCCTGGTTCTGTTTGTTGTGATGCTCTTGGAATAATGAAGATGATTAGACATGTCTCTGTAACCTTCTCTTTTCATGTGATAATGAATGTACTGAGAAGATAGCTTTCACTAGAATAACCTTGTATTATCTTTATCATTGTCTCTTATCTCCTGTCCCAATACAGTGCAGCATTAAGGCACACTTTCAGCTGGATAGTGACAGTTGACACAAGTCAATGCAAGTAATGCTTAGGATAAAGAAGATTGCAAGACATCAGGAAAGCAGTATTCTGCTTTTTTCTTTGTGTGTTTTGTTATTTATAGGATTGGGGGGAGATGTATTAAGCCGTCTTAAGAGTGGAGTTGTTGCCCATACCAACCAGCCAGCTTATACATGTCCTTTCATAGAATATACATACCTGAAAATCACAGGCTCATATATAAAGTATTGTATAGTTATTTCATGTAATGGGTTTTATTTACATATTGCGCAAATGATAGTAGTTGCAGTTAATATGTATAGGATGCCAAGAAGTTTGTCATAATGGTTTCTTTGTTTACAGAACTTTTAACAAGCTGCCTCGGCTATGTTATGTAGACAGAATGCCAGCACCTTTATTTAAAGTATTCATTTTATTATTTTTCTAATACATTTCAGAACAATTGAAATAGCATTGAATCAATGAGAAGCACCATTCTAGTTCATAACATTTGTGTTTTATCACTAGTGGGGCAACAGCTTGGCATGGAGCATGTTTACCATACTGCAATGCAGAAGTGGGGCTAGTTAGCATGGCACCCATCCTTTGCCCCTCTGCACACTACAAAGTGAGTCTTTGTGGATGGAGAGGGGAGGGCCCAGCCTCATGCTGGGGAGAGCAATAGGAAACCTTGGGAAATACTGTGGTAAGAGAAAGCTGTTTTAGTGCACGATGTTTAATGTATATAATGGTTTTTGTTAACCTGCAATTGAAGTGCTAAAACCATTGGAAGATGTTTGTGTTATAGTTGAGTAGGCGCCAGTTTTGTGTGTTGTGCTTGACTCTGCAGGCTGCAAAACAGCAGCTCTTAGCTGAACATCTGTGCTGTGTACTTCCAGTATAATTTATCTGCTGCTGTCCCCATTGTGAACCTCTGTTCTATCACCATACTGTATTGTAATGAATCTGTTATTCTTATTTAATAGGGACTTTATTGGGGGTTTTTTCTGTTTTTTTCTTGTTAAAAGTAAATAGATTTGTTAGATCAGGCAGACTTTTCCTGAGGAGCGGATAGATGATATGGCTCAAACTTTTGCTGTAAATAAATGACGACTTTAAATGGGTGCACACACCTCCCACAGTTACTTTGCTATTGTAATGCTTTCTGGTTTATTCAAACACTATTACAGCAGCTACAATCACACTTGGTAGTGGTCACAATTCCAACTAAAGACCTCTATACCCAAGCTCCATGCTGACCCCTCTTTAAATTTTGACCAGCTTGCCCAACATCAGTCATCTCACCCGCAACATCATAACCCAAATTTATAATGTGCAAGTTCCTCTGGGTTGACATCTCGACGTGCTTAGTGATTAAAACACTTATTCTATCTTTGATCACATCATGCAGATACACAATCCTTTTGACAGCCTCTTACTTTGTTACAATATATTATGATGTTTTTATTATATTAGAAAGACTGTTGAAATGGAAATAATGTTCTTAAACTCGACCTATTTCCAATAATACAATAAAAAATTGTTAAAAATTGGAGACAAGTTTTTATTCTAAGTTTGACCTTACTAGCAGTAGGCAACATCATTGTTCCTAATGATATTATAGGTTTAGGATTTGCCTACTGTCCCTACCGGTAGGCTTCGGAACCTCTGGTGGCTATCCCGGGCCTCCCAAAAAAGTATTAAAGTCTGCTGGAGCTGCCCGCAACTGCCTGGCGCCGCCCACTTCACAAATAAAGTAGGCAGTCCTGGGATGGCGATGATGCAATTCACAATGGATTACGTCATCATAGCCCCACCCATCGACTTACAATGCCGGTAATCATGAAAGTTAGCAAATATGGATTAGGCACATATCTTAAGCAGCAGAAAGAGTGGAGAAGTTGCTCATAGCAACCAATCAGCTTTGAGGCAGTGGCGTATCTGTCATGGGTGCAAGGTGTGCCCCTGGGACCCCCCACTGCACACCCTGCACCCAGCACCGACCGCTGTGCCTCCCGTGTGGTGCGCAGACTCCCTTATACTTCTCCCACGGTGCCATCATGTCAGTGATGTATTCTCTTCTGCGCATGTGCCCATCTTGCCGAATTTATTACCAGAAACATGGCACCGCAGGAGAAGCATAAGGGAACCGGTGCACCACACGGGAGGCACATTTCATCAGGTACAGGTAGTAGGGGCAAATAGGGGCCTGCTTCATTGTGGGGGGGGACCCACTGCACACACCCCCAGTTCTTAATACGCCCCTATTAAGTACATGCTATACAATGATAGGTAGAAGCTGATTAGCTGCTATGGCCAACTTTTTCACTTGTCCACTCTTTACAGATCTCCCCTCTGGTTTCATGAAACATTCAGACTATGAAATAGCTACCTCGCTGTGTTTAGGTGACAGATGCAGCTTACAATGCTTTGGCATGTACTTGTACATTTATGTAGATTTACAGATTTGTAGCTTGTAAACACATGATCATACTGTTTGTTTCACTTTTCGGTTAAGGGAAAATAAACAGTTTTAATAGTATATATCAGAGGCGTAACTAGGGTATTTGGAGCCCAGGGCAAATTAAAAAATGGAGCCTCCCCATGTGCAAAAAATGGGGCGTGTCAACATGACACACCCCTTTATCGTCACTCTGAACATTCCTTTCCATATGCACATTAACCCCAGTAGTGCACCTTATACAGTACCCCCAGTATGCAATGCCCCCAGTAGTGGCCCTTCTTATGCAGGTCCATAGTAGTACCCCTTATACAGTACCCCCAGTAGTGGTCACCCTTTTGCAGACCTCCATTAGTTTCCCTTATACAGTACCCCCAGTATGCAATGCCCCCTGTAGTGGTTCCCCTTATTCAGTGCCCCCTGTAGTGGTCCCCCTTATGCAGTGCCCCATGTAATGGTCCCCATTATGCAGTGCCCCTTATATAGTGCCCCCAGTAGTAGTCCCCCCTATGCAGTGCTCCCAGTAGTGGTACCCCATATGCAGTGCCCTTTATATATAGTGTCCCCAGCATTAGTCCCCCCATGCAGTGCCCCCAGCAGTGGCCCCCCTTATGCAGGCCCCCAGTAGTGATCCCCCCCTATCCAGTGCCCCTTATACAGTGCCCCCTGTAGTGGTCCTTCCTATTTAGTGCCCCCAGTAGTGGTTCCCCCAGTGCAATGCTCCTAGTAGTAAGCCCCTTATATAGTACCCCCAGCAGTAGTCCCCCCCCCCCCCACCATACAGTTCCCCCAGTAGTAGTCCCCTTTTTGCAGGCCCCCAGTAGTGATTCCGCCCCCTGTCCAGTGCCCCTATAAAGTGCCCACTGTAGTGGTCCTCCCAATTTAGTGCCCCCAGTAGTGGTCCCCTAGTAGTAAGCCCCTTATATAGTGTCCCCAGTAGTAGTATCCGCCCCTCAGTAGTAGTCCCCAGTAGAGGTTCCTCCTCCTGATGCAGTGCCCCCAGTAGTTCTCCCCCCCCCCCCTGTTGTAGTCCCCAGTAGTGCCCCCCCCAGTAATGGTGCCCCCAGTAGTAGTAGCCCCCATTACCCATGACGTCTCTCCCATTACCCACTGCAAGAGCCGGATGGTGGAGCTTATGAGTGAGCTCCAGCTCGCCTCTTGCAGTGGTCAATGAGAGTCTGTCTGACTCTCATTGGCTGCTGGTTAACACACACATCGCCGCCGAGCAGCGGTGATGTGTGTGCAGCAGCAGGCAATGAGAGTCTGGCTAACTCTCACTGGCTGCTGGTTAACACACACACCGCTGCCGCACTGGTGGCAATTTGTGTGTTAAACTGCAGCCAATGAGAGTCAGGCAGACTCTCATTGGTTGCTGCACACACATCACCACCGCTCGAGTAGCCTAGCGCCGGTCCTGTGTAAATGTGTAGTGCTGACCGCACACACTGCGGTCGGCGCTACACTGCCTAACTAGGCCAGACTGTGGCCGGCGGCGCCCCCCCCCCCCCTGCACCGCCTGTCTTACGGCGCCCAGGGCACGTGCCTTGCCCTAGTTATGCCACTGGTGGGTGTGTGTGTATGTATGTATGTATATCAACTCAAAAGCTATTTCATGGACCGGTGTGGGCTATTCCCTCTTTATTTCATTATTAATTAAGCAGGTAAAAGGTCTGGAGTTGATTCTAGGTGTGACATTTGCATTTGGAATCAGTTGCTGTCGACTCTCAATATGAGATCCAAAGAGCTGTCACTAGCAGTGAAGCAAGCCATCATTAGGCTGAAAAATCAAAACAAACCCATAAGAGAGATAGCAAAAACATTAGGTGTGGCCAAATCAACTGTTTGGAACATTCTTAAAAAGAAAGAACGCATCGGAGAGCTCAGCAACATCAAAAGACCTGGAAGACCACGGAAAACAACTGTGGTGGATGACAGAAGAATTATTTCCCTGGTGAAGAAAAACCCCTTCACAACAGTTGGCCAAATCAAGAACACTCTCCAGGAGCTAGGTGTAAATGTGTCAAAGTCAACAATCAAGAGAAGACGTCACAAGAGTGAATATAGAGGGTTCACCACAAGATGTAAACCATTGGTGAGCCACAAAAACAGGAAGACAAGATTAGAGTTTGCAAAACAACATCTAAAAAAAGCCATTACAGTTCAGGAACAACATCCTATAGACAGATGAGACAAAGATCAACTTGTACCAGAGTGATGGGAAGAGAAGAGTATGGAGAAGGAAAGGAACTGCTCATGATCCAAAACATACCACCTCATCAGTGAAGCATGGTGGTGGAGTGTCATGGCGTGGGCATGTATGGCTGCCAATGGAACTGGTTCCCTTGTATTTATTGATGATATGACTGCTGACAAAAGCAGCAGAATGAATTCTGAAGTGTTTCGGGCAATATTATATGCTCATATTCAGTCAAATGCTTCAGAACTCATTGGACGGCGCTTCACAGTGCAGATGGACAATGACCCGAAGCATACTGCAAAAGCAACCAAAGATTTTTTTAAGGCTAAAAAGTGGAATGTTATGCAATGGCCAAGTCAATCCCCTGACCTGAATCCGATTGAGCATGCATTTCACTTGATGAAGACAAAACTGAAGGGAAAATGCCCCAAGAACAAGCAGGAACTGAAGACATTTGCAGTAGAGGCCTGGCAGAGCATCACCAGGGATGAAACCCAGCATCTGGTGATGTCTATGCGTTCCAGACTTCAGGCTGTAATTGCCTACAAAGGATTTGCAACAAAGTATTAAAAAGTGAAAGTTAGATTTAGGATTGTTTAGTTTGTCCCATTACTTTTGGCCCCTTAAAAAGTGGGAGGCACATATAGAAACCGTTGTAATTCCTACACCGTTCATCTGATTTGGATGTAATTACCCTCAAATTAAATCTGAAAGTCTGCAGTTAAAGCACATCTTGTTTGTTTCATTTCAAAGCCATTGTGGTGGTGAATAGAGGCCAAAATATGAAAATTCTGTCAATGTCCCAATATTTATGCATATATATAATTTAACTATAATTAAAGTGAGTTATAAGTGAGACTGTGGGAAAACCAAATTAAATGTAAAACGTGCCACGACTTATTTAAGATTTGCTGTTTTTAACCATCGGTCTCTTAGTAGCTCTCTTACTGTGGAGATAAAAAGTTTACTTGTTTTATAGCATTCATAAAACTCACTTTGAAATCCATTATAATTGTAGAACACACTGAATGAATAGAGATTGTCTGACCAGCTCTGTGGAGGGCAATGTGGCTGTGAGCCAGAACCTGAATTTCAGTATTCCGTTCACAAATCCAAGTTCTCTTGGCTTTCATTGCTATCCCTGGCTGCGTAAGACCCAGGTTTGCTCAGAAGAATAGGAAAGCATAGAGAATTGTATGTATGGTTATAAAATTAAGCGCCCATAAACTGTGTGGTTTTAAATTAACTTAAATTTATAATGGTCAGTGTGTGAGTACCTCCACATGTTACCTTGTGTGTGACATTCACTGGGTTAATTGCAAATGGCTTATAGCAAAAATTGTGGACTTTTTTTTTTTTGTTGTTGTTTCCATTCAAGCCAGGATCGGCAGTTCATTGACCCTTTGTAGTTCTAGTCCGTGTGTGACTACAGCTGAAGTTGTATTTATATGTCTTGTATTTTACAGTAGTATTGGTACTTAATGTATACCCTCCAATGTACAATACATAAAGTAGCATATTGCATTGATTAGTTTTATATTATTTCAGAATCACATGAACATATAGGGGGGTGATTCAGTTATCCATGAGGCTCCTCGCAGGCTAGATTATGTTTTGTTCAGTGAGGTGAGAACATAAATGAGCAATGTTTTATTACTGTAATTGCCATTTTATGTGCATAATAGTGTTTCTTATTAGGTTGTGGCACAAAAGATTATTATTATTATTATTATTATTATTATTATTATTATTACCATTACCAGAACCGACAGAAAAAACCCAGGAGTCCTAGGGGTATATTTACTAAAGTGTGGGTTTTTACAAGTGGAGATGTTGCCCATAGCAACCAATAAGATTCTACTTATTTATTTAGCACCTTATAGAAAATAATAGCTAGAATCTGTTTGGTTGCTATGGGCAACATCTCCACTTCTAAAAACCCGCACTTTAGTAAATATACCCTCTGTTCTTTTCTTTTTGTAGTACTACTGTCCTGAAAGAGTTGGGCATTGCTTTGATACGTTTGATACGTTAGCAGCTGCAGCTTTCATTACCCTGGACAAGTTGTGATTCTATGATCCCTATTATTAGTAACTACTCTGGGGCAGATTCAATTAGCCACAGTAATATATTTACCGAGACAACATGCATACTGCGCCGTAGTTTTGCTTACTGCTCCCACTTAATGCACAATTCAATTGGAAACTGCTTATTTCAATGGTCATGTGGTAATTCTGGCTGGTTATACCCATGTTAAGTGTGGGGAATTATGGGAAATCAGCCTATACCCCCAAAAAGTGCAAACATTAAATAACCGTATACTGTAGCAGTCTGTTAGTGGCCAAAAGCGAAGTATTTTGGGCTGTAAAAATGTGTCAAATGGCTGATTTTTTTTTTTTTTTTTTAAGAACTGTGAAAAAATTATAGAAAAAAAGTGTTTTTCAGCAAATGAAATGCTGTAGATGAATTTGGGGTACACAAATGCCTGTGAGTTGATTTTTGTGTCATTGGTAAGCCACTTTTAAAAATGTGTTTTAAATAAATCCTGTAACTACCACCTGCAAGCTTAACACCTGTTCCATCCATCCAGCACCCCCATATGGAGTCGGTATGTAATGCTGGCGGCTGTTTAGCTGCAGGATCAAATACCGACAGCAGCAGCCCGATGGGTCAGAATCCGGACTGCAGGAGGTAAGTACCCCCCCTAGTGGTGCCTAACCTTAACCCCCCCAGTGCCTAACCTCCCCCCGTTAGTGCCTAAACCTAACCCCCCCTTTCCTTACCTTACCCCTCCCAGGGGAGGGTGCCTAACCCTAAGTCCTCCCGGGGGTCCTTAAAGCTAACTCTCCTCCTCCCCCCCACCCTGCGGCTACACGCTAAAACACCCGGCTTACCTTTATTTGGTATGACGGGTGTCGGGATTTAGTAGTGGGGCTAATGATAGGCGTCAGGATTTCGATGCCTATCTTTAGTCCCATGTCGGGATGGTATCCTGACCACATTCCCCCCATATACCTGTCCCACATCTTTTAACCCATTGTTCTGCATTTTGCAGATTATCACCCCAAAAATGATAGCTTAATTTGGCCAATAATAACTTAATTCAAAACTTCTAATGCCTAATTAATTATTGGGGGGGGTGGGGGGGGTCTTAGTACTAGGGAATTTGAACCAAGCCTCAAAATTTTTATTTAAAAATAGGGATTTTCCCCAATATTTTGCTTGCTCGCGCTGCAAACAAAAAAGTGAATGCAAGTTAATTTGCTTGGCTAATAGCTCCAAATTTCTGCGCGGCCACTTTAAGTCACATTTAACCGTGTTAACCCACGTAAATAGGTTATTATGACCAACTGAATTCCCCCATTGGATGTTAAGAGTCTGGACCGCCAGTGTTGCTATTTCTGGAGTGAAATAGTGCAGTTGGATACAAGCCCTATGAACACCGATAATTGATTATCTGACAGGCGTCCCACACAAGTATCTGATTCCCTATATGGATTTGCATACGTATTTGATCTTTATCGGCTGAGAGAAACATTTCTAGAGCCTGCGTCCAGCAAGGGGTCTGTTATTCCTAATCAGTACAGGTTTGAGATTTTGTATATTTCCACTTGATTTTATCGTGCGCAGTTTATACCCCTTTTACACTAGAGCAAAAACCTGGGTTATTGCTGGGTCTACCTGGGTCGCAGCTCAGTGTAAAAGGGTCCCTGAAAAATAACCCGGGTCAAGTGACCCGGCAATCCAACCCAGGTAGCTACCAGGGTCGGAACCCAGGATGGACCTGGGTTGTGGTGCAGTGTAAACGGCGCAACCAAGGTTATCCGACCTTGGTCATGCCTAAAATGAGCTGATTGGTGGTTGTGGAGCAGTCATCTCCCACTTTTTATGACCTCACAAGTTTAGCAGGGCAGACCCAGGTTCAGTGTGAACGGGGCTGACCTGAGAATAACTCAGATCGATGGTGTAAACTGTGTCTGACCTGGGTTGGAAGCATGTCTGAAAACCCAGGTCAGGCATGGGTTTTTGGTGCAAAACAGATATAACATAATGCTGATTAATCTGTGATTTGAAGGACAGAAAGGAGACCTTTGAAGCTATCCTGCAATCTTGTCATTTACTTTTGAGCTCTCTAAGCACCTATCTTGAATCACCAGGACTAATAGCTTTGAACATATTTGGAGAAAGACACCCAGCTGCTATCCTTATTTATCTTGGTTTTAGAGGCATCCATGCAAATGTAGTAATCATGGGCTCACCATTCAGGAATGGTCATATACTCAAAGGAGATATTATATTTTTATTGCACACCCATGAACCTAGCTGTCATGGCTGCACGGAGTTTGAAACTTTTAGGCACCTGTACAAAATAAAAGTCAGTTGGAAACAATTGGGCAGATGTATGAAGCTCTGGAAAGTGATAAAGTGCTGAGTGATAAACGACCAACCAATCAGCTCCTAACTGTCATGTTACAGACTGTGTTTGAAAAATGACAGTTAGGCTCTGATTGGTTGGTCATTTATCACTCTCCACTTCCCAAAGCTTCATACATCTGCCCCAGAGAGATCTATTCAATAAGTTACAATCACACACGACGATCTTAAACTTTCCTTCCAGATTATTATTTTAAAATACTGTATATACTTTATTCATTAAATAAGGTATACGTATCACTGGTATATTCATCACTTGAGATTTCATTGTTCTTATTTCAGTGACATTTCTTCCCAATGCTTGCCAAGATTTAGAAAGATCTTATGAACTGGAAACAACTAGTTTTACATGGTTGGACAAATATAAAATACTAGAATTGAAGGTATTGCACCATATCCTGATCTCATGCAAACACTGTCTATCCTATTCACGTCAGCATATTTGGAATATTTAATTAGCGCATTTACTACATTTATTTGGAAATATAGATGCCAATGACTGCTTCTTGGCCCTCAATGCCGAAGCATACGGGAGGTTTAAGTGCGTCTGAATTAAGGGGACACTTTACATGTAAGTGGACAGATATCTAAGTGAACTGGTATCGCTCTAGAGTAGACATTCTCAAATTATTTTACTCTGGGATCTCATCTGACAATAAATAATTATTAGGAAACCTGCAAGTATTTGCAGAATGGCCGCCACACGTGTGGTCAGCAGACCGCGTATGCACAGTAGCGCAGCAGAAGCTAAAAACAGAAGTGACAGCTAATGTGATCACTTCGTTACTTACACATTACATGGAGAATTCCTTTCTGAGCCCCTGTCCCTGCAGGTGTTTTTTTTTATATATATTCATGCGAATGTTGAGTTTATATCCCCTGTGAAGGCTTTGGGGGGTGGCAGTGGGAGTCAGACTGTGGCAGGGGAAGACCGAGGGTTACAGAGTGAGGCAGAGGGTAACAGGGTCTGATTCATTACTGATCACAACTGCGATTATGCACGCAATCAGCCGATTGTTGCGTTATGCGTATGCATCGCACTGCACGTGCTCGAACCAGCAACTGCAGTAACTACGCAAACCCATCGCAGAGTGATTGACAGGAAGTGCCGTTTGTGGAAGGTGATGGGGGGGGGGGGAGTTGGAGAAACACAGATGTGCCAGTGATTTGAACGCTGTTGCATGGTCGTGCATAGATGATCCACTGCGATGCCATACTCAGCCTAAGTACTCATAGCGTGCGATGAGGTTAGCAATTCCTGAGTAAGGTCAGAGCTTGTGCAAGTGTGCGTGAGGCTGCGACGGTACTCGATGTTACTGATGGTTTTGCAGTCTTGCTAAGGATTACGGATGTGTGTAAGGTACAGTACCCTTCAGGGCTGAGGGGAGGGCCTTTGTACATCCTCGTTTGCGCCACTCCCCAACCTCCTCTCTCACTTGCTGATTTTTTGCAGTAGAGTCTGCTGTGCATGCTTGACCTCCAGTAAAATGGTGCCTGCGCCATTTTCCCAGTGACTTCTTATGTGCTCAGACAGAGAGGCAAGTACTGTGAATGGTTACAAGGTTTGCGGTGTGGGCCGCTCTGGATCTAGATGCCTGTGTGTTCATCACACCCTGCGCCCATTATAGATATGCCCATGGTAACCTCGGTTGGGCCTGCTTCTTAAATCTTCCTCCATAATCCCCAAAAACAGTAAACAAAATATTATAGAATTCAGGAGCCAATCAGTAAATTCAAGGAGTCAGAAGATGTGCATCCATTGTTGTCTGTAGAAATTACTCCTGACTTTTGTCCTGCTCTGCCTACTCTAAATAAAAGTCTGTGATAAATCTACATTTCCTCAGATCCCCAATTATTATGTTTGTAACTCCATTCCAGAATATGTGTACATAATCTAATTAATGAGTGGTCACCTAGGTCACATGACAGGTAAAACAATGCATTATGCCATTTGTCAGCTTCTTTAAGCATATGAACTCTGGTTTGACAAGGAGATTAAAAGATAAAATTTTGAATATATAAATATATTTCTAGCACTGTCTACCTCTATCTATAATATAAAATCATATCACAATCATTAGTATACTTATTTATCATTAATTCTTTATGCCAACTAGCAATTAAGGAAGTTGCCAAAAACCTCATTAAGAATGGAGGATTCTGGGATAGTGCATATACGACAGCTGTTTCATTGTAAATTCTCATTCCAAGTGTCTGCTTATTGTGTGTTGTGAATTTCTCACAGACAGTTTGGTCCCTGGTACCCGCTGAAACAGATAAGAGCATGTTGGAATATTTCCAGCAGAGCCATAGAGCAATTAACAGAGTATAAATATGTGTTGTGCTGCACACTATGACACTGCGACTTATGTTGAAATTTATTGTTATCTTGTTTGCACTTTGTACGTCATGATGATTTTGTATGTCGGTAAGTGTGATAGGTTTCTTTGTTTTACTAAAAAAAAGAAAAAATTACAAAAACTGTTAATAGGTTCATTTTTAATCTGCTAGTCCATATATTGTCACAGTTTAAACCTGCATAGCACAAATCATTATGGACAGTAGTTATGCATTAGTCTGAAAAAATAAATTTTAATGTACCCACCATGGCGGTGTGTGTTAAAACAAAGAATGTAAATTTTGTTATTCTCATGTCACTACTAAAATGCTTGCTGCATCTATCGCTTCCTTGTGTCAGCATGGAGTATTTCCGACATTTTGTTTGGGCTATCCACAAAGAATAGGTATACATTCACAATGTCGACATGGACAGAATGTTACCAGTCAACATTCACATTGTCGACAATGACGGAGTGTCAACACGACAAAATATTCACATTGTGCATGTCGACAGCCGATTTTTACTGATTTTAGGGTTAGGCTGTGGTCAGGGCTAATTAACATGTCAATGTAAAACTGCATGGTTGACATTCACATTGTCGACATTCTGTCATTGTTGACATTTGACATGTCAACCCCCCAATTGTATAGACATTCCGAATGCCGATATTTTCCAACACACCCCAAAGAAAGAGGTTTTTTATTTGTTTTTTAAGTTAAGGCAAACTTAAGGTGGGTACACACCTAAAATATATATCTGCAGATGATGGTTGTTCATAAACACTGAAAAACCGTCATCTGTCATCTGGCCGGGGGTCGCGTTGTGGCCTCTGCAGCAAGTGTACTGGTGGTCAGCTGACCGCCCGTGCACTCAACATGATGTGCAGATATATCACATACATATCGTCTGTACACACTGCCCAATGCAGACACAATATATTGGCTAGTGTGTAGCCAGCATTAGAGTCCTCAGCTGCATGCGAGAACTGTTGTTTGCAAAGTGAGATTATTTACAAATAAGGTTTCTGACAATGGTGCAGTATCCCAGAAACTGATATGTTTGAATCAGACTCCAAACACAGTGTATGTAGCAGTTGTTAAGCTAACATATTAGTGAAAGGAATTTAGTTAAACAAGCTGAGCAGGTATAATGTAATGTACCTTCCTTTCATTTGCAGAATATACAACATTGAACTTTGTGACCCATATTATGCAGCACACTTATTCAGTGCTGTTGCTGAGTTGAGCATACACCTGTTTGCAGAGAGTATCACGCATTTTACCGTACTGTGCATATTCCGTTACTTTACGCAGTGCAGTGTTATAGGCAAAGCAGAGTAACATTTCAATTTCATCTACACTTAGGACTGAAGAGGTGTAGCAGGTCATGTTGTTACAGTTCAGTGGGAGCGAGTTAGCTGCGCTACGGGCTATGCAGATAAGGATTCTGGCTTTGAACCTCTATATACCCCTGCCTATGCCGTCTAATATCCTTCCTATAAACCTCTAAGGATGACGCTAATTTGCGTATGCAGTCATACAGT
This sequence comes from Taudactylus pleione, assembly GCA_031769625.1. Classification (NCBI taxonomy): domain Eukaryota; kingdom Metazoa; phylum Chordata; class Amphibia; order Anura; family Myobatrachidae; genus Taudactylus; species Taudactylus pleione. Next base: position 5,893,909 of record JAUIMM010000435.1, on the reverse strand, counting down.
AAATAAAGACTCCAGACCTAGAACATGTGGTTCCAAAGCACAAAGTATTATTCAAGTAAGTACAGCCGTTACACGCTATGATCCTCATATAATCTTAGCGCAAAGAGATTATACAGACCCAAGTACAATTATACATACGCAGCGCTCTCTGGTCCAGATGTTAGGCATCAGCAAGAAACCCCCCACGTCAAACAGCATTCAGCACAAAAAACTAGGAACCGAGGGTCAGAGCATATTTATACCCCCCAGAAATAAACAACACAATAGAGAAGTTTGTTGCTAATACCATTGGTCCTAAAGGAGAGGGCATATGTTACAAGGCATTTAACAGGTTGATTCAAATAGACACAACCCAGCCTCTAACAACTGGGGGTCTCTGGTTTCCTGCCTCATGCAACATCCTAACAGTTGTTCATATTATGTACATTTTGTTGCTTGAAGTCTCTGCGATCCATAAGTTGAGAATGCATGATGCGATCTCCACACCGATGATACCGGAATACTGTTGAAAGAGTACGCATCAGTACAATACCAATCACGGCTTACTTATCATGTATAAAACCTTAGTTACCAAATAATCATTATTTCACAGCATTTATGCTAAATGAACAAACTTAAATCTTATACTTTAAAGCTTATTAAACCTTTTATGTGAATATGTAATGTGTAAGTATGCGGGGTGTGATGTAAAGGCGCTAGTTAACTTGGGGCAGATGCGTGCGCATGAAGCTAATAAACAGCGGTTTTATACAGGATCTTATGCATTCGCTAATATGCGATTAGTTAAGAGTGCAATTGTGCCTATTAATGTGTGTATGAGAAATGGTGCACTTAAATCTCACTTAAATTAAGTGAACACCTAGCAGTGTGGAATGCTGAGCATTATAGTTCCACACGCCCCCTTCTCTCAGCAGCCCCCACTCTTCCCAGGCTCAAAAGTACAGTCCTTTTTGTTCTCCCAGGTTCTTGTGTAAATGCAAATTAGCACAGCTACAAGACCCAAACCTCAGATAACACTCTTGGCTTTGAAGGTATTTTATTGTAGGAAGCCTGCTAATGTAAGGTGCTACAAACGACCCTCTTCCTGTATTCGAGCAGGGCCACCTGTAGTGAGAGCAGACGTTATGTCCTTGAAGCTTGTCTTCACAGACTAGTTGTCACGTGTCCATTTGCTCTATTTAGCTAATGCAATCCAATTTTGACATACTGTACAGCCATTTCTGAAATATATCCTTTAGAGGAATTATAATAATATACACTTTATCCAGAGCACCCAAATTACGTAAAGTCATGAAATGGGCTTTTGGTGAATCGCCGTAACTTATGGCGACGGTCACAGATGCAATCACATGATGCTAATAGTAATATCGCCACATGTACTAAAGTGTGAGTTTATCTAAAATGGCGCTTAGGCGGCCATTCGCAAAATTGGCGTCTTGCGGCCAGTCGCAAGATGGTGTAGCTGCGATTCAATTTTAAACTGATCTTGTCTCAGCCAATAATCCAGCTTCGACACAGAATTGGATGTAAACCATACTTGCCAATTCTCCCAGATTGTCAGTGAGACTCCCTGAAATAGTAGCAATCTCCCTGACTGCATCTTATCCCCATTATGTAGCTGTTATATAACAAGACTATATATATATATATATATATATATATATATATATTCCATTGGGATCATAGTATCATTTCCCTGCATTGGTTATAAGGCACAATAATCCCTATGCATTTTCTGAAATGTATCAGTGTGTTTTCATCAACAAGTAGATCTTACTAACTGCTTTGGCGGTCCTTTCCATTTGGATGTAAGTCAGTTTTATGACACGCCTCTCAGATGTAGCAGTACACGCCCACTTTGCCGTGCGCTCATAGGTGTTGCTTTCACAATCTCCCTGCAATGCTTTTTGAAATGTAGGCAAGTATATGACCTAAACCTAAATAGGCCTGCTTCCAGGCATATCTTTTGTACCTAGTATAAGGCTAGTGCAAGTGAATACTGATGATGATGAGTGGTAGAGACCCCAACAGTGGCGGTACTCCCGGAGACAATGGAGTCATTCGCCGCCAGGCGCCAGCCCTGAAGGGGACACCTGGCTCCATTGTCACCCGACCGTTCCGGGCACTGCCGAGGGGGAGCTGCATGGAGAAAGAGCACCGCTGATCAGCGGCGGCGGCTGGGGCTGGCATAGGTGCTGGGGGGGTTGTCAATTTAATTTGGGGTGTGGGTGGGGGGGGGCACCGACATTTATCGCGCCCAGGGCACCTGGGATGAAGTTACGCCACTGGACCCTAATGAATTTATAAGGGACGGGCACACCAGATGCGTACATCTCTGCATACAGCCGAATTTTCAGTATTTTTTCCGTGGATGTAATGCGGAAGCAATTATGGACAATTTCCATCCAACACAGCACCAGCCTCTTTGAGTCCCAAAACAAATGGTTAAAGAATCTATGGGCCGGTTTTACTAAGCATCGCACTAGTGATGCGGTACGTCCTGCCTGTCTTCGGGTACATACCGCGGTATGTACACTGGGGCTCACGGACTTCCATTGGGTAATGCCACCTGAAAGTGGCGTTACCTACGGGATAAAGCAATGCATTCTGATGCTTTGTAAATATGGGGAATACGGTAAAACTCCCAAAAACAGCATTTTGGGGGGTTTTACCGCATTTTCCTATTTAGTACATCTCTGCAATTGTCTGTTAAAAAGAGAAGAGTTTTATTAGTCTGGAAATGAGATGTAAATGACAAGACATGCATGGTTTGTGCGGTGGGATAGGAAAATGATGCTCTTTTAGCTTTGTTACATGCCCCTGTTCTTGGAGGCAGACAGTCTGAAAGAAGGTATAGAGTTTCTATTAGACTGAATAAACGCCATGGCTGCTGATATTCAATGTGATGCTGTGTCCTTTAAACAATGAGCAGTTTGTAAACTGTTATTCTGATGTTACTGGTAAAATATGCTTTTGATTTATATTTTGGGAAATAAATCATGCTCGGAGGTGCTGGAAACCGAAATCTCTATCCAACTCATAGATCAAACTCTGGAAAGTCAAATTACTTGTGTTGCTTTCATTGTATCTGTCTGTGAGAAAGTTGTGAGCTGGCCCAGGAAGACCTTAAGTAAACAGAGATTTTGGTGTCTTTATACAGAAATTCATTTGCAAACACAATAATTCTGGCTGCATTATGTATCCTGAGTATATATTTTTATACTCCACATTTTCTGCAGACTCTGAGGGTTTCTTTTGTACATTTGTGAGGTAGAGCTCTTAATTCCAGCACCATAAGTCAACGCTCCAGTGAGATTGTCATTTAGGATAAATATTGGCCACACATTAACCACTTGGCCTGACCATAAAGTACCTGGATAGTTTCCTGATTTGGTTACTGACATAGGTGGCCCAATTAGACAAGCTGTAGGCACTCAGGGCCTGATTCAGACCCGGACGCTATTTGCGGACGGTCGTCCAAAAAAGGGGCCGGCTATTTAAATTGAGCGCTCGCTCTTTGCGGTTTGTTGACGCCTCTATGTCTGAGCGAGCGAACGAAAAATGCGTTCGCTATTTTGTAAAGATGCCCCTTTGCCGTTTGCAACACAAGTCATCTCCGGTATTTATTAGATTAATCAGGAACATGGAAAGGCATCAGAACTGCTCGCAGTGGTTGCGGTAGGATTTTCCTACCGCAATCACTCCGAGCAGTTCAGGCTAAAAGACAACCAAGTGACGTGGTCGATGACGCTCGTTTACGAACTATGCACTCCCATTAAACGCCCTTTTTACCGTTAGGCACGCCTACGTTCGGATCTCCACTCCCCCGTTTTTAAGCACCTTCCCCTGTTACCACCCACAAACGGTACATTCTGTCAATCAAATTAGCAGCCCCTCGCTGTTTTGCGAGCGCACGATTTCCGACCGCAATGACTGGTTTGTGCATTACAATGCATGCGCAGTTGTGCGAACATCGCTCAGAGCGAAAGAGCGGCCGCTTACGAGCGGCTCTGAATCAGGCCCTCAGCACTTTCTAGAGGCCTGTTAGTGTACTACAAAGATATAGCCTGACAATAGTTATTGTCTTATGCTTTTTGACATCACATTTATGAAAATGCTAACAAAGATGGCCTAAAAGATTTGCCATTGTGCTTATTTTGGCACTACACATGCTATGATACTGGGCTGCTTGTATTGCAGCATGTGTGACTAACTGAAAAAAGATAGTAGTCGCTAAACCAAATAATTAATGGAAGAGCTGTTCCCCTCAAGTGCAAGACCTGCATCAATATTGGAGAGACCTACTGTTATGTAGTAGCAAGAAAGTATTAATGATGTGTGAACAACTATATTAGATTATTCCTATGAAGCTTATAGATGACCTTCCCTGGCTTCAGACATTTAGGAATCACCCAAAAAGATATTGGCTTAGAGAAACTGTTTATCCGCATGCGCATTTTCTCCAATTGGATGTCCGATGAAACACAGCTCAAAAAGCTGGTTACTTAGGCTATCCAGGATAATTACCACTAGTTGGTTGAAAACCACATTCCTCTTGTTTTTGGGTATCCAGACTTGTTGGAGGTTCATATTTAAGAAATAAATTAATGTTCTAATGTTTATAACATATATATATATATATATATACATATATATATATATATATATATATATACATATATATATATATATATATATATATATATTAGGGATGTGCAGGCTCGGATAGGTTCGAGTTTGCACGTGGAGTTCAGATTTTTCCCTCCAAAAAAACGGAACTCAGAAAGAGGCAAAACGTCATCTTACATGGACGAACATCATCATTCCTGGACTTTTGTCCAGGAATGATGATGTTCGTCCATGTAAGATGACGTATTGCCTCTTTCTGAGTGCCGTTTTTTTGAGGGAAAAATCCGAACTCCACGTGCAAACTCGAACCTATCCGAGCCTGCACATCCCTAATATATATATATGTGTGTGTGTGTGTTATGTAATATTCCTCCTGGAGAATTTAAAGTTCATAATGCCCAGTAGGTTATTTACTAAAAAAAAAGAACAGACACACACTTTGACATAATGTTCCACACTCACGAAATGTATCTGTAAACAACTCATGTTTGTTTATCTTGTATTTCCTAACTTGATATAACAGCTGAGCCAAAGGGCTTCTCTGTTCAACAGTAATTAGCAATCGTTGGCTTCCCAGCCAAGCTTAGTTGTGAAACTTCGCACATTACTTTTTGAAGGTTTCTCCCCATTACACAAGCTGTTTTTTTTCTTTTTTAAACACGAAAAAAGTTAAATGTATCTTTTTACTGATGTACATCTGACACCACAGTCTTCCCATGCAGTTTGGTATAGTTTACCATTACCAGCTTTTATTAGCATTCTACTGTTCCTACTTTCTACCAATCTATCCCAACATCTTCATCCCCTGCTTGTCCATTGCCCAGGAAAGGTTATTGGTGCTATGACCCTAATGAAAACTCCTGTAATCTGTAGTCAACTGTATAAAAGTATATTGTCATTTCATTATTTCTTTACTTGGATATAACAGATTTATAAAGGTAGGGAGAATGATCCAGTGGGAACGGTTGAGGCAATTCTCATATTTAAGGGGGTGGTGTATGTAGAAATTACCAGTGAATGAATGCACAATGCTAGCAACCGAACAGACAAGTCCAGTAAATGTATAATATGACTTACATCAATAAAGCATTAATCAATAGATCTAATTTAAGATTGTATGTATTAAATTTAAGGTTATTGTATTAAACTTGAAAATGTTCATTCACTGGCTGATTCAACCTACAATTGAATAAATTGGACCATGGTGTTCACACTTTTCATTGGATAGGTCACATATGATGAAGCAAGTTTAGTCTAATTTAAAATGTATTTCTCTCAAAGGCTTGATACATTTCCCCCTTATACCTATGCAAATCTGCCCCTTACTTTGGTCAATAAACTGTCCTGCAGTGTAGTCTACTGCAGATTTTTCACCTCATTTACACATTTATATACGTTAGAAAATCAGAGCAGAGTAGTTTGAGATTACAGAATTGACTTTATATACGGTATATACTGTACATTAAACCATTTGAGAGAGATTATCATGGCAGCTCCCACAAAATCCTGCGATGATAGAGATAGGCAGCTGTGCCGTACATTTCTATTTGCACAAATGTGGCTTAGCTGTGCCTAAAGTATACCAGTATTCTCCTGCAGTATTTCCGAATGACAGAATCTGGTGCAAAGCTACACTAAAATTATAGCACTATCTGCAATTCTGTTTTCTGGAATAAATTCATCCACAGCTATGCGAGCGGCCTGGAGGCGGATTTAAAAAAAAAAATCAGCCCTGATTCAGAGCGAGCGCTCGCAAATAGCCAGCGCCTCTGAATCAGGCAATATGTGCGCTCCTGCACATCATCAGTGACATCGCCTGACATGCAGGTCCAACAGGCGACATTGTTAGAGAAGGCAGTGCCGCAGAATGCCGCATGGCGCCCGCCGTCGCTTCTTCGCTGCCGGCAATGGCAAGTGTGTATACATCGTCTAGTAGCAAACAAACATTTTCCAGTGTATCCTAAACAGGGATAGGTACATTTATTTTTTTTTTATGCTTTTTCTGTCAAGTCCATAAACTTGTGAATCCTGGTAGGAGTAGTTTTTGGATATGTGTAGTGAAAGATATTGTACTTACAGCATGTTCCTGGAAATATTTGTTCATATAATTATATGAACCCTATAAAACTGCATCATTATGTTTTATGTAGTTTCATGTATAGGAAAAATAATGTTTTATATACAAACGCAGAGTATTGATAAATGAATATGATAAATGTTGATCTGGTTTTCAATTTGTCAACTAAATCTACATTTTTGGTTTGTATAACTATGTACATCAGACCATATCTGGTCACGCAGCAGCTGTTCTTGTCACCTGGTATGAGCACACTAATCCTGGTATGCAGTCGGGAAGCCGGCGGACCTAATCCCGACAGCCGGCTTCCCGACTGTCATATCCCAGCAAGGGTCTAAAGACAGGCGTCGATATGCCGACGCCTGTCATTAGACCTACGCCGGGAGCCCGATGCCCAGCATCCCGATCGAAGGGACGCCGAGCGCGGATAGCCGCAGGGGGGGGGAGGGTTAAGTTTAGGATTCCCAGGGGGGGGGACTTAGGGTTAGGCACTCCCCGGGAGGTTAGGTTTAGGCTAGGGTAAGGGGGGTTTAGAATTAGTGACCCCCGGGGGGGACTTAGGGTTAGGCACCCCCTTGGGGACTTAGGTTTAGGCGGCGGGGAAGGGGGGGGTTAGGTTTAGGCACTTGGGGAGGTTAGGGTTAGGCACCATAAAGGAGGGATAGGGTTAGGGGGTAAAATTAGGTTAGTTAGTACTTACATTTAGGACGGTCGGGATTTCATCTTCTGCCGGGATGCCACTGTCTGGATTCCAACTGCCGGGCATGGGTCTTACGATAAATCATACCGATTCCCTAATGCTAGGTACACACTAGGCGATATGTCGTTCAATCAGTCGGCGAATGGCATATCGCATAGTTCATCTGCTGGTGTGTACAGACGATATTTCTGTGAACTACGTTCAGACATGTAGCAACAATCTACCATCGTCTTCAGAACACATTTAACAACATGTCCGATTAAAATTTTATTTCATTTCCTTTATTATCAGGCTTAGGGCCATGTTCAGTTAGATTTGCGTAATGTTTCACCTGCCGGACTTTTCAGCTACATTACGTATTTTAGCCGTGGAAACTTATCGCGAAAACAGAGACACGCGAACTCAAAACAGGCGGAGAGTGTTGTCAGAATTGGGTAAATCAGCCTGAACCCCCCAAAAAGATGCAGAAACATTGGGGATCAATGTAGGAGTGCCCGATTAGCCCTAATTAAACTGTTTTGGGTACTTAAGCTGGTACAATTGCCTCTAATTAGTGTCGTTGCACAAGTGGTGAAGAATGGCATAAAGCAGTATATTTGGGAGAAAATTAGTCCTATCAAATTTGGGGTACCTGAAAATTAGTGCTAAGATATTTAAAAATCGCTAAAGTGAAGTTATAAAAACGCACCTTAAGCAAACACCTGCAATCAAAAAAACAACTCACACATACTTGCAGACCCCCAAAAAGTCTATTTTGCTACTTTTTATGTTTGTACCCCCACTTTGTTCTTTTTTTTACCCCAAATTCAAACTGCTTTTTATGGGTGTTCCTTATTTTTTTTAGAGACTTTTTGACACAGTTGTCCTTTGGAGGGCTGTTCCAAGGGTTCTGAGTGGTTTCCCCACCTTTGCACCCCATAATAAAAAATGTTGCACTTCTTTTCTCCTGCTATTCAGAGGCAAATCTTTTTCACCTATTTCATTGCTTTGAGTTTCCGCGTACGCGAAAAGCAGATGGAATTGAATACGGAGATTAGTTTCCGCCTGGCGAAAAGTCGCAGTCGGTTAAACTTTTTCGCGGATCTCGGCTTTTCACTTCTAATTGAATACCGGCCATAGTGGTAATTTTTGTGTCACAAACACTGGCTGCAATATTGCAGTGTGCGCAGTTTTATTTATGTACTAGGAGGATAAATCGGGTACAATAGTTTGTGTTCGTTTTATTACAGATTTGCATCAGAGACATTTATTGAATAAGGTGTTAATGTCTACAAGCTACTTTAAATGACTAATGAAATTTAATACTGGTTTGTTTAATACACAGTGTCACAAATTAGTGTGAAGTTTAAGTATTCTACAAATAGCTTCTAGCTGTTTGTTTGTTATGTCTTTACAACAGGCAGGTGCTGATCACTTGCTCATTTGGTTAATCATAATTGGTGACATTACACAATGCTTAGACAAAGGAATGTCACCAGTTGATTGTTAGTAAGTTTTATTACTTTGCTTTGTGTTATGTATTTATGTTCTAGTTAAGACCTGTCCATTACATTTTGTTATGAAGAGATATAGAGAAGTCAGAATTTAAAATCTGCTATAAATAGAATCATTTATTCTAAAGTAAGAATATCTAAAATGTTTAAGACATTCAACATTCATTAAACGTAAGACTGCATTTTGCAACCTTTCAGGAGCATTGTAAATAAGCTGTTACCTTTTTTTAAATAGAATCTTAAGGTGCTTATCCACTACCCGATTTTACCAGGCGATGGAACGACATCGTTCAATCGTTTGAAAATTGGGCACAAAGCGGGCAGTTGAATGTAAAAAATGACCAGCGATGTGCGCCCACTGGTCGTTTTTGACATCTCTCATCTCCCGAACATGCTGGTCAACCTGACAACATCGTCAGGTTGCCCATGTTTGGGGATGATTAGTGTGCCTACACTGAAAGACTGAACGTTTAGTGTAGGCACATCAGACTGTGAAATGACAGCATGATTACAATGTCATAATCATGCACTCGTTTCACAGACACTAAGTGGATTCACACCTTTAGAGCTTTTCTCAATGTATCAAACAAAACCTACAAGGTCACCAGGTTGACCTTAAACAATGTTTTAATTATTCAACTAATGTAGATAAAGGAAGATGAGCAGAGATGAGAGTGAATCTTGTAGTTTGTTTTTGGTGTGGAGATATAGGAAGGTGTGGCGGGCAGTGGGGATGAGTTCTGTTATTTATTTATTCGCTCATTACATGTATATAGCGCACACATATTACACAGCGCTTTACAGAGAATATTCAGCCATTCACATTAGTCCCTGTCTTAGTGGAGCTTACAGGCATTACTCCCTATCACATGGACATCCATAAATAGTAGGGTTATCTTTTTAACAGAAGCCAATTTATTTACACGTATCTTGTTGGCATGTGAAAGGGAACCAGAGCACCCGGAATTGACCTCAGGGCTGTAACGTAGTAATGCTAACCACTATACCAATCATGCTGCCTGGTAGGGGGTACCTCCACAGAGTTGGCTACGGGATGCCGGCACTCGGGATCTGGACGGTCAGAATCCTGTTGCCAGCATCCCGACACCTAACCTCCTCGCACCCTAAACTTTACCCTCCCCCTCACTCTCCCTAGTGCCTAACCATAACCCCTAACCGCCCCCTAACCCCACTACTGACCTTCGGGATTTCAGCACTTACATTCTGCGCGCCGGAATCACCTCAGTCGGTATTATGACTGCATCCCCATCAAAATGAATAATGTACCCCCTATTGTAATAGTCAAATTTGATTTCTCTGACTTGCATAAAAACTTTACATTGTATATGGTCATGGTGGCTTCCTCTATCTATCTATCTATCTATCTATCTATCTATCTATCTATCTATCTATCTATCTATCTATCAATCTATCATAACTAATGCTGGGTACACACTTTTCAAATTATTGTTAGTTCGACAAACGATGTATAGTGAGTGCATCGGAGAGTGTGTACACCCGATATCTCTGAATGTGCATGTGCAGAATGGGTCCTTCGAGATCACATGCAGAGCGGCAGAAGACTGACAATTATTGCTGCCATTTGTGGGTGGGACGGGGGCGGCGACGACCTCCGTTTGCTGCCATTGGGGGAGAAAGAGTCCGGGATCTCCGTCGGCAGACAGAGATTTCCTGGCCTGTTTTGGACATCTGTGATGGCTGGCTAGTATGACCCCCATGGTCACTCAGCCAGCCAAGGAACACACACATGATCTGTTGCTGCGTCCAGTGATGCAGCTCGGATCAATAATGCATGCAGGAGGCATAGTGTCTTCTGCTACATTACCATATTACAGCTATCGCAGCTGCTAACATGTTAGCAGCTGCAATAGCTCCTGAGTTTGCAGCTGAATCACCCCCATAGAGTGGCCGATTGGTAAGTGTGTATTGTTTACCAATTGCCCACTCTGATAGTGGATCGGTCTAGTGACCGATCTATCGTGTAAATTTGTAGTCAGCAGAAGAAGGGCAGCAGAAGATGTTGACATGGGCTTCACTGTATATATAACTGCAATAGGCGCCAATGTGTAACAAGCTAAACCCACGCTGTCAGACACCGGCCGAGCCTCCTAGAAGCTCATTGGTTGCCAGGCGTCACGTGTGTGGGCGGGGCCACAGATGTAAACAAACTACCCCGGGACTCTGTTCTGGATAGGCTGTCAGTGTGTTCACTGCAGCGCATATGAGCAGAACAGGTGCTTACCCGTTTAATACCGACTTCTATTATGGTCCCCGGTACTTAGATTTAATCGATTTCATTGTTATATATAACTTACATATGTTTGTACTACATTGGTGATTCTGTGTGGCTATTTTCTAAGCATCCGTCTGCTTGTTACAACCCCTATGTATGTATGCATGCCCCATCAACCACCCCAATTTTGGCAGGACTGTCCTGCATTTCAGAGGGAAAGGTAGGGAAGCAATACTCTCACCTGCTCTGCAAGGCTGAGCAAGCAATTTACACACCTCCCAGTGTGACATCAAATGTGGGCGATGTGTGGCCATGCCCCCTTTTCATGTGCGCACCAAGGGCTTGCGCATGAGAACACAAAAAAATATGCTCTTTAGGGCCCCCCCCAGTATTTCATGCCCTGGGCCCCCCAAAGCCTTAATCCAGCTCTGCTGACAAATATGATTTATCTATCTGTTATAAGGTTTTCAGAATTGTACTCTTGATTTGATCATTGAAATTATATTTTGGTTATGTTGGTTTCCCACTGCGGTCATGTATATCCATTGTTTTTAAATAATGTTGGATTTATGTCTCTTTTCCATATAAGTGTTTAAAAGATTACTAAGCGTCCGATAATAGGGGGAATCGATGGAGTACACCTACAGCAATAAAGAGAGTTAATTGCTAACATCACATGAATTATAGAAAAAAACAAAACATAATTGCGCTGGTGTATGCTTTTAGAATAATCCGCATACAGGGCCTGATTCAGCTTGGATCGCTATTGCGATCGCAGCTGTGATTACGCACGCAGTCTCACTGCAATGATATGCTAATTCATTGCGATCGCTATGCCGCCGCAGCACTACATCAGGACGCCCACATTACCTTACACACATCCATAATGTTTAGCAAGGATGTGAAAACATCGGTTTAATCGAGTACCATCGCAGACTCACACACACTTGCACAAGCTCTGACCTTACTCAGAAATTGCTAACTTCATCGCATGCTGTCAGGCCTCAGGCTGCGTAGGCCATCGCAGTGGATAATTTATGCACGCCCATGTAACAGCATTCAAATGCCCTGGCATGCCTGCGTTTCGCCAACCACCCCCCTGTCACCACCCACAAACGGCACTTCCTGTCAATCACTCTGCGATGGGTTTGCATAGTCACTACGATCGCAGTCCCGATCACAGTGGCCGGCACGTGCACTGCAGTGCATGCCCAGAACGCAACAATTGGTCGATTGCATGCGTATTAATTAGCAACTGCGATCCAAGCTGAATCAGGCCCACAGACCAGTATTTATATAAGCATATTTATTACATTTAATATAAAAAAAAATGTCAAACGCTTCCATCTAGCTATAAATCATTCTGTTTTTGTAACAGTCTCATAGACCAATTTTTGCAACACAAAAGATCCTTTGTCAGTGCAACAATAAAATGTCTCTGCTACATTTACAGTAGTTGGAACATCGCAAAATGGAATGGAGAATACTTGCTGAAATTCATACAAATTCCAGTTTGTTATTTAATAATAATTAGCAGCCAAATACCAAGCACATTCTTATTATCTGCAGCAATCAACCGTTGAAATTGGTTGTCAAAGAAGATTAAAACTATACGGTACCGTATGGTGTATTTAAACAGTTTGTTCCAAACTGCAGGAATAGTCTTAAATAGGAAGGTCCCCACAATAGTTATCAGCGTTGGCTGTTTTTCACCTCCACGGTAATATCAGGAGCCGACCATCCGCTGCATGCTATGATATGATACCGCACCTGATATTCAAAATAGGGCCAGGTTGCTCCCAGGATTCTGCCAGCTCGTATGTTTCTTGTCTCCGGTACTTTGACTTGCTCTCACAGGAGCACTGAGATCATCAGCCGGAGCTTGTACAGTCAGAGGCAGTGACTGCGGGCTGGCTACCAGGCAAGTCCCTAGGAGTGTCCTGGGCTCTATGCAGCCACTGGTAGTGGAATCGAACCTGGGAAGGTTGCAGAATATATCCAACAATAGTATGAGAGCAGTAACGCGTTTCATTCGCTGCTGTGGACTTTTTCAAACTGATTATAATGTAGTAAATATGCTTATATTTATACTGGTCTTCTCTATATACCATTGGTTCCATCACAAGTTGTACTTGAATACTGGCATCTAGCGTGCTGCAAAATTGGTATAACACATGGAATATGAATTGTAGCAGATTTCAGATAAAGTAAATTACATTACTGACACTGACAGTAGACACACAGCAACTAAACCAACATAGACAACAGCCCTAATCTAAAACCTAGTTGCACTAAATCCAACCCTCTGTATTTTCATTGCTAGGGATACTGTGTTAATGTTTAATCTGCTATGTCACTATTTACAGCAAATATACACAAAGTCATCAAGTGTTGCAATTCTCTGATAAATAGCCCTAAACAATAAATTGTAAAAATAAGTAAAGAAATGTCTAACATTAAAGGGTCTTTTGATGGAACATAAACATTTAAAATTTACTATCTTTTCCTAGGTGAGGAAAAATGGGCTGTCGCTGTCTGTTAGCCAAGAAGAAAGAAAACGACAAGAGGTATACTTTGTATTTTTGTGCACTAGAGAATTTTGTAGCATGTACAGTATAATTGTAACATTGTTTTATTTCCATTAAAAGATATGTATCATTTTAGCACTTCTTTACTCCTTCCCCCCACAGGCGATGTTTGAAGTCATTTCTTCGGAACACTCCTATCTACTCAGCTTAGAAATCTTAATTCGGATGTTCAAAAACTCTAAGCAGCTCTGTTCCACCATGACCAAGACCGAAAACCACCATCTCTTTTCCAATATTACAGATGTGTGCGAGGCCAGCAAAAAGTAAGGTTGCTGAAGTTGAAGACAATTGTTATATATTAGTTTTTGTTTTTTGTTTTTTAATTATTACTATGTCTTGTGAGCTTTCTGGTCTACATTTAGGCAACTTGGCCACTGGCATTAAATTTGTATCAAAAGGCACAGTGCAAACCACATGTGAAAAACTATGTGCCCAAATTAGTGTTTCATACCAATTCCGTGGCTAATATACATTTGACTCCTTCTCATGTGTTTGCTTCAAGAAAACAAGCAGTACAGTTCCTTTTCCAATCATTTCAATGGGCTTTCACCTGCAGTAACCCTATAGAACTGAATCTGACTTGCAGGAACCCTATGGAACTGAGGGGGTCATTCAGACCCGCTCGCGAGCGCAGGACGCTCGCAAGCGGGTCGATGTTCCCCCACTGCGAATGCGCGAGACCCGGCGAGCGACGGGCTCTCCATTGCTCCGGGTCTCGCACCAAAGGGGGCATGCTGTCGATGTTGATTGACAGCACGCCCCCTTTGGTGGGCGTGCCGGGGGCGTGCCTGCCAGACGGAGGCGTTCCCATGGGAACGCCTACCGTCTGAAGCCGGCCCCACTGACATAATTAGTGATGTCAGTGGGAGTGATTTTGGCTCTGATAGAGCCAAAATCACTCCTGGGCTTGCGGCAGCGAGACCCTACCGCAGGGTCTCCATCGCAAGCCCGATGGTCAAGACCATCGTGACCATCATCATGGACGCTCGCATATGCTGTGGGTGGTCACCCACAGCTATGCGAGCGGCCAGGAGGCCGCTCCATTTTCATGGAGGAGGGCACTGATTCAGAGCGAGCGCTCTGGTCAGAGCGTTCGGCTCTGAATCAGGCCCTGAATCTGAAATTGAAATTAAAGGGTATGCTTCACACTCCTCCCACCACCCCATTCTTTAACCAGTCCCAGCTGCTTATACTAGTAATAGAGACCATTAGGGTGGAGTCCGCCTGCTATAGAGAAAAATAGCCATAGGTCTATGAGCATGAGGTTCCTTTGCTAAAGTGGAAACCAGCCCTTGACTAGACAGCCTGCCAGTTCCTGCTATTAACAGGGAGATCATGAGCGGGGGTTCCCCTTTTTTTTTATGGAAGTAACTTTGCCTCCTCAGTGGTCGCAGTATATTCGTAAGGGAACCCTCTTTCATGATATTGTAATAGTAACAATAAGCAAACAAGACATAGTTATTTGATTGTATATTATCTGCCTTAGACTAATGTTAGCCTATACTTTCCATTTTGGCTAACGAATGTAATATTAAACTGATTTATGTTAAATGATACTATGCTCTGATGTGTGATATTTGTTGTTTTGAGTTATTTTACAATGTTTTAAAATTCTCAATAATAATGCTTGATTTAAAAAAAAAAAACATAATTAGGTAAGTAAAAATATAATTAATTAGTCATCACATTATTATTATTATTATTATTTTTTTTTTTTTTTTTATTATTATTATTAATAATAACAACAAAGAATCCACTTTATTTTTTCATCTGTAATTGTGACAGGTTGTCCCCTTTTCTGGGAACTGTACTGCTGACATTGCTGTCTAATTTCTGCTTCTCCCCATGTAATATTAGGCACCTTTGTGGCTTATGTAGAGTTGGATGAAATTTGAATCTGAATCACAATATTAATATCAGTAAGTCCCCACCCTAGTGGCCAGAGATCCCTAAGTGAAATTAGAAGAATTTCAGTGAGTTCCTCAGCTGAGCTGCTCCTTTTGGTTTACAAATATTATCATGTAACAATGCAAGTTGAATAATTGTATCTGTGATAGCTCAAGATGGCAGTTAATTGTATGCAGACGAGCCACCTCCTGAGAGGCAGGGGTGTATTTATAATGGGTGTAGGGCGTGTGGTGCACATGGGCCCACACCACACACCCTGCATCCATATTTAGTTTATACTTACCTTTTCGCAGTCTGCAGAGCAGCAAAAATCACAGGGAAAATTTTCCCGGTGACTCGAGCATGTGCAGAAAAGATGTCCCCGGGAATAAGGCGCTGGCGCCATTTTCCCGTAGACCTGCGCATTAAGCCAGAATCTACTATGCTCAGTCTGCTGCTGGGGAGGAGGGGGCCCAAACGGAGGCTGCCCACGGGCCCCCGCCTCTCTTAAAACTCCCCTGCTGAGAGGCACATATGCCTGTTTGTTGGGGTCAGCAAGGCACACATTAGCACAGACATGCCCTTGCTAAATTTTCACATGCTTGCAGGTCCTCTCCATTCTCAACTCCGTATCTCTAAGCTGAAGCAGATGCATCCCAGTTGCTATAGAGATGTGTAAGAATTTTTGTTGCGTATGCACATTAGAAAATGAAAACTAAAACATTTGTCCAACTTTACATGAACCCCTTACCCTCCTATATACAGTAGTAGTCCGGCTGGTAAAATACGTGTTCAGCTTCTTCCCACTAAATTGCTGCCATTACATTACATAGGTGACAGATGCACGTAAGAAGCCTATAGCTTCTGCATTACCGTAAGCATTCATATCCTCAATATCTTCCCTATTTAGTTACATTTATTATTCTGTCATTAAACAAATCATTGTGACACTATAATGTATAATCCCACTTCTTTGCAAGCTTAAATATTTTTTCCACTTTCCTCTAGTTCAGGTGAAATCTGATCTGATTAAGATAATTTAGTATATTTACTTTTTTGTGTACATGAGATATGCATGTAATCACATTTTCTAAGATATGTTCTGTAGCATATTGTACTTATCATATAAGTAATGCTGGGTACACACTACTAGATATATCGTTCAATTGAATGATATATTGGTAGCGAATTGGCAGGTGTGTACACCCAATATGTCTGTGAACGATGCTGTTCACAAACATTACAGGTGGCCCTTGCAGCACAGCCGATGCAACGTATCTTGCAGATATATCGGTACGTCTGGCTGTGTGTACGGGCGACCCACCGCCCACCCGTACGCTGGCTGCAGGGACCACTGACACTCTGGCCAGACATATGGAGTCGCCGATTGGTAAATCCGTATAGCTTGCCAAATCAGCTGCTCGCTCAGCCGCATCAGGTAAGTACCGTAAGTGTGTACCCAGCTTTAAGAGGCAATTGAGTAACTCACACTTGAATAGAAAAAATAAAATAAATAAATAAATGTAGTTGTTAAATAATTATCCCTGAGCTACGGCACGAAGTAAAGTGATATTTTTCAGATTTTAGTTTTGTTCATTCCTTTGTGAAACCATGACAAAATGTAAACACAAATGAAACTTTACCACGCCTTTTAGATGTATTTTGGGGAGATGTTAATCTCTTAGATGTTACATAGATAGTCTTTTAATTGAAGTTTGTTGTAGAGGTTCACGATCCATGTACTGATGATTGCTGGATAGTGTTGCATATGGTATGATTGCTGGATAGTGTTGCACATGGGGTGCATTTTGCTCGCTATCCCTAAAGTTTGCATGAGATCTGTGTTGCTTGTTCCAAGGACCATATTAAGAGTCATCCTGCACAAGCTGCGTGTAAATTAATTCCTTTTATTGTAGGAGTGTTGATGTTCGAGTGAATATAATTTGAACAGTCTTTCTGCAAGTTGGGACAGAGCCTAATTGCTTTGTGGATGGTATTCTGGAAAGGTGCTATCTGCCTGCAGCGTTCTGTCCCCTCCTACCAGATGTACATCTTCAGAATCTCGTAGAACCTTGACCCCTTTAGAATGATAATTATTTGTCAAGTTCAGGAGTGAATACTAGCTCATGCAGCATGGGATACTTTGCCTGAAAGGTGACTTGTTAATGATGATTGATATATTAAAAATACTCAGTACTGCTAACAAATAGAAACATTTTTCCTTTCAATTCCATTCCTCTGAAATTGAATGTTTTCCTATTCATTACACAATTTTATTACTTTTGTCACTTTTTTTTACACTTGTCAAACCACATAAATACAAGTGTGCATGGAGCAGAAGGGCCAGTGCAAAGTTTTATATTGTTCTAAGTTGCTGGGGTTTGGTGTGCCCCTCTTTTTTGGGGCTCCACATTTTCATGAAATGTTTACATTTTATATTTTTGTGTTCTGGAATACTGGCTTGTGTTTGTTAAGAATAGATTCCTATTAGGGGGTTTTAGTACTGTGTAAATTTGCTGTGTCTTGTATTGATTTCCCTAGATTTGTGTGAAATAGTAAGTTTTGTTTTTCAAAAAGCGGAGCCCTGGGTGTAATTGGTTTCCATTATGTTAGCCCATTACTCTAGTTTTGCTGCTGTTCTTTCTTGCCTTTTTACATTCATATTACCTGCTATATAAACTGGCAACTGAGTAGAAAAAGTATATTTTCCAATGGCATTAAGCAAGCGGAGAACTTTATTCCTGCAGATGGAAATTTTCATATCTTCTTGAGCCACCATATTGCTCTCCCTGAAAGACTGGACATTCAAATAGGAATATTTTCTGTGTGACCTGTGCACCCATATGCGGAAAGGGGATATGAAAAGTGCAAAAACAGTGCTCCTAAGCAGCAGAAAAAAACATGTTTATCTTTGGAAATTACCTGGTAGGTAATGGGGCAATGTTTTACTTCTTAGGGCGGTATTCAATTAGTTTCGCACCCGCGATAAAGTTTAGCTTGCCGGACTTTTCGCTTACATTGCGTATTTTAGCAGCGGAAACTGATCGTGCGCGTACCTGCTATTCGCCCTATTCAATCCCAAAAGACGCAAAATCGACGACACGCAAAGTCAGAACAGGCGGAAAGTGGTGTACGAATCGGGGAAATCAGCCTGTACCCCCCAAAAAGATGCAGAAACATTGGGGATCAATGTACTAGTGCCCGATTAGCCCTAATAAAACTGTTTGGGGTACTAAAGTTGGTACAATTGCCTCTAATTAGCGTCTTTGCACAAGTGGTGAAGAATGGCATAAAGCAGTGTTTTTTTGTAGAAAATAAGTGGTCCTGGTAAATTTGGGGTACCTGAAAATGGATGTTAGCGTATTTTAATGTATCTAAAGTGCAGTTTTAATAAAAGTGAAATTCCTCCCTCATAAAAGCACCTGCAATCCCAAAAACACTTGGCCCCTTCTTAGAGCACCCGCAGAACCTTATTTTGCTAGTTTGCGAACTTGTACCCCCACTTTGTGCTTTTTCGCCCCCAAATTCAAAGTACTTTTTTGGGGGGGTTTCAGCTTTTTTCCTGGAATTGTGTGACGCAGTTATCCTTTGGGAGGCTGTCCCCAAGGTTCAGAGAGGTTTCCCCACCTTTTGCACCCCAAAATAAAAGGTTTGCACTTCTTTTCGCCTGATATTCAGAGGCAAATATTTTTCGCCTATTACATTGACTTTCCACGTATGCGAAAAACGGATGGAATTGAATACAGAGATAAAGACTCAATCGGCGATACTTTTTCGTGGATCTCGGCTTTTCAGTTCTAATTGAATATGGCCCATAATGGGCAGAGCAGGTATAGATCTTGTCACTGATTTCTTCCTGCTAGCATTTAATCGGACCAGGGTGTTCGGCGCCCCCCGGCAAACTTTAAATCAATGACTGGGAGTATGGGAAACCAACGGACAGACGCTTCATTTTTATAAAGGGACAGCACACACCGCAAAAAAGGGGCGCGGGCTCACAAGGAAGAGGCGTACCCCCAATTCAAATGTCTCCACACAGGAGCGCAATCTTATTTACATTACACTGCACGTAGTGCCCTTGATTCACATTACACCACATAGTAATGTCCCTTATTCACAGTACGAAACACAGTAGTGCCCCTTATGCACAATGCCCACAGTAGTGGCAATTATACACATAAAACTGACACTAGGGGTTGGGTAAGGGATGCTGGTGCTCAGAATCCCGACACCGGCATCCCAATTAGGTTACCATCCCGACTGCTTGAGGTAAGTATACCTAACCCCTACCCTAAACCTAACCTCCCCCCTAGTGCCTAAACCTAACTCTCCCTCCCCGGTGCCTAAACCTATCTCTGCCCCTAGTGCCAAACCCTCCCCCCAACTCTGCTACTTACCTTCGGGTTGCCGGCGCCAGTATTCCGATAAGTGTCGGGATTCCGGCGTCGGAGGTGCTGCGAGGAGGGGGGGGTCAGGGATGCCACAAAGGGGGTGGGCTGTGCCGTGTGAGGGAATTTGAACAACAGGGGATTATGGGAGAGAAGAGGATTAGGAAGGAAGCAGGAGGGGCCCAGGAGGAGGAGCACCAGCCCCTGCATGTCACGGTGTGAGCCGGTGTTTGACTGGGGAAGGTTGTCAGTGGGTGGGGCTTCGACTGGACAGCTACTGTAACAGCACAGCAGCTATTTATAAAGTTCTAATAGGTGTTGCTGCCCCGTTTTTTCTGTTCCTGATCCTCAGGGACGCTTTGATCCTCGGGGCCCGGTATGGGTGTCCCCTTTGTCCCCCCCTGTAGCCGGGCCTGATAATGCCCACAATAATAGTGTCCCATATACACATAATGCCCACAGTAATAGTGCCCCTTACACATATAATGCCCACAGTAATAGTGCCAACTATACACATAATACCCACAGTAATAGTGCTCCTTACACATAATGTTCAGTAATAATGCTCCTTACACAAAATGTCCACAGTAATAATGCCCCTTACAAATAATTCCCATAGTAGTAATGCCCCTTACATGTAATGACACACAGGCACACATCACTGTACTTACCTGAAGCCCCACTCCTGTGCCCACATCTGTGCCGACAGCTCCTCGCATTCAGCACTATAGGAGAGACGTCATGAGATCATGACGTCTCTCCTTACACACACGCTTGTAACAAAATCTCAGTGGGCGCCCAGCAAATGGAGAAGGCGACGGTGGCGGCCCTGACCAGACCTGCAATATAAAGCCAAATGAAGTGACTGAATATAAAAAAAATGGTGTGCAAGAATATACTGTAAGTGTTGTAATGCACTAATGATAACAGAAAATACACTCTAATGTACTACACATGATCAAAACAAGGAGTCAATATTATGAGAAAACACGCAAACATTTTTGGAATTGGTCATTTATGGGAGCTGTATGGCCCTTATTTAGCACCACACAAGGTATTATCACTATGACTATTATTAGGTAGTCATTGTTTTTCTTTTAGATTATTTATAGTTTATGCTTTGTAAGCACCTGAATATTATTGTATATTTATAAGTAGGGTATGTGCAAATGGTGTCAAAGAAGCAAAAGTAAACACATGCAACTACAAAGTTGAGACATATTGCCGAAATAAGTCAGGCAGCAGGTTTATCTTTATAAACTGTGCATACTTTTTACAACAATGGCGAGTGTCGCTACTGGTTCAGATACAGTCACATTGCATTTATCACATGTTAATTTTTGCACTGTATTTTGGTTCCGCTGTACAAAACAGTTCCATCAAAACTCAGACTTGGGGCCTGATTCAGCAAAGATCGCTTCTGCAATAGCGATTACGCACGTAGTCTGACTGCGAAGATATGCTAATGATTGCAATCGCAATGCCATATGCAGCCTAACATAAGGACACCCCCTCTACCTTACACACATCCGTAATACCATTGGCAAGAATCGGTATGAAATACCGCCGGCCGCAAGTTCTTGATGGTTTATTCGGGTTCCAGTCAGGATGTCGACCTGTTCTGAATGTCAACATTCACAATGGTGACACATTCGGAGAGGCTGCAATTCGAGTAAGGGTTAGTTATAGGCTAAAATATCAGTGTTGACATTGTGACTGTCGACATTGTGTCAATACCTTGAAATTGTCGATATGCCAGTGTTCACATTGTGAATGTCGATATGTCATTGTTGACATTCAGAAAATGTTCACATTATGGTGTCGACATAATGAATGTTGACATTCAGCATGTCAACATATCATACCACACCCTATGTTCATCTATGTACATTCATTCAATTCCTTTGTGAGATTGTGTATTGCCTTTTATAAACAGGAATATTCTGAGAGGCTGCCTGTTATTATGTTCTCCTGTTTGTTGTGACTGGCGCTTGAAATACAGGAAATCTCTTGGAGCCTCTTCGCGTATTTTCAGATACAGACGGACGATTAACAAAAATTATATCTGGGGATTCATAATTTCTTAGTTAAAATTAGTTGTCTATTAAAAAATATTACTGTGTACCAGAGGAATGCAGATATGGAGGAAATATGTACTGCACTATGAAAGAGTTTGGTAATACTTGTCCCTTTTGCATATGTCAGAGGGTCCTGAATGGAGCAGTCATCAATATGTTTTAGACAAAGAGATCTTTGTAAACTTTTAAATGCAGTCAGAATGCTTCATCTCTTCCAGGCTGCTCCTTGGAATCTGTTCCCTCTTTTAAAAAAAGGAAAGTGTTTTAAACAGTTGATGGTTCCCAGCCATGTGTGTTTGTAGTGGCCTTCTTGTACAATGTGCCGCTGTCATTATGCATTCTTTAAAGTCCATGAAATTCCCTTGGCTGCTGCTTTTCAGGACTGCACTGTTTGGTGTATTGAGAACAAGTTACCATCAGCTGCATGTAATTGGGACAGTACTACACAATTCCTTTCTGTAGCTGCTTCCCAAAAACCCTCTGTTTGTTTTGAGATGATGTTCTAGAACATTTTGAACTGCTGCATTTTACAAATTGTGATTTGTGTATCACAGATGTTTTAGAATTATTTTTCATGGTTCATATGTTGTATTATTAAAAGGAGAAAATTAATTGATGGATATTAAACAAGAAAATTCATGAATTACAGGCATACATATAAATTATTATAGCTGATTTCCACCTACAAAATGGAAGAGAATATTTTTGTACTCAGTTTATCGGTAAGGAAAGGGGTTGTTCTCATGTTATTTCATTTGTGTTTTGCTTTTTTTTACCTTTTTTTTTTAAAATATTTTTCCAGACTAGGGGTGTTCGCCATGCAGCTCTCCAAATGTTGTGGAACCACACATCAACAGTTTTAGCCTGCCTTAATAGCAAAACTTGTGCAGTGCGTGCTAGGATGAGTAATTCTACAACAGCTAGATTGCCGCATGTTGAGATCCTATGCTACAGAACATAAAACCAGGTTTAAAAAAAGGGTGTGGCCTCATGAGGAAGGGGCAGTGATGATACACAATAATTATGCAGTATAACTCACCAGCCCTAGTTGTAGGAGAGTGCTGATGAATCTACACCTGCAGCAGGATCTGTCCATCAGAACAGCCGTGCATAAACCTGGAGCTGGCAGTGTAGTTCACCGACTGAAGGTATAGAAAGAGTGCTACTTGTAGTGTATATACAGCAAATGCCAGAGGCAGGGAGAACCACCGGATATCCCTTGCGCTGGCAGAAACTCACCTTACACAGATCGCTCCATGTGTAAGGTGTCTGACTGCTATGTAAGAGGTGATAAGTTTGAGTCCCGGGTATGACAGTATTTTGAAATGTGTGTATTAAATAAAAAGGATTGTAACTGTAGGTGCTTGGGGAGTTGGGGAGGTGGCCAGATGGAGGGGGTGTCAGCAAGGGTGGAGATAGGGAAAATATGGGGATAAAAGAAAAGGAAGCTACAAGTGAAAATGATTATAAACCTAAAAACAGGCCCGGACAGTGCCCCCTACCCTGCGATGCCTGGTGCCACTAATGCAGTCAGTGGATACACATCTTCCATGGCTCCTAGATGTGATTATCTGGCTCCTGAATTCTGTGTTATTTTGTTCATCCCTGAAGGGTGCCTCTAGCCTATACTGGTGCTTACTTTAGTTGTCAGTTTGACAAAATGCTTATTAATTCCATGATGTCTTCTTAGCAGGAAATTTTACAAAGTGCTTGAGGAAAAGGGATCTTCGAGGTCAGCATATCTGTGCTTTTCTTTGGTTGCTGTTGAACAGACTTGTTGCATCTGACTGAAATGCATGTCTCACTCTCAAAGTGATATAGACAGAGCTAAGATGTCAAATTGAAAGCTAATGGACCATATTCCCACCAGTTGTCTTTATAACGTTGACCTTATCCCACAGTTCAGTTGTGCTATTAAGTTAGGCATTTGGCATCCGTCCTGATTCAAGGATGAGGCTACAGTGTGTGAACATTACAAAGATAAAAGCTGGAGCTGGAGTTCTGTAAAGAATGAAACACAATCCAGTGTTTATGGAAAGGTGAATGATTGTGACTTGTGGCCTAAATCCGCAGAAATCCTGGCGTTCAGACTTTTTCACAAATGAAACCGGGAGATCCTACTGTACAGTAAAACAGTCAGCTTTTTCTTTAGTTACAAAAGATTGAAGCACGAAAGGAGTTTACTACAATTGCATTTATTTTACCGCACCTCAGAAAACAGTACCATCAATGAACCAAAGGTTAATGTAAATCTTCCTTTGTTCACTTTGGGATTACCTTCCAGAGAAGCACTTTGGTAGCATTGTCCCCCCTCCCCCCAGTCTCTGTTCTGGACCTCTCCTGCTTTGCACTATTTAGTGCAGGATCGGCGCTCACCACCAGAGACCCATGGGCGCCTTCTCCTTTCTCAACAGAGAGCTGTTGCAAGCACATCAGCTGTCCCTACCGTCACTGGCATGGGCAGGTTTAGGGGTTGGGTCACTCCTAGGTACAATATTATTATGCACCTGCTACCCCTTCCTCCTCCTGGATTCTGGTGAGGCTCAGCCCCCTTCAGATACTTTTTTTTTTTTTTTACTTTTGCAAGAACCTCCTCTCACATGAACATGTGAATGCTCCTGAACTTCCCCTGATGCATCATGGGATATGTAGCCTTTGTTCTGTGTCCAAATAGCAATTGTGAATTGGGGCACTGGGAAGCTCTGATGTAGGACTAGTGTGCCACCCCCAGCTAGTTTCACCTCTAGGCGGGTTGAGTATCCTGGTGGTCGGGATGCCGCTGTTTCAGAATCCTGGCACCCTTAAGGTAAGAAGGTAAGACTAAGTCTTACCCCTAGCCCTACCTCCCCATGCCTAATCCCCCCCTCCCCGAAGCCTAAACCTAACACTCCCTCTCCGGTGCCTAAACCTAACCTCCCCCCCTAGTTAGGGTAGGGAGAGGGTGAGGGTTAGTATACTAACCAACAAGTGTCGGTATGTTAACCCTGTCGGGATTCCGGCATTGGAATTCTGACCGCTGGGATCCCAACTGTCGGCATTACATGCCCATCCTGCAGCGTTGGTCAAATCACAAAAAAAATTACCATGTCAACCAAAGGATAATGCAGATAATTATTAAGCCGTAGCCTCATACTACATTTATCCTGTCTAAACCAAATGGGATTTTTTTTTTCTATTTAATCAGAAATATCCTGCCTCTTCCAGTTTACAACACTATCAATGCATCTCTTTATCCTTTTATCTTGCAATACTGTAGATTTACTTGGCAACCAAACCTATGTCATTTCAATACTATCCACCCAGTCTCTACCACTTCTTCTCTCTTGGCTCATGATTTTATCATCTACTTCCAAAACAAAATTTACACCATTCAACAAGATATTTTCCCCATGCTAAATTCCGCAGACCCCCACCTACACTACCCAATACAGTTCATTCTCTCCAGTAGCCGAAAAAGCTTGCTTGTCATTATTTCTGTGTTAGTCACATTAAGCCTGTATCTTGATTTTTCTGTAGTCGAATCTTTGTGCTATAAATATATCTTGATTATTGACTTTCTCCAGTACACAGTAAACATCTAAGGATCAAGGTCCTATTTTATGGGCTAGGTGTCAACCAAGATAGATGTTTTTTGTGTGATATTGCTGTCAAACAGCATGTGACCTCCGTGTGGTTTAGTGTACGCCTATGGCAGATGTCACATAATTAATAAAAAAAAGAAATGTACCCCAAGAAAAAAAGATGTTTGCTTCATTCGCAGCTAAATTCACGCAGCTATTATTATTATTATTATCAGTTATTTCTTCTTCGGGGTCCATGGGGTCCACAGCCACTACTCTGGGGTATATGGATTAATCCAGGCACCAAACAGTTAATCCAAGCTCTCAGCTCCCAGGATGCACCAGGTCCCCCCTATATACCCTGCTCCTGGTCACAGGCAGTCAGTTGTTCAGTTTGGTGCGAGAAGGCACCACACTAACAGTGGGACTGCTGGAGCAGTCCCGAAGACCAATTTTTTTTTTTTTTTATTATTATTTACTTTAAAGCAGGCGGCACGTGTTCCCTGGTGGAACCACGTGTCAATAGACGCACGGGTCCCTGCTTCATCTACCCCCGCCGGCGCCGCAACGCTAGTCTCGGCTAGTGCTTTCAGCAGGGGCTTAGACTCTTGACCGCGACGGGGATGCAGGTGAGTAGGACCGTGGGCGGCCGCTGACGCCACGGTCATGAGCGGTCCGTCCTCCGGCATAGAGACTGGCCGGGAAACTGCTGTGTGGGCAGCCAGTCTACCTGGGTCTGCTTTCACAGGAACACCGGGATGTAAAGTCTGGCAGCTGAGGGGAAGTATGGCAACGGCCATGTCAGTTGCTGGGTGGTCCATGCAGCATAGGGGAGGTACGCTTCCCCAGCGGCCCCTCCCCCGACCCGAACTACGGCCCTTCCAAGGTTCCTGCTTTTGGGTTGCTCCGCCCAGCCTTCCAACTATTTGAGTCAGCTACAGACCACTCCTGGGTGCTCTCCATGGCTGTTGCTCAGGAGGTATTGGGTCAGTCTCCCTGTATACTTCTCCCTGGGGACCAGTTATACAGAAGCTCCATATATGCTACTAAGCTTCAGGCTATTTGTAGTTCATGGGAGCCTAAAAATTGCATAAGCTCTGCTGAGATATATATGCATTGTTTATGACTTTTTTTTGGAAACTGTGTGTGTTACAAAGTGTTAACCTATCACTACTGTTTCCCTTATTGCCTTCTGTTGCAGGTGTCTTCTCTCATGTGCTTCGCCTTCACTTAATTATACTCTAATTTACAACTGCACCCAACCTTGGGTTGCAGACATCATGCTGCTTATCTGGGTGTTGTGCAGCAATGTATGGATCATGTATCTGTCCTGCATTTTTTTGCACTCTTTATATGTTTGTTTGTGTACATTGTGAGGTGCTGCGGGGCCCTTGTGGCGCCATATAAGTGAAGGACCTACAGCCACACCACACCGGTCTGATCATGGAGCTATGCAGTATTGGGCCTGGTTAGTGCTTGGATGGAAGACCACCTGGGAATTCCAGGTGCTGTAGGTACTTTGGTGTTTAAAGGTGTGGCATTTTCACATGTGTACACAGTTCCTTGCATAGATAAGCCCCTCTGTTATAAGCTCCATATGCTACTAAGCTTCAGGCTGTTCGTAGTTCATTGGGAGCCTGGATTGCATAGACTCTGCTAAGAGTATTTATGTATGCATTATTTGTGGCCTTTTAAAAGCTGTGTGTTACAACATTTAACCTAGCACTGCTGTCTCTCCTTATAGCCCTCTACTACAGGTGCCATAGGACTGGTCATACAGAGCTCTATATTCTACTAGGCCTCAGACTGTTCGTAGTAAATGAAGGGTTTGAAAGGCATATACTTAATATATATGCATTATATGTGACTTATGAAAATCTGCTGTGTGTGGTGCTGCCTTTTCATGTGTAAATAACTGTCAGTTATAACCTATCACTGCTGTTTTTCCTCATAACCCTCTACTACAGGTGTGTGGGAAATTTGGGTATGAAACATGGTCTAATGGGTACTCAGAATTTTGGAAAATCAGTGTTATGTCCAAAGAATCTGAAAAACAGGGGGCGTAAGCCCTTGTGCTGATAGATTTTATACAAAACTGTTAAGTAGTCACTACATCAGTCAAACCTACCAGCTTCTGGACAGGAACTCCCTGGGGTTTCCTTTTCCCAGATTATGGACCAATATACCTCTGCTTGGGTAGCCAGGTTATACAGAGGCTGAGTTATGCTGCCTTTGTGGTTCCTGGGAGACTGTCAGTTATAACTGTACTTCACATTTACTAGTTTGTGAAGGTTAGCACATCACATTGTTGCCTTTGTAAAAGAAGTGCTCCAATTGGCCCCAGCTGTAGGGGCTAAATTGTGGTTCCATGCTTGTGGAAAATGGGCTGCCCATTCCCCTCCCTCCTAATTAATTAGGGAAAATCTTTCAGTTGAATGCTGACCAGGGGAGGGGGGGAGTTGGTTTATCCCTGTGTATGCCTTGCTACTAGGAAGGTGTAAACACTGGAATCATACCGAATTGGGTTGATTGTGATTTAGTACCTATTTAACTATTTTGCGATATATGCATGAAGATCTTGCAAACTGATGTGGCCTTATGCTACTGTTTTCTTTAAAAAAAAAAAAAAAAAACCCCCAATGATGGGTTACACAGTGCTTCACATGTATGGTTTCTGTGAAGGTGGTCACTGGGCATTATTAACCCTACACTTGTTGTAGGTTACTTGCAAATGTTTCTCTGGAGGCTTGGTTCATTTCCCTGTATACCTCTCCTTGGATGGGCAGGTTATACAAAACTTGATATCCCACTTAGCCTTGTGTGCTATTGGTAGTTGACTAGAGAGTTTAGTGTGTTTGGAGATAGATATATATATCTATCTCAGATTGTATGTGCATTTCATATGACTTATGAAATCTGCCGTGTTAGGCTGGCTTGTCAGTCATAAGCTACCACTGGGGTTTCTCTTCATGTACCCTCTACGACAGATGGTATGTGGTCAGAGGAGTTATCACAGCAATCAAATCCACCAGCTTCATGGCAGGAGGCTCCTTGGGTTGCCTTTGCCAGATCAGAGCGCAGGGTGCAGACAGGTTGGCGGCTCTTACGCCGGCCCTGATAATGGTTCAGCGGCTGCAACTTACTATACTTATGCCCCTGTGCATCCGTCCTGAAGGGACATGTATACTCACTCGGGTCGACGGTGGCTTCGGCCTCAGCAGCTTTACAGCAACCGCAGCTAGGCCAGTACGGCCAATAACCAGAAGGCGCTCTGTCACACACCGGCCAGCCCTTAGATTCTGAACATCCTCTGGTGATTAGGGGATACACGGGTCTCCTCTTAGGAGTCACTCTCAGGAGAGGAAGACCTGTTTCCAACGGCTCATGTCTCCTCCCTGATTAGAAGGGTCAAAGCTCTGAAACATAAATGCTATGGAGCCAGTAAAAACAAGGGCTCTAGTATTCAATCGGGGCAGCACAGGTGGTGTAGGTGTTAGCATTCCTGCCTCCCAGCGCAGAGGTTGTGGGTTAATTTCCCACCTTGGCCAGAAATTCTTCCTGTGTCCATGTACTCTGCTTTTCCAGAAAGTAGTGAAATCTCAGCATCTATTCGGAGGAAGTAAGGGCTAAAGGTTGACGCCTTATATACCTTTCCAGTACCATCGGTATCCGCCTTTGAATGTTCCACTGATAAGAGACTTGAAGTCTTCCTCAGGGTAGTCCTTTCTCTATCAGGAGCTGTTAGGTGCCCGGCCATGCTACGGCCTGGATTTCCAAATCAAAGCACAGACAATCTGTCTCTCGCCATAAGTATGACTGTCCCTCTCATGGTGGTTGCAGATGTACCATCTCAACAAGGGTCACCCATTCTGGATCCAGATTGGGTACTCCTCACGAACAATGCCAGCTACCGCGGTTGGGGAGCACGGACAGGTCGACACACGTTTCAGGGAAGATGGACGACAACGGAAAGCAGTCTGTCCATGAACGTCCTGGAACATAAGGCAGTATTCAAGAACGCTTGTTCAAGCTCAGAAAATGCTAAAGGAGCAGGCCTGTACAAGTACAAACCAACATTGATACCGCAGTAGCCTACCTCACCCATCAGGACGGCACGTGGAGCCAGGCTGTCATGGCGAAAGTAGCAAACATTCTGAATTTGGCAGCATGTAGTTTTTCCAGCAGGACCAGCTGTGTTCATACCAGGAGTCCTCAATTTGAAAGCGGACTTCTTAAGCCTGCAGGATATACATGCCAGAGAGTGGGCTCTTCAGCCACAGGGATTGCGGAGCCTTGTAGACAGATGGGAACTTCCAGTGGTAGACCTCGGGTCACAGCCACAGGGTCCCCGGGTTCGGGCCAGAACCAGGGATCCTGTGGCTGAGTTTGTAGACGCTCTGGCAGTAGGGTGAAACTTCATACTGGCGTATTTTTTGTTTCTTCCGGTTTCCCTTTATCAGGAAATACAAACAGGAGAGTGCAACAGGAATACTGAGCCCATGCTTGGCCGGGACGCCATTGGTTCACCTGCCTGCGGAGTCTCCATAGAGACTCTGTGGCCTCTGTGGCCTTCAAAGCTGGACCGGTTAATAAACAGGGTCGCTGCCTGTATCCAGATCTGCCACATCTGTCTGACGGCGTGGCTCTTGAGACCTCTGTCTTAAAGGGAAAAGTTTTCCAATTCTGTAATTCAGAGGGCACAGAAATCTTCCTCTGGCTGCATTTATTATTACAAAGTTTGACACTTGCAGTTTCGGCTCAGGCACGTTTAGACCGGGGTCTCCGTCTGGATACCCTGAGAGTTGGGACTTCTGCACTTTCAAAGGATTGCCCCATTGGCCTGACATTAGGATATTTTTTCAGGGGGGTTCTCAGGACTTTTGCAGGCTCCTTTGTTTGAACCCTGAAATCGATGGACCTAAAGTGGTTGACAGTGAAGACTGGTTTCTTCTGGCTATCGCTTCTGCCCGTAGGGTCTCTGATTTAGCAGTCCTGTCTTTCGCTCTCCTTTGCGGATATTTCATCAGGATAGCATTGTTCTTTGTACTAGGGCCAGGTACCACCTTAGGGTGGTTTTCTCGGTTTCATAGGAAATGGTGGTTCCGGCTTTGCAAGCGTCAGGCCTTTCGGCTACTGAAGCATCACTGGATGTTGTTTGTGCGTTACGTATCTATGTAGATCACATCAACTCCATTAGGAGTAAGGTTTTTTTTATTTGTGTTGTGTTTGGCTGTCATAACGAGGCTGGCCAGCTAACAGACAGACTTGGCCAGATGATTGCATATGACAAAATTCTCAAGCGTACACACAAGCTGATCTTGTTATGCTGAACAAGGTCATGGCACATTCTACTCAATCTTTGGGACCATCGTGGACGATGCGTCATGGAGCCTCTGCTGAACAAACATGCAGGGTAGCCATGTGGTCTTCCGTCCGCACCTTTATCAAATTATGTGCGTTTGACACATTTGCCTCTCAGGATGCTTCCTTCGGGCATAGGATTCTCCCCTCTACGGAAATACAGGAGCGTTCCCGCCCTAAGGAGTACTGCTTTGGTATATCCACAGAGTAATGGCTGTGGACCCCATGGTCCCCGAAGAAGAAAATAAGAGTTATGGTATAACATACCTTCGTTAACTCTTTTTTTCTTCGAGGTCCATGGGGTCCACAAGACACCCACCCTAACGCACATGGTGTTGGGTATTTCTTTGTATCTCTGAGTGTTTCTCTCTTGGATGAGAGATTGGTCTAGAGAACATGGGTCCTTGCTCCTTTAGCTGTTTTGCCTTCTCTTGGTTGGCTTTATAACGAACTAACTGCCTGTGACCAGGGGCGGGGTATATAGGGGGGACCTGGTGCATCCTGGGAGCTGAGAGCTTGGATTAACTGTTTGGTGCCTGGATGAATCCATATACCCCAGAGTAATGGCTGTGGACCCCATGGACCTTGAAGAAAATGAGTTAACGAAGGTATGTTATACCATAACTCTTATTTTATATGGCGCCACAAGTGTTCTGCAGAGCCTTACAAAGTACATAAACAAATAGGTTGATTTACAGTGACTTACAGTACAGTACAATACAGGACATGGATATTATACATTGCTACATTTGTGATCATAACACCCAGATAAGCAACAATGCAAAGCAACCAAGTGTTAGGTGCCCTAGTAGAGAGTAAGAAGTAGATGAAAGTAGAGTAAGGAGAAACACAAGAGGGTAGAGGGCCACAGAAGTAGCTGACTGTGGTCCTGATTCATTACGGATCTCTATTGCGATCGCAGCTGTGATTACGCATGTAGGTCTGCTGCGATTATATGCTAATGAACGCAATCGCAAAGCCGTCGCACAGCCAGCATAGAGACGCCCACTACAGCTTTCACACATCCGTAATAGCTTGCAGTGCTGTGTATACATCAGGAACATCGAGTAACATCGCCCCTCATGCACAATTACAACAGGTCTGACCTTACTCAGAAATTGCTAACCTCGCCACGCACAGTAAGTACTCAAGCTGCGTTTGCCGTCGCAGTGGCTAATTTATGCACGCCCATGCAATGGCTTACAAATGGACAGGTACACCCCTGCGTTTCTCCGACCACTTCCTTGTCACCACTCCCAAATGCTCACTCTCCGTCCCCTGATCTGTGAGGGCTTTCTTTCTGTGTGTGTGATCACAGTGCGATCTCAATGATTAGTCGCACATTGCGCACTGCAGACATTAGCCGATCTGTGTACGCTGTTGCAGTTGTGATGCGTGATGAATCAGGCCCTCTATACATTATTTCTCGGGACTGAAGTAATAAGCTGTGACATGATAATACATTTACCTACTTTATTTCTGTCCCCTCTGGAGAGCTCCTGAAGAGGGAGAAGCAGGTGGTAACTGAAGAGGATTTGCATGGTCATGGCACTGCCCCTCTGAGTGAGGCCACGATTTATGGTAGTATGCAGGGAGTATGCCATGTTGATGCAATTTGCTGTGAATCGTATACGCTTCCCATATCATCATGTACATTTCTCTAGGAAGTAGACAGGATAGAGGAACGCTACATTAGAGTAGGGGTGTATAGATTATAATTGACAAATACTCATACAGTATATTTATAAAACAGGAATTCTAGGTCTATTATAACAGCATATTTAGTAAGGTGTAGTCACAGGTTTTCCTGAATACATGTTACATATCTACTCTTAAATGGTTCACACCTGGTTTTCTTCATTTTGAAAAGTGGTGTTGACTAGAACCAATACAGACAGATCTGCACTAACCAGAGCAGTGTTTCTACTCTACATTATTATTGTTGACAGGGGCATATTAATACCTGAGGAGCACCCCCTCCCCTAAGTACCTTTTATCTTACCTTGTGTCGGCAAGCTGGCTTTTCCTCCTTCCCGGTGATATTTGGGAAGATGGCACATGTGCACGAGAGTAAAGGTTCTGGCACAGAGATGCTTTCACTGCGCTGCACCATCTTCCCGAAGATGTCACTGGAAAGATGGCGCCACGGAGGAGGACAGACCCGCTTACCTGCACAAGGAGGTATACTGTGTGTGCAGGGTGTTCGATGCGGGTACCCCCTGGACCTAGGGGTTGTGTGCACCACACACCATAAATCCATTATAAATGCACCGATGATTTTGGCTTTTATAATTGTCACACTTCAAAAGTGAAATTCCTCCAGCGCCAATCTTATCCCGGCTTTTCTTTTTGACGGCTATATTGTTGCATTCTTGCAGATTATTTAAATATTTTCCACACATTTGTTAAAACGCTTGTTCCCTTTTATTGTCGGAACCTGAAAACAGCAAGGGAGTTGGAAAGGACAAAAAAAAGCATCTAGCATAGGACACTATTTTCCCCATATTCTCATAACTTTCACCTTCTTCTAGAGTTTGATAAATGTTTACAACTGTGTACACACTGCTGACATTAGTGTCTTGGCTGTAGCACATGCACAAAGACAACTTCCTCCTGCGCACACGTAACAGATGTGTAATATATCTCAATAAATACTGCGATTTGTAACTAGCTAATACAGTTCTCTACACACGATTGTTCTTTCATTTGCTGTAATGTAGTTTTGCATTTTAGAAGGTTAAAAAGTTATGCTGACATCTATCACACCTTTCAGTTTCTGGGTGGTTTGTGCTGAGTGTGGAATTGGAGCATGTGTTCCCATCTGGAATGATTTAAGAGCAGTTAAGCGGCCTTGTGCTATTTTCCTCCTGTGTTACAGGGGTTCTTTCTTTTCAACTTATGACTTAAACACCTCAGCATTTCTTTCAGCAACTAAAATATGGGTTGGAGTCGACTATGTGATCCAGTGCCAACCAGTGTTTATCCTTTATAAAATCCCTCTGCTTAATAAAAAATATAGATATTTCATGTATCAAATATTCTGATTCAACCATATAATGAAGATATGTATATGAGCCTAATGTTCAGAGATATTAGAGCAGTGATGGCGGTGACATAAGTTCATCCCAGCTGCCCCGGAAGCAAGTTAGAGTATCCTATCTATCTATCTATCTATCTATCTATCTCTGGAGCCCATGTTGCATTTAAACACGCGTCTATCATTGTCGACACTCCCGTAGCTGCAATCGTCTTGTTTGTATATTGTGTCTGTGTTAGGCGGTGGCTCCGGGCCTCCTATAAGTGAAACATGCTGTAGAATACAGTATGTGAACATGTTTCTATTAAGCCTAAATTTTAAAGATAATTTGCAGAATATCCCACCAAAACACCTTTTTTTGGAGATATTCTGCAAAATTACTTTAAAGAGATGTCTGCAAATTTAAATGATCCCCTGCGTTAGCTGCTGTAGCCTATTAGTTACAGATCGCAAAAAGTACCAGCAGAGGGATCCTACGGATCCCTCCCCGGCACTCTCCACTCTAGCATGCGTGGTCAGCAGAAGCTTTTTAGAAGCTAGAATAAATCTACCCCCTAGTGTTATGTGAAGGGGACATATGGCTGATGTTTAGAGTGCATGTGCGATTCTGAGTGTATTGGTTTATGCAAGGAAGAGGGATGGGAAGAAGGTTTTAAGCACAGGTCGCGAAGGGTAATTGAAAGATGGTTAGTCCAACTATTTGAGTAAGGATAAGGCAATAGTTTGAATGTTAAAGTCTGGGATATTCTTGGTATGGTAATGTATATAAACACTTGTGATGGAGGTGCTCCGTGAGATTAAGTAGTAATCAAAAGAGAGCGTAGATCACTATCTTTATTGGGGTTACTATGTAAAATGTAACCTTTATTAGGTACGTATTAAAAGAAAAATAATATTTACACATACATTAAAATAAACATAAAGCAACACTAGCCTCAGGATAAAGTCATGATAGTAATGGTGGGGTGGTCAAATGACCACTCAACTGAAGGAATAGAAGTAAGTTGTAAGGTGTGATGAAATATTGGGTGGGTAATAATGTTAGAATAGATGATGGTCTTGCCTTGCAAGCAGGTCCCTTCTACCTCTTGTTCATTGTTCATCCCTCCCCTTAGGGTCAGTAACTGAGCCAATAGGTAAACTGTATAACAATGCCTACACACATAATTATGTTAATACTGTATGTTGTTTTATTACTTTGTTTACCCAATTTTGTATCTAGCTGTGTACTGCATTGCGTATATTTGTGATGCCTTACAAAGCAATGCTAATACAATTTAAACCTGCTGTCAGTATAGAAACTATTTAATTGGCTAATAATGTTTAATTAATAGTTCTAAAATGCAATTGCAGGATATGCAGAGCTTCCAGTAAACAAGTAATATTTCTTGGCAACATCCACAATCAGTTTCCAGTCTTTAAATTAGTTCTGTCCAAGGTTTGGGGCCAAACAGAGAGCTGTACAATAGATCTTTGTTACGTTGATTCAAAGCAATCCTTATCTGTCAGCAGGGGGCAATGCCAACTGCATACTTCAATTCCAGCCATGAGATGGCATTTGTCATATTTGGTACACAAAAAAAAATAATGCTTCAAGCCGGCTGAGGATAAACGTGAGAGCAGTGTGCATGGTAAATAGGTCTGTACAATGTAAGCTGAAAAAAATCAAGTACTTTATTTGCATCTAAGTAAGTATGATGCTGTGTTAAATAATTAGCAGTATGTTTTGCCAATATGTACCTATCATACACTACCGATGTTCTAATACAAGTGTGTTTAATGTGCATAATGGATAACACATACAGAAAAGGTTAATAGGCTTTTAGGTTATAAATTAACACTCCCCACAGATCTATAATGCATGTTTTTCAGCT
Source organism: Taudactylus pleione (assembly GCA_031769625.1). Classification (NCBI taxonomy): domain Eukaryota; kingdom Metazoa; phylum Chordata; class Amphibia; order Anura; family Myobatrachidae; genus Taudactylus; species Taudactylus pleione. Next base: position 5,857,983 of record JAUIMM010000435.1, on the reverse strand, counting down.
TTCCATAGGTTATCCTGCATACTCTTTAGGATAATATTGTATTATACATTCTAAGATCATTTTACTAATCCTTGTAGTATGTGAATATATTGGGAATAGTCTACCCTCAGCATGGGGTCTCCTTGCTAAAGGCATTCTCCAGCCCCAAACTGGTCATCCCAGTGCTGGCAATCCTCGGGAACTGGATTGTCACTGACACCTGTGAAGAAAATATTTTTAAAAATATCACCACATGTGTTAACCTTTTATTACACATTCACTACTTGGTAGGTAATAAAGGGTTAAAACGTGTGTGTGTCATGTATTTTAATATTTTTTTCACAGTGGGGTTACAGGTGCCAGTGGCCTGCAGGCTTGCTGAGACCTGTAGTCCCACTGTGAAGAACAATATTAGTGTAATATTTAACCCACCACCACCAGGAGTGCAGGGAAGAGTAATGTGCTTTTCATTTTATTTTTGGGGTCCCCACTTTCCAAGAATTGCATGTTCCGGACTGACCATTTGGTGGCTTGAGAATGCTTTCGCAGCAAGGTCCCATGCTGCGTGTCTCCCTACTGTGGCATTACCACCCCGGCTGGTTCAACCCGGTGCTGGTTATAGGAAAAAAGGGGGAACCCCACTCCAGTTTTTCCCCCGATTTTCCTGTATCAGAACAGACTCAGAGGTCCAGGGCTGGTTATGCATAGCATAGATTCACTGCATTCATATAGCATAGATTTACTGCACAGATCACACTGATCTGTGCAGTGCTTCTTCTGTACATTCTAGTGATGAGGTGGTGTATTTAAAATTTCTATTTTGTCTCGAGTTTGCCCCACTTGCTCCACGTGATTCTTGGTAAATCTCCATGTTGTATTCGTGTCTATGGAAAGTACTTGCGAGTTGGTTCGATGGCATATTGACTTCTATTTGTGTGTTTTCCGTGTTTTACAGATAGAATCGTGCTTTTATACCTGTGTTTGCCTTTAGTAAATCTCTGTGTTTGAAAATCAGTTGAAACTCTCACAGGAATGCAATCTCTGCCAGACACAATTCTTAATAAATATACATTCCCTGGATGTATAATGGAGAACAGTTTTATCTCACCTTATAAATGTTCAACCCCAAAAGAGTTTAAAATGTGATGCAGAGAAAGAATTGTGATTTACCTTAAATTCTAGCCTTTATTATAACCACTATAATACATTTCTAATGAAATTCATATTTGAAAAACAAATAATGTCTAAACATGTGTGAAGATAACAAATACACGATTATAATACCACCAATGTATAAGATACGTATTAAGGGAGGGCACGGTGCCCCAACCCCTCCCCTCTTTAAGCCCTCCCAGACTGGAGCACACTGCTGCATGTACTGTGTAGTCCTGAAGTGGGGACAGGCTGGATTACGAGTGATGGGCAGCCCACTGTGTCTCACCAATCTTTTTATCTCTGCTCTGTTCTGCTCAGCTGTGCCCGGGGTTCTGTCCCACTGCGCCTATTCTTTGCCCGCCTCTGTCATGTTCCTGGCTCTGTCCCAGTCCCACTGCACCCAGGCATTTTCTGACTCTGCCGCCGACAGCTCACTCCTGTGCTCACAAGCAGCAGAGCCAATGGGGTCCGGTCGGATGATGAGTGGGGGCAGTGCTAACAAGAGGGGGAGGGCTAGAGGAATAGAGGCAGGCCACCCTATGTTTGGTGCCCAGGACCCCTTGAATGCTTAATCCCGCTCTGCAATGTTTACAGTACCTCTATTGTTCTAGTCAGTTTTCAAATAGGTGAATATTCTGCTTTTTTACATCAAGGTGGCAGAGCCTTATACTTAAATTTTTTTAATATGTACTCTTTAATCTATTCTAATATGTTGACAAAGAAAGAGATAACCGTTTTTATTTATGAGCAATTATATTAGAATTATTTTTTTTTTCTTAGCTATTATCCGTTCTTGATCTTGCATCAGTCACTATTTTAGTCATACTGTACTTACCAACATGCTGGCAGGTTGGTGCGTCAGAGTGTGTGGGCTGCTGGATTGGCGGGTGAGGTGCACGTCCGCGTCATCGCAGCCCTGCCCCCTGCTTTATTAAGCCGATATTACAGGCATTATAAAGCAGGGGGTGGGGCTATGATGACTCAATTCAGCGCAAATCGCGTCATGGCAGCCCCTGACTGCCCACTTGGGGGATACAGGGGGGGCCTGCGCCATACCCGGAGACTTGCCTACTGCTGCGAGGGCATCACCCAAATTTCGGTTGGCTCCCGATACTCGATACTAGAGTAGGCAAGTATGATTTTAATTCAACCTGCCTCCAATGCACTAGTTCACAAAGAACAGCTTAGGTTTGTCCGATAACCATTATAGTATCTCTGTGTTTTTTCCCAGATATCATCCCTTACACTTTAATAATCAGCCTGGTGATCAAATAATCAGCAACATTGTCGTCGATTTATATTCCATTTCTTTGAATTCATCTAATTGTTTTATTGATTGTTACACATCGTGACAATAAACGATGTAAGATGGTAACCATTTACATCCCCCTCCGCAGACACTCATAATTAGAGATGAGCGAGTTCTGGTTAGTTCGGAATTCCCGCCAAGTTCAGATTTTTCCTGCCAACAATCGGGTCCCAGAAAGAGGCAAAACGTCATCTTTCATGGACAAATATCATCATTCCTGGACGAAAGTCCAGGAGTGATGATGTTTGTCCATGAAAGATGACGTTTTGCCTCTTTCTGGGACCCGATTTTTGGCGGGAAAAATCAGAATTTGGCGAGTAAATCCGAACCCGCTCATCTCTAGTTTTGCCATGACTTGCTCACTGATCACATGTTGTGCTAAAGATTATTGCATCTACTAGAATGATTTCTCCTCTCAGTGGTCTCTGGCTCTGACAGAGCGCTCGCTCTGAATCAGGGCCGTCCTTCCTAATTTTAGAGCGGCCTCCTGGCCGCTCTCATAGCTGTGGGTGACCACCGACAGCTATAGCGAGCGGCCAAAAAGATGGTCGCAATGGTCAAGACCATTGCGACCATCGGGCTTGCGACGATACCCTGCGGTAGGGTCTCGTTGCCGCAAGCCCTGGAGTGCTTTCGGCTCTATCAGAGCCGAAAGCACTCCCACTGACATCACTTGTGATGTCAGTGGGGCCGGCCCCAGACGGTAGGCGTTCCCATGGGAACGCCTCCGTGTAGGCAGCAATGCCCCCGGCACGCCCACCAAAGGGGGCGTGCTGTCACTCACCATCGACAGCACGCCCCCTTTGTAGCGAGACCCATAGCGACGGCTTGGCCGTCACTATCCGGGTCTCGCGCATGCGCACGACGGAGCTCCCTCCATCGTGCGCATGCGCACTGTGCCAACATCGCAAGCGGGTCTGAATTAGTCCCTCTGTGTCTCCCTACAGCCACAACTAATGTCCTCTGCACCTGACTGATCAGTATTATATGTCTACATGTATGCGGTCATTATTGTGCATTTCTGTCTTTTTTTTTTTTTTTTTTTTTACGCTTAATTGAAAAAGAATTATTACCTGGCACAAAAATAATTTTGTCTTTACTTGTCTACTATTTAAACTATGTGAGACCATCCATGTGTACTGTATGATGTGAAAGCCAGAGCGTCGTTATGGTTGGGTTGTAATTGAATATTTGTGTGTGTATTAGCAGCTCCCAAGAGACATACAGAGTTTAATGTAATAAGTAGCCTGCATCCCATCTCAGTGCTGTACTCTTTATTCAATTGGGGCTTGGATTAGCATGAGTAAATCTTTTCTTACTTCCTGTTTAAAATTCACTTTGGTAACTGTATTATGTTTAAAGTCAACCTGCTGCCTAAAAACTTTAAGACAATCACACTATACGGATGTGTCCTCATACACCTATACACCTATTTTACGCCATATGGCACGAGATACCTGGTGTGACTTAGTTCCACCACCGCTGGTAGCTATTCCCATGCTTGCCTACTTTTTCCTGAATTTTGCTACTTAGGGGCATATTCAGTTAGGTGTGAAAAGTCCCATGCTTTTCGCATGCTGGACCTTTCGCTGACATCACTGGTTTTCCATGTGGAAAAGTATGGCGCTTATCCCCGTATTCAATTAGAAATTGCCGAAAACGGGACCCGGCAAATTCGGACCTGGCAATAAGTCCTTTCAGATTTGGGGAAATCAGCCTGACACCCCACAAAAGATGCACTGACATTGGGGATCACTATAGATACCCCAAATAGGCCTGCTGAAGGTATTTGGGGTACTTAAATGATCTCAATAGCTGCTATTTAGCATCTTTGCATAAGTGGTGAAGAAAAGCATTGAGCAGTTTTTTTGGCCGAAAATAAGTAGTGCCAGCAAATTTGGGGTACACGAAATTGGGTGCAAGCATGTTTTAAAGTTGTACAATGGAAAAAACAAATGTTGCGCACAACCTGTTCCCTATTATGAAGAAAGTGGTGACTGTGTATATCCGGGCCCGGACACTAAGACAGAGAATGGGGGCCTGGCCTGCTCCTGCCAACCGCCGCTACAGCCAGTGCAGGTGACAGAGTCCTACAGCCGCTGCCGCAGCTACTGCCAGTGCTAATGATGTATATGGGGCCCCTGGCGGTCCGCTCCCCAACCTGCCGCTACTGAAAGGAGCCCGCTGTGAGGGAGGTCCTGGTCTTGCTGTCCGATGTCCGTCCCCTCTGCAGTGCCGAACTGCCGATGCACAATAAAGCTTATCCAGCGCACGTGACGTCATGACGTCAGCGTGCGCCACTGAAGGAGTAGGAGAGAAGAGCCACGGTGCCGGAAGAGCAGCAGCCAGGAACACAGGAAACAAAGTAAGATTAATATGGTGGTTGGGTTGCTGCTATTTCCAAGTTGGAGACAGGACCTCTGTGACATATCCACCACGTGACCGCTGCAGGAGACTGGACCGCTCCTGCTTTACCATCCACTAGGGCATAGAGGGGAATAAATAATTGTGGCGAGCGCAGCAAGCCACCGTGCCCGAAGCGCAGCGAGCCCGCGAGGGGACACTTTTGGTCCCCCGTTAGCATCCCCGCCCCTCCCCCTTTCAGGCCGGGTCACGTGGGTGTGACGTCACAGGCCCATCTGTGCTGTATAGTCTAGTCCTAACCATGGTGGTTGAGGCAGTCAAAAGAGAGCCGCAGCACCATTGAGAGTGAGGCAGGAGGGGAGCTGGGAACAGGTAACATCAGAGTGCAGGGCTGGATAGGTGGCTATATATATATATATATATATATATATAGCCATCTCGATATCTGTTTGGAGGCATGTCATTGGCACCTAGCAGTAGCATGGCAAACACAGAATGTAATGCCGGCTGTCGGGATGCCTCCTGTCAGAATACAGACAGCGGCATCCGATGGTTGGTATCCTGACAGGGGTTGGGTAAGTATACCCACCTATCCCCCCCCCCCCTACCCTCCCTTTTTGTAGCCTAACCCTCCCCACCCCGCACCCTAGCCCTCCCCGTTAGTGCCTAAACCTAACCCTCCACCCTTCGTGCCCAAACCTGACCCCCCCCCCCAGTGGTGCCTAACCCCCACCAAAAAAACCTAACCCCGCTACGCTTCCTAAACCTAACCCTCCCCCCTCACTCACACGGCTAAAGCTAAGGGGGCCCCGGGCTTACCTCGTTCAGGCTGACGTTCTGGCATCGGGATTGAGATAAGATAGGCATCAAAATACCGACGCCTAAGTCCCTTGTCGGGATTCAGCTATTGGTATTGAGACTGGCGGCATCGAGGCCGCAGGTCTCAGAACTTCATCCCGGCAGGCACATTTGCTGCATGGGCAGATGCAGTTGCATCTTGAAGTGCGTCTAGCTCTGCATATCGATATACAGGGCTGTAAGGAGAGGTGGGATTAGCTGTACATAGCATTGGCTGCAGCTCGTGCCCTCCTCTAGCGTTAGGTTTCCGCACTGTGTGTGAGGGGGGGGGGGCCTTCCTGTTTTGTCGGTCCTGAGCCCCACAATTTCTGATGGCAGCCCTGGGGACCCCTATGCGTTCTATTCTTATGGTATAGGAGAAGGCTATTAACCTTTCGGGATTTCTAAATTTATACAGTACTAGAATGACTATGTAGAGATAATCTGTGTATACCTGTGTGTTAAACGTAAGTTATTCTCTATGATGCAGACAGATATGGGTCATAAGCAACGTTAGGTGAGTAAAATGCGTATCTTTACTTCATATAAACTACATATACATATACGTTGATCTGTCTATCAACAAAAAACATATAGTACAAATACTGAAGCAAACCAAAACAAAAAAATCAATGTAACAGTAATTGTGGATGAGATCCACTTCTATAAAATGATGCCCGCCTTGTCCGATGCACACCACGGTGGAAATTAGCAGAACAGTGTCAGTCACTAGGTATGAAAAGGTTGAAAAAACGCTGCGGCGTCCCGCCAGTCTTTGTATTGAAAAAATGGTGAGGTGCAGGTACTTACCCAAATCTTAGTTGCTTGTGTGCTGCCCGGGATATCTTCTTGGGGTCTGGGGATGGCTTGCTTGAGTGTGCGGCGGGGGTCTCTCTGGACTGTGGTGCTCTCTGTAACGCGAATGGTGAGCAGTGTTCCTGCAACCAGGGACATGCCCGCGTCAGCGTTCAAGAGTTCACCTGTAGTCGCGGGAGGGGGCACCAGCGGTCGAGGTTCCTGGGAACTGAGGCCACGGACACCCCTCCACTACAGAGGATACTTACCCGGGAGCTCAGCTGCCGTTCTCAGTTGTCCCCTGGTTGGCTGTGTAGGCGCGCTTGCAGGTGACTTCCAGTGTCTCCAAATATGTGGCTGGATAAGAGTATAGTCTCTGGAATACGGGTAGCGTGGACAAGGTATTGCTGGGCAATATTGTGCTAGTTCAAAGAGTGAGTGTATATAAGGCGTAAAATCCAACCCCCTCCAGTTAGGTTTTACAGTTTGTATTGCCATGAAACTGAGGTCTTTCGGATTGCTGTTATGATGATCACAGAAATATTTTAAAGTTGCTAAAGTGAAGTTTTAAAAAATTTTAAAAATCCACCTGCCGCAAGCACCTGAAATTTTAAAAACACCTGGGGCATACTTGCCCCCCCTGGAGTCTATTTCGCTAGTTTTTAAGTTTGTCCCCCAACTTTGTTCTTTTTCAAAGTAATTTTTTGGGGTGTTAAGTATTTTGTAGACTTTTTTTTGACACAGTTTACCTTTGGGGGGCTATCCCAAGGGTGCAGGGGGGTTCCCACAAGTTTACACCCCAAAACCCCAATTCTGCACTTTTTTTTCGACAGCTTTCATAGGCAAATCTATTTTGCCTATTCCAATGCATTGACTTTCCGCACTGGCGAAAAGTCATTGTAATTGAATGTGGTTTTCGCCTGGCGAAATGACGTCACCGGCGATACTTTTCCGCAGAAACGGCCTTTTCGCACCTAATTGAATATGCCCCTTAGTCGCGTACAAATTTGCTTATGGCCGCAGATTAATCTTAACAGTGTGTGGCCCGAGGCATGATGTGATCTTTTACCTGTTTATCCAGATTGGGTACTTTTTGCTGAATTTTTCAACTTAATTTGCTTATAGTGTACTAAGTACTTAGGACTGGCATAAAGTCGCTGATTATAACGCATATTTGTTGCATGCCATGGCTAAGTAGCAAAGTCTGTAGCACGCCAAGCAGGGATAATTGGTACAATTTGAAATGGGTGTATTTTGACACATTTGCATTTCCCATAAGGGTCCAGTGCTGCAAACACACCGATGATGGTTACTAAAGCTGGGTACACACTGACAGATTATTGGCCGATCAATTGATCAGACAATATATCTGGTGTCCGTCGGCAGGTGTGTACCAGCGATATGTCTGCGAATGACGTGGTTCACAGACATATCGCATTGGCTGTGCTGCACGGCCAATGGACAGATATATCTGCAGACATATCTGTCCATTGGCAAGTGTAAACACATGCAGCGGCAGCCGCGGGGAGGGGGACGGACCCGACCCACCCCCTGGCCAGCGGAACCCGCAGCTGCCTGGAAGATGATGGTCATTCAGTGTATATGAACGACCATCATCTACAGATATATCTGTTAGGTGTATACCCACCATAATAGTAAAGATGCTTAGGAACCACAAGATACATACATCTCTGCATATGTGAAAATGTGCTATTATTATGTACACTTTACTTTTAATTAATATATGCTCATTATACTTCCTGGAGTCCCGTAGAGTTCTATGGTAGTAAGTGTTTCCCACTTATCATGAGGTGGCAGAGAGACAGTGAGCCAATATAAACTGTACTCTTAGATGATGGAAGAAATGCAATATTGCTGCATTGTAATAATGTGACCCAATAATGTTGGAGCACTTAGATATTACTTTGTGCATTACACTGCTTAGTTTACAGTCTTTTTCAGGATTTTCTGCTATTTGACCATGTAGATAATATAATAGGTAATGAATTATGTGCATGACTTCTGCTCTGTGATAGATGGTCACAATCATGGTTTATGATTTATGTTTTGTAGATTTTTTAAGGAACTAGAAGGAAGACATCAGAGAAACATTCTCATTGAAGACATGAGTGATATTGTCGAAAAACATGCAAAGTCTACATTTGATCCCTATGTAAAATATTGCACTAATGAAGTCTATCAGCAAAGGACACTCCAGAAATTAATGTATGTTTCACACCTCTCCATACAGTCTTCTATGTGCCATAAACATTGATTAATCCACTTTTATAGTGTATGTATTGTTACCAGTTGCATTTTGCTGTCCCTGTTACACTTTGTAATAGTATATATAACAATATAGTAATAGTATATATAACAATATAATAATAGTATATATAACAATATAGTGATGTATTTGGCAACATTAGCAAAATGAAGAAAAAAAAACAAACATTTAATAAAGTTTAAAAATCAGTCCATCATGGCAAATTCCTATTCCGTTTACCTGATATATGCATGAATTCATGTTCTGTATGTACAGTATATGAGGATGTATGATAAATAGCCTTTCCTGCAACCATCATTTTAACATGACTCTATTTCAAATCATATTCTGACCACTAACATTTACACTTTCATATGTCTTCCTAGATCTACAAATGCATCCTTCAAAGATGCTTTGGTGAAAATTGAGTGTCATGAAGAATGCAGGAATCTGCCAATGATCTCCTTCCTTATACTTCCCATGCAGAGAGTCACTCGGCTTCCGCTTCTTATGGATGTAAGCACTTTCTGTGTACCGCTCTGCATGTGGCTTTACTTTGAGGTTTCATTTGTAGCCTTTGGTTATATTGGGGATCATGTAGTATATCCAGCTGCAGTTTTGCTATATTCTCAGTGATTGTCGGTTGCATTCTATGTATAAAGCTACTGCTCTGGTACACTTGCATGCACTATGAACTACAGAAACTGCTCCATGTCTCCGCTTGGAACATTTAATGCTCAATGTGTGAATTTAGAATGCTCTTCTACAATAATAAAGATCATCCCAAAAAAAGTTCATATCACCAAAACAATTAGCCCTGGATGAGATTGGATGAACTTTAGAAGGTATTCTGTTAATTTGTTATTGTACATCAGGGCCAGATTAACAATGGGGCGGATGGAGCTCAAGCTCCAGGCCTCCACATAAAAATAGGCCTATCAACATGACAGCATGATTACCTAACTGGCCATAAATAGTTTTTCTAGTTTTCCCCCTAAAAAAAAATGATGCAATTTTTCTATTTTTATGTAGTTAGGGAGACATTGTGTCTCATAGTGTAGGTGGTGTACACACCAAGGTGACTTTGACCAAACCCACACAGCACCAATCACAGCTCTTCCCCTTCTCAGTATAGGCCCTTGAACATTTTCAGCTCCAGGCCCATGTGGGCCTTAATCCGGCCCTGTTGTACATATATACAGTACTTGTCAATTCATTAGTTTGGAGCAGTTCCTCAGTGCACTGTTGGCTCAGTGATATTATTGCATGTTAATACCATCACCAATTTGTAGTTTTTATATTGGCTACAGGAAGTATCCGCTGTTTCTAGCCAATGAGATACTTTTCTAGCCAATCAGAAACTTGAAAGTCAATATGGGTGTTGACTTTCCAAATGCTCACACCTTTCATTTTTAAAGATTAGATAGAGGGAGATGTAATAGACCTTTGAAAGACTGGATACAGGGCAAATGGAGAATTTACTCATAGCAACCAATTCGCTTCTGAATATCACTTTATTGAATGTACTTGATAAATTCTAGCTATGATTGATTGCTATGGGCAACTTCTCCACTTGCCCACCTCTCCACTCTTTAAAAGGTTTAATACACCTCACCCAGTCAGTTAGAGCGCCTTTCACCTGTAGATATTCAATGGAACTGTCTTAGTAGTCTTGTATACTTGTGTATGTGTGTGTATGTATGTATGTATGTATGTATGTATGTATATATATATATTTTTATACTCCACAGGGCGGCACTCCGTACACTCGAAAAGCACATTAGCCATGCTTACTGCAACGTTTCAGCACTTCATTTTGCGATTTGCACAAAATAAAGCACTGAAACATTGCAGTAACCACGGCTAATGTGTTTTTTGAGTATACAGAGTGCCGCCCTGTGGAGTATATTTGCAATCTGTTCTTGGATACAGATTGGAGGGCACCCGTCAAGGTTGCATATTGACCTCATGAGTGCCGGATTCTGGCTTTCTATATACTGTGTGTGTGTGTGTGTGTGTGTGTGTGTATGTATATATGTATATGTATGTATGTATGTATATATATATATATATATATATATATATGTATATATATATTCATGCAAGGAGTAGCTGGCATTGTATGCTCAACATGTTTTTATGAGATTCTGAATGGAAAATATATCTGCATACCCACATGCATACAGTATGGAGTAGTGGCTTATGCACACAATAATATGCTGGCTCCAATCATCCACTGGCAATAATATGCTGGCTCCAATCATCCACTGGCAATAATATGCTGGCTCCAATCACTTCCTGCATGCAGTACATACACACCGTGCCAGGAGTTTGACCCTATACATTATATCTATGAAGTGCTTCTCTGTGGGTTTGACCACATAATTTAAAGTGACACTAATATGAAGTGCACAGACTGATGCGTTTTGCACTTATTTTTGGTGCTGCCTTAAACTTTTGTAGGCCAAACTTGCCGAGAAGTGGTGGCTTGTAAAAAAAACAAAAAAAACAACAAAAAAAAAAACCTCCACTTGGTAATTATACCCCCATACCATTCACTCTGCAGCTTGGTTGGGTAACTGCAGCTGTACAAGGTGGGTAACCCACATCAAAAGAGTACTGATTGTTATCATTTATATTTCATTTGGAAATTGTGAATACGTTTACCAGTTTAGAAGATTTGTATTTAGAGAAGCCATCACATTAACGTATATAATGGATAATACTAAAGTCAGAATAAAATTGCAAAATGTGTTGGCTTTCCCTTAAACGTCTTATCATTGTTACTATGTACGTCTAAATAGGTCTGTTTTATTTTCTTTCAAATTAGACTATTTGTCAAAAAACACCAAAAGATTGTGCAAAATATGACGCATGCAAACGAGCATTGAAAGAAGTTAGCAAGGTAAGTGTAAAATCTCATACCTATATGGCTGCGTGCTATACAATATGGAATTGTGTGTACTTCAACTGTAATTTAGTTTCCATCCTGTGGAGAACTTGCATGTACAGATTTCTGCTGGCAACTGTGTCATGTCAAATCAGTATAGAGGTTACAGTAGTTAATATAAATGGAGCTCATGATGAGTTGGATGGAACTTGATTCTAAACCAGAATTGCTAAATGCTTCCTATAAAATAGTCCCTTTTGCTTAACATGCACCATGGACAGCAGGATCAGATAAGTATGAAACAAATGAAGGATTAAAGTAACGCAACATATCCACAGTGCCTACTGATGTACTACCCATTGTTACCACCCATGTACCACTCACCCATCAAGTGAATATTTATTTTATCCAATTGGAACCTACCTGTTGTGTCCAGACATCCTGACACCTATGGACCAAAGCTCACACTTTAAACTTTTTTCATACAGTAGGTAAGCACTATCTATATTTATATGCTTATTATCAATAATAGTGTGTTGAATACGCTGAATACTTTAGTACATATATTTGGTTTTTACCATTACCCTCTGGTGAGCCCTGGGACTCTTAATTTATTCCAAATATATTTAGCAGGGATTTTGGTGACCCCTATACCCCGGTAACTGTGCACAGGTATGAATGATTTATCATTAATAGGTAGGCAGAGGGGTGTTGTGCGTGATGTGTATTATATGTGTACTTCACTTAAAATGGAGAAGACCATCTGTCCCTTTAGACTTTCTTATTCTTTTTAAAAGACATGTATTTTAAACTTGAAAAACAATATCCACTGACAGTATTGCGGCTTCAATTGTAGGTGTAATGCCGGGTACACGCTAGGACGATGTCTACTTATTTGGCAAAGTCAGAACAACAAGTCGTACAGTCTGTACGATATGCGTGCTCCCATGGTCGCATGCATCAAATCTGATGATATCGCATGCGGGCCCATTCATGTCAATGAAGGATGGAGCAAATGATCATTCCATCATTCATTACATAGTTCAGATGTGTACCCATGGTACGTTAAGTCGGCATATCATCCCGGTACACATCGTCCAGTGTGTGCCCACCTTAAAGCTGGGTACACATTACCCGACCACCCGATGCAAATCAATGGTGCAGATGAACGATATATCGAACGGGCGGTGCACACTGCACGATCCGGTGACTGCCCGCCCTATATGTTGTTCACCGACACCATTGAATTTGCAGGCGTCAGCAGCTGGTGCGCATGCACGGACGACGGAACGACACCGATGTCGGGCAGCAGGTGTGCGTATAGTGTGTACACACTAGGCGATGTGCCCGATATGTTGGCCCGGTCCGCGTTATTAGGGTTGGTGCTGCATTTGGGCAGAGAGGGGCGCGATTGTGGTGCTGCGGGGGTGCCACGATCGCGGAGGGTTGCAGGGGGTGCTGCGATTGAAGGGGGTGAAACTATTGAGGCAGACACTTACTGATGTGCAGTGGCAGCACTGCAGGACTGATACAGCACCGATCCTCAGGCTCTGCCACTGCCGCTGACCGGGATCCTAGGCTGGCAGGTGCAGCCCTGGCAGTGACGCATATGATGACTGTGAAGAAGTGCAGTGGTTCTTATACCTGGGGGATGCAGTGCTGCTAGTACTGCGGGGGGATGGGTGCAGTGCCGCTTGTACTGCAGGAGGGTACAGTGCCACTTGCACTGCGAGGGTGTGGGGTGCAGTGCCAACATTACTGCAGGGAATTTGGGTGTATTGGATGTTCTGGGGGGCCGGGCAGCTGAGCTGCTGCTGCTGTTTATCCCCCTCTGCAGTGGCTGCTCAGCGGCATCAGAGCCCAGCCCAACTTGTTGGCTAGTTGGATGATATCGTCCTGATGTATGGCCTGCTTTAAGGCATACAAAGATTTGTGTACTCAAACACCTGGGAAAATATTTTACAAACATGCCCCAACCCACTAGCCCTAGACCCTGGGGTCTGGTTCATGCAACCATTTTTTCAATCGCTCAGCTGGTTCTATAATCCAAATGCAAATCAACTATAGCCCACCATCTTTATATGGTGACAACTGTGGAGCTGGGGGAGCAGGAGGACCAATCACAGCTTGGTCAACAGTGTCAGATGGTTGACACACAAATGGTTGACACATTTTTTTATTTTAGTAATTTAACCCTAACCCTCTCCCTGGTGCCTAACCCTAACTGTCCCCTCTGGCAGCCTAACCCTAACTCTTTCCCAAGTGACTAACCTCACCCTAACCCAAGTGCCTAAAACCTAACCCTAACCCTCCCCTTAGTGCCTAACCCGAACAGTCTCCACTGGCAGTCTAACCCTAACCTTAAAAATGTTGAAAAACCATTCAAACAAAAAGTTTCGACCATTTTTGTGTTAACCATTTGAACCTGTCAACCTTTTGTCCCTGTTAAAATAATGCATGTTGACCATCTAGTGTCGACCCATTAATTGTCTACCTTTTACATTGGCGATCTTCTATCTGGGTACTGGAAAAATTGTGCAGGGAAGGGATGTGCTATAAAACATAAGGCAACAAATATATTAATGCAACATTATATTATGTGCTGATAAAACATGTTTCATTGAACTACGGTATATAGTATACTTTTGATATTAGGCTCACAAAGTAAGAATATAAGAACAAGTCACATAATTGTAAAGTATGATAACCGATTGAACTGCTCTTCCATAAATGGGAATAACTTTAGCACACAAAGGGGCGAATTAATTTCAGTGCAATAATGAATAGCCATGGGAGGGAGCTATGCAATACACCGCGCTGTTTGGACGGGCTAAAGGATTTCTTCTTGCACCCCCCTGGGGAAATCTGACAAAAGTGCCAGGTTAAGTAGAGAGAACCAGCATTCCCTGACTTAACCAATTCCCGACAAGGCACACAGCGGGTTGTATTGATAGCCGTGGGAGCTCCCCTATTCATTATCGCACTGAATTGAATTCGGCCCAAAGATATGTTGCACAATTTTATTCTATCATTTTAAGTAATGACATTACAAAAAAAGTTACATTTTAAGTTTACCTTTGTTTTTGTTAAAAGCTTTGCTATTAAGGATGATAAGAAAATAGAAAAAATAAATAATTAAAACAGAGTTACATGTTAGGCACATACATTTTACTTATGAAACAGAGAAAATGACGAGTGTTAATTGGAGTTAACATTGAGAAAGTATCATGTAAGCTGGTAACTTGTGCTTGATGAAATAATATTGATGATGAGCTGTGCTGCTTCAGCACATGTTAAGACTGAACACCACCCAAGGCACTCTCCGCATTCCTGTTGGTGTTACCTTATGCAGCTAAATGAAGGTGACTTGCTATGGATTCTTATGTGTCGGGCAGCCTGGAGGTTTATCCGTATGCATTGCAGCTGAAATTTTTTGTTGTTGTCTCAGTTCTTAAAGAAATAGATCTCCATTCACTGGCCAGTCTTCAGGGAAACAATGACAAGTCTGTATTGTAAAACCACACATCACCTCTCTCCTTGAGGCTTGGATCAGGTTAAATATGAAGGATATTCTTTATTAATCATTGGTGGTGTCAGTTAAAATTACCCTGAATATGGTCTTTGATGAGATCTTGATTAATAATTAGAAAATATGTCCAGGCTTGTTATAGTAAAGTTTTTTTTCTATTGTAACACCGGGTATTAATGATTGAAGATACAGTACACGATACAGAAGAAATTACCGATAATAACTGTTTATTCCCAGAAAGGACTAAAACTAGAGATGTGCGCGAACCTCCGTGTTTTGTTTTTGGTTATGACAAAACCACCTTTAAGTGTTTTTTGGTTCTTTTCTGTTTTGGGTTAGGATTTTTTCAATATTGATAAAACAGCTCAAATCATGTAATTGGACCTGTTTACATGCAATCCAAAACCCAAGATTCTTTTTTTTTTTAATCCGTATACCAAATTTACAGCAGACCCGATACAGGACTCTGTTCTACTCGGAACCCAAAAAGTGATCCGAGCCAAAACTCTGTTCTACTCTGAAACCAAAAAGTGATCCAAGCCGGCACTTCATTCGACTCAGAACCCCAAAGTTCTGGTGTGTTCAGTTTTCAGTAAAACTGAACCACACATCTCTACTAAAAACATAGAAAATCATTGTATAAATGAAGCCAATAGTATCACGAAATCACACCTTTACTAATAACTAATAAAAGTAAACATGAATAAAATGGGGATAAATAAAATAAAAATAAATAAAAAGGAAAATATCACATAAGCAATATTGCTGCTTGCTATACAAGCAGTTCAGAGTATTAATTTAAATTGTTACACTCTGTATATGGACACATTATCCTAATATGGAAACAGTTATTAAACAGATGATATAATATTACCAACTTCTGGATTGGGAATCCCTTTTAGCAAAAACTTAATTTGAAGTTGGTCCATTTTACCAAATTGTTTCCTTTGGCACATGGTCAGTAGATAAAATAATATCCACTGTGATCACTAAACTCCAGGATTATTCCAAATAATATCCTCCAGCAAGTAAGTGTTTTTTTGGGGGGCGAGTGATTCCATAATGTTACTGTGGCTGCTTTGTACTCCTCCACACACTAACTGACAGTAATCATCTGCTGAGTAAATTCACTCCATGTGCTACATGTGCTCCTTGTCATTCACTTGAGTTTCGAGATTATTTTAAATTAATGGGATAGATGGTAAACTACATAGTTGTAGTGTATGTAATTGATGAGAAGTATTACATGGCAGAAGATAAGAACTTTTTCTGGGAAGAAAATACAGTATCTATAATTTAGTTTAAGCAAAGTTGTAGTAATGTGGATACATGGGCCTCATTTTCTAATGAGTTTTATTACCAAAACAAGTGATACATTTCACTGTGTATGATAAATGGTGCTCCAGCCAATCAGCTCCCAACAGTCAACTGTTAGAAAAATTTAAGTTGGGAGCTGATTGGCTGGAGCACCATTATCATACACAGTGAAATGTATCACTCGTTTTGGTGTTAAAACTCGTTAGTAAATTACTTCCTTGCGCTGTTTAAGGCGCAAGGAAGTAATATGTATGTGGACACATCTGTACTGTACAATGCTAGAATATTTTATTGGTTTGGTTTTGGAAAGTAATCAGTATAAGTAAACTTGGGACCACTGTATTTTAACAACGGTTCGTAAAATAAATATTGGCATAAGCTGGAAAGAAAACTTTGTTGATGAAGCCAGAATTGCACTTTCTTTGTATAATGTATGATTTTACACAGGACAATTAGGAGTTTCTTACAAGTGGAACTTTCATTTAATAGTTAATAATTCTGCATATATAACAAAAAATTTTTGTCTAAATCAGTATTTCCAATTTTTGTTCCTAGTTGGTTCGCCTGTGCAATGAAGGAGCACGGAAGATGGAAAGGATGGAAATGATGGTGACGATTAATTCTCAATTGGAGTTTAAAATAAAGGTAAAGTAATTTGCCTTTTCATTTTCAAACAGTTTAAATATGATGCAAAAAGGTAATCCGTCTTTTTTGGACATTTATATACGACCTCTTCAAATATGTATTTGCTTCATGACAGTATTAGTATTATATTTATCGTCACCACACATTTACAACTGCTGTGTCATGGGTACATCGTGTTTTTTTCTGTAATCTGTGAGCAGATCTTCATAGTATAAAGTACAATTGTACCATCTTAGCTGATATGAGATAGTAAGAAAGTGTGGCTTGAAGCAATAGCATGACACACCAAAATAAAATGACATTAATATATCCCCTAACAGTGCTTCTCAGTCTTGGTCAGGGGCACTGACCGTTTCGGCAGGCCTAGTGGAAGGGGGCGTGGCCTAATTGTGGGAGGCTTGACCACGCCCCCTTAGGGTAAAACAGAATTTAAAAAATAATAATTTTTGCAGGAGTGGGGTGCTGTAAGACCCCCACCCAGGGCAAAGCCAGGAGGGGGCGAGATCAGTGTGATCGCTCCCCCCCGCATAGACAGTTGACTGCTGTGAGCCGTCTCCCAGCTGCTGTGAGGTAGGAGGGGTGGGGGGCTGGCGCCAGTCCCCTCCAGCAAGCCCAGGCCCGGTAATTAGTACCCGCTCACCCCCTCGGCGCTCCTGACTCTAAGGGGTATATTTAGTACTAAAGGTAATTATTACTTTAATAGATTTTGATTTAAAATCGATGACAATCAAAATTGATCAACATCTATGTTGTGTTTCTGGGGCTAAATCACACATTTACTATAAGACCGTTCCTAATTTGTTTTTATTTGGGTTTTTTAAGTATTAGTAAATGTGTGATTTTGCCCCAGAAACAACATTAATGTTGATCAATTTTCATTGATTTTTAATAGATTATATAGATTATACCCCTAACCATCCAGATTTTCATGGGAAGATGGTATAATCATACTGACTGAGGTACTAATTAAATCATCCGTGTTCTAGTATAGATATTTTTAAAACCTAGGCTATTAAGCTGGGTAAACACTGACCGATATATTGGGTGATCAATTGATCGGCCAGTATACCTGGTGCCCGTCGGAAAGTGTGAACAACGTCGCTCACAGACAAATCGCATTGGCTGTGCTGCACAGCCGATGGCAAATATGTCTGCAGATATATCTGTCCATTGGCAATTCTTTACAGACGGCCGTCAGACCTCTCGTTCACATGCAGCCGCGGGCAGGGCCGGTGCAACCATAGGCAGCCGCCTAAGGGCGCCAGCCACTGGAGGGCGCCACTGAGTCCACAAAAAAAATAGTGAATGGCATAATTCATGGCTGAGTGGCATATAATGGATTTGTGGCTAAGCTGTGTGGCATATTATGAATTGGCGACAGTGTTATGAGGTACATTATGATTTTGGCGCTCTACTGTGTGTAATATTCTATGTAGTATATTATGAATTTGGGACACTGCTGTGTGGCATATGATAAACTGGGTGGGCTGATGCGTGGCATATTATGAATTGGAGGGAGCAAGGGCGGTTGGTGAAATGTTGCCTAGGGCGCCCGGGAAAATTGCCCTGGCCACGGGGAGGGGGGCAGACCCGCCCCCGAACTGCCCCCCCCGGCCAGCGGGACCCACGGCTGCCTGGAAGATGATGATCGTTCATATACACTGAACGACCATCATCTACGGATATATCTGTTATGTGTGTACCCACCTTTAGAGCACAGTGAGGACTGTGGAGGAGATGTTTTAAGGGAGAGAAGTGATACCACTTCTCCCCTATGTATTATTGTGTGGTTGGGCGGTAAATTACACTATGCACCCCTGTCATTATGGGCACTGCTATCTACAAGTTAGCAGCGCCGATGTACAGGCAGATTTATGAATGGTCAGTGGCACTGACTGTTCCGACAGCTGCAGCTATTGATAGCAAGAGCTGCATCTGTTGTTGCCCTATCACCACAGCAGGGATAGCATTGTCCCTGGTTGCTGCCGAGCTGCACCTAAGATCTTGCGATGCTTGCGAGATCTCGCACATGCCCAGTGTAGCCGACTGGTATGTGAGAGACAGCCCCTGGCTTATGTGCTCTGGCAGATGAGATGTTTATGCATCGCCATGATCAGTGCCGCTATAATAATCTCCCCCTGTGTTTGAGAACCACTGCCCTAACAGTGCAAAAATATATTTTCTTCTTCGGGGTCCATGGGGTCCACAGCCATTACGTTGGGGTATGAATCCCGGTCACCAAACAGTTAACACAAACGAGCTCTCTGCTCCCAGGATGCACCGGGCTTCCTCCTCATATACCCCACCCCCTGCCTCAGGTAGCCAGTTTCTTCCTGTTTGGTGTGTTCACCACATAGACAGTGGGACTACGGGAGCAGTCCTGCAGACGAGTAACAAAAAAAAAAAGAGAGAGTTTTACTCTCTGTCTCAGCGGGTGGACTGAGCTGTCCTGGAAGCAGTCTCGCGTCTGATTGGAGGCGCACCGGCCACGCGCTGCAACTACCGGCGCCGCACCGCTAGCCTTGGCAGGCCCATGGCTGTGGATTTGGCAGGGGCTCTCATGCTCTGGACCACAACCGGATCAAGGGGATGGCAGGTAAGCAGGTGGTTGCGGCTGACGCCGGGACCACGTGGCGGTCCGGCCTCCGGCGGTGAGACTGGCCTCCATATAGGGCAGCCAGCGTGTATGTCAGTTGCTCTCTGAACACTGCTCCTACAAGAGAGGACACTGGGCAGTCTCCCTGTATACCTTGCCTACTGCTGGTCTAGATTTTTACAGGGCTCTATCCTACCTAAGCTTGGGCTGATTATGGTAGTGAGAGCTTATATGCATATGGAGTATTTATGCATGACATGTAATTGTTGTTTATGGATACTGTTTCTTCTGTAAAAGAACTGTAATTCCTGTATACTGTCACTGTCTCTCCCCTTCCCTTGCTACAGGTGTGTGGGTTGAGAGTAGAAAGCAGCACATATACACTCGGAACCAGTGGCATAGTGATATGTCTAAGAAGTCTGAGGGTCAGGTGGCGGGAGCCCCGTTGCTGATATCCTGTGTAGCCTGCAAGCTAGGTTTGTCCCCACAGGACTTTCTACAAAATGGGCTTTGTGGGACCTGTTTCAGACAGCCACCACACTAATTAAGTTTGCCTGTTTCAGGCCCTGAGCCTCCTTGGGCATCATTTTCTCAGGTTATGGCTCAGGTGGCAGAACGGCTGGCTGCCCCGGTACCACCGGTTTGGGGTTTGCCTCAGCAGATGCATCCTATGCCCATGATGTGGCCGCCTTGGATGGACCCTGCTGCTGGTAAGGTTATGGCATCATCCTTGGGGGTATTTCAGCCTCAGGCTGTCAAGCCAAAGCAGCCTAAATCTAGGCGCCACGTACCACCTTACATGGGTGAGTACTCCAGTGCCTCCGAGGAGGAGGAACAAGCACAGGAGTCTTCGCAGGAGTCTAGCTCCGAGGAGGGTGATGATCATTTCCCAGTAGCCGATGTCCCTTTTTTGATAAGGGCTGTAAAATCGGTGTTAAATATCGAGGAAGGGGATCTTCCGCTTAGGAAAGCCCCCCTGTTCAAGCGCCAGAAGGTGATTAAGGCAGAATTCCTAAAGTCTGAACATTTATCACAACTTATGGAGGAAGCCTGGGTCCGTCCGGATAAGATAAGCCATTCGTCTAAAAGAATGGCGCTTTTATATCCTTTTCCAGCAGAGGACTGTGCCAAGTGGGAGAATCTACCATCAGTTGATACACATGTGGCACAGCTGATTAAACGTACCACTTTGCTAATCACAGCAGTTTCGCTGAAGGAAACCACGGATAGGAGACTGGAGACTTGTCTCAAATCTATTTTTTCGCTGGCAGGAATGGCCACCCGCCCAGCTATGGCCACTGCCTGGGTAGCAAGAGCTATTGAGGAGTGGGCCAAGACTCTAACGGAGTCTTTACCAGACCTCTAAGGAGCAACTGGATATGATCTCCTTTATTAAAGAAGGGGCCTCTTATTTGGGTGATGCTGCCTTGGATGCAGGGATCCTTTCCTCTAAAGTTTCAGCTGAGTCCGTGGTGGCACGTAAGATCGTCTGGTTGAAGGATTGGAGGGCAGATGCCGGGTCCAAAAAGGCACTATAATTCCTTCCATTCACAGGAGGTGTTCTCTTTGGTCCAGAACTGGACAAAATTGTATCCTCCATGGCAGCCTCAAAGACGGAAGGTTTGCCATCAGCAACCTCGTCCAAATTGAGGAGGGCGTCCTTTTCGGGGGTTTCGGCCGCAGGGCAAGGCCAAAGGTCAGCCCTCAGCGAGATTTCCACAAAGAAAGGCAGGACCCAGGAAGCCCTGGCAGAACAAACGTCCAGGATCTACCAGTGGCCTGATGGGACGGGCCTGCCCTTGGGGGATCCCAGGGTGGGGGGCCGACTGCTTCGGTTCTCAGAACCCTGGCACCTCACGACGGAGGATGCCTGGGTTCGGGGAGTTGTTTCCCGAGGGTACGCCCTGACGTTTTGGAGGACTCCTCCTCAAATGTTCTTTTGTGTAAACCCACGGGTGGGTTCAGAAAGAACTTTGGCCCTTCAGAAGGCTTTTCTTGCCTTACTAGCATCAGAAGTAGTGATTCCGGTGCCAGAGAACCAGTTCCGAGAGGGGTTTTACTCCAATCTGTTCCTGGTTCAGAAACCGAATGGGTCATACCGGCCTATTCTGAATCTGAGAGAGCTCAACAAATTCGTTCGAGCCCCCGGGTTCAGGATGGAAACATTGCGATCGATTGTGTTGGCAATGGAGCAGGGGGACTATATGGTGTCCTTAGATATACAGGATGCCTACCTTCACATCCCAATCACACAGGCTCATCAAAAATGTCTTTGTTTTGCGGTAGGGGAGGAACATTTTCAGTTCCAGGCCCTGCCGTTTGGCCTGTCCACAGCCCCTCGGGTATTCACCAAGGTGATGGCAGTGATGATGGCATGCCTCAGACGTCAAGGCGTCAGGATTTTGCCTTACTTGGACGACCTCCTGTTGCTGGGGCAGTCCCCACAGCAGTTACAGGATCATTTGAGGCTGACAGTATCATGTCTGTACTAGGGGTGTGCACCGGCCACTTTTCGTGTTTTGGTTTTGGATCTGGATCTTTCTTCGTGTTTTGGATCTGGATTGGTTTTGCCAAAACCACCCTTCCGTGTTTTGGGTTTTGTGTTTTGGATCTGTATTTTTTTTGGATCTGTATTTTTTTTTTAAAACAGCTAAAATCACAGAATTTATGGATTTTTATGCTCCTATGCAATTATTAACCTCAATAACCTTCATTTCCACTCATTTCCAGTCTATTCTGAACACCTCACAATATTGTTTTTATGGCCAAAAGGTTGCACCGAGGTAGCTGGATGACTATGCTAAGCGACACGAGTGGGCGGCACAAACACGTGGCCCATCTAGGAGTGACACTGCAGTGGCAGACAGGATGGCAGTTTGAAAAACTAGGCCCCAAACAGTACATACTGCAAAGAAAAAAAAGAGGTGCAAGATGGAATTGTCCTTGGGCCCTCCCACCCACCCTTATGGTTGTATAAATAGGACATGCACACTTTAACAAACCAATCATTTCAGCGCCAGGGTCTGCCACATGACTGTGGCTGAAATGATTGGTTCGTTTGGGCCCCCACAAAACAAGCTGGCAATTAATGTGTCCCTGCACAAACTGGCTCTACGGAGGCAGGATGTCGTCCTCATCCTCCTCATCCACCGATTCCTTGGATAAAACAGGAAAAAGGGATTTAGGTGTCCCTGGACTGCTTACGGTCTTACCCAAAGTTTCTGAAATTGACAGTAACTTTTTATGAATGCGCTGCAGGTGACGTATAAGGGAGGATGTTCCTAGGTGGTTAACGTCCCTACCCCTACTTATTTCACCTTTACATATGGTACATATGGCAAGACAGTTGTCCGGATTTGGATAGAAATATTGCCAGACCAAAGAGGTGGAATGTTTGGTCTTCTGCCCAGGCATGACCGTGATGGGCTTTTTCATCCCACGGACAACAACTGTCTCCCTCGGAGCCTGATTTAAACAAACCACATCACCATCAGAATCCTCCTTGCCAACTTCCTCCTCAGTGCCAGCTACATCAGTATCCTCATCCTGTTGTACTTCAACAGTGACAGTGACATCTTCAATTTGCATATCAGCAAGTGGACTGTGGGTGCTCCTTTCAGCACTTGCAGGGGGCGTGCAAATGGTGGAAAGAGCCACCTCTTCCCGTCCAGTGCTGGGAAGGTCAGGCATCGCAACCGCCACCACACTTGGACTCTCCTTGGGGATTTGTGATATCTTCTTAGAACGCACAGTTCTTCGCTGTGCTTTTGCCAGCTTAACTCGTTTGATTTTTTTTTTAGCAGGAGGAGGGCTTCTATCGTCATGTGAAGCTGAACCACTAGTCATGAACATAGGGAAAGACCTTAGCCGTTCCTTGCCACTCCATGTCGTAAATGGCATATTGGCAAGTTTACGTTTCTCTTCAGATGATTTAAATGTGTTTTTTAAGGTCATTTTCCTGAACTTTGTCATTTGGGATTGTATGTGCCCTCTACTATGACATTGGGCATCGGCCTTGGCAGACGACGTTGATGGCATGTTATCGTCTGTCATGACTAGTGGCAGCAGCTTCAGCACTAGGAGGAAGTGGTTCTTGATCATTCCCTATTTTATTTTTATCGGAGAAAGTTTGGTCCTCCATTTATGTTATATTGATATATACGTGCGGCTAAGGCGCACACAAACACAGAAAATATTTTTTTATTTTGTTTGGAGTGTACTTCGGGGGTTACAGCACCCTTTAACAGACAAGCCAGCCGGACTTTTACTTATGGGACACAGGCGCACGCTTGGCACTACTTTGTTGATGCACGTGCGGCTACTGCGCACACAATTCACAAACACAGAAATTTTTTTTTTTTTTTTTAGCACTTGGGGGGAGCACCCCTGACGGACAGAGCACCCCCTGGACAACACTACAGCACCCCTTTAGGACTGGGACACTGCACAGAACTTTGGAGTGGACACAGCCCCTATGGACAACTGACTGCACAACACAGTCCAGCCAGCCCCTATGGACTTTGAAGTAGTGGACACAACCCCTATTGACAACAGCAGCACAGCACAACAGAGCCAGCCCCTATGGACTTTGAAGTAGTGGACACAGCCCCTATGGACAACAGCAGCATAGCGCAGCGCAGCACAGCACAGCACAATACTACTCTGCACTACACTACACTACACAGCCCAGCCAGCCCTAACTCCCACCCTCCCTCTTCACTGTCCACAGCCGAGTGAGAAAATGGCGCCGACGCGGGTACCTTATATAGGATCCAAAACCCGCGAGACCCGGAAGGCGGGATGATGAAGTTTTGCCTCGATTTCAGATCTGAGTCAGGCTGGAAAAGTCGAGCCTGTCTCGGATCGGCCTCGGATCGGGGGGGGGTTCGGATTTCAGAAATCCGAACCCGCTCACCCCTAGTCTGTACAGTCACGGCTGGATCATAAACTGGCAAAAGTCGTCACCCTGTCCGGTACAACAGATGTGCCATTTGGGAGCGAGATTGGACTCTGTGGTGCAGAAAATATATCTGCCGGAGGAGAAGATCCTTGCCTTACAATCATGAATATGCAGGTTGCTTCGCAACAGGCAGATATCTGTTCTAGTAGCCATGCAGGTCCTGAGGTCGATGGTGGCCACCTTCAGGATGGTGGAATACGCTCAATTCCACTCCAGACCACTGCAGCAATTCGTTCTGTCTCACTGGAACAAGGATCATCGCATGATCAGGTCTCAGCTGCTGCGTCTCTCTCCAGAGGTATGGTTGTCCCTGACCTGGTGGTTGCAGACAAAGCATCTCAGGCAGGGTCGCCCCTTTTGGGTGTCGGATTGGACATTGGTCAAAACCGACGCCAGTCTTCAAGGTTGGGGGGCGATGACGGGGTCACACACTTTCCAAGGAAAGTGGTCAGTGACGGAAAGCTGGCTACCGATAAACATCGTGGAATTAAGAGTTATATTCAAAGCTTTAGTGCAGGCTCAGGAAATCTTAAAGGGCAGGTCGGTGCAGATACAGTCGGACAATCGCACCGTGGTTGCCTACTTAAATCATCAAGGGGGCACAAGGAGTCGGGCCGCCTTGGCAGAGGTATCAAGAATCCTGGTATGGGCAGAGACTTATCTGCCGTGTTCATTCCAGGAATCCTGAATTGGGAAGCCGATTTTCTCAGTCGGCAAGAGATAAATGCAGGGGAATGGGCCCTGCATCCACAGGTTTTTCGGAACCTTGTGGACAGGTGGGGTCTACCAGAAATAGATCTGATGGCATCAAGAAGGAACAACAAGGTTCCCAGGTACGGATCCTGGACAACGATCCGAGAGCCGAGTTTGTAGACGCACTGATAGTAAAGTGGCGTTACAAGCTGGTATATCTGTTTCCCCCGTTTGCTCTTCTGCCCAGAACTGTCAGAAAGATCAAACAAGAGGGCAGCACCATCATATTAATAGCTCCGGCATGGCCGAGACGGCACTGTTTCACAGATCTACGGTCTCTCTCCATAGACACTCCATGGCCTCTCCCATTGAGACCGGATCTGTTGCTACAGGGTCCCTGCTGGTACCCGGATCTTCATCGGCTATCTTTGACGGCATGGCTCTTGAGGCCTCCGTCTTGAGGAAAAAGGGGTTTTCCGAGTCTGTTATACGGACGATGCTGAAGGCACGGAAACCATCCTCAGCCCGTATATATTATAGGGTTTGGCATACTTTCTTTCAGTGGTGTGAACTGAAAGGGTATGATCCACCTAAATTCCTGATTTCCAGAGTGCTTGATTTTCTTCAAAGCGGTCTGGAAAAAGGGCTCCGCCTGGCCTCTTTAAGGGTACAGGTGTCAGCTCTTTCAGTCTGGTTCCAACATAAAATTGCTCTGAGACCAGATATAAAGACCTTTTTTCAGGGGGTGTTGAGGATTCAACCTCCCTTCATTTCCCCGGTTGTTCCGTGGGACCTGACTCTAGTTCTGAAGGTTTTACAGGCTCCTCCGTTCGAGCCTTTAAATTCAATAGACTTCAAGTGGCTAACAGCAAAGACGGTATTCCTCCTTGCTATGGCATCTGCACGTAGAGTGTCGGATTTGGCTGCGCTTTCCTTCCGGGAGCCGTTCTTGATATTTCATCAAGATAGAGCAGTACTACATACTAGGGAGGGTTATCTTCCGAAAGTGGTGTCTAAATTTCATATTAATGAAGAAATAGTAGTTCCAGCTTTTCAGGGCACAAGTCTCTCACAAGGTGAGGCTTCCCTGGATGTGGTCCGTGCGTTGAGAATTTATGTTAAACGCACGAGCAAATGGTGGAAGTCCGATTCACTTTTTGTGCTTTATGGTTGTCATAAGCATGGCTGGCCAGCCAATAAACAGACACTGGCCAGGTGGATTCGCATGGCAATTTCATTGGCTTATACACAGGCTGGTATGCGTGTGCCGGATTCAGTGACGGCACATTCTACTAGGGCGGTAGGTCCATAATGGGCGGCCCGCCGGGCGCTTCTGCTGAGCAATTATGTAAAGCAGCCACATGGTCTTCCATCCATACCTTTGTCAAATTTTATGCCTTTGACACTTTTGCGCCTCAGGATGCCTCCTTCGGGCGTAAGATTCTCCTCTCTTCCGAGAGTCAGGAGCGTCCCCGCCCGTAGGGTTAGTGCTTTGGGATATCCCCAACGTAATGGCTGTGGACCCCGAAGAAGAAAACAAAGAGTTATGGTATAACATACCTTTGTTAACTCTTTCTTTGAGGTCCATGGGGTCCACAGGACACCCACCCAGACGCACCTGTAGTTCTGGGGGAGGTTTTTCCGTAGTTCTTCTCTTGAGAGTCTGAACTCGTGAGTATGGGTCTTTTCTTTCTTACCCTTTGTTTGTCTCTGCCTGCTTGAGCTTGGTAACGAACTGGCTACCTGAGGCAGGGGGTGGGGTATATGAGGAGGAAACCCTGTGCATCCTGGGAGCAGAGAGCTCGTTTGTGTTAACTGTTTGGTGACTGGGATTCATACCCCAACGTAATGGCTGTGGACCCCATGGACCTCGAAGAAAAAGAGTTAACAAAGGTATGTTATACCATAACTCTTATTTTCTTTGAGGATAGTCTTTCCTGCCTATGTAATATGAACTGTCACTCTAAAAGTTATTGGGGATTATTTACTAAATAAAAAAGTGCAAAACCCCATAGCAACAAATCACAGGTTTGCTTTAATTCTCTAACTTGAACTAAATTGAATTGTTGATTGGCGCATTGTTGGTTTACTGCACATAAAAACTTTACTATTTGTAAGTAAAACCTCCAGAAAGAGGGCCTGATTCATTATGGATTGCAATTGCAACAGTGTACTCAGATCGGCCGATGGTGCGTACTGTGCATGCGTATGTATCGCAGGGTGCGTGCATGAGTTAGCATTGCGATCGCACTTTGATCACCTACGCAGATACAAAGCCATCGCAGAATGTGTGACAGGCTGTGAGTGTTTGGGGGTGGTGACAAGGGAGTGGTCGGAGAGAAGCAGGGGTGCCTGTCCGTTTGGACGCCGTTACTTGGGCGTGCATAATTTAGCCACTGCGACGGCATACGCAGCTTGTGTACTGTGTGTGACAAGGTTAGCAATTTCTGAGTAAGGTCAGACCTGCTGTAATTGCGTGTGAGGGGCCAATGTTACTCGATGTTCCCGATGTATACGCAGGAATGCAAGTTATTACAGATGTGAGATAGCGGTAGTGGGTGTCTCTATGCTGGCTGTGCGACGCCATTGCGATAGCATTCATTAGCACATGTTCACAGCGGGGCTGCGTGCGTAATCGCAGCTGCGATCGCAAAAGCAATTTGTAATGAATCAGGTCCAGAGTCTGAATGAACTGTAACTGTGCTCAGCAGTTTTTTACATTCCAGATATTCTTGTCGAGCTCTTTTGACATTATGTAACTTCTATAGCCGTTCATAATCAAATGAAAGGATCCATCTGTTTCTGTTTGTTCTTTAAATAATATTTTTTTTTGTTTTTGTCTACTATATTTGTTGTAACATGGACATGTCTGTACATAGAGAATGAATTGTCTTGTACAAAATTTTGATAAATGAAACTACTCTATACACACTGATTTGTATTGTAAAGCATAGTAACCTACCAATGTGTAGTCTGTTTAGGGCACTTCTGTTGCTTCTTCATAGTTACTAGCGTATTTCAGAAGCCTGGTTTTTCAATACTGGAAAAAGGAGAAACAGCACCACCCAAAGTACTTAAAGTAAAGTTATTTTGCAAGGATAGGATAAAGCAGGTCACCTCTATTATATAATCAGCTAATGTGTCAGTGTGGCAGATGCACACTGAGAGCTAGTGGTAGCCTTCCCCCTCCTTCATAACTGTCACTGGTTGCCTTACAGGCACACCCTCTCTCCTCCCCGTAGCCAGCACTGCCTATATGTACAAGACTCTTCCCTAATGCTGGCTACACACTTAACGAAGTGTACCCAGCCGATGTCCCCCGCTGACGATATTGCGGGAGCGCGCATAGTCAGCAACATAGCGGGTACACACTGCCCGATGTGGACGATCTAGTATGTACCCAGCTTAAGTCCTTCTAGCACCTGGATCTGGCGACCCCCTGCCATGCATGATCCCTTCCACCCGTGATTCTTCCTGGTGGTCGTGAAACAGATATGAGAGATATAGGCGGGTTGAAGGGCACAATAGCTAGTGACTATGCATATGTTAGATCCAAAATACTAGTACTGGACATATTTTGTTAAGCATAAACACATTCGTTATTTTTTATGTTTACACTAGCTTTATTAACTATTAATATCCAGTGGCTTTACTTATCATTAAATCCTGTTAGTTTACACCACCACTTTCAGACGGGATGTAGTTATGACCGCCGGTGTCAATCCCGACACTACAATTCCGGGGGGGTATTTAACATAGGCATCGAAATACCGCTGACTATGTTAATCCCGACGCCGGGACCTCGACAGGACGCCGGACCGATCGTCCAGCGCCGGAGGTAAGTAGTAATGTAGCCGGGGATGGAGGGGTTAGGTTTAGGGACCCCCCGGGGGACTTAGGTTTAGGCATCCCTCCGGGGAGGGTTAGGGTTAGGCTAGGGAAAGGGGGGGTTAGGTTTAGGCAGTAGGTGGGAGGTTAGGGTTAGGGACTTCCCCGGGAGGGTTAGGTTTATGGTGCGGGGAGGGGGGAGTTAGGTTTAGACATTAACGGGGGGAGGTTAATGTTAGGCACTAGGAGGGAGGTTAGGGTTAGGCACCCCTAAAGGAGGGTTAGGGGAGGGCGAGGGGGTTAGATTACTTAGCTCTGCTGTCGGGATTTCCTCCGCGTCGGCCTAGCGCTGTAGGGATTTCCTCCGCGTCGGCCTAGCGCTGTCGGGATTTGAACCGGAGGCTACACAGTTGTTGGCATTTCAATCCCATTCCCTTTCAGACTGTTTACTTCTAACTCAATCTATTTTGCAACCTACATCACTTTAAGGTCATAAGATCTTTATATTTAAGAATCGTTACCATATCACATGTGATTCATTGGCAACCAAATTTCTTAAATATTTTGCATTGTATTCCTGCACTCAACTTGTGTATAACTAAAGTGAAGAATACAGTAAGTCGTGTATGATGCTGCACCACACAGGAGTTTGATGTGGCTCAACCAACACGTTTCAGCCTCTTCATGTTTTTTCAAGGTCTGAAAAGGCTGAAACATGTTGGATCAGCAACATCAATCTCCTGCACTGCCAGCATATTCTGGATGTGAGGTAACAGCCAAGCACCTAGGAAACACGCCCCCCAGACCCGAGCGGTA
This sequence comes from Taudactylus pleione, assembly GCA_031769625.1. Lineage (NCBI taxonomy): Eukaryota > Metazoa > Chordata > Amphibia > Anura > Myobatrachidae > Taudactylus > Taudactylus pleione. The sequence continues at coordinate 5,828,004 of JAUIMM010000435.1, read as the reverse complement.
AGTGCCTTAGGAGAGACCGAAGATCATTATCTTCGTTTCCTTCGCCACAGCCGCTCTGGCTGCAGAGTTGCTAGGGCATCCGGATCAGAGTGCTCATTTGGACCCACCACGAGTACGTACCGCAAGACTGTATCCCCTGCCAGTCCATCAAGCTCCTTATTTCTTAGACCCCCCACCCCCGCACTACTTCCCTTGTATGTGGTAGAATTATTTGTATGTCACCACCCCATGTCTTCTTTTAATAATTGCAACATCATAAATATTTGATTAATAACGTTCTGACACTCTGCATCTATGCACTTAAATATTTCCAATAAATACATTTTATTTAACTAATCCAGCACTGTGTGGTAATTAGCACCAACACCACACGCGAGCTGTCCACAACAACACTTCCTCTCCATTTTTGAAATTTATATAAAATTTCCCCTCAATTAAAAACTGAACAACCCACAATCACACAACTATCCATGACCACCAGCACATTAACAGTGTGCTCTCACAATCAGTTTTCTTAGATTTATCCTACTAAACTCAGAGTTTCATTTAGTGTGACGCTTATCATACACGACACACTTCACTTTAGTTATACACAACTCGATTGCGGGGATACAATGTGAATTGAATTTATCACCCAGTCAGAGGGTGGTATTGTGTAAGATCTCGGCTGCTCCTGACAGGCCGGGTACAAACTTGCACAAATCGAGCATACAGATGTCACATCTATCCTCCATGCACTACAATTTGCGCCACACATAACGCAGAGCTTTGTGTTCCTCGGTAACGCAGAGTATATTCCGTGTGACTTTTTACCTTCAAATGCGTATTATTCACACAGTGTTGCAAATGGCTTTCTTTCATGTAAAACATACCAGCACATTATAAATATTTTAGCGGAAATTGTTTCATGCAAATCCTTCTGTGCTCTTGAGGATTACAGGAATGTAGAGGTGTCATTCAACGATTAATCACATTTTCCACATCAATCACTAAATTTATTTTTGTTTCATTGTCTGAATTTCCTACAAATTTCAAACCAAACTCTATTCCCCGCAGTCAGCTTCCCTAATCTATAGGAGTATGTCGTCACCTTCACAAGCATAAACTTTGTTTCACTCCTGTCCATAAATAGCTGTATTACAAGACATTGTACGTTGAAGCTGGGGTTTGGCGTAGAAAGTAGATTATCGTGAGTGTAAATGTCATGTGAGTTTCTCTGTCTCCAGGGTGCTAGTGCTATTGTCTGGTGGTGGGGTTTTTTCTCTTAGCCTTTGTATAATAATCATTCTTCCCGTGCTTATGCCGTGTTCTTCTTGATTACATATCAAGCAGTGTTTAACCTGGGGGGGAATCTGCCACATCTACATTCTGCTTACTTCCTACCTTTCTTAGACAGTGTTGCCAAAATGTAATGTTGTGTACAGTCTGACATTAATCCTGTTGTTTATGTGTTTCTCATGGTGCAGACAATTTACTTGGCCCTTAAGGGAACTAGTTAATTTCAAAACGTTTCTGAAAGAATGAATCATGTTAAGCTTTTCAGAATCTTATATATTTTGCTGCTGTCTTCATATGCAAGATATCCACAAATATATTGATGCTAATGGTGAAGATGATTGCATTTAGAATAATTAAATTCACTTTTATATCTGCAGGGTTACCGCAGACTTCATTTGATTTAAATATGGAGCAGGAATTTTTAGAGCAGCTTAGTGTGAACTGTCAATTTTGTTGTTTTATGAAATCATGCTACAAAGCTGTTTAATACTTCACAGCACTAGGAGGATTGAGATTCGGTTTGGGACCCTTTATACTAGCTGAACACAGAGGGGCTGATGGGGGGGGGTACTAATTACATGGACACCCATTTCCCATCTTGCATGTCAGCGGCATCAGACTCTCTCCCCAGCCCAGAACACGCTTCTGTGTGCTGTGCTAGGCTGCGGCGGGTCCCGGGAGGCTGCATCATGTGCGGGGAGGGGGAGCGATCACACTAATCCCTCTCCCACCTCACTGGCTCTGCTCCTGGCTGAAGGGTGCACGGCACCGCACATACTGTATTTTCCATACTTGTTGTAGCGGGCATGACCACACATCCCCTATTAGGCTACGCTCTCTACAGTGTCTGGTTCATCCCTGTTCTCTATGGCATTGGCTGAAAGTACTGGAGTGTAAGTGAGGCTGGATGGCCTAATGATGCTATTCTTCATGTGGACCACTAAGGGCTATAGAAGGAGACTGATGCCACAGAGAAGTATTCACATACCAGAAAGCTAGAGGGATAAGCCGATGGACAGACTCTGAGGTTAGATGAAGTCTTGCAGAATAGCCAATAGCTGGAGGATTTGGCAAGTGCAGATATTCAGGATTTACCTATTAGCTTGCGTATTAGGCATTTGCCTAGCCGGTGTTCAAACTGACTCATGAGGTGTCAGATTACAACTGACACAGGTCTGGGCATTTCCAAGACGTCACAGTACGGTGACGCCACCTACCATTAGCTTTACATACTACTATTCCATGACTTTTGACACTTCATATACACAAATATAATTGTGATTGTAGGCTTCTAACTTGCTAGTAATTGAGTGAGTATTAATATCCGCAGGTGGGGTAAATTATTGCAACCTGACGCTTCTCAGGGTGTTTAACACTGAAATTGAAATGGCAATAGTATTTAACAATCTGCGGTCAGTAGTCTGTCAGAGAATTTAGATTTTAGAGGTTAGTGGTCCTGGAAATAATTCCAAAAGATTCATAGATGTATAGCCAAAAAGAAAGGTATGCTGAAATAGGTAGTATAGTAACCTTTGCCAAGCAAAACAACACAGTACCCTCATGTAAGAGAGTTGCTTAATTAGGTATTTATTGTATGGTAATGTCTAGTAAGCATGCTTCCATTTTTCCTTTGTGTGATATGGTTTATCCCTGTTTATGTATAGTAAATGGATTATGCCTTTTGCAAAGTACAGTAAGTAGCATGCCAAAGCTCCTCAAGTTGCATTGTATGTAAGAGTTAAGGTGCGTTCAATACTGTACGATTAAAATGGACGATATGAACGATATCGATCATATCGATCATATCATGCATTTTTCAGTGGCCAACGACCTGTGATGCGAGGGCACGTATGATCGATATCGCCCATGCATGCATGCTAACTTGGTCGATATCGACCAGGTTATTATAGGGACCCGCGATTGTTGATCGTGGATCGCCATAGTCGTTGGTGGTGTGCTGGATGATCGATATCGATCGTCCAGCACACCCGGGAGATCAAACAACGATATCATTATTATTGTCGATCGTCCCATCTGTACGCACCATTACCAATAGAATTCACAGACTGTAAAAGTTTCTGAAGTGTATGAGAACTAAAGATACTTTTTGCATAACGTTTTCAACTTTATTTCTATATACTTCAACTTTAGGGGACACTTTTTTTTCCCTATGGACAACTTACTCCTGTCAGTAATTCTAATTAAATGGCATTTTATGTGTTATTGCAGATATTTTTGTAGTGAGAGGTCAGATATTTAGCATCCGTAAGATGATTTATTTCCCTGTAGCGCTATTTAGGCCCTTATGTAGATGAGTTAACTTGGCCGATCTGCCTTGTTATTTCCGTCTGGACTGTCCTGTTACATTGTCTCTTCCCAGGAAACAGCCTACTTTCGTTTAGGAAAGGAGTTAGTAATGTTGGCACTTTGCCCTTCAGCATCTTGGCACAGAGTAAAGCTATTTGATCATGCATACACCAGTCCCATGGTCTGGCTGAGGATCAAGAGACCCATTACTTTACTCTCTGTACTCTGTAACCCTCTCGCATTAAATACATACATATAACTTAATCTGATGATTCTTGGAATATGTACATATGCTTCACATTGATTTTTGCATTCATATTTTATATTTTTTGCAAACTGTCTGTTGTAATGATAAATCTGTCAGTATGAAGAGATAATATTTGGTGCTTATTATATCGTGTTGCACTATTTTATGTATTGTCATATACTGTATCAAATATTTGTATACTATATCGCTCAGGTTCTCAAACTCGGTCCCTGGGACCCCAAACAGTGCATGTTTTCCAGGTCTCCTCACAGAATCACAGATGAAATAGTTAGCTCCACCTGCGAATCTTTTAAAATGTGTCAGTGAGTAATGAATACACCTGTGCACCAGGTAGGTGACCTGACCTGTGTGGGGTCCTGAGGACTGACTTTGAGAACCACTGCTGTATAGGTATCTTTTTCAAACTAAGCCTATTGCTCTATGTTGACTTCACTTGATGCGTCTCTCATAGCCCTTCCCATTGGTGTCTTCTTCTCGATGGTTGATGAAGAGGGGGGAGCTTATATCCTATGTAGAGGATACTGGAATTTTCTCCAAGAAAACTACAAAGCAACAGGTCTACTTTTTCCTATTCAATGATGTGCTCATTATCACAAGGAAGAAGAGGTAATTTGACCACTTTTATGCAGATTACATTATTGTACATGCATGCTATTCAAATGTCAGTGCCTGACTGTCTGCATCTGTACAGAGTCAGGACCCATATTTACCAGGACGTTGCAAACAACCTGGTTAAAAAAATAATCCCTTGTACTACAGCAGCAATGACATAGGAGAGGATCCATTACTAGTGATATGGAAATATCACATAGAAAACAGTGTTGGGTGTGAGTTCATCAAAAAGTGCTTTACAGTATTTTTCTGGCCAGGAGTATCTGTCATAGAGATGTGTACTAAGATGTGTACCACCCCGCACACTCCCATGCAGAGAGTTGGGCCCATAATTGTGAATTTCAATTTGTATATGGTAATACACATTAGTCCTCAGGCACACTGGCATTTATTTTTGCTTTTGACTTTGGTAAAAAGGCTTGTGAGACACAAACACATGTTATATGTAACTTTATATAATATTTTAGCGATAACTGTAGGTTTCCGGAGTACGGAAATGTTTATTATAATATCTACTCTCTTGTACTAATTAGGACAACATTTACAGGAGGATGATCAGGAATAATTGACTGTATATCAAGTTCTCTTTAGTCGTCTTCCATTTGGAACATAACACAAATGTTTGCTACCCATAGTTTTCCCCTATACACATGAACACTGTCTCAGTGGCCACATCTCTCACCAGTGCAAAATGTCATGAACATTATGGGGCAAGATTCATTAACTGTGAGGTTCTGTCTGCCATGCATGGAAAGGAAACCTTATTTCTCATAATCTGCACAGATTTTCCACCTTCCTTTTTAATGATATTTTGCTCAGTTCCTGTGGATTTATCACATACACACAGACCAATGTAAATATATATACACATATACCTTACTTGCTGTCTAATAAGGAACTTTAGGATATTTTTTGTTATGAAGGGCAACAGTTCTCTAGTGACTCTAAAGTCGTTAGCCTAAGACTGAGGTTGTTTCATTAACAGTTTTGTCTTAAATACTTGACATGTCATATATATCCTTCTACCAACCATATAGATACATTTCTTTACCAAAAAAACCCTAAAGTTCCTTTTTTGAAATTCTTACTCATTCAGCAAGAACGTGGAATGTCTTGTGGATAGTAACACAAATATCAAGTGAGTGAGTTTTAAGCCTGTCATGACAAACCTCAGATGGGCATGTGGTGTGCGTTAATCAAAACAAAATCACCTGATATGTCTAAAACAATTACTGTAATCACACAAATGATATGCCACACTCACTGTTAAACACCTAGTTCTGTGCCACTACTAGGCTTTGGTTTAAGAGCTGATACTCTTCAGTAGCTTTTCAGTTACTTGACTTAAGCTGGCCACACACTAGACCAACTTACATCCAACCATCCAACTAGTTGATTGGTTGGAATGAAAATCTGGTAAGGTATGAAAGTAAATGACAATCACCAATTTGCTCCCAAATGCTGAAAAATGGACCAAAACTGTTGTTTGAACAAATAGTTTAGATCAAACATTTAACAAACTTGTCTAAACGAATATTTTCATCTGTTTTCTGGCATTTAGGAGCAAATTGCTGATCATCAGTTACTCCCATTCGTTACCAGATTTTCATTCCAACCAATCAACAAGTTGGCTGGTTGGATGTAAGTTGTTCTAGTGTGTGGCCAGCTTTACACTATACTACAATCACAGCTTAAATTAATCAGAGATACTGAAAGTTATACAATTAATTTTATCTAGTTATGTGGAATATATAAAATCAAGCCATTCGGACACATGAATTTGTTAAGAACGCAAAGGCAGAACATTATGAAATGGAGCTTAATTGTAAAAAAAAAAAAAAGTTACATAGTTTACATTATAAAAATGATTGAATAAACTACAGAAATGTAAATGCAGTACAGTTTCTTAAATTAAATAGGAATAAAATACTGAAACCGAAAAACTCACACTCCCATACATTACAGGTTCTGACTGGATGAACATTAGAAATGGACAGATCCTTTTTGATATAGTTACGTCCACCTAGGCTTAAAGATTTCCTCTCGTGCACTTTTCTATAAACCTATTCTGGTTCAATGGAATGGCATAGATGTCTGGTTTCTTTCTGAGTGTCCTTTGCACATGTGTGTGGAAGGTTTTGAATATATTTGTCAGTCACAGGCTGTGTAATAGACTGCTCAGACCTTCAGGTGTGACTGTCTTATTAGTAATAGGGAGATGGAGAGAAATGAAAAATAATGAAAGCAGCTCCTGCATATATTACACATTGTAAAGGCATATCTGAAACTGTATGAATAATAAGTGGACCCCTAGAAACTAAAGGGGAACTTATAATACTTTGCTTCTGGAATCTAGTCAGTATGGTGACTCTGATGGTGTACGGTAGATAGGACATGGTCATAAATTGTTTGCTGGGTCTGGTGCAGTTTAATTTCAAATAAATGCAGCAATGGCGTTACATTGGGGAGGGGTCAAGCAGGGCACTTGTTCCCCCGCGGTCCAGGACAGTGGTTTCAAGTCAGTGTAGTGTGGACAATGTTTCCTTTCACACATGCCAGCTTTTTTCAGCTTGTACAGCTCCTGCTGCGCATGCCCAATACCGTAAGAAAAAAAAAACGCAACGTCTCAAACCCGTTGCATTTGAAAGGCACTGATTGAATGCAAAAAAAACTGGTTGGGTTTGGACTGTTTTTTTTGCCAGCCAATGGAAACCGGCGTGTGTGAAATAGCCCTAACAAACACATTGCCGCCGGTGTCGAGTAGTACATTTGTACTAACCGGCGGTAGTGTTTGTTTTAGCAGCCAATGAGAGTAAGACTCTCACTGGCTGCTGCGCCCACTGCCGGAGCCGGGCTGGAGCTCACTCATGAGCTCTGCTTTCCGGCTCCTGTAGTGGATGATGGGAGAGACGTCATGACCTCTCTCCCATAGTACCGAGCGAGAGGACGGAGGAGCAGATGGCGGCGGGCGCAGGAGTGGGGAATCAGGTAAGTGTTTTTTTTGTGTGTGTCTTTGTATTATATATGTAAGGGGCACTGCATAGTGGGGACCACTACAAGGGGCACTGCATAGTGGGGACCACTACAAGGGGCACTGCATAGTGGGGACCACTACAAGGGGCACTGCATAGTGGGGACCACTACAAGGGGCACTGCATAGTGGGGACCACTACAAGGGGCACTGCATAGTGGGGACCACTACAAGGGGCACTGCATAGTGGGGACCACTACAAGGGGCACTGCATAGTGGGGACCACTACAAGGGGCACTGCATAGTGGGGACCACTACAAGGGGCACTGCATAGTGGGGACCACTACAAGGGGCACTGCATAGTGGGGACCACTACAAGGGGCACTGTATCAGGGGCACTGAATAGGGGGACCACTACTGAAGGCACTTCATAGGGGGAACTACTGGGGGAACTGCATAAGAGGCACTACTGGGGGGCACTGTATAAGGGGGCACTGCATAAGGGTCAACTACTGGGGGCATTGTATAAGGGGGCACTACTGAAGGGACTGTATAAGGGTGCACTGCTAATATGGGGAAATACTGGGGACACTGAATATGGGGCACTACTACAGGGGGCACTGCATAAGGGACACTGCTACTGGGGTCATTGCAAGAGGGGCACTACTACTGGGGGCATTAAGGTGCATGGAATGGAAAGGAATGTTCCCAGAGTGATGAGAAATGGTGGTGTGTCATGTTGGCACACCCCCATTTTTCAGCAGCCATGCCCCTTGTGGCATGTGGCCACGGCCACTTTTTCGGCGCGCGCCTTTGGTGTGCGCAAATACTTTGGGGGAGATCTCCATTTTTTAACTTGCTAGGGGGCCCAAATACCCTAGTTGTGCCACTGCAATGCAGTGAAAGTTTGCTCTGGGTGCTTGTTGCCTTGTCTGTCTGTCTGTCTCAACTGTTTGGTTTCCACTATGGCTCCCTCTATTTCTATCCCTCCTTGTTCTAACATTTTAGAACAATACATTTTGTTTTTATAACTGCCTTAAATACTTGTGTATTTACGAGGTGGGTATCTATATTTACAACTTAACTTGGATATCTTTTACTGCCAACTTATTGCAGTTTTTTTTTTAATTGCGTCTTTACCGGGGTAAAAGACCAGTGACAAAGGCTGTTACTAGAGCCCTCTGAGCTTAGTCACTGGGATCTGAGAACTAAGAATATATAACAAATTGTCTTATTTTTTAAATAGTGCATATTTTTATTTATAGCATTTTGACACAATATTCATTTATTCAATCAATTTGTTCTTTTTCAGTAAGAACAAGCAAATCAAATCGATTTTGAAATTTTAAGTTCACAAAAAATTTAGTAAACATATAAAACCTGTGAAAATTATTATTTTTATCCATTCTTCCTTATTATATTTACCTAATCTCCTAAACCTTACACCTTAAACCTAATCTGCATATGTTTGTCATAATTAGTATGTATCTATATTTAAAGTTTTCCAGAGTTTATTTTTAATTACTCTAAAATAAAGGGTGCCTTCCAGGGTAAAGTTACATTCACTTTCTATGATCTCGTGCCAAATCGACATGTACAGGTTGAGTCTCCCATATCCGTTATTCCAAAAACCGGAATATTTTGGTGTATACAGTATGTGACGTCACGACGTGACCTGACGTCACTAGTATCGGCGGCCAATGACTAGCGGCATGGTCCACACGCCAGGCCACCCCCCGTATCACCCGCCGGACCCCTCGTGACAGCTGCAGCACCCGTCGGACCTCTCGTGACAGCCGCCTTACCTCTCGTGACAGCCGCCTTACCAAGCCAGACCCTTCCGCCTTACCAAGCCGGACCCTTCCGCCTTACCTGCCGGACCCTTCCGCCTCACCGCCGGACCACCGCGATACCCCCGCCGGACAACTGTAGCACCCGCCGGACCACCGCGACACTTTCCGGACCCACTCGCAGCACACGCCGGACCGTCCGTGACACCCGCCGGGCCCCCCCAGGTATTCCGAAAACCGGAATAATCCAAAATCCGAAATGCTCGTGGTCCCGAGCATTTCAGATATGGGAGACTGAACCTGTACTTGCAAGTTACCTTTCTATTGGGCCAGTGCAAGGTTACTTGGTGCCCTAGGCAAAGTTTCAGTTTGCCTCGACCACCACCCTAATACCCTATTACCAGCCCCTCACACATACTTAGCTTTTTAAAAAAATATATACAAATCCTGCATTTAATTTGCAGAGGCAAATGCATTGGTGTTTCCATGCAGTGCCAACAAAGTGTGCATGACCGCCATGTTAGTGGCATTGTTAGCATTTTAGAGAGTGTTAGACTGCTCTCCAACCCCTTTCCCAGATACAAGGGGCAGTGTTGCACGCACTGCTACTGTATTAGGTACACTCCCCTTCCTCCTCTTAATGGCAGAGTATTGTGAAGCGGGACATTCTTCCCCACTGTCCCTGCAGTGGGGACAAAGTCATAAGTGAGCAGGGTAGCTATCAAAATTATGGACTGTACTACCAGAATCAGAGTAGCTCTTTCCCACCTGCTCTTGTAGCTTTCACTACCTGCTGCAGCTTGTGGTGTCTTAAGCTCAGTAGCTGCTTGTCCGGATCTTTAACTATTGCAGTCCTGTCTGGAAAAAAAATAGATAAATGAAATATAGAAAGCCTGGCACTGAGTAAATAATCCAGGCTTCATGCATCCAACCAGCCCTGTCATTAAATCAATAGCACCCATGTTTAATAATTAGACCTCCTTCACCCCTAGCCAGCTCTTATATTAAATTAATTATATTCTCATTTAATAAATATACACCCAGCCTGACATAGTAAACCGCATTCACATTCAATAAATATCCTTCTCCCTAATCTCAACTCCTCCCTCCATTAAAACATCCACATTACGCTGCATTGAATTTAAAGTACCATCACTTTACCTTACACTATAAGGCACCACAATGATGACATTATTACATAGTCACCATCAATAATTGAATAGTTCCTATCCACCATTAAGAGTTTCCCACAGTCTCACCCCATCATTAAATTGATAGCCCATGCCCACACCACCATTACGTGAACTTATTTTCTCCCACCCAGCACTACAGATGGCATGCATGAAAGATTGTGTCACTAAGGGGTCTATGTACTAAGCAGTGATAAGTCTGTGATAAGTGCCAGCCAATCAGCTCCCAACTGTAATTTTTGTAATTTTTCAAACACAGCCTGTGAGATGACAGTTGGAAGCTGATTGGCTGGCACTTATCACTTTTCACTCTGTCACTTATCACTGCTTAGTACATAGACCCCATGATTTCAGCAGCTGAGATGTGTGTGTGACTGAATGGTACAGTAGGCCATCATAACTGCCATTTGTCGCCTGAATTGTCCCACTTTGGTAAAAGAGGGACATTTTCAGCAACACGTTTAAGGCTGCAATCTAAAGGCGTAAAGCAGGTTTGTTATGTTGTTCATAGTAATTCTTTTATAGTAATATTTTGCTATACGGCAAGAGTATACACTATTTGTGTCAGCCTGTGAATGATAGTGTATGTAAATGTCATTGTTCAATATATACTAACACTGTACTGTACACAGTATTTTGCTAAACAAAGGCTAAGGCCCGTATTCAATTTGAGTCGACAAGTCCAGACTTTCCAGGCGGAAAAGTATTGCGCGTGTGCCCGCTATTCCCCGTATTCAATGCCAAAGTAGGCGATAATGGGAACAGTCGAAACTTGGATAAGCAAAAAAATATGGGAATTTTCGGGAAATAATTGTAGGACCCCCCCTAAAGATGTCCAGGCCTTGGGGGATCACTATGGGTACCCCCGTTTTTGCCTGCAGAAGAAAGTCGGGTTTGTAAATAGCTGCGGCAGGTGTTTTTTTCCTGACTTTGAAGAAGTGATACAGTCGAGCACTTAGCTTTTTTTTTTTCGTTTTTAAAAGTGGTCCCATCAAATTTGGGGTACTTAAAAATGGGTACTAGCATATTTTTAAGTCCCTAAACTAGTTTTTTTAAAAATTCTGCAAAAATGCACCTGCCGCTACTCTGTGTAATGAAGAAAACACCTGCCACATATAAGGGAACCTCTGTGGATTTAATTTGTCTATTTAGAAGTGGGCTTTAGTTTTCGTGTTGTTTTTTCACCCCCCAAAAAATATTTTTTTTAGGGGTGTCATGATTTTTTTTTTGCGCATTTCGTTTTAAGGGGGCATTCCCAAAGGTGCTGGCTATTTTTTTTAAGCCTGCACCCCTAAACCCCAAATCTGCACTTTTTTTCACCTGCTATAGGTAATTGAAAAATTATCCCTGTTTTTTTAAAATGACCCTTCGCCCGATTTACGAGAAAAAAGGGGAATTTTTTGTAAATATGCCTGGGACCCCCCTAAAGATGTCCAGACATGGGGGATCACTATTGGACCCCCATTTTTGCCTTCTAAAGAAAGTCGGGTTTGTAATAGCCGCGCAAGGTGCAATTTTGCGGCTATGAAGAAGTGGTAAAGAATAGCACTTAGATTTTTGTGGGGGGGGAAATAACTATTCCTATCAAATTTGGGGAATATGAAAATGGGGGTAAGCATTTCCTAAAGTTTATTTTTAAAAATCAGCAAAATTGCACGTGCCGCTTGTCCCTGCAATGATGAAAACACATGGGGACCCGACCTGAATTAAATTAGATAGTTTGGCACTTTGTTCCCCTAATTTTTTTTTTTTACCCCCAAAATTAAACACCATTTTTTTGGGGTGTCCAGAATATTTTTCAACTTTTTTTTTTTATGCAGTTTACCTTTAGGGGACTGTCTTAAAGCTGCACGAGGGTTCCCGAATGTTGTACCCCAAAACCGCAATTCTGCCCTTTCTACTTCAGGGTCCATAGGGGGTCCACAGGGTTGACCTTGGGGTATAGGTTGGGAACCAAATCCGGGCACCACGCAGTTAAAGCTTTTAGCTCCCAGGATGCACTTGGGTCCACTCTCCCTATAACCCCACCCCCCAGCCAGAGGCACCTCAGTTTAAGTTGGTGCCCGGCCGGAGTTGGGTCACCGTTACTGCAGGGGGGCTGCTTAGCAGCCCCTAAGCTTAAAAGAGTTTTATTTTTATTTTTTTTACTACTCTTCAGAGCAGCAGCATCAGACTGTCCAATGGACGTCTGAGCTGCCGCTCCTACACCCCGCCGGCGCTGCGACGCCAGTACAGATCTGGGGATCGCAGCGGGACCCCAGAGTCTGTACTAGCCGGGCTCTGGAGGAATCCCTGGGCTGCTGCCGGATCGATGGGGACAGGTAAGTCGCGTGGTCACCGCTTGCGGTGATCCACGTGTGAATATGCAGCCTTATGCCTCCGGTCTCTGGGGACAGACCGGAGGCGCTAGCGGTGGCGGTGAGCTCCCCCTCCATGGAGGCATACCCCGCGTGTCCACAGCCCACCAGGGATTATAGCGGCAGCTGGAGCCGGCATCCCGGGGGTTTAATTGCTAGCCAGGGGAGGAAGCCTTCCCTGTCTAGCGGCTCCTCCCCTCAGCTCAGCGCGCCTTTCAATAATGCAGTCTGGCGTCGCTGAGCTGCTTCCTCCGCGGGCCACGCTTCTTCTGAGGTCTCCAGTGGCCATTTTCTCTCTGTGGTGCTGCAGAACTCTTAGGATGTCAGTGAGCCCAGTCCCCCTGCGTACCTGGCCATTTTGGGTGAGTGTACACAGCGCTATAGCCTTCCCAGACACTGAATCTGGGAAGTTGAATGTAGCGACATTGTGCAGTATATTATATATCTTGCTTATGTATGTATATATATTTTTCTGCATTGTATGTGACTTATGCTAGTGCTGACTGTCTGCTTTTTCTCTCACCTGTCAGTGTATATCTATCCCTTTTCTTTATCTGCCCTAATACAGGTGTACCTGGGGTGGTTCTGAGACCTCACATATATATATTTGTTAATATCTGTGAGGTTTGTCACATACTGTTGCGTGCTGCACGTTGCCATATTTTAGATGGAACTGTGAGTTGCATACGCTGATAATGGGTCCCTGCAGCTAATCTTAGCGTCAGTCAGGACCGGTATGGCGCTGCTTAATATTTCCGTCAAGATAGTCAGATATATCTGACCAGGAGATTGCACACGATACTGCACCCATTATTGCTATCCTGCAAGTCATAGCCTGCAGGAATTAGTGCGGAGGATTTTAACTCAGAAAGGTTTATGTATGCGGCACCATCTGGTGCGGGGCCCCTTGCACAACCCCCTTAAAGGGCGGTTTATTTCTCAGGATCCTCTCCTTGAGGATCGCCGGGCGGGCCCCATTGTCGTCACTCGCTTGGAGTTACTTCACCATACTGCCCTTTTGAACTCGGGGTATCTCGCAATTTCTTGCAATTTACCCCTGTGTAACAGACTGTCGCTCCCCGCCAGGGTTTTTCACAGTACATGAATTACCTCCGATACCACATCGGTCTGTCATTCCCCTTGCAGGGATTACCACAACGGCCACCCTGGTGGATGTCGTTTTATACGAAATACTAATTGGCGTGATATACGCCCTGTGGTTACTGACCAGTGGCTCTGCTGTGAACTGGATGGTATATTCGGCTCTTTCCCTCTCACATGGGGGGAGCCGATTTCAAGTATTATTATCCCTGCTTTGGGGCTGGTAGCCAGGTTCATTCTGGATATAGAGAATGTCGATCCTGCACCTGTATCATACATCTCCCGTTTTCTGCCCAGCGGGTGGATCTCATAGCGGGAGTCTGGCTGTCGCCAGATACGAGGAGTCACAAAGGCCTCCTGTTTCCCATTCCCTGAGGGTCCTCACAAGTAATGGAAATCCCCTTCTGGGATGGATTTGTATGTTAATCATCGGGTTACAGGCATTAATACGCCTCCCATCCCGGCCTGGACGGATTTTACGGATCCGTAGGTGGTAACTTTGCCTGAAATCAGTGTACTCGTTTTCAGGGCCTGTTGCCTGTCCTACCATGGCCATCGCATGGTGATGCTTTTGTGACGTTTTTCACCTCCAACACGTCTGAGGTTCAAATATCTTTTGCCGCTCACATAAAATATGCAGTGGTCATATGTGGGATTACCTCATGGGATGCCGGTCTTCTAACTTTCAGGGTTTCGGCGGCGTCTGTATCCGCCGCAGTACCCTATGGCTGCGTTATGGGAAAGCAGAGGTGCACACTCCTTCCATGGGGAAGATCTTGTTTGGTCCTGACCTTGACAAGATCGTTGCATCATTGGCAGTATCACTAATGGGGAGATACCGTCTTTAGCTACTCCCACTACATTCGGACTAACTCTGTTAAGTGTTTTTGTCCTCAGGGTCAGCCTAAAGGCCTGTTTTTTCCTAGGCTGTCGGCCTCCATGGGGGCCACCATATCCAGTACCGAGCAGTCCTGGACTTCCGGACGACCCTGTTTCTACACCTGAGGATATACCCTCAGCCTGACGGGACAGGTCTACATCTGGGGAATTTCCAGAGTGAGGTACTGATTCTCAACGGCCTCTCATTGCTCAGGCAGCCTCCTCACAGGCATTGTTACACGGGCCCTTCTTCAGACCTGATCAGGGCCTTACAATCCCAGAAAGCTATACAGTCTTTGTGGTAAGCAGAGCTATTTCGGCCAACCTCACTATCTAAGTGAGGGACTGGTTGTTCTACTTTCTTTCTGGGGCGGTGACCGACTGGTCCTCATTTGCCTATACTCTGTCTCAAATCCCTGAATCCGATTCCAACGGTGCCTGGACTTAGGTGGAATCGTCCATGCTCCATCATCCGACGTTTGGAACCTGGGGATTTTAGGGTATATCTGAGTATTCAGGATACGTACCTATGGGTACGTACAGAGCCCTCTCATCAGCATGGGTTCAGGTTTGCTGTGACACAGCAACACTTGTAAGTTTCGGGCTCTGCCTTTTGGGACTGTCCTCAACTCCACCGGGGTTTACCAGCCTTATGGATTTTCTGACAGTTCACCTGTTCAGGGTATCCGAATGCTCCTTTCTCTGGACGGTCTCCTGCTTTTAGCAGGATCACCAAGGTACTTTACCGCCAGGTCAGGATAACCGTGGCTTCTTCTCGGCACAGATAATTAGTCAACGGAGAAAAAGTCCTCCCTAAATCCCTCACAGGGTTTTCTTCATCTGGGAGCACTGCTGGATTCTCAGACTCTGAGAATTTTTCTGGCGTAAGACAAGATCTCCACTCTTGGAGTGTGCGGATATCTACGCATTCGACATATGTCATTACTCTTTGTGATGCGCGGTCTACCAGAGTGTCTACCTTTTGGTAGGGTGGAATGTGCTCAGTTCCATTCCAGGCCTTGCCATAATTGACTCCCCTCCAGATGGATCGAGTTTTTCCCATCGGATCGCTGTTCGAACGATGATACTTTCTCCGGAGGCGAGTTGGTCTCTGTCCGGGTGGCTATGGCCATCTCGTCCAGGGTGTTCTTTGCTACAGACAGTGTCTGGTCCGCATTCGTTTAGGGGCAGTTGGACATCTGTCGTTTCTGCCCTGCCACTTAACTTGTTGATACTTTAGGCTGTCTTGGACCTTCACTCTGGCCTAACCCATATGTCACGGTAAACCTGAATAGGTTCAGTCCGACAGTGTCACAACAGTGACTTCCATCTAGGCAACACTGGTAGTTGGGTGGCAATGTCAGGTATGTCATCCATTCTGACATAGTCCAAGGGTCTTCTCCTGGCCAACTCTGCAGTGTTTATTCCCGGAGCTCTCCATTGGGAAGCGGGCTTCCTCAGCCGTTGCGACGTGCATCCCGGGGACTAGTCTCTTCTCCAAGAGAGGTTTCAACTCCTGGTGAGCAGAGGGGGCCTCCCTGAGGGGATTGATCCTCATGGCCTTCTGACTTGATCACACATTACCGGTGTTACAGTCCAGCTCCAGGAGTACTGAAGCTACCTTCAGTGACTCTTTGTCAGTGAAGTGGTCCTTCCACTTTGTGTACCTGTGTCCTCCGGTCTCCCTTCTTCCTCGAGGTCTTCGGAAGTTTAATTCGAGACGGAGGGGCTTTCCTTCTGGGGGCTCCAGTTCGTCCCAGACATCACTGGTACTAAGATTTTCGGAGTCTCCTCATCGATACTCCGTTCCTACTGCTTCACTATCTGGACCTGTTGTCTCAGGGTCCTTGTTTTTCCCTGGACCTGGATCGTTTGTCTTTGACTGCGCCCCTACTGTGGTCCTAGGGCTTCCCTGGCTCTGTCTTCATTGAGATGTTTAGAGCAGATAGGCCAGACTTTGCTGGGATCTGCCACGGACTGTGGCATACATAATTCTTATGGTATCGTACCTGTCGATACGATCCTCCGGTGTCCAGGATTTTCAGATATTCTGGCATTCCTTCCTGCTGGCTTGGGTTTCACCCTTGGCCTGGCCTTCCTGACAGTGCGGATCTCTACACTGTCGGTATGGTTAAGATATGGAATTGCTCCGCTCTGGTATCCAGTTCATCCTTTGGAGTGTTTTCTGGATTATGCCTCCACTTGTCCTCCCTAGGGACTCCTGGGGAGTTAGTAGTGGTTCTTTGTTCCCTCCGGGGACAGTCAATGGAACCGCTGGTTGTGATAGCCATTACATGGTCTATTGTTTAAGCTCTCTCTCTCTCAGGGTGTTTAAATCAACCAGGAGAGTGTCTGAATTGGGAGCGTTCTCTGGTGGCTCCCTCTTCTGGAGGGCATCATGTCAGGGTGTGAGTTGCTCTCGCCCTGTATTTCTTCTTAGAGTGGTTTTTAGGTTCCATATTATTCTGGAACTTATGGTACGGCCATTCAGTCCCCAGTCTTCTCGGCTGGTGTGGCCTCATTGACTGTGGTCCGGCCTCTTTGGCTTTATATGATCCGTTCAAGTTCCTTATGGTAATCGGACTCCTTATTGGTGGTCTGCGGTTTCTGGTTTTCACAGGAAACGATGGCCGGCCTATAATTAAATGTTGGCTGGATGGCCTCGTATGTCTTCCTCAGGGGCCTACCCATGGGTAGGCATTTCTGTCGTTGAGGCTTGTTTTTTCTCGGGCCATGTAACCCTCGTGGGCGGCTCGTTGTGGCGCCTCGGCTGTTTTGCCTTACTAGGTGTCCACGTGGTCTTCTGTCCATACCTTTTTAAGGTTCTAGGCATTGGTTTCCTTTGCCTCTCAGGATGCTTCCTTTTTGGCGACGGATTCTCCTCTCAGCACAGGAGCGTCCCCACCCTTGGTTGAACTGCTTTGGGACATCCCCAAGGTCAACCCTGTGGACCCCCTATGGACCCTGAAGTAGAAAACAAGAGATATGGTAAGAACTTACCTTTGTTATCTCTGTTTCTACGAAGTCCATAGGGTCCACAGGGCGCCCACCCTGACGCACCTGGCTTCATATGGGCTGTGTTACTGGTCTCCGGTTTCCCGTCTCCTTTTCTGTGAGTATGGTTCTAGAGTGTTCCAGTTTTCTCTCACTTTTTCTCTCCTCCTCCGGCCTTTGGCTACTTACAAACTGAGGTGCCTCTGGCTGGGGGGTGGGGTTATAGGGAGAGTGGACCCAAGTGCATCCTGGGAGCTAAAAGCTTTAACTGCGTGGTGCCCGGATTTGGTTCCCAACCTATACCCCAAGGTCAACCCTGTGGACCCTATGGACTTCGTAGAAACAGAGATAACAGTTCTTACCATATCTCTTGTTTTTTTCCGCCTGCTATTCATAGACGAAACTTTTTCGCCTATTACATTGCATTGACTTTCCGCCTAGGCGAAAAGTCTCACAAATTAAATACGGAGGAAACTCAAAACAGGCGAAAATGACGTCATCAGTGAAAAAGTATCGCGGATCCGGACTTTTTGCCTCAAATTGAATAGGGGCCTAAGTGGATGAGCCAACAGTGATGTGCTTTTTGTGCTATAATGGACCTTTACAGTGTCCAAGCTTGGTGACTGACAAAAGTTAATATAAAATTGGTGTTTAAGTTGTTTCTATGTGTATCCCAGAAATAACTGTCTGTCTGGTTGGAGCTGTTAAGTCTCAATATAAAGGTAGTCCCTAACAGTATAATAGTGTGTGTGTCTGTCAAACATAAGTGTACATAATTTAGTTCAATAGTCAAACTTGTTTTTGTTATGTTGCTTAAACTTCTGTCTATCTAAGGCAGGGTCCGGTCAGTAAGGGATTGCACAGTGTTGCTAGTGGTGTCCTGCCTGCTAAGGACAATGCTGAGTAGAGAGGTTTCCTCCTAGGTAGTCATCCCCATTGAGTGTGGTGTCTTCTCGTTTACTGCTGCACCCTGTTAGCAATGATGTTACTAATGCCAGTAGGGGAGCTTTGGGGGTGTTGCTAGGAGAGCGCTATCTTTTAAAGTTGCTGTGCTTAACACATTGCCATTCTGAAATTAAATTATGAGAGAGACTTAATTCAGCTTATTGACTGGCCTCTGCAGCTCCCCCCAAATCCCGGCGCCCTTGGCTGCTGCCCAACGATAGCACCAGTCCTGCTTTCCATACACATAAATCCTGTTGGTGCTGTAGCTGGCTGAATGTTACTGCTGTTGCCCCCATTTTTATCAACTCAATAGACACTGGACGCTTTCACAAGGAAAATGTGGTTAGTCCTTTAAGAAAAGGCAGCAATTTATTAGACTGGGACACAACACAATTTTCCAATTCAAGATTTCAGCTCGGATTGGTGCAAAAAATGGATTTGACAGACATACAGTACAAAAGTGTTGCACTATATCACTCTTCACATAGGATTTAAACTGTTCAGTACTTATTTTTCATGATTTATCCAGCCAGAGTTAGTAGTGGATATGGTCAATCCTCAAACCTCTTAGTAATTTCTCATTGTACCTTGCCATTCATTATCCATTCATAAACTACTTTAACACAAAGGGGTAAGTTTAATTAGCTACAGGATATGCCCCACAGCTCATTGATCATGCCTCAAGGGGAAAAGCTATTCAATTAATTAGCCTGTTCCCCATGCTGTAATCCAGGGGCTAACACCCATAGTGCAAAATCAGTGGGTTTTACCCATACTTTAAACTCCGGAGGATGCCTTTTCTCAGTCTTTTCCTCGCAGCTCCTGAAGCTGTGAGAAAAAGTCCACTTCTGGGTCTTAGCGCCTGGGGAAAGCCCCACTGATTGAATCTCTCTTCATGGGTAATAAGCTGCGCTAATTGGATTCCCCCCAAAGGGTTGTCATTTACTATTTCTTTACTATTCCTTCAGTGTATTGCATATTCATTGGGAAACCAGTCAGAGCCGGCCCTAGCCAATTTGATACCCATGCCAAGATTTTGGCTGGTGCCCCCTAGCAGATAATCCCACCACCAATCTTATACTGGGTGCACACTAGACGATATTTTGAATGATTTGGCTGAATCCGATTTATCGAAGCGACAAATCGTTCAAATCGTGTAGTATGTACTCACTATCATGATCCGATGTGTACTCCTGCTGGTCATCCATCGCATGCTCAGAACTTTTGTACATGCAGCATAGCGCCCGCTACCCCCCCTGCCGTCACTCCATCGCTGCCAGCATCGGCAAGTTTGTATGCATTTGCCATGCTGGCACCCCCCCGCGCCCATAGCTTATGAGGTCGGTACACATTAGACATCGTCTAGTGTATACGCCTTTAGTGTTTATACGTGGACGCCAGGAATATTATATAAACAGGTAACAAAACTCTGCAGCAGATTCACATACAGCAGGGTTCCTTCCCAAAAAGTATTGTTTATATATATATAATATGCGGAGCTAAGTATGTAGCTCTGTTTGTAATTTTGTATGCTGTTAGTTTTGTGATGTATTTGGCTGCCTTGAAAAAAGAGCTGGAGCTCTGAAACGTTGGCAGTTGTTTGCCAAATACATATATTTTTCTACGCTATTATTGGGAGTGCCGCAGGCTTATTTTTGTGTGTGTGTGTGTGTGTGTGTGTGTGTGTGTGTGTGTTAGTTATATATATATATATATATATATATAATCACGTTCCCAGTCCCAGGCCACCAGCAGTAAAGCCAGGAACTGCACAGTCACTCACTCAGCACCCCAAGGAAGCAGCACCTCTCAGACTCAGTGACCAGGATTTACGAAGCAGCGGCTTCTGTAAGCCGCTGAGTCCCGGCGGCTTGCTGTTGAATATTTAAAACTGCACTCGGCTTCAGTGTGAAGCACGCCGGGCTTTGCACTGACTCTGAGTGCCGTTTTAAATATTCACCTGAAACCCGCCGGGAAGCAGCGGCTGCAGAAGCCGCTGCTTCGTAAATCCTGGCGTGAGTCAGATGATGATCCACCCAGGCAACACAGCACACTTCTCTGACACTGCCCCAGTGCCCATCAGCACCTCTTTTAGAGTCAGACTCACTCAGTCAGATCAAGCAGGCAGAAGCTCGGCCAGCACCCCTCTCTGCCCAGTGCCTACAGCCCCTCTCTCCCAGTTAACTTAATCATGACATGGCTTCTTCTCCTCCAGATCTGGCTGACTCTGCTCCTCACGTGCCACAGCTCGTCTGTCCTCTTCCTTCCAGCCACGCGTCGACTCCAAAGGGAAAAAAAAAAATTATTGAACAAGAGTGGGGGCAAACTATGGATTTATATATATATATATATATATATATATATATATAATATATACAGTATATAGCAAACATGTATATATTACATATAACCCACATATATACACATTAAAGGGTTGGGTATGAAATCCTGGCTGACGGAATGCTGCTGGTCATAATACCGACAGTGGCATCCCGACAGCCTGAATACTGACACCCATAGGACGCTATAGTAAGTAGTTTTCTAACCCCTACCCTAAACCTAACCCACCCTCCGCGATGCCTAAACCTAACCTCCCCCTCACCACACCCTAAACCTAACCCTCCCCGGTGCCTAACCCTAACCCTCCCACTAATTCCTAACCCTGCTAGCTAACGCTACCCTCTCCCTGCACCCCGATACTTACCTTCAGGATGCCGACGGTCTGGGTACTGGTGCCAGGATTCCGGGATGTCGGCGACGGTATTAAGACCATCGGCATCCCACACTCCGGGATGCCGACTACATCCCCACATTAACACATACATACAGACTAACAAATTTACAGTATACACTACCACATACTGTATGTACATACTAACATACATACACATATATACACATACATACGCACTAACATGCATACACATATACACTAACATGCATACACATATACACTAACATGCATACACATATACACTAACATGCTTACACATATACACTAACATGCATACACCCAAGTATATATATATATACTAATATAAATATACACATTAACACATATATACACATGCTAAAACACAGTCACATACATACTTATCACTTACAGTGAAGCAACAGCAGCTTGGTAATGAGGCGGGCACCTTGCATCATTAGGCTCCGCCCCCTTCTCTGTCACGATTTACGGACATACATGGGCGGGGCTTGTCTTATTGGCTCCACCCCCATTGTGATACTGAAGAGGGGAATTTAATCGGACCATCGGGGAGCAGATGCGGGCCGGCAGGCTGTAGCAGGCCACCTTCCCCTCCTGATGCATGGATCTGGATGAGTGCTGCTGGGGCTGCGGCACCTAATGGAGGTGCTCACGGCTCTGCTCCGCAAAGGGGAGGCTGCGGCTGAGCATGCGCAGCGTGCCCTCCCGCAGCCATCGTAGTCGTACTTGTCTTTTGTAGCCAGAATGATCTGTGCAGAAGCTCATTCTGACCTGTCCACTGTGCTGCCTGATCGAACCTGAGCTCCGATCATGGTAGCGGCGGGGAACTGCATGGCCGAGGGATGCCCCAAATGCATTTAAGATGCCCTAGGCATTTGCTTAGAATGCCTATGTCTAGGGCCGGCTCTGAACCCAGTGCTAAATCATTCATGGACTACCTTATTCTTGTTCAGGGTTTCCTGCCTGGCAGAGCAGCTTCCTTGTAGTAATCTTTTGAAAGTCATCCCTTGAGCCAAGTTTTTCTTCTCCGCTCCATGGTAGGTTTTTATCCTTCCTGAGCTCTCCCTGGTCACTTGCATAACAGTTTTCTGGTTGAAGTGCCCACTTACCTCCTCATTGTGGCAGGTCACTGACTTGATTTTTGCACTGGTTCTGAGCTGTCAGAGATCATTGGGAAGATGTATCAAACCTAAAGAGGACAGATAAAGAAGTTGCCCATAGCAACCAATTAGCTTGTAGTTATAATTTTATAAAAAGTACTTGATAGATGATAGGTACAGATGTGTCCGCATACATCTTACTTCCTTGCGCGTTAAACAGCCCTTCTAGCCACGTGACTTGGTAGCGCAGAGCATCTTTTGGTGCAACTCTTTACCTTCAAATGCGTCTTACTCGCACAGCGATGCGAATAGCATGCACAAGTAAAAAGATATGCAGCATGCCTATATTCTGTGTACGACTGCGGCTGTATCTGCACGCAAAATGCTACTATAGTGTCACAGCTGCTGACACTGTAACGTAGCATGCAGATTAGGGATGTGCAGGCTCGGATAGGTTCGAGTTTGCACGTGGAGTTCGGATTTTTCCCTCCAAAAAAACGGAACTCAGAACGAGGCAAAACGTCATCTTACATGGACGAACATCATCATTCCTGGTCTTTTGTCCAGGAATGATGATGTTCGTCCATGTAAGATGACGTTTTGCCTCGTTCTGAGTTCCGTTTTTTTGGAGGGAAAAATCCGAACTCCACGTGCAAACTCGAACCTATCCGAGCCTGCACATCCCTAATGCAGATACACCCGCAGTCGCACACAGAATATAGACATGCTGCATATCTTTTTAATCGGCAGAAGCTGCTTGTGCATCCTATCCACATCGATTTGCAAAAAAGATGCATTTGAAGCTAAAAAGTCACACAAAAAGATGCTCGGCGCTACCGAGTTGCACGACGCTCACACGTTATGTTTAATGCGACTTGTAGCGCAGATGTATGTGGACACATCTGTAGAAACTTAATAATTTATGTTCCGTACACAAAATGATGTTTGTATAAATGCTTGATTTCTGATTATTTTCTATGGATCACATTTTGCACACCATCCTGTCATCATTCTGTAGAACTTTGTGCTCTTTGACTTAGTTATGTTTTTTTCCTTTTACCTGAGGCTTTTCATTGTTGTGCCCAGACATGAAATTCATTATATGAATACAATATAATTGCATCCTGTTGTTTGGGAACAAGAAGGAAAAAGCATCTGTTCTATACCGATGTGCATGTTCCTCTGTAAATTATAATAAATTTTTTTAAGTATGAAATATTTTAATTATTTTTTCTTAAAAGACAAGGAGTTATATTTATGAAGCGGCAGCTTTTTGTAAGCTCTCGCTTACTGGCAGATTGGAGCTAACAATTTAAGGCAGCACTAACATTCAGTGTAGAAGTCGATGTGCTTTACACTGAATGTTAGTGTTGCTTTAAATTTTCAGCTCCTACCCACCTAGAAAAACCACTGCTTCGTAAGTATAGCCTAAGGGCTTAACTGCCATAAGTTCATGGGATGCAGCTGCTATGGGGCACATAGTTGTGGGGGCTCTTTTTCCATTGAATACTTAGGGCTAAATGTAATAGGTTGCGAGTTAAATTGCGGAAACAAACTCTAACCTACTCGCAGGCACTTGTAGGTGCGAATTTATCCTGCAACTCGCAAATGTAATAGGGTGCGAGTGTGACTGCGGGTAAACTTTGTACCTTGTAATGCAAGTTCCATTACAAGGTGCGAGTTTGACAGAAGCATGCACAGATCAGCAAGAACCGTGCATGCTTCTGTGTGTAAAAGAAAAAAGAAAAAAAAAATCAGCCTGGGGTTCCCCTCCAAAAGCATAACGAGCCCCGGGCTCTGTGAGCCAGCTGTGGTTCAAAAAACACAGGGGAAAAATGTGTAGGGTTCCCCTGTATTTAATGAAACAGCATCGGCCTTTTGGACTGGTCCTGGTTCTAAAACTATGGGGAACAAAACGAGTAGATGTCCCCTGTATTTTTAGAACCAGCACCGGGCTCCACTAGCATGGGGGTAATGCTACAGCCAGGGGACTGGGTACCTCTAACTAGTCAGCCTTGGTCGGGGATTTCTAGGAAAGTGTCCCCCCTCCCCAATAAAGGCGTCCTCCCTCTCCAGGGCACCCATGGCCTGGGCTGAAGCCCAGAGCTATCCCCAGTGCCCATGGGCTGTCAGTGCTGAGATGATGGTGTAAAAAATTGGTAAAATAATATTGTCCTTTTATAGGAGAACTAGAGGACCACAAGTACTAGCATGCGGGGCATTTTAGGCTGCTGGTACCTCAAGTTCACCTGCAAAAGAAATATTAAAAAAAGACAAGACTCACACACTGTATGTTTTATATTTTTATTACACATGCATTCACTCACTTATTCACTCACACCACATACTTACCTTATCCCTAGTGCCAGTCTGTCCCCTTCTCCAGTATAATTCACAATTGGTACCTGCAAAAAAAAAAAAACATATAGTCACCTACCCCTTTATTCCGGTCCTCTTTGTTTATCCCTTAAAATATAAAAATGAAAAGCGTGGACCCACCTCTAAGGAGGGTACATCCCCAATATCTTGAATGCTGCTTCAGCCAATGCATTTCACATAGAAATGCATTGACTTGAACATTCATTGGCTGAGAGAGGCGAGCCTCCACCTCTCAGCCAATGAGCGGCTCCCCCCCATTGACTTCAGTGGTGGGAACTGCTAGGTTACTAAAGTGCTTTCCCACCATTGAAGTCAGGTTCTTTATCCAATCAGTCTGATATTCTTCCCAGATATGTCAGCATGTGAAAAAAAAATAAAACTCATGATCAGGGCCAGATTATAGGCGGGGTGATCGCCCAGGGGCCCCCACACTGCAGCAAACATTGGCCGGAACCTGGCCACTCTAGGCTCTGCCTGGCTGGCTCCTGCCTCCCAGCAGCACCACACAGCACAGCAGTACAGCACTCTCACTGATGGACATGATGACCGTGGTAGACTACGGAAGCCTCGCCCCTTTTGATGAAATAATCCTGCAATTTGCGGGTGTATGAGTAGGGGGCGAGGCCTAATGCAGCAAAGTGTCCGTCCCCTTTAGAAAAGCTGGTACTGTAACAGGTAGTGTGTACATGCTCTCTGTCCTTTCCTCCCTCTCTATCTCGCTCTCTTCCTCACTCCCTCTCTACCTCCACTTCTCTCTCTGTCGCCTCCTCCTCCTGTCCCCCTCCCTTCCCCCTTTCTCTCTCTTTTCCTTTATCTCTCTCTCTCTCTCCCTTTCTCCACCCTCTCTCCCTTTCTCCCCCCTCTCTCTCCCTTTCTCCCCCCTCTCTCTCCCTTTCTCCCCCCTCTCTCTCCCTTTCTCCCCCCTCTCTCTCTCTTCCTCCCTCTCTCCCCCTCCCTATCTCTCACCCCCCCTATCTCTCTCCCTTTCCCTCTCCCTCCCCCCCTTTCCCTCTCTATCTCTCTCCCCATCCCTCTCTATCTCTCTTAGTGGTCTATTCATGATAATTATCGGGGCAGTGAGACAAGTGCGCATGCGCAACCTACAGGTCATGCATGCGCACAAGAGCCCTGACGTCCAGCGGAAGGACCCGGACAAGGGCAGAGGGTTCATGCGGGAGTTGAAGATGGCAGATCCCGCACTCAAGCTCCCGCACTCAAGCTCCGAAAATTTTGTATTTTCGGAGCTTGATGAATTTTGTCCCCATACTAATGTATGTTGACAGCTGGCCATTCCGCAAAAGGAAGATAAGCATCAGATATATGTGATATCTTCTGCTTTACTTTCTTGATGAACGTCCCATTAACTTAATTTCTACAATTAACATTTTCACCTGCTTTTGTCACTTACAGAAATTAAGTGATGATGATGAATAGGCCCCCTATATATCTCACTCCCTGTCACTCTCTATCTCCCTGTCCCTCCCTCTCTTTCTCTCTCCCCTTTTCTCTCTGTCCCCTCCCTCCCTCTCTCTTATCCCTCCCTCTCTCTGGCTCTCTCCCTCAATCTTTCTCCCTTCCCCCTTTCTTCCCTGTGGCAATTTTATTGATGGGACCCCCACAGTTGCTCCAGGACCCCCACAAGTCTTCCGGCCCTGCTCATGATCTATATAAAAGCTGATATATTTATAGTTAAAAAATACACATAGAACAGGTAGAAGTATATCCATACCAGCTGGGGCCTCATTTATCAACGAAATGTACCACTCAAAACTAGTGATAAATATCATTTTTTCTGATAAATGGTGCTCAGCCAATCAGCTCCCAACTGTCAACTGTTAGAAAAATGATAGTTGGGAGCTGATTGGCTGAGCACCATTTATCATAAAAAGTGATATTTATCACTAGTTTTGAGTGATAAACTCGTTGATAAATGAGGCCCGAGGCTCAGATGTTTATAAGTAATTTTGAATCTACAAAACGAATGTAACGAGTATTTTATGGTGTTGGATACCAAGTAGACTTTATTATCCAGGATACACATACCCTTGTGTAGGTCATGTTCAGTTACATTAAATATTTTGTAATAAGTTAATTGAGTTTAATACAACCAGGGATAAGGTGTGAGATTCACACAGTCACCCATTTAGTATACTTACCTTTCTGCCAAGACTGCAGATACCACTCCAATATAGCCTGGAAATATGCACAGTAGACTCTGGTACAGTACCGGACTCTTCTAGGCGCATGTGAAAGCAAGAAGGGGGTACACATAGACTGCACATGTGCCCCATCTCCCATAAAATGTCCCTACCTGTAACTCAATGGACAGTCATATTAGAGCTTTATTTTTAAAACTGTGGTGGAAGGAAGATTGTGACCAGAAATACAAATACGCGGCAGTAATTTAGATAGATAAGTAGGATTTTGTACCATTTTCCCGCAGTTAAGTGTTTTGATAACCGCTCTATTTATGGTTCAGCGTATTATAAATAGGATATTTTGATTTAGCCTGATTTTTAGTGACACAATCAATGCTGTGTGATCTCTCCAGAAGCCTGGACCTTCATAAGGGATAAGGGCAGGTTTTGTCAGACTGGCGGACTTGGGCCAACATATTTGGTTATTGTTTTTAGCAGTTGAATATTCCAAAGTTATTGGCATTGCCATTATTGCACTGACTGCTTCCTTACTGCACTTAGCTACAGTCCCTGGTGGGGATAGTAGCATGCAATGTATTGTGAATGTGATGTAATTTCACACCCAACACTGGGTAAAATCATAATAACGGGGCAACCATGCAATGCAAGTAAGCATGTTGGCTTGTAATGGTATATAGTGTATATATGGTATATAAGGAGATTGTAGTCATTTATGTAGTGCCACAATCAAAATGAAATTGCATAAGAATGTAAAATATGTATAAGAAAAGAAGAACCACCTATATCCAGTTATACCATAACTATCAGTCCCCTCAGAGACAGAAGAGTGGTGATGCTGAGCAGGGAATGTGACCGCCGTGGGGGCGGTCAGATGGGGCCCTTGTCATGTCACTCTTCTTTGACACATTTCTTCCCCCCAGCCCTCCCCTGTAACACATACAGTATTCCCTTTCAACATACTATCCTTCCCCCTGTAGCAACACATTTCTTCTACTCCCCCCTTCTCTGTGTCATTCCTCCCCGGCATACTACTGTACTTACCTTGCTTTAGGGTTAGATGTATCACAGTGTCTAAAGAGGACAAGTGAAGACGTTCCCCATAGCAATCCATCAGTTTCCAGCTTTCTTTTATCTAGTACATTTTTTTTAAATAGCTTTAACTTGATTATTTGCTGTAGGCAACGTTTACACCTGTCCTCTTCAGAAGCTTTAAATATATGTATATCCCCCTTAAGCTGGGTACACACTGGACCATATATGAACTGTTCTAGTGAATGAATAATATATATTGTTTGTGGATCGGCAGGTGTGTACACGACATTGTTCACAAACTTATCGCATCGGCCCTGCAGCACAGCCAATACCATATATATCTACAAATATATCGGCGCATCTTCCTGTGTGTACAGGAGACTCACAGACCGCCCGTACAATTGCTGCAGGGACCACCGGTCCGAAATTCAAATACCCACCAATTTGTGAGGTTAGCACAGGCACATCGAGCGGCCAATCGGTAAGTGTGTTTAGCTTACCCGATTGGGCGCTCTGTTGGTGCTATGGCGGATCAACTGATAGATCAGCCAGGTGTGTACCCAGCATTAGTCTAACAAGAAGAGTCGTCATGTCTTGGGATGCTAATATCTGCCGCAGTCTGTCAGTGGATCAAGAGTGCAGCCTTTCATTCTGATTCACTGCCACACCTAATGAGCCTAGTCTCACTACGACTGCAGTTCCCACAATCGCAGCCACAGTGAAACCCTCTCCTTGACCAATGCAGGCTATAGAAGAATGTGCTCGTGGGTCTCATAGAGCCTGCTAGCCATAGGTTTGGCATCGGTTATTGATCGGCCATGTTTATTAGTTTGTTCAGCAATAACGCTTTAAATCAAAAGTATGTAACTTCCATTTCAAATAAGATATGTCAAACATTGAGCCAACATTCTTACTGTTATATATGGTTTATACATTGTTTGTGTCCCAATTTTTGTGTCTTAATGGATTATTGAGTCAGCTTCTACTTTAAAGGTATGTGTAAGGTAAGGGCAAGGCTATAGTAGGGTTCTTTAAATTCAGCCGTTTGAGGTGTCTTTTTTTTCTTGTGTGTGTGTTTTGGTTCATGTTGGACCATACTTGTCTGCTGTTGAAAAAGCATGTCAGGGAGATTGTGAAAGCATCACCTATGGGCGTGGCAGTAAAGTGGGCGTGTGCTGCTAAATCTGAGAGGTGTGTCATAAAACTGATTTACATCCAAATGTAAATGAGCCCCAAAGCAGTTAGTAAGATCTACTTGTCGATGAAAACACAGTGATACTTTTAAAAAAATGTATAGGGATCATTGTGCCCTATAACAAATGCAGGGAAATGCTACTAATGATCCCATTTGAATGTATATATCTTTGTTTTTTTTTGTATATAACCGCTTCACAATGGCTGTAAGTTGCAATCAGGGAAATTAGTAGACTCTTCAGGGAGACGGGGAGATTTCTGCTATTCAGGGAGTCTCCCTGACAATCAAGGAGAGTTGGCAAGTATGTGCTGAACCAATTGAATAGTCAGATTGAAACTGTATATCAGTAAACAAAAATTCTTTGGGTTATTATTGCTTGTTTTTTTAAACTAGCTATGAGAATATGAATGATTTTTGTTAAAGAAAGGCTCCTACCACATATTTTAATTACTTAATTGCTTCCTGATTGTGGTGGTGGTGTTTTTTAGTCTCATTCTGTATTTATATTTTATGCCTATATCGGTACCCGTTTTGTAAAGAAAACAATTTATATGAGTAGAAAGAAAAAATGAAAACCCAAAGGAGCATACCAGTGTTTATTGTACCACTCATTAACATATGTGGTTTGTGTTCTCTGTGATTCCAAAAATCAAGTGTAGCCTTGCTCTTTATTTCTGCCAAACCTCCGTAAACGCCTCTTCTCACTCGCTAAAAACATCTAATTATCCATTGCATATTCCAGTTGGTAGCAGGGAATAGCTTCAAAGCCCACAGTACAGAGGTAGGCAATGAGTGCCATTTCAACTACTGGGGAAATACACACACCAGCATTCCCTGCCACTGTTTTGTTGTCAGTGAACTGTGGCAGGGAATGCTGGGATGTGTAGTTACAGAGCAGCTGGAGTGCCACACGTTGCCTACCCCTAGTATATCACCTAGTGTTGGATGCAGATAATTACATTCAGAATCCCTGCCATCGATCAACCAGAACAATACTCTGCCCAAATCTGCAGGTGTGACGTTTCCATCTTTATGCCATTACATTAGTAATCTTTGCATATTTCTGTTGCAGTTTTAGGTTTTAGCTTTTACCCCCCATTTGTACTTGGAGAGTGCCCTATTCTTATGTAATATCAACAATGGAATATCTCTACATTTAGTTTTAAATTAAATATATTGGAGTGATTTTTAAAATGACATTCCTCAGTAGAGATCATAGAAGTGATTTATGATACTTTTCCCGTTCTTGGCTTACTCCATTGGATATTACAATTTTCCACTTCCAGGAACGTGTACAAAGCCAAAAGTACATTTAGTGCATAAATACATTGATATTTCCCTGCAATTCTTATTGGAAGCCTTAAAATAAGAGCTAGATGCCAGACCTTCCTGTTTGTTCTTTATATGAAGCAGCAGACTTGTCCTTCATTCTACGCTACAGTATACACACCGTAAATATGTGAAAGGGGACTGTGGGGGTATATTCATGAGTAGTTACACTTTCACTGAAACGTAATTGTGTGTAAGTGTATATATACTGTACACACGTCTCCTGCTGTGGTCATTCTGAGATGGAGGTAGTTGGAGGATAGTGGTAGTACTTGTATTAACGCTGTCCTTGTTACATAAGTTTATCATAAGGGACCCCCCAGCAAAGAACAGCCGTTCTTGCCTTACTTAATGCTGACACTTGATTGTGCATAGAAACAAAATATCTTTCTGAAAATAGTGTTCACAGTATGTGGGAGGAGATGGAGGAGGAGAGCCCATATAAGAAAAAAGAGTTTGGTCCCAGACCAAATTACACAGACTTTGACAACCCTATTGCATACATTACGTGACCTGTATATTTCCATAGTACAATTATAATTACCATTTATATATGGAAAAGGTTTGCAGTGTAAATATTGTACATTGCATATAATTAATCATATATACCATCTGCTGTTGTAAGGTGAATATCACATATAGGACATAGTAAGAGGCTTGTTGAAAATAGTAAATGTTCCAGGTCTTTATCACAATAACCTACAAGCAAATATTTACATACTGTTCAATATTTAATGTTTGTAGGTGGTTTTGGTGGTGTAACTCTTTGTTCTGACAGTCAGGTAATAGTTAAGTTTCTCCCATGTTTGTCTATGAATGGCATTAGTCTATTGTATATTTTAATAATTTGCATTGGTTCTGTTCAAACATTTCATGTATTTTTAATGATTTTACTGAAGGCTTTATTAAGGGTTCTGGTAGACTTGTAATATTCCCCTGCACAAAGTGGGTGTGCATTCAACAACCTGTAATCTTCATTAGCCCTGGATGTAATATCATGGCAGCAATCAGGGCAAATTGCCACTGATTGACTCATTGGGAGTCTTCCCAGTGACTGCCGTACAATGCAGAGAGCATACTCCAAGTCCCGATCCCTTAGGCTGCAGCCTGATCATCTTATTGGTTCACTGATTTTACTTGTCTGCAAATCCTGGGCTGGTCCCAGTCCAACTGGATCTCGGGGTGAAAAATGCCTTTGTCCGCCTCTCTTCATCACCCCCACCTCGGTTATTTATCAGCACTCAGTGGCATAACAAGCCAAGTGGAGCACATACCCTGAGGGCCACTGTGGGTAGGGTGCTAGTTTGGAAGTCAGATTGGCCTTCAAAATCCCTGGTGAGTCCCTTTGGGCCACCATAATGCACAAGTGTGGATGGGGAGGGGGACATAGCATAGGAGCCAGTGCTGGACCTGAACAGGAACGTTTGAGGAGTAAAGCAATGAATTGAACCTTTTCCAAGCACCTGACGATCTTTGAAGAGGTGCCTGGATCTCAGCTGTTCCCAATTCCCAGCATGGTGTAATGGACATGTCATATCTTGTCAGTGGAGTCAGGACGCTGAGAACAAAGAACAAGAAGGCGGCCTTATCTGAGTAAACTACTGTCAATGGGGAGAGGGGTGTATAGAGGAGCATAATAAGAAACACAAAATAGTAATTACTTATGGGTGGTGGTGAGTAGCACAATAAAAAAAAATAACGGCTGAGGAAGCACAATGAGGAATATACAGGGGGCTGGTGAGGAGCACATTAATGAGCATACATATGGATGGTGAGGACCAGTAAGCTTCATTCAGGAGCACAATACAGAGGGGAGAGCATATAGACACAGAGGAGCATATACATACATATAGACATAGGACTGTACTCAAATACTCTTGAGCTATTGTTGGCAGCTCGATTTGCCCATTTTCTGGACAGTTACTGTAGGCTGATTCTGCATATACAGTACATACAAACAGGATATGCAGTCAGGAAGCCGGTGGTCGAAATGCCGGTCACCGGCTTCCCGACAGTGAAAGCCCGGCATGGGACCTAATGATAGGCATCTCTAAATACTGACGCTTATCATTAGCCCCACGCCAAAATCCAGACGCCCGGCTTACCGAATGTAGGTAAGCCAGGAGTCGGGAGCTCATAGCCACGGGGGGGGGGGGGGGGGGTGGAGTGTTAGGGTCCAGCACCACCAGGGTGAGGTTAGGGTTAGGCACCCCTCCCGAGAGGGTTTGGTTTAGGGTGCGGGGAGGGGGGGTTAGGTTTAGGCACCCCTGGTGGGAGGTTAGGGTTAGGCACCCCTAAGGGAGGGTTAGGGTAAATACTCACCTCAGTCGGGAATTTCATCTGCTGGCCTTCCGGCGTCAGTATTTCATCTGCCAGGCTTAGGTCCGGCGGTAATACAGACCGATTCCATATACAGACATAAAGGATCACTTAAAGACATAGAGAAACATAAACAAATATACACACGGAGAGGGAAAATTATATTCAGACAGATGGGAACATACATTTAGACATAGAAGGGCACATACTAACATTGAGCTTCTGGGGACCAAGGCAGCACCAAGGCCCCAAGCCATTTACTATGTTGTGCACATGTCATTCATATTCATGTTTTACTTTCCCACACTTTTCTCTAATTTTGTGTTTCCAGTGTGTACCTATTTAAAATTCTGAATTCTTAGATTGGTATTCATATAACAGTTTTCAAGGGGCACTATTTTTTTTTATCACTTTTTTTCATTATCATCCTTCATCTGCCGGAACCTCTGTAATTCATAGCTCTTACATAATTCCCCTTCATCACACCCCACCTGTGTAATTCACCCACCTTTCATTATCCCCCTTCATCACCTCCCTCACCCTTTATACATCACCTCCCCTTCATTATCCTCCAACCTCATGCTTGTTATATATTCATCACCCACCCCCATGGCTTTTTATCCCATGCCCGTTCTCATACCTTACAAGATAGAAATGGCGGTATAAGTTCCTCTATGCATTTGGTCATTATACAACTCCCAAACTAGGATTGCAGTGATGAAGGAAATCTATCACTTTTATTATTTAAGGCAATGGGTTCCCAAACACCCTCAAGCAGTGTTTCCCAAACTTTATTGAATCACGGCGCCCTAGTTTTCACCATTGTTTTCACGGCACCCCTAGGCCAAAAGTTTGTTATTGAGAAATTCAATGTAGTGAAGTAGCAAAGTGAAGTAAATTGTGCTAACCTGTCATCCTTAGGTTCAGTTATGTGGTGGTGGACAGGTTTGTGCTTCTGTTTGTCCACATATTTACATTTTATTGACCAAAAAGAATTTGATTTGTTGCTGGACCACCAACCTGAGGTACCCCTGCAAGAGTGCCGAGGCACCCCAGGAGCACAGTTTGGGAACCACTGCCCTAAAGTATCAACATTTTTTCATGGCTCCCCTAGGCCAAAAGTTTCTTACTTAGAAATTCTGAAAAAAATAATCATTTAAGTAAACTGTGCTTACCTGTCATCCTGGGGTTCAGATACATAGTGGTGGACAGGGTTTCACTTCTGCTTGTTCACATACTTTTCGTTGGCAGCCACCAGCTCTGGTTTTGCCTATCACATTGACTCTAAATAATTTGATTTAGTCCAGGACCACCAATTTATGGCACCACTGCAAGTATCCCATGGCACCCCAGTGTGTCACGGCACCCAGTTTGGGAACCACTGGTTTAAGGTAAGAAAAGAGCATTGCTTTCATTTACATTTTTCCAGGGAGTGGCTCCTTGGAGAAGGTACCAGGGGATTCAGGGAGTGTGTTTGTGAATATGGTGCCAGGAGTTTCGGGGAGTGTGTGCATGGACAAGATGCCAGGGGACAGAATCCCAGGAGAGAGTAAAGGTCTCCGTGGAGAAGGGAGAGTGCATTAGGTAACAGGCTGCCTGGTGAGATGGTGAATTAAATGTACCAATAAATTTCAATTTGCTATCTGGAATTCCTATTTATAATAAATTATAACACATTAGCACATAAATTAATTGTAATTCATGTTTTAGTTTTTTATTTTAGTGAAAAAAAAATGTTAATCCACTCCACTTCTATTTATTTTTATATAAATTTCTTATATTACAACAAGGTGGGATCAGGGCTGTCTTTATTACATGTTATTTTAGTACATTGATTTATTTTATTATGTGGGAAGTTGTGGATAAAAATGTACTC
The DNA here is from genome assembly GCA_031769625.1 of Taudactylus pleione. Taxonomy (NCBI): domain Eukaryota; kingdom Metazoa; phylum Chordata; class Amphibia; order Anura; family Myobatrachidae; genus Taudactylus; species Taudactylus pleione. The sequence continues at coordinate 5,793,210 of JAUIMM010000435.1, read as the reverse complement.
TCATATAAGAGGCATCTCATTTACAGTATTGGTTGATGTTCAGTATACACCATTCTTATGTTAAAATCAAGTCTAATGTGTATTGTCCCTTAAATACACAATCTGCACCTCAGTTAATGGAACCTGATATATTGTGTTACCTTTTTCTGCACTTATGTATTTTTGTGCATTGCCTGGTCCCCCAATCTACTCAGCTCTTTCCATTCTACCATTCTAGTCTTGATAAATGTATGTGCTTACAGATTTGATTAATAAAAACATTGTGACCAAGAACATGTTATGCATCATATATTGCCTAATAAAGTATGCATTGTATCCATGCATTACCTTTAGGGTGAAAAAAAAAAAGATAGAAAGCAATTTCTTTTCAAAGAAATTACTGTTCCACGTAAATTGGGGGTATGTTACAATGGGTACTTGTATATTTTCGTGTCGTAAAAACGCAATTTTAAAAACTGTTAAAAAACTGTCTGCTTGACGCATCCATACCGCCTCCCGAAAAATCGGACCAATACGTTAAAACCATTTACAACTTTTTTTTTTTCTTGCCCAAAATTTGTGCTGTCGTTTTTTGCCAAATTACGAAACCTAAATTTTTTTTTTTGCAATTTATCATTAGGGTGGGGGTGGGGGTGGGGGGCAGGGGTGTCCAAAGGGTTCTGAAAGAAATCCCCAAATTTTTAGCCAAAAATAGGATTTTGCTTTTTTTTTTTTTTTTCTCCTGGTCTGGGATGGAGAAAATTTCTCTCCAGTTTTTATTTACCTGTTGCTGTTTTCGGCGAAAATGTTTCTGTTTTTTTTAGCGATAAATGTCTGTTTTCGCCAGTGGCGAAAAAAACGGCCCTGTCGCCGCTTATTGAACACGGCACATAGACTCTTTAGTCTGCATATGAGCTGCAATTTTCATTATGTATCCTTCTTTCCAGGACTTAAAAGGATATATTATATTTATTAACATATATAATTACCCCAATTTACATAGTAAGTTCAATAAAGGTGTCATAATGGAGTTTATAGTGAACACAGGCAACCTAGATCGTCATGGTTAGAGAAATCTAATAGCAACCTCTTGAAATTATTTGAAAATGCTGCAATATATAATCAGACTTTGGAAAAAAATAAAGCTTACAATGATAATAAAAAAAAACAACAACTTTGATTTAACTGCACTGGCTAACATGGTGCTGCCGTATCATCCCTGCATTGTCTCCTCTGTAATACGCTTAATATGCAGGATCTATATTTTTAAAAAAGATCACCCCTCCATTCAGGTTATGACTTTTGAGAGTACTAAAATACCTCTTATTACATTTAGATAAATAATGTCAAATGGCATGCAGATCTTTTCACCAGAGGAAATATGTCAGCTTTCCTGGAGACCTATCGCTACCCAACACAATAAAACTATTTCCCCATAAACTATTTATGAGTAAGTTCCTCAGATGACAATGGTGATGCATGAGTGATGTTTCCACACCACAAATTCATTTAGCAGTTTTAAATTGACAAGACTCAAGCAAGTTCCCAGTATAGATACCAACAGTTAAGTTTCATTTGATTAGTGGTGATCACAGATCAGATAACCAGATATTTACTGTTACATGCAATTGGGCACAATCAAAAGCTGAGAAGCTTCTGTTTGGTCAGGTGGCCAGTCACAGTTGTATACGCTCATTTCTTGGTTTTACATTTTTAGACTAATTTTATGTATACATTTGTTCTGCACAATTGCTGCTGCATCCTTTATTAAATTTGCAACAAAAAAAAAACTTTTTACACGTTGTCATTATGGGGTATTGTGTGTAGAATTTTGAGGACAAAAATGAATTTATTCTATTTTGGAATAAAGCTGTAACATAACAATGTGGAAAAAGTGAAGCGTTGTGAATACTTTCCGGATGCACTGTATTTGGGTCCCATTTCCAAGATATTTCATTATGATATGCAAATATTCCAAAATACGGAATATTCCGTTATCCAAAATACCCCTGGTCCCAAGCAATTTGGATATCGGAGACTCAACCTGTATATTCATATTCGGTTTACAAACACATAACATAATAATCAAAAATACAGGCCTATTCAGTACACAGTAGCAGTATTTTACTCCAGAAAAAGCAATGATACAGAATTTTCAGCATGTTTTACTTTCATAGACGTGGTGTGCATTTAAAATGCTTAATAATGCAAAAAAAACATGCTCATAACTGGGACTTTGTCAGCAAGGTGTTTCTTTTTAATTACAAGCCCTAAGGCTGTGTCTGTTAATAGCAATATTTTCCCTGTCAGTCAGTACATATGTGTTTTGCTATTTTCTATGTCGTCATATGCTGTTTTTCCTGCTTGGCAGGTAGGTAGTGTTACTCTGCGTCCGTCAGCTATAGAGCAGATCAAGCGCTGTCAGTTAATCAGCATATGTGCTGGATGGTGGGCACCACTTCCATTCTGATGTCTGAGTAATAATGGATCAGCATATGCGTGACACATTTATATTGTAAATAAATGAGGGGTTCAAGGCCAAAAATATTTTGGCTTGTGGTTTTTTTTTTCCACTGTGCAGATTTTGTTCCACTGGGATTCCAGTAATTTGCTGAGACACTTGGCTTCATGCCCTGTGGAAAACAGATCTATTTGACAAAATGCAGCTGGATTTCATAAATCGGCCTCACTCCAACAATTAGACAATGCACTGGAATGCTACCTGTGTGCAGCTGCTCCCTGGAATTCTCTTAGATTATGACAGATGGCATACAAGGGATTAGTCACTCACTTATGAATGTAACAAGAATAGTAGAGGATTTGATTAATGAGACTTTATGTAACATATACATAATTGCATGCTGTGTAACATTTTTTGCAAACATTCTAAGTATTGGGATATTCTTGTATGTGTGTATATGCAGGCGTAGAGCTAGTGAGATCATTAGTATTACAGCATATCTACCCAAATTTTACATTAAAATTTGTTGGATATAGGAACTTCATTTTTATTAGAGGTGTATTTGGCACCACAATCTTTCTGCACCCAGTTTATAGGAACCTCATATCACTGGTCTGTGCTTTTGTAGAACTCCTTCAGAGATCTACGGAGACCTGATGGTTTGCATGCATGTCCAGTGTTGGAGCGCGTGCCAGGACCCGTTTTGTGCATGTGCAGATTGAGTTCTGCGCGGTTGCACTCGTTGTCCCCTGAGCTGTAGCCTGATTGACGAGGTGAAAATGGGGGGTGGGAGGTGCCGGCCTCCATTCTGGAAAACGGGGAAGTCTCCCTCGTTTTTTGGGAGTGCTCATGCCAGGGTCTTTGTCTTCCAACACGACTCCCTGACCTAGGCTACAGAGCTGCAAGGGACAATCTGAGTAACCACAGGGTTACTCAGGTGGCTGATGGTGTCACAGAAGATCCGATGCTGTGTCTTAGGATGCGGTACTTGGATCTGCAATGCTATCAGGATGCGTCTTTCTCCTCATATTCCTCCTGCTGCATTAGCATATGTTAGCATCACTAGCAGCGATTCTAACTGCATCCATCTCTGCTTCTTTATCTATCCAACTCTGGTTTGTTGTAACCTGCTTACTCTGTTCCCCTCCTCATTTTGTCACTGCCTTGTCACATTGTCTCATTAACTGAATCATAAGTGGATAGGCCACAAGCCTCCATGAGATCACAGCACTTGTCTCCTGAAATAATAAGTACTGCTGTGAGCAGTCTAACCTTTTCTTCTCTGCTCTCCTTACATCACTTATGGCTCCCTGAAGTGCTTTCTATTTAAACAATTTGTATGTATTCTTGGTGGTCTAGATCAGTACTGTCCAATTATTATGATGAAAAGGGACACCTATTTTTTTCTCTTTTCCCTCCACTGGAGAGTCTACAGTAAAAAAACGAATCAAAAAATCGTGTCAACCATTTGCATGTTGACCATTGACCCTGTCGATATTCTTACATGTCTACCTTTAGTGTGTCGACCTTTTGTCCTTGTTGACCTTTTGTCCCTGTCAACCTATTGCCTGTCTAACATCTGGAGTCTATCTAGACATTGTCTACCTTTATACTGTAGATCTATAGACCGGATACCCTATTATTGTATACCTTTATTTATATGGCGCCACAAGGGTTCCGCAGCGCCTTACAAAGTACATAAACAAATGAGCACACAAAAAATAGTTATTAACTGTATAAACAATACAGGGCAAATACATGATTTATAAATATTGCATCATAACCCTTTAAATAAGCAGCATGGTGTCAGCAACCAAGTGTTAGGTGCTGTTGTAAATTAAAATAGAAGTAAGGGAAGGAGAAGCACGCGAGGTAAGAGGGCCCTGCTCGTGAGAGCTTACATTCTAAAGAACCCTACAGTACTTGTTTGCTAGAATCTAATTTAAATGACACACCATCACCTGCAAAGCCCTGAACAATACCTCCACTTCAAACCTCATTTTGAAATACTTTAGATCCGTCATGTCCACATACAGTAGATCTGCATTTGACCTGTGTTTCACCTGCTATCCGATTCTTGCAACAAGGCTTCCCATGCCATTAGCCACCTATGGCATTCCATAACATGACTCATCAAAATCTAATGCTCTCTGAAAGCGCCCACATCTGCTGCTTTCACTGGTAGATAGTCACTACCTTCTATGAGCCTCACGCTTCTCTTGTCCCACCTGAGCCCTTTTCCTACTGCATTGTTAGCACTCCTGTGGGCAGTGCCATCCCTACCCTTTTATTTTGTTACCTTGTATGTCTCTGATTATTGGGTGCTTTGTTTTCACTACTGTCTGGTTCTGTAGATAAATGTGGTAGCACATAATATCTATTTATTTGTGTGATGAATGATATAAAAAACAAACGAAACCCACAGCATCCAACATAGGGCCGTATTCAATTAGAAGCGAAAAGCCGCTGGGAAAAAGTATCGCGTGGTCGGAACTTATTTCCAAATTCAATTCCAGACGGTTTTCACCTACTCAGAAAGTCAATACAATGTAATAGGCAAAAAAGATTTGCCTAAGAATAGCAGCAGAAAAGAAGTGCAAAATTTTATTTTGGGGTGCAAAGGTGGGAAACCGCTCAGAGCCCATGGGACAGCCCCCCAAAGGACAACTGTGTCAAAAAAAAAAATGCGGGAAAAAAAAACATAAGAACACCCCAAAAAGTACTTTCATTTTGGGGCAAAAAAAGTACAAAGTGGGGGGACAAGCATAAAAACTTTCAAAATAGCCTTTTGGGGTGCTGTAAGGAGGGGCCAAGTGTTTTTGGAATTGCAGGTATATGTATGAGGGTGGTTTTTCACGTTTTTTTTTAGACCTAAAAATATGCTAGCACCCATTTTCATGTACCCCAAATTTATCAGGATTACTTCTTTGCACCAAAAAATACTGCTTAATACCTTTCTTCACAACTTGTGCAAAGACGCTAATAAGAAGCTATTGAAACACTTTTATTAGGGCTATTCGGACACATCTACATTGATCCCCAATGTTAGTGCAGTTCAGGCTGATTTCCCCAATTCTGCCCCCACAGCAGGCACAGGGAGGACTTCTTAAAGTCAAGTCTTCCCTGTGCATCGTTCCTGCAGGTCTGCTGCTCTGGCGGAATGCCGTACCCTAGAGCTCCAAGCGAGCGAAGATAGCATTGCAGAGGAGAGGACAGAAGGAACAGACAAAGAACAAGATAAGTAATAAATAAAGGTGGGTGGGGGGGCTGCCTATTTTTATCAGTTCCGGGCCCCACAATTCTGATGGCAGCCCTTACGAAGTTGACCATATCAGCATTCATTAAGTAGACAGTGGTGAAATGATGACGTTAGTCTGTCAACATATAGTTCCTGGTGGGCTAGCAGCGACTTACTGGCTCCGGGGGGGGCTGCAGCGGCTCCAGCGCAGGTTCCGGTTCCTTGACCATCGTCCCTTCCGGGTCAGACCTTCGATCTTCCGGCATTTGGGTATTTTTCTGCTATCCCTAATCCTAACTCTCCCTCTAGTGTTTAACCCTAACCTCCCCCCCAGAACTGAACCCTGATTTCCCCTAATAGGGTAACCCTCCGTGCTTACAGCCTAATGTCAACATTTCACATTGAGACAGTGTCTACATCATAACTGTCGACTTGTGGTCTCAACATTATGATTGTCGACCTATTGACTACATCCAGGGAGGAATATATAAAGCATCTAGTATATGGTAGATGCAAATACGTGCTCATGATGACTAGTAATAAACCAGGTGCATATGCTGCTGACACATCTCAGGTGGTTACGGCACCAGATAGGTGCTGAAAATCACAATTATTCTTTGGAGTATGTATGCACATAGGAGTCTGTGTTCAGAGTGAGATCTTTGTGGGTGGGTATAAGTGTAGTTTAAGCATTGTTTCACTCATGTTTAGAAAAAACACTTTTTGTAGTTATTAATTTCTACATATATTGGGATTTTATTAGTTCAATGTATTGATGGAGAGAATTAACATTTTAGGAAATAATAGTGTGAACCCTTGGCCTTCAGTTCATATGTACTATGTTTGATGTATTTGCCAGGTGTGTTCGCATGAAAAGTGATTTAGAATTGAATATGTATGAATGAACCCTAAGGCTTTGTGGCTGTACTGATTGAAGGTTGTGCGCTGCAAGTAAAATTCTTGATGTCAGGGATGACCTTTTTAGAATGAAGAATAGAATGTTTAGTGAGTGCATCCAGTACTGAAGGTGTCCTGTCTGCTGACTGACTGCTTGTCCATAAGTTAAAACTCTGCTTAACAGTAAACAGGTAAAAGCAGATTAGGGGCCTACTCAATTGATTTAAAATAGTACTGCTCTGCTAACGGGAGAAGTTTTCTCTCTCCCATTATTCATTTGCCAGACTTCTCACAATCCAAAGTAAAAAAAAAAACGGGCTGTTCATGTGCAAAGTTGCTGCCTATTCAAAATGATTCATTACACAGCAGAAAGCCCGTTCAATTAATTGTATAATTGTAGCTAGGCAAACTTTTTTTTTTTTTCCCCCAGGAGACCTGTCCCAGGCTGGTGATAGCAGTGCAGCTGCCTCTATGAGGGGAAAGGAGAAGCTGCAGAAAAACTGTCCCAGGGACTATGGGGTATAGTTATTAAAGTGAGAGTTTTTAGAAGTGGAGATGTTGCCCATAGCAACCAATCAGATTCTAATCAACATTTAACTAGCACCTTCTGGAAGATACTAGCAAGAATCTGATTGGTTGCTATGGGCAACATCTCCACTTCTAAAAACTCTCACTTAAGTTAATTTACCCCATTAGTAAGTGTTGGAACTTTCCCCACACCCTTTTTTGTCCTTTATACCAAAAGTAAACGTATAAACAATTTTAAAATAAACTTTAATTGTATAAGATTTGCAAAACCATCATTTATTATTATTATTATTATTATATTATTATTATTATTATCCTTTATATGGCACCACAAGGGTTCCGCAGCGCCTCGAGAAAGTACAAGAAAGCAAATGAGCAAACACGAAAACAGCAATTTGCAATACAAAACAATGCAGGACAAGGACAGTTTATAAACATTGCTGCAATAGCGATCATAACACTAAAAAAGCAGCAGGGCATCAGCAACCAAGTGTTAGGTGCCCTTGTGGGGAGTTTGGAGTAGATGATTGTATGAGTAAAGGAAGCGGGCCCTGCTCGTGAGAGCTTACATTCTAAAGGGGAGGGGCAGACAGACAGGGGTGACACAGATGAAGTAGACAGTGAGGAGGAAGCATGGAGCAGCAGGTTAGGATGAGAGCTGGAAGGCTATGATGAAATAGTGAGTCTTGAAAGCCCGTTTTAAGATCTGTGGAGAGTCTGATAGGGAAGTGAGAGAGTGCCAGAGGTAGGGAGCAGCATGGGCAATATCTTGGATGCAGGAGTGGGAGGAAGTAATCATTTGGCAAGAGAGGCGGCATAAATTTGTTGAGCGAAGTGGGTGGGCGGGAGTGTGAAGTGAGATGAGATCAGAGATGTAAATGGGAGAGGATTGGGTGAGGGCTTTGTAAGTGAGTGTAAGAAGCTTGAATTGGGTTCTGAAGGGGAGCCATTGGAGGGCTTGTAGGAGAGGGTAGGCAGATGTAGAACATTTGGAGAGGAAGATGAGCCAAGCAGCTGTATTGAGGAGAGATTGGAGTGGAGAGAGGTGGGAGTCAGGAGGCCAGATAAGAGGAGGTTACAGTAGTCCAATCAGTAGATGACCAGTGAGTAGATGAGGGTCTTAGTTGCCTTCAGGTTGAGAAAGGGTCTGATCCTGGAAATATTTTTGAGATGGAAGCAGCAGAGCCGTAACTAGACTTTTTGGTGCCCTGTCAGAAAGAGCATTGGCGCCCCCATCATTTTCCAAATAGGGACATGAGATAGTGCACCTGAAAAAGGGCCATTGCCTCATGGGAAAGGACCAGGAAAAAGAGAGGGGAGGCCAGGAGATGCTGGGGATAAAAGAAGAAGCAGCTACAAGTGAGAATAATATACAGGAAAATTGACAGGCCCAAACAGCGCCCCCTGCCCTGTGGTGCACTGTGCCATGGCACAGGTCGCACCACAATAGTTAGGACCATGGGAATCGGCAAGACTGTGAGAGGAGCTGAATGTGTGGTTTGGTGGAGAGGAAGGAGTCAAGGATACTAGAGGAGATAGTTGTGCCGTTAATTGATAATGAAATTGTGGGAAGTGAAGTTATGCATGAGGGTGGGAAGATGATCAGCTCAGACTTAAGGTACATACACACGTAACAATTTTTTTAACAATTTGTCGTTAACGACCAATCGTTCAAAAAATCGTTCAGTTTCTGAGTTATAACGATGAACGATAATCGTTCAAGCGCGCTCCCGTTTGTAGGTTGTAGTTCATCGTCCATTTCGGACTGTCCAACATAACGATTTTCATTAAGGGAAGGAACATTTTTCGTTCATTGTTGTAAAAATCGTTCATTACACTTAAAAAAAAATCGGTCACTTTTTCAAGGGAAAATCTGACAGAAAATCGTTGGTTACAAAATCGTTACGTGTGTACGCACCTTTAGACATGTTACATTTAAGAAAGCGCTGGGACATCCAGCAAGATATAACTTCATTACATAAATAATAAAATCTCTGTTCGAGATCCGCTGTAGGAAAAGAAAACGTCTTGTCTGTCTTTGTTCTTGAACTATTCAAGTTCAATGGGAAATAAAACTTTAATTTTCTTCATGCGCCTTATGTCAGTAGAGAGAATAAAAGAAAAATCTAGACACAGAAGCAGTGCATCTGCTCTCTAAAGGTGCATACACACGGTACAATATATCGTTAAGATATGAACGCTAACGAACTCGTTGAACGATATATCGGTCATTTTTATTCAGTTAACGACCAACGATGCATGTTCCCGCATGAACGATAATGATATCTATGATCGTCCGTACATGCAGGCCAATCTGGACGATATCGTCAACTTTGCTTGTTCAGAGATGTGACGGGATGACTTCACTGAAAGATCTCTTTGAAAGATATCTTTCATGTCGTCGGTGGTACAGATCGTACCGTGTGTATGCAGCTCTATGCTGCTAAATGATCAAAGCAGAGATTCCCTGAGACTGCACTCTGTCATCAGCTCTGACAGCCAGTCAGCATAGAAAGCCTCTTGTGATTGGCTGACAGCAAAAGGGGAGTCCCATAAACTCCCTGCTTCCATAAATTTGCTATTTGAAAAACCTTTTTCACCAGACCTCAGACTCTCGTACATACAAATTCCAATAAAAAGAAACTTCATTTAAAATAAATAAAATGTTACGCACAAAACCATGCGTAAAGTTATATATTGCACATGAAAGCATGTATAATGAGTATCCTCCCCTATCTGCTACAGTTACGCTCACAGCGGCATGGCCTGCGCCTTACATGAAGCATAAGCTATTCCCATCCCTGGTTGGTAATCTGATGATTATAAAGAGACTGATTATAAAGTGTTGCGCAGCTCTTCTCCAGGTGTTACATAGGGCTCAGCTTGGGGTATTTGGCTTACTGTGAACGCATAGATGCATGAAGTTAACTCTAGCAGGCAGCCGTGTGACCTCAATTATTGTGTAACAAAATATATATTGTAGCCTTCTCGGACAGAAAGCTCACTACACCTTTAGTTTATATGTGACATTCTAGCATAGGGCACCTTACACATTATTTTAATGTCTATATACTCGTGTAGCAGACATAAACACCTGTTTAGTTTATTATCATTGAAATGAAAAGCATATATATATATATATATATATATATTCTATAATGTTGGTGTTTGCAACATATGGAAGTTCCTCTATGTACATGTGCCTTTATCGTGATTAATATAGATATAAATGTCACATGTTGACTGAATAGGAAGTGATTTGCTTATTCACTCTGTCTATAGATGGTGAGAGGCTTGCCTGATTATCCACGTTTTCTCAGTTACCTAGAGTAACAGAGGTCATGCAGGAATGCACTGTATACAGTATGACACACAATTGAAGGAAGTATGTATATAACAAGTATCTCAGTGCCAAAGACGTACTTACAACATGTTCTGCATGTGAGCTGTCCTAATTATATTAGTGTTTTCATTCCTCTGGAGAGCTTCACTGAAGAATATTTCTCATGTCATGGTTGTAGATGTTTTTCACATTAGCTGTTTCAGAACACACAATCCATCATACCTTTCCCTGAATGGAGATACAGAAATAGTCAATACCGGCTGATTGAAGGGTTCAGGTCTGTTTTCCAAATTCTATAGTTTGGACACCTGTTGCTGATCTCAAATGTTACTTGTCAGAACTGGGAAAGAAATATGTGGGTGTTCCCAGGTTCTCCTGTTACCCAGTTTTCTATGAAATGTTCATCAGCTGAAAACATTTTTATAAAGCAGTAACAGTGCAGTTTATCTGGACACCAGAGAGCATAGGCTGTACTTACTGTATACTTCATGCACTTGGAGAGCTAAGCTTGCTGTAAACAAACAAGGTTCAGTACTTTTAAGGACATTTACCTTTCTCAACCTAATGTACCCTACTGCTTAAATAAGATCCCTCCTGTGCCTGTTGAGTAATAGTTTATATTAGATTAGCTGTAAACCACTCAGGATATTTGAATAAAACATTCCGTGTCATTGTCAGACATTCACTAGGTACTTTGGTAGATAATTAATATTTATGCGCACACACATACACACTAGGGTTAATTTGTGTTGGGAGCCAATTAACCTACCAGTATATTTTTGGAGTGTGGGAGGAAACCAGAGCACCCGGAGGAAACCCACGCAAGCACAGGGAGAATATACAAACTCCACACAGGTAGGGCCATGGTGGGAATCGAACCCATGACCTCAGTGCTGTGAGGCAGTAACACTAACCATTACACCGTCTGTGCTGTCCACATGGTTAAAATGTTGACATCATAAATGTCAACACCTGGTAAATGTTGACGTTGACAGGATCCGGGATAGGGTTAGAGATAGACTTACATTAAATCACATTGATGACATTCTGACCATGTCGACATTTCATCAGTGTCGAGATGTTGATATTATGAATGTCGAATTAAAACACAGAACCTCTGTTGTAGTCTCCCTGCTTCATTAGCTAAGCAATTCTTGTCCTTGGGGAAACAAGGAACAAACACAGTAAGTGGTGCCATTTCCATGGTACTGATTATGGAAACCCCATAATTATGTTTGTAGGTGGGTTGGAGGTTGTGTTTAAAAAAAGAAATGGTGTTATTTATTGAAGGTAATGTTACCAAACTTTCAATTGCTACTTGGTTATGTAGGATTAAAGTGTAGATAATTGAAATGTGCAGTTTTCTATTGCTCATCTCAGGCAGGCCACATCTGGCAATCTAGGTTTTTCTAGAATATTAGTGGGCTGGTCTGTTATATGCTATCCATCCTTTTCTGTTAAACCACTTGAAATCGACCTACCCTTATTTTCTTGGCCAGTGGTAATTATCACACAGCCCAAGAAAAAAAAATTGGTTTAGTTGCCAAGTATATCCGAATGTAGGGTATTTTTTGGGTTGCTGAATTCAAAAATGAAAGTAGTTTTACGAGTTGGCTCTAGTTCTTGAGATAATGGATACCCTCATGTAATATGTAACTTAGCCATAATGCGTACATATGGGAATGTATCGGAACATTCTAAAATGTGAGACACGCAAATATTGTAGGTGTTCACTCCGTGATCATTCTAGAAAATTCCTCCTCCATTTATAAATGATCAGCCACCCAACCAGCTGTCAGTGGACCGTTGTCTATTTGTGTTTTACTTGTATCTCATCTGTATATATCTAAATAATTAGAGCCAAGCTAGCAAAACCGATGTCATATTCGGAATCGGCACCACAAGGTTACCCTAATATCGCTCTAATATGATTTGCAATAAATGTTTGTTGAACTATTGGGTGATCTCTTTATACAGAACAAAATGTTATTGACTATTGTATGAGCCAATGTAGTATGTGGCTTTTACGCCAGTGCTTTTTATTTTTGTAGTCACAAAAGTAATATGATCGGAGGTGTACGGTGGAGGTTTTAGGCCACCATGGCAGTATGAGACTGGTGCTTGCGTAGTAAAGCTGTTTCTTCATGGACTTATGGAGAGAAATGTGCTGCCCATTCATCTGCTATTTACCAAACAGGTTCTGCAGGTTGCCTCTAAAGAAATGAGGATTTGAATTAATATGCTACTTGACTTAGAAGAGGTGTTTTTTTTTTATTCACTGATAACTGGCGATTTTACCTTGCATGCATTGTACCTGTCATTGTTCAGTTTGGTCACACATTCTACATCTCAAGCTATGCAGATGGGTCACTACGGATCACTATAAGCATTAATGTTGGCTACGCACAAGCCATGTTTATCTTTCCAACATACCTGTTTATAGTCTGATCAATTTTGGCATAGCACTGGCACGTAATTTATATGCTATTGTTGCAGAGCCGGACGCATTTTGTATTTATGTCGTGTAACAAAAGCATAGAGATGTGACTTGATAGTGTTACTACTAAATGCTAAAGTCACATTACCCAATTTGTACAAAAATAAATGTGGAGACTTGTCAAAGCTTGGGGAGAGAGAAAGTACCAACCAATCAGCTCCTAACTTTAATATTTCAAATATAGCCTGTAAAGTGGCAGGAGCTGATTGTTTGGCACCTTATCTCTCTGCAAGACTTTATAAATCTCCCCCATAATCCTGTAATGAAGTGACAGTGTGCCCGATAAAAAGAAATATGATGACCCATCTTTCTTTCACTAGTGTGGTCCAGTATAATAGAGCATGGCTGCAAGCTAAGAAGGACCGTGTCTGTACAGCACATGCATGGATCGCCAGCAGCCCTTTCCAACCATGGATCCTCACTCCGTGGTGTAATAAAGCAGGACTACAAATAGCAGTGATAGTTGATTCCCAATAATGCATCTTGCATCTACACCATACCTGTCATTCCGATTTCAGCGGGACAGTCCTGCTTTTTTAGTGTCCTGTAGGCGGTGGGGAGAAACTGTCCCCACTGCTCTGCATACTGTAGCTCAGCAGCTGCCAGAGTACTAGGCTCACCCCCAGCATGACGAGGAATGGTGGGGCATGACATGCAGTCACACAACAGGGGGCGTGGTCTTGTTGTAATGAGTCCATGTCCCTTTTCCTCCACGGACTTCTGCGATGTTGGGAGGTTTTTTACATACTATGCTCCTGTGAAACTGTGTATTACCTGAAGCTGTGATTTCTGCCCACTCTCTTTTTATAACAATGTGACATTGTGAATGTTGACATTTCCACTGTCGACATTTTAACAATGTCGACATTCTGGTGTTGACATAATGACTGCATACCCTTATCTTATTATCATGTACCTGCTCAGGTATTAATATCTGGCATTCACCATTCCCTGTCATTTTATTTGGTCAGTGTATCAGATCACCAGACCGGTATTTGCCTGATCCTTGCCTGCTATTGTTTTCAACGCATTTGTACCAAAACCTAGTCTGGCTGACAATAAGCTCATCTCTTTTTCTGACACCTGCGATACAGGTGCATACTTGATTTATATACTGTATTCATGTACAAACCTGGTTGATCAGGTCTAGTTTCCCTTTCGTTTCAGTTGCTCACCTGCCGTTGCTACATTACCAGTTGTCACTGGTACTGGAATCCAGTCTGGAACCACGATACATGAATATTATGACCATGTTATAAGAAATGTGAAAGTTGCAGTTAATATGTGCAATACAATACAGACAGCAATACAAAATAAAAATAAACATGAAATACAAACATCTGCTAGAAAACAATTAATATTCTTAACCACCACAGACCAAATGCAAATATAAATGTATAGCAGTTACACTTTAATATATATCAGTGGAGAAGGTGCAGATGCATTCGTCCAATCAGAAACAGCTGCTGTCATCGGTGCACATTTTGCACAGGGGTCAAGTCAAGCACCTATCTGCCTCCTGGCGAGCACATGTGCATCTGTATAGGGGCTTCAACAGAAAGAGGTAGTAACTGAAAAGAGTGCTTGAATCACTTTGAATAGAGTCTGTGTGGAAGAGAAGGGAGTGTAAGGTGATAGTTGCTTTGCATGCTGAGCAGACGTGATGAGAGAAGTAATCATGTTTGGCAGAAAGAAAGAATTTCAGGAAAGTTTCCTACTAAAGAAGTCACCATCAGAATTTCTAAAACCCGTTTCCTGCCTTGTGGGAATGTTTCTGGTCTGGAGGTGGTGGTGTTTGCCAGGGGTAGAACCAGCTGTAATATGGATAGGACTAATTGGAGTGAAGCGATCTAGGACATCATTGAGTTCACATTGTTGTGTGTAGAGAAATGCTGTAAATCTACACTCTGAACATGCTTTTGAGGTCTTTGGGATACAGAGAGTGAGGATAGTTTGAAAACTAAAAAACTATAATGAGACAAAGGGAAAATGGCTATTAATTGGGTGGACTTGTGCAAAGCATGGTGTCATTCTGATGTTTAGAAGATGTGGTGTATGAAGAGAGAATACAGTCGGTAATGAGAGAAGTATAGAGGCAGGGGTCCTCTTAGTCTATTTATGAGGATGTAAAAGGCTTTCATAACAGTAGCCAGAATATCTCTGAAATAGAAGAAAGGAATCACAAAATAAAATAATAAATTAAGACCCTGAACCATCTGATTTATAAATTACAGAAGCTATTAAAATAATATGAAAATTATGGCATGGTGGATCTGATATGAAGATATCTACAAGAATGGGGGATTGTTGGAAAGTGCAGAATTTAGATCTGTTTTGGACCCATATTTGTCCCTCTTTCTGGTGGTTCTGAATGAACTCAGGGTCTGATTCAGATTTGAGAATAGAGTAATATAAAGCAAGTAACTGTGTACCTGGACAAACCATATTGCAATGCAAGGTGTGCATAGGGTAAATACTGGCTGCTTTTGCATGTAGCCAACAAATGCTGGACAGCTTTATTTTTACACTGCAATTTAGATTTCAGTTTGGACACACCCCTCCCAAATCTAACTCTCTCTGCACATTTTACCTCTGCACCACCAGCAGTGCAGCATGGTTTTACCAAGATGCACAGTAAAGGTGCCCATACATCTGCGACGGATCGTCGCGATGCAGGGATTCGATCGGAAATTTCCAATCGCCCATCGGAAACTTCCGATCACCCACCATCAATGTTCAGCGATCGGTCGTCTGATCGCTGACATTTGACATGTTAAATGTCCCCGATTTGACGATTGCGATCAGTTTTTGATCACGATCGTCAAATTGCCAAAATCCAATATGTTGGAATTCTGCAATCCTGTGATGCCGGGTTGCAGCATCGCAGGATCACGGCAATCCGTTGCAGATGTATGGGGCCCATTACTTGCTCTTTCTTAAGCCCCATACACACTGGACGATGTGTGTACAGAGCGATATTGGCAGCGGTGGGCCCGTCGGCGGTGCCAGCATCATTAAGTGCATCCACATTTGCTGGCAACAATTGTACGGCGGGGGGGAGCGGGGCCATGGTGCATTCGGCAGCATGGCATCGTTAACGATATCGCCAGATTAAGCTGCATGTATAGACGACTGGGGATCGTGCATTGTTCGTCATTAAGTTCATACACACTGGACGATATGAATGATATATCGTTCAACAATATCATTATCGTTCATAAAAATCATCCAGTGTATATGGGTCCTCTATTCCCAAATCTGAATCAGGCCCTCAGTGCATCCATACAGTATATATAGCAGATTCGTCTAGGGTTGGATGAGGATGTCTTCCCACCAGCAACATTTGAGTAATCTACTGCTGGTGCTCTGTGACCGCTTCATGCTGATGTTCTGATCTCCTAATGTTATCTGATACTTCTTCACAAGGGTAACATGTGGCTACTGTGTAGTTTCAAGGGCCATATTTGAGACCTTTAAAAGTGATATCTTGTCCACTTGGTTTAGGGATGGGAAATCAAAAGGGACCATCAATGGTAGCAGTGTTTCGAATATCTGTCACAAAACATTGATTGGTTCAATTATTGGTTGAGAACCATTGATGGTTCTAATATTTAATTGGTTGATTTTCATCTCTAGTTCTAGGTTGTATACTCATTGTGTGCTTACGCGAAGTTGATGAATATTTGAGCCTAACACAATATCAACTGTTTATGCAAAGACGCAGAAGAACAAATATAGTCTTACTGGTGTACTCTTTAACAATAGAAAAGCAATTGAAAGAAAAATTTAGAAAATTACTTAATAATACTTAACCTTTAATAATTATACAATAAAAGAGTATGTAATATATTCACTAATCACCAAAAACAAATAATAAAAATGCACATCAATAATTAATATAGTATTTACATTTGGCGAAAATATTCTTCACACAGTTCCCTAGTATAATCTCATAAGATGCAGAGTATTTGAGATGATCTCAGTAAATATCTTATACCCCTTTTACACCAAAATCCCGGGTCCGATCCTGGAATTTGAACACTGGTCAATCCCAGGTCGAACTCTGCTTCAGACCCCGTTTACACTGCAACTTGACCCGGGTTATTCCCGGGTTTGCCCCGTTCACACTGAACCCGGGTAATCCCTGCTTTTCTCTATAGAAGTAATTAAAAGGTCTGACAAAGATGATCACAAAAGGCAACAAAAGAGAGGGGTGGGGACTGATTACAGCATTGCTACAGGCTGCTGTTCTGGCTGTGGCAGGCTGTGTATCAGCCTGCGTTTGTGGCTGCTGGTAAGGCTGCTGTGGTGCAGGGGGTTAGGCAGGCAAGCGATGGCTTCATGTGCATCTCTCTGCATTCTGACAAGTTACATCATCTGCCGATGCCCCAGAAGCTCCAATCAGCATCTTTCTGAGCTAGCCGGGCCAAGTAAGCAGGGTAGCACCCGTTCACTTCCGCATGACATGGGAACAACCCGTGTTCAACCCTGCTCTCAACCCGAGTAAGATTCCCGGGTAAATCAACCCGGGAAATTATTCTGGGAACCGTTCACACAGAGCATCGACCCGGGTCGACCCGGCAATAACCCGGGTTATTCGGTTGGTGTAAAAGGGGTATTAGAGACCAATTATCAAGTCTGTAACAAGGTTCCCCCTGGGAGATCACAGTATTATATCTCCTAAGTATCAGATATAGCAAATGAAGGTATACACAAAATAAAGCCGGGCTGACACTCTCCCTCTGCAATGCTTTGATAGCAATAGAGGGGAGATTCGGCCAGGAGCGGGGACAGCAGAAGCGCTCAGTCTGTTGTTTCCCTGGGGATCTTGCCCACTCCTCTCTCATCCCTTGTTCGATATTTATATAGACAAGGGAAAGTAGAAGGTGTGGTATACAGCTTATCCCCAGGCTTTCCTTTAATTTCTGTGAATTTTACCCTGTGGTATTTATTAATATTCAAAGCAGATATTTTTATCACTATGTTTACCTAGGATTGTTAAATCCCATGTATACTGATTTTGTTTCCATCTACCAAATTCCTGGTATCCTTATACACCTAGCAATTTTCTTTTGCATTATTTTGTGTATACCTTCATTTGCTATATCTGATACTCAGAGATATAATACTGTGATCTCCCAGGGGGAACCTTGTTACAGACTTGATAATTATGGGACTAGAATTAGGCTAAGAGACTCATATGCTTCACATTAATTATATGAACAACGATATCGGTTTTAATTATAGTCATATGGCTGTTATGAATTATATGTGTTCACATTTATTCCAATTGGAGTAGAGATATTAGGGAAGATGAGCACAATGACTCGGGTAAAATGTACAGCTGTTCTGATTTTTGTAGTGATTGGTCTCTAAGATATTTAATGAGATCTTCTCAAATACTCCATCTTATGTAGGTGGTGTATCTAATCTGGTTCCTTGACTAATTATAATATACTCTACCCAATCTTTTTTCACTAGAATATTTGAGCCTGTCTGTGTACATTGGGCCTGACTCAGGTGGGTATGTAAACCCGATGGTTTACGTACATATGCGATTGATGTGGGTCTGCGCATGCGCAGGACCTATTCTGTGTATGTGCAGAAGGGATCCTGCGTGATCGCTCGCAGTCCACCCCTTAGAACAATCCTGGTTGCCACCCCCACTCCCCCCTCTTCCCCCCGAAATGCCTCAGCCAACGTTCTGAGAGGAGTAGGGTACCATATTGTTTCTTTCAATTTTGCATCTTATCGCAGACGCAACAATACACCTCTCGCTGTGTACTAGAGATGCTGGAATTAGTGTTACTCATGCAGATGAAGCACAACTGAACTTGGTGTGAGACAAAGCTGAGGATAACAGAGCCATAACTAGACTTTTTGGTGCCCTGTGCCAGAAAGAACATTGGTGCCCCCCCTATTTTTCAAATAGGGACATAACGCACCCATAAAAGGGGCATGGCCTCATGGGGAAGGGCCAGGAGATGCTGGGGATAAAATAAGAGGAAGCTACAAGTGAAAATTATAATAGACAGGAAAATCAACAGGCCCGAACAGTGCCCCCTGACATGGCACAGGTCGCACCACCCTAGTTACGGCCCTGGAGGCCAACACTAGTGTTATCTAGCAATGTAGTTTTGTCACTCCCAGTTTTATTTATGCAAATAAGATGCACATTTTGAGTAAGAAAGATGCTTGGATGCCCCCAGGTCCTGATGCGCAGAGAGGGGTTATGTAGGCGTGATTTGAGCAATAGTGTATAAGGACACATCTGTATATGATCTACAACATTGGTAGCTTACAACTATGGCAGTTGCAGGCTGGCCCTAAACTAAAATTCCTCATTGACTTTCTGTGCTGATATTTTACAAATATCTTGAATGTGATCACCCACAACTCCCTAGTGTCAGCTGCTGGCCACCTTTATTTTTATCCTTTCTACAGGCAACACACCCCAAGTCCATTTTAATGCACAGCAAACATTCATCACAAATTCAGAGAGTGTCACAGTTCATTAATTGTTCCCCAATAACGCACAACCATCCGCTATGTGTACCTTGGCTCTTGCACCACTGTAGGTGAGTCGGGCAGCTCTGGGTTGCTTATCATATTATAATCTAGCACTGCTCTTTGAATATCTTTTTGCTGCGAGAAGTACAGTAAATGTATTTCTCTAGTAAACGCAGCAGAAGTTACGGGAACATTTCTTTAGAGTATGCGGGACTTGAGCTGCCGTTAATTACTTTCCCATCTTGCAGTGAAGGTTGACTGACAGGGACCCGTAAGCAGAAATGTCAGCCTCCTGCGCAGTATGTACAGTGTTTATGTGAAACAACACTAAACCTTTAGTAGTTGGCAGACACTCAGGAATAACAGATGTTACAGTGAATTTCATGTTAGTGTTTTGATTTCCTTCCAGTGTGTTTCCTCCTGTGCTTTAAACCGTAAACAGGTAGTGATCTAATGTAAAAATATTCCCAAAATAGCAAAAATAATCATTACCTCCTCTATCATCAGTGTATTCTGTTCTCTATGCTACTAAGGCTCTGTTTTATAGCTAATTATAAAGATTTATGCAACTATTTTTGCTCGCATACCATCAGGGCAATAACACTGGGTACCATCTTATCTTGTAGGAGCCATTGTGTCAGACGTATACTATAACTCATGGGTGGCTGTAACTTGTATCGTGTATAAATTAAATTATGCAAATTACAGATTAGTCAATAATGCGTTTCATATGTTTAAAATATTCTAACTTATACATATATAAAACTTACTCTATAAAAAAAGAAGGGTGCAATCTAGAAAGCCGCAAGCAATAATACCACAAACTGATGGCATTAAATCTTTTTCAAAATAAAATAAAAATGAACTATCCCCATATTAAAATCAAATAAACTAAATGGTTCCTATAAGTGTTCTCAATCAGCGATGTAACCTTAATTATAACCCTGCCATATTCTGACCACCTCCTCCTGCTTTTATCGCTTTTATAAATATCTCATCCAGAGCTGTCTCACCAGCGGTGGCTCCTACTTTTTCATTTGAGGGTGACATGCAAAAAAGAAACCACCTTTTAGGAAGCCCTGCAGCCCTTAGGTGTAATCCGACACTGCGTCTCGCATATCTAGTATGTCTATCTGTGGCAGATTTAAGGTTACTGTGCCACTCTGTTTTTTACCAGCTTTATAGGGTTGCTAGATGTCAGTGACAGTACTGAAGACTCTACTGGTGCTCTTGGCCAAATCAATGGCTTTACAACTGTAAGTCTCAACTGCACACGAACATGGTCATCCAAGGTGTAAGAATGTTGCTCTAGCACCCAGAACTGCTTATTCCACTGGACAATGTGAATAACACCACTTTACCAGATACTCTGGCTAATTCCCCTTAATTGCCTACTTCTGATTTGGAGTAATTGGGGAATCGGTATGTAATGTCGGCGGCTCATTAGCCGCCAGATGAAATACCATCGCCGGAAAGCCCAAACTGTCTACACCCGAATGGGTCTGGTAAGTACACAAACCCTCCCCTGTCCCCCCTAACCCTTCCTTAGTGGTACCTAACCCTAAACTCCCCCCGGTGGTGCCTAACCCTAAACTCCACCTGTTGGTGCCTAGCCCTAACCTCCCTTCCTGCACACTAAACCTAACCCTCACGGGGGGAGGGGGGTGTGCCTTAACGGTTAGGCTAGGGGAAGGGGGTTCCCCTAGCCTAACCGTCCCAGAGGGGTGCCTAACCCTAAGCACCCCAGGGGTACCTAAACCTCCCACCCACCGTGGCTAACAGCTAGAAAGCCCACTTACCTTCATTCGGAATGCTGGCTGTCGGGATTTCGACGTGGGGCTAAAGATAGGTGTCAGGATTTCGACGCCTATCTCTCATCCTGGGTCGGGCTCCATTGTCGGGATTTCGACACCCGACATCCCGGCTGGCGGTAATCTGACTGCATCCCCTAATTGATAGTAAGCAGGTAACTAAGGTAGGCTGCTTGGCTCATCGCAAGACAGACGGATTATAGTGTTAGTTGGTCACAGGTACAGTTCAGGATCTTAGCACTTTAAACACAAAACATTGGTTGCAACTTCTTCTTATATAAAGACAAAAGGGATTTCTGCCTTTGTAATAAATTTAAATAGTCAACCAGGCCCTTTCTAGGGGGTGGTGTGAGCAGGATGGCTGTAGTGATTATGTTATTGATCAAGAGATATTAGGCAACATCTAACCTGCAAATGATGCGTGAATGTGTAATGTCCAGCTGCAGGGTTAATTATTGGACTGAGTAGATGCCATGTGACGGGGAGGCTGTCAGATTTATGTATAGCCCATTAGGACTGTCAGTAAATGATCCAACAGACAGATAATGGTAAAATGATGGTGTCTTATACATTCTGAACTTCCCCTTCTCACCAACATGAGGTTGGCCTATAAAGTGTCACCCCTCCATACCTGAGTGACAGCATGCTCTGGACAAAGGGACATAAAACATAATTAGCATCTGCACAATCTTGTAAGCCAGCAAAAGGGGGGGCTGGAATTGCTTCATATTCTTGTGTCTCCTTGCAAACAGATTCATGTAAGTGAGATATTAATTTTCTTATAAAAACAAAAAAAAGGAAAAAATTATTTGCCAAAAACTATCTTTGTATGTGATTTGTATTAATTGTTATTGAATATACTTTAAGCATTGTGAGTATCTTTATCATATTAAACTCGATTCATATAAGATCCATTGTGCCTGTGGATTTGTCTAATCCATGCTACATGTCTGTACAACTGGTTATTATTTGGGTAATAACTGGAACTTAATTGTATTTGTAGGGAGGTCTTAAGACATCTTATTTGGAGTAAGTAACTCCTGGAAACATTTGTGGTGTGGTGGCAGACAACTTCATAATGAGTGGGAGAGATTCTGGGGAGCGTTATCATTTCTGTACAGACCAGGTGGTTGTTTTTTGATCAACTGTGTCAGACCACGTCACACAGGCACAAGTGAGTGCTGATCTTGGCAAAGGGCCCGATCCAGAGATGTAGGCTATGCCGATGTTTTTGCATAGCGTACATTATATACATTATATTATAATTATATGCATTGTGCAAGCAGCAATGTTTTTGCATAGCGTACATTATATACATTATAATATAATTATATACAATGCGCAAGCAATGTTTTTGCATATCGTACTTTATTTCTACATTAGGGTCCATAGGGTATCCACAGGATACCTTGGGGTATAGGTGATGACGTCAGGCATCAGGCACCATAGAGTTAAGTTTTCAGCCTCCCAGGATGCACCAGGGTCCCCCTCCTATACCCCGCCCCCGAGCCAAGGCATCTCAGTTTCGTTGGTGCCCGGCTCGGAGTCTGAGCACATGTTTAGAGGGGGGCGAAGAATAGCCCCTGAAGTTTCTTCAAGGCAGCTGTGGCTGCACATCTGGGAGTACAGCATGGACAGTCACTGCTGACGTCCATGCTGTCTCCCCTACACCTCGCCGGTACCAGAATGCCGGTACTGATCCGGGGATGCTGGTAAGCATCTGGGGTCACGGCTAGCGGTGACTCCAGATGTTTCGGACCATGGCCGGATTCAAGGGGAGCAGGTAAGCAGCTGGGGTCCCACGGTGGGTCCCTGCTGAGCACATGGTCCACAGTCCCCAGGCAGGGGGCTCCCTGGGGACTGGCTGCAGCGTGGAGCCAGGTAACTAACCTGCGCTTCCACTACCCCCCTGGGACAGCAGGCCGCAGCCGAGCGGCAAGCGCTGCGGCTTCCCAGGGGTTAATTGCATGCCAGGAGAGCACGCCTTCCCTGTACACAGCCAGCGCCTCCCCCGCTGCACACATCCCTCTCTGCGCTGCCGATTGGTCCTGTGGCAGCGCTCCTCCCCCAGGCCGGCCTCCTCTCTGCTCCTCGGTGGCCATCTTTGTATGGTGAACGCTGCTGGAGCTGCTGATCGGTGGCATCGCGGTCTGGGTCCCCTGGCATACCTCTCCTCCGTTGACTACAGGTCTGTGTATGCAGCGCTGTG
The DNA here is from genome assembly GCA_031769625.1 of Taudactylus pleione. Taxonomy (NCBI): domain Eukaryota; kingdom Metazoa; phylum Chordata; class Amphibia; order Anura; family Myobatrachidae; genus Taudactylus; species Taudactylus pleione. The sequence goes on along the minus strand of JAUIMM010000435.1, from coordinate 5,769,737 downwards.
TCCTACCAGGGATTGATTTCTTCTGCATTGTATGTGACTTCTGCTAGAGTCTGCTGCCTGTACTTTCACTTTCTACTGTCAGCCATTTTGCTGTCCCTACTCTTCCTCTGCTAAAGCCCTTGCGGTTGCGTGATTGCAGGGTGGTTCTCCCACTATACTAACGAGTATCAGTGAGAGGGGTCACATACTTACCATCATGTCTGAGAGTGAATTTCCTCTCCAGCTTATGTGTACTAAGTGCAATGTACCAATAGCGAAGGGGAGGGTAATGCGGAGGGGCTATGTCGGCAGTGTTATTTATTGGCGCGGCCAATTACTGTCATGGCTCCGCTACAGGAACCTCCCTGGGCTTTTTTCGCTAAGGCGCTTACAACCCTAGTGGGCCAGTTAGCTCCGCCACCTGCGTTTTCCCAGATGGGATTGCCCCAGCAGTCAGTGGTGTCGTCACCCATGCAGGGGTTCCCGAGACAACTGATGGTACCCCACAGTCTCCCTATTTCCCCTCCCCAGGTTTCACAGGAGCCTGCGTGGGTTAATTCACTGACAAATTTGGTACAGCATTTGTCGGATGTGTTACAAGGGTAGTCTGTGTTGCGGCCTGTGGCATCTGTCTGCTCCTTATGAGGATGACGACGTGACGTCCGATGATGGGGAGATTCTGGATCTATCTGACCAAGAACCTCTCCGTACTAAAGAGTCGGATGCTAAGTCCAAGGTTTATATTCCTGGCCTTATTCAGCACGGCTTTAGTTATTGAGGATGACTATCCTCCGGTGTCCAAGTCCAAATATGCCTTTTTTAAGGATATTAGGGGTGACGCCACAGTTTTTCCTCTTTTGGGTCAGTTAGTAGACATTTAGAGGAGGCGTGGAAACACCCTGGTAAACGGTATCAGCCTCAGAGGCGCTTAGCCGTGGCTTATCCGTTTGCGGACAATTATTTTTCTAAGTGGGAATCCCCTCCTCAAGTGGATTCTCATGTGACGTGCCTAGTCCGAAGTGCCACCTTGCCCATGCCCTCCATGTACTCCTTAAAAGATGCTACGGACCACAAGGTAGAGATCTGCCTAAAGTCCATTTATTCCCTTGCGGGGGGGGGGGGGCATCCAGACCGGCTATGGCCATATGTTGGGTAGCCAGAGCTATGGAGCGCTGGGCTGATAGTTTGGAGGCATCTTTGGATTCCGACTGTTCGGCTGAACAGGCCGAGTTGGTAGGCAATCTCCGGGATTCGGCCACTTACATCAATGAAGCGGCCTTGGATATCAGTATCCTCACATCTAGGATTTCTTCAGCAGCTGTTACTGCTCGTCGCACCTTATGGTTGTGATCTTGGAAGGCGGACTCTGATTCCAAAAAGGGCTTAGAAGCTTTGCCTTTTAATGGAGAAGTCCTATTTGGTCCAGATCTGGACAAAATTGTAGCCACGCTGGCGGCAGCCAAATCTGCATGTCTCCCGTCTGCTGCGGTCCCTTCAAGTTCGGGTACGTCGGCCTTACAGGGCCCAAGGTAGGCCTAAAGCACAGTCTTTTCCCCGACAGGCTGGGCCCAAGAAATTGGCCAAGCCCAGGAAACAGGCCTGGAGTACCAGACGTCCGGCCCCTAAGTCAGATGACAGACCTGCGGCCTGACGGTCTGGGCCTCCCTTTGGGGGATCCCAAAGTGGGAGGCCGCCTGCTGCAGTTCGCCCAGTGTTGGTCGATAACCACGACAGACAATTGGGTTCACGAGGTGGTTTCTAATGGGTATGCCCTCTCTTTTCGGCACAGGCCCCCATCCCGGTTCTTCACCACAGGCCTTCCATTAGACCGGAACAAAGCCTTGGAACTGCGGAAGGTTTTGCACACTATGCTCCAGGCTGGAGTTATAGTGCCTGTTCCATTCTCCCAGAGGGGCCAGGGTTTCTGCTCCAATCTATTTTTGGTACAGAAACCCAATGGGTTGTACCGTCCGATACTCAGCCTCAAGGCCCTCAACAAGTCCTTGCGGGTGCCGCGGTTTCGGATGGAGACCCTACGGTCCATCATTCTGACACTGGAACCTGGGGATTACATGGTGTCATTGGACATACAGGACGCTTACCTGCATGTCCCTATTCTTTTGCGCCATCAGCAGTTCCTCAGGTTTGCAATCCGCAACAATCACTTCCAGTTCCGGGCGTTACCTTTTGGCCTGGCGACAGCACCACGAGTGTTCACCAAGGTCATGGCGTCATGGCGGCTAACCTGCGGCTGCAGGGAGTCCACATGTTGCCATATCTGGACGACCTTCTGTTGGTGGCAGGATCTCCAGAGCTCCTTCTACGCCATTTGGACCTGACGATTGCAGTACTGTATCGTCACGGCTGGTTGATAAACTGGCAAAAGTCCACCCTGATACCGTCTCAGAGGATTCTGCACCTCGGAGCCTTGTTGGACTCCAGACAGAAGCGAATCTTTGTGACGGGGGGAAAAGATCTCTGCCTTGCAGTTGAGGGTGCGCAGTTGTCTACAGAGTCGCCAAGTGTCTCTGCACTCGGCGATGAGTTTGCTGGTCTCCGTGGTGTCAGTATTTGACATGGTGGAATATGCCCAGTTTCACTCCAGACCTCTGCAGCAATTGATCCTGTCCAAATGGAATGGACTGCCTCAGGGTCTAAAGTCCCAGACGATGGTGCTCACTCCGAAGGTTCGCCTGTCTCTAGCCTGGTGGTTGCACACGACCCACCTCAACCAGGGTTGCCCATTTTGGGTGGCGAACTGGGTCCTGTTAACAACGGACGCCAGTCTTCGGGGCTGGGAAGCTGTCACGGGTCCACATCTGTTCCAGGGCAGGTGGACTCAGAAAAGGAGCTTCCAATAAATATCTTGGAACTCCGCGCGGTTTTCAGTGCTCTCCAGCTGGCACATCGGGTTCTCCAAGGTCACCCCGTGCTGGTCCAGTCGGACAACGTCACCACCGTGGCCTACATAAATCGACAAGGAGGAACCCGAAGTCAGGCAGCACTCGTAGAGGTGTCCCGCATCCTGGTCAGGGCGGAGCGCAATCTCCCGGCTATATCAGCAGTATTCATCCCGGGAGTCCTCAACTGGGAAGCGGATTTCCTCAGTCGCCAGGACGTACATCCGGGAGAATGGTCTCTGCACCAGGACATCTTTCAACTTCATGTGGACAGGTGGGGTCTTCCAGAGATAGACCTCATGGCGTCATGGCACAACAACAAGTTGCCGGTGTACGGGTCTTGAACAAGAGACGAAAAGGCGTCTCTGGTGTAACGATACTGCCTTTGAACCTCTATACACCCCTGCCTATACCTTCTGATATCCTGCCTATAAACCTCTAAGGATGACGCTATTTTGCGTACGCAGTCATATAGTAAATAAAGACTCCAGACCTAGAACCTGTGGTTCCAAAGCACAAAGTATTATTCAAGTAAAGGTACAGTCAGTTACACGCTATGATCTTAAATACAAGGAATTATACAGACCCAAGTACAGTTATACATACGCAGCGCTTTCTGGACCAGATGTAGGCATCAGCAAGAAACCCCCGTCAATCAGCATTCAGCACGAAGACTAGAAACCCAGGGTCAGAGCACACATATTTATACCCCCCAGAAATAGACAACACAATAGAGAAGTTTGTTGCTAATACCATTGGTCCTAAAGGAGAGGGCATATGTTACAAGGCATCTAACAGGTTGGTTCAAATAGACACAGTCCAGCCTCTAACAACTGGTGGTCTCTGGTTTCCTGCCTCATGCAAATCCTAACAGTTGTTCATATTATGTACATGTTGTTGCTTGAAGTCTCTGCGGTCCATAAGTTGAGAATGCCTTTTGCGATCTCTACATCGATGTTACCGGAATACTGTTGAGAGAGTACGCATCAGTACAATACCAAACATGGCTTACTTATCACATATAAAACCTTAATTACAACAAAAATAATCTTTATTTCATAGCAATTATAGTAAATGTGCATACTTGAATCTTATACCTTAAAGCTTATGGAACCTTTCATGTGAATATGTAATGCATTCGCTAATATGCGACTAGTTAACTGCGCAATTGTGCGTATTAATGTGTGTATGAGAAATGGTGTAAGATGCAATCGCATGATGCTAATAGTAATATCGCCACATGTAAGTGTGAGTTTAACTAAAATGGCACTTGGGCGGCCATTCAAAAAAATGGCGTCTTGCGATCTCATTTCCAAGATGGCGTCTTGCGGCCAGTCGCAAGATGGCGTCGCTGCGATCCAATTTTAAACTGATCTTGTCTCAGCCAATTATCCAGCTTCGACAGGTGGATGCTCTGTCCGTCCAGTGGACGTTCCGATTTGCTTATCTCTTTCCTCCGTTTTCCCTTCTTCCGCGGGTAATCCGGAAATTCAAACAGGAAGGGGATACACTCCTGTTGATAGCTCCTGAGTGGCCCAGGCGGCACTGGTTCTCAGACCTTCAGAGTCTGTCCGTGGACATTCCTCTACGGTTGCAGCTACGACCGGATCTGCTATCACAGGGTCCTTGTCTTCACCTGGACCTGGCTCGGCTGTCTTTGACGGCGTGGCTGTTGAGACTGCCATGTTAAGGTCCAGGGGGTTTTCTAGCTCTGTGGTGCGAACCATGCTAAGAGCTCGGAAACCAATCTCATCATGTGTGGCATACGTTCTTCCAGTGGTGTCGACCGAGAGGTTATGCCCCTCGGGAGTTCCGTCTGTCTAGAGTGTTGGCTTTCCTACAGGCGGGGCTAGACCATGGGCTTCGCCTTGCTTCTCTGAAGGTGCAGGTGTCTGCCCTATCAGTCTGGTTCCATCGTAGGATTGCTGCGCTCCCTGATGTGCGCACCTTTATGCAAGGTGTTCTTTGCATTCAGCCACCTTTTGTTCCACCGGTGGCGCCTTGGGATTTAGCTGTGGTCCTGAGAGCTCTCCAGGGACCGCCGTTTGAACCACTGGGCTCAGTGGACCTTAAATGGCTGACAGCTAAAACAATATTCCTTCTGGCCATTGCTTCGGCCAGACGTGTTTCTGACTTAGGGGCTCTCTCCTGTAGACCCCCTTTTCTGATTTTTCATAGGAACAGGGCGGTGCTGCGCACTCGTCCTGGATTCCTTCCCAAAGTTGTTTCAAGTTTCCACATCAACGAGGAAATCGCTGTGCCGGCTTTTAACTCACCTGATCTTTCAGTGGGTGAGGCCACTTTGGACGTTGTGCGGGCCTTAAGGATTTATATTGACCGCACTTCTTCGTTTAGGAAGTCGGACGCCTTGTTTGTCCTCTATGGCTTCCGTAAAAAGGGTTGGCCTGCTTCAAAGCAAACTTTGGCAGGTTGGATTCGTATGGCAATTTCAGAAGCTTATCTTCATGAAGACCTTCCGGTTCCATCCTCTGTGAGGGCTCATTCCACTAGGTCTGTGGGTCCTTCGGGGGCAGCTCGACGTGGTGCCTCTGCAGTCCAGATCTGCAAGGCTGCTATGTGGTCCTCTGTCCATACCTTTGTGAGGTATTATGATTTTGACACCTTTGCCTCTCAGGATGCTTCCTTCGGGCGGCGGATTCTCCTTTTAGCACAGGAGCGTCCCCACCCTTAAAGGATACTGCTTTGGGACATCCCCAAGGTATCCTGTGGATACCCTATGGACCCTGATGTAGAAAATATGAGATATGGTAAGAACTTTGTAATCTCTATTTCTACGACGTCCATAGGGTTCCACAGGACTCCCGCCCTGTCGCACCTGTGCTGCAGATGGGCTTTACTCTGGTCACCATTTTTTTTCCGTCTCCCTCTGGTGAGAATGTGATTCTTGTGTGTGTCCAGATCTTTTTTCTCTCTCTTCCTCCTTCTCCTCCGGCCTATGGCTTGTTACTTAACTGAGATGCCTTGGCTCGGGGGCGGGATATAGGAGGGGGACCCTGGTGCATCCTGGGAGGCTGAAAACTTAACTCTATGGTGCCCGATGCCTGACGTCATCACCTTTACCCCAAGGTATCCTGTGGAACCCTATGGACTTCGTAGAAATAGAGATAACAAAGGTAAGTTCTTACCATATCTCATATTATACATTATATTATAATTATATACATTGCACATGCAGCAAAGTACAGTATATTACCGTAGTAGCTCCCAGCAGGTATTTATTTGCAGTGTGATTGACAGTCAGGGGTGGTAATGGGGAGTGTCATCTAAAAACACAGGTGTGTTTCGACCATTTCGGGGGGGGGGTTCTCTCCATTTCCGATCCCATACGCAGTAAACATGGCTCCAGCCTCTCAGCTCCTGCGACCACTCTGCGCGAATGTAGAGTTATTCATTGTACACAGATACCTGACTTTGCAAAGACACTGATGGGCATCTCAATACATCTCGCGGAAGCTGCAACATTTGCATATTTTTGCCCAGCAGCTGCTTACGGGATCACATCTTGGGTGGATTAGGGCACGTCTCTGAATCAGGCTCAAAGTTATGGACGGTTGGAGATTGGAGAATTTTGAAACCGGGTGCGTCCGTGACAGTGGCAAATCTGGGAGAATTGGCAGATTGCACTGAGCCACCAAATCTGGTATGGTCACAATAGCTTACCCTTGTCAGTAGGGATGTCTTCAACACACTGATATAACATACTTACAGTTCGCATGTTATCGCTATGAACACTAGGAGCTACTGTGTGTTTATAGATGGAGTTTTAAAATGGTTTACATCAATTTATTTCCATGTATACATGAACATATATAGGATTCACTCATTTTTCCTATGACATGTTCTTTCTCCTGCGGAAACAAACCTCTGACCCAGAAATCATCCTCCTATATCCACATCCTCTCCCTGCTCCTTCTGGCTCCTGGGTCTGTTTCTTCAGCGGCAGGGAAGGAGACTGCTGGCGATGAACAGCCGCAGTCTCCGCTCTCTCCCTGTCCTGTATGCTGCTGCGCTGCTATACAGTGGCCAATGATTGTAGGCAGGAGCGAGGAAGAGTGATCTTATAATGGAGGGAGGTGATGAATCTGATGAAGGAAGAGCCAGGGGCAGAAGGGCATCCCGTAGCTAGTCAGATGGATGTCTGAGGCCGGCATGGAGGTGAAGTATGAACTTGTGGACTTTTTGCAATTGTTAAGTGAGGTGCTCTAATGCTTTTCTGGCGGTGCCCCCCTTTGGCCGGGAGCCTTGGCGGGTGCAAGCCTCTGCTTACGGCCCTGCTTCCAACTGACTTTGAAGTCCATTGTGTTGGGATGCAGTCATTAGGTTGCCATTCACAATGTCGACAGTTATGATGTCAACATTATTGAAATGTTGACAGGCAACATATCGACATCCTCAGAATGTCGAAATGTTCACAATATCGATATGTTAAATCCAGACATGAAATCCTGACATTCTCAGAATGCCGACATTAGGGCTAGACTGCGGGACGGAAGATTTAGAGTAAGGTACTAGATGAGTAAGGATGCAGGGGAGGATGTTAGGCACTAGGGGACGGTTACGGATAGGGGGAGAATACTCACCAATACGCTGCTCATCAGCTGTCTGCACCGAAACTGCTCAACATGTGACTGCCGGGACAAAGAGACAGCCGCTGGAGTACCTACACCCTGTTCCTCAATCCTAATCCCTAGATAATTTTGACAAAAAGTGCACTATGGAGAGGCTTCTGTACACTACTGTGGGACAATCCCATTATATTAAAGTATAATATACTTAAAAAGATAGATCTATGGTGCTTCCCAAAATAGTAGTGATAATTTTACAGCGTGGTCCGCACACACTTTCTGTCCACTAACCTACCCATACTCAGTATACATGTAAGTCATTGCAGTATTCCCTTTAACAACCACACTGACTCGGTCATTACTAAACCTCTGTTCTTCATCTCCTCCCTTACCTCTAACACCCACTGTAATGGACACTAGCTTAAACTAGTCTTTCTCCATTTCTGCTAATCTCCAGTTTTGCCAACTCCACCTTCCAGATTTCTATCATATCCTTTATTCCGGTACTTTCTCTATCTGTCCCGCACACTCCTCTGAAACCCAAATTCATGTATTTGCAGTGACCTCTGACCCTGCCCTCACTATAACAAATCTCTCCTGCCCTAATTTGTCTTCCCGCAGTAACCACAATCTCACCTCAACCCCAGACACAATTCACAGCCGTTAGCATTCCAATCCTTAACAACAGCACTAGAAACAGACCTACTATGTGTAACAATGTTTCTGCAGGTCTGAGGGCTATTAAAACTACTTTCACTATAACACCGTCTTCCTCTGATTCAAATGAATTCTCTAGTCCTACAGCTCCATTCCATGTTCCTCCTCCACAATGACTGCCTGCTTCTTGCCAACCTGTAAACTTTCCCCTCTTCTTTCAGTCAATCTCTCATCTAACCAAGGCTTAAAGAAAAACACCTCTCTAACTCGGCCTCTCTCTCCAGTTAAATATTACCCTATTTGTCTCTACCCATTCCCCTCAAAACTGCTGCCCCTGCTTTTATACACTCACCTCATTCATTTTCTCTTATCTCCCTCCCTCCTTGGCTTTCTGCAGTACCCAAAGCTCCTTTCAGGCTGCACCCATGAATGTGACCAATGATCTTCCAGCTAAATCAAAATGTCACTTCTCCATCATGATCCCCCTTGACATCGCTGCCTCTTTGGACATTGTTGGCCACTGTTTTCTCCTGGTTCAGCTCCTATCTTCTAAACTACTCCTTCTGTATACTCATAATCCCTAGCTGATTCTTCAATCCCTGTTTTTGATGGGGTATCCTCCCCCCTTTTCTACAATCACCATTAACAACACACACACCTTCTTTTAACATCTGGTACAGTGCATCCGGAAAGTATTCACAGCGCTTCACTTTTTCCACATTTTGTTATGGGTTGCTATGGGCCACATCTCCACTTCTAAAATCTCTCACTTTTATTAAATTTACCCCTCAGTATCTCCCACTTTTATTTGAGCGTCCTGTCTGGCATTCTACTCGCTTCTCCCTGCATCAGTCCATCCTCAAACTTGCAGCACAAATGATTTTCTTCTCTCAGTGCTTCACATATGCCTCAACACTCTGCCAATCCCTGCTCTGGCTCCCCATGTCCTCCACAATTTAATTCAGACATATCTTTCTCACCTGCAAAGGCCTCAATCACATTTTATTTTACATCTCTTACTCTATTCTCTATACAATCCTCTCCTGACCTCCTCTCCATAACTATAACCACCTCCTACCCCCAAGGGATCGATATGAATGACCGCCGGATCTGAGCCCGGCAGTTCAAATCCTGGCGCCGGCAGCCCGAACAGCGCAAATCCCGACGGAGGTAAGTAAACTACCTAAATCTCTCCTCTCCCCTCCTCCCCTCCCTAACCCTCCTTTAGGGGTGCCTAACGTAAACCCCCCCTCCTCGCACCCTAAACCTAACCCTCCCTGGGGGGGTGCCTAAGCCCTAACCACCCCTTCCCCTAGCCTGACCCTAACCCTCTCCTGGGGGGGGGGGGGGGGGTTCTCATTGATGCTGTAAAAAGAAAAAAGAAAAAGATCATCTCATAGCTGCCATCTTCCAGCCATACTGATGGCTTTCTGTGCAGCTGGTGGCATAATAATGATCCATTCACTCGCTCCTTGGGTCCAGTAGCAGGATCAGCATGTTATTTATATAGCGCCACCATATAGCATTGCATTTTACATTGAGTTGAAGCTGGTTGACTTTAGTGGTAAGCAAAGCTGCGGCTAAACTATTGGTGAATAGCATTGTGCAGCAAAACAGGCATTCCCCACTGTACAGTAGTTGTACATTGGCATTTTTTCAGATGAATAGAGCTGGAATGACAAAAGTGAATTCATCCTGCTTTATGCCATGATGTTGCTGGGGTAGGGCTAGGAACATGTAAGACTAAATTCCAGCAGCCAAACACACAGTTTTGGAGCCATAGTGTAATAAGATGAGTATTCTTCAGACAGTTTTGCAGTTGAAGTTGTATGTATTGTAATGGTACGGCCCGGGTGAGCCATTCGCTGTCCTTTAGGGTATATGCTCTGCACATGTCTTTGTGCACCGCCAAATCAAATTTGAAATGTGTGTGATGGAATAACTAATTTATTTATAACTTAAACAGTTAATTTTCAGTGCAATCATTTGCATTACTGGACTGTAACTTATGTGTGTCTCTGTTGTATATTGATTTGGTTTTACAGAAATGTTCAGAGATAAAGAAATTGATGCATTGGTCACATGTTCATGTTATTGCTAGCTAATGACATTATTAGCTGAAATGCAATTTAATGTGATTACAGTTTGATTTTTGGACCATACAACATGGTAAATCTGAAGTACACTGCTAAAGGCACCACCACAGATGCATAGTATCTTATTTATAGTGCATTCATCTCTGTTTTATACGTGTGTCAGTGTAAAGCTCTAATTGATATACTTAAATGTTCTATTCTTGCAGTGACGAGAGCTACAACGTCACAGACTATTCAATGCTGGACCAGCTTCATGTTGAGCAGTATGACAATGAAGAGCCATCTTCTCCATTAAAAAACAGCACACCCATCCTTTACTCAAGGCAGTGTTCAGCAAGCTACCTGTTCACACTCACCATCCATAGCAATTACGCTGGAGAGGAGGTGGAGATGCTGCTGGGAACTGAGAACCTGTAAGTAAATATCTATCACTATGTTCTCCATTACAATACGCCCCAGTAGTGTGCCTATCCTGTTTGATGCTTGAGGCATCAACTGCAATGGGGTCCTTCTCATCCTTTATACAAACTGTAAGCATTTGTGTATCCGCTATGTGCCCTGTAATAGACAGATAAATATTAGCCATTAGATCTCTCTGCAAGGTTTCTCTGCACAGTCCTGCATTATATCATCTGCACTATATAGATAAATATTACAGACAGATTACCTATTACAATGACTCCAGATTACAAGGCGTAAGGATACACATTTGTACACCTAATATACAGATGTGTCCACATACATCTATCCTCCATGCGCTACAAGTCGCATTACAGATAACGCGCGAGCGCCGTACGACTCTGTAGCGCTGAGCGTCTTATCATTGACTTTTCAGACTTTTCCCCTCAAAGTGTCTTATTCGCACAGTTATGCCAATAGGACGCACAAGCAGCTTGTGCTGATGAAAATGAAAGCGGCATGACTATATTCTGCGTGCAACTACGGATATATCTGCATGCGAAATGCTACGTTACAGTGTCACAGCCACTGACACAGTAACGTACAGTACACCTGGCACAAATGCTGCTGTTTTCTAGCCGGATGCATCTAGATCTCAGTCTGAACATATTACATGAATGTGCTTTTCCTTGCTTGCATTCAGAGAGCAAATCCAGCTGCAAATGCACCCCTTGGTGATGTATGATCTGTGTGTATGATGATATCGCTAACCAGCAACAATTATATTGCCTCTTTTCTGACCTTTACTATAACTCCAGCTTCTTTTCTGTATCTTTACATTTCAGGGAGTCTTGTGCTTTTCTCTTGGTTGCTGAAGTATCCATTTTCCATCTTCTCACTCCCTGCACTTAACCCTCATGATCTGTAGTCCTGGTGGATTGTAGATGACAGTGTGTCAGTAAATGTTAAGTGCTGCAGAGTTATAGCCTCTCATATCATGACTTGATGGGATTACCAGCTAGAACACTTCCTTTCTGAGGCCTAGAACAGTATCCATCTCAGCTCCTCTATTTTCCAGGCTTGTGTTTTCATTGTCCTCATATTTCTTCCCACACATGAATAGAACCTACTGTATATTATAAATGTTAACTGTACTTGGACAGCAGGTTCCTGCTGTGGTTACATGTCTCGGCTCAGTCTAAATACAGTAATGATGGGTATGGATTCTGGGGACTGGATTAACAGACTAACCTGCGACTCCAGGCCTCATTTCATCAGCCAGAGTGTTGAAAAGAAATCAACCTAAACTTTCAGTTTTGTTTTGTTCTATGAAGCTATACATGCATATTATTTTTTCAATGTACTGTATAATAAAGTATAATTTGTTTCTGCCAGTGATGAAAGCATATAGAATGAGCTAGATCAGGGGTGGGGAACCTTTTTTCTGTCGAGGGCCATTTTGATATATAGAACAGTATTTGCCGGCCTGGTGCAGACCACACGGGACGGGGCCACAATCACCGGTGATTACAGCAATGCCCGCAGCATCTTCAGGATGCTCTGGGGAGCTGTAAGGGCAGCAGTGTGACCGTCTGAAGCAAACTAAGGACGATCCAGGAGGCACTGGTGCATACATTGTGGCTGCAGGGTGCCAGATGAGGCTAGCAGAAAAAAGCTCAGAGGGCCAGACCAAATGATACCGAGGGCCTTATACGGCCCCCGGGCAGGAGTTTCCCCATCCCTGAGCTACATGGTAAAATGTTGTTCAATATAAAGGTGTGTACGCTTTACATATAGGTTATTATGTTTATTGATATAGCGACAGCATATTCTGCAGATTTGTACAATCGGTGTCATCCTTTCCTACTCCAGGAGACTCCTAAATTTAGGGGAGTGGTCATGGACTCCCAGGAGAGCTGGTCACCCTCTGGCATTTTGCCCATTCCGGAGTGACACTGGCAGAATGTGGGGCTGGGCACAATTATGCATTCTTAAGCCGCGTATCCACTTGCAGATATAAATGAACGATTACGACATCGTAATTGTTCAATCGCTCATTAATCGTGCATAAATCGGTCAGCTTAATGTCGGAAACGACCAGTGATGCGCGCTCCTGCTGGTCATTTCCGATATCATTCATCGCCTGAACATGACGGTCAATCTGCCGATATCGACAGATTGGCCATGTTCAGGGATGAGGCAGGGTGTCTGCACTGAACGACATATCGTTCAATGTAGGCACTACAGGGGATGAGGACCGATTACAATGTTGTAATCGTACTGTCGTTCCACTATCTGCAAGTGGATACGCGGCTTTAGCGATGCACGTCATCATCCTCCCCTGCAGCCACTTGCATCTTCCCTATGAGAACTCTCTGAGGGGAGGAAAATAGCGGCAAATATGGAATGTTTGTGTATTGATAGTAGTCCATACCCCAGTAAGGGAAGTAGTTAGTATGTTACTATGTCGACCGTGACTGTTGATCACAGAATGCAGGTGCTGGCATGTCAGTGGTGCTGGCATGGCATTCCAGTTTGGACATATTCATTCCACATAGTGACTGTTGATCCTACATACCACTCCCCCCAGTAAAACTTCTGGTCTAGTTTCCCTATGGGAGATGTACACACATACGATGACCAATTAAGCAATTAATATGTTTTTATATAATAGGACAGTGGTTCCCAAACTAGGTGCCTCAGGGCACTTGCCGGGTTGCCTTGGAGTGGTGGTCCAGTACAAATAAAATGATTTTTAGTCAGTGCTAATGGCTGCAAATCAAAAAATATGTGGACAAAAAAAAGTGGAGCCCTGTCAACCACCATGTGACTGCACCTAAGGGTGACATATATAAGCACAATTTACTTCATTTAAGTTTTGCTGAATTTCTCAATAGGAAACTTTTGCCCCAGGGGGGCCGTGGAAAAAATGCTGATACTCTAGGGCGCCGTGATTCTAAAAAGTTTGGGAACCACTGTAATAGGAGTAAATCGGAGGAAACCCATGCAACACAATAAATAGTACAGGTTGAGTCTCCCATATCCAAAATGCTTGGCACCAGGGGTATTTTGGAATAATCGCATACCATGATGAGATATCTTGGGAATAGGACCCAAATATACACACAGAATGCATTTGTGTTATATACACCTTATACACACAGTCTGAAGGTAATTTTATACAATATTTTCAATAATTTGTACCTTAGCCAAAGTTTGTGTACATTGAACCATCAAAAATCAAAGGTTTCATTATCTCAGTCATGCCAAAAATATTCTGTATTTTGGAATATTCCATATTTCGGAATATTTGGATATGGGAGACTAAACCTGTACTTCCATTATTTATAAACATGTACGTGTCTTCTGGTAGCACAGGGAGTTGATCTAGTGTGGTATGTGTTTAAGACTGTACTGTAATGTAACATGTTTCAATTATTGCTAAAATCCAATTTAAACATATTGCTGTCTAAATCTAATGTGTAATATATACATTAACAGACAAAATATAGATTGTCCAGGATACTTAATGCTTGCATGATCTTTTATTTGACAGGTAACTATAAGGTTTACAGTTTGCTATATTCTTTATTAGAGCGTTTGGACCGGTTGTCTGTATTATTCCATTACTTATTTTTCCTTTAAAAGTCCCAGTACACAGTGTTTCATTTCCAGATAAGTGTTATGGCCCATGTATTTGTTAAACCACAGTTTGTGCTATTTTGGAATGCTATGATTTGTAGCTAATTACTATAATAACTATTTCCACTAAGCATGGTTTAAAGTATGTACTTGCTATTCATCGCTAGTAATGTTTTTGTTTTATTATATGTGTTGTTGATTTATAATCCCAACTTGTTTTTTGATTCCAATGCTGATACCATTGTAGTCATGATGTGAATAATCTGTTCATCAAAAATGTGTGTGTCTTACAGAAGTGACCGAGCACGTTGGATCACTGCACTGGGCCAGAGCAATGAAAAGAAATGCACAGATAGAACAAGTAAGAAAGAATTAAACAGATCTTTTACTTTCTTATACTGCCCTCTGCTGTTCAGTTGGTGAACTGTGTCGTATAAGCAGGAAAAATAATATAAATATATATATATATCACTGGAATTTGGCAAGGATATATTTTTTAAAACAGTTTATCCCCCTGATACAGTAAAGCAGTTGCTTCAAAATTAATAGCATTTAGGCCAAGGATACTTATGGCTGTATTCAATTAGGTGCAAAAAGCTGTTTTCGGCGATAAAGTATCGCGAGTGACGTCATTTCGCCATGCAAAAATTTTCCTCCGTATTGATCGGCGAAACGCAGGTGTACTAGTGCATTTGAACGCCATTCAAGGGGCGTGCATAAATTAGCCACTGCGATGCCATACGCAGCTTGGGCATTTCACTGCGTGCAATGAGGTTAAGCAATTCCTTACAAAGGTCAGAACATGTGCATAAGGCTACGATTGTACTCGATGTTACCGATGGTTTTGCAGTCTTGCTAAGTATTACAGATGTGTGTAAGGTAGGGTGGGCATCCTTATGTTGTACTGCGACGATATAGCGATCGCAGAGAATTAGCATATCTTCACAGTGAGACTGCGTGCATAATCACAGTTGCGATCCATACTGTAACCTGTTGTTACCCCTATTGCTGCTAATGACCCACCATACACACTCTATCTGTACTGTAAGTGCCAATTATGCATCAGTTCTGGGAGAGTTGTCACTGAGACTTCCATGCTTCCTCACCAGCACCTAGAACTGTTTCCTTCTTTGGGATGTGTCTAGCTGACGGTGACTGGTTGGTTCCTCCTAACCGCTTACTTTGTATTAGGACTGTAGGACAGTAGGCAGAGCACATACAGTCTGTATACAACTCAGGGCAGCTGGGGGATGTATTACAGTGGTAGCTCTTATCTGTACGTTACAGTATTTCAGAAGATAACAGGCATCTTGAATAGAGCATGACATTTAACCACCAAACTGGATAATATTTTGTTTCAAACATTTAGATTTTTTAAATTATTTATTAAATGATGTAAGTAGTAGCTAATTAAACCTGATTCAGTATAAGTCACTAACAAATATGAAGATATTGGGGACAGTATTGAAAAAAAAATGCTTTATACAGTTATAAAAAAAAGACTTTACAGTGTTAACTCACTCTCAGGTAATCCAGCCCCCTGTCTCTTTTAACAAGACCAGATTGATTCACTGATCTAGCATATGAATCAGTTTGGGTGTGGTTAGCAGGCATGATTGTATTTAAGCCTGCCATTGCGATCAGAACATTCTGTGGCAGGGACATGTGCTTGCCCTCAACACACATTGCCAAAGTGTAGAGATTTCAGTCTTCCCTCTACAACCTTCATGCCATTAAGAGCCATATTCAATTTGAGCCGAGCCGCGATACTTTTTCGCGTCCCAGACCTTTCGCCTGTTTTGTAGGCTTGTTTAGTACTGTCAGATTTGGGGAAATCAGCCTGACACCCCCCAAAAGATGCTCTGACATGGGGGTTAACTATGGTTAGCCCCCGATTTGGCTTGCTGAAGGTATTTGGTCTTTTCAAATGGCATTAATAGCTGCTAAATAGCGTTTTTCTATACGTGGTGCAGAATAGTATTCAGGGGTATTTTTCCAGAAAATAACTTATCCCAGCAAATTTGGGGTACTTGAAAATGGGGGTCAGCATATTTAAAAGTTGCTAAAGTAAAGTTGAAAAAATCGTGAAAAATCCACCTGCCGCAAGCACCTGCAATTAAAAAAAAAACTTGGGGCATACTTGGGGACCCCCCCAGAGTCAAGTTCGCTAGTATTTAACTTTGTACCCCAATACTTTTTTTTTCACCCCCTTTTTCAAAGTCCTTTTTTGGGGTGTCCTTAAGTGTTTTTTTTTTTTACATAGTTTACCTTTGGGGGACTGTCTGAAGGCTGCAGGGGGGTTCCCGCAACGTTACACCCCAAAACACCAATTCTGCACTTTTTTCCGCCTGGTATTCATTGGCGAAATTTTTTCGCCTGTTACATTGCATTGACTTTCTGCCTAGGCGGAAAGTCTTTCAAATTGAATACGGGGTAAAAGCAAAACAGGCAAAAATTACATCATCTGAGAAAAATCTCGGATCCGGACTTTTTGCCTCAAATTGAATACGGGCCTATGTCTGAGCTGCGAGATTCAGCCACACAAAAGAATATTAGGCACTTAAGAAATACATTACATTTTAAATTACTCTATAGGTACAATAGGATTGATTCCTTTATCTGTGACAGTACAGGGGTACATATGCACATTATTTGTTAGTACATATTGGCATCGTGGAGCGATGAGTAAAGTTTTTTTTTTTTTTTTTTAAATCTTCTGTTCAACCTTAAAAAGAAACTAATCCATTTAAGATTCCTGAACAATAAATAATTTACGTCCACATTTTAATGTTTTACACATTCCACTGAGACATTGTAGCATGTGGCCCCTGAAATCCACCACATCAGTACTAAGCATGACTGCCATTGGCTTTGTGTGCAATTCATTTTCCTATCCTACCAAGCACCAGCAGGCCTCAATCATGTGTGACCAAATTGGTAATTAAATCAATTCAATTGGTCCATATATTATGTCCAAAATTACATTTAAGACTACCTACAAAAAGGTATTTTTCCAGTTTTTGTTTTTACAATCACAACTTTTGTGAATTTATACCATTAGATTCACTACCAGATACCTCTGTCCTTCCTAATATTGTCTATGAAAGCTGTTAAATAGCTCTGTCTCATTCTCCTAAAATTAAACATCAGAACTCTGCAGCTAAACTATTATACAGACTGTCAATTGCTTGGATGACAGCCCCACCTATCCCACTAACCACATCACTTATAACCACACCACTTACTTAGATCATCTGTTTGTATTATTAATCCTTTTAATTATTTTAATTTCAAAGCAATGCATGGGTATTGTTATATATATATAAATAAATGTGGAAATATTATGGTCTTAAAAAATCCATTCAAACGAGATCCTATACTACTAATAACAGTAATAGTGATGATTTGGCATCAGTTTATGGAGGAGTAACAAAGAAATAAACCACTTTGAGATCTGTATATTATAATAAACATGATAAATGCTGCACACACTGCAGTTGGTATTCATATGTCTCCTACTTTATTTCTTTGGTCAAACAACCTATCTTGGCTTACTAAAGATGCCAATCATTTATTTTTATAGCACTAACTCAAGTTGAGATCATTCGGACCTACACAGCAAAGCAGCCGGATGAATTATCTCTACAAGTCGCTGATGTTGTTCTGGTTTATCAGAAAATAAATGACGGTGGGTAGCAGTATCATAATGTTGTTATTTGTATCATTGCTTTATGCTGTCACACTGTAACTTCTAGGCTAGCCATGCAGGAGCAGAAGAGAATTATTATCTGTATTCTAATGGCAGGTACTCACTGGAGCCATGTCATTCCGATTTGGCCAAATTGGAACAACATATTGTGCAGTGTGTATACACGATATGTGCGCTCCCGTGGTCACATGTGCTGCACATCAAACCTGACAATATTGCATGTGGCGCCTTGCATCTTAATGAAGGACGGAACAAGTGATCGTTCCGTCCATTAATCGCTGCAGTGTGTACCGGTAATCATGCAATGTCCATGGTCATCGGCACGATTGCCGGTCGCACAAGTGTGTACCCACCTTAAGTCAACATACAGCATCATCCTAATTCTGTTATATGGAACATAGACATTTCACTGGGGTGATTGTACCTGGGAGATGTATGTATGCATCTATAATAATAATAAATTATAACAAACGGAAACAGATAGCTGTGAACAGTCGCTGAATTGTTGGAACACTTTCAGGTTTTAAGGAATTGTCCCTATAGTAGAATTAGTCTTATTCCGTATATTTATTTATTTCTCACACCTCACACTCTGCTTTTATTCCCTTGACTTTAACTTTTTTTTTTAATAACTCAATCACCAAGTCCAGTAAACGTCACACTGAGGATTGCTGCGCACCAAGGTCTAGATCTCAATACTGTGCACAGTATGTGCTTAGATGCAGCGCACACATATGTAGGGCCTGAGTTATAGATGGATGTTATAATGTAGCAGCTGTGCCAGCTTCTATGATCTGCTGCTGTGTCCAAAGTCACAGCATTGGATCAACTGTGTAAATAATGGACAGCTGAGTAACCCCCAGGTTACTCAGGATGTCCAGCAAAATCACGCTGCCGGGGCAAGTGAAGATGCGTCCAAGGATGCAGCCACTGGCTTCGGTACACCCAGAAAATGGGGCCAACATGCCCGTTTTCTGGAACGCTCCCTGTTGCTGCCTCCCGCTTTATGTCAGTCCTGCTGCGGCTTTGGGGCACCGCAACAGACGTAGCAGAAACAGATCTGCACACATCAGTGTTTTATGTAAATACCAGACTTATGTAAATCTCTGAATTAGGCCCTTGGACGCTTATAACATAATATATGCAGACAATATTATTAATCCTTGCTAATTGCCTTTGCTCTCCAGGATGGTATGAAGGGGAAAGACTGAGGGACGGAGAAAGAGGCTGGTTTCCCATTGAATGTGCAAAGGAAATAACTTGTCAGGCTACAATAGAAAAGAACATGGAACGAATGGGACGTTTGCTTGCACTGGAAACTAATGTGTAAGCCCTAAGGTCATGTTATTGATCACTTATTGACTGCAGGATTTGCACTATAGTAGCAGCACTGTGTGGAGGAAATGAGTTACCATATGTTTTGCTGTTGAACTGCACAACCTGACGCCATACTGTACAAGTAAACTTCGCTCTGTGTTTGGACTGAAGACATCATGTAGTTCCCTACTCATCAGATCCGTTTTTTACCCCCTCTGTTATTTCTGGATTTCACAAAGGGACAGTTTACCTTCCTTGCTGCGTTTAGAAGTCTAAAGCATAGTGACCAAGGCTGCACGCCGACACATGGAGACTTCTCCCATCAGCTGTCACTGTCTGGGAAAGGATCCTCCATAGAACTCTCCCCTGGTTATATAGGTACACCTGATGGTCTTGCTTAGAGTTACAAGTGTATGACAAATGGGAATTCATATGTGAAAACAGCATATTAGTACTTAGGATAGTAAAATGTCACATGGTTGAGACGATGTATCAAGGCAACAGTAGGACAACATCGGCCAGCAATAAGTGCAGGTCTATGATTATTTGCTTTGGTTTACAAGATTGCCCAGTGACAGTTTCATGTTATGTACTTCACAATACAAACCGCATTGAGCATAGGATGACCGAAACAATTGTCCTTCCAAACACTATCTATGTGACAGCCATCAATACATTCCTGAGGTTATAGACATGATTTATGATATTTTATTGTAAAAGTCATACACAAATTGATTATAAAATGTAAAATAATTCTTCCAAACAAACGAGAGAGAGTTAGAGAAAACAAGGAGGCTGATAGTGTAGTAAACTCAGCCCTGTTGGGAATATTGGATGTAATTATGCAGACTTTTCTGTTCATTTAGTGACCTTATTTATACAAAAAATCTGCATAATTTAATCCAATATGTTCAACATAGCAGAAAGTTTACTACACTATCTGTGTTTCCTTCATTTTAATGCTCTTTCTTTGCCGGTTGAGAAACAAAGAGGAAACTTAGAATAGTAGCTCAATTCTTTTTGCTAAAGAATTATGTATTCCACTTGTATGCACAGTTGTACTTTAACTTTTGCTATGCATCCGGTGTGTATCTAATTAAAATAAACACAACACACTCACACGTAACACTTTGTGCCCACTTGGGACTGCGACACATGAAACTGGCTTCCTACCACCACCACACTGCCTGTCTGGAAGAACTACAGCAGTTGTCAGGGCACCCTGGTGCTAGCAGGCAGACAAAGCTTTCATTGCAAGCTGCCCATTCTCTTTGATAAATGTGAGTTAGGGTTGTGATCCCGTATTTCCTTAATTTTGCCCCAGCTGCTTAGGAGGGCAAATCAGAGAGATGTCAACCTGGATAAGAGAAGGTGTCTTAGAAGTCTTTCCCTACTATATATTAAAGCACGCACAGTATATCCTTGGCAAAGAAGGATACTGTAAACCAACCTTAACTATGACTAAAAGGAACAATGTTAAAATCACTGGATCATATTATTTATTATTGTTAGAAATTAGGAAGGAGGATATTAAAAAACAAAGCATGTTGGAATAAGTAGTTTACTTTTTACAACAAAGAATAATGATACATTAAATACCCTAATTGTTCCGTCCCTGCGTTACCAGCGGGTACAAAACTCTACAGTGATTAAGTTTCTGCAATAAAATGCATTATAGGTGACAGCAGATGTATGACACCTCGTGGCTCTGCAGCCACAATAGCTGGTGAGGCCCAGTGCGCCATCATCTGTGTTATTCTTATAAGGGGGCATTGTTTACAACGTTTTGTATCTGTATGAATTATATGTATGATAAGTATGACCTTGCCTCGCTGTGCAATGATTCATTACGTTACAGTGTGGGTCACTAGCAGCTGATTTGGGGCCAATCGCTACGTGCCTTGTTTCTCTTGTTGAACATAGGTAATATCATTGTAAGTTTTAAACTGGAGACTGGTCACCATTTAATTTACATGTTAGATTAATGACATTGTACTCAAATCCTAATACAGAATACTGTTTTATCATTTATCACTGTATATAAAAGATTTTAAGAATGTAACTTTGTGTTGTGTATTTATTATGCCCCTACACAAGGCTCTTTCACCATTTACGCTTTAAACTGAAAATGCAGTTTTGGGTGAACTATAATCAGTAAAAAACAAAGTCTGAGAAAAAGTTACTTTTTACTCAAACAGTGAGATAGTGTAAATATACAAATGGATCTCCCCACAGTCAAGTTGTAACATTGTTATGCCACGCAGTAGTAATGCCCCTTCTACATTATGCCAAAACAGTAATGCCCCCTAGAGCACATTATGCCAAAACAGTAATTCTACAGAGCACATTATTCCCAAACAGTAACGCCCCCATAACATTATGACAAAATAGTAATGACACCCCCCACCACACCAGCAACTCACCTCCCCCCATGAAGACTGCTTCCGATAGGGGTGCTGCTTGCTGACACGCCTCCTACGGTTACCGCCGGTCTCTTCATGACCATGCCAATCCCACTCACACCAGGAGAGCTGGAAGATCTGACTAGACTGCGTCCTCAGCTCCTCGCACCAGTGTGCGGACGCGTCATGATGTCACTACGCGGCTGCACATTACCCTCCACCCGCTGAGTACATTGCTGCTGGGCTGCCCTACACGCCAGGCCACAGGGGGTGCCTGGACTCCGGCCTTCCCGAGATTCCCCCTACCACTGCACTTTTCATGCCTAGCTGCAGCGGAATGACGTCTCTACGCGGCCATGTCATGACATCACTACGTAATGATATGAAACTGAGCATAGTGCAGTGCAGTCTGGAAGGCAGTGCTGCGGTATAGGCCTGTGGACATCCAGACCAGCGGATCTAGCATTTGCCAGAAGGCCAGTCTGGCTCTGTTGCTGCGTGAGGAAAAGGGTTGTAGCCTCGAGCTTTAACGGCCAGAGCTATCTAATTAAAAGCCCTTTTCCTTGTGCAGTATTTTGTGGCTAACGTGCATTAACCTATGGATTCCAGAATAAGTACCTGGGTTAACATGTTCGCGGCAGCAACGATAATGGGCAAAAAACACAATTTAACGCAGATTTTTGTTCGAGCCTAAGGAGGAAGTGAACAGAAATCAAACTTTGTGTTTGTGCTGTGACTGAATAGCCTCAGGCCCTGCATCGCAGCTAATCCTAACTTCAAGGATAATTTAATCAAATCCTTAACCGTTAAATAGCACCAATCTTACTATGTCACCTGCAATATCACTTCTTACCTCTTGGTCTCCAAGCGTTATTGGTATATGAAGAGGAAGCTCACAGCCTTGCAAATAGTGCATATGCTAGACTGGGTTGGGTATGGGATGCCGCCAGTCAGAATACAGACAGTCAGAATCCCAACACCCTTAGGTAAGTAAGTTAAGACTAACCCCTACTCCTCCCTCTCCGGTGCCACCCTTACCCACCTCCCCAGTGCCTGACCCAAAACCTAACTGATACTTACCTTTGGGATGCTGGTGGTCAGGATATTTTCGACCGTCTGCATCCCGCACGCTGGGATCCTGACTACATCCCACTAAACTAGAGCTGGGCATCCACTATACAATTATCTGTCCAGTCTGGCTGGTTGGAATGAAAACCTGGTAATGTATGGGAGCCAATGACAATCGTCCATTTGCTCACAAACACTGGAAAATAGCCAAAAATGGTCGTTCAGTCAAATTGGTTAAAACACAAATTTAACGAATTTTAACAAATTTTTTTGTCCTTTTTTCTGTGTTTAAAACCATATGATCGACTGTCATTTGCTCCCATACATTACCAGGTTTTCATTCCAACCAGCCAGATTGGACAGATATCTGACAGAAAATTGTATACTGGATGCCCAGCTTAAGGTTCTGAAACTCAAGTAGCCATAAGGTCCACACAAGGACAACTCTATCTGGCTGTTGACCACATCACTTTTAAAATCTCCTACACCCACCCTTACATTTTTTTCTCTCACAAACGTTTTAATCACTAAAAATATATGTGAATGAGATCTATATACAGTATATATACACAATCTATCAACAGTAAAAATTAGATCAATAAGCGCTGATCCAATACAAATATTCTATATAATTATCAGCTTTATGTACAGAGGTAGGTTTGCAGCACATCCAACTAGGTGTTTGTCATCACCAAATAAACCAATAGAACAAAAAACAAAACGTCAGGTAGCGCAAACCAGCCACTATAAGATTGGAGTCAAATGTACATAATTAAAAGATAAAAACATTTATTGCTTACATACTTCTACAACATTAAAATAACTAGCAAGCTTGCTTAATTATCTAGAACTCATCATACTGCATCTTCTGAATCATTAAAAAATGTCTTATTCCTCCTGTGAGTTAATAGGATATATTAGTATAGTCCAGCTGGTCAGATACCAGTATTACTGTGGATTCTGGTTTAAAATAGTATCCAAACGGAATCCTTTCATGAAAGGTGATATTTAAGTTACTGCCTCTTTTACAATCCCCAATTCCCGTATATCTGTACTGGGTCTAGCAGGTTGAAAAAAAGTCACCAGAGTTGCAGCTTGTAAATCAGTCAGTGGACTTGTACTCATTAATAGCCAAATCTGCTGTCAGTGGTATTATACAGCTCCCACTTACTGAGTGCAGACATATGTTATAGTCTCATGGCAATTCTATGCAGCTCTCACATGCCAGAGGCCAATTATTTAATCCAGAAGATGCAGTATTATAAGTACTGATGGTGAGTGTGTGTGTGTGCGTGTATGTGTGTATGTATGTATATGTGTATATTATATATATTTTTTTTAATCCTCTCTAGTCATGACCTAGTTATTTTAATGCATTTCCATGTGGTTCTTCTGCATTCTAGATTCACTGTAATGTGTTGTGTTAAGTTACACTATGACGTACTGTCACATACAGCAGTAAACATACATGATCAACCTTCTTTCAAACAAATGTATCTGAGCGGTCAGAGTGATCTCCCCCCAACCGCGGGACACTGCGTCCTGCAGGTGGGACTGTCCTGACAAAAGGAGGACAGTTGGGATGTATGATGTTCTAACCTTGCCTTTATACATATTTAAACCTATATAGAATTTTTTAGTATGCTTTCAAAACATTTTGTGAGTACATTTAAAAACATCTTATGTTTCCGTGCACTGAAGTGATTGACTAGTTTATGAGGTGGTCCCCTATACTGTAGATGAGCAGAACGGTAGCGTTTCACTCAGCCAAGAGATTTTCCTGCTGTGGTAAATTTCGGAATATTTACGGCAGCTCTTCTGTATGGCTAGACTGCCTAGAGCTTATGAGTCACAATTCTAGATTACAAAATTATTTAAAGCAAAGCATTTTACATTGTGCAGACAGGTCACTTTTGTTGTCATGTTGACTGTTGATATCCCGGTTGACATATACACTTTATTATGGACTTTTATCTCTATTTGTTTATCATTGACGTAATTAGAGTCTAAGCATTTTGGGGCAAGGCTGTCTTTATATGTACCATCAATTGCTGGTGAATGCCCTTGTATTTATTTTCCTGTATTGTATATTCTTTACTTTCAAAATTTACAATACAGCAACTTCATGACCCATGGTCCATACTTGCTGACTTTTTATACAGCCCAGGGGATGCCGGAGTGCGAGGACATGGTGATGTAAATTGTGTCATAGTCATCCTCAGAATGGGCACTATACGGGGAAGTGGGGGTGATCTGGAAAGCTGGTTATCCATCTAGGGATTTTGGTAAAGCTCTATGAAAATTGAGAGTCATAGGCTACTGGTCCTCTAGAAAGAGATTCTACAAAATGTTACTGATCATATTCATACAAAGTTGAAAATATGTTGTTTATTGGCTACAGAAAACAGAAGATATTGCAGCGTATTCATTAAGTTAACAAATATCATGAAAAAGAGAAAGTTTGGGATCTGCTATAGATTTTACCTACAATACATTTTCATTGTTCCGTATAGCTTTTTCAAAGACATGTAAAAGGAAAAGTTTAACTTTGTGGATGTGTTTTTTAGGGGCAGAACATGCAAATATACTAAGTGGAGTGACCAGAGACATTTGTGTGGTATTCTCTCTATTTTTTTGGAAGTGGACGTGTATAATCTCCACCCAACTCTATCAGTGTCATCTGGCTGACGGGTTTGAATTGACTATTGAATGTGTCGGCCCTTTGAAACCTGATGACATTTATGACAAGCGATGTGGTTTTGGAGGTAGGTTGCAGATTACATCAGTCCACCAGATGGACAATCAGATGCAAAAGGTTTTTGTTAGGTGCACTTTACTAGAGAGTATCTCTAGCCAATAGTTCGATATAGGGTAGGGGTTACAGTCATATCTAATGGTTAGATACATTTACTGGTCAACTTTAGTGATCAGGGAGAGCCTTCTTGGCAATAGATTTCATTTAAACATAAATAATATAACTTTACACATATATAGTACCCACCAAACTAACCTTTGCGAAGGATTACAGCTGCTATTCAAAAATCAAACAAAACATTTAAAAAAAACAAAATCCTGTTAGGTCCTCTTCTATTTAACATCTGCTTAAAACATTTCTACTGGCACTTGGATTACAGTCAAGCATACTTTTTAGTAAAGTAATGCCATTTCATAGTGTAGTACAAAATAATCATGGAAAGCATCACACAAACCAATAATGGTTCAGCCTGGAAATGTGTTACAGTTTACGTATTTACATTTACACAATGCAATAGGTTCACGGTCTCACTAGCGGCAATACTAAGCGCTCACATTCGGTAGAATAGAGAGACTCTCTCAGGAGATGCTTGCCTACTGGTTCATACAAATTAGATCTAGGTTTGCAAGTCAGTCTTTCTTTTCTTGCAGCAATAAACCTGGCAGTGTCACCTAGAATATCCACCCTGGAATCGGGGGGCAAAGTTCTTGGCTTCTCCACTCTCTTGTGTGGTTATCAGATCAATGATAGCGGAGAGCACAGCACAGTCTTGTGATTTGGTTTCATTCCAGTCCACAGGCTGAGGATTTTCAATCTTATGTTGTAAGAGGGCATCAAGCTCTGCCTTCAAATCCTACAATATAAACAACAGGGCAAATGAATAAATTAACATGTTCCTATTATTGTTCTCTCATTCTTTATCTTTAAAATTGATGGTTCAAGACCTGGCAGAGGCTGGTCTCTTTGATAACCTCTGATCCCTTCCCAGGATTTCAGTCATCGGATGTAGCCACTCAATCCAGAGACTCTTCTCACATTGGCAAACTGGGTAAACCCTTCATCCAACCACTTGTCATGGTTATGGCCTCATTGGACCTTCTGTAGTTGCTAAGACTAAATTATTTTTTTTCTTTAAACGTCCCTTTCAGTAATTAATTACAAATCACATATGAGATTATTTTTACAATCAATCTAAAATTCTAAACCTCCTGGAAGCTCACAAAGTGGTAATTAGATACAAAACTTTGCTTCCCAGCACAAAATACAAAACATTTGATATTACTAATTCACTGTTGTATCACTTATGTTCTAGAACAGGAACATAAAATTTTTTAAAGAGATATGGAAGAGACAATCTGGATCATGATCCCGGTCAAAGTTATATTTTCAAAGCTTTTTATGAACCGCTATAAAACATTCATTACAATCTGCCTTGGGATAACATAGCTTTGCTGCACATTCATTAGATTCTAGTCTTGTGTAAACTCCCTACGCAAACAGAGTTCTGACATTTCAGTAATGAAAGCTCTTAAACTACAAAGGCCATCCTAGTTCTAACAGTTACTGTACTACAAACTTTAGAGCACTCAACCCCTCACTGAGTGCTGGTATTTAACAATTTGCATGGGAAATGATTTCACTGTGATAGCACATTAAAAAATAATTGTAATCTCTAAACCTAATAAACTCCATTGAATTGCATTAATTAGACACATTTACCTCCTTAACACCGATGACAACATCTCCACCATCCACAACCTTCTTAAGACAACACTGGCATATCTACAGTATATATCTCATTCATAACATCAGCTTATTTTAATTGCCCTCTGTAATTCTTTCATTGGATACATATTTGATTAGCTTGGCCCTTTATGCTAAAAGCACTAAAGCTATAACAGTGCTATACTTCAACCTTTTATCCTCATTCATGACAAATGGGATCACATCAGTTTTGTCCAAGTTGGAAAATAGCATTAGGCAGGGCTTCTATCGCCATTCATTTTTGCACCATGCATTGAACCCCTAGTGGCTAAAATTAGGTCACCAAATGGACAAAATGTTTTTGGTTAAAGAAAAAAAAAATACAAATAATAAACAAGGATGTAAGCATAATAAAGGGTACATGATACAGTCAGTGATAATAAACAAATCAGTAACTACTGTACTTTTTTCTAAAAATAGAACCGCAAATAGAAAGAATTATATTGTATGAAAAAGGGGAGAAGGAGGGAAACATAGGGAAAAAGAGAAGACAAGTTGTAACCAATGGGGGGAGACAAGAAAATGTAATAATGTCACAAATGAAAAGTAATAAGAGGGAGTGTAAGTAAAGAGCCAGAGGAGAAGAAGACCTCAATAACAAAGGGATTCCAAGGTACAGGAATATATTCCTCCACACAAATGTATTGGAGAGCCATAAATAGTATCCATGTCTCATACCACACCGCGTATTACAAATAAGTGGCCTTAGTCATAGTGGGAATAAGACCTTCACTGACTTAGAATAGAAGGCTTAGAAGCCTCAGGCTAGCCAACGTTGAACACATACAAAAGTTTCTCCATAAAAAGACTTAAAGAAGGCGGCAATGTAAGATACATTACTTTGCCAGTGCTGAAATGGTGATGAGACGCTTTCTACTCCCATGGGTCATTCTAATATCGGTTCCATCTAGCACCACCTATTCCACACACTGGGGTAGAGAATTAGATCCAGAGATTGTTTAATTTGCACCCAAATCTTATTATTCGATAGCAGTCCCAAAAGTAATGATACAACCTTGTAGAAGTGACGCAAGCATCTAGGAGAATCAGCCCAAATGGGCAAGTGCTAGATGGCCACAAATATCCCCTATAAAAATGTTGAAGTCAATATTGAAATACTGGTTCATAAGAGGATCATCTACCATCTACACTGGAAACACAGACCAGCCTCATATTACATAGCACCTAGGATAAAGTGCACTCTCTCAATGTATAAGATGAATCTCTATCTGAATACCTGTCCCCCTCCTATCCACAGGTGTAGACAGACACTCTAAGTTCCCTCAGGCAACCCTCGCAAAGGGGCCTAGGATTGGTTTTGAGTACTCCCTTCATATATTAGACTAATAATCACGGTACTGAAGCGATTATTATGTATCTATCTTGCAGGGGATATTTTCATTTATAATGAAATTATCCCTGCTATGTTTCAAGGGTAACTCACAGGGACAGTGGTTGCGGTATCCCTGGCAAATTGTGGAAATCTTTAACAGAAGTGAAAGACTTCCCCGGGGGAAGCCAACACTGCGGATGCACACAGTGTCAGCTTCCAGAGCCGGCCGGGGAATGCAGGGAAGAGATAGACAGATCTCTTTCCTGCACCTGGAGTCTCCATAGGCTTACAGTAGTTTAGACCATCTGAAGATGATGTAAACTACCAGGGCTAAACTCCCAAAGCCTTGCTTTTGGGAATTTAGTACATAGGGGTCAGATCGTAGTCCCCATTGATAATAATG
The DNA here is from genome assembly GCA_031769625.1 of Taudactylus pleione. Lineage (NCBI taxonomy): Eukaryota > Metazoa > Chordata > Amphibia > Anura > Myobatrachidae > Taudactylus > Taudactylus pleione. The sequence continues at coordinate 5,740,727 of JAUIMM010000435.1, read as the reverse complement.
GGTACTGCGATCTACAGTGCTAATTAGCACTTTGCTGGAAATTTCTGTGTAATCTCCTGCATTGTGTTTTTAGTACATAGGAACAATACATACAATTATGCAGAAACTGCAGTTTCTGCATAATTTTATGTAACAGATTGATACATAGGTCCCTTAATGCCAACATTATTTGCATCAGTGCATTAAAACTATAGTTTCTATACATGCAAATAAAAAAAAACATAATTCTCACTTAAAACTGGCTAAGAGGAGACATTTGCCACAATTTTAACATCTCTGCACCTAATCTGTAAATAGAAAGGTGCAATCTCACTTTCATATAACACAACCAGTTTTGAACCCATCAAATGTCAGGTCCACTCCTGGATTAATGTTCCTTACCCTGAGTTATCTGCTATGCTCTATCCCATCCATCCTTTGCGGGAGTTGATGGCGTTAAAGCGCACTCCCCCCCCTCCAACTGCACATGTCAGTGTCAGGACAACCATAGTGCTTTATTATACAGAGCTCATTTCCAGACCCTGACAGCCTAGAAACACATGAAGCTGCATTGGTACTTGGTAGTATCACTGTGCAGTGAGGATTGGGCAGGCATAAGAAAAACGAGGGCAACTAAATCTATTATAAATGGAGCAATTAGAAAACACTCTTATGCTGGCCAAACACATAGCGATATTTGACCCGATCTGGACGATTCCGACACATTGGAACGACAGATCATGTAAAATATGGCCAAATCGTGAGAAAATCGTGAGTCCCCCACTCACGATGCGATGCGCATCCCCGCTGATCGTACATCGCATCTTCAGATCTGCCGTGCTGTAGGGCAGATCTGCCAATCTGGGATACAAATGCACTGGAGAAATGTCTGGCTGCACGATAGATCGTGTGAAGATTGGACACTGCAAACACCAAATCATGTGTAGAGCTGCCGAGGAGAGTTTTCAAGGGAAATCGTGCACGATGTCGGATCGAGAACACATCGCTATGTCTGTGGCCAGCATTACAGAACGGGGTGTTGGCACCTTGTTCCATGCATACTTTATACTGTGTTTCCCCAAATCTCCAATGAAGACAGAGCTGAGTAAATGTATAAGGTATTTACACATTTTATGTTAATGCATGAAAATGATACATTTATGGGAAAGGGGTTGAACTTTGAGCACATCCATAGTAATCCTTATATCCTACTATACAACAAACCCATAAAGTCACTGGTTGGCCTATAGATAAACTCACTACGTATATTACGTCACAAAATACCAAATGACAAATACTGGAAAAGAAATGGCCTCTTTCATACCAGAGAGAGCAGAATCCAGTCTGGTTCATCTCACTGGGTTTAATCTCTAGTACACTGGTCATAGGTGTCCCTACTAAGCACGCATTTCAGAGACCTTGCTATTATAATAACTGCCCCCTAATGGAGTAGCCACTTGGTCCAGTACCTGTGCCCTTTTACTGAGAAGCCTGATTTATTGGAGCACACTACTTCCGTATAAAACTTTTAGATGTTCAGTAACTACTATATGAACCCTAATTTTACGGTCATAGAGATGTTAGGAAAAAGATGAGTGAATATAATTGGTTTGTTTGTATGTCTTCAGATTTTACGATTTGCCAGGTATATTTTGGTGAATGCGCTGAACATGCCCGATCTTCCCATCCAGCACATCCTTGTTTGAAAGAGGGGAGATCAGCCTTAGCAGTTATTTTCTGGTGATCACCAGACAGAAAGTTCAGGGAAGGAGGGGGATCTAATGCCCAGATATCCCCCCCCTCATCCTGACATCATTAAAACACAGGGGCCCCCTCATTGAGGTGGTCTATTTTACAAAATGGTCAGTCTGGATGGGCTGCCATGCTCCTCATTCACACACATCTTTTTATTTTATAAAAAAATGCATTATGGTTTCTTTTCATTCACTTTCTTGTAATTTCAACAAAAGTAGTAATAATTCTGCCATTGTGGGTAGACTGTATTTGCTGGGTGATGAGAAATAAGTTATGGAAATTCAAAGTATATCATCTATGGGTCCGAATGTTACTATTGATGTTGGAATGTGACCAGCTCAGCAGCACAGGAGTTAGTGATGCATGACGACAGTCTGATAACTTACAGTAGATGTGTGGTAGGAATGAACACCCCACGAGGTATTTTACCGGCAAAATGGTGTTCGGCAGAGGATTGCTGATCTGGGACTTGCGTTTTAAAGCATCTGTAGCAAAAACCTGATTGGTCCCAAAATGTAAGCAGGATGCTGCATTGAGGGACATATATACAATCTATAAGGTGTTGCTTTACTATAAATACATGTGTTTTGCGAGTATGTAATGCAGGTATTACTCTTATTATTGGCACATCTGTCATATGTTCAACTGAATCCCAGACGTCTAAGCCTAGTCATATATGGTCATATATATAATGTATATGAACTTGTATGAATTAACTTGTATGAGTAAAAGTAATTGATCCTATACAGTGACAAATGTAAATGTAATATCCTGTTTGTATAAGATTTTGTTTTAACTCCTAAACATCAGTTTCCATGTAACCTTTGCTTAACCACTTAACTGGCATAGTATGTGACCGCGGCCAGCTGGGCTTTTGCTGACACGGTCGCATCCCACGGTCTGCTGCATACACCGTTGATTTCAGAGGAGATCCGTCCCCCGGCCCCCAGGCAGCGATGTTGCGGTATGTGACCACCCGACATCGCTGCTGAAATCGCGTCCCAGAATGCCGTAAGAATGGCACTCTACGGGTGGGTATGCAATTAAACCCTGCGGCTATTTGCAGCTGCAGCGCTATTCAATCAGTGGGGACTTCCTCGCGCATGAGTCCCCTCAGTCGGACTGAACTGTGAGGTAAAGTCCACGGAAAAAACGGGCTAAGTCGGGCTCGCACACGGGGAAAGTACACACTGAGTCCGCAGTTTACGCAGAATCAGTGTGTTTCCGTTCATGAATCCCAAATTTTTGGTGTTGGAAAAAGGCTATTTAATTGAATAGCCTTTCAACCTTACTGATTCTCGCTCTCACTGGAATGTAAGGTTTTATGTAATTTCAAAAACAGAGGAATAATGAATAAAAAAAAAAAAATACTAACTATAGTGGTGTCATCCAGGACTGCTGTTAGAATGTTAATGTATGGGAGTATGATAATGTTAGGATGATAATGTATGGGGATATCACCAGGACTGTTGTTAGAATGATAATGTAGGATTATGTCACCAGGACTTTATGTATAGGGGTGCTACTACGACTGCTTTAAGAATGTTAAGTGTATGGGGAAACAGGTCACCAGGACAGCTGAGAGAATGTTAGTGTATGGGGGTGCCACCATGACTGCTGTTGGAGTGGTAATGTATGGGGGTGCCACCATGACTGCTGTTGGAGTGGTAATGTATGGGGGTGCCACCATGACTGCTGTTAGAATGATAATGTGTGGAAGTGTCACCTAGGTCTGCTGTTAGAATGACAATCTATGGGGGTGACACCTAGGTCTGCTGTTAGAATGACAATCTATGGGGGTGACACCAGGACAGCCGTTGGAGTGGTAATGTATGGGGGTGACACCAGGACTGCCGTTGGAGTGGTAATGTATGGGGGTGCCACCATGACTGCTGTTAGAATGAGAATGTGTGGAAGTGTCACCTAGGTCTGCTGTTAGAATGACAATCTATGGGGGTGACACCTAGGTCTGCTGTTAGAATGACAATCTATGGGGGTGACACCAGGACAGCCGTTGGAGTGGTAATGTATGGGGGTGACACCAGGACAGCCGTTGGAGTGGTAATGTATGGGGGTGACACCAGGACTGCCGTTGGAGTGGTAATGTATGGGGGTGACACCAGGACTGCCGTTGGAGTGGTAATGTATGGGGGTGACACCAGGACTGCCGTTGGAGTGGTAATGTATGGGGGTGACACCAGGACTGCCGTTGGAGTGGTAATGTATGGGGGTGACACCAGGACTGCCGTTGGAGTGGTAATGTATGGGGGTGACACCAGGACTGCCGTTGGAGTGGTAATGTATGGGGGTGACACCAGGACTGCCGTTGGAGTGGTAATGTATGGGGGTGACACCAGGACTGCCGTTGGAGTGGTAATGTATGGGGGTGACACCAGGACTGCCGTTGGAGTGGTAATGTATGGGGGTGACACCAGGACTGCCGTTGGAGTGGTAATGTATGGGGGTGACACCAGGACTGCCGTTGGAGTGGTAATGTATGGGGGTGACACCAGGACTGCCGTTGGAGTGGTAATGTATGGGGGTGACACCAGGACTGCCATTGGAGTGGTAATGTATGGGGGTGACACCAGGACTGCCGTTGGAGTGGTAATGTATGGGGGTGACACCAGGACTGCCGTTGGAGTGGTAATGTATGGGGGTGACACCAGGACTGCCGTTGGAGTGGTAATGTATGGGGGTGACACCAGGACTGCCGTTGGAGTGGTAATGTATGGGGGTGACACCAGGACTGCCGTTGGAGTGGTAATGTATGGGGGTGACACCAGGACTGCCGTTGGAGTGGTAATGTATGGGGGTGACACCAGGACTGCCGTTGGAGTGGTAATGTATGGGGGTGACACCAGGACTGCCGTTGGAGTGGTAATGTATGGGGGTGACACCAGGACTGCCGTTGGAGTGGTAATGTATGGGGGTGACACCAGGACTGCCGTTGGAGTGGTAATGTATGGGGGTGACACCAGGACTGCCGTTGGAGTGGTAATGTATGGGGGTGACACCAGGACTGCCGTTGGAGTGGTAATGTATGGGGGTGACACCAGGACTGCCGTTGGAGTGGTAATGTATGGGGGTGACACCAGGACTGCTGTTGGAGTGGTAATGTACATCTAGCCTCCTTCTGCATTAAACAGGCCTTCTAGTCACAATATGCGGATTTTTACCTTCAAATGTGTCTTATTCGCACAGTGATGCATATAGAATACACAAGCAGCTCCTGCTGATTAAATGATATGTGGCATGCCTAATCTATGTGCAACTGCGGGTGTATCTGCATACGAAATGCTACGTTACAGTGTCACAGCTGCTGTAAAAGAAAAAGAAGCATTTGAAGTGAAAAAGTTGCATGAAAAGATGCTCGGCGCTACAGAGTTACGCGGCTCTCACACCTTATGTGTAACGTGACTCGCAGCACATGGAAGACAGATGTATGTGGACACATCTGTATGGGGATGTCACCTTGACTGCTGTTAGAATGTTAGTGTATTTCCCCATAGGCTCTAACAGCAGTCCAGCTGACATCCCCAGGTCACCAGGATTGCCTGCCCCCACAGACTATATTCACCCATCAGCCATAACATTAAAACCACCTGTTTAATATTGTGTAGGTCCTCCTTGAGCTGCTAAAACAGCTCTGACTCGTCGAGACTCCACAAGACCTCTGAAGGTGTCCTGTGATATCTGACACCAAAACGATAGCAGCAGATCCTTTAAAGGCCTATAAGCTGCGAGGTGGGGCCTCCATGGCTCGGCCTTTTTTTTTGTCCGCACATCCCGCAGATTCTCAACTGGATTGAGATCTGGGAAATTTGGAGGCCAAGTCAATACCTTAAACTCTTGGTCTTGTTCCTCAAACCATACCTGAATAATTTTTGAAGTGTGGCAGGGTGCATTATCCTGAAAGGGACTACCATTGCCATAAAGGGAGTTACTTGGTCTGCAACAACGTTTAAGTATGGATATGTTTCAAAGTAACATCCAAATGAATGCCAGGACCCTAGGTTTTCCAGCAGAACATTGCACAGAACATCACACTGCCTCCTTTCCCATAGTGCATCCCCACCTCGTATATAGGCAGCTTTGGGGACCAAGAGATCTGAAACTTTAAGGAATTTAATATGAACCCTTACCACAACCCATCCTGCAAAAGCCAAACTAGCCAAGCTACATGATAAAGCGGTTGCAGAGAAGAAAGGAATTTGTGCCCTAATGGTAAAGTATTTAAATAAGGCTTGTTTATAAAAACAATTGTTTTAAAGCAACATCTAAAATGTTGCTTTTAAAAAAGGAAATCAGTAGGAAATAAATGCCTGAGAAAAAAAAGCAATGAAACCATAATTTCATTAATAAAGTACAGTATACTATAATAAAGTACAGTATACTATAATAAAGTACAGTATACTATAATAAAGTACAGTATACTATAATAAAGTACAGTATACTTCTAACACACTTGATGCTTCAATAAAACTGGTTATAAAAAATAAAACTAAAAATGAACCACAGTGACATCAATACAATCTCAGCGTCATTTTACTGCTCATGGGAAATAATCAGCAGAGTAGAGGCCTGCAGAAAGACGTAGGGAGCAATTTCTTATGACCACTCCCATGTAACACATTTTCTGGCACAGTGCGGGCAGTGGTATACTTCTATTGTGTTCAGTTTAACCCCACACAAGGTCTTGCACATGTGCAGTAAAATCAGCATTCGCTGCCAGGGGCTGCAATCCCTAGAAGCCGAATAGGGCTGCTATAATAAAAGCAGAAGATGCTTCCCATTGGAAGTATTCCCTCTGCTAATGGCAGTCCCATAAGGCTGTCTGTCTGAAGTGTGATTAGTAGAAAGCGCTACCAATGGAAAGCCACTTCTGTTTTATTACAGCAGCCACAGGAGGAAGGTGGGAACCGCTGCTGCTAAGTGGGACCGGAGACTGGGAGCTCACAGAGGAGTGGTGGATTTGACAGGGGGGGGGGGGGGCTACAACGCCTAGGTAAACTTCGCCAATGGTTATATACATTTTTATTATGCAAGAATTTATTTTTGCTGTGGTATTACCTTAACTAGGTGTGCAATCCGTGCAGGCGACTGAAAGACAATCCATTCGTCCACAGCAATAGTGTCCTGTTCTTTATCTTTCTGAATGGAAATATCTCCCCCGAAGAAAAGGAGCGAGTATGGAGAGACTTCAGTACAGTCATATAGGTAAATCTGTACAATTATGGGCACAAGCGAGAAAAATGTTGTCAAAATTACTCCAGATTAGTGAATCTAGGACTAGATCATCATCGTTGCAAGAATCATTCTTTCTAGGGTGTAAACATTACTGCATCCAAACATGTATACTGAAGTTCTAACAGACATACATTTTCTAAAGTAATATATATAATTAGTCATCCCAACATCTAGGTAAGGTCCTTTAACACAAACCCCATATTAAATCCTGCTTGAAGGAACTAGAAGAAACCCTTACACTACTGGTTTTCATCTTCAGGTGGTAGACCAGCCAGGTGTAATGAAATTCAGTCTCTTCCACATTGACAGACTTGGGGTGAATGTTGACCTTGCCATCCGATTTTGTATAAACCTTTGCTCTAAAAGAAAAAAATACATTAATTATTAGGAATGGTCATAAAAATGTATTATGGCAAGCCCAACAAAGACCCTCTTTTGGTGCAAAATTATCGACCCATTTCATTGCTTAACACAGACCTAAAGTTGTTCGTCAAAGTAATTACAAATAGACTGAACCCCCTTCTCCCCTCCTTAATTCACCCTGACCAAGTGGGTTTTGTCCCGTCCAGACAGGCACTAGATAATACTAGATGCACAACTGATCTAATTCATTATGTTAACACTCACAAACTCCCCTCTCTGGTGCTTGCTCTGGACGCAGAGAAAGCCTTAGAGAGGGTCTCTTGGCCCTTTATGTTCCACACATTACGCCAATATGGAATACGTGGTAAATTCCTGCAAGCTATACAAGCTTTATATTTTAACCCTTCTGCGGCGGTTTCGGCAGGGGGCCTGCTTTCCAACTCGCATCAAGTTCAAACACACCCAATACACCCTCTCCCTATTCGCGGACGACATACTCTTCACGCTGACCAAACCACTCACGTCCCTTCCTAATTTATTTTGCGAGCTTTCTATATATGGCGAACTCTCCGGATACAAGGTTAACCACACCAAATCAGAAGCTCTCCCCCTCTACCTCACCAAAAATACAAAATCTCTATTAAAATAAAATTTTTACTTTATCTGGAAACGAGACTCTCTCAAATATTTAGGAGTATCAATTACTAAATCTTATGACTGTATACGAGGTGGTACCTAGTGCCAGAGCACCTACAGCAAATCTACCCTAGCTCTTCGGCTCTTTGCTGGAGAGGCTGTGGCCAACTTGGATCTTTCTTACATACATGGTGGACATGCCCTTTAATCATCCCGTTCTAGAACATAGTCCGTACACTTCTAACCCAAATTATTTCTACCCCACTCTCATACACCCCAGCGAATTTTCTGCTGTGCGCCCCAATCGACGATTTTTCCAATACCACAAATAAATTGGCACTTCATATAACCTGTGCGGCAAAATATCAAATTGCCCGCACTGGAAATAATCCAACACCCCTTCCAAACAGGAACTCGTACATAGAATTTGGGTTATAGCAAAAATGGAATACATTACCAGTTTAAGGAATAACAATGTTCGGAAGTTCCACTTGATTTGGCGTCCTTGGTACTCTTATCAAAACTCCCCTCTCCCTGGTCTTGGGTAACTCCACCTAAAATCCCTTTTCTTTTTTTTCTTCTCTCTCTTTTTCATGATCCCCATCTACCACCCCGGATCGTCCCCTACCAATTTATTTCCTATTTTCTCATTGCTAGATCCCCTCATCCCCTTTTTTTTTTTTTATTTACTTTCCCCACCCAATTTCCTTTCACCCTATCCCTAACCTTTCTCAGAAATTACTTATGATTGATTTTTGAGAACGACGAATTGTTGTATACTCTAGTAGTTGTTGTTACTAATTATACGTAACTATTTAACAATGTTGAATTACAGTTCAATGTTCTGTATAATCTTATTCTATTGTACGGTCAATTCTATTCAATAAACGAATACAAAAAAAAAAAAAAAAATGTATTATGGCATTTATAAATTTTTTATGAAAGATTTGGTGCTGAGTTGGAGTAGAAAGTGTGGCAAGTGGCAAATGTGCAGGATAGAGCTTTGCAGAAACAACATAAAGTAGATGCATGTAACCAGTAAACCCCCCAGCATGTGTATATTTATTACCATAGCCAAGTGACCCATTTATCAGAAATGCCAAGAAATACACAATGTATGCTCATCCTGTTAAGTAGAAGGATCCCGGTAATGGGCGAATAAAGGAAAATGCACAAACAATAGCCATTATAACCCTTTGTGTGTAGAACATGTGTCAGTAAGTCATCCAATGTAAGTGTTATGTCTCATTTAGAATACTCATGTGACATTATGAAGGCCTTTTTTTATTTTTACTTTTTTTGGGAGTGAATCTGAGTGCACATGGGTGGGCGAGGGACAATCTGTCATGTTGGCGGTCACTACGTCCCAGAGAAACGGTCAAACCCTGGCAGCATGCATCCCACCACCGCAAATTGAATTGCGCCCACTGACTTCAAGCCAGTACAGACCAAGGGAGGAATACAGTTACATCCGATAAGTTTTCACGACAGAAAAAAGGAGGTTAGTCTCTGCTTTATCGCCCAAGACTATTCAATTAGATCCCCTTTTTCACCCGATGCCTTTGTTAACACCCATTAGATTGACGTGTTAACTGTCATTAACACACAGAATACATGAAAAGTTAATGAATTCCTACGTTACGGCGCCCGTTAACCACCTAGTTATCTAGGATTTTTGTTTCACTGCTTGTGCAGTGGTGAAAAATAATCTCTGATAAGAGCTGCACTTCTGGGCTAACTGAATAGCCCCGGGGGATCAATTTGCATATTCTACTCAGGCGGTGGCGACCTCCATAAGACTATGAATAATACTACACAACATTAGGGTTTGTGTTACATCCAGTTTTCAAATACAAGTTACATACTTTACTGTCAGAATATGCTGACCACAATTATAAGGCACAGGTAGCCCTGGTCAACAAACCAGCAGCATAAAGTGTACTTAATGCTAATGTCACACAGTATTATCATGCTGCTGCACCACATACAAAGCGCAATAAGTGTTAGACAATGAAGAATTGCGTTGTGAAATGGACGCATACATGAGAAATGGCATTAAAGCTACACTACTTACGTCTGCCTTCTTTTACTGAAGCTAGGTCGAATTTTCGCCACTTTTGGATACAACCCGGCACAAATTACAGCCTTAATGAGCTTTTCATTATCTACAAAGAGAACAAATATTTAAACATAGCAACAGTAACAATAATAAAACAAGTCGCCATGTGGCATTGAAATGTACCTGAATTAATATTAGATTTGGTGTCCTTTGGGTTCCTGCTGCTCACAAAGCCTGCTCCTAGCAGATGCTCCGCAAACTGCCCTTTCATGTCACTCAGCATCTGAGGAACAAATCACACAGCAAGAGGAAAGGAGCTTAGAACTGGAGCAACGTGTAAGGAATCATGTGCCACTGACAGACATCAGCATTTATTTATAAGCACCATAAAACTTCACCATATTGTCAGAGTTACAAATTACATATTAAAAAAAGAGCAGATGTTCGATTTACGGTGTAGAGAAAAAGGGCAACGCTTTGACAAGAGGAGATAGTCGGATAGCAGTGGGCAGAGAGACAGGGGAAAGCCAGATAGTAGAAGGCTGCTGTAGTCAAGATGAGATAATGGTTTAGTAATATGAGAGAGAAGAGGATTTTTGGGTACTTACTGTTGAATCATTTTCTCCGAGTCATGCTGGGGGACACTGGACCATGGCGTTGTAGCTGGGAATGCAGGAGCTGGCACTTAACTAGTTAAACTGTAGCTTTAACCTTAAGCTCCTCCCCTCTGCAAACCCATGATGTCAGTACAACGTCTTCAAAAGTGCCTGGTAAGGGGAAGCAGTAACCCAGTGAAACTGTTATTACCAAAATAAAAAAACAGAACCGCATGGACCAACCAGTCAAAACAACACAATGCAACACGACTGAGCGTGAGGGAGGGAACGCAGTGTTCCCCAGCATGACTCAGAGAAAAGGATTCAACGGTAAGTACCCAAAAATCCTCTTTTCTCTTTCATCAATGCTGGGGGACACTGGACCATGGGACGTTCAACAGCCGCCCCCAGGGGAGGGAACGCTCAGGCCGCCTGACCACAGAACTGTGCGCCCAAAGTGGGCATCGCCGGAGGCAAAAACATAAAACTTGTAAAACTGAGCGAACGTGTGGACAGAGAGCCAGGTAGCTGCGCGACAGATCTGTTCAGCCGAGGCCCCATGGCGCGCCGCCCAGGAGGTCGCCACCGTCCAAGTAAAATGAGCCGACACCCTGGCAGGTGCCGGTCGTTACAAATGCCAGTCCTCCAAATCGTGCCTAACTCCACAGGCACTTAAACTACACTGACATCAAGCTACAGTTTAACTAGTTAAGTGCCAGCTCCCTCATTCCCAGCTACAACCCCCTGGTCCAGTGTCCCACAGCATTGAGGAAAGAGAAAGCAGTGAATCCTGTCAATGTTTTGAAGGAGGAGGCTGAAAAGACAACACAATGGCCTGGATGTGTGCAGAGCAGGGGAGGGCAGAGTCAAGGACTGATATGTAGGCAGCGGACTTGGAGAAAGGGGGAGAGAAATTACCCTTCAACTTAGCCAATTAGATACACTGCTCACTTTAGTGAGGACAGTTTTAGTGAAATGGATTGGGTGGAAGTACGACTGCAGAGGGTCAAGAAGAGAGCAAGTAAAAAGAAAGTGGGACAAGAGGTTGTATACAAGCAGCTCAACTAGTATGAAGCAGAGAGGAGGAAATAAATGGAGCAGTAGCTGGAGGAAGAGGATGGGTCGAAAGATTGTTTCTTGAGGATAGGATGTTTGAAGATGGAAGGGAAAGTGCCAGTGGAGAGGGACACCTTAAAGATAGGAGATAGGTGATGGAAAGTATTGGATGAAGTACGGGGAAGAGATGAAATGAACCAGGATTGAGAGGACAAGTGTAATGGAAAAAGGAGGGCAAGAGTATGAAACCTCATCTGAGGGTGGGTTTGTGAGTGGAGGAGAAGGTGGTTATTGGGATATACAGCTGCGAAGAGATTTTTCATGGATGATGTAATTTTTTAATTAGATGGCATAGATAGGAGCAGAAAGAAAATACTTTTATGCCAATATTAGGGCAGGCATACTGGAGACATTACCTTTAGTGTATTAGATGACAGAAAGTTGCCCCAACAGTAGTCCCTCTCTGCTCTAACTCCGCACCGCTTCGAATCCTCCCAGCCCTAAGAAAGCAGACAAGCATGAACATCACATTGAGATAAACATGAAAAAGGTAGCCCATGAATTAAGTGGTATATTAACAAATGGATGTGGTCACAAAACTATTATACTGACAAATCAAACTGCCCAGTAACATAAAAACAATAACTAGGCCACTTCTCACCGAGAGTGCATTGACAACTGTTAGATGGTCACTTTTAGTATTCCTGGACAATTCCTTTCTTCTTGCATCTGCCAATTTCTCCTTACCCTAGAAAGAAGAAATACAGTAATAGTGAGAACAATTGCTATCCATAGAAGGTAAAAAAAGTGATTAAAAATTAAAGCTATTGCACAAGCATTAAGCTATTTGCACAAGCATATTAGATAAATTGTGGTTGAATGGTTTGTCCTTCATTTGCTGGAGTTGTGTGCTTTCCAGACAAGTGGTGGAACGCACGGTATCATGCACATAGACAGCTGCAGATCACGTCCTGTTAGGTTTTCTTGTCCTGGTTTCTCTAGATCCTCGCGATCAATCCGTGTGCACTGAACACAACTAAAAACGTATTCTGGTATATGGGTGATAGTGCACTGCTTAAACTGTATTTCTGTGACGACATACCAAATTAGGGCAAAGCTATAGGTCAAACACAGATTTCAGATTTGTAACATTACATGACATTTTTTTTAACTGTTTAGTGTATGGAACCTAGTAAAACCAGCTACATCCTATAATCTCCTATGTCAACTAACCACTTCTTAAAACAAGCAAATGTCCAAAGTATTGCGTGTAGGATACATATCTCCAGCAGTGCCTATAGTTCTGTTGCATAAAATAAAAGAATTGTAAAGCTATGTAAGCATAGTCTTTGTTTTATTAGTATCCAATATGGCTGCTAGATGGGAGAAAACAGAACCTAGCAGTATTGCTGCCCACTGCCTGATGAAAGGGTGGTGTAATGCCAGCACTTTGTGTGTTGGCATATATCAGCCTAGGGATAGATCTTCTTGTTAGTGCCACATGTACAGAGCATTGTAAATACCCGGTCCCTGACACACTAGCATTTACACAGGTAACACTACAGGAACACTGGGTACTCTTCATGCAGACATACTGAGCAGACAAATTCAGTTCCTGAGGTACGGACGTTCCATTCCCCTAAATATTAACCCCTTAATGAGAAAGAGCGACCATTCCTACCATCGCAGCGGCAGTTAACAGGTTAAACAGGAAAACATAACAGGTAAACCAAACAAAAACACAGAGCTTCATATTTATGTGATAACTTACCAAAGGGATAATAAATGGGTCTTTAAAGCTGAGACTTGCAGCAATTGTTAAGACTGGATCCAAACAACAGAAAAGGGCTCCAAATAGAATCATTTTGCCAATGTGTGGCTCAACAGGTAAGCGCGCCAAGTGAAAGCCAAGTGGCGTCAGTTCTTCCCGCCTATCTAGAGCATTCTGCAAGAGAATGGAATTAATATTGTTACTCTGTTGCATTATCACCTAATGCAGCAATCGTTTTCAAAGTGAAAATGTGAATAACTGCCATGGATTCACCGAAACCACATCTGTCCACCAAGATTACACCCATTTTGCAGCTACACCCCTTTGAGGGCCATCCCTCTTTAAACTTCCAAACATTGGGACTGCCCCACAAAAAATAACACATGTGCACTGAGTAAGGAACCCTCTCTTCTCATTGTATTTTTCAGGATTTTACTTGAGGGTCATCAGTAGCATTCCAATCTATTTTGCTAGGATTCAAATAGGACCAGAATATAACCAACACAGGTATACAAATAAAATGAATACCCCTATCACCATTAAAAGACAAATAAGCGGTTGATTTCTGTGCGGGAAATTTATTTCTTCCTATGTTTTTTTTTTTTTTTCAAATTTTTATTGAAATTTTCATCATAAAACAAATTACAGTTAGAAACATAAGTAAAATATGAAAACACAACAAAAAAAGGGAAGGAATGGGTGTACAATTATATAAGACATAATCTTAGTCTGTAATACATTTCTAATACAGTTAGACATCCTGTCGCAGCAAATAGGTAAACCTGTTTATAGGCAAGATATTAAACACCAGAAAATGGTGGCTTAAGGAAAAGGAGGGTGGGACCAGTGTTCTCGACTGTCGTAGTAGAACCATTTTTCTTTATTGTATACTCATTCCACTTAAACCATTTCATGTGGGGAGATTAGCAGATGTAGAGTATTTGCATTCCATGGTCTCAAAATCACAGTGCCTCTGGACCTTTTGCATAATAACTGTTAAACTAGGAACTGAGGATGATGTAATAGCAGCCTTGAAAGCGATTAGTATATAACCAGGGTAAGAATGGAAAAGAGCAGTATATGGATCTACAGATAGGTCCACCCCAGTAACATTTCCAATCAAAGTAAAGACCTCAGTCCACATTGATTGCAGTATTGGGCAAGACCAAAAAACATGAAAGGTACTACCCACACAGCCACAGCTCTTCAAACACTGTTTAGATACAGAGGGACAAATTTTATGCTGCTTTTCAGGCGTAAAGTATGCTCAGTGAATTAACTTTTCCGAGTGAATAATGCATCGGGACATTTTAAAACATGTACGAAATATAATCTCCCATTTCTCCTCCGCTATTGTCCTAGAAAGGTCCTCCTCCCACTTCTTTTGACACAATAATTTACCCTTCTTGCCTTGCCTAATCTGAGAAAGATACCACCAAGAAATTCCTCCCTTAAGCTTAGAGGACTGAAAACGTGCAGATATATATTCAGGCATAGTTGGACGAATCTCAGAGGAAGGAAAGAAACTCTGAATCCAGTGTCGCACCTGTAAATACTTATAAAAATCCTTCCCAGGGAAATTGTGTTTACTTTGAAGGATGGAAAAGGGAACCACTCCGGTTTCATCTACAAGATCACCTAGTGAGCAGATACCACCTGTCACCTAAGAACGTAATCGTAAATCCCCAATTAGATTTGCTATACTAGAGAGGAAAAGAGCTGGGGCTGGTAATATAATGTCCTTTCCAGCAGCTACCACTTTGTACCACGCTATTAAAGTTGCTTTGACTGAACCGGGGAGTGATACACCCAGGGGGAGCATATGGACCGGTAACCACAGTAGATCAGGGAGGGGAAAGGGTTTCACCACATCTTTCTCCCAAACCACCCACGGCTTGGGGATATCTTTCTCAAAACAGTTCCCTATCTGACTCAAAAGACATGAAAGTTGATATTTTTCCAGGTCAGGAAATGCCACACCACCATCGAATTTAGGTAATGATAATGTACCCCGCGCTATCCTTGGCCTACCTCCCTTCCATACATACTGAACCACAATCTTATAGAATTTGTTATAAAACTTCTTCGGGATCATCCTAGGAACTGTTCGGAATAGATATAAGAGCTTTGGCAATAGAACCATTTTGAAGGCCGCTTATCCTTCCCAGCCAGAAGACTTCATGTGCCATCCAGTCCTTTGTAAAACTTTCAATCGTTTTAAGCAGAGGACCATAATTGCACTCACGTAAGTCTTTTCCCTGGCTGATTGAACCCCTAAATACTGAAGTGAACATGATTGCCACAAGTAATTATATGATCTCTTAAGATTCTCTAATATGTCACTAGAGATATTTAATGGAAGGGCTTCAGTTTTATTGGTATTTAGTTTGTAAAAGGAAACCTTGGAATAGGAATCTAATATATGATGAAGAGCGGGGAGAGAATCCTGTGGACTAAACAGGCTCAGCAGAATATTGTCTGCAAATAAACAAATCTTGTAATTAGTATCATCTACTTTGGGACCCCTAAATGATTCCTCCACTCTAATCCTCTCAGCCAGAGGCTCAACAGCCAATGCAAAAATCAAAGGTAGAGTGGGCACCCCTGCCTGGTGCCATTGGAAATATTGAAAGCAGATAAGCATCCGTTGATAAATAATCTAGCAGATGGAACGGAATACAAAGCCATAATGGAGTTTAAGATCTTTCCACCGAACCCAAAACGACTAAGGACTGCCTGAAGGTATCCCCAATGTAGCCTGTCAAAGGCCTTCTCGGCATCTAAGGAAAGAATTAGCAGCGGATCCCCCGTACGCTCACAGCTTTCTATAATATTAATTACACGACGGGTATTGTCTGGTGCTTGTCACCCCAAGACAAACCTCACCTGATCTGAATTTATCAAAGAGGACAGTAAGGGGCAAAGTCTTAGGGCAATTAACTTAGCGAACAGCTTGACGTCCGTGTTCAGCAGAGCAATTGATAAGTAATTCTGGACCTCAGCAGGGTATTTGCCTGGTTTTGGCAAAGCAATAATCTGCACCTCCAGCATCTCCTTAGGGAATTGTCCTCTCTTTGTGGCCTCACTGAACACAGACGTCAAGACTGGCGCAAAATCCGGTTTGAAAGTTGTATAGAAAATGGAGGGGTAGCCATCAGGCCCAGGAGCCTTATCCATAGGCATACTGTCAATAGCTTTTTCCACCTCCTCGACTGACCATGGGGCCCCCAGGGTCGAGCAAGTCTCCAAATCCAGGGTAGATCATTTAATATATTTCAAGAATCGATACTATGGTGTGAGTGTGAGGTGTGAGTGGGTCCTCCCCCAGATTGTTGAGTCTGGAATAATATTCTGCGAAGGTATTAGCTATTTCCAATGGGTCTGATGTTTTATCTCCCCCCCCCCCCAAAAGTGGTAATATTCTGTACTCGTTCTCTTGCCCTCCTTCCTCTTAGTTTACGAGCCAACAATCTAGAAGCTCGATTCCCATAAAAAGAAAACTTTTGATTGAGGCTAGCAATATTTTGGTGGACTTCCTGCATTGACATAATGTTAACCTTCTCTCGAGCTGCAAGTAATTCCTTATATAAATCTCTATTAAGGTGCATACACACGGTCAGATATGTCAGATGAACGATTTGCAAACGATTGAACGACTTTTGACTGCATTAAAATGAATGGAAATCATCCCAAACTGACTGCAAACACATCAGATGTCAGATATCATCGTTATCTGACAAACGGGTACGCGAATCGTTCATCGTTGCGCACATGTCAGATTTTTCTTTCAGATATGAACGATTTTTAAAATAGTTATCGTTCAGATCTGAAGAAAAATCTGACGGGATGTAGTTTGTGGGCTGCTTCAATTCTGTTCATGTTTCCTTCCAGCTCCGGCCATCTAAGTCTATATGCCCTTTTGAATCTGGCTGATATCTGTATAGCCGATCCCCGTACCACAGCTTTCATAGTGCACCAAAAATTGAATATCGAAGTTTCCTCAGGCTCATTATCCCCCAAGAAACCCAAAATAGTTTGCTGTATCTGCTGCTGAGCCTCCGGCTGAGAGAACGTGTATTTTCCTAATCTCCAGGGGCTAGGGGGCACCCTTCTATTTGTGATATTCCAGGTAACAAAAATGGGGGGGTGATGCGACCAAGACATAGGCAAGATATCAACATTACTAACGGACTGCAATGAAAACTTGTCAGAAAGAACTAAATCAATTCTGGAATAAGAGTTGTGCACATGAGAGAAAAATTAGTATTCCCTCTCCAGTGGATGCTTAACTCTCCAGATATCATACAGTTCGTATTCCGCCAATAGTTGGCGAAAACCTCCAGCATACTCAGTGGACTGTCCTGCCCGAGTCGGGGTGACTCTAAACCTGTCAATTAGTGGGTCAAGGACCATATTAAAATCCCCTAAAATCATCACCGCACCTTTACTATGTTTTTGAAGTGAGGCACAAAATTTCCTGCAAAAAGATAATTGTCGAGTATTTGGAGCATACAAAGAGACCAGTGTCACGTTAACCCCTTTTAAATTACCTACTAAAATCAGAAACCTTCCACTTTTGTCTGAAAATTGCTCTGAAAGAACAAAATTACACTGTTTAGAAATAAGAATAGCCACTCCAGCTTTTTTAGCAGGGCCACTGGCGGTATAACAATGAGGAAATTTATCATTTGGAAATGTGGGAGAGGCAGAGCTTTGAAAGTGGGTTTCTTGCACCGCTACAATATGTGCCTTGATTTTTGAGAAATACCTCAATGCAAGTCTCCTTTTGTGAGGGACATTAAGTCCCTTTGCATTTAAGGAGACAATATTAACCATAGAATAATAAATATGGCATACATTCTTTTACCTAGAAAAAGCTGCTGACGAACTCTGAGAAACATAGGGAGAAAAGAACAGTACTCCCTTGTTTAGGCGCACAATATCCGCCTGTATAAGTTAAAACTTAACTTTTAATATATAATGTATCGTAAGACAAGGACTAACGAGACTTTAACAATCTAAAACAAATATAGAATAGATATCCATTATGTACAGGAGATGGTAGTCAATGACCATCCTGTGTGAAATTATAGAATAGTACAACAATTAGGTAATAATTGAAAACATTTACAGCATGAAGAAATGGATTATTATAAACAGACTATAAAGATAGTCATTAATATATGCTGTTATCATCGCTGTATGCAATTTAATAGGTGAATATATATGTATGAAAAATACAAAAATAAAGCAACAGATAATTTCTGGAATAAGGACTGGACCAAACTACCGCCGTATTGGTATTGATGACCAGACAATGGTGTACTGGGTCCAGATGTAGTATCAGCGTTATATATCAAGATACATTCTATCAGAAATACTGATGATATAAGCTAATACTAATGAGCATGTAACACACAAGTAAATAGAAAGATGGTTTATGTCAAGCACAATAAATCTGATTAACAAGCACCGAATCTCTCACTGTAAATGAGAACAAAATGTGAACAAATCTTATGCATGCATATATGTGCACACTGTGTGGAAAAAATGTAGAACCATCACATAGGTCTAAACAGTATTGACCTTTAGTATGCAAAACAAATATACAATCGTTGGTAAGACACTAAATATCAATCACTGCAAACAAAGCAAAATACTGGTGACCAGATATTATGTGTGCAGTTGTGCACACCGTGCGAGGTTAAAAAATGGAAAACCGCACATGGGTCTAGATGCTAATGACCCCTTAGAGCAAAGTGCATATCAGACAATTAGTCACCAATACTCTACAGCAACCATTTATCTTTATCTTTCAGATCCAACGGAGTTGGTTCTAAACACTGCCTTTACTCACTGTCACTGACATTGTTTCTGGATATTTCTCACTCTCCCGGTATTCCACCATTATACTGGCAATAATATATCTAGCCTGGGTGGACATACAAGGGAATTAGCGTTTATCTACCATCACACTATTTCATACCCTCATGGTACATGTGGAGAGTCCGCTCATATCCCATTCAATACTTAGGTACATGGGATACAGAAGCCACTCATCCGCTTACCTTAAAGTGAAAGGTACCTTTACCTTTATTTATTTATATTTCACATGTGATAGATACTGTACTAACCACTCATGTGGTCCGTTATTTGACTTTTTCACTAATTGTTTGATATGCACTTTGCTTTTAGGGGTCATTAGCATCTAGACCCATGTGCGGATTTCCATTTTTTAACCTCACACGGTGTGTACAACTGCACACATAATATCTGGTCACCAGTATTTTGCTTTGTTTGCAGTGATTGATATTTAGTGTCTTACCAACGATTGTATATTTGTTTTGCATACTAAAGGTCAATACTGTTTAGACCTATGTGATGGTTCTACATTTATTCCACACAGTGTGCACATATATGCATGCATAAGATTTGTTCACATTTTGTTCTCATTTACAGTGAGAGATTCGGTGCTTGTTAATCAGATTTATTGTGCTTGACATAAACCATCTTTCTATTTACTTGTGTGTTACATGCTCATTAGTATTAGCTTATATCATCAGTATTTCTGATAGAATGTATCTTGATATATAACGCTGATACTACATCTGGACCCAGTACACCATTGTCTGGTCATCAATACCAATACGGCGGTAGTTTGGTCCAGTCCTTATTCCAGAAATTATCTGTTGCTTTATTTTTGTATTTTTCATACATATATATTCACCTAGTAAATTGCATACAGCGATGATAACAGCATATATTAATGACTATCTTTATTGTCTGTTTATAATAATCCATTTCTTCATGCTGTAAATGTTTTCAATTATTACCTAATTGTTGTACTATTTTATAATTTCACACAGGATGGTCATTGACTACCCTCTCCTGTACACAATGGATATCTATTCTATATTTGTTTTATATTGTTAAAGTTTTGTTAGTCCTTGTCTTACGATACATTATATATTAAAAGTTACGTTTTAACTTATACAGGCGGATATTGTGGCCCTACACAAGGGAGTACTTTTCTTTTCTCCCTATAGCTATATTTTACTCTCAAGGGTGCACCTCCTTTTCTCTACACCTCGTGGATATACAATCCCTTTAGTGATTTTCCCAATAAGTGGAGTCATATCTGCCTTTATCTTATATTTATAGAGCTATTTTGGTACCAGTGCTTAAAGTTTCCCCTTACCTTTTTCCCTTTGCATGAACTCTGAGAAACATATGACTATTGCATGGTAATTGTGGCACCCAACCATCCAGGGAGATAATAATAAGAAAAAAAAGATACAGGGAAAAAAGTAAAAAACAAAACACACAGAAATAACAGATATGGCTTCTCTTGAAGCCACATGGGGCTGCCGAACCATGGCAACACCGTGGGGTTATGCTGAGAGGAGAGAGGTCCCCAGCTGCCACACACTTTAATATAAATGTTTAACAAATAAGTAAAATTACCATAATCTAACACATACATTTTGATCCAAATTATGACCCAAAAAGTCAAACACAAGGGACAAAGTATTAACTTATTCAACCATTAAACCTACCTAGAGAGCCAGACACTCATGTAATAGCTGTATAGCAGCACATTTAATTAACGTTATCCTTACAATCATAAGATATATTTAATATCTAGAAATGCCATTCAAATAATAAGGACTCAGAACAGATTAGATGCTCTCAGACCTGCTCTCTAGAGAAAAAAGAAAATAAATAATAAAAAAACAAAGAGACTCTTAACCCATCGTGGACCAGTCCTGCTGGATTCCATGGACAGGCGACGATCTCGAAGAAGTCCCAGAAACATTCCACTCAGATAGGATCTTCTCGCCTTCCTCCAAAGTGGTGATAACGGTCATGGAGCCGTTGCGTGATATCAATAGCTTCGTAGGGAAGCCCCAGCAATACAGTATACCAGCCTTCGTCAGCGAAGACATGATGGGTTGGAGGGAGCACCTCTTGGCTAATGTAGCCTAAGAAAGATCGCCAAACGGCTGAAGATCTCCCAATAAACTCGCAAACTCTTGAGTCGGGTGGGACACTTTTAGTAAGGCTTCCTTTATATGATAATAGTGCATCCTCATTAGCACATCTCTAGGAACTCCTTCCGGAGGAAAGTCTATGGATGCAATCGATAATGAGGTCCGAGGACTGTACTTCAGGAAGCAACTTTTTGAAGAGAGTTACCGCAAAGTAATTGAAACTACTGTTTGAGATATTCTCTGGCACACCGCGTAGTTGGAGGTTGTTTCGGCATGATCTATCCTCTAAATCACCGATTTTATCCCAAAGAGCTGTCACTTCGCTTTGAAGGGCGTCATGCATATTAATCAAATCATTGTGTGAACCCACCATTTCGCCCATCTTCGTCTCAAGGTGATCCGTTCGTCCCCACAGGTCATCTATAGATTGCTGACAAGGCTGTAGCCTGGAATGGCACTCAGCTGCCACATCTACCTTAAACTGAGACAGTAGTGCTTTCATAGTGCCAACCGTCAGCGCCTCATTATCACTGACAAGTAACTGTGGAGATTCAGGTGAGAGAGATGAACCAGCAGCAGCCATATTTTGAGGTAAAAGTGAGCTCTTCTGAGTAACGGAAACACCAGTGCTCCCGGTCTTGACCGACTCTGGTGACGGTTTGAAGAAGGCCACCCGGGTGCAGGCTTGGTTACCTTCGGCCTTTTAGGGGCCATAGCTCTCAAGGCACTATTATGTTACTGCACGATCAATAGAGGTGAGTCACAGATATCACGAAAGGCTCCAATTTCTATCAGTAGGTTAGGTAATTTAACATGCCACTGGAGACATGTGTGGAACAGACAGCTACATATCCTCAAAACAGTGGACAGCACCGCTTCATGAAATATGGGACACTCAGACACTTCTGACAGTCTTTCTGTATAACCTCCGGTAGTCTTCCAGAAAGGAGAAGAAATAATAATGTCCCCTCATTCAGGCCAGAAGCCACGAGCTGGGAGAGCTTGAATAGAGTGCAGTATAGCTGATCTCCCAAGATGGCCGCCTACACTTACAGACATATAAGCCTGCTGATCTCCCTCCTCACTCCCCTCTTATTATGCTGCCTCTGTTTGCTCAGCTCCAGCCTCCACAGCCTGAGACAGGTAAGCTATGTTGTGTGGTACTATACCTCTCTTGTAAAGCGCCGGCCTTTCCGCCTCCGCGCGATCGCCCACGTGACTGCCAAGCGGCTCCAACCACTAAATTTAGGCCGCGGCTTCCACCTGGGAACAAGGTCCCGATCGCAAGTGCCGGACCCGGACTCCGCTGTGGGCTCTGGAGGTAACAGCAGGTGCAGGGGGTCTGCCCTGCCTGAAACCACTGCAATAAGACCCGCTGGGCACAATGCAACCCCGCCAATTAGCGGTAACTAGCCAGAGCTCTCCCATGTCACGTCCTCTGCTCTTGACCTCCTGGCCACGCCCCCCTTCCTATGGTTTTGAAAGTACACAAATCTCACAACTATAAAAGTAGATTTTTACAAAATAACCCTCACAATTTCCTTCCTTCTCCTCCTGTGAGTTCCAAATACTAATTATTTAATGTTGAAATTTAGAAATTTCAAAAGCAAGCATCTCATGTTTACCCTCTTCTAGGCACCAAAAGTTATAATATGGCAGTTCATGCACTACAGCATTTATTTGCAATGTACAATTGTATTCCATTACAATGTAATAGATTTAGGGGGGGAATTCAATCTGCTCCGAAAAATTTTCGGACAAATAAACGGGACTTACCACAAGTTTTTGTCTTCAGACAACTCAATAAGAACCAGTTTTATTCGCCCAAAAAATTATCTGAGCGAATGCACATAGGTCCGTGACCTTATCATGGATTCTATGTGTTTTCACGGGCATGATCGAGAAAACGGAGCTGCTTATTGGGAATTTTTTCCAAGGCAGATGCAAAAAAAAATCGAATTTACTTGAATAGTCCCCTGGGGATTAATTAGCTGTGGTAATTTACAGCGGCTAACTGAATTCTCCCCATAGTAGTAATACACTTTGTGTATTTCCCATGGTGCATGTACGTATATGGACTGAGTGTATAATTATCAGTACATACCAGTTCCGTAAGATGATTTATTGCCAGGCATATTGCTTCCCGTGATGGTGGGTCCATTAGCTTTCTAAGGAAAGAGCCAATACATCCAAGCTTTAAGATCTAGAGTGAGAATACACAGTACAAGATTATTCAGGCCGATCATTTAAAAAAAAAAAAAAAAACCGTGAGAAGTCTAAACTAAAATACCTTGATATGCAGACAGAGCTCTTCCAGCGGTGTCCTGACAATTTCTGGTAGCTGGTAATCATCCAGCAGACTATCCCTCAGGCTGTTATATAGGTGGTAGCAGTACCCTGGCTTTACTCTGCAAGAAAATAGTACTTTATTGTAGTAGGGGTCTAAACCAAAACTCTGTGTAATTTCTTCTGTCTTACTACAATGCAACTTTTTGTACATATGATGTCATTTCAGATGGGGCCCTAGAGCTTTGGCGTATTGGGGAATACACCAGATGTGAGCACAGAGTAGCATGTACAGTAGCCTGACTCTCAAGCAGAGTCACTAGCAAGATACTATAGCAGGTCACCTGGGTACATCTATATAAATTTATGAAAAGAAAAAAATTGGTGTTGCCAACAGCAACTAGATGTTTATTTTCTCTCAATCCAGGTGGTGCAAAGAAAATGCACCTAATGAAACTCTGCATAATACTTTTTCTATCTAATTCATTGGAGAAATCAGATCTCATTTCCATCCCCTTCTTTACGGCCTATGCTCACATAGTTGATTGTTTCCGTTTTTTAACAACTTGCATACTTTGCGTTATGTGGTTTATTTTAAGGTATTAATATAAAACTGATTGAACCAGCGTCACGTCAGGGGAAGAGCATGTTTTACTGTGTGTCTATCTTCTCAGCGCCCTCGGTGCTTTGCCCCCCAATGAGCTCTAAGAGAAATGGCTGTGAATCGTGAGTCACTGGTCTTACATCTTTCATCTCAGTCTCTCCATTTCTTCTGTAGACCTTTGTTCAAAATACATGTAACAACGTAGCCAGCGTCACCTTGGCCTACAGTAGGTCAAAGTCTACATTCAAGTTAAGTAATACGGAGCAGAGTTATCCAGCATTCCTCACCTGCCAGCACGTCCCTTCCTCTGCTTGGCATTAGCATGGCTGACCCATTCTGCAGTCATGGTGCTGATATTATTTTGGGTGTCATAGTGGGTCTCCTTTATTTTTCCTCCATCTATCACATGAACCACGTCGTCTATGGTGATACTAAAACAAAATGAACCATCAAAAGCCTACAGTTATCTAAAAGGTGAGCTTGCACTTATTTAGGAGAGTACGGTTTGTGGTTTTATAATATAAATAATTAAACACTGGCTAAACTGGGCCACAGTGACCCCTCCAAACCAAAAACAAATCCCACGGTAACGACTGCACCTGTCACTCTACTGCAATTTCACTTTAGACATGTGTCTGAAGTGATCAGAACATACTATTCTATATGAAAGGGCGTGTATCAAGCAATGCAGAACAGTTAGTTATTTGTCATGAAACAATAAAGGTGAATGGTCGGAAGTCCTGATTGAACTAAAGCCATTTTGTAACATCTATCTGTACTTACTACTTCTACAACATGGTACTTTATGTAAGCCAGTTTCAGGACCAGCTCAAAAAAGGCAGATTAGGTCAAAAGATAATATATTACTTGCTGCATAAGACTATGGGGCTCATTTATCAACAAGTTTTATCATAAGCAGAGTTTTAAACATAAGCCAATCAGCTCCCGTCATCTGTTTGAAAAATGACAGTTGGTTTGAGCATCATCTATCATACGTAACGAGTTTTAAAACTTGTGTATTATAAGACTCGTTGATAAATGGGCCCCCAGATATGGAATCCTGTAGGGTCATGATGTCCCTCTCCTAATATACAGTATACACTGACATATACACTGCCAGCATCATGCTTACCTTGTTTCTGCAATGTTGGTGGCAATTATAATTTTCCGTACTCCAGGAGGTGGTGTTTTAAAAACCTAATAATGAAAGTTATTACTATTAGTGTTATTAGTTTATATAAAAATAAATAAATTGTCTCCACAAATCATTTTCTTTTGTCTCATCCTTGTCCTGAGGATGCCTTTTTTTTTTTGCAAACCATTTACTTACAATCCATTAAGAAAAATAACCAAAACAAAACAATAAAATTATAAACCTCTACACAATTGTGCCAGTAACAACATGCACAGGTTTATCTGTGTATGGCTATATACATGCTTGTCACAATTTTTAAGACAGCGCAAAAACTGAAGCCATAGTTCTGTGGCTGGCTGACTTCAAATCTCCATTCCACCTGGTTTTATTCAGCCTCCGAACTTGTGTAATTCACGTGTCCCGAATTAAAGGGACGATATCGCAAGTCTATATATCCTTGCATCTACCAATATACAATCATAATCATGGTATTATAATATTATTATTATTATCATCCTTTGTTTATATGGCGCCACAAAGGTTCTGCAGTGCCTTACACAGTACATAAATGAGCACACAAGAAAAACAGTTATTAGCCATACAATACAGGACAAGGACATGGTTTATAGACATAGCTGCATAACACAAGCAGTGTCCACATAATCCTCTACATTATCCATCCCTATCCTCCCCCTCTTGTCTCCTATGCTTCCTGTTCCCCCTATTTTCTCTCCTAAGTCTGCTTTCCAACCCTCTACTTCTATCCCCCGCCTTTCCTGTTCCTCCACTCTCCACCACCTCCCTCCCTCCATGGCCTTGCTACGCCACCACTAAGCCCTATGCCCTCCTGGTTCTGCCTGTCACCTCCAGGGCTGCCAAGACAAATTCTGGGCCCGGGTACAACAACCACCTGTGGGACCACAACATGTTGGGCATGGCTGCACCCATTTGTGGGTGGGTCTAGCATGTGAGATGCACCTACTCACAGGAGCATGGCATAGCAACCAGCAGCTGGGACTAAAGTAGTCACTACTGTATTAGGATGGCGGGACAGTCCCATAATATATGCATTTTTATCTGGATGTACTGTATTTAGATGCTACAATGTAACACAATTATTAAGGTGCTACAACTTTATTTTGTACATCTCTCATGTAAATAACACATAATCAAAATCTATTTGTTGGCATAGAGATATATGAATGAAGGACTTAATTTTGACATATCAGGTCATCTTATACACACACATTCCGCAGCATATATCCTAACCCACTGCTCCATGCTCCTTCCTCACTATCTACCCCATCTGTGTCGCCCCTGTCTGTCTGCCCCTCCCCTTTAGAATGTAAGCTCTCATGAGCAGGGCCCTCGTCCCTCATGTGCTTTTCCTCCCCCTACGTATAGTATCATTTACTCCTAACTCCCCACAACGGTACCTAACACTTGGTTGCTAATGTCCTGCTGCTTGTGTTATGCAACTATGTCTATAAACCATGTCCTTGTCCTGTACATATAAGCCTGTTAATAACTCCAAGTTGTCCAAATAGATAATTATGACAGTTACTCAGAGAAAACTTAAGAAAAAAAATTAACATTATAATTTCTCATTAACAGCGATTGCTGTTATAGGTAACATTACCAGGGCAACATTATCTTGTAATATGCATAAAAACGTGCAAAGCAGACCAAAGTGTACATAGGAATACAGAAAGCACAGAAAAACCCCAGCAACTTTGATTATAATCTCGTCTTTTCAGGGAGGCTAAACAAAAGTAAAAACGTTTCAGGCTAACAGGAAGACATTTGATCAACCAAATGGTCTCCAGACGTCTATCGACAGGTCTCGCGATCCTGCGATGGGATAGGAAACACCAATCCACCGGTTGGAAATGCAGGCCGGCGGCTATCGATATTCCACAATCCATCAGAGGATCGGTGAAATTATATGTGTTAAATTTCACAGATTTGCAAATCACAATCATACTTTTATTGTGATCGGCAAATCTGTGAAATCCAACTTAATTTCACCGATCCTCCAACCCAGCATCGCAGGAACGTAGCGAACAGTCGCAGATGAATGAGGGCCTATAGGCAGGGCCGTTTCTAGGGGCAGGCGACCCATGCAATGGCACGGGGCGCGCCCCCTCCGACCCCTGCCTGTGAACTTCCGTGCGCCCGCTGAGATTCAGTTACCAGCGGGCGCCCGAGCGTCCAGCCCCCTCAACGCAGAGCAGCCGGAGACGGAGGCTGGAGCTCACTCGTGGGCTCCGGCTTCTGGCTCCTGCAGTGTGCACTATGGGAGAGACGTCATGACATCTTTCCCATAGTGCAGAGGACGAGCGGAGCGGACGACGGAGCGGGGCTTAAGGTAAGTATTAGTGTATTATTTTTTTTTGTGCAGGCGGCATTTACTAGGGACAATACTTGGGGGGGCACGTCTACTGGGGGAGGCACTACCACTGGGGGCACCTGGGCACTACTACTGGGGACATTACTCTGGGGCCACCACTACTGTGGACATTACAACGGGGGCATTTCTACTGGGGTAAGCACCACTACTGGGGGCACCCGGGCACTACTACTAGAGAAATTACTCTGGGGGCACTTCTACTGGGGGAGGCACCACTACTGGGGGCACCCGGGCACTACTACTAGAGAAATTACTCTGGGGGCACTTCTACTGGGGGAGGCACCACTACTGGGGGCACCCGGGCACTACTATTGGGGACATTACAAGGGGGACATTTCTACTGGGGGAGGCACTACTACTGGGGGCACCCGGGCACTACTACTGGGAACATTACAAGGGGGGCACTACTACTGGGGGCATTGCTTAGAAGGCACCACTACCGGGGGCACTACTACTTGGGGCTTTACTACTTGGGGCACTACTACAGAGGGAGCATTACTATTGGGGGCACTAGTACTGGGGAATTTATACAGGGGGCATTACTATTGGGGGGCAATACAACTGGGGACATTACTACAGGGGGCATGACTACAGGGGGCACTACTAATGGGGGCATGGCATAGGGGCACCACTACTGTGGGCTCTGCATAAGTTGCACTACCACTGTGGGCACTGCATAAGGGGCATAAATATAGGGGGCACTGCATAAGGGGCACAAATACAGGGGACACTGCATATGGGGACATTTACAGGGGGCACTGCATAATGGGCACTTCTGCCTGAGAGCCAGTGTGGGGGAAGCCTAAGACCTGTCGGGCTGGAATGCAAGGAAGGGGGCTGGAATGAAGTGTGTATTATGTGAATCTTGTTTTTTCAATGTGTTTTATGTGGTTCTGGATCTCAAAATGTATTTTATGTGGTTATGGATTTAATAATGTATTTGAGGTGAATATGGCTTTAAAACGTAGTTTATGTGGCTCTGGCTTTTCCAAAATATTTTATGTGGAAGTGGTTTGTTGCAGTGTAATCCTGAAGTGGCTTTTTCAGTGTATTTTATGTGGACCTGGCTTGTATTTTCAGTGTGCTGGGCTCGCCCCCAACGTGACTATAAACGGGAGTGATACAAGGTCATACTCCTGCAAATGTCACACCAAAGGCATGCACAAGCAAATGCGTCGTGGGCTTGTGACAGCTAGGCCACACCCCATTTTTTGACCGCGCGCCTGCTGTCAGTCTTTAATTTAGCTACATATATTTTTCAGCGCTTTGCCTCTGACAGGTTAACCACCCCTGGGCCCTGTAGTCACAGCGGCTGACATTCTGTGGTCTTTCGAGACGCTCCCTTACTGTGATACCACACCCCCTCACAATGAGACCACACCCACTCCGCAATTTTACTGCTTCTTGGTGTGTGTGCAGGGGGGGGGGGGTGCATTTGACTGCTTGCACTGGGAGCCTCAGACCCTATAAACTGCCCTGCCTATAGGCTATAGCTTCTCTAGATGTAAAGTACTGTAGTAACATACCTCTGTCTGATTTACAGTTGGCATCAATGAATGCAAAGGGATAATAATGAACCATTCTAAAGAAAACAAAACAAATAATTATCCAAATGCAAAACTCCTCACCAACAGAGAGACACATTCCTTTAATAAGGATTGGTTAAAAGTGACTAGGAAACAGAAGTTTATATGTTATAATAATGCAGAGATTATAGAACAGTAGAATTCTATAACATGCTGAACTCTTTTCCGATACACTTTCAATCCATGCCACAACACACATCCTCGGCATGCTTATCACAATGATGAACATGTTAAAATTTATATTATACTGTATGTGTTGTGTCATAGTTACCACAGGAGTATTTGAAAAACACAATCAAATACTAAAATCAGCCAACCACACACACATAAATATACCCAGGCATATCACTGAAGACATGCCAGGAGGGCTGGCCAACCAGTTAGGAATAGAAGCTGGAAGTGGCATAATAGGAGGGTAAAAAAAAAAAAAAAAAGATATTTTAAGTATACAAGGTATAGGTAAGCAAGGGAGGGAGAGATCTCAGGCAATAGATACGTCGCTGACTCGGGTACATGTTATGCACTGACATACACACACTAATAGATAATGCCACATATCCAAGTAGGGATTTAAGGTTTAGTGACCAACATTGCATGCTCATCTTATGACAAAAATATAAACAACCAAGATCAAGGAGACACTGTGCTAAGTTAACTAACAAAAAAAATGAATAAAGTCTGCTCCCTGTCAGGTGAAACAAAGAGGCTCAAATAGTAATTAAATACAATTGGCAACCAGCACGGATTCTGGCGCCGGGACTACTTGTGAGTTGTCTGTGTCCAGAAAGCTACAGCTGTACACATCCAGCATGCAGATTGTCGCTCACTAGGCTGGTAAATCAGTGGGACATTCAAAAGGAGCAAGGAATTTTGATTAGAGATGAGCGGTTCGAATTGCTTGGAATCCAAATCCACCCGAACATAAGAAATCAGAGTCAATCCAAGCGGCGGCTCGGGTCTTCCCGTCTGACTTGGATTTCACTTTGAGGCAAAACATCATTCTCGCAGCGTTGGATTCACGCTGGTTTTGGATTCTATATAAGGTGCTGCGGACGGAACACGTGATGTATGCCGCGCTGAACTCTGCTGCATAGGCTGTGGCCAGACTCACTAGTGGCCGTGCTGCTTAGACAATGTGTATAGGGGGTGCACGCTGCTGTACGCTGTGCTGTCCTCTGCTGTATTGGCTGTGCTGTGTCCATCAGTAAGACATTCATGTGCATATATAAGCACTGTGACTCTACTCCACACAGTTTGAATAAAGCTGCGCCATCAAATTTTTTTATAAACAATTGTATTGTTTGTCCTGTGTGGTGCGCTTTGTTCACGTGCATATATAAGCCCTGTGGCTCCCATCCACGCAGGAATAGAGCTGCGCTATAAAATAAATTAAATCACTTTATTGTTTGTACTGTTTGGTGCGCTTTGTTCATGTGCATATATAAGGCAGCCCAGTGGCTCCAGTCCACGCAGGAATAGAGCTGCGCCATCAAAAACATTTATTGTATTGTTTGTCCTGTTTGGTGCGTTTTGTTCATGTGCATATATAAGCCCTGTGGCTCCCATCCATGCAGGAATAGAGCTGCGCTATAAAATAAATTAAATCACTTTATTGTTTGTACTGTTTGGTGCGCTTTGTTCATGTGCATATATAAGGCAGCCCAGTGGCTCCCATCCACGCAGGAATAGAGCTGCGCCATCAAAAACATTTATTGTATTGTTTGTCCTGTTTGGTGCGCTTTGTTCATGTGCATATATAAGCCCTGTGGCTCCCATCCACGCAGGAATAGAGCTGCGCTATAAAATAAATTAAATCACTTTATTGTTTGTACTGTTTGGTGCGCTTTGTTCATGTGCATATATAAGGCAGCCCAGTGGCTCCAGTCCACGCAGGAATAGAGCTGCGCCATCAAAAAAATGTATTGTATTGTTTGTACTGTTTGGTGCGTTTTGTTCACATGCATATATAAGCCACGCAGTTATCTGCAAATTGAAAAATGGATAACATTCAGTTTAGAGAAGAGCAACCAAATACTGCAGCTGAGAACATAGGCATGCTGCTTATTATTTGAATCAGCAGAAGCAGTTTGTGCTATCTATTCACATCGTTGTGCGAATAAGACGCATTTGAAAGTAAAAAGACGCACAAAGACACTCGGCGCTACTAAGTCACGCCACAACATGGCAATACTAGAGGGGCTATTTAATGCGCCAAGAGGCTAGATGTATGTGGACCCATCTGAAGACAGATGATTACAATTTATAGGACATCTTTTCATGTTTCACCTCTAGGGATTCAGGCCTTCATTCAGAGGCGGCCGTACGGTCTACGACCGCACGGCCGGCTCGATGTTTGTCAAGCGCGCATGCGCACGAGGGAGCCGGCTCCTTCGTGCGCATGCGTGAGACCCGCTACGACCGACAGCGCCGGTCGTAGCGGGTCTCTTTCCAAAGGGGGCGAGCTGTCGATGTTGATTGACAGCTCGCCCCATTTGGAAGGCGGGCCGGGGGGGGTGGCAGCCCAAATGGAGGCGTTCCCATGGGAACGCCTGCCGTTTGGGGGAGGCCCCACTGACATCACTAGTGATGTCAGTGGAGAGCTTCCGGCTCTGACAGAGCCAGAAGCTCCCCGGGGCTTACGACAAGTGAGACCCTACCCTAGGGTCTCGTCGTAAGCCCCGATGGTCGCGATGGTCTCTGACCATCGCGACCATCACCCTAGCGGTCGTTAGAGCTGTGGGTGTAAACCCACAGCCTAACGACCGAAACAGTTTCTGAGCGACCGCTTGCATCCTCCGACCTCCTCTGAATGAGGCACTCAGTCTACTGAGCAAATTAGTTATTATTGTAAGTAAAAATATTGATATGCATTTATTGACATTTTTCTATTCCTTGATGTAATGTATTATGTGTAAGTTAAACCAGTAAAGTTGTATTGTATTACCAGATTTGAGCCTCATTGTTTCACCTGACAGGGAGCAGATTTTATTCATGTTTTTTTAGTTTACTTAGCGCAGTGTCATAATTAACAATAAATAATAATGGAATTGCACCCAGTAACCAGCAGTATCTTCAGACTTTTCTTTTTATTAACAAAGGAAAAAGTGCTGGTTTCTACATTTGTCATCCTTCATATTTTCACAAAACACATTTGAAAAGAGTTTGCATAAGCCCCTGCATATGAAAGCAATGATCCTTACCTGATTTAAACATGACCTGTGACATCAGTAAGTCATGTAAGGTGCTAATATTATCCCAGCCTGGAAGGAACACTAGGATTGCACCATCCTAACACAGAAAAACAAAATCACAATGGTTACTCTAAAGCCTTACCAAAAAGAAGCTTAAAAGACGTGAGTAATAGCATTTCCCAATGTATGCCAACTATTCTATATTATAGAACTCTTTTGTGATTGAAAAAAAGATAAGTGAAACCTTCTGAAAAGTGAGGTCATTAGTAACATGGGATGTAGTTAATAGACCAGCGGACTAAATGCAGCTGGTCTATATGCCGACACCAGAAGACCGGCAAGGGACAGAAGGTAGGCATCGAAATACCGATGCCTATCTTCAACCTGATGCTGGAGTGCCGTAGGACGTCGGACCAATCGAGGCGAGTCCAGCCATCCCTAGCACTTAGCCGCGGGGGGGGGGGGGTTAGGTTTAGGCACCCCCCGGTGAGGGTTAGGCTAGGGGAAGGGGGGATAGGCGCCGCTGGGGCAAGGTTAGGGTTAGGCACCCCTAAGGGAGGGTTAGGGTTGGGTGGAGGGGAGGGATAGGCGACTTACCTGCCACTGTCGGGATTTCCTCCTGTCGGCTGACACTGTCGGGATTTGAACCAGCGGCACCACTAAGCAAGAGGAATCACACCATGAAGACCAAGGAGCTCTCCAAACAAGTCAGGGACAAAGTTGTTGAGAAGTACAATTCTGGTTTGGGTTATAAAAAAATATCCAAATCTTTGATGATCCCCCGGAGCACCATCAAATCCATCATCATCAAATGGAAAGAACATGGTACCACAACAAACCTGCCAAGAGACGGCCGCCCACCAAAACTCACAGACCGGGCAAGGAGGGCATTTATCAGAGAGGCAGCACAGAGAGCAAAGCTAACCCTGAAGGAGCTGCAGAGTTCCACAGCAGAGACTGGTGTATCTGTGCATGTGACCACAATAAGCCGTACACTCCATAGAGCTGGGCTTCATGGAAGAGTGGCCAGAAAAAAGCCATTACTTAGCGATAAAAATAAGAAGACACGATTTGAGTTTGCCAAAAGGCATGTGGGCGACTCCCCAAATGTATGGAGGAAGGTGCTCTGGTCAGATGAGACAAATTAAATTTTTTGGCCACCAAGGAAAACGCTGTCTGGCGCAAACCCAACACATCCCATCACCCAAAGAACACCATCCCCGCAGTGAAACATGGTGGTGGCAGCATCATGCTGTGTGGATGTTTTTCAGCAGCAGGGACTGGGAAATGGATTTGAGTCGAGGGAAAGATGGATGGTGCTAAATACAGGGATATTCTTCAGCAAATCCTATTTCAGTCTGCCTGTGATTTGAGACTGGGACAGAGGTTCGCCTTCCAGCAGGACAATGACCCGAAGCATACTGCTAAAGCAACACTCGAGTGGTTTAAGGGGAAACATTTAAATATGTTGGAATGGCCTAGTCAAAGCCCAGATCTCAATCCAATTGAGAATCTGTGGTCAGACTTGAAGATTGCTGTTCACAAGCGGAAACCATCCAACATGAAGGATCTGGAGCAGTTTTGCCTTGAGGAATGCCAGTAGCAATATGTGGCGAGCTCATAGAGACTTATCCAAAGCGACTTGCAGCTGTAATTGCCGCAAAAGGTGGCTCGACAAAAGTACTGACTTTAAGGGGGTGAATAGTTATGCACGCTGAAGTTTTCTGTTATGTTGTCCTAAATGTTGTTTGATTCACAATATAAAAAAAACACTTCACAGTTGTAGGCATGTTCTGTGAATGAAATGATGCACACCTTCAAACAATCCATTTTATTTCCAGGTTGTGAGGCAACAAAACATGCAAAAGGGCTGAATACTTTTGCAAGGCACTGTATTTTTTTTTTTTTTTTTTTTTTTTAATTTGTCTTAGATCATGATAAAAAAAAAAAAAAATTTCTTGGCTAAAACATGCACAACCATAAGATAGAGTGGTCCAAATTGGACAGTTGGTATATATTTTTTTATGTCATAATTGACAGTAAAAAGGTGTCCATTTTATTATCACTGTAACGGTTTCCCTTTTTTTCCGTTAATATGCAATACCACAGATTTAGAAGTCAAACATCGAAATCTATAATAGAGTATATACACACACAAGCTCTTACGCTAGTAGCTCTTACTATATCCAGTTAATTTCTTTCATACAGGAAATACTAGTGTTCACATCACCAGTGACCAATTGTGGCATAAGGGATAGTGATCTCTATGAGTTCACTTTCTCCATTGGACCAAGTAGTGATCTTG
This sequence comes from Taudactylus pleione, assembly GCA_031769625.1. Lineage (NCBI taxonomy): Eukaryota > Metazoa > Chordata > Amphibia > Anura > Myobatrachidae > Taudactylus > Taudactylus pleione. The sequence continues at coordinate 5,705,754 of JAUIMM010000435.1, read as the reverse complement.
TACACCGAAGGATAGCTAATCACTATTTCTAACCTGAACGCTCACTGAAATTCTGATCAAATGTATTTATAGAAATAATGCAGGGTACAATGCATCACGTTCTGTAGATTTTACGTAACCCATGAGTTCTGTGACTTTTTAAAACTATATAATACTTTAAAACACCACCCACTTCAAGTTTATTCTCTCTCTTTTGGGTATCATGTCTTTACTGGTTACAAAGTCAATATTCAATCAACATGACATATATAGTCAGCAAGTGCCAAACCTTTTTTTTGTGGTTTAAGAAGAAAAAAAGAAAACCTTGAGCTCATGTGAAAAGACTCTGAAATAGTCACACAATGAAATGGTAATGCAGTCGAGAACATAACACATAAAGGTAATTGTTAATCTAAGAACAAAAAGCATTGTGGAAAATGCAGGGGCTTTATATAAAAAGGCTAAAAATACCAAGCCAAATTCTCTAAGATATTAGGAGCACCGCATCAAGTGTGCAGTAAAGGTATTTACGTGTAAAATAATTTTATAAACGGTAAGTTCTGACATCACTCACTAGTTATAAAATTACATTGTATAGAAATGTGTGTTTAATTGTCCAATATGTATTATAACTTAATCATCCAGAGTGTAAACACTGTATTTAACCACAATACTCACCTCCCCCTTCAGAACAATATATTTTATAAGCTCTAAAATCAGATGGAGATCAACCTTCTCATCGTCTATACATTCCAGAGCATTCATAGTAGTTTCGGAGTACCTGGAGTCAATAAAAAGAAAATGTTCACAGTTAAACACATAGCCGTTTCTTTGTTAAAATAAAGGTAATATAACATCATTAAAAATAAAAAATAGCTATGAGATTCTAACGATGCAATACTTTTATTTTTTAGAAAATGGAATTTATTTCCCATGCAAGTCCTGATCTGAATATTCTCAAAGTGAAATACAGATATTTTTCACACATTTACTAAATAGATTGAATTAAGAAGGAAACAAACGTAATACAGGTTGAGTCTCCCATATCCAAAATGCTTGGCACCAGGGGTATTTTGGATAACGGAATATTCAGTAGTTTGGAATATTTGCATATCATAATGAAATATCTTGGAAATGAGACCCCAATATACACACAGAATGCATTTGTGTGTTATATACACCTTATATACACAGCCTGCAGGTAATTTTATACAATATTTTAAGAAATTTTGTGGCTCAAGAAAAGTTTGTGTACAGAAATTAAATTCATTTATGTTTCATATACACCTTATACACACAGCCTGAAGGTAATTTTATACAATATTTTTAATAATTTTGTGCCTTAGACAAAGTTTGTGTACATTGAACCATCAAAAATCAAAGGTTTCACTATCTCAGTCATGCCAAAATAATTCCGTATTTCGGAATATTTGGATATGGGTGACTCAACCTGTATTGTGAACAAATCTGAACTAATATCACCACAACAGGAAATTTACCTGCTATTAAAAATTTACATGATAATAAAATATACAAATATTGTTGCAAAGTTGTAACAGTGTGTGTGTCCTTTTGCTGGTCTATCAAAGCTTCATTTATTACAATTTGCCCATAAAAATCATTAATACGTTTGGTAAAAAACAAGAATCTATCACTCACCTTTCCTGAAGCCTCCGTACAAATTCTGGCCACCGTTCTCTGTACAATTCCTCCTTTTCTGCTTTTTCTGGACGAATCATGTGTCCTTGCATAAACCTCTTCTTCCACTGTGGCCGGCAGTCTCTGTCCTTAGGGGAATATCTTAAGGGAAAAAAAATATATATATATATATACATACACACATCTCATCTAATTAAAATTATACTTTGATTTTTCCCTAAAAGCAAAGGTGGATGCAATCAGTCAAGTACCAGTATTTCCAATATCCACTTTTTATTCTCCGTATAAAGTAAACTGGTAAAGTGGGTCATTAGTTATTCCAAACGGAAGTATTGTCAGAGATGGGCAAAAGATAAACATATCAATGATACATGTCAAAATATTTTCAATCCATGGCAGCCATCCACATATCCCTTTAATGGTGCATACACAAGGTCAGATTTTTCTTCAGATCTGAACGATAACGATTTAAAAAATCGTTCAATCGTTCATATCTGAAGGAAAATCTGACATATCTGTCAGATCTATCAGATGAACGATTTGAATGATGCGCCTTCCCGATGGTCAGATAACAATATCTGACATCTGATGTGTTTGCGGTCAGACTTGGACGATTCCAATCATTTTAATACAGTCAAAAAACTTTCAAATCTTTGGTAAAATCGTTCAAATCATTCATCTGACAGATCTGACCGTGTGTAGTCAATTTAACACCGTAGTCAGCTGGGCAGAGATAGGAAGAAGAATACCCCTGAAGGTATATGGTGTGGTGCCTTCCATTTGGTGTCTTTTTCCCTTCCCTCAGCTGAATGAAGCAAGATTGGTGTGGGTACAAAAATATATTTTATTGAAAGATTGTCACATAGTAAAACAAAATGGTGAAATCACATCAAGAATTAAAAATAAACTCATTGAGAAAAACAAAGTCATTGATAACCATGGATAACTGGTTTCAGTACAATAGAGTAAACATCTGCAAGATAAAGCATTTGACAAACCGTATTATAACAATATTGAAAGCAACATCATAAGTACAACATAATGATAAAAAATAAACCTGAACCGTAGTCTATCATGTTGTCCCACATAGCCCAGCAAAATAACTGCAGTATTATGCACATCAGAAAAAGGAGAGAAAGAAAAAGATAAGGAAAGAGGAGATAGGTGACAAGGATACCTTCTAGAATGAGATACCACATGTAAGGACCTCCCCTGATTGTTATTTTTGTGTCAACCCTGACAGAGTTCCAGCAGATCATAGTGGTGTTTCACTGGAAAAGCGCTATTTGCTTATTTTTGATTTAGCAAGCGTGAGCTCTAAAACTAGAAGACCTCTTCTTCTAGTTTTAGGAAACACACCAAGAGGTCTCCAGTCCACATATGAGGTAACTCCTGGGTCACACCACCGTGATGGAGAGTAGGGTAGGACTATATAACACACTGAAGCTAAGAAATGTGGCATTAAAAGTGAATGCTTCACTTGTAGAACCTTGACCCAGTGTCTAAATGCCCTGGTACTAGCCAAGTCCATGCTGAGGTTTTGGCTCAGATCCTCTCGCTAAGTGCGATCTCAGATTAAGGCAAAATGTCATCTTTCATGGGACAGAGATGATGTTTTCCCGTGTTCTGAAATCTGAGCTTGGCGGGAAGATGCGAACCAACACCAAACTACTCGCCTCTACTTTTAATATAGTTAGTTTAGTTAATATATTCTTCCTCTCAGTACTCTTGTGAAGCCTGCGGGAGGGAAAAGATCTTGTAAAATACATCACAATATTTGCAGAATAGGTAATAAAGCGTTAACAGTCAGTTATGTGGGGCCAATAGGTGCCAACAGTATTACCAAGCCAAAAGAAACCCAGACCGATAAAAGACCCAATTTTCCCTGGTACTGTCTTCAATACAACAGAAGTATATCTCTAGGAAGAACAGTGAATTAGTGAATATACAAACCCAGATCAGTAAGTGTATATAAAGAGAATACACTACCTGGTCATTTATTTGGTGGTGTGTAAGTGGAATCTCCAGTGGAACTTGACTTCCTGAGAACTCAGGAGGAATTGGGGGAAAATAAAAAAAATTATTTAATACTGAAATGCCTATTCAAACAATGAACAGTAGAAAGCTTCTGAAGCTGGGGCTTCATCTAAGATCCATATTATAGGGACCAACAGGAAAATCAGAGTGTTTTAATGTCCATCAGGAGGATAAATATCTAATTAATAAAGAATGGGATTAAATGGATAGAAGGTAATTTATGTATTCCTTTTAGAAGTTAGAAGCATCTTAATGCCCAAAATGAAAGCAAATTTGGCCAGTCTGTCTACTACAACAGACAGCTTGGCAGGACAGATTTAATAGGAGTTTCACTTAAGGACACCATGGATAGAACATTAGACGATTTTTAAAACAATTTGCAGTTTTCCAATGGATTAGAACATCAAATCTTCAGTGTATACGCACTATGCACGCTCCCGTGTCGTCAGATGCGTCTTCAGAACTGCTGTACTTTGCTGCTCAATCTGAAGATGTGACTGACTATCCAATGCATTTGGATGCAGCGGGGGAGTGACATATGCGGACGTTCACCAAAACATGTGGTGTGTTTGGACCGCACGATATGTCGTCCCTCGCATCTGCACTGGTCATCTAGTGTGTACCCGGCTTTAGGCAACTGTAACGTCAGCTTCTAGAGCGCTCAAAGTTGGATGAAGATTTTGTATAGTTAGGCTTGGCAAATCATCCCTTTAATTCGGGTCACATGTGAATTACACAGGTTCTGTGGCTGATTAAACCACAGGTGAAATGGAGGCTTGAAGTCAATCAGCCACAGAATCTATGAAACTCACATGAGTCTCGAATTAAAAGGATGATATGGCAAGCCTATATACAGGGCATATACAAGACAAAATTAACAGTCATTAAATGAGAAAATATGGAGATAATACGAAAAGAAAAAAAAAAGGTATTGAAATTTTGTATGAAACTTCGTTACATGTAATTTCTTTCTCATTTAAGACAGGTCTCTAGCATCGGTGGCCAAGAGAGTTTTATGGTAGCGGCTATGGGTAGCAGTTCCACACCCAAAGAATTCTCTAACTTCCATTTGTTAGATATTTTCTGTTTGGTGAAAAACTGAACACTTATTGTGCAGCTATAACGCTTCCTGCTTCGCCTCTGATGCCGCTTCGGCGGTTAATACATCTGCCCCAATCTTTCAAAAATTGCTGGAGATTAACCATTTACCATAAAACAGAACACATTTTCCATAATCATCTCTTTGCCAACTATTGAAGGACATGTTATAAACACCTAAAAGAATTTTAGATGGCTACAAGCATATTCAGATGGCAAAGCATAGGTATAACTTAAAAATAGACTTGGTGCTCTTGGTAGACACCGGTCAAAACTACTTGTTTTGAAATCCCAAGGGGCCCATACAGCATCAGATAAACGCTGTGTGTCATATGCATGTGCACGGCAGACCTAATGTGCATGCCTGTATTGTGTTCATAGAGGGCTAGTGTAATTGTTTTGTATTTGTTATAGGGAGAGTGAGGGCAGGGTTGCAGGGAGCTCAGAGTGTAAGGATGTTTTTTTTTTTTATTCTATTTTTAATAAGACTCAGTGGTAGATGTGTGCTGTGCACATTAAGTCTGATGTGCGCACCAACATGTTGACATAATGTTTAACAGCATTTGATTTTATTATATAGATCACTGGTTCTTAACTCCAACTTTCAAGTTCAGGTTGAGTCTCCCATATCCAAAATGCTTGGGACCGGGTGTATTTTGGATATCGGAATATTCCTTATTTTGGAATAATTACATACCATAATGAGATACCTTGGGAATGGGACCCAAATCTAAACACAGGATGCATTTATGTATTATATACACCTTATACACACAACCTGAAGGTAATTTTTATACAATATTTTTAATAATTTTGTGCATCAAAAAAAGTTTGTGTACATACATGAAATTCATTTAGGTTTCATCTACATCTTATACACACATCCTGAAGGTTACTTTATACTATATATTTAATAATTTTGTTATTGAACCATCAGAAAGCAAAGGTTTCACTTTCTCAGTCATGCTAAAAATATTCCATATTTTGGAATATTTAGATATGGGAGACTCAACCTGTATCCCCAACAGGTCATGTATTGAGGATTTCTATCTGTGGAAGCAGGTGGGATAATTACTGACCCAGCAAAATAGATTAACTCAGCTATGCATGATTATAGAAATGCACAAAACATGACCTGTTGAGGGGATATGAGGTGAAATTATCCTTAGCATTACCCTTTTTAAATTAATTTTTTACTATTGTACTATTTGGGATATGATTGCTTTTGCTTTCTACAGATGTGTCCTCATACACTATTGCTGCAGTCGCCCCAGACAACCCTTCTCTGCCAGCCAGGTCCCGAGCGACTTGGCCTGTGCAGAGCATATTTTTCACTTCTCTTTTGCAAAAAATGTGTCTTATTCACAATCTAATGCGACAATCCACTTCACTAGACTGTACTGATTAATTCAATATGCAACACATATCTTCGTGCGATTGAGTAAATAACATCCATGATGTGATGTTATTTGGTTATCAGGAGTGTCTGTGGTTTCAATGTACGGTGGTATGTGATAAGTAAGTATGAGAAATAATAGAAGTGTTGGGAGACTGCAGAAGTGTGTTATTGTGAGACTAAATGGGACAAAAATGTTAACAGTAGTCATTTTATTATAAATATTCATTGGATAAAAAAACAAGATAAAAAAAAATGAGGAGTCTCCTTTTCAGAACCAAAATAGGGTGTGACAGCCACAAACTCTGTGTTCTCATCTGCATACAGAAGTGGGACAAGGTGTGTGGATACAGAATGACAGCATCTATATATGCAAACATTCTGGAGATGAGGGCAGTATGGCAGGCATTTCAGCATTTCTAACCTCAACACAAATATCTCGAATATTCATCTGACAACTGCACAGTGGCTGCTTCCAATAACAAATAGCAGGACTATGATAGTGGAAGTATCAATGATTATATCTTAGGCAGAAAATAATCTCTTAGCAATGCAAGCAGCAGAATACATAGGAGGAGGGGCCCTAGATTGCACACCCTAAGCACAATGTGAGGTGCTGCCTGCTGAGACTTGTAGTGCTGCAAGCATAAAGAGACAAATGCAAGTGCACATTCTAACCATGCTGAAGCTAATAATAATACTGCTAAATAGCATCAAAGAGGTTCTTTGCATAATAATGGCCATAATTATGGGCCTGCCCACCGCGTCCAGGTGACCTCTATCAGGCAGGTCCCTAACACTCCTATGGAACAAATATAGGGCATGGGACCCCCCAGGCCAACCCAGCAGAACTGCCCCATGGCATCACACTAAGCAGGCAAGGAAAGTAGGATTACTATATCTAGGAGAATGGCCCTTGCATAAGGAAGGTTTTACATTTCTAGTACAAAATTCTGCAAATAGAGTTAATGGCGACATCCCAAACACAAAAGAAACCAAATTCTATTCCGGTCGCATGGAAATCAGAAGAAAGGGAAAAATATGTGATATGGTAAGAACTTACCCTTGTTATCTCTATTTCTACGAAGTCCATAGGGTTCCACAGGATACCTTGGGGTATAGGTGATGACGTCAGTCTTCAGGCACCACAGAGTTAAAGTTTTCAGCCTCCCAGGATGCATCTGGGTACCTCTCCTATACCCCGCCCCCGGGCCAAGGCATCTCAGTTACGTCATAAGCCATAGGCCGGAGGAGGAGAAGAAAGAGAGAGAAGAAAAAATCTGGACACTCACAAGAATCACATTCTCACCATAGGGAGACGGAAAAACCGGTGACCAGAATAAAGCCCATCTGCAGTACAGGTGCGACAGGGCGGGAGTCCTGTGGAACCCTATGGACTTCGTAGAAATAGAGATAACAAGGGTAAGTTCTTACCATATCTCATATTTTCTACTTCAGGGTCCATAGGGTATCCACAGGATACCTTGGGGATGTCCCAAAGCAGTATCCTTTAAGGGTGGGGATGCTCCTGTGCTGAGAGGAGAATCCGTCGCCCGAAGGAAGCATCCTGAGAGGCAAAGGTGTCAAAAGCGTAATACCTCACAAAGGTATGGACAGAAGACAACGTAGCAGCCTTGCAGAACTGAACTGCAGAGGCACCACGTCTAGCTGCCCACGAAGGACCCACAGACCTAGTGGAATGAGCCCTCACCAAGGAGGGAACTGGAAGACCTTCATGAAGATAAGCTTCTGAAATTGCCATACGAATCCAGCCTGCCAAAGTCTACTTTGAAGCAGGCCAACCCTTTTTACGGAAGCCATAGAGGACAAACAAGGGGTCCGACTTCCTAAAAGAAGAAGTGCGGTCAACATAAATTCTCAATGCCCGCACAACATCCCAAATGGCATCACCCACTGAAAGTCCAGGTGAATTGAAAGCCGGCACAACAATTTCTTCACTGATGTGAAAACTGGATACCACTTCGGGAAGGAATCCCGGACGAGTGCGAAGCACCGCCCTATTCCTATGAAAAATCAGAAAAGGGGGTCTACAAGAGAGAACCCCTAAATCAGAAACCCTTCTGGCCGAGGCAATGGCCAGAAGGAATATGGTTTTAGCTGTAAGCTATTTAAAGTCCACTGAGTCCAGTGGTTCAAACGGCGGTCCCTGGAGAACTCTCAGGACCACAGCCCAATTCCAAGGCGCCACCGGTGGAACAAAAGGTGGCTGAATGCGAGGAACACCTCGCATAAAGGTGTGCACATCAGAGAGCGCAGCAATCCTACGATGAAACCAGACTGACAGGGCAGACATCTGCACTTTCAGAGAAGCCAGGCGAAGCCCATGATCCAGTCCAGCCTGTAGGAAAGCCAACAACCTAGACAGGCGGAACTCCCTAAGGGAATACCCTGTAGGTCTACACTACCGGAAGAAAGTATGCCACACACGATGGTAGATTCTTGCCGAGGAAGGTTTACGAGCTCTTAGTATGGTTTGCACGACGGAGCCAGAAAAACCCTCTGGACCTTAGCATGACCGTTTCAACAGCCACACAGAGTCAGGACCCTGTGACAGCAGATTCGGTCGTAATGATAACCTCAGAGGAACGTCTACTGACAGACTCTGGAGGTCGGAGAACCAGTGCCGTCTGGGCCACTCGGGAGCTATCAACAGTAGCGTACCTCCTTCTTGATTTGAATTTCCGTATTACCTGCGGAAGAAGGGAAAACAGAGGGAAAAGATAGGCAAACTGGAACGTCTACTGGACGGACAGGGCATACACCAGAGACGCCTTTTCGTCTCTTGTTCGAGACACCGTACACCGGCAACTTGTTGTTGTGCCGGGACGCCATGAGGTCTATCTCTGGAAGACCCCGCTTGTCCACCAAACTCTGAAAGACGTCCTGGTGTAACGACCACTCTCCCGGATGCACGTCCTGCCTGCTGCGAAAATCCGCTTCCCAGTTGAGGACTCCCGGGATGAACACTGCTGATAATGCTGGGAGATTGAGGTGGGTCGTCTGCAAACACCAGGTTAGAGACAGGCGAACGTCCGGAGTGAGCCCCATCGTCTGGGACTTGAGACACTGAGGCAATCCATTCCATCAGGACCGGATCAATAGCAGCAGAGGACTGGAGAGAAATTGGGCGTACTCCACCATGTCGAATACCGACACCATTGAGCCCAATAACCTCATTGCCGAGTGTATCGACACTCGACGACACTGAAGACAACTGCGCACCCTCAACTACAAAGCAAGGATCTTTTCCTCCATCACAAAGATCCACTGCTGCCTGGAGTCCAATAAGGCCCCGAGGTGCAGGATCCTCTGAGACGGGTGAGAGTGGACCTCTGCCAGTTTGTCAACCAGCCATGACGTTGCAGTACCGCAATCGTCAGATCCAGATGGTGTAAAAGCAGCTCTGGAGACCCCGCTATCAACAGGAGGTCGTCCAGATAAGGCAACAGTCGGACTCCCTGCGTCCGCAGGAGAGCCGCCATGACCTTGGTGAATACCCGTGGAGCAGTCACCAGGCCAAAAGGCAGTGCCCGGAACTGGAAATGTTCGTTGCCAATCTGAGGAACTGCTGATGGCGCAAAAGAATAGGGACATGCAGGAAAGCGTCCTGGATGTCCAATGACACCATGTAGTCCCCAGGTTCCAGTGCCAGAATAATGGACCGCAGGGTCTCCATCCGAAACAGAGGCACCCTCAAGGACTTGTTGAGGGCCTTTAGGAGTATTGAACGGTAAGACCCATTGGGTTTCTGCACCAAAAATAGAACGGAATAGAAACCCAGGCCCCTCTGGGAAATTGGAACATGCACTGAAACTCCGGCCTGGAGCATAGTGTGCAAAACCTTCTGCAGTTCAGAGGCTTTGCTCCGGTCTAGCGGAAGGCCTGTGGTAAAGAACCGGGATGGAGGCCTGTGCCGAAAAGAGAGGGCATACCCGTGAGAGACCACCTCCTGAACCCAAGTGTCTGTCGTAGTCCTCGACCAGCACTGGGCGAACTAAAGCAGGCGCCCCCCCACTTTGGGGTCCCCCAAAGGGAGGCCTGGACCGTCAGGCCGCAGGTTTGTTATCTGACCTAGGAGCCGGACTTCTGGTACTCCAGACCTGTTTCTTGGGCTTGGACAATTTCTTGGTCCCAGCCTGCCGTGGAAAGGACTGTACTTTAGGCCTACCTTGGGCCCTGTGAGGCCGAAAGGACGACCCACCAGCACTAGAAGTAATCATAGCAGACGGAAGACCTGCAGATTTTGCTGCTGCCAATGTAGCTACTATTTTGTCCAGATCTGGACCAAATAGTACCTGTCCAGACCTTCTAATCCCTTTTTGGAATCCGCGTCCGCTTTCCAAGAACGCAACCATAAGGTGCGACGAGCAGCCACGGCTGCAGAGGAGATCCTAGAGGTGAGCATACAAATATCTAAGGCCGCTTCATTAATGTAAGTGGCCGAGTCTCGGAGATTGCCCACCAACTCGGTCTGTTCAGCCGAACAGTCAGAGTCCAAAGACGCCTCCAAATTATCCGCCCAGCACTCCATAGCTCTGGCTACCCAACACACGGCCAGAGCCGGTCTGGATGCTTCCCTGCAAGGGAATAAACGGATTTGAGGCAGATCTCCACCTTGCGGTCAGTGACATCCTTCAAGGATGACATCGAAGGCATAGGCAACGTGGCACTTTTGACTAGGCGTGTGACATGTGAATCCACTTGCGTAGGGGATTCCCACTTAGAAAAATAATAGACCGCAAACGGATAAGCCACGGCTAAGCGCCTCTGGGGCTGAAACCGTTTACCTGGACTTTTCCACGCCTCCTCTAAATGATCCACTAATTGATCAGAAAGAGGAACACTGTAGCCTCACCCTTAATATCCTTAAAAAGGCATATATGAATGTGGCCACCGAAGGATCAATATCCTCAATAACTAAAGCCGAGCGGACCGCTCGAATAAGACCAGGGATATACACCTTGGACTTAGCGTCTGGCTCTTTGGTACGGAGAGGTCCTTGGTCAGATAGATCCAGAATCTCCCCATCATCTGACGTCTCATCGTCATCCCCATAAGGAGCAGATAAAGACGCCACCGGCCGTTTATGAGGCCGCAACACAGACTCCCCCTGTAAAACATCGGACAAATGCTGACCGATGTAGTTAGAGTATTAACCCACGCAGGCTCCGGAGAAACCTGGGAAGGGACAGGGAGACTGTGGGGTACCATCAATTGTCTTGGGAACTCCCGCATGGGTGACGGACACCACTGACCGCTGGGACAAACCCGTCTGGGTAAACGCAGGTGGCGGAGCTAGCTGGCCCACAAGGGTTGTAAGCGCCTTAGCGAAGCAAGCCCAGGGAGGTTCCTGTACCGGGACCGTGACCATAATTGGCCGTGACAGTGCCAGGCACTGGGGACATAACCCCTCCGCGTTACCCTCCCCCTCCGCTATTGGTACCTTACATTTAGTACACATGAGCTGGAGAGGAAAGTCAGTCTCAGACATGATGGTAAGTATGTGACACTCACACCTATACGTATTGGTATAGTGTGAATAACAACCTGCACACCGCGCACCGCAAGGGCTTTGAGCAGAGCAAGATCAGGGATAGTAATAAGGCTGACAGTAGAAAGTGAAAGTACAGACAGCAGGCTAGCAGATTAGTCACATACAATGCAGAAGAAACAAATCCCTGCACTATTAGCGCTGGTTCTCAACTACTCAGACCCTCAGGCTGGTAGGACTCAGCGCTGCATACACTGACCTGTGACAAACAGAGGAGAGGTATGCTGGGGGACCCAGACCACAATGCCACCGCTCACAGGCTTCCAGCAGCGTTCACCATGCTTCAAAGATGGCCACCGAGGAGCAGAGGATGAAGGAGGCCGGCCTGGGGGAGGAGCGCTGACACACTATGGCCAATCAGACAGAGCAGAGAGGCTGTGTGCAGCAGGGAGGCGCCGGCTGTGAGACAGGGAAAGCGCGCTCCCCTGGCATGCATTTAACCCCTGGGACGCCGCAGCGCATGCAGCGCAGCAGCGGCCCGCTGTCCCAGGGGGTAGTGGAAGCGCAGGTTGGTCGCCTGGCTCCACGCTGCAGCCAGTCCCCAGGGAGCCCCCTGCCTGGGGACTCAGGACCATGTGACCAGCGGGGACCCACCGCGGGACCCCGCTGCTTACCTGCTATCCCCTGGGATCCGGCCATGGTCCAAGACATCTGGGGGCACCGCTAGCCGTGACCCCAGATGTCTACCAGCATCCCCGGATCAGTACCGGCGTTCTGGTACCGGCGGGGTGTAGGGGAGACGGCATGGACGTCAGTACTGACTGTCCATGCTGTACTCCCAGATGTGCAGCCAGCGCTGCCTTTAAAAGAAACTTCAGGGGCTCTTCATAGCCTCCCTCTGCACAGTGCCTCCGACTCCGGCCAGGCACCGACGAAACTGGGATGCCTTGGCCTGGGGTATAGGAGAGGGACCCAGATGCATCCTGGGAGGCTGAAAACTTTAACTCTGTGGTGCCTGAAGACTGACGTCATCACCTATACCCCAAGGTATCCTGTGGATACCCTATGGACCCTGAAGTAGAAATATGCACTATAAAAACCGCATGGACATGCACGTGCACTAGAAAACAAACAATTTGCAGGTGAAAAAACCTAAATTGCACTTAAAGAATTTGGCCTTGCATGAAGCCTATTGTGACGCCATAGGACCTAAATCTAGTAGTAGATGTTTTAACGGGGATGCGGTCACTATCCTGGCACATGGGATGCTGGCACTTAGAATACAGACGCCAGAATCCCGACACCTGTCAGAATCTCGGTGCCGCCATCCGGAAGTAGCGGGGTTAGGAGCAGGGTTAGCAGGGTAGGCACAAGGGAGGGGGTTAGGGCTATGGTGAAGAGAAGAGGAGGTTAGTTTTAGGCACTGGGGGGAGGTTAGGTTTAGGCACCAGGGAGGGAGGGTCAGGGAGAGAGGGAGGGTTAGGATACTGACCGACAGGTGTCGGCATCCTAACTCTGTCAGGATTTTGACAGCCAGGATCCCGAGTGTCAGCATCCCATACCCAACCCCATTTAAAGTGTTATCCCTAGTTACAATAAGGTTGAGTGGCAGAACTACATGCTCTTAGATGTAAAGAATCTTTCCTAAACATGTGGATGGACAATGTGGTATTATAATCTAATCCTACTTCATTTCATTCACTGGGTCCACAACTGAAACAATAAAGAGAAACGATTGCATAATCTCGATTTTGTTAGAGCAATCTTGTATATCTTTCCAGAACAAATGTAAGCAGGAAAGCAGATTAATGGTTTGTGCTTCCTGTAGGATATCATAAAAGACGGGCTTCAGCAAAACAGACACGTTGGATCAAAGATGTCTTTCTTCAGACCTACAAGGGGAATGGACTTAAGTGATAAAAGTATTAAAGGTGCATTCTACAAGGGCTTTGGCAACCTCCTCGGCCCAGGTTCCAGCAATTTATGCAATGTAGAAGAATGGTCATCTTTTCATAACCTTTACTAGACTATGGGGTTTATTTACGAAGCCAAAGTAATATGGTACTCTCTGTTTCCCCATGATTACGGTACTGGTTTAGAATTGGGTAAATTTACTAGATATATCTCATTGTTGAGCAATTTAAGGTGCCCACACACATACCGATCTGCCCACGATCAGCCGATGTGTACGATTTCCCTTAAAACTCTCCCCGGCAGCTCTGCACACGATCTCCACACGATTTGGTGTCCAATCTTCAAACGATCTCTCCTGCAGTCAGACTTTTTACAGTGCATCGCGTCCTAGATTGTCAGATCTGCCCTACTGCACGACAGAACTGAAGATGCGACGCGCATCGCATCATGATCGTGACTGGGGACTCACGATTTCCTGACGATTTGGCCATATTTTACACAATCTGTCGTTCCAATGTGTCGGAATCGGCCAGATCGTGTAAAATATCGCTATGTGTGTTGGCACCTTTATTATTAAGCTCCCAAAATTTTAGCTTTTTTGATGCTTGAATCTGATCACTAGAGTCATCTTCAGATGACAGCAGCTACAGTATCACCATAGAGCAGTGGTCGCCCACCGTAATTGAGGTGTGAGCTACTTTAGAAAAACAAAATCTCCTGAAGAGCTACTAAAATTGTAGAAAAAAGAAATCTGCCTAGTAACCATACAATTGAAGGTCATTTAGTGAAAATGAACAAACTTTCATAGAAAATAACAATGCATTTAATTATTACAGTGATATTGTTGTGGTCTGTAAATAAAACATTTCACTGTTAATTACTGGCTCCAAGGAGGTACGTGCAGTAGAAAAGCAAAAGATATAGGCAGGGCTGTTGTGTAGTTTCCGGCAGGGCGGGGGTCACTTGCTCCGCCATAGCGTAGATGCTGTGGGTGGAACCACGGGGAAGCATGTCAGGTGATTGCTGTAGAGGATGCTGCAATCACCTGACATGCTTCCCTGTGGTTCCACCCATGGCGTGGACGTCACAGAGGAGCACACATCAGAGGTCACATTCTCCTAGTTTACTCGGCAGTGCTGCAGCTAGGTGAGCTACCAAAATTAAGACCGCGAGCTACCAGGTTGGAGACCACTGCCATAGAGGAATCTTCAGATATCTACCGACAGAACTGGTAACGTGCGCCCAATGGCAGTGCATAAGCAATAATAAACCAGGTCAGGACCAGATGTTCAGTCGTTCGTCACTACGAGGGTACAATCAATGGGCACAGTCATTGCCATGAAGACATGATATCAGGCACGGTGTCCAGGGATGACTGTAAAGGTAACTTGCCCTGTGAATTTGTCGGATATCACTGCAGCGATAACAGATATTAATGAGCAAATATGCAGCCATTGATAATCTTCTGCGCATGCGCAGTTTGGACAGAATATACATTAACATATATTCAATAAAGTATTTTTTGTTGCAATTATTTGCACTTCTACTGTTTCTTATATGTAAACCCATCCTCTGTAACATATATTGCTTTGGTACATGCCACTTGTGGATGGTTGCCATGGAGAGAAACGGAAATAAGCACATTACTTCATTCCTGTACCTTGAATACTCTATGGCAGTCACTTTATCCCACCCATGTTGTCTGTTTATGCTCTATAGGGCAGCTTTAGAAGTTTCTCTTATATACAGTATTGGGGGAATTGTGCTAAGCCCCAATGGGTGCATTTGTCTTTGCAGCCTCAGGAGACTTCCTCAGGCTTCAGCATTTAACGTGCTGGAAAAACCCATAGATTCCAGCACTTTGCACAGAAACTATGGGTTAGCGCACATTAACCCATGGCATACCGTGCGGGAAAAATGCTAATTAATTTAATAGCTCCAGGTGTGATATATTTTAAACACACACACACACTTTTTTATCTTAGGTAACAATCATTTGTTTTATAGCTTTCATCTTTTAATTTACTCTTCTAACATGATGTAGGAAATAAAAAAAACAGAAACATACATACTTTAACATTTCGATAATATCCTCCAAGAGAAATTCTTTAACAGGGTATGTAAATCCTGGAATATGCAGCATAGGACAGTGGTCTGCATGGAGAAGGGTCATAGTTAATGAAATAGAATATCCAGTTAGTAGTTGTATTATGAGTCAGAGACTAATGATGCATATTAAATCACAGCAAGTATGAGAAGTCAGCATGTTTTTAGGATGATCTGTATAAGCCATAATACTCCAAGTGAAACTTTTTATTAAATTCACCTTCTGTGACATGTTTACATCCTCTTTAGCAGCATGTGCATAAGGCAGTTCATCTATATAATGTATGGCATTTAGAAATAGGTTTGTCAGGCCTTCATTGTTAACATATGATCAGTAAGAAAATAGAAATCTGATACAAAATAAAATTGTGTAAGCTCTCATATTTGTTGCTCAGCAGTTATAATGATACATCATCCATAGATGCCGGCAGGGTCAGCCTGTAATGAAGGCATCATGGAAATAGACAAAGTCTGCATTGTATTACAAAGCATGGCACTGTGAATGAAGCCTCTCCAAGGCATAGGAACACACAATAAGATAGATATATATATATATCCAACTGTGACCCGGCACTCACCAGTCCTCTCAGCTGTAAATGGCTCCGATGCCTTTCAAAGGGGAAAGGTTCCCAAATGCATGTACGGAATAAAGGCGGCACTCAGAGGCTTCAATATGAAGTGAAACAAGTACCCACTACGGAGTAACTTTAATGTGACAACATCACAGCATCAACGTTTCGGGGATCGTGTCCCCTTTCTCAAAACAACGTTGATGCTGTGATGTTGTCACATTAAAGTTACTCCGTAGTGGGTACTTGTTTCACTTCATATTGAAGCCTCTGAGTGCCGCCTTTATTCCGTATATATATATATATATATATATATATATATATATATATATATATATATATATATATATATATATATATATATATATATATATATATATATATATATATATTTTTTACAAGCTTCCATCCTTCTGGTGTAAGTTTACAAATAATATTGCTCACACAAAAATGCATGAGCAATTGCACCATTTTTAATATATTAACACAGAAGTTCCCAAACTCTGCTACTATAGACCATGTTTTAAGAATATCCAAGCTTGAGCACAGGTGACTTAATTGGTACCTTATTCAAATTGATTTACCCATCTGGGCTCTAGCATGGATATCCTTAAAACCTGGACTGTAATAGCAGAGTTTGGAAACCTCTGTATTAAAGACACTACTTCAGTGGTTGGGGAACAGGGGTAAATTACCCCAAATGGGGTAAAGCTGAAATTCCTGGGGGTAATGAATGCAGGGTTGGAGGCGCCCGTGAACCGGGTGCGCCGCTGCACCCGGCGCCAGTGACCTCCAGCCCGGCGCTGCAGGGAGGCTCTAAGACGGACGCCCGCTGAGATGTTATTACCAGCAGGCGCCCGGCTCCTTCCGTGCACCGCGTTAGCCAGAGGCTGGAGTTCTCTTCTGAACTTCAGCTTCCGGCTCTCCCCATGCGCACTATGGGAGAGACGTCATGACATCTCTCCCATAGTTCCGAGGAGCAGCCGGGCGGACAGGACAGTGGCGGATGCAGGAGCGGGGATTAAGGTAAGTGTTTTTCTTTTTTTGTACAAGCGGCACTACAGGGGCATAACTATGGGGGCACTGCTACAGGGGCATAACTATGGGGGCACTGCTACAGGGGCATAACTATGGGGGCACTGCTACAGGGGCATTATATGGGGGCACTACTATAGAATTGCCTTCCTTTCAAATCAAGGGGGTAATGTCGGCGTATCTAAATATATTTTGGGGTAAAAAGGTAAAAAAGTTCCCTGACCCCTGCACTACTTAAATAATGGTGACAGATACAGAATTTGATATGCAAATGAATTTGTTTAATAATAAACTGACCAAGACCTGAACACATCAAATTAAATAGTACAGAATATTTTAATCCCAATGTTCTGAAAAACAAGGGGAGGAAAACAAGAAATAATTGCTGCTGTGTGGAAAATATGACGTACAGGGGTATTCAATTTGGAGCGAAAAATACGTGCTGGACTTTTCGCTTCACATCGCTGATTTTCCTGGGATAAAGTATCGGGCGCTGCGCCCGCTTTATCCCCGTATTCAATTTAAAAAACTGCGAAAACGGGAGCCGGCAAAATAGGATCGGCGAAAAAAATGGGAATTAACTTGAATAAATTGTAGGACCCCCCTAAAGCTGTCAAAACATGGGGGATCACTATGGGTACCTCCGTTTTAGCCTGCAAATGAAAGTCGGGGTTTTAAATAGCCGCGGCAGGTGTTTTTTTTCCCGACATTGAAGAAGTGATGCAGAAGAGCACTTAGGTTATTTTTTTTTTTCGTTTTTTTTAGTGGTTCCATCAAATTTGGGGTACATGAAAATGGGTACTAGCATATTTTTAAGTCCCTAAAGTGTTTTTTTTTTAAATTCTGCAAAAATGCACCTGCCGCTAATAATCTATTCTAGAAAACACCTGCCGCATATTTGCAGAATAGCCCTGAACCTATTTCCCTATTTTTAAACACTTTTTTTTTTTTTCACCCCAAATTTTTTAAATAATTTTTTTGGGGTGTCCCTATTGTTTTTGTAAACTTTTTTTGACACAGTTATTTTATAAATGTCATTCCCAGGGGTGCAGGCTACATTTTTTAAGCACCCCTAAACCCCAATTTCAAAAATCTTTGAAATTGAATACAGGGATAATTGAAATCGGCGAAAATGACGTCATCGGCGGTAATTTAATGCCGATTCCGAAATTTTCGCTCCAAATTGAATACCCCTGGTAGTGTAAAGAAAGCCAAGTGTCATTGTTAAAGGTTTTGTAAATTTTATACATAATCTGTATAGGTGATAATATTCCAAGTGGACCTTTTTATTAAATTTACCTTCTGCGACATATTGGGGCGATTCAATTGTTTTTATAGCCGCGCTAAATAATGGGCGCCCAATGTAGCATTTCAATTTTTTGGGACACATTAATTATCACGCTTGTCATGCCCAATTAGACTGGGTTTATCCACGTAAAACGGCTGTACTTGTCTAAAGTCCTGACTTATCACATTTCTGTTTGCCACCTTAGAAATGCTGGCGCCATCTACCAATAGGCCAAAATGGAGCAACAATTGAATTGCTTCGTCGAGCTCCCATTAGTCAGAGCCGCCGGTGAAAACAACTGAATAATCCCTATTGGGGTTTCAAAGTATGGGGGATCCCATTATCTATTAAATCCAATGTACATACTGTGCAGTGCCATAAGAGCTTCACTATGGTACAAAATGAAACTAACCGAAATACTGAGAAAACTTCTCTGCATTCAGAGTGGCGCTCATCAATATGACCTTCAGCTCAGATCGAGATTTCACAAGGTCTTTTACAATCGCCATGAGGACATCAGACTGCAGGTTTCGCTCGTGGATTTCATCTATAACAATGTGACTAACATCGGCCAATTGTCTGGAATGATAAAAAAAAAAAAAAAAACAACAACATTGGTTTGAAAGGTATTTATTACCCTGAATTTATTGTTGAAAATCCATACACATCACTTTGTGCACTTACTGGTCTGACTGAAGCCACTGTAGTACTATGCCGGTTGTGCAGTACAAAATAGAGCCTTGTTTCCGTGGCAACTGACTAAAATACAAAATAATTATGAAATATGTGAGAAAATGTATTATGTTATATAAGTAACATGGCAACTACATGCACTAAGTACAAGGAAAATTGTAACTGTCAGTAGAGACACCAGTAAGGCTCATTTTAGAAGTGAACGCATTGTGAAGAACTGCTGTTCCCTTATTAATATCACGTATCACTCCTACAGAAAAATATTGCTATAAGGTAAGCGGCACTGACGTTCTTTAGAGACAGAAACATTGCAATCTTCAAATACCGGAAGACCACTCAGGTTTGTCCTGATCACAGTAACATGACGGGTGTTAAATCAGATTAACCTCTTCACCAACAAAGCTATATTTTACCCTTTGTCACCAGTGAAATTTCAGCATGTTTGCCATTTGCTAATGAAGCCAGGAACAAAGAAAACTTGTTTCTATTAGTATATCAAAGTTCAAGAAATATTTTTCTGTTAGATAGTGCTTCCTTCAGTAGTGTTTTAAGATCTATTACACAGCCCAAAATATAAAAAAAAATTAGTTTAGTGGCCAATGATACTTGAAAGAATTTAGGGTATTTTGGGGTTGCTGAATTAAAAAATGAAACATTGGCTCTACTTCTTGAGATAATGGATACCCTCAAGTAATCGGGAACATAGCCATAGAGAGTGTATATGGGAATCTAAATCGGAACATTCTAGAAGGTGAGAAACGAGAATATTCTAGGTGTTCACTCTGTGATTATTCTAGAATGTTCCCCCTTCTGTATATAAGCGATCAGCCACCCAATCAGCAGTCAGGTGACAGTTGTCTAATGTGTTTTTCTTGTTTCTGGTCTGTGTAGCTCATAATTACATCCAATCTAGCAAAGCCAGTGTCATATTCTGAATTAGCTGTACAGTTACCCCAAAATTGCTTTAAAAGAATTGCCAATAAAATGAGTGTTGATCAGTGTTCTCTTTAGCTGTTCAGCAAACTAAAAAAAATATAACATATTTGTGGAATTTTTCTTTAACCTAAACTATATTTAACAGACCCAAAAAATAAGAGTTATGGTATAACATACCTGCGTTAACTCTTTTTCTTCGAGGTCCATGGGGTCCACAGCAAATACATTGAGGTATGTGGCTGGAGTGATCCAGGCACCCAACAGTTAAAACAAGCTCTCAGCTCCCCCAAGGATGCACTGGGTCCTCCTCACATATACCCTCCCCGGTAACAGGCAGTCAGTTTGTTGTCAAGCCCAAGCCAGAGAAGGAAAAGATAAGAAGGAAGGAAAATCGTACTCCAGAACCACTCTGTCATCTAAGAGGGAAATCACAGAGATACAAATGATTACCCAATAACACCAGGTGCGTTAGGGTGGGTGTCCTGTGGACCCCATGGACCTCGAAGAAAAAGATTTAATGAAGGTATGTTATACCATAACTCTTATTTTCTTCTTCGGGGTCCATAGCAAAAATGTTGGGGATGTCCCTGTGTTTCATTAGAAAGGAGAACCCTACGCTCCTATGTTTCATTAGAAAGGAGAACCCTACGCCCGAAGGAAGCATTCTGAGAGGCAAAAGTGTCAAACGAATAGAATTTGACAAAAGGTGTAGATGGAAGACCACGTGGCTGCCTTGCACAACTGTTCAGCCGCGGCACCTCGACGAGCCGCCCACGAAGGAACCACCGACCGAGTAGAATGTGCCGTTACTGAGTTTGGCACAACCAAATCAGCTTGAGTGAATGCCTAAGAAATCGTCATACGAAGCCATCTGGCCAGAGTCTGCTTATTGTCCGGCCAGCCACGCTTATGACAGCCATAAAATACAAAAAGAGAATCAGACTTCCTAATGGAGTTGGTGTGATCCCCGTAAATACGTAGCGCACGGACAACGTCCAAAAAAGCCTCACCCATAGAGAGGCCTGAAGACTGAAAAGCTGGGACCACAATTTCTTCATTTACATGAAAATGGGTTACTACTTTAGGAAGGTACCCCACCCTAGTACGAAGAACAGCTCTATCCTGATGGAATATCAACAAAGGAGAGCGAAAAGAAAAGGCTGCCAAATCAGGAACCCTACGGGCCGAGGCGATAGCAAGAAGAAAAGACTGTCTTTGCAGTCAACCACTTAAGGTCTACCGATTTCAGGGGTTCGAATGAGGGAGCCTGTAAAGCTCTGAGAACTAACGTCAAATCCCACGGGGCTACCGGGGGGGACAAAAGGAGGCTGAACCCTCAGAACACCCTGAAAAAATGTCCTCACATCAGGCAGCAGGGCAACCTTCCACTGAAACCATACCGAACGTGCAGAAGCCTGCACCCTTAGGGTGGCCAGCCGGAGACCGCCCTCTAATCCAGCCTGAGGAAACGAAAGCACCCGCGAGACCTTAAACACTTTAGGGTCATATTTCTCAGTTCACACCACTGAAAAAACGAGTGCCATACCCTGTAATAAATGCAGGCAGAGGAAGGTTTTCGTGCCCTCAACATAGTCTGTATTACAGAATCGGAAAACCCTTTTGCCTTTAAGACTGAGGCCTCAAGGGCCATGCCGTCAAAGACAGATGAGGGAGATCTGGATCCAAGCAGGGACCCTGTATTAACAGGTCCGGCATTTAGCAGAAGAGGCCACGGAATATCCACGGAGAGACTCTGTAGATTGGTGATTGGTGTCTGGGCCAAGCAGGAGCTATCAGTATTACTGTACAACTTTCCGGCTTGATCTTCCTGATGACCCTTGGAAGAAGGGAAAACGGGGGAAACATACGCCAGCCTGAAATTCCACCTTACCGCCAGAGTGTCCACAAACTCAGCCGCAGGATCCCTGGTTCTGGACCCGTACCTGGGAAGTCTGTGGTTGTGCCTTGAGGCAATGAGGTCTACCTCTGGAAGACCCCATCTGTCCACCAAGTCCTGAAACACCTGTTGATGAAGAGCCCACTCTCCGGCGTGTATATCCTGCCGACTCAGGAAGTCCGCTTCCCAATTTAAAACTGGTACGAAAACCGCTGATAACACCAGGATGTGACATTCTGCCCAGACCAGAATGTTTGATACCTCTGCCATGGTCGCCCAACTCTGCGTGCCTCCCTGATGGTTGAGGTAGGCCACCGTGTCGTATTGTACCTGGACAGGCCTGCCTTTCAGTGTTCCTTGAGCCAACGCTCTGAATACTGCTCTTAGTTCCAGGACAGTTATAGACAGAAGACTTTCCGCTATAGTCCATCTTCCTTGACATGTGTGCCATCCTGTCACCGCACCCCCATCCGTGGAGACTGGCATCGGTCGTGAGGAGTACCCAATCTGGAACCCAAACGGACGACCCTTGTTGAGACGGCCTGTTTGCAACCACCATGACAGGGACAATCGCACCTCTGGTGAGAGACGGATCCTCTGTGACCTTATTGAGCGGTACTCCTCGTTCCAACGCGAGAGGATCAACCCCTGCAATGGTCTGGAGTGGAATTAGGCATATTCCACCATGCTGAAAGTGGATACCATGGACCCCAGCACCTGCATTGCTGCCTGCACAGACACTGACCGGTTGCGCATCCGCAATCTTGTCCTGTGGTAGATATATTCTCTGCGCCAAGGAGTCCAAACGTGCCCCCAAATGTACCATCCGCTGTACTGGAAGCAGCGGCAACTTCTTCCAATTTATGATCCAGCCGTGTCTACGCAGACAGGCAATCCTCAGTCTTAGATGATGCTGCAACACCTGCGGAGACTGCGCCAACAACAGGAGGTTGTCCAAGTATGGCAGAATCCTGACGCCCTGGCGCTTTAGACAGACCATTATTACCGCCATGATTTTGGTAAACACCCGGGGTGGCTGTTGACAAACCAAAAGGCAGCGCCTGAAACTGGAAATGCTCCTGAAGCACTGCGAATCGCAGAAACCGTTGGTGGGACGGTGTAATGGGCACATGAAGGTATGCATCCTGAATATCCAGGGACACAATAAAATCCCCCGGTTCCATTGCCAACAAATTGGACTGCAGGGTCTCCATACGAAACCTGGGTACCCAGATAAAAGTTTTGAGCCCCTTCAGATTCAAAATAGGCCGATACGCCCCATTCGGCTTTTGAATCAAAAATAGGTTGGAATAATAACCCCTGCCCAGTTGATTCACTGGAACTGGGACTATTACCCCTGACACCAGCAGGGAGCGTACAGCCTGCTGGAGGGCAAAGGCTTTTGCAGAACCCACTGCTGGAGTTGTGCAGAAAAACCTCTGTGGGGGACTTCTCCAGAACGTAAGGGCGTACCCCCTGGGAGAACCCTGGCGTCTCTTGTCATGAGCTGCCAGGCGCCCGAAAACTGAAAAAGTCGGCCTCCTACCCTGGGATCCCCCAGGGGGAGGCCCGCCCCATCAGGCTGCAGGTTTGTCCTGGGCCCTGGAGGCCGGACCTCTGGTTGGCCAGGGTGGTTTCCTCTGAGAACTGGCCCTGGAAAACGACTGCCCCCTAGCTTTTCCTTGCGGCCGAGAGGCTCAAAAGGACAACCGCCTAGGCCTGGTAGTAGATACCGAAGGTAGACCTGCCGCTTTAGAAGCTGCTTCAGTAGCCACAATCTTCTCCAGTCCTGTACCAAACAGAATGCCTCCCGAAAACGGAAGGGATTCCAGTGCTTTCTTGGAACCTGCATCCGCTTTCCAGTCCCTTAACCAAAGGGCTCTGCGTGCCACAATCGAGACAGCCGAGGCTCTGGAAGATAATATACCAGCATCCAATGCCGCCTCTCCCAAATAGGACTCTGCCTCCTTGATATAGGACATAATTTCCAACTACTCCTTGGAAACTTCTGGCAGAGAAACCTCCAATGCCCTCATCCATTCCTCAATGGCTTTGGAAACCCAGGCCATAGCCATATCCGGGCGAGTGGCTGCCCCTGACAGGGAAAAGATAGTCTTGAGACAGGCCTCAAGTCTCCTATCCGTGGAACCTTTAAGCGAGGATGCAGATGGTATGGGCAATGTGGCACTCCTTACCAGATGTGCCACATGCGCGACCACCGACAGCGGAGTTTACCATTTGGCACACTCTTCTGCCGGAAAGGGGTATAAGGCCGCAACCTTTTTTACAAGATGGAATTTCCTATCCAGAAAACTCCATGCTTCCCTCATAAGCTCCGAGAGGTACTCAGATTTAGGAAATTCCGCTTCTACCATTTTCTGGCGTTAAATAGTGGAGCCTTCTTTTGTAGTGGCTCTCCACTAGCTATGTTCAGTACAGCTTTGACTGTCCTAAATTGAAAAGGGACATCCGCTGCTGAAAAATTATCCCCCTCTTCTCCCGAGAGAGATTCATGAGAGGAGCATTGTGCCTCCTCATCCTCCTCAGATGATGTATCAGAGTCTGTGGGCTGGCCTATGTGAGAGGCCGAACGACTTCTGGTCTTCGGCCGTACCAATCTGGCTACTTGCAGCGGCTGCTGAAAAGCTGTTGAGGATGAAGCCATGCTCTGACCCGAGTGACCATACATGTCAAACCAGGATGGAAGCATAGGGGGCATAAACATAGCAGGTTGCAACTGCTGAGGGTATTTCCACATTGGGGCCGGCCCCGGGGCTGCCAATCGGTCTGCAACCCTTGCCATAATCTGGGAAAAAGAAGCCCAAGGGGGTTCCTGCCCAGAAGCTGGTAGATTTGACTGATGTGACTCTTTAACACAGTGACCACACAATCCATTTTGTACAAAGTTCTGTGGTGATAACCCCGCTTTGCAGGCTATACAAGACACCAGCACAGGGGCTTCAGCCACCTGCCTTTCAGATTCTTTGGACATAACCAGATTTTCTAATTATTCCAAGATCAGAGTACTCATGTGACAGTGTTCCACACCCAACAATCCCCACACACCTGTAGCAGAGGGTTAATGGGGAAAAAACAGCAGTGACTGTTATAAATAACTGGCAGTTATAACCTCACAGCAGATTTCATAAGTCATATGCAATGCATAATATATCCCTTTATATGAGTATATGCATTCTAAAGCTCTTATTCAACTACAAACAGCTTCAGCCAAGTAGGTTATTAAAGCACTGTATAACTTGATCCCCAGGGAGAGGTATACAGGGAGACTGACCCAACCTTCTAAGTGAACAGCCAACGAGAGCACCGGAAAGTGGACTCTGGCTCGATTCATATAGAGGGAGGACAAGCATGAGGGTGGTGGGAGGGGCCGCTAGGGAAAGCAAACCTCCCCTATGCTGCGTGGATTCACGCGGCTCACTGACATGGCCGCCGCCAAACCCGACTGTCAGGAATCCCTCAAGTCCCGGTGGCCTCTTGTGGGAGGCAGTCTAGCTGGCTCCTCACTGCAACGTTTTCCCCGTCCAGTCTCCACTGTCGGAGGATGGTCCAACACATGGTTCCAGGGTCCGCGGCCGCCAGAACCACCTTGCCTGCATCCCCATGCAGCCCGGTTGCAATCCAGGGCCCTATGCCCTGCCAAAATCATTGGTTCTGTCACCATTGTTGCGGCGCCAGCGATGATAGATGAAACAGCGATGCGGGCGTCTACCAGACACTTAGCTGCTTCTGCCAATCCACAGCACGCGTCGCTTGCTATTAAAAAGAAAAAACACTTGTCTTGGGACTGCTCCAGCAGTCCCACCGTCAATAAGGTGCCTTCTCACACCCAACAGAACAACTGACTGCCTGTAGCCGGGACGGGGTATATGTGGGGAGGCCCCAGTGCATCCAGGGGGGAGCTGAGAGCTTGTTTTAACTGTTGGGTGCCTGGATCACTCCAGCCACATACCCCAACGTATTTGCTGTGGACCCCATGGACCCCGAAGAAGAAAGCACAATTGTCAGAATACTAGTCCCTAACTATCAGTTTTTTCAAAGTGAAGAATATACAGATGTGTTCTCATACGTGGATGTAGTCGGCAGCCTGTCAGGATGCCAGCAGTCAGATTTCTGTGCCAGAATCCCAAAGGCAATCTGAATCCCAGCTCCAGAATCCCGACTGAGTGTTAGGGTTAGGCACTAAGCGGAGAGTTAGGGGGAAGGCTGGGATGCTGCTGTCGGTATTCTGACCGTCTGCATCCTGAACCACCAGGATCCTGTTCCCAACTCTTCACATACACCTAGCCTCAATACATCATGCGATGCGAGTACTGCCAGGTCCCGTGCAAATCGACTTGAGCTGAGCGTCTTTTTTTGTGGGTTTTGTTTTGGTCTATAATGTGTCTTAGTTGAAATCAGATGTGACAAATCACTTCACAAGACTACACTGATTAATTTGATATGCGACACTGTGGCAGGAATTCAATTAGCCCCAATAATTTATCGAGGGGGAAAAAAGGTGTTAACCTCAGGCTTTAACGCCTATTTAATTACACCCCTTTTTTCTCACCCAATAAATTATCTGTTATGGGGCGTTAACACATAGAATCCCGGAAAAGATCCTGGACCTACGTGTTAACCCACTGTTTGCACCCAATAACAGGCCAATTATTGCGTATATCTTTAGAAGTCTGCTCAGACCCAAAAAGAAATACGCATTAAGTGCAGCCTGTAGGCTGCCTTCGGGTCTAATTGAATGGCCCCGGGGATCAATTAGCCAGCGGTAAATTACCACAGCAAATTCAACTCCCCATCTGTATATCTGTGTGCGGCCAAGTCTGTAACTGAAGCACAACAGACCTTGGCGTGGGAAAAAAACGGTGCAGCTGCATATACAGACTCAGACCAAGATAGATACTGTGTACAAGTGTCAAATATGAAATTTATCACACACTCCTGATCTCACATTCCCAGCATGTTACTTTCATTAGACTATGTAAAGTGAGGTGCTACTATTAGAAATATATATATAAATGTAATTGTGGCCCATATTGTTGCCAGGGTAAAACCGTTAATGTACCCCTGTAGCCAGGATCAAGCTCCCACCTAATATTACATTAACAAAAAAATAATAAGACAAGGGTGACCGCTTTAACTTTTACTTTTCACTTTATCTACGAGCTTCTAGCTAGTCACATTAGAGAAAATGTCAGTACTGACAGTGGGTAACTAGTAATACAACACAACACTTTGGGGCTAATGCAGAGCTGAACACAAGTTGGTAGTATTTACCCCTACATTGCGTGCATGGAATTAAACGCGGATATCTGCCCGTATATAGAGTTATGCAGCCAGACTACCCATATCCATACACTTGGTTACATCATCATTAGTGCGCTCTTGCACCAGCCATATAACTGGCACAAAAGATGCGTTCAGAAACAGGTGTAACTATGTATACGCACAACTCTGCATAACCCGCAATTTCCCGACATGCCCTTGCTAACTTTAGCCTACAGTAAATCCAAATTCTCCATCACAATTGCGCAACTTCAGCCGCAGTGGAGATGTGACTGATTTGTGTACGCCTCAACAACGCTCAGTTGCATGCGCTCAGGTCCACAATACCCACAGTGCAAAGACACATAAGACATGTCCGCAAAACCGAGTTACATTCTACGCTGTATCAGCCCCTTCATGCAAATGATGCAACTCTCTTACCCTATAACTTCTCTTCTGCATATTTTCCCTAATTTACTCATCTTTAGCTGCTTTATCAGGCCTTAAAGGTCAACTCAACAAAGCCCTAAATACAGTATATTATGGTACATTCAATTCTGATATTACCTGTAAATCATCCCTTACAAATTTTACAACATACAAACTATTCCTATAAGACACAGCACCTTACTAAGGATTTGGGGAGAGTGGCCCAAATACACAGCATCCTGTACTTACAGAATATACTGTATAAAAAATGACCTTTCTTTCTAGACTACAGTAATTGACTACATTGCAGAGCCTACAACGGTTTCATGTGATAAACACGACATTTGAGAGGCACCATGGGAATAGAAAAAAATAGCGCAGATTGTAAACTATGTATTAACACTGTGTGAAAGCATATATTCAGTGGTACTTGAAAGTTTGTGAACCCTTCAGAATTTTCTATATTTCTCCTGACATTTGGCCTAAAACTACCTCAGATTTTCACATAAGTCCTAAAAGTAGATAAAGGCAACCAAACCAAACAAATTAGACAAAAAAAATTAAACATGCTCATTTTTTGAGGAAAATTATCCAATATCATATCTCTGAGTGACAAAAGTATGTGAACCTTTAGGCTTAGCAGATATTTTGAAGGTGAAATTAGAGAGTCAGGAATTTTCAATCTATGGCATGACAAATCAGGTGTGAGTGGACAACCTGTCATTTTAAAGAACAGGGATCTATCAAAGTCGGGATGTAGTTATGTCTCAATACTGACATCGGAATCCCAACAAGGGATGTAAGATGTTAGACCCGACGCTGGAACGCCAAAGGAAGTCTGCCCGAACAAAGTAAGGGGGGAGGGGAGAAAGGAAGTATTCCGGTGTCGGTATTCTGACAGGAGGTATCCTGACAGCTGGCATTACATACCCATTCCATCAAAGTCTGATGTTCACAACACATGTTTGTGGAAGTGTATCATACCACGAACAAAGGAGACTTCGGAGGACCTCCAAAGAACGGTTGTTGATGCTCATCAGGCTGGAAAAGGTTACAAATCCATCTCTGAAGAGTTTGGAAAAGTAGTGTACACAAGTGTGTACAATTTTAGGCGCTATTTTTCCAGCCAAAAAACTATGAAACACCTCACAGCTGCTACTACCCTTTTTAAGAGAGATGTGGGCTCTGTGTGTTAGAGCATAGAAACTAGGAGGAGAAAAAAAGGGGGATCAGCGCTTAGAGGTAGAAGTATAACACACTAACAGAGAGAAACGTTTATCATATAATACTTTTAGCAAATTAGACACAGAAAAATGACACCATTAAAAACAGAAACATATGTTGCAAAACACATAGGGATATTATGTGTCAATGTTGTAAACTGACAAAGCTAGGATCGATGTTAAGAAGATACATATAGAAGGCAAAAGAGTTCATCAGTCTTATGTGATGGATTAGGAGGATCACATATGACTGCTGAACTCTTTTGCCTCCTTTATGTGTCTTCTTAACATTGATCTCCCTTTATAGTTTACTGAATCATCAAAATTCCACTATATTTATTCTGATTAGTGGATATCTTTTAATAAAATATATATTTTATCATCTATATATTTAAATGTACTTATTCAGTACCTCTAAGCACTGATCCCCCTTTTTTTCTCCTCCTAGTTTCTAAAGAGTTTGGACTCCACCAATCAACAGTCAGACAGATTGTGTACAAATGGAGGAAATTCAAGACCATTACTACCCTTCCTAGGAGAGGTCGACCAACAAAGATCATGCCAAGAGCAAGGTGTCTAATAGTACGCAAGGTCATAAAGGAACCCAAGGTAACCTCTAAGCAACTGAAGGCCTCTCTCACATTAGCTAATGTTAAAGTTCATGAGTCCACCATCAGGAACACACTGAACAACAATGGTGTGCATGGCAGGATTGCAAGGAGAAAGTCGCTGCTCTCCAAAAAGAACATTGCCGCCCGTCTGCAGTTTGCTACACATCACCTGGACAAGCCAGAAGACAATTGGAACAATGTTTTGTGGACAGAGAAGTCCAAAATAGAGCTTTTTGGTTTAAATGAGAAGCGTTATGTTTGGAGAAAGGGGTACACTGCATTTCAGAATAAAAACCACATACCATCTTTGAAACACGGTGGTGGTGGTATCACTATTTGGGCCTGTTCTGCTGCATCTGGCCCAGGATGACTTGACATCATTGATGGGACAATGAAATCTGAATTATATCAGAATATTCTAAAGGAAAATGTCAGGACATCTGTGTGCAGTAAAATATCCTCCCTAATTGCTATTGAGTCTAGCTGGAAGGTGAGGGGGAGTGGAAATGTCTATGTGCAATCAGCACTTCTCACTCTCCAGCCATATTGTTCAGGCACATTGGATGCTAGAACATTCGTTCTATAGAGTACTTTTTTATTTTAGCTCCTTATATTGATCACAATTGCCTGAGGAGCAGCACTGCTGGTCTCAGCTTAGGGTCTTACCACTGCCCTTACATAGCTTCCATTATGTAACTGAGTTGCACACAGTTTCCATGACTGTCCACTTTGACTTAGTGCTAAATGAAAACTCACAATATTTATCTATAGACTGACTCCAATGTTGGATTCAAACCAAATTCATCACCATGCTACTGTCTTGGTGCAAAAACATCCTTTTGGTGATCATAAGCTCATAAAAAAACATGATGTCAGCTCTAATATATGTAACACACTATGTACTCCCCCCTTTTTTTTTAAGCCAAAGACAAGCCAGGATCAATTGGGAGTGAAGGGTGAAGAGAAATCACTGAGCGGTTGTTCCAGGGGGACCATGACTTACATTGGAATGGGTATGAAGTCCCGACGCCGGCAGCCCAAAGGGAGAAAATTCCGACAGGGCAGGTAAGTACCCTATTCCTACCCCTCTCCCCCCCCTAACCCTCCCTTAGTAGTGCCTAACCCTAACCTTCCCCTGGGGTTGCCTAAACCTAACTCACCCCCCCCCCCAAAACCTAACCCCGCTACGCTCCCTAAACCTAACCTTCCCCCCGCAGCTAACGCTAAGGACGCCCCGGACTTACCTCGTCCTGGCTGGCATCTTTCGGCGTTGGGATTAAGATAGGCGTCGGTATTTCGACGCCTACCTTAAGTCCCTTGTCGGGATTTCAATGTCGGTATTGAGACTGGCGGCTGCATCCCCTTACATTTAGTGGCAGTGCCCACTGGTGTCACGCCTGTCAAGCATTGCTGCTTCTCCTAAGTGTTAAAAAAAATCTTTTAGTATTAATGAAAACTTTTGGGTTTGCCGTTAATACTTTTATATGATTCATTGCCTTCTGGATAGAGATAGGAGTTGCCTGTATTTTTATACTGGTGTGTGATGCATGTAACAGTTTGCACATAATATATTTGTATACACGGTTGTTTGTGTATATTCCTTCCTCACTTTCCTAAGATCATACAGGTTGAAAGTTAGGAGCATACTTACATAATTAGTGCTTAGATTTCAAAAGTGATTTCTACAAGGTGTTAATTACATCTGCAGCAGGCACAGACAAGGCTGTTGCTAGTGAATTACATGGCATACCTTTCAAGACGGATTTGATAACCAGTGCTGTATCCTTTCCCGCATGGTTCAGATCGCTCTGCAGCCACACGTTCTGCTACCTACGGGTATAAATTGCATTTGCTAACAACTTTAAGGTATTACCGAAATAAACATTACCTATGAAAGATATTTTGCAATGATGACAAGTATAAAAAATAAAAAAGTAAGCAATATTTTTAAATACTGTGCTAATCTTTAATAACATTTCCAGGATCACAATCACACAGTGTTGAAGTATTTAATGAGTTGCAAGCATCATTAGCAGCAAATGGAGGTTAAAATATGTCATAAGGCTTAAAGCGGTAATTAGTAACCCCGAATGTAAGGATTTAGACCAGTATAAGTTAAATAATCAGGCTGTGAGGCTCATTAAGATAGTAAAAGGATTTTTAGCATGCAGTCTGTGTTCCAAAATCTTAAAATGATTAAGTGTAATTATGAGCAGTCTAACAAATGTATACCAAACAACAGACTAAACTATACAAGCAATAATCTGCTTTCAATGCACTGTAACATTTAGTCTATGTCAGAGTCTTAACTAAAACAACATGTAAAAAAAAATATTGTTTGTATTTAATATTAATGCTATATCTTACCGAAATGGCACTAATCCTTCTAGGCTGAGTACACACAATGTGACAGCTCGACCCTTTTCCCCTGGTGATATAGTCATCCAGAATAAACTGTGTTACTTGTGTAGTCTTCCCACAGCCAGTCTCGCCACTAATGACCAGCACTTGGTTGGAATTTATCATTTTAATTATCTCCTGAAATTGAAACATTAAAAACACCAAGCTATTTGTAATGATTATAATACACATTTTTTTCCCTAATCTATTCATCTTTTTAACTTTTTTTTTTATACTTTAAAACTATCCGGATTACCATCCTCTTGGCTTTGAAAGACAGTTTGCCAAACATATTAGTGTTACTGATTAGTAAGTACAGAAGTTCAACAAGTATTGTAAAAGCAATATAGTAAAGAAGTACTTAAGTTATCAAATAAGGTGATTCCCTCTGGCTATCCTGAAGTCAGGAGCCATATGTATTGCCACTTATAATGCAGGGGGCGGCTTCCATCCATCCTGACCTGAGTAACAGTGGCCTACTCTGTTGAATAGGACTAGACAGATGAGTCCTCCTGGGCACTGCCCAAGGGGATGTAGTTAAAAGACCATCTCTATCCCAAAACTGGAATCCTGACAAGTGAGATAAGACAGGCGTCGAAACACCGATGCCTATCTTAATCCCGATGCCAGAATCCAGGAGGACGCGTGCAGAACGAAGTTAAGCCAGGGTGCCTGTAGTGTTAGCCACAGGGGGGGGGGTATTAGGTCTATTAGCGTGGTTAGATTTTTTGGGGGGGTTAGGTTAAGGCACGAAGAGGGGGAGGGTTAGGCTACAAGAGGGGAGAGTTACTGGTGAGAAGGGGGGAAAAGGGGGAGGGTAAGTATACTTACTCGACCCCTGTCTGGATACCAACCATCAGGATGCCGCTGTCGGTATTGTTACAGACGGCATCCCGACTGTCGGCATTACAGCTTAGTGCCTTACAGCGCAGGGGAAGCAGATGCCAGCAAGAATTTACACAGTCACTAATGGCCTGATTCTGTTTCCCATAAAACGCAAACAATTCCAAACGCTCACTGCAACCAAAACGCTAATGCGACTATATGCCCGTATTCTGAGTCATATGCATCTATGTGATCACTACACCAGAGTCCTCCACCCGTGAATGCAGCCATCATCACTATCATTAGCTGTTACACCTTCTTCGTGCTAGGTGCAGGTGTGTACAGTACATACACACTAGACAGTATAGGTTGTAACTCTATCTACATACCCATGACACACCCACCCACAGAATGTTTCTCCTACATGTGAACGCCCCGTTGCTGCCCAGTTGACCCCTACTCAGCTACTGCAGAAAGACTGCTGAGATACGTACTGGTTCAGACTTGTATGTAAATACTTACAGATGTGTAGGAGTTTTCACACAAAAAATATCACTAGTTCTGGCCACATTTGATCTTGTGTGCGACTCAGAATCTGGCCCTAAGTGCAGGGCAGGTCATGATGTAAATCCTATGTCGTGACCACGAAAGGGTTTAAACTCTGATGTGCAGCAATAAAGAAAACCGATAAAACTAACCATACTTCATTACACATATCTGCTTACCTCTTTCATACTGTAAGAAGGCAACTTTCTACGAAATCGCTGGAAGCACAAAGAAAAATTAAAATCACTAAAAAGACATTGATAGGTGGCACAAGATTAAAAATGGGATGCATTTCTCCAATGTAGGTATAGCAACAGCAACACTTTAACTGGGAACTGTATACAATGTATTTAGTTATTAACATTTATTTATATATTTACAATTGGGTGAGAGATGGAAAGGAAAATCTTTATTTTTAAGGTTAAAATGTCAGGGCACTGTGCTTGGACATTTCCCCCTCATGACCAACTAGGCAATTGGAAGTTTCCAATTACATTAATTAGTCCAATAATTACATGTCATATTTTGATTTAAAAAAAAATGGCCTCAAATTATCCCCAAATCAAGTTTTTCATTAGTTTAAGCACTCCAACTTTAATTACAGTATTTTTTTCAATTTAATAATTAATTGGTTTTAATTTTTTTTACAGTGCCTGAAAAGTATCCCAAAATCACCTTTTTTCCAACTTTTTTATGCATTTTTTCCTTAATTAATTTGAGATTAAATGAAAAGTTTATTTTTTATCAAATTTTGCATTTTTAAAAAAAAAACACAAATCAGCCATTTGACACCATTATAAAACCTTCAGTACTTTCCTAATGCCCACAAACAGCCTTCTACACGGACTAGCTAACAAAATTATACAGTTTGGGGGGGTCCAGGATGGTCTCCCAACTCTTTCATGCACTTCTCTCACATCACTTTTGGCAGTCAATTCGCAAACCTCCACTGCGAGTACCGCAAATAGGCATTTCTAATTGGATTGTAGAATTCTCGGGTGTGCGCATTTGTGCGAAGTTGTTGAGTTTCATGAAATAAACTCGCACCAAACTGGATTGACCCCAAAGAGGTAAGAGGGCCCTGTTTGCAAGTTTACAAATCTATAGGCTATATGAGGATAGTATTGCATACTGCAATTTGGTCTGGCAAGACTGCAGAGGTTCTTGGTGGGCTGTATGATCCATTCACACAGCAGTGTTGACCTGAGATCAGTTGGTCATACAAGTGTAGAAAGGGAACATATACAAAGTTATGCGTGGACTGTGTAGATGGGGGATAATTGGGTATGATAGCTTAGATTGGTTCTGGAATTTGGTAAGCTTTCCTGCAGAGGTGAGTTTTCAGGGAATGCTTAAAACTTTGGAGGATAGATGAAAGTCTTGTTGTGCGAGGGACGGCAGTCCACAGAGTGGGTGCAGCGCGAAAAAAAGCACTGTAGACGTGAATAAAAGCAGGTAATGAGTGTGGATGAGAGACATAGATCTTGCGCAGAGCAGAGGGGTCGAATTGGAAGATATTTTGAGTTAAGCAAAGAGATGTATGTTCGTGTAATCTAGGTTAATCTGGCAAAAACAACAGGTCAGACACGATTGACCAGCTCCATTCATCGTTATGCTTTATCTGCTATTTTCTACCATCTCCTTTGCAATAAATACATTAATCCTACATACCTAGTACACTTTTTGCAAACGAAGCTGCAAAGTTGACAAAAAAAAAAAATAAGACAAATTTAGGAAAAAAGTATGCAGTCTGTGTAAGATCGCAAAACCGGTCTGGTACGACTGACTGAAAAAAACTAATCCGCAAAATTGAGGGAAAAGTAAGCAGTACAAAATTGCACCAGACATCTTACATAATAGGCGCAAAAAGGATAGGTGTATGAGGACAGTACAGACAACAAATGTAAGGACTGAGAGCAGAGCAATAGAATCAACGTTTTGCGAGTTATATCAGTCTAGCCACTGTACTGATTAAAGTCTTTTTTTCAAAGAACAGTAAGGAGAATGAATTTAACCATTTCAATGTCTTGTGAGAGATATGTGCATATTTTGGATATGTTTCTTAGATGTATGCAACATTATTTGGATACAGATTGAATATTAGGGGCAAGGACAGTTCAAACTCAAGGATGACAACTACAGTAGGCAACGAGCTTGAGAGGTAGGTTTTATTGTTGTGTTGTTAACAGAAATAGAGATGTCAAGTCAGTAATTACTATTAGCCTGTGAGAATATTAGCTGGTTGTTGAAAGACTGAGGGCCTGATTCAGGAGTGCTCGCAAGTGGGTCGATGTTGCCCAAGTGCGCATGCGCATGACGGAGGCGGCTCAGTCATGCGCATGCGCGAGATCCGAATAACGACAGCCAAGCCGTCGTTAAGGGTCTCGCACCAAAAGGGGTGTGCTGTTGATGGTGATTGACAGAACGCCCCCTTTGGTGGGCGTGCCGGGGGCGTGGCTGCCCAGACGGTGGCGTTCCCGTGGGAACGCCTACCGTCCGGGGCCGGCCCCACTGACATCACTAGTGATGCCAGTGGGAGTGCTTTTGGCTCTGATAGAGCCAAAAGCACTCCAGGGCTTGCGGCAGCGAGACCCTACCGCAAGGGTCTCGTCGCAAGCCCTTTGGTGGCGATGGTCTTGACAATCGCGACCATCATTTTGGCCACTCGCTATAGCTGTGGGTGGTCACCCACAGCTATGCGAGCGGCCAGGAGGCCGCTCCAAAAAGTAGGACGGCCCTGATTCAGAGCGAGCGCTCTGTCAGAACGTCCGGCTCTGAATCAGGGCCTGAGTTTCAGGCAATGAGATGACATTCAAGATGAAATGGCAGGGAGACTATCAATAACGCAGGTTAACACAATGGTGAGAGATCTGGAAAGGATAGGTAAAGATGATACGGATCATACAGATGAAACTGAAATCCAAAATAGGTGGTATAGGTAGAGAAAAGTAAAGGACCAAGGATTGAGGATTGATAGAGGAAGTGGATCCAGAAAAGCAAACACAAAGAGGGATTCAGTAACTAGGAAAAGAACCAGGATAGTACGTACTGTGTCCTTAAGACCTAGAAATTTAAAACATTTGTAGGAGAATAGAGTGGTCAACAGTATCAAATGCAACAGGGAGATCCAGAAGAATTAGAAGAGAGTAATGCACTTAGACTTAGCAGGTATCAATCATACACCACCTTAGTTCTTAGTCAGTGCAGCATGTGTGGAGTGTTGGGAACGAAAGTTGGACTGATGAGGATCCAATAGGTTGTGTGGGAAGAAAGCGTGAGACTGAAGACAAGCCTCTCAACTAGCTTGCAGGAACAATGGAACCAAGATATGAAATAGTTATAAGAGAGTGTTTGGGTTAGACAGGGCCATGGGGGTGTGCGGGCAGTGCCACTATGCAAATCTCTCTGGTTGGCACTGCCACTCACCCTGCATCTGGATAGCAGGACGCAGTCAGAATTGCTGCTGCAGCACTGCCCGGAGCGTCCTCTGGTTGTTCCAGACGTGCACACTGCAGCTCTTACAGAAAAGCTCTGTTACTGGGGTCAGAATTGTGTTTTTTTCAAAATAGGAGTAATCACTGTAGACTTGAGTAATAGTGAAAATATACTGTAGAGAGGGAGATATTGCAAATTTGAGTTAAGATAGGGATGAGCACAGGAGACATGGCTCTACTGATTTGTGTGGGTACAGGATCAAGAGAAGAGGTAGAAGAGAAGAAAGAAGAAACCAGTAAATGCTTCATCAAGGTGTTGGGGAATTCAGGGTAGGAACTGAGCACGTTGCTGGATGGGGAAGAGGAGACCATACCATGTCAGATCTTATCAATCTTGCACTTTAAGTGGGAAGAATGGTCTTGGACACTCATACTAGCAAGGGGGTTTGGTGAGGGAGGGGTGAGAAGAGATTTAAATGCATTAAAAATTAGTTTTGGATTAGAAGCTTGAGCAGAGAT
Source organism: Taudactylus pleione (assembly GCA_031769625.1). Taxonomy (NCBI): domain Eukaryota; kingdom Metazoa; phylum Chordata; class Amphibia; order Anura; family Myobatrachidae; genus Taudactylus; species Taudactylus pleione. The sequence continues at coordinate 5,668,368 of JAUIMM010000435.1, read as the reverse complement.
GGAAGACTGGAAGTATGTTTGTTTGGCAATGCGAAGCTCCCTTTGATAGGTGGGGTGGATAGCCTTAAATCAGACAAAACAAAATGCTTAAACTGATTATGAACCGTATTATGTTATACTTTCATGATGTCAACCCATAGCCAGATCTAGTAACAGAAGCTGCTACCTATGGCCCCCGTGGGCTCAGAGTCTCGGATTACCAACTCCAAACCAGTATCATGGCTATAGCCACATAGGGTCATAATCCATCTGTGTGTGGAGTTTGTATATTCTTGCTGTTTTTGCGTGGGTTTCCTCCAGGTACTCCGGTTTCCTCCCACACTCCAAAAATATACTGGGAGAGAGACAGAGTGTGTGAGTGTGTGTGTGTGTGTTTGTGTGAGAGTGTGGGAATATAGGCCCTCATTCAGAGCCGTACGCTCTGAGCAGAGCGCACGCTCTGAATGAGGGCCGGCCTCCATGAAAATGGAGCGTCCTTCTGGACGCTCGTATAGCTGTGGGTCACCACCCACAGGCTATACGAGCGTGCATTTTGATGGCCGTGATGGTCGAGACCATCGCGACCATCGAAATTGCGAGCCGGAGCCTGCGGTTGAGGTTTTCAACCGCAAGCTCCGGAGTGATTTTGGCTCTATCAGAGCCAAAATCACTCCCACTGACATCACTAGTGATGTCAGTGGGCCGACTTTTGACGGGAGGCGTTCCCGTGGGAACGCCCCCGTCAGGGAGGCACGCCCCCGGCACGCCTACCAAAGGGGGCGTGCTGTCAATCAACATTGACAGCACGCCCCCTTTGATCGGACACAACGAGCGAAGGACTTTCCTTCGCTCGTCGCGTCTGGCGCATGCGCACGACGGAGCTCCCTCCGTCGTGCGCATGCTCAGTCCAGAACATCGACCCACTTGCGAGCGGACAGCCGCTCGCGAGTGGGTCTGAATCAGGCCCATAGATTGTAAGCTCCACTGGGGCAAGGACTGATGTGAATGGCGAAATATTCTCTGTAAAGCACTGTGGGATATGTGTGCGCTATATAAATAACTGGTAATAAATAATGTGTGTGTTAACCTGTGTCTGTTTATGCAGAATACCTATTAGGAGATGGATACTAAGGGGTTTATTTACTAATGTTGGGTTGTAAAACCCAACACTTTTGTTCATGTTCGTGCCCGATATTTAAAAGGGTCAGTGTTTTTACTAGCCATGTCTCGCTAGTAAATGCACTGCCTTTTAAATATCAGGCATGAATATGAACAAAGGTGTCGGGTTTTACATCGATATGCTTCATGAACGATATCGTTAAGTGTTTCCCCTGCACTGTCGTTAACGACATAGAGCATACACTGAACGATATCATTCAGTGACGGCACCCTCCCTCATCCCTGGACTTGCAGAACCTGACGATATTGTGAGTTTGCCCTGTAAGTACAGGCGAAGAAAGACATAGTTAATCCACGGGAGTGCACATCATTAACGATATTTTGCATACACAGTGGACGATATTGAATGCGATGAACGATAACGTTCAATTTATCGTCTAGGATGTACGGTGCTTCAGTAAATAAACCCCTAACAGCGGTCACATATCTATGATAGTCTTCCTATATCTCAAATGCTGACTTGGATCAGTCAGTCAGTTGTCGGCTGCAATAAATGCTACAACAAAGTAATAGTACCCGATTTAACAGATTCTAAACACGGTCTCTGGGCCTGATGCAGACCCACTCGCAACCGGGTTGATGGCCGTGCAGTGCGCACATGCGGCATGTGCGAGCCCCAGAGAGGCTGTCGATGTTGATCGACAGCTCGCCCCGTTTGGTAGGCGGGTGTGGGGGGTGGCTTGCCAAACAGAGGCGTTCCCGACGGATTAGAGCCGGAAGCTCACTGGGGCTTGCGGGAATGAGACCCTACCACAAGGGTCTCGTTGCAAGCCCGATGGTCGCGTCCATCATCTAGCCGCTCGCAAAAATTGTGGGTGGTCACCGACAGCTTAGCGAGCGGCCAGGAGGTCAACACCAAAAAAAAAATAATGCCGCCCTGACTCAGAGCCTCTGCTCTCTATATACAAAGCACAATGCACATGATCCACTTTAGGGACTCTCAGAACTGGCATTAGCTGGAATAATGTAACCATTGTCTACTTTTACACCTATGAACAGATAACACATGAGCATCGAGTAATGTATTATATAGCATCAAAATAGGTACCTGCATTTCAGTGTATCGATAATCTGTCTTTTCTGACAGCAGTTCTTCTTTAAGTTTTTGATCCAAGTATGCGTTTGCTTTATTTTCTTGAAGAACACACTCTGACACATAATCTTCATCATCATCATCATCCCAGGCATCTCTCTCAGTGCCTGCCGTCTCTTTCATTTGAGGAGTACAGCTGTTTCTAAAAACATTAATGTCCAAACATGAGCATCTTTCCACTTCTATGTAAAATGGTGGTTCTACAAAAAAACAGGTTGTGCATATAGACACAGGCCAGGTTGTGCATATAGACACAGGCCAGGTTGTGCATCTAGACACAGGTCAGGTTGTGCATCTAGACACAGGTCAGGTTGTGCATCTAGACACAGGTCAGGTTGTGCATCTAGACACAGGTCAGGTTGTGCATCTAGACACAGGTCAGGTTGTGCATCTAGACACAGGTCAGGTTGTGCATCTAGACACAGGTCAGGTTGTGCATCTAGACACAGGTCAGGTTGTGCATCTAGACACAGGTCAGGTTGTGCATCTAGACACAGGTCAGGTTGTGCATATAGACACAGGTCAGGTTGTGCATATAGAAACAGGCCAGGTTGTGCATCTAGACACAGGTCAGGTTGTGCATCTAGACACAGGTCAGGTTGTGCATCTAGACACAGGTCAGGTTGTGCATCTAGACACAGGTCAGGTTGTGCATCTAGACACAGGTCAGGTTGTGCATCTAGACACAGGTCAGGTTGTGCATCTAGACACAGGTCAGGTTGTGCATCTAGACACAGGTCAGGTTGTGCATCTAGACACAGGTCAGGTTGTGCATCTAGACACAGGTCAGGTTGTGCATCTAGACACAGGTCAGGTTGTGCATCTAGACACAGGTCAGGTTGTGCATCTAGACACAGGTCAGGTTGTGCATCTAGACACAGGTCAGGTTGTGCATCTAGACACAGGTCAGGTTGTGCATCTAGACACAGGTCAGGTTGTGCATCTAGACACAGGTCAGGTTGTGCATATAGACACAGGCCAGGTTGTGCATATAGACACAGGCCAGGTTGTGCATATAGACACAGGCCAGGTTGTGCATATAGACACAGGTCAGGTTGTGCATCTAGACACAGGTCAGGTTGTGCATCTAGACACAGGTCAGGTTGTGCATCTAGACACAGGTCAGGTTGTGCATATAGACACAGGTCAGGTTGTGCATATAGACACAGGTCAGGTTGTGCATATAGACACAGGCCAGGTTGTGCATATAGAAACAGGCCAGGTTGTGCATATAGAAACAGGCCAGGTTGTGCATATAGACACAGGCCAGGTTGTGCATATAGACACAGGTCAGACATTGTAATTGACCAATAAAGAACCCCCAAATAGAAGTAAACAGCTAAAGTTATCCTTGGAGATTATCACACCTTTTGGCTCAACAGAAACCATTCCCTAAGAAATAAGTAATGAATATCACATTTATATAAGAATGTAGTGAATGCAGGCTGCTAAATTAATTGTGATTGTTCTATAAGTCGCCGCAATGCTCCACAGTGCTGTACAACAGGACATACATAAAACAAAATGAGGACACAGCTGAAATACAGAGTGGTGATTACTGTGTGAGTGAGTATTGCAGGTAGCATACTGTAGGTATGAGTAGATATGGGTTTAAAGATTTGAAGGCTGTGGGAAAACTAGACCTCTTCTGAAACTATCTGGCTATCAGGAGTTTTGACAGGGGGAAAGCAAGTACCAATTTACCCATGCCTGGGATTGTTTAAGGGGCCTGGGCTAGTTGGGAGAAGACTGTCACCATCCTCTACACACAATAATTTTCATTAATTCTTTGTACTTTCAAACGGACGTGGTCATGACACCAGGATTTGGTCACGCCTCCCCTATTACCCGGACCCATCATCCTCTCTACGGCCCTGACAGCTATATATTCATATTTGCGAGTTCATTTATGAAGTGTTACAAAATTACATATTTCAAAAGTAAACATCCTCTATGTGAAGACTGCAATAGTCCGGCCCAATCAGCCAATTCTCAGCAGTTCGGTCCGATTATTCCACAGTGGGCCTGACTCAATAACGATCGCAATACTGTGTACGCATGCAGTTCAACTGCAATAGCAAGTCAAACCACTGCGATCGGAATGCAAACTTAGCACCACATAAGGACGCCCACTTTAACATACGCACATCCGTAATACTTAGCAGTATAGCAAAACCATTGGTACAATAGAGTATCAGACCCATACGCACACCTGTACAAGAATTGACCTTACTCAGAAATTGCTAGCATCCATGCACGCTTATGAGACCTCTCACTGCATATGGGATCGCAGTGTCTAATTTCTGCATGCCCCTGCAACGGCGTGTGAACGCATGCCCGATCCCCCCCCATTACCACCCACAGACGGCACTTCGTGTCAATCACTCTGCGATGGGTCTGCATAGCATATGCGATCGCAGTCCCCGCAGCAGCAGCCGGTTTGCGCACGCGTGCTGTATTGCAATGTGTATGCATGTGCAGAATGTAACAATCGCCGATTGCGTGCGTATTAGCAACTGCGATCCAAGCTGAATCAGGCCCAGCGTGTACAAAGCACACAGAGCTAATTGTCGTTCGTAAAACTGCCAGATCGCCTTCCGACATAAGGAGTACTGCACGACATTCGTCTGCCCCAATGAGCAGATGCTATGCAGCAAATGCAGTGTGCACAGACATCGTAGGACAAAGTGCATGTAAAAACCATCACCTCAACGATCTTTTCTAGGGAAATGTATTTTTCTTATAGAAACCATTATTGTGTAGTATGTATACAGAAAATCAGATGCTCAAAAAAAATTCCTCTGATCTGTCAGGTGTGTGCCTAGCTTTAGATGTGACAATGATTACAATCTCTTATCACTTGGTTGGAAGAGATTTTAAAATTAATTGGTTATGAACAAAGGGCCTGATTCAGAGCTGGACGTAATGGCAATTACGCATTTCGATCGATCGATTGTTTGCCATCGTACATGGGTTTAAGCCACACGGCGTGTGCGCAGCAATCGCATTGCGACTACGGACGCACATAGAGATCCATCGGAGAGTGAGTGACAGGTTGTCAGCGTTTGGGGGTGGTGACGGGGGTCATCTGAAAGATGCAGGTTTCTGTCCGTTTGAACGCTGTTCCATGGGCGTGCATAAATTAGCCACTATGTTAGCATACGCAGCTCTGCTTGTCCGGAGAGCTACCAAGGCTGCAGCAGGTCTGACCTGGGCAAGATGGCTGCTCGATGTGTGTTGATGTTGCCGATATTTACGCACATAAGCGACGACGTACGCGTATGAGAAGGCAGCAGTGGGCGTCCTTGTGTTTGGGTAAGCACTGAAACCATTAACATATTTTCGCAGCTGCAATGTGTACAAAACAGTCTCTGAATCAAGCCCAAAGCTTGCAGCTTCAATATAAAGATGAACGGAGGAGTAAAAGATAGTAAATGTACCTGTTATTCTCAGCGTCCCACCAGGACACATCCGAAAATGTCTGCTTCACAGTTTTATTTTGTGTCTGTGCAGATTTCAGGAGCCGTGTGATCTGCTGTTCTCTGGATTCATCCATCCGGACAACAGCTCTCTGGAAATAATATTCACATTACCAAGTTACCATTTTTTACAATGTATCATGTTTTTCAGAAGAATGAACAATACTACATACATACACTGTCACTTTTATTGCCTGTGAGCACATTTAACAGAGATCTATAACTTTATTGAAAAAGGAGACAAATTATATCTAATTAATGGAAATATTTAGATTAGAATATAAATTAACACATCAATAGCAATGCCACATCTTTGTCAATACAATGTCATTTTTATAATTACACCCCAATTTTACTTGTAGCTTTTTTGGGGTTAGTTCAGACTAAACAGCTTTATCCAGACGGCAAAAAAATGTATGTTTTTTTTTCCTGTAGATCTGTCCCTTTTACACACAATGGTTTTGTGCCGTGTGCGATGTTTTTGCCGAGAGTTTGAATTTCTTTTTAATATTTAACACTGAAACTGCGGATGGCAGCCGTCCTTGTCAGTGGTTATTAACGGCTGTAACACGGCGACCGTGCCGTGTTCGTGCCGTCTGAAAGCATCCATGTATTTACATGCTTGACTAAAAATACTGTACGGCAAAAAAAAGTATTTTTTTGCCGTCCGGGTAAAACCGTTTAGTCTGAAACTGGCCATAGGCAGCATTTTTAGATGGCAGGATGGAATGGGAGAACTCCATGGTGTAAAACAATGAATCAGTGACAGTATAAAGCAGAATGCATCTTTTAAATGTGAAATTATTTTAACATCACAGAGTGAACTTTTAAAAGTCAGATTCAAACATGTACAAACATGTACTTAATATGTAAATAGGATTAGTTTTCCAATTACAGTTGTATATTTATTTCCCCCAGTTTTCCTCACATTGGCCACGATTCAATCCAGCGCAATGCCGAATAGCCCCGGGAGGTCGCTATTCAATTCAGCACGCTGTTAAATCGGAGAACGCCAGTTCTTGTGACTTAACCTGGGTGTTTAGTTGCAAGAACTAGCATTCTCCGACTAAAGTTCTGGCCGCGAGGCTGTTAGCGCCGCGCTAAGCCGGAAAACAGCCTCGTGGCCGGCACCTTTGTCAGATTTCTCCTCGAACCCTCAGGGGGGTGCAAGAAAATATACTTTAGTCGGACCAAACATCGAGCTGAATTAAATAGCTCCAGGTGCTCCCTCCCGGGGGTATCATCGCTTTGAATTGAATCGCGGCCACTGAGGTTTTGCAAATGAAGTAGAAATCAGGAGCGACATAGAACTTTTACAGCACAGCAATTTAACTATGATGATTGTACAGGAATATTTTCAGCAAGAAAAACTCTGGAAAATTTAAGAATTGCATTGTCATAAAATTATTACATACATTTCCTGAATTTTCCCACATAGCTCTAAACAAAGTTGAAAACACAATTACACCAACCACATTAGTTTTATAAATGTTGCTCTTAAGACCTTGAAAACAGCACCCAAAAATTAAAGTTACAAATTTAATGAGTTCTTCAAAATAATGTAAGTAGTTTTGATAACAGGGATGGGCATGTATGCAAACATAAAAAAAACAAAAACATACAAACACAATGCCACATTTTAATCTAACTTTTAATACACCATGTGTACAGTATATTGTGCACCTATTCTGTTGGCCAGGCGGTATCTTTGTCAGTGTTTTCCTCTGATAATGTACAGAATAGGCATTCAGTGCAAGTATAGGGTTGGGAGTTATAATGATAGAAATCCCATTAACATGATTGGACATACTAAATCACATGACCATGCATTAGTTTCCAATGACAGCACACCTCCCAGCATAACCGCACAACTGAACTACTTCCAACTGTCACTCCACAATAGCATCATTCACAGAGACACTGATCATCACTGCCTCACTGACAGCAGCACCACCACGTCACTGCCCCCCTGACAGCACCACCACGTCACTGCCTCCCTGACACCACCAGCACGTCACTGCCTCCCTGACAGCACCACCACGTCACTGCCTCCCTGACACCACCAGCACGTCACTGCCTCCCTGACAGCACCAGCACGTCACTGCCTCCCTGACAGCACCAGCACGTCACTGCCTCCCTGACAGCACCAGCACGTCACTGCCCCCCTGACAGCACCAGCACGTCACTGCCCCCCTGACTGCAGCACCAGCACGTCACTGCCCCCCTGACTGCAGCACCAGCACGTCACTGCCCCCCTGACTGCAGCACCAGCACGTCACTGCCCCCCTGACTGCAGCACCAGCACGTCACTGCCCCCCTGACTGCAGCACCAGCACGTCACTGCCCCCCTGACTGCAGCACCAGCACGTCACTGCCCCCCTGACTGCAGCACCAGCACGTCACTGCCCCCCTGACTGCAGCACCAGCACGTCACTGCCCCCCTGACTGCAGCACCAGCACGTCACTGCCCCCCTGACTGCAGCACCAGCACGTCACTGCCCCCCTGACTGCAGCACCAGCACGTCACTGCCCCCCTGACTGCAGCACCAGCACGTCACTGCCCCCCTGACTGCAGCACCAGCACGTCACTGCCCCCCTGACTGCAGCACCAGCACGTCACTGCCCCCCTGACTGCAGCACCAGCACGTCACTGCCCCCCTGACTGCAGCACCAGCACGTCACTGCCCCCCTGACTGCAGCACCAGCACGTCACTGCCCCCCTGACTGCAGCACCAGCACGTCACTGCCCCCCTGACTGCAGCACCAGCACGTCACTGCCCCCCTGACTGCAGCACCAACACGTCACTGCCTCCCTTGACTGCAACACCAGCACGTCACTGCCTCCCTTGACTGCAACACCAGCACGTCACTGCCTCCCTTGACTGCAACACCAGCACGTCACTGCCTCCCTTGACTGCAACACCAGCACGTCACTGCCTCCCTTGACTGCAACACCAGCACGTCACTGCCTCCCTTGACTGCAACACCAGCACGTCACTGCCTCCCTTGACTGCAACACCAGCACGTCACTGCCTCCCTTGACTGCAGCACCACCACGTCACTGCCTCCCTGACAGCAGCAGCACATCACTGCCTCACTGACAGCAGCAGCACATCACTGCCTCCCTGACAGACATAGGGGGGTATTCAATTAGGTGCGAAAAGTCAGTTTCTGCGCCAAAAGTTTCACCGGTGACGTCAGTTCGCCAGGCGAAAATTTTTTCCCCATATTCAATTCCACAGACATTTCGCAGGTGCGGAAAAAGTCAATGCATTGGAATAGGCAAAAAAGAATTTCCTATGAAAGCTGTCGGAAAAAAGTGCAGAATTGGGGTTTTGGGGTGCAAATTTGCGGGAACCACCCTGCACAGGCCCCCTTACCTTTACCTTTGGGGACAGGCCCCCAAAGATAAACTGTGTCAAAAAAAGTAAAGAAAAAAAAAAAAAACTTACCCCAAAAAAGTACCTTTATTTTGGGGGTGAAAAAAAAAAAGGGACAAACTTAAAAACTAGCGAAATAGACTCCAGGGGGGTCCCAAAGTATACCAGGTATTTTTAAGATTACAGCTGTTTGCGGCAGGTGGATTTTTTTACGGTTTTTAATACTTCACTTTAGGAACTTTAAAATATGCTAGCACCCATTTTTGTGTACCCCAAATTTGCTGGCACTACTTATTTTCAGGTAAAAAATTGCTAAATGCTTTTCTTCACCACTTCTGCAAAGACACTAATTAACAGCTATTGAGATCACTTAAGTACCCCAAATACCTTCAGCATTCGGGAATATCTAGCATGATCCCCAATGTCAGTGCATCTTTTGGGGGGTGTCTGGATGATTTCCCCAAAACTGACACCACTTTTTCGCTGGTTCCGAATTTGCTGGGTTCTGTTTTCGCTGATTTGGAATTGAATACGGGGATAAGCGCAATACTTTTCCGCATGGAGAACTAGCGAAGTCGGCGAAAGTCCGGCATGTGAAAAGTACGGGACTTTTCGCTTCTAATTGAATATGCCCCATACACATTTCTGACAGAAATAAAATCAACTGTTGTTTTATTCACTTATACTAATGTCCAGTTAAAAATGTATTCATTAAAAATAATTGAAATTAAACAACCTATTCTGAACTATTTTTTCCTCCCAATCTGTATCTGTTGCACACTACATCATCTCCATGTAGAACTATGGCCCCCATTTACCAACAAGCTTTATCACCAAAACGAGTGATACATTTCCCTGTGTATGATAAATGGTGCTCCAGCCAATCAGCTCCCAACTGTCATTTTTCTAACAGTTGACAGTTGGGAGCTGATTGGCTGGAGCAGGTGCCATTTTATAATTAAGATATAATTATACCACTCTTGGGTTTGCAGTCACATTCTCACACACACACTGGGTGGTTGAGCGACACAACGCACACCAAGGCGCACATATATCACAGCGCGACCACACACCTAAGAGTGGTTCTGAACAATATCACTGTGTTTCCATCAACAAATAGATCTTACTAACTGCTTTGGGGCTCATTCACATTAGGATGTAAATCAATTTTAAGGCACTCTTCTCAGGTGAGCAGTACACGCCCACTGTACACTAATGCTACTTTCACAATCTCCCTGAAATCCTGGATGGATAGATAGATAGGTCCATTGTGTGCTTACTCTTGTCAATACTATGAGCACATGAAGGGTGGTACTCTAAAGCTGGTGGTGACAGCTGTGGATCATGTTGAGCCCAGCAGCTAGTCAGGCCTACCTCCATCCTCTCTTTGTCCTTGCTCCTCTGGCCCCCTTTCCGAGCATACCACAGGCCTATCTCCCGGCCCCGCAGGTGAGGTGGCGGCCGTTCCCGAGTACCTCCATCACTCTCCCTGGAAGAGCCTCCTTCATGATGGGATGAGGAGCCCCGGCCCCCACGACCTCGGCCCCATCCTCTCCGCTGCTCATAGCTCATTCCCAGCTCTGAAGATGGTGATTTAGTAAAACTAGCTTGCTATAGTACCGCTCCAGGTAAGTCTCAGCAGCACCGTTACCGGGCTGACTCCACCACAAGACTCAGACCTGCAGCAACCGACAACTGATCTGAGCACATAACGTTGCCGCACGCTAGTATGACCATTTTTTTAGCCTCTCCGTAAACGTTAATAGATTTTGAATGGCGTCCATTTTTCCGGAGACCAGAAATCAACTATTGAAATACAAATAGCAACAATAAAATGGTTCCCAAGCTGGATACAGGAAGTAGCTACGGGTGTCAAATGTGCATATAGCACACACATTCTACTATGCTTCGCCGAAGTGTCGCCAGGAAGGGAAAAACAATATAGCGGACATTTTGTTGGTTAGCACATCTGTCTGCTATAGACAACGCTGTGCTAGATGTAAGCTTCCTTCTTTCTTGTTATTTGTGTTTATGCTGTGGACTAGGACTTGACATTACATGACCACTGAATATAGGTCCGTGTTGACAAACCTTGGAAATATTTATTGATCTCTTTACAACTTTACTGACATCCAACATCTTCACTATACAGAATTTAAAATGTATAAAAAAATGAAAACAAAGGAGGTCAAAATGTTTGCAACAACACTGATGTTTATGTTATGAGTAGAATCAATAGTAACAAAAAAGAAAATATTTTAAATGTACAATAACATTTACTCTTAATAAAAAAGTAGGACATGGCATATAGCCTTATATTGATGCGACTCCAATGAGAAGAACCTAGAACGAACAAAACAAAAATATTTATTTTTACAATGACAGCATTAGTTTATGGTTGGCAACCATTAATATTTTAAACACATGGAAAAAAGTTACATCACAAGCCCCACAAGTCATAGGACGATTAATGAAAGAAACATATAAATGCTTGCTTAATAAAACAATAAGACCAGCCACAGTATTAATATTGCTAACATATATTTATATAGGTACTTATTCAACATGGACAGGTGGAAATTCTATCTCTAAGCAGATGTATATTTACTGTTATGGTGGTCACTTGCATTAATAGTGGTACAATGGTCCCCTAAAGGGACTGTAACCTGTCAGTTTAGTTCCTGACCCCTACAATGCATTCAAATTATACAATAAGAGTTTGATTCCGAGTCGGATGCAGCAGTGTGGTGAAACACTTCAGTTATGTGATTATAGCTGCTGAGCGTCGGAGGCAGATTGCTCATAACATCTTTATTAGTAGCGGTGATGTACGCAATGGAGCAACCTTTTCCATCTGCACATTCGTCTGAGTTGCATTGCGTACGCGTCTTCAGTGCCAGATAAAGGTCCGCTTGGGCCTGGAGCTGAAATTTATGAAGGGCCTATTGTGTGTAGCAGGGGGCGTGACCATAGCTGTAGGGGTGTGTCTGTACAGGGCTAGTACCTCAGTCTAGCTCACCTCTTTGTATACTGTGTTTGTCCCTGACCCCACACACATTTTGGTAGGCCGATAGTTACCTATGGTTGTGGAGCACATATTGCACCGCCTTTGTGCAGGCACATGTGTAAAGGTGCGTATCCACTACCAGACCGTGAAACGACAGCACGATTACGACATTGTAATCATGCAGTCGTTTCACGGTCTGTGATGTGCCTACACTGAACATTCAGTCGTTCAGTGTAGGCACATCAATCATCCCCGGACAGGTTGACCAGCATGTTCGGGCGATGATAGATGTCAAAAGCTGTTCGTTTTTGACAGTTAAATGCCCGATTTGCAGCCGATTACTGAGCGATTGCACAATTATGATGTCGTAATCGTGCAATCGCCCAGTAATGTCGCGTAGTGGATACACACCTTAAGTATTGCTGCCTGTAAGTCACTACCTCACTCACCACCCACCAAAGTACCTTTTGCCTATAAACAAAACTGTTTACAAAACCTCATACCCATACTTACCGACATTTCTCTGCAGCTTTCCAGGAGCAGCAGGAGGAGACCTGCTGCTCTCCTCTTTGCGGGGCGGGGCCAGACGATAGACTCCATTAGGCCCTGCACCCTTTATAGAAAACACTCACGATTTGCGGGTCCATGAGGAGGGGGCGGGGCTAAATTACACAATTTACGTAATTTACCCCCACCCCTTCCCTACGGACCCAAAAAATTCCAGGTAAAATCTCCCCATCCTGCCCACTTCACTAGGAAGTGGGCGGGATGCGTGAGATATGCCTACTCTTCCGGGGGTGCGAAGGGTTACCCGAAAAATCGTGAGCCTCCCGCGATTCCTGGGAGAGTAGGCATGTATGCTCATACCTACTAGTACTCCCAGATACCATCTATCAAACACTGAAATACCCCTCACTTGCTGACCCCACACAACAGCCACTACCACTCCCTAATCCACTGAAAAACCTCACTCACCATCACCCCCTGACCCCATATTTCACCCTCTGTATTTCTTCTCACTGCCACACTCTGATCCAATAACTGACACACAAATACCTCTCACTCACATCATGCCCTGCCCACATAATGGACACAGAAATACTTCATACTCTCCATCACGTCCTGACTTTGTCTATATGTGTGCCCCTTTTTGTCTATATGTTATGTATTGTTCTCAGCCCCATACCTCTATGTGTGCACCAAGCTTGTCCCATTCCGTGTATATATTCCATATTATGCTACCCCCTCATCTGTATTTTCTGCACTGTGCTCTTCCCTCTCTCATCTGTATGTCGATCATTGTGCTCTTCTCCCTTCTCCTCCTCTGTTTACATTATTTTGTTCCCCCTCCTCATCTGTTTCCATTACAGTGTTCTCTCCCCCCCTCCTGCTCCTCATCTGTGTCCATTATAGAGTTCTCATCCTCCCTCCTCCTCAGCTGTCCGTTACCCTGCCCCCCTATCATCACTGTGTCCATTATTGAGTTCCCTTCCTTCCTCCTCCTCTCTGTGTCCATTACTCTTTCCCCCCCTCCTCTATATCCATTACTCTGTCATCGTCGTCACCTCATCTGTGTCCATTACTCTGTCCTCTCCTCCTCCTCCGTATCCATTACTCTGACCCCCTCCTCCTCCTCATCTGTCCATTACTCTGTCCTTCCCTTCTCCTCTATCCATTACTCCTCTGTCCCCCTCCTCCTCATCTGTGTCCATTACTCTGTCCCCCTCCTCCTCATCTGTGTCCATTTCTCTGTCCCCCCTCCTCCTTCTCATCTATGTCCATTTCTCTGCCCCCCCTCCTCCTCCTCTGTGTCCATTACTCTGTCCCTCTTCCTCCTCATCCGTGTCCATTACTCTGTGTCCCTCTTCCTCCTCATCTGTGTCCATTACTCTGTCCCCCCTCCTCCTCCTCCTCTGTGTTCATTACTCTGGCCTCCCCTCCTCCGTGTCCATTATTATGCCCCCCCCTGCTTCTCCTCCTCTTTGTCCATTACTCTGTCCCGCCTCCTACTCCTCCTCATCTGTGTCCATTACTCTGTCCACCCATCCCCCTCTGTGTCCATGACTCTGACACCCCTCCTCCTCTGTGTCCATTACTCTGTCCCCCTCCTCCGTGTCCATTACTCTGTCCCCCTCCTCTTCCTCTTCCTCATCTGTTGTCCATTACTCTGTTCACCCAGCCCCTCCTCCTTCTCATCTGTGTCCAATACTGTCTCCCCACCCTGTCCTCCTCATATGTTTTGCTCTCTCCACCCCAAGTTTACTTACCTGCTTCTCTACTGTCTTCCGCTGTCCTAACTTCTCTTCAAAATTTCCAAGGGTCTTCTCTCCACTGCCAGGGAGATCAGGTCAGTTGCTGCTGGCAGTACAGCCACGGTGCTCTGATAGTAAGGAGGATCCAAGGGTACCTTCTCAGTCAGCCACAGTGTCAATGGCAGGCCTCATGTAGGGCCATGTTCCTGGCAACATCGATGTGCCGTCAGCACATGTAGAGGAGACACGCTACGCGGCACAGGGAGAGCATGTGAAGCCTTCCACTGTGCTGCCCTTTGAATTCATTTTATGGCGGCCCAGGACTCAAGGGACAAAGAAGTTGGTTGTCCTGTGCCGGCGGGGGGGCGGGGCTGGAGGTGATTTGAGGAGGGATTTGATTGTGCAGGGCCCGAGTCGGACGGCCACTGGTGGTGACAGGAAATTTTTTTTCCTGTCTCAGTGGTTCTTCCTTGTACTTTGGGAGTATTTTCATTGGGGGCCTGGAGCTGAAGCTCAACCCGCCCGATTGTTAATCCGGAACTGTGCGTCCTAATTTTGTTTGTACAGAGTCGCAACATAAATTTAGATGCACAGTAGCAGAAATCTAAGGGGGTTCCTGGGCGGTAATGTGTGTAGCTAAAAAGACAAGCGGAGATGTTGCATCTTATGGGAGTGTCATAGGTGTGTCACTGAAAGCGATTGCATACAGAGATGCATAGCTGCTCACATAGGAGGCCATATTCAGACAGAGAAACTGCACCTACTGTACCATAGGGCTGGTGTAAGTTTCGATGGTGCGACTGATAGTTCTTCTAAAGATGCACTAGATGGTAATGCACTGTCTATAGATGCTGTGTTTGGGCATCTCAGTCCTTGCACATTCAGACGCACGGTTGATTTGCAGCAGCATTAGCATAAAGTCGCAAACACTTACGTGGCAAAAAATCCAAGGACCCCCGTGACTACATTTTACTCAGAATCGGGCCCTAAATGCTCAATGACAAATTGCGTTATGATAACACCTCCAGTGAGTGTGGGAAATGTCTGCTTCTAGTTTCCCTGCCAATAAAACTATTACATGCAGAGTAATTTGGATCTAAGAACATCTCACATATACGTTGCTATTAGAACAAAATAACACTGAATATATAAAACGTTCCTTGTTGGTGTGTCTAACCGATAAATCGAGACAGTCATCTTTGAATCTGCTCCTTTTTACAAAGGTGTTAAAAAATATCACTCCAAGAATATATCGGAAGGTTCCAATATGCAGCCATCATTTTTAAGTGTAATGCTGTAAAGAGTTATCGTGAAACACAGTTCTGCAGTCAAGTTCATGTATCCCAGTCCTATATTGCCTCCATTGGCTGTTAACCAGCCCTTACATATTTGGACCTTGGGCCTAATTCACACCCGCTCGCGAGCGCTCGCAAGCTGGTCGATGTTGGCCCAGTGCGCATGCGTACGACGGAGGCGGCTCTGTCATGTGCATGCGCGAGACCCGGATAGCGACGGGCAAGCCGTCGCAATGGGTCTCGCTACAAAGGGGGCGTGCTGTCGATGGTGAGTGACAGCACACCCCCTTTGGTGGGCGTGCTGGGGGCGTGGCTGGCCAGACGGAGGCGTTCCCATGGGAACGCCTACCGTCTGGGGCCGGCCCCACTGACATCACAAGTGATGTCAGTGGGAGTGCTTTCGGCTCTGATAGAGCCAAAAGCACTCCATGGCTTGCAGCAACGAGACCCTACCGCAAGGGTCTTGTCGCAAGCCCGATGGTCTCGACCATTGCAACCATCTTCCTGGCCGCTCGCTATAGCTGTGGGTGGTCACCCACAGCTATAGGAGCGGCCAGGAGGCCACTCTAAAAATTCAGAAGGACGGCCCTGATTCAGAGCGAGCACTCTGTCAGAGCGTCCGGCTCTGAATCAGGGCCTTTGTCCACATCAATTTATATATCAGTCGTTACCTGAGGAGGAAGCCAGCTGCTGACCCTTAAGGTTTCCAGCCAGCCCTCTGTGCTGCCTCCAGGCCAATGTCATAGAAACAGATCGGCACTTGCACAGTGCGGCTCCTGTGCATGCACAGTTCTGCAAACATTGGAAATTTATGGAAATATCACATTTACATAAATCTCTAACTTAGGCCCATGAAGGAGTGGGGAGTCCAAACACAGTTACCCAAGTCAAATGTCCATTGCTAACCAATACAGTGGTAAGTCACAGTCTGTTACATTTGAGCAGACTGAGGGCCTGACTCACAAGGAACACAAAAGAGAGAACGCACGCATTTGGCTGATGTTTTCGCACTGCGCATGCATTGCACTGCGTGTGCGCAAAGTAGCCAGTGCGATCGGGTTAGGGTACGCAGACTACACGCAGACCCCTCCGATATTGATTGACAGGATGTGACGTTTGTGGGTGGTGACGGGGGGTGGTCAGGCGAACACAGGCGTGCCTGTGCATTGGAACAACGTTATAGGGGCGTGCATACGCAACCATACCGTAAGCTGTACACAGGAAGCGGCCAAAATTCTGCAGCATGTTAAGTCAACCACTATTGTGTGTATGGGTCCGATGGTTCTCGATGTTACCAATGTTTCCGCTGTCTTGCCAGGTATAGAGGACGCAAGTAAAGGGAAGTGGGTGGTATTATGTAGTGCTGGGCGTCTGCTTATTCTGCTGTGATTGCCGTGCGTATGCATTCATTAGCATATTCTCGCAGTGGACAGTTGTGTGTGTGCGCACACTTGCATTCCTTGCTGAATCAGGCCCTGACTTCCTTAGCTACAGGCTCAGGCACTCCTTACTGTAGGCCAAATAAATAGTAAATAGGTGTTGTACTACAATCCACCTGTTACCAGTTCTTCCGATTGATGTAGTCAGTCCACTTGTTGGTGAACAGATCTTTACATATGCACAAAACAGAATCAAGTTGCCTACATGCCCACTTTCACTTTATACTACTGTATGTGCAAATGCCCAGTTGCAGCCCATTTTCCCATCAATGCTGCTCTGAATAGGGTCGCTGATCTGCAAAGTATGGGCCTGATTCAGACCCGCTCGCGAGCGCTGAGCGCTCGCAAGCGGGTCGATGGTGCCCTAGCGCGCATGCGAACGACGGAGGGAGCTCCGTCGTGCGCATGCGCAAGACCCGCATAGCAACGGCCACGTTGGGTCTCGCACCAAAGGGGGCGTACTGTCGATGGTGAGTGACAGCACGCCCACTTTGGTGGGTGTGCCGGGGGCGTTGCTGCCCAGGCGGAGGCGGTCCCATGGGAACGCCTACCGTCTGGGGCCGGCCCCACTGACATCACTAGTGATGTCAGTGGGAGTGCTTTTGGCTCTGATAGAGCCAAAAGTACTCCTGGGCTTGCGGCAGCGAGACCCTACCGCAGGGTCTCGTCGCAAGCCCGATAGTCGCGATGGTCTTGACCATCGCGACCATCTTTTTGGCCGCTCGCATAAGCTGTGGGTGGTCACCCACAGCTATGCGAGCGGCCAGGAGGCCGCTCCAATTTTAGGTAGGAGGGCCCTGATTCAGAGCGAGCGCTCTTGTCAGAGCGTCCGGCTCTGAATCAGGTGCTATGGGCCTGATTCAGAGCCGGACGCTATTTGTGCTCGCTCGTTCAGAAAAAGGGGCCGGCTATTTAAATTGAGCGCTCGCTCTTTGCGGCCTGTTGACGCCTCTACATCTGAAAGAGCAAACGAAATATGTGCTCGCTATTTTTTAAAAAACGCTTCCTGGCCGCTCGCATTCTACGTCATCTCCGCTTATTATTAGATTAATCGAGTACATCGAAAGGCGTATGAACTGCTCGCAGTGCTTGTGGTAGCATTTTCCTACCGCAATCATGCGAGCAGTTCAGGCTAAGAGACAACCAAGTGACGTGGTCGATGACGCTGCTTTGTTAATTATGCACACCCTTAAAACGCCCGTTTTGACCGTTTGGCACGCCTGCGTTCGGATCTCCATTCCCCGTTTTCAAGCACCTTCCCGTTACCACCGACAAACGCCTCATTCTGTCACTCAAATTAGCAGGCATTCGCTATTTTGCGAGCACACAATTTCCGACCGCAATGACTGGTTCGCGCATGCGTATTACCACCCATACGCATGCGCAGTTGCGCGAACATCGCTCAGAGCGAACGAGCGGCTCTGAATCAGGCCCTATGTACGCTGCATGCACAGTGTTAAAGATCGCCATCATGACCACTTTGCGTGCGACTCAGATCAAACCCATCTGCCATTTTCAACGTGCATACCAGATTCACTGGCTGAAAAGGACTTTATCTAAACAATAACTTAATTCAACTTCTGAATTTTCACTGTTTGTCTTTGTTTTATATACAGTATTTAACTTGTTTTAAATGTAAAATTATTTGAATTTTGATAAACATTGCATTATACTCTACATCTATTCAAATCACTTTTTTATTCTATACATCTACTTAAATAACTTTTTACTCTATAATTCAATCTATCCCAGTGCTGAGATTATTTCATAAATTAGTGAAATTCTAATACTTTATTATCTGGCAGCAACTGTATCTAAATCCTACATAACCCTAAAAGCACAACTCCTTTAAACACAATAAAATG
Organism: Taudactylus pleione; assembly: GCA_031769625.1. Lineage (NCBI taxonomy): Eukaryota > Metazoa > Chordata > Amphibia > Anura > Myobatrachidae > Taudactylus > Taudactylus pleione. The sequence goes on along the minus strand of JAUIMM010000435.1, from coordinate 5,649,400 downwards.
AACACAGAAAACTCTAGCTAAAGCCAAAAAGAAATTCCTTTGTCTGGGGCACTCTTGATTAAATTAGGTAAAGTATAGTAAGATAGATGAATGAATAGTTTAAAACTTAACCTTTATTGTTATATAGTATTAATCAAAAAGGGGAGGGGGGGGAAAAAAGATTGACTAAAGGTATTTATAACCAAATATTCCCTTAAATATGTAAAATATAATAATTACATACAAAAAATTTTAATAATTAATAAATAGGCGACAATATTAATGAGCACTCAAAATAGAAAGAGATAATTGACAGTATAAATTGAGACAAATTAGTCTTCCCAAACGGTGCTGAGGCAATTTAGGGCCGTGCGGTTTATATGTGTCTCTTTTATATAAATATCAGTAAATCACAAAAAGAGCACATTTAAGTTAAACAGGTAAATCCTGAAAACCTGGACTGAATCAAAGCATAACAATTACATGCATACCTGATACATAAACATCAGTAAATCTCTAGAGAGCATATTATGGTTAAACAGTTACATGTATATCAATAAATCTCTCCAGAGCATATTATTAGTTAAACAGGTAAATCCTGAAAACCTGGACTGAATCAAGGCCTAGCAGTTACATGCATGCCTGATTAACTACAATATAATACCTATATCACAGGTGGCTGTATCTCCATTCAAAGTGTTGTATTTTTAGTATATACACAACGGATGCGTTCCTGTCGGAACGCTTACCGTTTGGGGGCGGCCCCACTGACATCATCAGTGATATCAGTGGGGAGCTTCCTGCTCAAACAGAGCAGGAAGCTCCCTGGGGCTTAAGGTTGACAAGACCCTACCTTAGGGTCTCGTCGTAAGCCCCGATGGTCGCGATGGTCTTGACCATCACCTTTAGTAGTCGTTAGAGCTGTGGGTGTTAACCCACAGCCTAACGACCGACATGGAGGCGGCCGTTCAGGATGCAAGCGGCCACCCTGTTTCAGAACGACCGCTTGCATCCTACGACTGCCTCTGAATGAGGCCCTCTGTGGGATGGGGAAAGTACTATGCGGGATGGAGCGCAGGGGAAAGCTCTATGTGGGGGAGAGGAAAGTACTGTGGATTGAGATAAGCACTCTGTGGAATGGGGGAAACACTATGTGGGATGGGGGAAGCACTATGTAGGATGGGGGCTGGGAACAGTGGCAGAACTGTGGGAGACAATGGAGTCAGCTGCCGCCGGGCGCCAGCCCTGAAGGGGGCACCTCCGCTGAGCCATTGTCCCCAGTTCCATGTCCTGCTGGCAGTGCTGTCACAGAGGTGCCACCAAGGCTGAGCTCAGTGCCGATCATGAATCTGCCGGACCGGTTGACACTGCCTGTCAGCCCTGGCAGGTTCATGTGTCTGCAGTACAAGGGCCGGCTGCTGCGCTACCAGAATATGCGTTCCGCTGCGGAACGCATACTGGTAACTCCCGGCTCCTGTGTCCCCTCCCACAGCCTCCTCTGACAGGCAATTTCCACCCCCTGCCTCTGTGTCACCTCTCCCTCCCCTTCCCGTGATGTGACTGTGCACCAGCGCGACACCGGCCAAATACAGAGTAGTGGCACGTGGTGTCAGCAGCCAGTCCCTGGTGGTCGGCGCAGTCTCCCTGCTGCTGCCCTGAACTCAGCACATTAACCAGTCCCTGGCGGTTGGTGCAGTCTCCCAGCTGCTGCCCTGCACTCAGTTCTCCCCAGGAAGAGAGCAGTGAACCACTGGCCAGGACCCGGGATCTGCATAGAAGACTTCTTCCCGGTGAGTCCCTTCTCACTACTACTCCTGTCCCCTGCTTCCCACTTCTCCTATCCTGCCTCCTGCAGTGCTTCCCACTACTCCTCCAATCCTGTCCCCTGCAGTGCTTCCCACTACTTCTCCTATCCTGCCCCCTGCAGTGCTTCCCACTACTTCTCCTATCCTGCCCCCTGCAGTGCTTCCCACTACTCCTCCTATCCTGTCCCCTGCAGTGCTTCCCACTACTCCTCCCATCCTGCCCCCTGCAGTGCTTCCCACTACTCCTCCTATCCTGCCCCCTGTAGTGCTTCCCACTATTCCTCCTATCCTGCCCCCTGCAGTGCTTCCCACTACTTCTCTTATCCTGCCCCCTGCAGTGCTTCCCACTACTCCTCCTATCCTGAACCCCTACTTCCCACTACTCCTCCTATCCTGCCCCCTGCAGTGCTCCCACTACTCCTCCCATCCTGCCCCCTGCAGTGTTTCCCACTACTCCTCCTAACCTGCCTCCTGCAGTGCTTCCCACTACTCCTCCTATCCTGTCCCCTGCAGTGCTTCCTACTATTCCTCCTATCCTGCCCCCTGCAGTGCTTCCCACTACTTCTCTTATCCTGCCCCCTGCAGTGCTTCCCACTACTCCTCCTATCCTGAACCCCTACTTCCCACTACTCCTCCTATCCTGACGCCGTGTTTCCCACTACTCCTCCCATTCTTCCCCCTGCTTCTCACTACTCCTCACATCCTGCCCCCCTGCTTGCCACTACTCCTCCCATCCTGCCCCCTGCTTCTCACTACTACTATCCTGCCACCTGCTTCCCACTACTCCTCCTATCCTGCCCCCTGCTTCTCACTACTACTCCTATCCTGCCCCCTGCTTCCCACTACTCCTCCCATCCTGCCCCCTGCTTCTCACTACTACTCCCATCCTGCCCCCAGCGGCCTCGGAGTGTATGGAGCTTTTGCACCAAGTGCTGGCTCTTTTGGGGGGTAATAGGCTAACCAACCCTACCCCCTGGCCCACCCTAGCCACTAGCCCCGCCTACAAAACATACCTGTAACCCGTCCTACCCCCAGCCCCCTATATATACAGTACCCTCCAGCCCAGTGACATACAGTACCCTCCCCCTCCCTGGCCCCCAGAGACGTACTCTGATCACCACACCCCCAGCCCTGGTTACATACACTATCCACCCTACGACCCCCCCACCCCAATAGCTAGGGACATACACTCCCTACCCTACCTCCCCTCGACCCCCAAGACACAGCCCCCCAACCCAGGGACATAAGTTATCCACACTATCCAGGCCAATTTGCTTGTTTCATTTTTTTTTCTGTGGGGGCTATTGTCTTTTATATTTTCCAGTGGGGGCTAATGTATTTTATATATGTTCCTGGGGGGGCTGTCTTTTATATTTTCCTGTGGGGGCTAATGTCTTTTATATTTTCCTGGGCTGTCTTTTATATTTTCCTGTGGGGGCTAATGTCTTTTATATTTTCCTGTGGGAGCATTTTTTATTTCCTGTTTTGGTCAATGTGTCAATGTGTTTGTTTTTTGTTTTTTTCCTGTGGGGGCCAACGTGTTTTATTTTTTTGCTTGTGGGGGCCAAAGCAATTATTTTCTGTGGGGGCCAATGTGTTTTATTGTTTTCTGTGATAGCCAATGTGTTTCTTTTTTCTGTGGGGGCTAATGTATATGTTTTATCTCCTGTGGAGGGCCAATGTGTTTATTTTTTTCTTGTACAATGTTTTTCGGCTGCGAATGCGGTTGAGTTGCACCGTGCATGCTTCGTGCAGCGTTGCAGTACAGGCAAATGCAGTATACTAAAAATGTGTTTTTTTACATTACTAGGCAGCTACAGGGGGTTGGCTAAGCAGAGGCAGATGTAACGTGGTATGGGTGTGTTGATGACGGTGCTTGTGTACAGTATAGAGACACTAGATTGCTCACATTGGAGGCCATAGTCAGACGAGAGAGAGTTTTATTTATAATTTTTTTTCCCCAGTAGCACTTTGAAGTTTTCTTTTTTTTGGGGGGGGGGGGGGCACCAACACTTATCTTGACTCCTGGCAACTGGGATGAAGTTACGCCACTGGCTGGGAAAGCACTTTGTTGAATGGGAGACGGGATAGCACTATGTGGGATGGAGGGTAGGGGAAAGCACTATGTGGGATGGAGGGTAGGGGAAAGCACTATGTGGGATGGAGGGTAGGGGAAAGCACACAGGGAAAACTCGCTGTGTATGATAAATGGTGCTCCAGCCAATCAGCTCCCAACTGTAATTTTTCAAACAGACTACAGTTGGGAGCTGATTGGCTGGAGCGCCATTGTCATACACAGCAAGTTTTATCACTTGTATTGAGTGATAAAACTCGTTGGTAAATGAGGCCCATATATGTTTTCTTTTTTTTGGTGGTAGCCATTGTGTTTTATTTTTCTCCTATTGGCGCAGTCAGGGGCAAACATGTTTGATTTATATAAAAGTAGGAGGTATAAGCGCAAATCTAAAGAGTAGGAAGGCCATCGGCTGTGGCAATTGCATAAAGATGCAGTCGCGGCTGCAATTGCATCCAGCTCTGAATCAAGCCCAGTGTGCTTGTATGGTCAGTAATGTTTGCTAACCCAGGACTAGTAAGTGTGAATAATTGAATGAAAATGCGATAAAGCTCTGTCCCTGTGAATCCCCTCCACACATTTATCACGGTATTTTCACAAAAAATACAGTGACAAGTGCCCACGCATGCGCCGGCCGCCGCTGCTACCACCCCCGCCTCTAAGCCCCGCCGCTAAGCCCCACCCCCTCAATTGCGACACCCCCCCGCTACCCCCACCTCCCTTAATTACACTTACCTCCGGTGATCGGTGCTCTGGTGATGTCCTCCGTGGCTCCAGTCAGCTGACATCCCATCCTGCACTGGGAGCCAGTCAGGTAACGACCGGGCCCTAGTGCAGGATGGGAGACCAGCTGACCAGAGGCAGGCGATCACCGGAGCAGTGTATCAGCTTGCGGTCTGTTTAGACCACACAGCTGATCACTGGGGCCGACTTCGGGCTCTGCTCTGCCTTTTAGAGCAGAGCAGGAGTCTGATAACCTCCAGGTGGCGTTATTATCACAGGGCTTTCCCCGATATTTTTTCACAATTTATTTTTAGTAACTTTGGCCAGATCACATTTCCCATTACAATTATGGGAAATGCGATCTGCTTACTAAAAATAAGTGATAATTAAGGGTTGGAGTAGAATTTTTACAAATTCTACTCCAATTGCACTGTAATAACTATAGGTAATACTAAAATAATGTGAAAAGGGTGTGAGAACACCCTTTTTCACTTTTTTTTAGTAAAAATAATGTTAATAAATAGAGCCCTTAAATTGAATTTCACCAAAGAGGGCATGGCTAGCATGTTAGGCTAATTTGAGGTGGAATAAACTAATTATTAATAGTCTACCCTCCTCTTCTGTATAATACACAAACAAATTGTTGTTTAATCAGTTTTATAATTTATAGGTTTTATAAGAGAGACAAACCCATATACTGATTATAAAAATATAGGATACACTTTTACATCCCCAAACCTAGGACCTTGCAAAAGAAAGAAAAGTTCTAGGACTTATGTCATTGCCCATCGCCCCTAATATGCTATCACACTAATCAACATTAGAGATGTGCGCTGACCCTTGTGTTTTGGTTTTGGATCTGGATCTCCCCTGGTTTTGGATCTGAATCTGGTTTGGGATTTTTACTTGGTTTTATGTTTTTCGGTTTGGTTTTGGATCTGGATTTTTTCTTAAAATACCATAAAAACAGCTAAAATCACATAAAATGGGCTTGTTTTTGTTCCTACAGTATTATTAACCTCAATAACATTTATTTCCAGTCATTTCCAATCAATTTTGACCACCTCACAATATAATTTTTTTCATCTAGTTAAGGCCAAAAGGTTGCATCCAGCTAGCTGGCTGACTAAGCTAAGCAACACAGTGGGCGGCACTAACATGTGGCAGTTCAGCTTCCAATTTCCAACACGGATACAGGGCCTGATTCAGAGCCGGACGCTATTTGCGCTCGCTCGTCCAGAAAAAGGGGCTGGCTATTTAAATTGACCATTTGCTCTTTGCGGTCTGTTGACGCCTCTATGTCTGAACGAGCGAACAAAACATGCGGATGTTTTTTTGTAAAAAACGCCCCCTGGCCGCTTGCATCATACGTCATCTCCGCTATTTATTAGATTAATCGAGTACATCGAAAGGCGAATGAACTGCTCGCTATTCATGCCACATACATGTAAGCCATTTATAATAGATTATGCCACACGCAGTAATGTCCTTTCTAACACATTATACGACACACATAATGTATTATAAAGGGCATTACATGTGTGTGGCATAATGTGCAGGTAGGAGCAGCAGCCAAAATTGTAAAAATTTAAGAAACAAAGCATGTTAATGTACCTTTTACGTACCTTTCTTCACAGCATGGATTGAAAGGACACTATCTTAAAGCACCACAATGTAATATCAATTTATGATTGAAAAGGCTCAGTGCCGAACATTCCATTTAACAAAAATATATATGACAGAGACAGACCTAACTAGATAGGAGCTGCTGATTGGAGGAGAAGATGCTGCTGCCCGTGGTGATTGCTGGGGGAGCTGCTTAGGGAGGAAGGTGATGGGGATGGGGAGGACTCAGCAGCACCCTCTAGGGGCCAGCGCTCCAGGCGGTGGCCCTGTTAGCCCGCCCCTAGAACCATCCCTGTGTGCGGCCACACATACAATTTTGCCTTTCTACACTATTCCTTTCAGAAAGATGAATTTTCATTGCTATGTGTCACAATAGATAGATATACTGTATATATGTATGTACATATATATTGTAAAATGGGTACTTGAAATAAGTATTCCACACAGGCAGGTATTTTTGATAAAGCAGTGTGGCTTTTTAATAGCAGTAAACACTGCACCTTAGCATATGTGAGTTTAGGCCTGGGCACACACAGGCACAGGGGCGGGCTTCGCTGGGGGGCAGGGTGCCATCTGCCCCCAGGCCGGTATGATTTTGATGTTTCAGGGCAGCCTGCAGCCGTGCTCTGCATATACAGTACATGGTACAGCTGTGGGAGGCAGAGGAATAAATGCTCCACGACCACTCGTTTGTTTCCCCCTCTGCTGGAGTAATCAGCAGGCGTAGGCATGAAGGCATACTTGCCTACTTTTGAAAACTAGTTTCAGGGAGATTTTAGGTGGCAGGATAATGTGCCGCGCGAAGTGCGGCACGGCGATGAGGGGGCGTGTCATGTTCGGCCCAAAAGGTGTGTCTAGCTTCACCTCTGGGCGTGTCTATTGTCACTAAGGGGCGTGTCCTTCAGTGGCAGGTGAAAACTATAGTACTAAGAGCAACATACCACCAGAGCTAGTTTTTCTATGGGTAGTCTACTATCAGAGGTTGTATAGTCAAAGCCGGCAATCATGTATCATGTGTTATTCCTTTTACATATGGTTGCAATGCCCCCATAGTACCCCCCAGTACACACAGTGTCCCCATAGTATCCTTAGTATACACAGTATCCCATATTACCCCCCAGTACACAGAGCACCTCCATATTACCACCCAGTACACAGTGCTCCATATTACCCTCAGTACACACAGTGCTCCATATTACCCTCAGTACACACAGTGCCCCATATTACCCCTCAGTACACACAATGTCCCATATTACCCCCTGTAGACAGTTCCCCAAATTGCTCCCCCCAGTACACATAGTGGCCCATATTACCCCCTGTACATGGAGCACCTCCATATTACCCCCTGTACATGGAGCACCTCCATATTACCCCCAGAACACACAGTACCCTCATTACACAGTGGCCCATATTACCCCCCAGTACACACAGTGCCCCCATATTACCCCCCAGTACACACAGTGCCCCAATGTAATCCCCCCAATACACATAGTGCCCCCATGGTACCTTTTGTTCTCCTCCTGTAAAAACTGTGCAGGGAGCCGGGGCAGTGTTGTGAGGGGAGATGGCACAGGCAGTGACTCAGACAAGGAGCAAGTCAGCAGGAAGAAGAGGGCTGATATGTGCAGCCCACTTTGAGCCCGGTGGTAGGTTGGCTGGTCCCTTGGGAGATGCCAGCTGCTGTGAAGCAATATCGGACAGCCAGCCCTGATATGTGTGGTGCTCTGTGCTGGCTAGGTCATGTGCTTCAGTTTGTGAGCAGCACAGGCTCACTGCTGTGTGGCTGCCATGGAGGAGGAGCGGGTCCCGCAGCACTTCTGCTGAACTGCGAGAAGCCCCAGGGAGGAAAGGTAGGAGGCGGACCATGCGCTGTGGTCAGGGGCGGATTGAGAATTTAAAGTGGCCCTGGAAAAAATCCTGAAAGTGGCCCCATGAGTGCACCGAAGATGTGCACCTGAAAAAGTGGGTGTGGCCTTGCGGCAAGAGATATGGCCGCGTGTGAAATGCTACACCCGCAAGCTACTTCTCTTTTTTTTCATCATTCTGGGGGCATGCCTACTGCTCCGGGAGCTGATGGATATGCCCCCAGCTCCTCTCTCCAGTGAATAAACACAGCATGTGTATATGTATTCTCTTACCTATATGATTTCTCTGCAACAAGGAACCTCTGAAGAAATGTATCCTCCCTGGACAGGTAGCGTCTTGTGTCAGTATTCACTATTCATGCAGGAGATCACATGGTCCGGAAGCTGCCTGTTAGCGTAGGAATAAAGCCAATGTCATCAACATGCAACAGAGGTTCTCGCCAGTACCATCTCCCTGTATCTCTCCAGCACCACCCCCCTGTCACTCTCCAATACCATCCTCCTGGGTCTCTCCAATACATCCCACTGTCCAGCTCCTCTTTTCCCCCCAAGGCCATCTCCTTTTTGCCCCAGCACCATCTCCTCTGTGCCCCCAGTGTCAAACCTCTCCCCGCATCACAGCATCCTCCCGCAGCACAGTAAAACCCTCTCCCCTCACAGCACTCCTCACAGCCCCCTTCAGAACAGCCCTTCACACCACAGCCCTCCTCATAGCACAGTCCTCCACACCGCAGCCCCCCTCATCGCAGCCCTTCACACCACAGCCCCACTCATCACAGTCCCCATCATAGCACTGCCCTCCACAGCTCAGCCCTTCACACCATAGCCCTCCTCAGGACAGTCGCAAACATATGACAGCCCCCTTTACAGCACAGCCCTCCTCACCAAAGACCCCCTCAGAGCATAGTCCCCAGCAGGCCCTTAGCACAAAATAACCCCGCCCCACAGACAGATCATCTCTCCCTAGTTCAGCAGAACCCCCCTCCCACCACAGACAGATCATCTCTTTTCTAATCATTAATCATTCCCCCCACATAGTCCCCACCCAGACATCCCTCTCTCTAAACTCCATCTCCCTGCCCAATTGCCATCATCTCATCATAACTATATCTATATATATCGCCAAATAAATTCAATATATCCTAAAAGAACATAGTATGCAACCTGTACTATTAATATACTCCACCACACATAATACTACTGCACTAGACCAGATACAATACTACAACCCACCTCACCCCCCACAAAAATTTACACCTCCTAATCCACCTCACCCCCCCGAGTAAATTATACCTCCTAACCCACCTCACCCCCCCTAGTAAATTATACCTCCTAACCCACCTCGCCCACCCTAGTAAATTATACCTCCTAACCCACCTCACCCCCCCTAATAATTTACACCTCCTAACCCACCTCACCCCCCTAATAAATTATACCTCCTAACCCACCTCACCCCCCTTAATAAATTATACCTCCTAACCCACCTCACCCCCCCTAATAAATTCTACCTCCTAATCCACCTCACCCCCCCTAATAATTTACACCTCCTAACCCACCTCACCCCCCTAATAATTTACACCTCCTAACCCACCTCACCCCCCCTAATAATTTACACCTCCTAACCCACCTTACCCCATAGCATGAATACATAGCCATCCTTTGGTACGGCCCTAACTGTGCGGAGTTTGTATATTCTCCCTGTGCTTGCGTGGGTTTCCTCCGGGTACTCCGGTTTCCTCCCACATTCCAAAAATATACTGGTAGGTTAATTGGCTCCCCACAAAATTGACCATAGTGTGTATGTCTGTGAGCATGTGGTAGGGAATATAGGCCCTCATTCAGAGCCACTCGCTAGCGGCAGTACGCTCGTTCCGAGCGATGTTCGCACATCTGCGCATGCGTACGGATCGTTATACGCATGCGCGAACCAGTCAGTGCGGCTGAAATTCATGTGCTCGCAATATAGCGAATGCCTGCTATTTTGAGTGACAGAATGAGGCGTATGTGGGTGGTAACAGGGGAAGGTGCTTGAAAATGGGGAGTGGAGATCCGAACGCAGGCGTGCTTAAAGGTCAAAACGGGCGTTTTATGGGTGTGCATAATTAATACAGCAGCGTCATTGACCACGTCACTGGGTTATTTTATAGCCAGAACTGCTCGCAAGATTGTGGTAGCAAAAACCAACCACAAGAATAGCGAGCAGTTCATACGCTGGTCGATGTACTCGATTAATCTAATAAATAGCGGACATGACGTAGGATGCGAGCGGCCAGGGGGCGTTTTTAACAAATAAACGAGCGTATGTTTTGCTCGCTCATTCAGACTTAGAGGTGTGAACAGACTGCAATTTGCGAACTGATCATTTGAATAGCCACCCCTTGTTTATGAACGAACGACCGCAAATAGCGAACGGCTCTGAATCAGGCCCATAGATTGTAAGCTCCACTGGGGCAGGGACAGATGTGAATGGTAAGATATTCTCTGTAAAGCGCTGCGGAATATGTGTGCGCTATATAAATAACTGGTAATAAATAAATAAAATAAGCTCTGTCTTCCAGGACCCTTACCCACTGGAAGCTGTGTGCAAGGGAGGACAGTCCGAGCAGAGCAGAGCAGAAGGGGGCGGGGACTGGAAGGGGCGGGGAGATGGAACCTCACAGTGCTGAGAATATTCCAGGCACAGCAGAAGGGGGTGGGGACTGGAAGGAAGCAGGCAGATGGGACCTCAAGCTGTTTGCTGAGTACATGCCAGGCACAGCAGGAGGGGCGGGGACTCGGGGAGGGGGCGGGGAAAGGAGACATTCCCAACAGTGCAAGACACAGCTAGAGCATAGGACTCGGAGGAAGTATATGGAGTACACTGACAGTGAGTGACACATTGCATTCACAGAGGCTGCGCTGCATGTTGCAGGGCCGGCTCAGTCACCAGACTGACATCTTCGGCCCGCTTTCAGTCTGGTGACAGCAGTTGCTGATCAGAGAGAGGGCTGATCAGTGCAGCGGCGCTGATGTGGCCACCACAACAGTCTGCCCTCCTGTTCCCTCTCAACACACACTGCTGGGCTGACTATCCGGCCACAGCAACCCCCGCGGTGGCTTGCCTTTAAGTGACACATCACGCATAGTGACGTCATGACGCCCGTATACAGGCCCCGCCCCCAGAATATCCCGGACTCGCGCATGCGCAGTCCGGTGGGTTTAAAAAAAAAAAAAAAAATCGGGAGTTAATGTACATTTTGCGGGGCAGCGGGAGGCTTCATTGAAAATCGGGAGCCTCCCGCTAAAATCGGGAGGGTGGGCAACCCTGCATGAAGGGGCCGGATCCCGGGACACATGACCCAACGCCAATGGCAGATCCAGAGATGGGCGATTGGGGAGATCGCCCCCGTAGCACAGTGTGGAGCGTGATTGCTGTGATCACTCTCTCCTCCCCCAGAAGCAGTGCTTTGACGGGAGGATTGTAGATTGACTGTAAACTCTATACAAAAAACTGGGACTGCGCTCTAATACATTCTACTTGTGAAATGGCAAAAAAGAATCCTATAGCAGTCAGAATTACCATTAAACTTGTGTTTAATCACATAAAAAACATACAATATCAATAAAATGACAATACACAATATGATGCAGCATTAATAGAGCACTGTATCAGAATACGTCCGACTATCTGACCAGACTGATATGGAAAATTTCTTGTATATATTGCTCAAAGAGTAACGTCCCGCAGATGCTATCTGCCAGAAGTATAGATGGTGCTCTCCTTGAGTACAAAGTTTCCTTATTATATATTTAAAGTTCCAATAACTCCAGAATACAGATAGAAAAAAATAAATAAAAAAATAAAAATAATAAGTAAAAATAGCAAAAATTACAAATCCATAGTACATAAGGTATGCAGGAATAAATGTCCCCAATAGAATGTCCGTCTTTGCACCACAGGGTGCTGTATATTGGTGGTTAGGTGCCTCAATATTGCCCTCATAATGTGTACCTGGTTGTTTGTAAAGCTCCAAGACAGCCTATTCACTGCACCGGCAGTCTCACTTGGCTCCTACGGTTCTCCAGATATTCGGGCTGGACGGCGTGACCTGAGTCGATCAGTGGTGTAGCGACAATACGTCTCTCCTGCTTGCAATAAATGGGACCGGGTGAAACTCTAGTGTCTATATCGCAGATCCATGTCTGCGATATAGATAGATAGATAGATAGATAGATATCAGTGATTCAGTTGACATACACTTTATATAAACATACAACTTTTTGCAGCATTTATGGTGTGCTGGTCTTTCCTCTTTTGGATTTATCTATGCAATTCTTTATGATTGAGCACCCAGCTTTTTGGATTGACTTAGTGAGTGTGCAATGCTCCTCTCTTTTTCTATCTATCTATCTATCTATCTATCTATCTATCTATCTATCTATCTATCTGTCTATCTATCTCATATCTATCTCATATCTATCTATCTAATATCTATCTATTTATCTATCTATCTAATATATATCTATTTATCTATCTATATATCTATCAGTAACCCTGGTTAAGGGTTACAGAAATATAATATATATGTACAGTCAGATCCATAAATATTGGGACATTGACAGAATTTTCAGATTTTGGCCTCTATTCACCACCACAATGGTTTTGAAATGAAACAAACAAGATGTGCTTTAACTGCAGACTTTCAGATTTAATTTGAGGGTAATTACATCCAAATCGGGTGAACAGTGTAGGAATTACAACAGTTTCAATATGTACCTCCCACTTTTTAAGGGGCCAAAAGTAATGGGACTATCAACTCAAAAGCTATTTCATGGACATGTGTGGGCTATTCCCTCGTTATTTCATTATCAATTAAGCAGGTAAAAGGTTTGGAGTTGATTCTAGGTGTGACATTTGCATTTGGAAACAGTTGCTGTCAACTCTCAATATGAGATCCAAAGAGCTGTCATTATCAGTGAAGCAAGCCATCATTAGGCTGAAAAATCAAAACAAACCCATCATAGAGTTAGCAAAAACATTAGGTGTGGCCAAATCAACTGTTTGGAACATTCTTAAAAAGAAAGAACGCACCAGAGAGCTCAGCAACACCAAAAGACCCGGAAGACCACGGAAAACAGCTGTGGTGGATGACAAAAGAATTATTTCCCTGGTGAAGAAAAACCCCTTCACAACAGTTGGCCAAATCAAGAACACTCCAGGAGGTAGATGTATATGTGTCAAAGTCAGCAATCAAGAGAAGACTTCACAAGAGTGAATATAGAGGGTTCACCACAATATGTAAACCATTGGTGAGCCACAAAACCTGGAAGACCAGATTAGAGTTTGCCAAACAACATCTTAAAAAGCCATTACAGTTCTGGAACAACATCCTATGGACAGATGAGACAAAGATCAACTTGTACCAGAGTGATGGGAAGAGAAGAGAAGGAAAGGAACTGCTCATGATCCAAAACATACCACCTCATCAGTGAAGCATGGTGGTGGTAGTGTCATGGCGTGGGCATGTATGGCTGCCAATGGAACTGGTTCCCTTGTATTTATTGATGATGTGACTGCTGACAAAAGCAGCAGAATTAATTCTGAAATGTTTCGGCCAATATTATATGCTCATATTCAGTCAAATGCTTCAGAACTCATTGGACGCCGCTCCACAGTGCAGATGGACAATGACCCAAAGCATACTGCAAAAGCAACCAAAGAGTTTTTTAAGGCTAAAAAGTGGAATGTTATGCAAAGGCCAAGTCAATCCCCTGACCTGAATCCGATTGAGCATGCATTTCACTTGATGAAGACAAAACTGAAGGGAAAATGCCCCAAGAACAAGCAGGAACTGAAGACATTTGTAGTAGAGGCCTGGCAGAGCATCACCAGGGATGAAACCCAGCGTCTGGGGAAGTCTATGCGTTCCAGACTTCAGGCTGTAATTGCCTGCAAAGGATTTGCAACAAAGTGTTAAAAAGTGAAAGTTAGATTTAGGATTGTTTATTTTGTCCCATTACTTTTGGCCCCTTTAAAAGTGGGAGGCACATATAGAAACCGTTGTAATTCCTACACCGTTCACCTGATTTGGATGTAATTACCCTCAAATTAAATCTGAAAGACTGCAGTTAAATCACATCTTGTTTGTTTCATTTCAAAGCCATTGTGGTGGTGAATAGAGGCCAAAATATGAAAATTCTGTCAATGTCCCAATATTTATGGACCTGACTGTATGTGTATATATTTATATATATATATATATATATATATATATATATATATAGTGATACTTGGAGTTATTAGCTTGGTAGATTGGTGTTAGTGGTGCAGTGATTAGATGCAGTCCACACATTGCATTCCAGTAAAACAAATAAAAATGGTGCTTTTACTGCAGCATGGACATCAGGAAACATAAATAAAATAATAAACAACCTAGCCCTTTCTTAGGGCACTGCTCACTTCTTGCACCCTCTGTATAGAAGCAGCTACTCTGCATGAAACTCTCTCACAGTCTCTGAGATTTGTGGTCCCTCCTGCCACATGCAGGACTGGACACTGGCCTCCTGGCCTGGTATAGCTTTCTCAGCTTGTTGGCTGGCGCCTCTCACAAGGACAGTGTCAGAGGTATATGGATCTGCCTGCCTCCTTGCAGGTATGATCCTGATTACCTGGTCCGCTTCACTCACATTGCAGCCCCACCTGGACTGTCTGGCTGTGTCCACCAGCAGCCTCACCTGGGCTCTGGTCATACGGCAGCCATTACACCAAACAGAATCTGCTGCTTACCCGTGCTACCTCTGGTGATACTGCCACAATATATATATATATATATATATATATATATATATAAATGTATGTCATGTGTGTGTTTAGTATTTCGTATATATATATATATATATTATTGTGTTGTAACTCAATTGTGAAATACCTGGAAATGTGTGTTTGGTGGAGTGTTTAGCATGTGGGGCATGTCACTGTGTAGTAAGGGTTAACATACAGTGCAGTACAAGCTGCTGATAGAAGGTGCCAGAGATGGCACGAGCCTACACTGACTAAAACCCCTAATATAGGCAGAGTGTGCATGGGTCAGCGCAAGGCAGAGTGCTGCAGAGCGGGAAGAAGAGGGTCGCATGGCAAGAGAAAGGGTTGCGTGCAGCATTGTTCATTTGTATGAATTGAACGGCCGGTGGCTCTGCCGGCCAGTCTGTGGATCCCTCCCTCCAGTGCCTGCCCTCCTGTGATCCGGGCAGCCAGTGAGCGGCGATGAGTTGCCAGGCACAGGGGGACAGAGCCTGAGAGGGAGTCCAGCCGGAGCTTGGTAAGCAGGTGGGACAGCAGTACTCACTCTCTCTTGCTGGTGATGCAGGAGAAGGCAGCATCGTGGGAGGTGGTCCCGGCGGCAAAGAGGAACGGAGGGACCCGCACTAATGACTACTCTTGTAGTTCAAATACCTAGTCTGATCCACCTTTTTGATATGAGATTTTGTTGTAATACAACTGCCCTCCACCGAAAGTGCAATATCCCAAAATGTCATATATGTGGCGTGAATGGTGCTGGTGAATTTAAGACCATAATTATTGTGATTAAGTTTATTCATAAATTTAGTTGCTGAATCCAAATCCCTATACCAAATAAAAAGAAAAGATTGATTATTATCTATCATGGGATGACACTATCACTGATGATTTAAAAAAAATAATTCTTGCATCCATTCACTTCATTTTACACCATCATTTTTTTCTTTTTAATGCACAATATTTTTACAGATACGAGGCACTGCTATGGGGACCAGGTTTGCCCCAAGTTATGCCAATCTGTTCATGGGGAGGTTTGAGGATGAGCATATTTGGGGGAGCTGTGGGGCGAGCCTGGTCCTCTATGGCCATTATATCGACAATTTATTTTTAATTTGGGATGGGGAATTGGATTCAGCAACTACATTTATGGATAAACTTAATCACAATAATTATGGTCTTAAATTCACCAGCACCAAAAAGGTGGATCAGAATAGGTATTTGAACTACAAGAGTAGTCATCACATTAAATGTAAATGTAACATCCCCAAAGGACAGTTCCTCAGATTGAGTTAGATAGAGCATCCCTTCTAGATACTAAAGATATAACCTTATCATGCACGAATAATAAAATCAAGGATAGAACAGTAATGTTTGTGACACAATATAATGCAGAAGCTCCTATGATTAGGAAAATTATAAAACATAATTTTCATATCTTACAACTAGATGATGTCCTGGGAGGTACAGGACTATTAGATAACAATGTTATCTTTAGAAAATCAGATAATTTAAAACAAAAACTTGCTCTACATGCAAATGTTCAAATAAAAAACAGTTCAATTCTGTTCATTCAGGACAAAAGAAGTTTTCTGCATAAAGAGTTTTATGAATTGTAGAACAGACTATTTGATTTATGTGATGGACTGTGGGTGCGGCTCCCAATATGTGGCCCGCACCACCAGACCATTACATGTAAGATTCATGGAGCACAAGAGGAATATACTTATGAACTCCAGAACCAATTTACTCTACAGACATATGACTGATTGCCAAAAGGGGAGTATAGTCAATATCAAAATCAAGGGAATAGAACAGGTTAAATTTACAAAAAGGGGTGGAGATAGGTACAATATGTTATGTAGAAGAGAGGCCTTCTGGATTTATAGTCTGAAAACACTATGTCCAAGAGGTCTTAATGACTCTATTGAACTTAATAATGTATAAACTATTTAAGGTTGTGAATATGTAGCAGTATTTCTGTATTAGAAAGGGACCTCTTTGGAAATAAGCAATCTAGTTTAGCTATACACAAAACCCAATGTTTAGAGATCAAGAAATATATGTATTAGGCTCATCCAATATTGCTTTAGAGAGTAATTTTTAGATTAAGTATCATCTTTAGTATTTTTCATTATTCAGTTTATGTATTATTATTATTATAATATATTTTTTCATTTTCATATATGATGTTTTTATTTTTATTCTTCTTATTATTTTTTATTTCTAATTATGTGATGAATATTTGTTGAATATGTACTATTGCAGCTAGTTTATAAGTAGAGTACAGAATGGATGGCTAAATTAACTTATTGAATCCCTGAAAGGCTGCTAGGATATGAATAGAATGGCCACTGGAATGTGCTAATCCCATTGATATAAACAAATGATCATTTAAAATGGCTGCTGGAACGCATTAGAAATCATTTGGAATGCATGAAAAAAACGTAAGTAGTCATCCAAAATGGCCGCTGGAACGCATATAATGTCAGCTGGAATGTATAAACCAGAAGTAGCAACATTAAGATCCGTGATCGATGGGATCAGACACGGCAGGCTTGAATCCTGCAATTATCAAGGTAATTAAGTGGGCTTAAAATCACTGTTCTCAATGTGGGGACTATTCTGTCTGAGGAATCTGCTGAGGTTCACAGAGAGGCGGGGAAACGTGTTACTTATTACCCACAAGTGTCTGTGCTTCACGCTGCATGCAGCAAGGAACTTTTAGCTAAAAGTGCACCAAGGCTGGAAAGAAGGATTGCTAAAAATCTCCCCCACAAAGCTCCCAGTGAGTATGACCACATGGATTGCCTGACCTAAAAATCAATAGAGGGCTGAGTTACTATTTCATCATGGCGTGCTGACTATTTGACTGTCGGAAGTATACTATTGGTGCACTCACCATTAAAAACGGGAAAGAGTGGACTGTCAATTGCCCCTATAAGGGGAATGATTTATATTGCATCACATTTGCCAGTGAAAACACTGAGGAAATAACATTATATGTGGGTCCCCACTGAATGAGTGGATCATGTGGGAGAAGGAGTATTAACATTTCACAATCCTAAAAATACCTAACAACCTCTGAAAGAAAGCACTATGGGCCTGATTCAGACCCACTCGCGAGCGGCTGTCCGCTTGCAAGTGGGTCGATGTTATGGACTGAGCATGCGCACGACGGAGGGAGCTCCGTCGTGCGCATGCGCCAGACGCGGCGAGCGAAGGAAAGTCCTTCTCTCGTTGTGTCCGATCAAAGGGGGCGTGCTGTCAATGTTGATTGACAGCACGCCCCCTTTGGTGGGCGTGCCGGGGGCGTGCCTCCCTGACGGGGGCGTTCCCACGGGAACGCCTCCCGTCAGAAGCCGGCCCACTGACATCACTAGTGATGTCAGTGGGAGTGATTTTGGCTCTGATAGAGCCAAAATCACTCCGGAGCTTGCGGTTGAAGACCTCAACCGCAGGCTCCGGCTCGCAGTTTCGATGGTCGCGATGGTCAAGACCATCGCGGCCATCACAAAGCACGCTCGTATTGCCTGTGGGTGGTGACCCACAGCTATACGAGCGTCCAGGAGGACGCTCCATGAAAATGGAGCCCGGCCCTCATTCAGAGTGTGCGCTCTGCTCAGAGCGTACGGCTCTGAATGAGGGCCTATATTAGCAAATGTTGGTCATTTAAACTTGTATGCTGGCTTTTTTGTTATTATTATTTTTGTATTTTATGAATTGTGGAGCTATCAGATAAACAATCGCTGTTATCATACTATTGGTGACTATAAGAACAAATATACTATTAATTGTATCAAGCCAATTACTATATATATATCTGATTGTACTTACAGATTTTAGGGGCATACCCCAATATATTGTCTTTTTAGATATTTCATGGCCATTTTTTACTATTATTGTCTTTCTTTATATTTATTTATTAAATATTTTCTGAAGTATTCAAACTAAATGTGTGATCAATCTATTTGCAGCGCTGTCTGTTACATTGTGTATTTTTTCTAATCTTATATATATATATGTGCTGTTATTATGCAGTAAATTAATATGTAATTCTATGACCCAGAGTGGGTGCTACTATTAGGCAGCATTAATTATTTTGGGGTGAGCATTTGGGCGTGGGACCCCCGAGGTTGATTTGGCTGGGCTTCTTAAGGGCATCACCACTTAACTCACATAGATACATTTTCAAATCACCTTTTTATTTGTTTATTATTCATGTAATTTTAATTCTTTCTTTCTATATTAACACTTATTGATTATCTTTACACATCTATACTTTACACTTCACTATCACCTTTTTTCCTTTTTTTTTCGAGTGACGCCCTGGGGATGGTCCTTGGCTGGATTTTTTTGGGGTGCCCTGCGCCTCAGACGTGAATCCCTGAATGTTAGGGATGCCGGTATAGAGGAGCCTTGATGCTGGCCCGCCACTTAATCATATATTTGCAAATGTATGCAACTAATACCCCTGAATTTCTATTATGTAGGGTTCAAGTATTTTTGCTGATATTGTTGCAGTGTGCTGGAGGGAACACCCTTTTCTTCTGTGGGACCCAATGACATCACAGTCCTGTGACGCGCGCCCGCCGATGTTCCCAGGCTGTCCAGGGGTTGCTAAGCAACTAGTGTAACCCACCACCATACTAAAAAAATAAAAATACAAAATGTAACAAACATGTGATACAGCTTTTCCTTTCCTATACTTAAATACTAAATCAGGATAAGTGTATTAACTAAACCTATAAAAAAACTATCCAAACTGAAATTCTCATTTAGGCCATGAGTGGATACAGTATTGAGATAGTGAATACATCGTGCCTCACACCTCAATAGGGCACTAGCTCTTATACCACCTCTAATGGATTTTGGAATAAAGTCAATGATTTCATATTGCAATGTAGCCAAGTTATGTTTATGGATCTTAAAATGCCTGGCCGCAGGCTGATCTACCTTTCTTCCTTCTAGGACCAGACGTATGGATGACCTATGTAGAGAAGACCACACGGACAACGAATATAATATACAACATGTGTAGTGGAACATGTAACTACATGCCGTATATGCAAGCATTTACCAGTTTGCGGGTGTGTAAAAGTGCTGCCTGTTTCCATATATCCACAGGTTGTGCATCCTGTGCACTTGTAGCAGCTTGGTTTACAGGATAAAAAATTACCCACTAGAGATTTGCCCCTGTATGTAACATCATTCTTAACTACCATATCCTTCAAGTTCTTAGATATCTTGTGAGGCTTTACATCTGAATACATTGAAGGAAGATGTTGACACAAGATGGTTGGAGAAATTATCAGCACAGGTAGATGGGTACAGGAAAGACTTGGTGAAATATAAAAGAGATAAACTACAAAAGGTGCAAAAAGATTACCAGGAATGTAAGGTGTATTCTTGGATTAATAATCCCAAGCAGCGCTTTTCGGGCCGTGGAAAGTTCAGGCAAGACATTTTGTCTGTGTAATTTATTGTGTATCTCACTACCAGCAGAACTGCAGCTTTAGCCGGGATGCTGCAAATATACAACACTGCTGGGGGCCCCATGAGGTGGCTGCTGAGCAGCAGTGGATTTGCTGGTAAATTGCAGGAATCCTGAAGTGTGTGGGGAGGAGGAGTTAATAGTTATCTCAACAGACTTTCCTGGACCCACCACTGAGTGGGATGGGAGTGAGGGCAGATATCCTTTCACTTGAAGTTTTAGACGAGCCAGCACCCACCTGTGCCTTTTCCCCAGGGCACATGCCCTGCTTGTGCCACCCTTGTTACACCACTGGTGCAAGGAATTATCTGCACTATTATCTAAATACACACATGCAGTCTATGCAACTGAACTCTGAGCAGAACATAGAGCTGCGCAGATGGGATAAGAGTATGGTGGGTGGGGGGAGAAGACAGAGCTGTGTGGATGGGGCAGACACGAAGGCGTGGGAAGGGGAATATTAAGCAGGACAGATGGGGGCGAGGCAAAATTATGCAGATTTTTGGAAAACTGGTGCACATGGGGGGAAACAGAGTGGCATGGTTTGGGGGAACAGAGCGATATGAATGGGGATTATAGAGTAGCATGGATGCGGGAAGATAGAGCAGCGCAGATAGGTAAAGACAGGTTGGTGTGGATGAGGAATACAGACTAGCACAATGGGAGAACACACAACAGTGGGGATTGGGGAAGACAATTGCTGCAGATGGGAGGGGAAAGACAGAGTGGCACGGTTGGGGGGGACAAAGTGGTGCAAATGGAGGAAGAAAGAGTGGCAGAGATGAGGGGAAGACAGAGTGAAGTGGCTGGGAGCAAGGCAGTGGTGCAGATGGAAGGAAGCCCAGTGGCACGGATGCAGGAAGACAGAGCAGTGCACATGAGGAAAGACATTATTGTGGATGAGGGCATGCAGACTCGCACAGTTGGGAGAACACACAGCTGTAGGGATTGGGGAAGTTATAGCAGCATGGAGGCGAAGATAGTACATACATAGACAGAGTATGATAGTTTTAGCAATTAGGGAGCTGAATGGGTATAATGAATGAGATGGATGTATTGAGTGAGAAGGATGTTGGAACCCAGTGGGATTATTGTGGTGACTGAGAAGATTGTGGGCACTGATTGAGATGTGGGTGCCACATAACTGCTCAGACCTCAGTTGCATAGACTGCATGTGTGTATTCAAATGAGCTCACAATTATGTGAATTAGCAGCTCCACCATTTTGTGAGTGACAGTAATCTCACTCTGTGAGAGTGCTGAATCTGCAGTTAACCACCTGGTGTCATGGCATACCATATCTATAATATGCAAGGAACACGTCCATTAAGGCATCAGCCTTAATGATCGTAATTTCATTGCTTTTTGAAGTTTGAGTGGCAGAAATTCAATAGGTTTTGAGAAATTTCAAATTATGTCTAAGAAGCCTTAATGGGACATGTGAAACCGTAAGGTTTCTTGTCTATGGAATATATATATATTCATATTTATTTAGCTCTCTCCACTCTTGCAAAATGTCAAGATATGTGTGACGTCTCTAAAATTCTCCAGGACCAGAGCAAGTATAAATGTGGCTTTCCCTTTAATCTCCAAGCAGTGTCACACGCAGTGGGGCTTCTGATTACCCAGGACACAACAACCACATACTACATACACCTGCTTTGCTGCAATGGTTTCAAACTGACATTTACAACTAGCCTCATGTAGTTGGAATTATAAAACTTCCTGTGCAGGAGCCAATAGCACCATGTGTCTAACTGTAATTCAGTCAAGTCCTAGGTATGGCATGCTGAGCAATGTCTGTCTTAAATTATGGGGATTTAACTGAATGAATAGGTGCACACAAATCACAAAATTACTGATAGCTCACAAGTGAAGTGATGCATATTTTATTGGAGGTTTTGTATGTTCTAAAAGTAAGTGTAATTGTGCTATAAATGTATGTGTGAGTATGTATATCACCAATACAGAACAAACTTATTATTGAGGACTTCAGCCATAATTATTAAATGAAGTAAATTGTGTTTACTTGTCATTCTTAGGTTCACTTTAGTGGCGGTGGACAGGATTACGCTTCTGTTTGTTCAGATATTTTATGATTGGCAGCTACCACCACTGGTTTTGCCTTTCACATGGACCATATATATATATATATATATATATATATATAATATTTTGATTTGGTCCTCGTCCACACACTTATGGCACCCCTGCAAGTTTCCAGGTGCAAAAGAGGGTCCATGTCACCCAGTTTTGGGAACCACAGGTATAGAAGATTAAACGGTATCAGCAAGAACCTCACACATGGCACATCACCTACTATGGAAAATTCATAATCAACTTTACAACCATACACAGCCATAATTAACAGCCCTGTCTCAAAGAGCTCTTAGATTGTAATGGCATACAGTACCAACAGGCTCCAAGCCCTCTCCACATTTTTGAAGTATAGAATAAATTATATCTAACTATGTTTTAAACAGGAACTTTCAAGGCTGAGTCACATTTCATAATGATGAAAGACATGCTATTTCTCTGATTTATGAGTGAGGGTGTTATATAGTAGTGAAGCAAATATACTAATGACAAATGATTATATGATAATAGTGGCTACAATTGGAGTTTTGGTAAATGAGTCTAAGGTCTGTTCAGGGGTTTGTTAATGGAATTATAATTGGGGATATAAAGTAGAATTGGGTAGTGGAGTGAGATTTCATCAGTAATTTGGAGATTATTGAAGAGAGGATTAGTATTATGTGGGATTAAGGGTAGTTAGTTTTAACTATTAATATAGTTGATAGGTGATATTGTTTGGGAGAGTGTGGGGGCATTTTATATTTGTGCTTCATTAAATTGATTTAAGTGAAATGTATTTTGTGATATTGTCAGATGAGAAGCTAACTATTCCCACCCTTGTATAGTTATTTAATTTTCTAAATCTGTGTCATAGGGGCCTATTCATCATACCTTAAAAATCGATGGATGTAATTAGGTTTAGAACCTGCATGGAGTTCTACCTAATTACCGGAGGAATTCATCATTCTTCCTCTCCATCAATATCTATTCCGAAAAGCTGTCATTTTTGCGATGACAGCTTTTCTGGAAATAGATACTTTTCCCTCTCTACTCTAAGTTACCGCAGCTGGAAACAGTACTGCGCATGTGCTGTTACATTCGTATACCCAGCGCATGAGCAGCACTACCTACAGCGGCGGTAAGTTTGTGTGCCCCCCCAAGCCCCCCTGCCCCTATGCTCACTCCCCCCCCCCCGCACTTACCTGCCCGCGCAGCAGCCTCTGGCTCCGTCCTGCTGGTCTGACACATGGTCTCCCAGCACACCACAGTACTGTTTAGCAGTGATGTCTTCTGCTGGGAGAACACAGTGTCCGAGCAACCACCGGAGCCAGAGGAGGGACCAGAGCACCGGAGGGAGCTGCGGAGGACCTGTCTCACCTGCTATTCACCACCTCACAGTGGCGGATAGTACCTCCATCAAATTCCGAAAATACATAATTTTCGGAATTTGATGAATACCATAATTTCCATATGCCATACTAATGTATGGGGAGTGTGGAAATTTACGCAGGGGGACTTAGCAAGGAGATATCAGTGTTATCTCCTGTGCTAAGTGTCATCATAAATACTAAAATAACGTTATTTAAGGAAAATGTCCTTAAAATTTTTATTTTAGTGTTGATGAATAGGCCCCATTGTGTCTTATCTTATTTGGACAAGTGAAGAGTACAGGATTCCTTGTACCTATGCTCTACGCCAATAGGGGAATCCCCAAGTTGACCCCTGGTGAAACTGCCTTCATTGGAAAACAGAAGATAGCTTGATGGAGGCACCACCGAGATAAGAGGTCTCAAGAAAACTCATATTTAAAAACATTTGTAACCCCCCTTCTTACCACTAAAAGGTCACCAGGTTACTAACTCCTTTGTTACTCCTAATGTACCCACCCTTACCCTCTATTGGTGGTGTACGTCCCCATTGTCAGTGCCTCCACCCAGGTTAATTATTTTGGATGTCAAAAGGGCTCACCAGGGAAAACCCAGTGATAGAATATATAGTGTGGTGTATAGATAATGTGTAATCACATACAATACTGTATCATTTCACTTCACATTTACCACCAATGTCCACAGATTCCGCAGTAATGGATCTCCCACCGTAATCACTCCAGGTAAGTAAACACACAGTAGTTAAAAAACATTAAAGTTACTTTTATAAGGAATATAAGTAAAGGATCTTCACTTGTACTTTGCATATAAACTGCTGTTAATATACAGAGGATAAACACAACTCCATGTATTACATCAATACATTGCTTAATATACAAAACCCTTAAACTTAAACAATGTTATAACATTAGTTAGGAGACTATATTTATAAATAGTTCCAATCCAGAGTTTATAGTCCCGGTTCAGTTTCTGAAGTGTAGATATTGTCTTTGTTAATTATCCTTTATGGGGCTTTTCCTCTAGCTAACCTTCACTTTTCCTTGGTCGTATTATAGACTTTGTCATGCCATAGATTAGTATAACTGGACTCCCCTCCACAATATATCTAAGTCCATATAATGTGCTTATGCTGGTACCTTGGTAAGTATATAAGCCTTGCAATATCAACAAATATAGTCCTGTGGGGTTATTCCATCACAGTCACAATGAACATAACTATTCATACTCCAAAATAATTATATTTATACAGCAGTCCTGCCAATACAAAAATCCGAGTTTGGTGCTGTGTGATGTGGATTATAAGTGTAACTGGCACTATTTTAGATAGTAGATGCATACACCAACTCCCCCTGACTTATATCTGCCTCAGGCTGCAAATTCTTCCTGTATTCCCTGAGGGAATAGCTTTTTTTCCTAAGTCCCACCAGTCTGTTATAGATATTGAGTTATCTATCCCCTTTGGTCCCTCCTCTTTGTTGCCTCAGCTTGCTAGTAAGTGGGTTATATGATTAGGCAGAAATTAAGCCTGTGAGTAATGTATGAAGGGCAGCTGGTGATTATTGTGAGTGTGGTGCTTGTATTTGTACTCACACCCCTGCGGTATAAAGACACAGCCTCCGGGCTGTCCTTTGTAGTGGGAGCTGCTGCTTGCTTCAGCCTCTGCAGTCAGCCTGAATTCAGGCTGATTTGCCTGCCCAGGACCCGCCTCTCAGACCTCCGACACAGGGGGACTCCCGACAGCCACCTCCTGGCCAACTGTAGCCGGCGCCTGCTCCATGACACCAGCAGTCCCACTGAGACCATTGGCCTGCTGTCTGAGCCAGCCGCCTCCTCTCACCAGGGATCACCCAGATCGGCGCGGGTCCACCTCCCACGACGCCGCCTCTCTGGCATCATCGGCAAGACAGGGTGGGTGCCACTGTCCCACCTTCTTCCCCAGCTCCGGCTGGGCTCCCTCTCCAGCTCTGCCCCCCTGCGCCCGGCTGCATATCGCTGCTCACTGGCTGCCCTGGTCACAGGAGGGCAGGCACTGGAGGGAGGGATCAGGAGACTGCCTCTCAGCTGCTACTAACAGCTGTTATATATCCTCCCCCTCACCGGATCCTATTTTCCTGACAGGAACCGATTCACTCCCATCTATATTACTCCGCCCCCTTCTGCAACTATCACCAGTGTCTGTGAAATGTATATCTGCAGCATGAAGCACCAAAGTCCACTGACATCATAGATATCTAACATGCACAGGGTACATACATTTCCACATATTTACTTATATTTACATCACATCTATCCCTACAGTATATTTAACATTTACCTCATAAATGGCATTTTGCTGTAAATGAATGAAAATATATACCTGTTTCAATTGTATATATGAATTATCTCCGTAACCCTAACCAGGGTTACACATTGTAACTCAGTGACACAACAAGTGAAGGTTGAAGTACCGTAGGTGAGGAGGTGTAACACTAAAATATTATTTGCCTCAATCATTAGGAAACAGACAATCCACATGATTTAAGGCAAACATTAACTTAAACATTAGTCTACCATATTTAATGTTGCATATAAATGTAACTATTATTTCTTAATTAAAGCTGCTCTATCATCTAGTAAATGCTGCAAACAAGAGATTGTACCTTGTGATTGGTCCTATGGCTCACATCCTCCATTTCCTACCATTTAAAGATGGCAAGCTTAGTTAGTTTGTATGTCTGTTATTACAGAATTGGAAGCTCTCCAGGACAAATGGGCCCATATTGCAGCTTCCATGGTTAGTAGGAATATGGTGAGTGTGAACCCTAGCACTACCGCCTTATTCTATGCGGTAGAGCAGTTTTAAGTCTACGAAGAGAAAAAACTATGAAAGTATTTAATTATTGTACTAATTGAAAGGCTTGTATGTTCAAGTTTATTTATTTTAGTCCCTCAGTACGTCATTTTCCCAGAAAACATAAACTTCACCAGCTGGGCTCAGTTGATGGGCATTGCCAATAGCTCATTTTTCCCCTAGCCTTAATTCTGCATATTTCTGAAAGAAATATGTCATGCAAATTAAATAACAGATGAAGACAGCTAATAACTTCAAGATTCCCCCATAGGCAAATACATTTAAACATATGGCAAAAAGGTACTTACTGCCATATACGAATAGTTAATTGTTATTTTTCTTTTAAGTCATCATAGTGTTTCTTTTAAAACATATCAAGCACAGAAAACAAGATACAGTGGCCTATTCATGTTGTTAATTATCGGGGTCAGAACGGACCCCGATAATTAACATTCTGACTCATCGCATCTACTGGGGCAATTCAGCATTGCTCCGGCGTGGTGACAGCTGAAGCTAAATCAGATTTCCCTGTGAGCCGCTTACCTGCTCCTTTTCGGAGCAGTGAATCTTGTCATTGCTCCTGACGGAGCAGTGATGGGACTGCGCATGCAGGTCACACATGTGCACAAGCACCCCGACGTCCGGCGGAAGGAGATGGACAGAAAGGATCCCTCATCGCAACTCGGATATCCTTCCCTTGCAATGCGGATTGCGATGCAGGAGCATTCGCCATCTGAAGATGGCGAATGCTTCCGCAGTAAAGCTCTGAAAATATAATATTTTCAGAGCTTGATGAATTCTGTCCCCATACTAGTGTATGGGGACAGCGGGCCATTCCGCAAAAGGCAGGTAAGTAGGAGATATCTGTGATATCTCCTGCTTTACCTTCTTGATGAATGGTCCAGTAACTTAATTTTTACAATTGCAGGTGAAAATGTGCATTTTCACCTGCTTTTGTGAAAATTAAGTGATGATGAATAGGCTCTTCGTGAAAATACTTGATAACTGAGAGGTGGGGTACCCTAGCACTTACCTAGGTTTGCTTTTGTAGAGTTTGTACAAGTGAGTGCATATGATTGTCTTCACTAGCATTTAACTTAGGCACTTGTACACTACCGTTCAAAAGTTTGGGGTCACTTAGAAATTTCCTTATTTTTGAAAGAAAAGCACTGTTTTTTTCAATGAAGATAACATTAAATTAATCAGAAATACACTCTATACATTGTTAATGTGGTAAATGACTATACCAGCTGGTTTTTAAAGGAATATCTACATGGGTGTATAGAGGCCCATTTCCAGCAACCATCACTCCAGTGTTCTAATGGTACACTGTGTTTGCTAAGCGCGTTAGAAGACTAATGGATTATTAGAAAACCCTTGAAAACCCTTGTGCAATTATGTTAGCACAGCGGAAAATAGATTTGCTCATTAGAGAAGCTATAAATCTGGCCTTCCTTTGAGCTATTTGAGTATCTGGAGCATCACATTTGTGGGTTCGATTATACTCTCCAAATGGTCAGAAAAAGAGAACTTTCATGTGAAACTCGACAGTCTATTCTTGTTCTTAGAAATGAAGGCTATTCCATGCGAGAACTTGCCAAGAAACTGAACATTTCCTACAACTGTGCGTACTACTACTTTCAGAGAACAGTACAAACAGCCTCTAACCAGAGTACAAAGAGTTGTGGGAGGCCCCGGTGCACATCTGTGCAAGAAGACAAGTACATTAGAGTCTCTAGTTTGAGAAATAGACGCCTCACAAGTCCTCAACTGGCAGCTTCATTAAATGGTACCCCCAAAACGCCAGTGTCAACGTCTACAGTGAAGAGGCGACTCCAGGATGCTGGCCTTCTAGGTAGAGTGGCAAAGAAAAAGCCATATCTGAGACTGGCCAATAAAAGGAAAAGATTAATATGAGTAAAAGAACACAGACATTGGACAGAGGAAGATTGGAAAAAAGTGTTATGGACAGACAAATCAAAGTTTGAGGTGTTTGGATCACACAGAAGAACATTTGTGAGACGCAGAACAAGTGAAAAGATGCTGGAAGAGTGCCTGACGCCAACTGTCAAGCATGGTGGAGGTAATGTGATGGTCTGGGGCTACTATGGTGCTGGTAAAGTGGGAGATTTGTACAAGGTTAAAGGGATTTTGAAAGCTCCATTTTGCAGCGCCATGCCATGCCATTCCCTGTGGATAGCGCTTGATTGGAGCCAATTTCCTCCTCCAACAGGACAATGACCCAAAGCACACCTCCAAATAATACAAGAACTATTTAGGGAAGAAGCAGGCAGCTGGTATTCTGTCTGTAATAGAGTGGCCAGCACAGTCACAGATCTCAACCCCATTTAGCTGTTGTGGGAGCAGCTTGGTATGCAAGAAGTGCCCATCATGTCAATCCAACTTGTGGTAGGTGCTTCAGGAAACGTGGGGTGAAATTTCTTCAGATTACCTCAACAAATTAACAGCTAGAATGCCAAAGGTCTGCAATGCTGTAATTGCTGCAAAAGGAGCATTCTTTGACGAAAGCAAAGTTTGAAGGACAAAATTATTATTTCAAATAAAAATAATTATTTCTAACCTTGCCAATGTCTTGACTATATGTTCTATTAATTTTGCAACTCATTTGATAAATGAAAGTCAGTTTTCATGTAAAGCACGAAATTGTCTGGGTAACCCCAAACTTTTGAATGGTAGTGTATATCCCCTGTGGTGGTTTATGGCGAAATAAAAAAACAGTGCATTGATCAAATGTGAAAATAGGTAAATTTATTTAGGTAGACAATTCACAGTGTAAAGTAAATGCTACCTAAGAGGGATGCAATCGGGAAACCGGCTGACGTGATCCCGACAGCCGGCTTCCCGACTGCTTTATACCGACGTGGGTTATATCTAGACGCCTGTCATTTTCCCGACGCCGGGAGACAGGCGCCCGGCATCCTGATCGAAGGCCGGGCGCCGCTAGCGGACAGCTGCGGGCGGGAGGTTTAGCGCACCCGGGGGGGACTTAAGGTTAGGCACCCCCCCCCTGTGTGGGTTAGGCTAGGGGGAGGGTGGGTTAGGGTTAGGCACCCCCGGGGGGGGTGAATTAGGGTTAGGCACCCCCTGGGGGACTTAGGTTTAGGCAGCCGGGAAGGGGGGTAAGGGTTAGGCACTTACAGGGGGGATTAGGGTTAGGCACCCCTAAGAAGGGTTAGGGGGGTTAGGTTAGGTTAGTATATTCTTACCTGAGGACAATCGGGATTTCCAGTGCTGTTGGGCTGCCGCTGCCGGGATCTGTCCATCTGTCGGGCTGCCGCTGCCGGGAATCGAAGGCCGCCGGTATTTCATACCGATTCCACCTAAGAGTGGTTTTCTTAATATAATGTAAAAGAATTAACCAGGTGTTTGAAGCCTGCCAGTGTTAAACAGCTAATAAATTGTGTGCAAACATATGTGACATGAACACAGGGGTGTGTGTACTGAACAAGCACAAATTAAATGTGGGGGAGGGGGGAGAAAGAGGGAGTTTGCCAGCGTACATTGGAAGTCCATTTGGTTTTTGCCTAATATAGCACTCCTGTGCCACTTTCTGAAGTTATATGAGCTTCATGACTGCTTAACTCTTCCCTCTAATACCTTTAATTAATACCTACACCTTTGTACGTTATTTAATACTGCTGCCAAACCTCATGGCCCAATTCGACCCTCCACCTTTGAGGCTCGGTGTTTACCCGGTGAGTCTCTTCTTGAGGACTAATATGCACATTTTACTCACTATTACTCACATTTGGCCAAACTGACATAGAACTGCACGAGTGCCATTGAGAGGAGTAAATGGGGAGATGCCTGACCCAGAAGTTTGGTCTTGAATCAGAGAAATGGTGACCAAGAGTTCGATATGTGTATGAAGGATTACCACCTTTATGTACTGTGGTTATTTTAATATTTTCTTTACAGGCAGACTACAGGTGCCAGCAGGCCCTTAATAACTAGGCTAGTTCAGCCTGGTGATGATTAATCGAGAATAGAGGGACTCCCACACTCTTTTCCCCCCTATTTTCCAATACCAGACCAGGCTGAGAGGTCCAGGGCTGGTTACTGATTTTGGGGCTGACAACACACTTTTTATTTTAAATTAACTATTTTGTTACTACAAGCAGCATCTAAACTAGCGGCTTTGGAGAAGTATGTTGGTATTGGTAATGGTAATATATTATATTTTCTACTAGACTTTTAATTTTACACTTCTAGTTCTTGATTAAAAAACATTCTATAGGGTCATATAGTATATTAAACTGCCATCCTGTCAGCCACTGCTGTGTCAATATGTTTCAAAGTGGATGTAGTTATTATGCCTACAGCCGGGATGCTGGCCGTTGAAATCCCGATGTGGGACAGAAAAGAATCACCAGAATCACGATGCCAGTCTAGATGGCAACGCCGGAATCCCGACAGCCGGCATCCCGAACATAAGTATAGTAGGGGGGCGTTAGGTGTTAGCCGTGGGGGGGAGGGTTAGGTTTAGGGTTAGGCTACAGAGGGGGGGGGTATAGGGCTAGGCTTTGGGCTGGGAGGGGTGGGAGGTTAGGGTTTGGCTATGGAGGGGGGAGGATAGGGTTAGGCTAAAGGCTGGGAGGGTTAGGTTCAGGCACCAAGGGTTTGGGGTAGAAGAGGGGAGGGTTAGCATACTCACGGAGCCCCGGTCAGGATACTGGGCATCGGGATGCCGTTGTCAGTGTTTTGGCAGCTGGCATCCTGACTGCTGGTATTTCACACCCACCCATTTCAAAGATGTGCTGTATTCTTTTAAACTGGCATGTGTATGTGCCGCTGATCTGTCACTTAGTTTAATTGATAATTATTCATTATCAATTTCTTGTACTAGCCTGTTACTCTTCTATTACTCTAGCTTCAAACACCTGTATTGGGCTGTGGTCTGTGATTTCTGATTTACTGGTTGGAGAAGTGTGTTGGTAATATATTATATTTTTTTCTACTAGGCTTTTACTTTTAGGCTATTAGTTCTTGATTATTGAAAACATTCTATAGGGTTGTATAGTTTATTTAACTGCCGTGCCACTATGGGGTCTATGTACTAAGCCATGGAGAGAGATAAAGTGGATAGTGATAAATTACCAACCAGCTCCTGTCACTTTAAAGGCTGTGTTTGAAAAATGACAGTTAGGAGCTGATTGGTTGGTACTTTGGGCCTGATTCAGAACCGCTCACAAGCGCTAGCGGGTGGATGGTGGGGCATTGCGCACGCGTGGCGTGCGTGAGCCCCAGAGCGAGTGAGAAATGCTGCTCGCTACAAACAGGGCAGCTGTCGATGTTGATCGACAGCTCGCCCCGTTTAGTAGGCGGGGTGGGGGGTGGCTGGACAAACGAGGCGTTCCAGTGATGTCAGTAGTGAGCTTCCTGCTCTATTAGAGCCGGAAGCTCACTGGGGCTTGCGGCAGACGAGACCCTACCACCTCCAACCCAGCTTCCCGCTGGGTTGGAGGTGAAATTTTGAATAGCACCCGCAGACAGGGTTAAGCATGGCTGGCTTTACACTGACTGTGGGTGCTGTTTTCAATTTTCACCTCCAACCCAGTGGGAAGCTACAACTTACAAAGCCTCTGCTTCATAAATATGAGCCCTTAGACCCAAAACATGAAGGTCTGCTCTGCACACATTTCTAATAGTAACATTCCTATGTTTACCCATGTATTCTCCCTGTACTGATTCTTCTTTTTAACCCTGGTTTCATAGTGAACATTGTTTTCAACTATTGTTCATCTCAAAACGTGAAGTCTTGACATTTGTATTTATATATCAGGTAATTAAGTTTTTGAAATACTTTGATATTGGTGTTCTGTTTGTTGTATAATAATGTTTTTCCTGTTCTACATTTCCCTGCCCGCCAATCCCCCTTCTGTACCCTTTCCTTGAATGTTTGCTTTCTAAAACAAAACTCAATAAATTCTGTTTTTATAAAAAAAAAAAGAACACTGCTGTGATGTGATCCTCCTTTTGCACCAGTGCATACTCCTTGCATTTCATTGAGCCTCTAGTTTTGAATCCTTATGCTCTCTAGTAATATGTTATGTGAAAAGCCCTTTCCCTAACTAACCTATCCATAGGGACAAGTTGAACGGGAAGCAGTCGGGAATCCCGACCACCGTCTTCCAGACTGTCTAATCCTGGCAAGGGGTTAAATGACAGGCATCAAAATCCCGACGCCTGTCATTTTACCTACGCCGGGAGCCCGACACCCGGCTTCCCAATCGAAGGTAAGCCGGGCACCGTGGGGGGGGAGGGTTAGGTTTAGGGCTCCCGGGGGGGACTTAGGGTTAGGAACCCCCCCGTGAGGTTAGGGATAGGCTAGGGAAAAGGGGGGCTAGGGCTAGGCACCCCCGGGGGGGGTTAGGCACCCCCCCTGGGGACTTAGGTTTAGGCACTTAGAGGGGGGATTATGGTTAGGCACTTGGGGGGAGGTTAGGGTTAGGTACCCCTAAGGAAGGGTTAGGGTTATGGGGTAGAATAGGGTTAGCAAATACTCACCTTGGACGATCGGGATTTTCACCCCTGCCGGGCAGCTGCTATCAGGATTTGAACCGCCGGCCATATGGCCGGTGGTAAATTATTCTGAATCCAGTTGTACGTTCTGAAAATTAAAGTTAAAAGCTTAGGCGTCTATTTGTATGTAGTGGCGTCACTAGAGGGGTGCGGATGGTGCAGGATACAACGGGTGATACCATCCCAAAATAGCAGAGCTGCTCTGTTATATTGGTATCACCCCATCAGATGGTGTCACCAAGCAGCGTACAGCAGTGCATGTGTGCGTCATCCATTCCAAACCCCCTTGTGTCCGGAGAGGCTGGGGGATTCCCAGCAGCTCCTGGAGCACCGGTCAAGCCCCCAGCATGATGGCAATGGGACAAATCAGGGGGCGTGGTATCACGGGAATTAGAAGTGCTGCACCGGGGGTCACCACCAGTTGTGATGCCTCTGTTTGTGTGCATTTGCATCAATAGACCAACAAGTATTTCTTCAAGCTGCTATTCCCAGCAATAAGAGATGATACTTCAGAACAATTTATTATCATTAAACTCATGCTGGGACAGCACCTCTGATAAGTGACAGTCCAGGCGAAGAGTCTTTAGTAAAGCGGTAGCAATCGCTAGAACTTCACTTATAGATTCTGTCTCCAGGGGCGCTGAGAGGGGTGGGGAGCGGGTACAGATTACCCGGCCCTGGGGCATGGCAGGGGGCCCGGGCCGCTGGAAGCACACTGCAGATTTTTTTTTTCATCTTTATTTTTTTTTAATAGCCATCGCTGGCAACAGGGGCCTGGCGGCGGGGAGGGGTGGGGGGGTGGGGGATGTTGATCGGGTGTCTGTCACTGCATGATTGCACACTGTTTGTGTGTCAATTGTGCACAGACAGTGTGTCACTACTTACAGCCGCGCCGCTGTGGAGCACTCGCGAGATGATGTCATCATCTCGCGAGGCTCTCATCACCAGAAGGCAGTGCGGCTCTGTGTGGCAGCAGCGGGCGGGGCCTGAGGGATCGCAGACAGAAGAGGTGACCGTGGGCGCTGCGCCGGCATTCATGTTGTTTGAGTGGTGCAGGCAGCACTCAGCAGACAAGTGTGACAGGTGGTGAGACTGGCTGCACTGAAGGTAAGAGCCTGAGCGCGCCACTGGCATTCTCTGCTGTGCTGCGTGTGAGTCTCAGAGTCACTATCTGTGACTGTCCATTAGGTGCATATATATATATATGTGTGTGTGCGTGTGTGTGCGTGTGTATATATATATATATATGTATATATAAATAAAATATATATATAGTTTACACATATAATACAGATATATACTTATATAAATATGATATATAATATATATACTTATATAAGTATAAATTATATCACATATACATATCTAGAATATATCATATTTATATAAGTATTTATCTAAACGTGTAAAATGTGTATTAAAATGCATTACACACACACACATATATATAGATAATAGATAAAGATATATATATACAGCGCCATAGCTAGACGGCAGTGAGCCCTGTGCAGCACTGCCGCCCCTCTCACTCCCTCTCCGCCCCCCTCCTCCCCCCCTGAGCGCTTACCCTTACTTCCGAGGGGAGGAGGGAGGGCGGGATCCTGCGCCGACATTCACTGTGTGGCACGCACCACTGCCGGAGGTTTCTTCCTGCAGACCTCCGGCGCAGAGAAGTGTGTGGCCGGTGCCGCTGGAGGATTCCGCCCTGTGCGGAGGCACCGGCCGCACCACCCTCCCTACGGCTCTGTATATATATATATATATATATATATATATATATGACCATGCAGGTGGCACGCCCATGAAATAAACAATGTCCTGGTGCCCTCCGTGGAAACACCGCAGTGGGTCTCCCACATATTGTACAGACCGACGGCACTCAGTAAAAAATTAGACAAACAGCAGGATATGCTTCAAAGCACATCCTGCTGTTTGTCTCATATTTTACTGAGTGCCGCCGGTCTGTACTATATATACAAGGTCCGGTGCACGCTGCTGAAATAGTTAAATACAGTGGGATGGCGGCACAGATTAGTAATGCTGGTCCTCATAAAGGTGCAATAAAGCGCTGAAATATAGCTTGTAATGTTGCAATGAGTCTTTATTTCTAATCTGGAGCGCCGTCATCCTACTGTAATTATATATATATATATAATGGGGTCCTGGGGGATGCGCTCTGCAACCAATGGTTGAGATTCAATTCAGCGCAAAGCTGAATAGTCTCGAGGGAGCTATTCAAGGAGCGTGCTAAGTTGGAGAATTCCGTTTCTCGCGATATAACCTGGATGTTTAGTTACGAGTACTGACATTCTCCGACTAAAGTGCTGTCGGCGAGGCTGTTACCGCTGCGCTAAGCTGGCAAATAGTCATGTGGCCAGAACTTTTGTTGGATTTCTCCTTGCATCCCCAGCGGGGTGCAAGAAGAAATCTTTTAGTCGGAAAAAACATTGCGATGAATTGAATAGCTCTGGGAGCTCCCTCCCGGGGCTATTCATCATCACTTTGAATTGAATCGTGGCCAATGACAGCTGAGATGCACTGTAGACAATATAACATCCGGCTGCTATGCACTGCGGGCAAATAAATTCTGTCCTGTCTCCCTCTCCACTAGCCAGTGAAAATGTAGTGCGCTCATAATATGGCTGCCAGAGAATCGTCTCACAGTAGGATCAGCCACTACAAAACTGCAGCCAGAGACTGCTGATCCGAGAAAGAGAAACAAAGAGTAAAAAGCTGCATACACACACAATGATTTTTTGAACGATTATCGTTAAACAATATCGTTTAACGATAATCGTTTGAAAAAAATCGTTCACTTTCTGAGTCGAATGATTATCGTTCATGCGCGTTCACGTTTGTAGTTCAGTCAGACTTGTCAACTGAACGATTTTCAGTAAGTGAATATGCAGTTCATACGCCGTTCGATGTACTTGATTAATCTAATAAATAGCAGACATGACGTATGACGCGAGCGGCCAGGGGGCGTTTATTTCAAAATTACGACCGCTAGTTTTGTTCGCTCGTTCAGGCATAGAGGCGTGAACAGACCGCAAAGAGCGAACGGTTAATTTGAATAGCCACCCCTTTTTTCTGAACGAACGACCACAAATAGCATCCGGCTCTGAATCAGGCCCTCTGTTCCAACTCTGGGTCAGACCCGGAATTTTGGTGGAAAAGGGGTATTACTCATATTTCGGTAGACATTGAGGAAGCAGGATCATGTGGAGAATAGACAGGTGGTGATGCAGATCGGACAAAAAATAAATGAACAATATCTGCACATTTAGGTGGTCCTCAAAAAAAAGTTTTTACTTATTACCAGTGCTGTAAAAAAAACCAAAAAACAATATTTTGTTTTTTTTTCACATACTAAACTATTTCCATATAGGATGGTTCATTAGTGATTTTCATAGTTTGCCCTCTACCTCTGCCACCTCTGCCAACTGAGGACAGTTGGAGGAGCAATAGAAGTTACTGGTTTGCTGGAAGCACTCCCCTCAGTTGAAAGATTCACAAACAGAAGGCATGTTTCTAAAAGATAGAGTTACTGGGAGAAAGCCGGAATACATAGAATACATACTTGAATATAAAATTAATTGTTGTTTGTTTGCCTGTCTGTTTATGCATTCGGACACCCCTGCACCGACTGGTATGAAACCAATGCGAGGTGATCCAGTTGGCCAGGTTTTAGGAGGGTTAGGGTCCTAGTCAGACCTCCTGTTGGTGTACACTGGGAAGAACTTTGACCTGGGGAGTCTGTTGTGAACCTTCCACTGGATGGAATTGGACGAAAACATTACAGAGTGGTAACAATGGATCCAAGAAGACATACTAGGTGGTTGAGGTCCTTGTCAGACCTCCTGATGGTGTACGCTGACCCAGGGATGCTGGGCAGAACTCTGACCTCGGGAGCCTGTTCTGGGCCTTCCACTGGATGGATTTGAATGACATCACATAATTTAGATGAAAACTTCACAGAGTGGTAATATTGGATCCCAGTAGACATACTAGGGGGTTGAGGTCCCGGCCGGACCTCCCGTTGATGTACGCTGGCCAGAACTTTGACACGGAGAGACTGTTTTGGGCCTTCCACTGGATGGATTTGGATGAAAACTTCACAGAGGGGTGGCAATTGGTCTGGGATGCCTAATGGAGTGGTTGGAGTCCCGGTCGGACGGGCAGAACTTTGACCCAGGGAGCCTGTTCTGGGCCTTCCACTGGATGGATTTGAATGACATCACATACTAAAACTTAATATCTTGAAGATTTAAACCCGGGCAATGCTGGGTACCTTTCAGCTAGTTGGAAATAATTTCACTGACTAATTTTAAGCCTTGAAATGTCCAAGTTTTGTACTAAAACTGTATCCAGTCTCTCAAGGACATTTATTATATGATTATATGATTGTGCGCATTTGTTGGCAATCCCAAGTATTTTAAGCCCTATGTAATCAAGCACTAATTTGCTGCATTTGCATGGCTATGAAGCAGTGATGTACGGTCAGGTGAGGCAGGTTAGCAGGGCCTTTCCTGTCATACTTTGCTATACTCCAAAGTTTTGACTATAAAAGTTATGAGAAAATTAAAGAAAATATTATAAATATCTTCTTTGTATTATCCTAATCATTTTTATAGTCAAAACTCTGGATTAAAAAATGTATGGCAGGTGAGGCACTGCCTCCCCTGTCTACCTTTTCCACACATCCCTGATCAAAACTCACCAAATTTCCAGCACTATATACTGCTGCACCTTTGTATAATGCCCACATGAATCCTTCTGGCTTTGATAGTAGACAGTGCCTCCCCAGCCAATTACCTCACTGCACGTCACTGCTATGAAGTATAAGTTAGCTTGTTCACAGCATTATTCATTGCAAATTCAGGATGGAAGAGCATATTGACTTTTCTTAACAGTTTAGCTGTAAGCTTTAACACTTTCAGAGCATAGCATTCAGAGAGAAGAGTGTTATGATGTTTCAAAGATTACGAACTCCAAATTCATTGGTGGGTGCATGTCATTCCGTTCAATGTCTTTCATTGATAGGAAACAGTAGGTTGTGTAAACAAAGTAATTCATGCAGTCTGGCAAATCTGTTTACATGTTTTGCTGAGGAAAATGACGGAAATACCAGAGGTGGGTGGGAAGGCCATCATTCTGATAGTTGAAGGACATCAAATATTTACAAATAAATAGATAAAAAAATAGGACAATTCCACTTAACAATGGTTTGCTCCCTTTCACTGGCCTCTGTGTAGTTGCCTAGCAATCTTAGAAATTAGAGTGTTTAGAAGCAAATGATATGACTCACATCTCTACTCTCTGAGGAGTATAATTTATAATAGATGCTATTTGTCTTGTTTCTGTTAAATTACTTATGACAGTGCTTAGAGTACTAGATTGTGGTCCTTGGTAAGTTAAAACAAGTATGCATTTTTTTCTTATCATTCTTAGCTCCACCATTTTCTCCTCCATCCATTAAACAGATATTTAAAATAAAATGAAAATGTCTCACATTTTAGGACAAATATGAATTAAGCAGATTAAAGCAATTATTACAGAGAAAACACAGATATTCAGTTTACCCAAGTACAAGTGATCTTGGATATTTTTATTATTATTTCCACATTAACAACACAGAATTGGTCATAGTAGAAGCTAAAAGCTGCAGTGTCCTTGTATCGCTAAGTGCCCAGAACATCATAGCTACATACTGTACATGCCACAGTGAATTTATTACTTGCTATCCGATCCCTATTCCACAGTGTACAAAGCAGATGTCGCTGTACAGGTGAGTGCTGTGGTGAACACCTAGTGAGAACACAACATTCTGTTTTATACTTTCATTGCTGACATTTAAGGCTACTTTGCAATATGGCCTAATCTTTTCCATCTGTACACTTTACACTGCAATTGCTACAGGAAAAAGGGTAATTATGGGTCATGTTTTATGAAAAATATTATCTTGCTGTATGAAAAATGCTATTAGACATCTGCACTAATAATATAATATGTATGTTAATGAAACTTGAAAGCATTGTATCAATGTCTTCTTCCCATTGTATTTTAATTAAAAGATTGTTTCATCATGTACGTTATATTAATGACGAATGCACCTTTAATTCACTTTAAGTACCAAAACAGCCACAGAGGCGGCATGGGCTGGTACTTCCATTCAGGATGTCACCGAACAAGTATCTGGAGGTGGAAACCGGGCACCGCAGATATCCAGAGGATGTGCGCAGCCTTCGCCATGCATCGGGTGCTTCTCCAGGCACCAAAAAAGCTGGAGACAGGTGTTGCCAGAGCTACAACCGTGACTTGCATGCTGGGCGGTGGAACCGGACAAACAACCCTTGTTACAGCCCTGTATTCAGTCACGGTGTATATTTCTCTTTTATTTCCTTTAGTTGTGTAATAAGTACATTTCTTTGTTTGTCTTCATTTTCTGACACATATAATAACTTCAAACTATCAGCTTTTCTTGATTGATGTTTTGCATGTGTATATTAAATGTTAAATATGAGTATATAACTGACTGTTGAATTTGCAAGCATCCAAACAAAATAAAAACTGTCATTGGAGGCAACCCTTGTTATAAGCAATATTACTAAGCCACTTTGATTTAGAAAATGATCACTTTGCACCAATGCTCATCAGTTTAATGTATTAGACACAGTGACAGTTTCGTATCAGGTAGGGAGATTAAGAAAATTATCCAAATTAAGAATTGTTTCTGGTTGGATACATTACTATCATTATTGTATCAACAGCTAATTTTACAGAGAAGTGAATTGTTTTAAAATTAATAAACATACATCAGGATATAAAACAGGATTGATGATTCATTGAACTGTGATTTACTGAATATATTGACCTTAAAATGTACTGCAGACTAATTTCTCTCAGATGGAACAATGGAGAACTGAAATCAAACTGTTTTTCAAATGAGAAAAAACAGTATCTATATTATTTGGAACAAATTTTAAAGTGTATTGCACCTAATACAGTATATCAATTAGCGCAAATTTTAACACTAACATGACACTAGTGTCCAAGTATAAGTATTTGGCTTGATTGCATGATCTTAGGGCCCGATTCAGATCTGGACGCTAAGAAGCGTTCACTCGTAGCTGGTTGATTTTTACATTGTGCATGAGTGACATGTGAAGCTGTTTGTGGGTGGTGACAGGGGCTGGCCGGTAGAAATGGGGGAGTGGAGGTGCGAACGCAGGCATGTTTGAACGTCTTAATGCCGTTTCAGAGGCATGCATAATTAACAGGCAGCATCATTGTACATGTCACCTGGTTGTATTTCACACTGAAGTGATCGCAGTGCTTGCAGTAGGGTATAGGCTACCTCAAGCGCTGCGTTCGCTAGCGATGGTACCCGATGTACCGATGGTTGCATACACTTCCGGGAGATGACGTGCGCTAGTGGGCGTCTTAAGACAGGCTGGTGGGCATCTACATACACAAAGCGATTGCACGGCCAGGCATAGTGGGCATGCTTATGCCTTGCCGTGCGATCGCCTGCCATGCCGTCACTTAGCTGAACTTGCATACGCTGGGAACGAGCGTACACATCTAGCGGCCGGGTCTGAATCGAGCCCTTAGATTTTTGTTTGGTTTGCATACAGACACCCCTAAATCCAATCTGTATTCCAAATTTATCTTGCGCTATAGAAACAAATCCTATATAGTAACGGCCAGAAAGCGCATCACACATCATCACTTGACTATGGGGATGTATTTTATGTGACAGCCCTCCAATTTGGTACACTTGATACACTTAACCCCTGCACCCCCCCAACCAGTGCTATTTTTCAGCAGGAACTCAGTTCCTGAACCTCTCATTGACTATGACGTAATGTCCTGGGCCCAAATGTATTTTCCATAAGATAAGTTTTTTTAAGTCCCTTTTGAGTGCCTTCTTTTATAAATACTATATACTGTGTATATATATATATATTTTATATATATATATATATATTAATTGTTTTTCTATAGCTACACCCCCAGTAGCTCCACCCACAGTTCCTGAAACTATTTTTCAAGAAAAATAGCCCTGTCCCCAACCAACAGTACATATCAACTTAAGGTGCGTACACACTAGGCGATCAGGAAAGACAGTACGATTAAGACATCGTAATCGTACCGTCGTTCCTGATCCCCTGTAGTGTCACTGAACGATCAGTCGTTCAGTGCAGGCACTGTCCATCATTCCTGAACATGCCAATCTGTCGTTATCGGGAGATTGTGCTGCATGTTCAGGCGATGGACAATGTCGGAAACGACCAGCGGGAGTGCGCATCGCTGGTCATTTCTGACATAAAAGTGCACAATTTGTGCACGATTACTGAGCGATTGCACGATTACGATGTCGTAATCGTGCAGTCGCTCAGTAATATCGCCCAGTGTGTACCCATCATAAGACATTATAGAAGCTGCCTAATGTTTTCTAAATTCAGTGAGGTAGCTGATCGCTCTGTGTCTTGAGTTTCTCAGTTCTAGTGAAAACTCATTACTTACTTAAGTTAAAACTGTCACCATCCTAAGTTCTTTCTAACTGTTTTCACTGGTTCCACAATTGTATTTCATTTAGAATCCAGGACAAACCTGCATAGGCGAGGTGACTTCCAATGTATTTTTTTCTTGTAAAATACTTTGTAAATAAATAATTAATTAAAAAAGAAATACTTTATATTGTGGCTACAAATATACATGTGGGTTTATATGAATAAATCTGTTGAAATACATATTCATTTGGTAAAGTGCCCCACTAGTTTGCATATTTGTTTTAAACCAGAAGCAAAATATATAACAAACTAGAATGAAACATGAAAGGAAATTGGCAATATTGGTACAAAATGGTTCTCTGAACTGTACTTGTTGAAGCCACCTCATTTTTTTAACCATAGAATTTGACATTATACAAACCAAATATATGAATATATACAATATATGTTATGCACATTCTAAAACTTGTTATAAGAATTCTTCGCTTTGAAGATAAACTAGAAATTGGAGTAGCAAGAAACAAAGGCAAGAACATAACCAGAATCCTTGTGATCTTTTCTTCTGGGTACTAAAAACATGATATTCACCTGGTACCTGGCTGAGGATGTGTAAGGTTACTTAGTGCCTGTGACACGGCTTGTCAGATATTATTATATTTGACACGCGGTGCGTAACCTGTGCCTACACCTTCAGTCGAGAATGTAAATGGAGCACTTGCAGTGATAATGACTGAACAGGGAAGGCAGTGTTCTCATGAATAAGGTCATTGGAACCAATAGGTACCCTCACTATACACGTTTTGCTGTATTTCAATTTAG
Source organism: Taudactylus pleione (assembly GCA_031769625.1). Lineage (NCBI taxonomy): Eukaryota > Metazoa > Chordata > Amphibia > Anura > Myobatrachidae > Taudactylus > Taudactylus pleione. Next base: position 5,606,888 of record JAUIMM010000435.1, on the reverse strand, counting down.
AAACATTAAATTGTAGTATGCAAGTATAAAACAGATGCTAAATGGAGAAAAAAAAATCACATTCTAGATCAGATTATATTTTGTTATGGAGTGTAAGGGGTATATTTACTAAAGTGAGAGTTTTTAGAAGTGTAGATGTTGCCTATAGCAACCAGTAAGATTCTACTTAACATTTAACTAGCACTTTCTAGAAGATAATAGCTAGAATCTGATTGGTTGCTATGGGCAACATCTCCACTTCTAAAAACTCTCACTTTAGTAAATATACCCCTAAATGTCTAAAAAAAAAATATTAAAAACAATATGCGTATAGTGCTACGGATAAATATAAAAGTCATTGTGTGTATATTCTATTTGCACAGTGTTTACAAATTGTGATCTATTGCTGCACATTTCTTTTTTTTTTTTCGTAAGAGATTCACATGTATGTATGATACTCTATTGCTCCAGTCATGGTAAGATATACATTACTTTTCTGGTTTTAAATTCTACACTCTAAATAGTTATATATAGTTAGAAATAACCAGAGTTGTAACATGACACGTCAAAGCTTTTTTTGTACTGCAAGATATAGAAAAATAATTACAAAGCTAACACAAAGCAATCAGTTAAGACATTCAGCTATGCCTTTACCTAGACAGATTGATGTGGATAAATTATTTGTTTTCAGAACTACGGAAATGTTCATATTCTGAGTAAGTTTTATCATTTTAACTGTCCCCATCTCCCTCCCATTTCCTGTACACTTTGTTCAACAACTGTATTTCCTCTTGATAGCTGTCTCTGGCCATATGTTGCCGTTTACTGTTTTGGCGGTGAGCCTCCACAGTGTCTGGAATGGAAATATTTATATCGCTGTCTGGGTTATTGGTTGGAATGAAGAGTGAGTAGGAAGCCGTTTCTCCCAGGTCGCAAGAGACAAATCGGTTCTCCTTGCGTGAGTAGCGCAGTGAAGGAGAACGGGCTTGCGTAGAAGATTGACTTATATTGCTGATGATTGATACAGAATCCATGGCTTCTTCATTATCACAAATCTCCAGAACTTCTAGGTGAATCTTGACATTGGTGTCTGGAAAATGGGTGGGAGAGTCTTCTTTGCTGGGCTCATGGCCCACACTTTTTGACCGATACACTTCAATCTTCTTGGATGTAGGAGTAATTTTTTGACCTTCGCTGCTCACTTCGTAGGTAGATAAGGAAAGCGTTTTTCCGGTGGGTGCATGGAGTGACACTGTGCCTTGGAAAGCACACAGCGGTAAAGCCAATGCTCCTCCAGAGCGCTGAAAAAGGAAAACAATTTTAATAATCAGGATAATTTTATTGTTTGGATAACTAACAAGAACATTGCCATTTATTTAAACCAACGAATGGTCAATCTATATTGAACAAACTGGACATTTTATAGTCAGTGCATTGACCAAGCAATAAACAGACAGATGAATGCTACGATTGCCAATTTATAATTTTATTCAAGTCACAGTTTTTGGTTAAGTTTCTGTACACAGTCTGTAGGGGGTGATATGTGCCTTGCTACTCATAGGTAAAAAAACAGCGGGAAGTGAAATCTCTTTATATACAACAATACTTTCAACTATAGCATAGCCCCAAGATACTATATATATATATATATATATATATATATATACACTACCGTTCAAAAGTTTGGGGTCACTTAGAAATTTCCTTATTTTTGAAAGAGAAGCATTGTTTTTTTCAATGAAGATAACATTAAATTAATCAGAAATACACTCTATACATTGTTAATGTGGTAGATAACTATACTAGCTGCAAACGTCTGATTTTTAAAGGAATATCTACATAGGTGTATAGAGGCCCATTTCCAGCAACCATCACTCCAATGTTGTGTTCTAATGGTACATTGTGTTTGCTAAGTGCGTTAGAAGACTAATGGATGATTAGAAAACCCTTGAAAACCCTTGTGCAATTATGTTAACACAGCTGAAAACGGGTTTGCTCGTTAGAGAAGCTATAAAACTGGCCTTCCTTTGAGCTAGTTGAGTATCTAGAGTATCACATTTGTGGGTTCAATTATACTCTCCAAATGGTCAGAAAAAGAGAACTTTCATGTGAAACTTGACAGTCTATTCTTGCTCTTAGAAATGAAGGCTATTCCATGTGAGAAATTGCCAAGAAACTGAACATTTTCTACAACGGTGTGTACTACTCCCTTCGGAGAACAGCACAAACAGGCTCTAACCAGGGTAGAAAGAGAATTGGGAGGCCCCAGTGCACGACTGTGCAAGAAGACAAGTACATTAGAGTTTCTAGTTTGAGAAATAGATGCCTCACATGTCCTCAACTGGCAGCTTCATTAAATGGTACCCGCAAAACGTCAGTGTCAACGTCTACAGTGAAGAGGCAACTCCGGGATGCTGGCCTTCTAGGCAGAGAGGCAAAGAAAAAGCCATATCTGAGACTGGCCAATAAAAAGACAAGATTAATATGTGCAAAAAAACACAGGCATTGGACAGAGGAAGATTGGAAAAAAGTGTTATGGACAGACAAATCGAAGTTTGAGGTATTTGGATCACACAGAAGAACATTTGTGAGACATAGAACAAGAGAAAAGATGCGGGAAGAGTGCCTGACGCCATCTGTCAAGCATGGTGGAGGTAATGTGATGGTCTGGGGCTGCTTTGGTGCTGGTAAAGTGTGAGATTTTGTACAAGGTGAAAGGGATTTTGAACAAGGAAGGCTATCATTCCATTTTGCAATGCCATGCCATACCTGTGGACAGCGCTTGATTGGAGCCTATTTCCTCCTCCAACAGGACCATGACCCAAAGCACACCTCCAAATTATGCAAGAACTATTTAGGGAACATTAGGCAGCTGGTATTCTGTCTGTAATGGAGTGGCCAGCGCAGTCACCAGATCTCAACCCCAATGAGCTGTTGTGGGTGCAGCTTGACCGTCTGGTACGCAAAAAGTGCCCATCAAGCCAATCCAACTTGTGGGAGGTGCTTCAGGAAGCGTGGGGTGAAATTTCTTCAGATTACCTCAACAAATTAATAGCTAGAATGCCAAAGGTCTGCAATGCTGTAATTGCTGCAAAAGGAGCATTCTTTGACGAAAGCAAAGTTTGAACGAAAAAATTATTATTTCAAATAAAAATCATTATTTCTAACCTTGCCAATGTCTTGACAATGGCCCTCGCTCTGAATCAGGGCTCACCTCCATTAAAATGGAGCGTCCTCCTGGACGCTCGTATAGCTGTGGGTCACCACCCACAGCATATACGAGCGTCCAACAAGATGGTCGCGATGGTCTTGACCATCGCGACCATCGGACTTGCGAGTGAAACCCTGTGGTCGGGTTTCTCAACCGCAAGGCCAGGAGTGATTTTGGCTCTATCAGAGCCAAAATCACTCCCACTGACATCACTAGTGATGTCAGTGGGGCCGGCTTCAGACGATAGGCGTTCCCATAGGAACGCCTCCGTCTGGCAGGCACGCCCCCGGCACACCCACCAAAGGGGGCGTGCTGTCAATCAACATCGACAGCACGCCCCCTTTGGTGCGAGACCCGGAGCGATGGAAAGTCCTTCGCTCGCCGGGTCTCGCGCATGCGCACGACGGAGCTCCCTCCGTCGTGCGCATGCGCAGTGGGGACCATTGACCCACTTGCGAGCGTACTGCCGCTCGCGAGTGGGTCTGAATGACCCCCAATATGTTCTATTAATTTTGCAACTCATTTGATAAATAAAAGTAAGTTTTCATGTAAAACACGAGATTGTCTGAGTGACCCCAAACTTTTGAACGGTAGTGTGTGTGTGTGTGTGTATATATATATATATATATAATTATATATATATATATACTGTGTGTATTTATATTTATATACTGTGCCTAATGGGCCTGTTAGCAGGCTCATTAGGCTCTGCACCTGGAACTGGCTGATATAGGCTGTGTCTGATTGTAAGCTGGTGTCTCATACCTGGGAGAGCAAGCAGGCTGGCTGGCTCAGAGACACTTGGTGAAAATACCTGTAAGTTTTGTGCATGCGCTTGTGTTGATGGTGGAGGCAGTAGCTCCACTATTTCTTTAGAGAGGGAACCTCTTGTTTAGTTAGCGCCCAGACGGGCTGGCGTTTACTTTTATGTTTTGTTTTCCTTTTTCATTGCACAATAAAGACTGGTGCTGACCAGTTGGCACGAGACTCCAGACTGGTGTACTATTTTTCCTGCTGCTGTGTGTGTGAAGACGGAGTCCATCTACCCCAGGAGAGGGACCCCTAATCCGGTCGTGTTATAATATATATATATATATATATATATATATATATATACATAGATATATTTGACTTAAACAACAAAATCAAATTATCTAAATTGCATAATTGGTAATAACATTGGTAGCAAAACAGACAATATTGATGAAAAATATGAATTTCCCCATCAATTGAGTGAAAGCAAGCACATAAAACAGAAAACAAAGTGAATTAAATAGTATATATTAAGAAAATATATTGGTCATTCTTTATTTAGAAAACACCGGGCACAAATATTATCATTCTCAGGAGCTGATTCAGACCCGCTCGATAGGATTAGTTCGCTCATAGCTGGCCGATTGTCGCTTTCTGCGCATGCATATGCATCACAATGCACATGCGCAAACCACTGTGAGAGACTGGGAAGCGTTTGCTCGCTGCGCATAGACAGACCAGCAAAGTGAGTGACACGTGAAGCTGTTTGTGGGTGGTGACAGGGGCTGGCCAGTAGAAACGGGGGAGTGGAGGTGCGAACACAGGCTTTAACGCCGTTTCAGAGGCGTGCATAATTAACAGGCAGCGTCATAGTACACGCCACCTGGTTGTACTTCACACTGAAGTGATCGCAGTGCTTGCGGCAGGGTATAGTCAACCTCAAGCGCTGCGATCACATCCGATGGTGCTCGATGGACCACTGATTTCAAGCACTTCCAGGAGATGATGTGCGCAAGTGGGCGTCTTATGAATGGCTGGTGGGTGTCTGCATACACAAAGTGATCGCACGCCGAGACAAAGTGGGCATGCTAATGCCTTCCCGTGTGATCGCCTGCCTTGCTGGGCGTGCAGAGGATTTGCATACGCTGGGTGCGAGCGAACGCATCTAGCAAGTACGTCTGAATGAGCTCCTCAGTGTGCTAAAAAAAAATTTAAAATTGTGTTTGCTGTGTTTTAATTACATCAACCAATACAATTCATAAATACAACTTTATAAGACAGCTGCACCTAGGGTTTTCAGGGTAGCCATTTAAAGCCAAACACATAGCAAATATACATGCTGCTTTCCTACAACTGTTAGTAGTTATTTAGCATATATTGTGATGGTTGCAGGCTAGGTGGCGCAGCTCATTACTTGAAACTACAACCTGCCTTGAAACATAGCAACTGCAACAACAAGTAGGAGGGAGCTCAGATAGCTCAGTGAGGAGCTAAGGAGACAGCTCAATAAGAAGCCATGAAAGGGAGCTTGGACAGTTCATTGAAGAGCTGTAGTGTACTGCATGAGGCAGGATAACTGAGGAAGATGATTCATTGGAGAATGACAAGAGGACTATATAAGTACTGTATTCCACTGGACAGAAGCCCACTGGAGTGAATTTAGGGGAAATCTCAGTGCAGTAGCTGTATTCTGCAAAAGACAGGCAGGCTTAGACAGAGGACCAGTTGGAGACATAAAAGTGGTCTGTTCAAGGAGAACTGTATTGCACAGACAGGATCTCAGGATACAGTAGTTCTGAGTTCCTGAGAGAAAGAGACTGAACACAGGGGGTGGTTGGAGCTGGCAACACAGGGCGGGGGAGGATTAGAGGTGAGGACACGGATGGCTGGGTTGGAGCTGATGACACAGGGCTTGCGTGACACGGGGATGTAGTTATGAGACCGGCGGCCGCGATGCCACCGGTCTCAATACCAACAGTGAAATCCCATCAAGGGACTTAAGATAGGCGTTGAAATACCTATCCTGGTGCCGGAACGCCGAAAGACATGTGCCCGAACGAAGTATGTCCGGGGCGCCCTTAGCGTTAGCCACATGGGGGGGGGTTAAGTTTAGGGAGCATAGCGGGGTTAGGTTTTGGGAGGGGGAGGTTAGGGTTAGGCACCCACAGAGGGGAGGGTTAGGCACCACTGGGGGAAGGTTAGGGTTAGGCACTAAGGGGGAGGGTTAGATTTAGTCACTAATGGGGAGGGTTAGGGTGTGAGGTGGGGAGGGTTAGGCTGCAAGAAGGAAGGAATAGGGGGAAAGGCGGAGGGTAAGTATACTTACCCAACCCCTGTCGGGATACCAACCATCAGAATGCCGCTGTTGGTATTCTGAATTGAGGTATCCCAGCAGCCAGCATTACATACACATTCTGACACAGGGGCTGGGGAATGACAATGAGACACACAAGGGCTGGGGGGAATGAGGCTAAGACACTCACTGGGCTGAGAGACACACTGGAGTAAGAGAGACACTGGCTGGGGAATGTGGCTGAGACACTTGCTAGGGAATGTGGCTGAGACACACTGGGGCTGGAGAATGTAGCTGAGAGACACACTGGGGCTGGGGAATGGGCTGAGAGACACACAGGCTGAGGAATGGGGCTGAGAGACACTAGCTGGGGCTAGAGAATGGGCTGAGAGACACACTGGGGCTGGGGAATGGGCTGAGAGACACACAGGCTAAGAAATGGGGCTGAGAGACACAAGCTGGGGCTAGGGAATGGAGCTGAGAGACACGCTGGGTCTGGGGAAATGGGGCTGAGAGACACACGCTGGGTCTGGAGGAAGAGGGCTGAGAGAACACACTGGGTCTGGGGATATGAGGCTGAGACACACTGGGTCTGGGGGAATGAGGCTGAGACACACTGGGTCTGGGGGAATGAGGATGAGAGCCACAGGTGGGCCTGGGGATGGAGAGACACAGGGGGTCATTGGGATAGAGAGGCATAGGGGGTCCTTGAGAGGCATAGGGGGTCCTGGAGAGACATAGGGGTCCTGGAGAGAGACGTAAGGGGTCCTGGAGAGAGACGTAAGGGGTCCTGGAGAGAGACAGTGGAGTCTGGAGATGGAGAGACACAGAGGCCTGGATATGAAGAGACACAGGGAACCTGGGGATGGAGAGATGTAGGGGGGTCTTGAGTAACACAGGGGCCTGGAGAGACACCAAAATTGTTTGATCAGGGAAATTTACATTTTGCCCTGCACAAATATATCTGTGACTATAATATTTGGACATTGGTTATGTTTCTACATAAACAGGCATCTTCCAGACAATGTGATCTACATGAATAGTGCATACCGGCTGAAGACGCTGCCCAGTGGGGTTCAAATTCTTCAGAGGTTCCACGAGGAACCTCTGAATAATTTCAAACTGACTGGCCTATATCTAGTGCAGAGGGATGGGCGGCCCCAAAAAGAGTGCATCATTCACCAAGATTTCTGTTGCTGGCCCTGCTCCCCTCATTGGCTTGCAAATGTCCCTCCAGGCCCAAAGAGGAGGGAGTATCCTGCCCTTCTCCACAGACCCCGCCCCCTAAACAGACCCACCCCCATTTGCGCTACTTAAAGAAATTTCCCGGCTGGTTTTTCATTCCATTCCATCCCTGTTTAAATATCACATTCTGAGTATTGTTGCTGACCATGTTCATCCCTTTATGGTCACAGTCTACCCATCTTCTAATCACGCTGTGCCATGTTACAAAAATGTGTTGACAACAATATATATGTAATGTAACAAGGAAGGAACCAGGGCAAGATGAGTAAAGTTAGGTCTATGGCCTGCATGCAGGCAGCTTTGCAATTGCGTCATTGCAATAATGAAAGTGCAGCAGGAGGTGTATGATACCACCTGCTGCATTTGCGATCCCAGCACTGCAGCGTAGGTCGCAGTGCTGGGATCACCATCGTGACCATCGGTGGTCGATGGTCGCGATGGTGGATGGCGCTGGGTGGTCGGCCAGCTGAGTAAGCCTCAATGCAGATCCTGGGCTTGCCACTACCGTTTCCGGAAACGGCGCCCGACCCCGCTTTTGTACCACCCCTTAAATGCCTCTGCTTGTTAATCAGGCAGAGCCATTCAAGGGCTAGAGTGCGTGTTATGAGGACCCATTCTGCATGCTCATAGAATGGGTCCTGCGCATGCGCAGATTCCCGATAATCGTGAATCTGCGTTCAGCAGTGCACTTGAGTGCACTGCTGAATTAGCCACTATATACTAATATATTTATTTCTAAATAATACAAACACAGAATGAAATAGTTATAAACATTATACTAATTATATCTAGGCTTTGTGTGTACGCTACAATATTAATTACAATTAATGCACTATACAAACTCCCATCGTTGTCTCTTATTAAGACATAATATTAGTTACAGGCATGTAAAGTATGCATAAGTTCCCATACTAGCTTCAAATAGGAGTTTCCTCCCATCTCTTAGTGATATTTTGAAATGACCAACCCACAAATTGTTTTTACTTGACTGATACTTTGTGTGGCGTTCCTCTAGATGGCATTCTCTAATCTCTTGTACCACATGCCATGTTATTTCCTTGTAGTAAATGCTGTTACTCACAAAAAGTATTGTCACTGAAACGAGCGTTGTAAACAGATTTGACACATCATAGAGTATGTTTTATTAAAACAGTTATTTATCTGGTAAAAAAACGTATTACACTTATTCCTTCCATATTAAGAACTACATGAAAGAAATATTAATCAAAACAATTAATGATATATTCCTAAATTTACTGATAAGAGCAGGTTGCAGATTCAGCACAGTCTGGACAACTGTCTTTATACTAATAATAATTCATATTGTATTGAATATCTGCTGTCAAATGTAAATACAATGTTGTAGCAACTGTCCCAAAGCTCATAGACAGTCCTGATTTAAATGAATTGAGGAAGACATGGGGTATGGCCATGGTGAGCTGGAGCAGTGGCCTGTGGCTGTGCAGATCTGGTGTGTGAAGAAATGCTGAATCATTCTTCCCATGGACTCCCCAGGAAGATATGGACACGACAGGGACATGGTGACTTCAAAAAATGATGTCATCTTGGCCACGTCCCTTCTTCAGGGGCCCACACTTTGCCTTGAGGGGCCGGGGCCCAAAGAAACGATGCATGGCAGACATGGCAACACAAAGTCAATGCAATGACACTCAATTATAGAGGTATAGGGAAGCTGTTATCATAAGCAGCACTTCATACTTACTATATTTATTATGCATCTGTTTCAGCTTGTAACATCAACATACTGTAATAATAGTCACTTGTCCCCATTTTCTGAGAACCCGATCCTAGCAGAAGAGCAATGTTGCAAACATTACTGTACATGTATTGTATTTATTATATAGTTATTATACAAGTAGCTCAGTATTGATTTGGAGAAATCAGAGATATGGAAGAAAGAAATACACATTGGGATGGGAAGTTTATGTGACAAAAGGACTGATCCTAATTTGGGAGCAAAGCAAAAAAAGCAGGTCATTTTTACTACACTACTTGTGGGGCAGATGTAAAATGTGCAGAGAGATTTAAGCCGGCTACACATGGTACGTTCGGACGGTCTCCACACACGGAGCGATCCGGTGCTCGCCTGTCCGATATGCCGGCACCCCCCCAGCATAACGCTGCATGGGATCATTCATCACTTCTCCAGATCCCTTGTGCAGCATGAAAGATCTGGAGGAGCGACGGACGGCTCCACGGGAGCAAGCAGCAGACAATATCATACCCACACACGGAACAATATAGCGGCGATATCATTCCAATCGGTCGGATCGGCTGCTATATCGCTCCATGTGTGAGGCCCTTTTGATTTGGTAGGGGCATGTCCAAACTGATATCTAAATTGCAGCGTAATAATAAAGCTGTCCAGCACTTGTGGGCTACATGCACAAGCAGCCAGTATTTATACTGCGTGCAAAAACAATGAATGTATTTGACCCACCCCTTGCATTACATAGTTTGTCCAGCTGCACAGTTACTGGCTTTTTGTGCTTTACTTCATACTCAGAATCAGGCCCTCTATCAGGGGTGGGGTTGTACTGGTCATGGCAAAGCAATCGTGTGCGCACATTGTAATGCCAATACCATGGGCTATTGTGCCGCTTCCTCCACTCTACCTTGTGCAGAAATCTTCCAACTTCTGTGGCGTAGGTCAGCTCCTGCTAACAAAAATATGTGTCCCTTCTATCATTAATGCTTGTCCCTCTCTATCAATATAAATGAAATAATATACATAATATCAAGCCCTACATGTGATTATTTGTATTCGATTGGTGCAAGAAATTTGTCTGTATTTGTAACTCATATATAGCGATCAGGCTACAGTAACGATAATGTAACCCACTTCCAGGACAGCTAATCAGGAGGGCCCAATGTTGGACTTACTTCTGTCAATAAAGTTTTCTGTAGACATAAAGTTGTGTCAATCCAGTAAGAGATGTTTATACAAAGACACACAAGGAGCTTGTGAAGATAGAATAAGTAGTGCAGCTAGCATGAGGCAGGTGCAGCATGGGCAAATTTGGGGGTCCTTTTTTACAGTTAAAAAATGCAAACCAAATATGTATCCCCCTTCACATTTATGTGTAATTGTAGGAAGGAGTCAGGTGATGGTGGGCTGCAGAGAAGAGCAACAGCTGCAGTTGAGAATGTGTTGGGAAGGGAGAGGTTGGAGGAAGTGAGTAGATTCATACGTACGGTTGCAACATTTGTCAGTAAAGTGAGGACTGGAAATAAAGGTGAGTCACAGATAAGATGTAACGACAAAGGTTCTTGGAGCGTTGAACGTTGGAAGTGCTGGGCTTTGGGAATGATGACTAAGAGAAGGCTGTATATTCTTGTGATGTCCTGATTAGGAGGTGTCTGCCATGAGCACTGTTTAGTCCTGTATCTGATTTTGCCCACAGTAGTGTGTTTGCACGTAAGTATTCAACGCTGTTGTACTGACATCATGCCTTGCTATCTCTTTTCCATAATTTGTGTTTTCAGTGTGTGCCATACATGCCTACCCACCCGGTTTTCGCAGGAGGCTCACGATTTTTCGAGTAACCCCCCCCCCGCACCCCCGGAAGGGTAGGCATTTCTCCCGCATTCTGCCCACTTCCTAGTGAAGTAAGCAGAATGAATCACGTCATTTGGCCCCGCCCTTATGTAAATTCTAGCCAATTGCGGCAATTTTACTGTGAGGGGGTGGGGCTTAATGAAGCAAATCATCAGGCCCCGCCCCGTCGGCTCCCTCTTGCTTCTCTTACCCGGGCTTCTCCCAGGAAGAGATATTAAAAGGTAGGCAAGTATGGTGTGTGCTCAGTATAAGAATAAAGAATTAAGCCACAATTTAAACATTTTTTAAAGAATAATAACACAAATTCCAAGAGGTGCCATTTTTTTTAATTTGCCATGGCTGCAATGAACTGTAGTTACACCACTGGATATAATACACATATAAGGCTTCATATGTATATATTGTTTTATTTATGGTTTTATCTTTGCATTTGAAAGATACATTTGAAAGGGGAGTGCGTCTTTATTCTTTTATCATTTTTTCCGATTATATCTCTGTATTGTATAGTGGCACTGCTCGTTTAAAGTAGACAGCACTTGAAGCCCTGAAGGGAATACTATATTGATTAATTTTGCATAGACCTTTCTATCACTTGCCTATCATTCTACTGCGGAATATCCTGCCACTTTTATTTCTAGATCAGTCTAAGACCAGACAAAGATCCTTTCATCTGTATGCAGGTTCTGATGCTCCTAAGCCCTCATCCTGTAAATGAATTATATCATATGCTCCAGCTTTCACTTTTGGACTATTACAGCAAACAGCGGTATTATGTCACTACAGTGTTTCTCACTCTCAATCAATATGACAGTCTGTCTAGAATACTTTTCAGCTATTATGTCCTTTAGAAAGTAGGACACAATTTTCACTTAGGGTTCACATTTCTCAGCGCATTAACTTTTAACAAGCTGAAATATCCCTAATATTAAAAGTTACGAAAGCAGTGGAAAATATTCTTACTGCTCTTTTGATGGTGACAATGAACCTAGGGAATGTTTCTACATTCAGTTCTATGACTCCAAGGGGTAGATTTACTAAGCCGCGGTTTGTCAGAGACGCTGATCATCAGCAACTTTGACTAATGGTTTTAAAATGGCAGTAGAAATAAGTGCTAAACAAGGCTGTTTTAAAACTATCGGTCAAAGCTGCTGATGATAGGCAACTTTGACAAAGTGCATCTTAGTAAATCAATCCCCAAATCTGGGTTGGGAATACTGGGGAAAATCTTCTAACCCTCAAAGGTCTACATCTAAATTAGCACTTATTTACATTGAACCCCATACAAAAACGTGAAAAAATGTATACGGTCTTTGTGGCTATGCACCTTAAGATTATCTGTCCAAACGGATTTAACCAATTTGTCTAAACCAGTGGTTCTCAAACTCAGGGGCTGATTCAGAGCCGCTCGCAAGCGGCTCGATGTTACCTCACTACGCATGCGCGAGACCCGTCCAGCGACTGCAGCTCAGGTCCCGCAGCTGTCGATGGTGAGTGACAGCTCGCCCCATTTTGTAGGCGGGGAGGGAGGATGGCTGCACAAACGCAGGCGTTCCCTTAGGAACGCATGGCATTTGTGGGTGGCCCTACTGACATCATTAGTTAGAGCAGGAAGTCCACTCGGGCTTGCGGGAGTCGAGACCCTACCACAGGGTCTCATCGCAAGCCCGATGGTTGTGATAATCGTGACGGATTCCAGACCGCTCGCACAAGCTGTGGGTGGTCACCCACAGCTTTGCGGGCGGGCTGGAGAAAAACAAAAACAAAACAAAACACACCCTGATTCAGAGCGAGCGCCCGCCAGCAGCGAGCGGCTCTGAATCAGGCCCTCAGTCCTCAGAGTTCATGTTTTCCAGGTCACCCAGCAGGGGCACAAGTGCAGTCATTACTCACTGACACATTTTAAAAGATCCACAGATGGAGCTAATGATTTCACCTGCGATTCTATGAGGAGACCTGGAAAACATGCGCTGTTTGGGGTCCTGAGGACCAGGTTTGAGAACCACTGGTCTAAACGACTGTTTTTGTCTAATTGTCACTTGCTCCCATATATTACAAGATGGTTGGACAGATAATCTTAAAGTTTATAGCCACCTTACGACGGAATAAACTTTTTATGTTTTTGTTTGGGGTTCAGTGAAAAACAAACAAACAAAAAAGTATTTTAACATAGTTGTCTAGACTCCAAAATGTTATTTTTAAGTCAGTGTAGAGGGTAAGTTCCAGATGACCAATGGGAGACTGAGATGTTGCAAACAAGTAAGCTTTTATTCTAGACTTGAAAAGGCAGAGCCAGTGTAATGGCTTCTTACACAAGGCAAACAACAGTTCAGGAACAACAATTCAGCTTACATGAGACAGCAGTTCACCACAAAGTCAGGGTTCAGGTTGTCTAGCATGGAGAGGGCTGCGAAAGGTGCAGCCTCTCCCTCACATTCCTATGACTACCTCATTTAACCAGGTTTTTATACCTTAGTTGGTCTTAATTGAGGAAAGAGTGTGGTTCCTCCCTGGCTACAGGAGGCTAACCCTTTCCGAGACCCACTCTGCCACACTCGGTGATTGATGAATTGCCCCCCTTGAATGATAACCTAAAAATGTAATGGAGCTACCACAGTGGAAAAGTTATCTCTATAATCCCTGCTCATAAAACAAATATAGAATAAACAATACACACACAATTTTTTTAAATAAAATGTAATTAAACGAAAACTACAATGAAACCCATACTTGCCTACCCTCCCACTTTTCCAGGTAAGTTATGTGATGTAGGCAATGCACCATTTTACTTGCCCTTCTTTATATAGTCTCTTATGTAGTTATATCCTTCTGGAGATATGGCCTCCAGAACTGAACACATACCTCCCAACTGATATGCTTTTGGCGGGATAATCTTGATAATCAGAGACCGTACCGCTGTCCCACCCGTGGGAAGCAGTGTGCGCACGGCATCTCTTCACCGTGAGGGGAGTGCCTGGGAGCAGCCCAGCATCTTTGGGAGTGCTGGGCTTGCCCCAGGGCCGGATTAAGGTCTTTGGGGGTCCTTGGGCAACAAACTTGTGGGGGCCCCTATATAACACCGTTTCTCGTCACACTAGGATTTTTTTTCTTTCTATTCACCTTAATGCCCCTCTTGCAATGCCCACTGCAGAAGTGCTCCTTATGCAATGTCCCCAGTAATGGTCCCCCCTATGCAGTGCTTCTTATGCAGTGCCCCTTGTAGTAGTTCTCCCTATGCAATGCCCCCTGTAGTAGTCCTCCCTATGCAGTGCCCCCTGTAGTAGTGCTCCTTATGCAGTGCCCCCAGTATTGGTCTTTCCTATGCAGTGCCCCTTATATAATGCCCACAGTAGTGGTCCCCCCTATACAGTGCCCCCAGTAGTTGTCCCCTGTATGCATTGCCCTCAGTAGTAGTCCCACCTATGCATTGCCCTCAATAGTAGTTCCCCCCTATGCATTGCTACCAGTAGTAGTCCACCCCTATACAGTGCCCCCAGTAGTAATCTCCCCTATACAGTGTCTTTTATATAGTGCCCCCAGTAGTATTCCCCCGAAAGCATTGCCCCCAGCAGTAGTAATCCCCTATACAGTGCCCCCAGTAGTAGTCCCCCCATGCTCTTCCCCCAGTAGTAGTCCCCCCTATACAGTGCCCCCAGTAGTAGTGCCCCCAGTAGTAGTCCCCCCTATACAGTGCCCCACTAGTAGTCCCCCATGCTCTGCCCCCAGTAGTAGTCCCCCAGTATACAGTGCCCCCAGTAGTAGCCCCCCCTATGCATTGCCCCTAGTAGCACACCCCCCTTATACAGTGCCCCCATGAAGTGGCCTCCCTATACAGGGACGCCTGTAGCGCTCCCCCCTATGCAGTGCCCCCCTAGTAGTCCCCCATGCTCTGCCCCCAGTAGTAGTCCCCCAGTAGTAGCCCCCCCCTATACATTGCCCCTAGTAGCACGCCCCCCCCTATACAATGCCCTCATGAAGTGGCCTCCCTATACAGGGATGCCTGTAGTGCTCCCCCCTATGCAGTGACAGTGCTGAACCACACGTACACGCACACAAAAAATAAAAATAAAACGCTTACATGAATCCCCACTCCTAACGCGAGTCCCGGCTCTGCTATTGCACATTTGGGAGAGACGTCAGCGTCATAACATCTCTCCCATCATCACCACATGCGGGGGGGGGGAGCCGGCTCCCTCAGTTGACGAAGCAGCCAATGAGAGTCTGTGTGACTCTCATCGGCTGCTGTAACATAAACACAGCAGCCCCGGCGGCTGTGTGTATGTCACTGTGTAGTGTGGCCGCGCTCACTGCGTGGTCTACACTACACTAGCGGAGGGGACACTAGTGGCGTGCGCGGACAGCGCACCACTGCTAGTGGGGGCCCCTCCGTGTGTGGGGGCCCAGGGACGACCGCCCCTGTCGCCCCCCCTTAATCCGACCCTGGCTTACCCCCTGAGTGAAGTAAACAGGTTCACGCTGCAAGGCCACGTCCTCTTTACCGTTAGGCCCTTCTCGGGCGCGCGCGCCATATGCGTGCGGAAATCCCAATTCTCAAAATACAAATGTTGGGAGGTATGTGACCACAGTATTCTAGATGATGCTGTACCAATAACCTATATAGTGGCATTATTACTTCTTTCTTTCTGCTACAGATTTCTTATCCTATACAACCAAGCATCTAACTTTCCTTTCCCATTGCTTTGTTACATTGCTTACCTTTCAGATCATCTGAAATAGTGCCTCCTAAATCCCTTTCCTCCTCAATAATGTAAATTATAGTGCTGTTAATACTATGTTTAGTGTGGCAGGGTCAGCATAATTCCACATGAAGTGTATTTGGAATGTCCAGATATCTCAGGTTTGGCAGAGCAAAAGCAGTAGGACTGAAGGGTCCAGTTCAGGAGTTTGCCTCAATCAGTTGTCATCTAATTAATTAAACTGCACCTGTAATCAGTCTTTAAGAATGTGTTCAGAGCACAGAATGGGGCTTCTGACAGTGACTAGCATCGAGAAGGGGGTGTGAGATGTCAGGGCCACTATTCCAGTAATATGATCCGGTACTGCTATTCTGATATACTGACATGTTCCTGTGCAACTACTCAGAGGCGTTTCTAGAGAGGAAGGGGCCCGTGTGCAGTCTCCGACACGGGCCCCCTCCAGTACGCCCGGCAGCGCACTGAGCTGTGCGCGGCCAGCGCCGAAGTTATACACTCTGGGCACTAGAGTGTGCCCAGAGTCTTTAATGTATGCACAGGTCACTGGGAAAATGGCCGCGCATGCGCAAATGACGGGAAAATGGCCACCGCGGCCATTTTCCAATCGTTTTACAGCGCCGGACCCCCGCGTCGACGTGGGACTCCAGAGAGGTAAGTAATATTAAGGGTGCAGGGTGTGCGGTGCGGGACCACCCTGCACCCATTATAGATACACCCCTGCAACTACTGTATGAGCAGATGTGAATCTGTACTACTGTAACATAAGCTGTTCGGAGAACTGCCTAATAATAACCTGCCTGTACTGGTAATAAAGAGTGTTGGACTTTTATACGGTATATGTGATTTCTTGTCACATTAGCCTTTGGGTTTTTGAGAACCAAGTGCATGATTTTGCATTGTTTTGGCATTAAACTGTAGTTGCCACGCTCTTTACAATTCCTCTAGCCTACCTATATCATCAATCATTTGTTTTACACCTCCTGGTGTGTATACCCAGCTGCATCCCTTTGTGTTATCTGCAAAATATATAATAGTAATAATAATAATTTTATTTATATAGTGCTTTTCTCTCATAGGACTCAAAGTCACTTTACAGACATCAGAACCATGGTACATTGTGCAATGAATTGGTATTACAGAAAACAGAAAACCACACAATTAGACATAGAAAGCACAATAATCATATTGCAGGGTAGGTGCAGACATTTTGGGTAATAACTTCCTCGGGTTATATATTCCACCTGCAAAAGGTACCAGATGAGGCAGCCTTCTTGGGCACACTATGTAGGATTACCCAGGTTGGAATACGCACTTCTAGAAGAGATTAAACAAGATGGGTGGTTGCAGGGTCCTAAGACTCTGATTAGAGTACCACCATAACCGTCAGGTCCATGAATTTTTCATCCCATCCACAACTGTACCATGTAAGGCAGCCATGTTGGGCGCACTATGGAGGATACACTGTGGGAGATAAGCCATAAAAGTATCCAATGCATACATGGGAAAACTGATATGTGTGTGGCGGTATGATATACCCTGCATGAATAGATCTCAGTGAAGTACATCCTGTCCACAGAGAATGCACTTCAATGGAGGTATACCACACACGCATAGCATATCGTGGGGTGAAAAGTACATGGTAACAAGCAGGGAATAACAAATACAGCGATGGAGTGCTGGCACCGTCCTTGGTTAGACCCTGTAGGGCTCTCAGATGCTGCTGTGGCCCTGAGGCAGAGACTGCTGGTACGCTGGTAGGAAGCGCAGGAGTCTCTGTCGCTCGTACATACAGCCAGATGCGGCCGTTGCAAACGTCCCTGTGCAATGGAGTGGAGGTTGTCTGGTGTTAGCTGGAGAGAGGGGCAACCAGTGTTTGAGTAGTTAACGTGGCCCTGGAGTAGGCAAGGAGTCAGTTACCAGCTAACTGCAGACCTCCAATAGCACTGTTTGTGCTTCTAGACTCATAGACCCGTAGGCTGAGTCAGTCACCAGCTACACCACAGGTGTGCAAAGTACGCAAGATCCTTCAGTGGGTGGAACAGCTCCTCCCAGCTCTGTCAGCAGTCTACATCTGGAGGGTCGACAACTGGGTAGTGGACTACCTCAGCCATCAGGATGTCGACCTAGGAGAATGGTCCCTTCATCCATAGGTCTTCCAACAACCAGTGCACTGCAAGGGCTACCTGTACATAGACATGTTGGTGTCCCATCTGAGCCACAAGACACAGAGTCCAGAGGCTGTTCTGGTGGATGCATTGTTCATCCCCTGGACCTTTCCTCTAATATATTTCTTTCTACCAATGTCGATAATGTCTCGGGTCATCTGCAAGCTAAAGCTAGAAGGCAGTATGGCCATCCTTGTTGCTCTGGATTGGCCGTGCAAGGCATGGTATGCAAAGCTCCAATGACTGTTGGTGGCTACTCCTCATCACCTTCCTCTCAAGTCCTCTCAAGGACCTTCTCTCACAGAGTCCATTCCTGCACCAGGATCTTCCTCACTTAGCTTTGTCAGGGTGGCTGTTGAGACAGCCCACCTGAAGACCAAGGGTTTTCGGATGCTGTTCTAGAAACTATGCTTTGTGCCAGCCAGGAGATCTGTTTCTGCCAAAGTGTATCACTGAGTGTGGAAAGCCTACTTCTCCTGGTCTGCTCTGCAGAGACTAGATCTGGTTGTGTTCCATGTTTCCAGGATTCTATCCTTCCTGCAGATGGGGTTACATATTGGCCTCTCTGTCTTCCCTAAAGGTTCTGGTTTATGCTCTTTCGGTTATTTCCAAAAATAGATGTCCTTCCTGTGGGAAAAATCTTCCTCCAGGGGATATCCCACATTCAGACCAAGTGTCCCTCCGGTTGTGACCTGGTTATGGTCTACCCCAGTGTCTCTCCAGTGTCTCCCATAGAATCAGAGAAACAAGTATATCAGGTAAGAACTAAAATCTATTTTTATTTATAAAGTGCCCCAAAGTGTCAGCAACACCGTAGATAAGGGCTGAGAGAATAAAAAGACACAGAAAGGATGATAAAGAAACAGACAGAAACACAAACAAAAAGGAGACAGAGGCATATATGGGGAAACTAAGGGAGAGGGGCGTACATGAAAAAATAAATACCTAGATTGCACAAGCAGCATTTACAATGAGTGTTGTTAATACTGGGCACAATGTTTGGAAACAGGCTGCATGCATAATAAGAAAGGGGGATGTTTTAGGGAGCATATAAAAATAAAGATGCAACCTTTTTTCTCCCTTAAAGTTGGGAACTCACACGTATTTTATTTTACAACACTTCATGTAACTTTATTTACCCACTATGGACCTGATTCTGATATACACTTAATGTTGAAGTTTCCAAAGTTGAGCGATTATCGGTTGTCTGTGCATGCCTCTCAGTCGCATTGCGTATGTGTCAAGTGTCATTACCGATGTCAGTTGCAATGAGGATTTATTTGCAAAATGATTGACGGGCAGGGACCATTTGTGGATGGCAATGTGGAGTTGGCGACTTACATGCAGGGCTGTCGTGAGCGTATTCAGAGTGTGTCTCTGCCTTTGATTGCGATCCCATAAGCAGTGAAAATGACTCTTTTCTCATTCCCAGTGGCCATTCTGCGTAATAGACTGATCTGCGACCAAGCTGTGTCATTGTATGCAGTCATTTAGATTTCAGAGGTCGCTGGTGGGTGTCTCAATACAAATGCCAGCGGCTGCAACATTTGCTTTCGTACAGCCGCTGCATACAAATTCGCAGCTAAGGTTGCTTTAGCATCCATCTCTGAATCAGGCCTAATATCCTATGTTTTCTCACCTGGAATGAAATAGGTAGTAAGGACTTGGAAGAAGATGGTACAGTAGATGTGCTGCTTATAAAATCCCTGAAAAGTTGTGAAAGGGATATGACAAGCAGCACTGACATATGTGGATGGTGCTGCCATCCTTCGGCTTCGGTCCGCATCCTCCCTTTATAGCTATGACCATGGTGCAAAGGAATGAGGTCTGGGTCCTGACACAGCCGTGCACACAATTGTCTGCATGGCCACTACAGTGACAGAAATGGAGGGGGGGAGGGGTATTTCTAGGTACCCATAAGTGCACCAATGGGTGATAGACTAACGGTTATACATGTAGACAAAAAAGTTTCCGAGTTTTAATGGTTTGGAAAACACAATATGTTTTTGTGACCTCACACTTCATGAATGTATCATTATGTATGAGATACTGGATCTTTTTAATGCTTGCTACATCAGTATTTAAGGATCACACAGAGACTATAGCTAAAGAGAGTGCCTAGATACAGTGGCACAACTGGGGGTGGGTGGGTGCAATTGGGGATGTTGAGTGGGGAAAGATACCAGATTTGGACCCGCCAGCTACAACCAGAATGTTACCATGATTAGGTGACAGGAGGATGGTGGTGGTATTGCACCATTGGGGTGCTTTAGCTGCTGCTATACACACCGAGAGGGACAGGGGAGAACCCTGCATCTCTCACACACTGCTGATTCAATCCCATGAGACTAAGTACAAGTGGTCAAAAGAACATGTGCTCAGCTCTGATTTGTGGAGATGGGAAATCGGTAGCCTCATGGGAATGAGGTCATCATTTTCATGCTGTAGATTGCCACCCACAGAGCCCACAAATATTCTGCCAGCCATACCAAAACCCCTATAAAACCATGACCATTGGTACGTATGCCTTACTTAATAGGTGTGGTGAATAACAGATGTGTGGAGAGAAAAAAATCACAAGGTGCTAAAATGTATGTCTGTCCAGCCAAAACAATGAATACCAATATATGAAGCACTTATATGTATCACTTAAAACCTGCTGCTCTCTTCAATAGCAGGGTGCTGGTCCCCCAACTGAAAAAACACAAGAGCAGGACAAAAAGGAGGAAGCGCTGGATTTAAGAATATATATTATTTAATTAATAAAAAGCCAGAAATTTGTATCAATAAAACGGTATGCGTATGGCATCCCCGCGGTCTGGATGCCAACGATTACCTTACCGGCGCCAGAATACCGACAGTGGTCAGAATCCCGGCATCGGTATCCCGACCACCGGGATGTCGTAGGTAGGTAGCGGATTTAGAGGTTAGGGTTAGGCACTAGGGGGAGGGTTAGGGTTAGGTACTAAGGGGGAAGGTTTAGGGTGCGGGGAGGTTAGGTTTAGGCACTAGGGGGGAGGTTAGGTTTAGGCACCAGGGAGGTAGGGCTGGGTAGGGAGAGAGGGAAGGTAAGCATACCGACCACCAACTGTCCGTATGTCAACCCTGTCGGGATCCAGGCGAGGGCTACCCTGTGATCATGCATAGCGAAACATACGTCAGGCCGAAGGCAGGCCACATGGGGCGCACACGTGACCTGCAACAGCTGATTTTCCTTCTCACACAGCTGAGCCCTGCCCGTAGTACAGCACGGGAGATGCCACAGCATCAGAGCCGCACGGGAGACTTATCCAGCGGGCATCTCCTCTGAATGTGTGGTAAACAACTATACTCTGTCTTTTCTATTATCTCCACATGGTTATATTGCTCCAGGGAGGAATGGAATGGGTATGCACTGCAATGCTTATTGTAACAGTGCCTACAGCCATGTATCCCTGCTGATAGATACCTCTCTGTCTTCCTTCATTGGGACCCCCTCAGACTCTCATTCCACACACAATACCTTATGGCAAGACGGGAAAAAGCAGAGAAGAGGATCCCCATATAATAGCACATCTCTACATCCCCCTTTTTTGGTGCTGAACCATCACTTTGCATACAATATATTTTTCTATACAGTTATCATGAACGTATAAGCATCCAGTCTCTGGTATAAATACCAGACATATATATCTCTGGATAAATCAATCATGACTTATTAACGTATAGACAAGGTATTATGCAAACTGTCCTCAACAAATGATTATTTGAGGGGTTATATATTTTCATTAAGGTTGTTTATATGCATTAATATCTGCAGTTACACTCACATAATATGTATATACAGATGTGAAGATCTTTGATATTGATTGGAGAACACTCCTCTATATTTTTATTTGTGAGGCCACCATTTTTTTGCATCGATTTTTTTGCATCAATATTTTTTTAATGCATTAATATCTGCAGTTACACTCACATAATATGTATATACAGACGTGGAGATCTTTGATATTGATTGGAGAACACTCATATCTTTTGATTTGTGAGGCCACCATTTTTTTGCATCGATTTTTTGCATCGATATATATATATATATATTCTTATGCATTAATATCTGCAGTTACACTCACATAATATGTATATACAGATGTGGAGATCTTTGATATTGATTGGAGAACACTCCTCTATATTTTGATTTGTGAGGCTACCATTTTTTTGTATCGATTTTTTTGCATCAATCAAAAATTTTTTTGCATCGATTTTTTTGCATCAATCCATTTTGTTGCATCAATTTTTTCGGATCATTTACGTCAGGTACCTGCACAATATATGCATACGGGGATGAATGAAGGGGAATTAAACACACACACACATATATATATATATATATATATATATATATATATATATATATAGTAGTGCAAATGAGACCAGCAGCACACTCTTGGTAGCAGCAACAATGAGGAGTGCAAACACATAATATGATATGTAATAAAGAAAGAAGGAGTCAGCACATCCATTTTCTATGGATTGATATGGATGTGCTGACTCCTTCTTTCTTTATTTTATATATATATATATATATATATATATATAATTCCTTTTTTGCAAATATACTCTGACAGAAGGAAATGATCAGCTCTGATTAATTAATAGCGGAGCTTCAAAATGTATATTTATGCACTAATCTTCTTACAAGACAGTATTAACTATGATAATGTTTAAAATACTACTGCTGTTATTTCGCTTTTGTAACCTATGTTGTTGTTTTATAACATTTATCATTGATAACCAACTCTATAGATTCTGCGACCAGACGAGATTTGGTCATTGTTACTGATTTATACCAGAACGATGACACATGCACGCATGATATCATCGGCATTCTGAGTGTTAAATGTATATTTGTTTATGTGCATGATTATTAATATTGTTAGTGTATACATTTTTATTTATATCTTAATTAAAAGTTAAGTTTTAACATTTTTTATTTTGGGAGTACCTGACACCCATATAGCTACTGCATACCTATTATTCTCTTATTGCATATATTATTTAACTACACTGTGACTATTAAAGCGTGCCTCCTACCAGGAGTCCTTTGTGATCCTTTTCCTCTCTTGGATACTTAATTAATAAAAAGCCAGAAATTTGTATCAATAAAACGGTATGTGTACGGCATCCCGGCGGTCTGGATGCCGACGCTTACCTTACCAGCGCCAGAATACTGACAGCGGTCAGAATCCCAGTTCTGGTACTCGACCACCGGGATGCCGAAGGTAAGTAGCGTTGTGGGGGGGAGGGTTAGGGATAGGTTTAGAGGTTAGGGTTAGGCACTAGGGGGAGGGTTAGGGTTAGGTACTAAGGGGGGAGGGTTAAGTTTAGGGTGCAGGGAGGTTAGGTTTAGGTACTAGGGGGGAGGTTTTGTTCAGGCACCAGGGAGGGAGGGTTAGGGTAGGGAAAGGGGGAGGGTAAGCATACCGACCACCAAATGTCGGTATGTTAACACTGTCGGGATCCAGGCGTCAGGATTCTGACCGTCTGGATCCTGTCTGTCGGTATTACATACCGATTCCTTACCATTGTATTTCTTATTTCATGACAAAATGTTGCACTTTTTCTACTTTTATGTATTTGGATAGACATTGGGGCTGACAGTGTAGGGGGTGTCCTCGCCCACATGGTATTGGCCACACACACAGCACTGGTCACACCTCCTCCACTTTTCACAATAGGTCCTTTATCATTTTCAAGTATATATATAAGAGGTTTAGGGTGCTCCACACAAAGAAAAATTGCTGCCACCTATTCACATCAAAATGATCATCCCAAAGACCAAAGAATAAATAAGTGAAAAAATAGATATGATGTGAGTCAGGGCGATAAAATTCTAGTCACCTTGGAGTGAATGTATGTTTCAGATATATATACTTATACTTATCTTTTCAATATAGACAAGGATTCTGTATACTGTTTGGCACGTCCTCAATTTGGATTGGATTCACCATGGGTTTATGCAAACAGATAAATAAATGATGGTAATGTAAAAACTGAAGAAAAACATAGAATCAAATAGTCTCTTTCTAAACTTAATTTATGCATCTATGCGAGATAAATTCAAGCGTACCCCCACTCAAAGGGAGGTGATTTTCCCATAAAGGTATCTTTTATTAGGACGAGAATTAAAGCTCCTACAGATTAGTAGTATCTGTGACTTGTGAAGTATAGTTGATATCTAGTGTATTTCGCAGAGGTGGCGTACCTCACTTGCACTAATATGCAGGTAATGAAGATTGTAAAGGTATCTTTATAGGTCAATCATAATAATGCGTACTGATACTCACGAGTTATCGTGGTGGTAGAAAGCATGTAGCAGTATCTTTAAAAATTATGATTTCTGGAATATACTCCAATATTAATAAAAGAGCAATGTTTTAATCACACAAGGATAAAAAAACAGTAGAATAATTAATCAAAAGTTCAATTAGACTGAAGGGGTAGGCAACACTTAGTGATGTCAGTGGAGTACTTTTGGCTCTGATAGAGCCAAAAGCACTCCTGGACTTGCGGCAGACGAGACCCTACCTCAAGGGTCTCATCGCAAGCCCGATGGTCGCGATGGTCTTGACCATCGCGACCATCATCATGGCCGCTTGCTATAGCTGTGTGTGTACACCCACAGCTATGCAAGCGGCCAGTAGGCCGCTCTAAAAAAGAGAAGGAGGGCCCTGATTCAGAGCGAGCGATCTGAAAGAGCGTCCGACTCTGAATCAGGCCCTCTGTTTGGTATCAACCTGAATCCTAAAATATCCATTTGGTACATTTCTCAGTTTTATTTTATATTGTTGTTACTATATTTTGAATTACATTTTGACATTAAAATAGAACATATGGTAACATAAAATATTAAGATTTGTTAAGTCAATACAAGTGTTGTTCCAAACCTCTTTTATCAAACAGTTTTTTATTTAAATTTGAGTCTTCAGTTTCATTTATTTCTGAATAGCTTACAGTAAATGAGTATATAATTTCTGCTATCTGTCCACACAGAAAATCCAGTACACAGATTTCCAAACCACTAGAAAAATATGTTAAGAAGGGACAGTTGTTATATTGTACATTGGCTTCCTGGCACGCAGTGAAAAGATACCCTTGTGAGAAAAGGATTGACTCATTCCAGTCCAAGCTGAGGGCTTGTTGTGCCAAATATGAGAGACTGTTTTGTAGATCAGAGGACACTTTAGTATGAATAGAGAATTACTACAAATATCTCTCCAGCTCAGATCATGCTGTGAAGTGAAAGTGTTGTTGTGATGCCAGGTCTGTTCTTTTACTTTGCTTCATTTTATACAACACATTTGAGAATTGGAGCTTTTGATATTACAATGACTAAAGAAACACAGGGGGAGATGTATCAAAGCTTTTAGGGATATAAAGCGCAATGCATCAAGCATGGCATTTTGCCTGCGATCCGTCCTGCCACTCATCTCATGCATGTTAATAACGCTAGTATGCATGAAGATTTGCGAGTAAATATCTCAAAGGACAGCTCTCCTGATAAGATCTGTCCTTTGCGATAGAAGGACTTCCAGGTATATGACTCAAAAGTTCCTTTGCGCATGTGTCGTATGGCGTTTTGTGCAGGCGCAGTGAGGAGATCACCGGGAAAATGTCTGCCATGCCATTTTTACGCTAACCTGCGCATGTGCAGTAGACTCCGGCAGTTTACTCTAGTGCCCAGAGCCTGCTGCGCTGCCGGCAGCTAGGCAGAGAGGAGGGGGCCCAGGACTGAGACTGCGCACAGGCCCCCTCCTCTGTTAATATGCCCCTGCTTCTATTGGGCAGCACCATGGCTTGAGCACATGAACCGGTTAATGTAGTTTATTGGATGGCCTATGTAGAATTACATTATGTAGCATGTCTCAGAAAAACAAACAAGGGGAGTGATGATGGGATAGATTGGTAAGCAGTGGATATCCATTCCTGGTCATAGCTGATAGCTATGCTGAGGAGCACACTCTTGGGCACTGAAGTCTCACTTATACCGACCGCTTTTCCATCTAAGTCCTGGGCCTGACCCGAGATTTGGAACACAGTTCCACAACGGGTCAGACCCAGGACAGACCCCTTTTCTACTGCGGCGTCAATCAGGGTTATTCACGGGTGCAGTAGAACACTTCTCCCAGCACTTGGAGATGTCATCATATGTGTCAATTACTCCAAATCCCCCTGAAGAAATGCAATGAACAGGACAGAAAAACAGAGAGAAATACCACTGACACTGAGAACAGCTAGTTAGTAATAACTATTATGGACTGGAGATTACATTTTACGACCTGGGGCAGACAGTCTTTACAGAAACCAAAAGGTCACTGTCTGTAAACACTTGACAATCCATTATTACAAATATAGTTACCTAATCCACTGCAGTTATATATAGAAAATCAATGTATGAATCAAAACAGATTGCTACTGTACATAGTAGACAGGTGATGACATATATCTCTGTATGTGTTATATTCAATAAATAGCTGAGCTATCACTGCTGATTCTGTCTGACCACCACACAAGTATCTTTATGACCACAATGATTCCCGATATTGTATATAGAGTCAAATAAATAGACTTAGAACCAACAGCTATTACTTTCTGTTGCCTACCATAAATTGTTCTGTTATCCCTGCTGGCCCATAAGCTGTCAATAATTGGATGTCATATAGTTAATGTAATTGACATCGGCCAACAAAGATGAAACATGGGTCTAAGACGATAACATTGCTAACATATATGAAACAATTCTAACTATAAAATATTGCTATAAAATAATGTGAAATAATTATTGGCTTCAGATTTCAGATTTTGTCAGGACCAAATTATGTTTAGCACATGGATAATAATTAACAGAGTAATTGTCACTGTATAATCTCAGGAAATGTTACAACATACACTGTACATTGTAATCATGACATTTTCTTGTAACAGCTAAAATACATCTGAATGCCTATTATATATATTTTATTCTCAGCACTGTCTAATGTGTAAGTGACTAGAAAGTGGATGGGGTCCAACCTGCAGGCAATCAGAGCATCTGAACATTCAGATTAGCTTGTAGTCAACCAGATCAGTCAAAGCACTTGTCAACTTTAATGTATGTATATAATGTATTCTATGTGCTACTCTATAATGACCCAAAAGGTTTAATTTATATTCTCTGCATGTACAGTAATGGTATGTTACCTGTCGAGGTGTCCGTTCAGATTTGCTTCTGCACCACTCCCAGTCTGTAAGTTCCGGCTTGCGATTTTCTTCATGAGAGAGTCTTCGTTCTTGGCCTTCATAAAACGCAGAATTATCAAAATTTCTAATATCTTCTCTTTTAAACACTCCGATTTTCTCCGAAAGGAGGCGTCCAATTGCCTTCTCTTTCCCTGGGTCAGGTTTTATATCTGTGTTGAGAGTTCTGATCTTGCTGACATCTTTCAGCATGGAGCTGTCCTGCAGACTTATAGTGCTGAAATCTAGTACAGCTGAATTGAGGATTCTGTCACAGCCAGGGTCATTTGTGTTGTCACATTCATAATTAATCAAATTATGGTAGGAAATAGAGTTTTCTCCGGTATCATGGTTTTCCTGGGATATCTTATAAATCCCGTAACCTTTATTGAAGGACAAATTGAAATCAAATCCTCCTTTCATAACTAGAAAACAAGAGAGAAAACATTACTAAGAGGGTTAATGTCGTGTAAATAAGCAAAAATCTAATTTATTTTTGTTTATGGAATTTTTTCCTTTACTCTTTAAATGAACAGATATTGTCATACAGTATATCTATAAACTGGGCATCCACTATACAATTTTCTGTCAGATATCTGTCCAATCTGGCTGGTTGGAATGAAAACCTGGTAATGTATGGGAGCAAATGACAGTCGATCATACGGTTTTAAAAACTGAAAAAAGGACAAAAAAATTGTTCAAATTGGTTACATTTGTGTGTTTTAACTAATTTGTCTGAACAACCATTTTTGGCTATTTTCCAGTGTTTGTGAGCAAATGGACGATTGTCATTTGCTCCCAGATATCTGACAGAAAATTGTGTAGTGGATGCCCAGCTTATCTGTCTCTTTGTCCTTTGTCCATTCCACTTGATGTCACTGTCAGCAAAATACACTAAATGCATGTGAATGTACTACTTTGTATTGTAAGCTAGAAATACTTTTGCATACATATTGCAGTAAGCCCTTAATGAGTATTACATAGAACCATTAACGAGTATCACATAGAAAGGGGTATCACCAAGCTAGTGACATTCACGTTACATGGAAATAAAGATAATGAATGAAAATGTTGAAGTCAAAATTATATAAATATCCCCAACTAGAGTGATATGAGGAGATACCTACTCAACTGTGTGAATTTTGACCCCACTGTCATAAACAAGCAACCCATCCTGGCTAGCAGAATAATGTAATACTGCAGTCACTATTGCAGTATGATGATATCTATTCATGATAAACACTTAGTAGGAACTAGTATGCTAGAGTTCATGCTTCAAAATATTTTCCTGTATATTTATTTATATAGATTTAGAGTTGATTTGTGCTTCAATGACACATTGAAGTGAATGGGAAATACTCCCATCTTAAACACTTGTGTAACAGCGGGAGATATGAGTTACCATGATAGTGGATAGCTCTTTCAAAGCTGTGCTCTTTTGGCTGGTGCCCAAGAATAGCTGTGTGACACCACTATTACATACATTATCACAGACTATACAGGCACCAAGAAAATTCTATGCAGACTTTACAGATAGTGGACAGCACTAAAAACAAAAATCAGCTTGGTCAAGAAAATATTTGTGATCTATGGGCCTGATTCAGAGCCGTTCGCTATTTGCGGTCGTTCGTTCAAAAACAAGGGGTGGCTATTCAAATGATCCGTTCGCAAATTGCAGTCTGTTCACACCTCTAAGTCTGAACGAGCGAGCAAAACATACGCTTGTTTTTTTGTTAAAAACGCCCCCTGGCCGCTCGCACCATACGTCATGTCCGCTATTTATTAGATTAATCGAGTACATCGACCAGCGTATGAACTGCTCGCTATTCTTGTGGTTGGTTTTTGCTACCACAATCTTGCGAGCAGTTCTGGCTATAAAATAACCCAGTGACGTGGTCAATGACGCTGCTGTATTAATTATGCACACCCATAAAACGCCCGTTTAGACCTTTAAGCACGCCTGCGTTCGGATCTCCACTCCCCATTTTCAAGCACCTTCCCCTGT
Source organism: Taudactylus pleione (assembly GCA_031769625.1). NCBI lineage: Eukaryota > Metazoa > Chordata > Amphibia > Anura > Myobatrachidae > Taudactylus > Taudactylus pleione. The sequence continues at coordinate 5,577,693 of JAUIMM010000435.1, read as the reverse complement.
TACCACCCACATACGCCTCATTCTGTCACTCAAAATAGCAGGCATTCGCTATATTGCGAGCACATGAATTTCGGCCGCACTGACTGGTTCGCGCATGCGTATAACGATCCGTACGCATGCGCAGATGTGCGAACATCGCTCGGAACGAGCGTACTGCCGCTAGCGAGTGGCTCTGAATGAGGGCCAATGTGCCTTATGTGCATATGAGTGGGATATATAATATCTTGGTCCTTGGAAGGATTTACAATGTTGGCTGTTGGAACTATTTAATATGCTATTACCTGTAATATGATGGTCTTTGGCCTGTACAGTATGGGGCATATACAATTGGGCGCAAGGTTTAGCGAGTTAAAAACCTTGCGCACCTCGTGCCCAATTCCGGATTACCGTGGGTATGCGCACTCCCGCTACCCGCGGTATTCAATTAAAACAATAGTGGTTGCGGGGTTTTCAGCTCTGAAAACCCCGCGCAGCGTAAAATAATTTTTTAAAAAAAACACCTACCTGGCAGGGGGTCTCCTTGGCTCCCAGTGGCTTCCCCTCTCTCTTCTTACTGGAGAGGGGGCTGCTGGGAGTCCCTGGGGCTGATGGGAGGAGCAAGGACTCCTGGGAGATGTAGTTCTCCCAGCGCCCATTCCGGGCAGCCACACACACCACACCGGGGGTCACACACACTCATACACACTTACATACACCACACCCACTGACATAATCACCCTGCTGCAGAAGAGCCGGCTCCAAACGCTGGATGAAGAAGATGCAGAAGACAGCGCTGAGGAAGGTGAGTAATTAATGACTAATTAAGCTAATTGGCTACTTCCAATTGCTTAATTAGTCCTCCTGGGGGGTGCCGTGAGGGTGTCAGAGCAAGTCCCAGTGATTTTTCCTTAAATCATCGATTTTAGGAAAAACCATGCTTGCTCAGGAGGTGCGTGGAAAAAAACCTCCTGGTGCGTGTTTAAACCATGCACCTAATAGAATACCAAAAAATCCGCATCTGCAGGAAAACCTCGCAGGTGCGAGTTTTTGCTATTCTCGCACACAATTGATTATGCCCTTATATGTTTTTTTTTATTGTTTAACATTGGTCATTGATTTTGTTTAACATACTGGTCTTAGGTCTCTATAGTATACTGATTAGATAAGAGCTATTCATGACTGAATCTGAAACCCAAAACCATTTACAAAAATAGGATAGGAAACTAGTGATTTTATGGTTCGGACTGGTCTTCAGGCAAATTGGCACAAAAATACATTCTGGATCTTTTTTACATCTCTAATGCTGACCATTTAGGTTGTAAAATATGTTGTTCATTGTGGTTCTGTAATATACAGTATATGTGATTTAGTATATATAATGAAGCTAATGCTGAGTTAAGAGCAAAGCACAAAAAACAAACAAAAAAAAAACAACCAAGTAACTTTGTATCCTGAACAAACCATGTTGCAATACAAGGAGTGCAAATACATTTTTATTTGTATATAGGGTAAATATTGGCTGCTGTTACATGTAGCCCACAAATTCTGGACATCTTTATTTTTATACTGCAATTTAGACTTAAGTTTGAACATACTGTGCCCCTCCTAAATCTAATACCGGTCCAACCTGGGTTTTCAGACATGGTTCCAACCCAGGTCATACACCGGTTACACAGAACCATCGATCTGGGTTATTCTCAGGTCAGCCCCGTTCACATTGAACCTGGGTCTTCCCTGCTAAACTTGTGAGGTCATAAATGTTGGAGGTGACTGCTCCACAACCACCAATCAGCTAATTTTAGGCATGACCCAGGGGTCTGACCCTGGTAGATACCTGGGTTGGATTGCTGGGTCACTTGACCCGGGTTATTTTTCAGGAACCCTCTTACACTGAGCTGTGACCCGTGTAGACCCATCAATAACCCGGGTTATCGCAGCAGTGTAAAAGGGGTATAAATCTCTCTGCAAATTTGACATCTGCCCCACCTGCGGTGCACCATTGTGTTTCTAATACCTCTTTCACACATATGGCCATATTCAATAAGCTACGTTAATTTAGCCGCCGATGGTGGAATCTAGTTTTCGCCTACATCGCGTGTTTTGAACGTGGAAATTTATCGGGCATCCTCCCTGCTATTTGCCCTATTCAAATCCAAAGGATGCGAAAACGGAACTTGGCGAAACGCAAATAGGTGAAAAGTGCTGTGAGATTTGGGGAAATCAGCCTGACACCCCCCAAAAGATGCACTAACATTGGGGATCAATATAGATGCCCCCGAATAGCCTACTGAAGCTATTTGGGGTACTTACATGCTCCCAATAGCTGCTAATTAGCGTCTTTGCACAAGTGGTGAAGAATAGCATTTAGCAATTTTTTGGGGGGTACATGAAAATGGGTGCAAGCATATTTAATATTCACAAAAGTGAAGTTTTAAAAAACGCACCTTCAGCAAGCACCTGCAATCGAAAAAACACCTCCCCCATACTTGCAGACTCTCCAAAAGCTTATTTTTCTAGTTTTTAATTCTGTACCCCAACTTTGTAATTTTTTGCCCCCTTTTTCAAAGTCATTTTTTGGGGTGTTCTTCATGTTTTTTGGGATTTTTTTGATGCAGTTATGCTTTGGGGGGCTGTCCCAAGGGTGCTGAGTGGTTTCTAGACGTTTGCGTTACAAAACCGCAATTCAGCACTTTTTTTCACCACCTATTCATAGGCAAATCTTTTTCGCCTATTACATTGCATTGAGTTTTCACGTATGCAAAAACTATTTAGAATTGAATACGGCGATAACTTTTCCGTCTGGTGAAATGACGTCACCCGTGATACTTTTCCGTGGAGAACAGCTTTTCGTGTCTAATTGAATACATCCCATAGTGTAAAAACCTGGGTATTTGCACGTGAACACGCATCAACCTGGATTTTTGCTATGTGTTAATGCAAATGACCTGGGTCAAAGTCCCGGGTCCACGAACTTGCTTTGTACCACGGTCGGGGACTGAGACCCGGGAGCAAATGGTTGATAAACCGTGTATTTCCCGGGTCAGTGTTATGAAAGGGGTATAAATTGCAAGGTTACTTTCTTTTTTTACTTTGCCCCTAACTCTGAATCAGCCCCAATATGCATGGTATGGGGAACATATTTCCATGAGAACATACACATGCCATCCTACATTCTAATCTGCTGCTAATTGTGTCTCTTATTTTTTTATTGAAATTATAAATAAACATTTGTTGTGAAGACTGTGTATGCTCGATAACCTGCATTTTATAAATCTGCAGTAAAAGGTACATGATGGATACTGTATATAACTAATTGGTTAAATCTAGGATAAGAGGGAATTGGTATGAAATACCGTCGGCCGCAGCGGAAGCCCGACAGCGCTGGAAATCCCGATCGTGGATAGGTAAGTATCCACTAACCTAACCCCCCTAACCCTAACCCTCCTTAGGGGTGCCTAACCCTAACTTCCCCCCCAAGTGCCTAACCCTATTCCCCCCCCCTAAGTGCCTAACCCTAACCACCCCCTTCCCCGCTGCCTACACCTAAGTCCCCCAGGGGGTGCCTAACCCTAAGTCCCCCCCGGTGGTGCCTAACCCTAACCCTCCCTCCCCCTAGCCTAACCCTAACCCTCCAGGGGGGGTGCCTAACCCTAAGTCCCCCCGGGAGCCCTAAACCTAACCCTCCCCCCTCCACGGCTGTCCGCTCGCGGTGCCCGGCATCACTACGATCGTGATGCCAGGCGCTGGTCTCCCGGCGTCGGGGAAATGCGGGCGTCTATATCTAGATGCCCGGCATTTCACCCATGCCAGGATAAGACAGTCGGGAAGCCGGCTGCCGGTATTTAGGCAGTCGGCTTCCCGATTGCCTCCCGATAAGAGTTATGGGGCAGATGCACAGTTGGCTATAAAAAATAATGCATTTTATCATTGAAACAGTTGCATGCAATTATAATGTATTTTCAGCACTTTGCAAAGCTTGAGATCAGCAATAGTAGCCTGTCTGCCAGGCACATGTCATGGACACTTATGCACCACTCTCAACCATATAGAAAAACATTTATTTTATGTGCAACAGACCCATTCACTATTAGGCATCAATTAAACTACAGATCCCCTCATACACAACAGAAACAGCTTGACATATCATGTTTGCAGAAAAAAAACTCTTAAGCAAGCTCATGAAAGAACAATCTATGCAGCGGCGTTTCTAGAGAGGAGGGGGCCCGTGTGCAGTCTCTGACACGAGCCCCCTCCTCTCTGTCCGGCGGCCGGCAGCGCACTGAGCGGTGCGCGGCCAGCGCCGGAGTTATAGACTCTGGGAACTAGAGTGCGCCCAGAGCCTATAGAGTATGTGCAGGTCACCGGGAAGGCGGCCATTTTCCCTATACTGCACATGCGCAAGAGAAACAGTCAGGAAGCCGATGGACGGAATCCCGACCACCAGCTTCCGACTGTATAATCCCGGCAAGGATTAAATGACAGGCATCGAAATCCCGTCGCCTGTCATTTTCCCTATGCTGGGAGCCCGACACCAGTCTTACCGATCGAAGGTAAGCCGGGAGAGGAGCGCAGACTTCCGCAGGGGAAGTGAGGGTTAGATTTAGGGTTCACGGGGGGGACTTAGGTTTAGGCACCCCCCCGGGAGGTTAGGTTTAGGCACCCCCAGGGGGAGGTTAGGGTTAGGTTTAGGCACTAAGAGGGGGGATTAGGGTTAGGCACTTAGGGGGGAGGTTAGGGTTAGGTTTAGGCACTTAGATGGGGGATTAGGGTTAGGCACTTAGGGGGCAGGTTAGGGTTAGGCACCCCTAAGGGAGGGTTAGGGTGTAGAATAGATTAGAGAATACATACCTGGGGACGATCGGGATTTTCAATGCTGCCAGGATGCCGCAGTCGGGATTTGGCCGGCGGTAAATCATACTGAATTCATGCGCAAATGGCGGGAAAATGGCTACGGCAGCCATTTTCCAGTCGTTTTTACAGCGCCGAACCCCCGCGCCGACGTGGGACCCCGGAGAGGTAAGTAATACTATGAATACAGGGTGTGCGGTGTGGGGCCCCCCTCGACCCAGGGGCCTGTGTGCCCCGCATACACTGCACCCATTATAGATACGCCCCTGAATCTATGCCAGAGCCAATCAGTGTCAGAGGAGCATATGCAAACAGCCAATCATAAGTGGTTCGCTAGTGCCGGCAACTATCATCATATGCTATCTGTACCTGTCCCTGACCACCTACAAATAATATTGCTTTCCGTGGTGTATGTGCAGCTTTTCTCAATCTGTATGTGTTTGTGTGAACATGTCTGTACTGTTCTTGGTGTATATTAAACACCTCCCTCCCTCCCACCCATTGAGGTGTATGTTGCAGAATCCCAAAAATCAGTTTGGGGACATATTCATGTGCCCACTGTTCTGGGCATTCATAGTGTGAATTCACACAAGATACACTACGCCAACTGGCATAGTACAGTACTTATCTCTTCATGTTTATTCAATATTTTGCACATTTAACGGCAAAGTTGGACTTTTCCTTTAAGCAATCTGGCAACAGTGTGTTATGATAGTAAATAACAGATGGACCCTTCTCCTCCCTATGTAGTGCGACCTATGTAACGTTCTATTTCTATTAATTAAAAGCAGTAATGTTTTTCAGCAGAACCAAAAGGCATGTCATGACTATCCTCCCTTCTCCCAACAAAACCTGAATCTGAAATTTGCTTTAAATCTGTTTGCTCAAAAGCTAAAATAGTATAATTTATCACAACTCACAGTTTAACCTTTTACTGAATTGGGAGTGAATTCGACTATGAAATTGGAAACAGAGGGAATACAAAGATAGAAAGACATAGATGCAAATATGTATATCATACAAGAAATGCTAGGTTCCAACCTCTGCTTAAAAACCATGTTTACTTCTTTATTAAATGTTTTCAATTTATTGCTTTTAAATAACCAATAGTTGTCCCTATTTACAGTACTTTACAAATTTAATCCATTTTGATCTTTCATTAGTTCTAATTAAGAGTGATAGACAAATGAATGAATAATGTATTTACATTACTGCAATATTTTACAGCCTAAACATCTAACTGAAATGCCAGCAGTTATAATAATATATCAGCCATTGTTCCCATACAGCCTATGCAGAAACCGGCGTGCAAACAAATGGCTCTTCACACTGGTCAGTTATGTCAGATGGCTTTTTTACTCATCACAAATGTTGTTACAGCACACTTGTATCATACTTGCCGACTTTTAGCTCCCTCCTTCCAGGAGGAAACTGTCGGGCTTCCACGGTGGGGGTACATGTTACGGCAAAAGGAGGCGTGATGAAGCAATGACAAATCATTGGGGGCGAAGCTTGGGTCATGACAAGGCGATTGCATCATTGTGTCCCTGCCCTCTCTTCACAATGCCAAGATTAACGGCATTGATTGTGAAGCAGGGGCCAGGGGCCACGATTCAGCACAAACCGTGTCATCGGTCCCCCTACTGCAGGGGTTTATATTGCAATCACGGGTGGGTGGTTGGATGGGCCGTTGGGGGCCAAATCGGGAGGGTAGGCAAGTATGACTTGTATACCTGAGATGACACTAGCTATGCCCCACCAGTCCTAGCTATCGTTTGGCTGCTAGTCAGCATGGAAGCCCCGCCCACCAGATCCCACAATCCTTTTATACATCACACACTCCAGGGCAATCACACCAGTGTAGTGCAGCTGTGTGTAAAACCTTTCCTGTAGGAGACAGCAGGATCCTTAACCATGTCTGCCCCTTGTCCTAGAGAGCGAGTCCTGTACTGGACATCAGAACGTGGCAACATGGCAAAGTACCCTCTTTGCCACACTTGATATAGGGCCTAATTCAGGGATGTACGGAAATACGATTTCATATACTTCTCCAATGGTTTGATATCTGTGCATGTGCAGAGTCACATTGTGCATGTGCAGAACTTGTCCTACAACATTGCTCATGGTGCCCTAAATGCCGCAGCCTGATTGACAGGCTGCAGGCATTCCGGGGTGGAGCTGGGGATCATTTCCCAAAATGAGGGAATGTCGCACATATGTGATTTCTTAAAGCTATTAATAGCTAAACACTGGAATTCCCCTCAGTCTACTAGCTGTCATGCTTTCATCAATAGGCTGTAGTGTAATTCATCTAAGGAATATATTACCTCACTTTCGAATGATACTCTTCCCAAATATTATTGACTTTGGAGGCCCTAATTCGCTTTCCATAACTCTTCCATTCAGGGGACCCTTTTAGCAGTGCCCCTGATGTGTTCTGTTGGGGTTGGGTATGGATTGCCGGCGGTTGGGATGCCGCTAGTAAGAATACAGTCAGCGGTAACCCGACAGTCAGAATCCCGACACCCATAGGTAAGTATCTAGCCCTAACACCTACCCTAACCCTCCCTCCCCGGTGCCTAAACCTAACCTCCCCCTTAGTGCCTAACCTCCCCCTCCCCGCACCCTGAACCTAACACTCCCTCCCTGGTGCCTTAACCTAACCTCCCCCTAGTGCCTAAACCTAACCTCCCCCTCCCTACACCCTAAACCTAACACTCCCTCCCTGGTGCCTTAACCTAACCTCCCCCTAGTGCCTAAGCCTAACCTCCCCCTCCCCGGTGCCTAAACCTAACCTCCCCCTAGCGCCTAAACCTAACCTCCCCCTCCCCGAACCCTAAACCTAACCTTTCCCTCACTTTCCATTCTCCATCTCTTGCCTTATATTGCCTTTAGTTGTTATGTTACAGCTTAAATATCCCTTTGACAGTTGATATTGGTCTATTGTTTATTTTTAGACTTATATTGCATAGCTATAAAATGAAAAACCCTCTCCATTTTAAAGTTTTTTTTTCTCATATTGGAACTGCTCATGTTTTCTGTCTGTTACTTTTCTTGTCTGTTCTGCAGTGTCTCATAAATGAAAGGTTTTAAAAAAAGGCTGCACCAAGGTCATATAAAGGCAGTGGAGCTGGAAAGTGACTAACCAGGGTAAGATCAGCCCAGTGGGTAAAAAACTGTTTTTTTTAAGTGACCTAACATTTAAGTCTGAGATTGTGGTAGGAATTTTAAAAGTATTTAAAATTTCACACTATCCAAGGTCCTAAAAGTTCTGTAGACCTAGAATGCCCCAAGGCCTCCGGCCGTTCACTTAAAATTGCCATATTGTTCCTTCTAATTTCACACTTTGATAACAGTTTATCACAATAAAATGTATTTATTTATGCGTAGCTAAGTGTAATTGTAGGAAATAGGTGATGGTGTGCTGTGCAGATGAGCAAAATCACTGTTTGGTTGCACGGGAGAGGTTGGAGGGAAGTGAGTAGTTTCAAGTATGTAGGGTTGCATCATATATCCACAAAAGGAGGAATGAAAATAAAAGTGAGGAGCAGGTAAGATGTAAGGGTGAAGGTTATGGAAGCATTGAAAGGTTTTTGGAAGTGCTGGCTTTGGGAAACAGAATTTATGTATTTTGTAATGATATGATTAGGTGGCACTTGCAGTGGTGTCACAAAGGTGGTGCGAGCCGCACCCGGGTGTCACCCGGGTGCGGGTGACACCAAGGTGCAGGCTCCCTCTCAGTGACAGGAGCCGGGCGCTGCACTGTAGTATTAAGTGCAGCATTCAGCTCCTGACACTGTGAGGGAGCCGGCACTGCACACAGGGCAGTCCGCACCTTCTGCACCCCTGGCCCTACCAGTAAAAATCACAGGAGTCGGGACTATGGGGTTCGGACCATGAAGCCACGCCCCCTCCCACATAGTCACACCCCTTGTCCACAAGGTCATACCCCATTTACGGCGGTGTGCGGCTACGCCACGAGCACAGCATCTCTCCCTGCATCAGGTGACACCGCGGGGAGGGACGCCATTGGGCACATGCCATTTGCAATAATAAGTTCTGTGTTGGATTTTGACAAAATTTATTCCACTACAATGTGTGTGCACATAGTATTCAGAACTCTTTTATTGATGCTTTGCCTTGCTCTCACGATTCCCTAAGTTCCAGTATGTGTTTATTTCATCAACAATATAAGAATATAGGCAGAATTATACAAAACCAGTTTTCAAGGAGCGCCATTTTTTTATTTGCAGAAGGTGCCATCAAGTCTAGTTACACCTTTGCTGGGTCAATTGACTTTCTGGCTTATACTTTAGCTATATCAGCAGCATTGTCGGGCTGGGACATGACAGGCCCACCATGGGAATACAATGTTAGGGGCAGGCTGAAAAACTGCCAACCCGTCACACACATTTTATTGTCCCCTCAAAGGGACCTCTAAGTACCAGCTGCATTAGCCAGGGCACGGGGAATGTAGTTAGTGCAAACACAGGGTTTAGAACACAGACAGGACAGGCAGATGCAAGATACAGAACACAGACAAGACAGGCAGATATAGGATATGGAACACAGACAGAACAGTCAGATGCAAGATACAGAACACAGACAGGACAGGCAGACACTAAGAATATGGAACACAGACAGGACAAGCAGATGCAAGATATAGAACACAGACAGGATAGGCAGACACAGGATATGGAATACAGACAGGACAGGCAGACACAAAGAATATAGAACACAGACAGAACAGGCAGACACTGGGTTCCATACCCAGTGCCTGCCACTCCTGTCTGTGTTCAATATCCTGTGTCTGCCTGTCCTGTCTGTGTTCCATATCCTGTGTCTGCCTGTCCTGTCTGTGTTCCATATCCTTAGTGTCTGCCTGTCCTGTCTGTGTTCCATACACAGACAGGACAGGCAGACACAGGATATGGAACACAGACAGGTGTGGCAGGCACTGGGTATGGAACACAGACAGGACAGGCATCACACATCTGACCACTTAGCACTTGCATGTGCTATGCTGCTACAATGGTCACTAGATGGATCCCTGTGAAGCAGAGGGGAGGGATGGCTGCAGGTGGAAGAGCACACTCCAGAGGCTTCCTCCTATTCCATCTGTGTTGAAACCCTGAAGGACTGCCACAGCACTGCTGGTTGGCTCCTGTCCTGCATTCTGGACTTCTCTTGTTCCCTGCTGCCAGCGGGACCAGAAAGTCAAATCCTCCCGCTGTTGCTTCCCACGTGACAGCAGGGACTCCTGAATCCACTATTGCTCTGATAACTGGCTGGGAGGGGAGGGCAGGGGCGCTGAGAGGGGGGAGGGAGTGGGTACTAATTACCCGGGCCAGCTGGAGGGGCACAGGGACACATGCTGCTGTGTGCTGGGCTGCACTGGGAGACTGCTCGACAGTCTCCTATGCCTGTGGGGGGATCAATCACACTGATCGCACCCCCCACTGGCTATGCGCCGGGCTGAGGTGCTCACAGCCCCCTCCTCCACGGAGCTGTAAAATTTAATTTTTCCTAAGTGTGCGTGACAATGCCTCCCGCTATTAGGCCATGCCCACTTCACCCGGGCCCGGCTCGGCTGTCGGGAGGACAGACACATATAGTACTTGCAGAAGCGGATTGTGATGGAAAAGCAGCCCGGGAAATTTCTGGAGGCAGCCCTAAATGGGGAAGCAGGAGTTTTGCCTATTTAGAAGCAAGCAAAGGAGGGCTTCTAGTTGTACATGCCGAGATAAATGTAGTCTACGATTGCAGTCAGCCATGGGATTTCTGAAATGTATCTGCTAGATTTAAAGCAGCAATACTTTAAAAAGGTTTAACCAGCGTTTATATGCATCAATTATTAAGAACATGAAAACATGTTGGTGAATGTTTAAAATAACCAAATAACACAACCACCATAAAATACAGTGACCACCATACAGCACATTCAGCCAGAGCCGGCCCTAGGTATAGGCAAACTAGGCAAATGCCTAGGGCATTTGGAATGCCTAGGGGCATGCATTCCAAGCCTAGGGCCAGCTCAGCTTGACAGCGGACAACAGCGGGACTGGGACAGGCAGATGGCGCCTTTGTTCTTGCTATTTTACCACGTTCAGAGCGCTCAGCTTGGATCGGGCGACAGCTCATACAGCCGACAGGAGCGGGGAGAAGAGACAGTGGAGGCAGCGGGCAGTAACAAAAATGGCCACTGGAGGAGGGCTGCTGGGCATGCCCTGCCGCAGCAGCTCCTCCTTCCATTGGCCTTTGCAGAGTCCAGCAGGCTTAGCCTGTCTGCAGGGAGACACAAAGGGGGGTGGGGGCGGCCAATGCTCTTGATGGCACAGGGCACCAAAATGTCTAGTTACAGCTCTGTGGATGAGAATTGCAATAGGTGAGGGTTGATGGATGTTGCTGTGATCTGTACTGTTGGTTGATGGGTGCTGTGCTGGGTCAGAGGCAGAACTAGCAACGGTGCTAGGGGGCACCACCCAAAATCTTGCCTAGGGCATCAAAATGGTTAGGGCTGACTTTGCATTCGGCATCACAAGCTAGTGACCATCACAACGCACAGAAAGCATCTCAATGTCCACTGCAACGCACAGACAGCATATCGGTGACTGATATACCACACAGACAGCTTCTTAGCACACAGAGCACAAATATACATGTATGTACATTGAATGCATCATTTGTGACTGTATTACTCATCTACTTTACACAATGACAAGGTAATGGAAATTTATATTACTAGATAAATTGCATCTGTCTATGTATATATATATATATATATCATCCCAAAAAAATGACACAGCACTCCAAGGGCTCCAGTAATGTAGTGCAACCAGTGCCATGGCACAGGACACTGCAGTGCTGGTGCACTGCAATTTTCCTGTTTATTATCATTCTCACTTGTAGCTTCCTCTTGTTTTATCCCCGGCATCTCCTGGCCTCCCCTAGCTCTTCCTTGGCCCTTCCCCATGAGGCCATGGCCCTTTTTCAGGTCTTATGTCCCTATTTAAAAAATGGGGAAGGGGTGCCAATGCTCTCTCTGGCACAGGGCACCAAAAGATCTAGTTACGTCTCTGAGTGTATTTATTGAACCATATAGGTCAACGTTTTAGGGTATCCTCCCTTTCGTCAGGACACACTTACATATAAATGATACAGTACATTTACCTACTGCCGTCCCACCGTTGCGTCTCACAGCCCAGACTTCCGTCTGTGACGCACTTCCGGGACCAGCAAGTCAGGTCGTTACTCAGCAACCAGCTGGCTTGCGATCCACCACAGAAGCGCACATCAGCTGCCGGAAGTCCTGTTCTGCAAGCACGAATGGGAGAAAAGACAAGGACATGCCCCATGTGCATAGACAGTACAAATAGAAACATAACAAATGTTGCAATAAACAACCATAATATCAAATCACAACATGTAATATATTACATAGCTAAGTGAAAAATGTAAAGAAATAACCAAGTCTACATCATCCTAATGCATCTCATTATGAAATCTGGGAACCTATGATCCAGCTACAGCAAAATGACACAAAAGTATTTACATCAGGGAATTCTAATTGATTTTGTTATTCAAACCCCTATGGCATATAGTATCAAGCCTAAACATCCAACGTGCTTCAGTTCCAAGCAAGGCTTTACCCCTATCAACCCCTCTTGGGGACTCTGGAATGTGATCGATGATCATGTTTCGTAAAGCTGAAAGGGTATGTCCCTTCTCATTAAAATGCCGGGCGACCGATATCTCTGCCCAATAATGACAAGTTAATGGCAGATCTATGTGGGGCACACATACATGCATGCACACATACACACACAAACACACACACACACAAATATGCAATAAAAAAAGAATTGTGCTTACCAGTCAGTCCCCCTCCTCCTCTGGTCCCATGTCTCTTCCTCCTCTGCAGGGATGAAATAGGTATGGGCCACCTTTGTTATCTACAATGCGTGTGCCAGGGAGACCACAGTGGCATGCCAGGTGGTACAGTGGCTGGCTTTCTTGCACCCCGGCCCCAGGACACCAAGTAGTGGACCAGGCTGAGTATTCTGGAACACCCTCTTCCCTGAGAGAGGATGGCACATCTGAGCCAGATCAGCACGAACTGTCCTGTGTTCCCAGTGGTCCCCTCCCCCGAACGCGGCTCCTTAAGCCCCGCCCCAACCGCGGCCCACTAAGCCCCGCCCCAACCAGAAAGGGGCACGGCCTCAAACTGTGGGGCCCACCAGGGAATACCCGACTCCCCGGTGGCCCAGTACAAGACTGATCAGCAGCATATCAGTAAGGTATCTTTGGTCTGATGTTGGTAGCTTTAATATGAATAGAAACTGTCTTGCTCTGCTTCAGATTCTCCTTCAGGGGCACCTGGAATAACCCGTGTCACAGCACTATCGTGCAGCCCGAGATCACATGTAGCGCATTCCTGTACAGACAAGTTATCCAACCAGCACAGGAAGAGGAGGACGACGGCTACCCGCGTGTTGCCGGGAGTTGTTATTTGGTGTAGGCTTAGGAGCTTATCGCGTCTGTGCACTGAGCCTCGATCTAGAACTACAAAGATCATCATGCAAGGTGAAGCAGGCTGCTTTCTTAACTTTATCAAAATGGACAAATCAATAAAAGACAACCTAATAATCAGGGACGGCCCTAGGTTTACTAGCACCCTGTGCGAGAATTTTTAGAACGCTCACCCAAGTCCAGCTATTTCCCCCTCCTGAACACACATTGACCCCCACAGGAATTATGCCACACAGTGCAGCATTACTATGCCAGACAGTGCTCCATTTTTATGCTACAGTGCCCCATTTTTATGCCACACAGCGCCCCATTATTATGTAACTGTGATCCATTTTTATGGACACAGTGCCCCATTTTTACTCCACACAGTGCCTTATTATTATGTAACAGTGCCCCATTTTTATGCTACACAGTGCCCCATTTTTATGCCACACAGTGCCCCATTTTTATGCCACACATTGCACCATTATTATGTAACAGTCAGCCATTTTTCTGCCACACCAGTGCCCCATGTTTTGTCACATAGGGTCCCATTATTATGCCAAAGTGTCCCATTTTTATGCCACACAAAAGTCACATAATTATGCTACACAGTGCCCCCCTCCTTGCTAAAATATGAACCACTTCATGAACAATATTTACCCCTTGAAGCTTATTACAATATACTGCCCAACATACTAAATTTTGTTATATTATTTTTGTATATGATCAAGTGCATTATTGATGATCTTGCATTCTATATATAACTCTGCCACCTTTCCACATTCTGTCAAATTTATTATATAGACCAAATAACTTTTCATCTCAACATTGCCGCTATCTTACAGTTGTAATCCATTTGTGACTCTAGAAAAACTGGTGCAATTGCCCCCCAGTAGTTGCATGTTATAACAAAACACAAAGTAAACAGCTTTGGGGCTGCAACACATTTTTTTATATCACAAACTAAACTCAATGTTTCATTTTTCAGTGGGTATAATATAGCTCCAGGTAATTAGAAAAATGTGTAACTGTGAAAGTGTGTTTTTGTTTATTGGAAAAATAACAGTAAAAACAGTAAATTTAATCAAGACATTGAGTATATCCTATTGTTAAAATGCATGCAAATTATATTAATGACATTAAAAATTCATCTAAATTGTATTTTCAACATTACACAAATCAGTGTGGTTAAAACCAGGGGTGTATCTAGCGATCCAAGTGCACCTGGCAATGTAATGGACTGGCGCCCCCCTACCCCCCTCTATACAATGTCCCCAGTAGTAATCCCCCAGTAGTAATCCCCCCTATACAGTGCCCCCAGTAGTGGCTACCCCCACTAAATTTCCCCCAGTAGTGGCCACCCCTATACACTGCCCCCAGTATTGGCCACCCCCCCCATAAATTTCCCCCAGTAGTGGCCACCCCTATACAGTGCCCCCAGTAGTGTGCACCCCCCCCATAAAGTTCCCCTAGTAGCGGCCACCCCCCTTTGGTCGGCGCCCCTGGCGAGTGCCATCCGGGCCAATGGGTAGATACGCCCCTGGTTAAAACTATAGGTGGACACACAAAACAATGATTGGTTTTACTTTTATATAACCTGTGTCGAAGCTGAATAATTGGCTAAGACAAGTTCAGGTTAAAATTTAATCGCGGCGACGCCATCTTGCGACTGGCCGCAAGACGCCATCTTGAAAATGAGATCGCAAGATGCCATTTTGCGAATGGCCGCTAAGCGCCATTTTAGACAAACTCACATTTTAGTACATGTGGCAATAATACTAATAGCACCATGCGTTTGCATCTTTCACCATTTCTCATACACATACTAGTACACAATTGCGCTGTTAACTAGTCGCATCATGCATTCCCGAGTTATGGATCGCAGAGCCTACAAGCAACAAAATGTATATTTTAGAAACAACTGTTAGGATCCTACGAGAGACGTGAAGAGGAAGACCCCCAGCTGTTAGAGGCAGGGAGAGTCTGTTTGAACCAGCCTGTTAAATGTGCTGTAACAGATGCTTCACCCCTGAGAACCAATGATGTCAGCAACAAACTTCCCTATTGTCCTGTATATTCTGAGGGGGTATAAATATGAGTGCACGAACGCTGGTTCTGAGTCTTCGTGCTGAATGCTGAATGACGAGGGGTCTCTTGCTGATGCCTATCTCTGGGTCCGGAAGCGCCTGCGTATGTATACTGTACTTGCGGTCTGTATAATTTCCTTTTGCGTCTAAATTGTGTCTTGATCAATTGCGTGTAACTGTCTGAACTTTTACCTAAATATCAATTGTGCTTTGGAACCACAGATTCCACGTCTAAGTCTTTATTTATGGTATGACTGCGTACGCAAACTAGCGTCATCCTTAGAAGGTATAGACAGGACATTAGAAGGTATAGGCAGGACATTAGAAGGTATAGGCAGGACATTAGAAGGTATAGGAAGGTGTGTATAGAGGTTCTGATCCAGTATCGTTACCTGTTAAATGTTTTCATTTTTTGTGGTAATGAATAACCAAACATTTTGTTGAAAACAATAGTATATTCTGACTTATCAACTGAAATGCTTATTTTCAGTGTAAAAAAATACTTTTCACAAAGTATTCTATTAATACATATTCCCCGTTATACTTGAGAAAAATATTGAGATATATGTACAATGCCTAAACTGTCTTTAATATAATACATCTATTAATGAAAGAGTTTATTTGCATGTTTGTTAGAAAGATTCAGCTGATGTTCTGTTCTTTGCTTGACACTTTACAGTAGATTGTAATGTATGTAGGCGATACTTACATTGGTGTTATAACTTTGAGTGTCTGATATTGTAAAACATGCACAGGAATATACACTATAATTGACTATGGCAGAGTGTTCTTTTAAAGATGCTTATGAGTCACACTATATAGCATGTGCTGGGGAAAGTGTTCTTGTACGCTGAGCTTCATCAAAGAAGTAGGAGCGAGCATTGTTACGTAATCGGCATGGTAATTCTAGGCAATGTCTCGGTAGAAGCATAGGGGAAAGATGTGCTAAAAATTTGGTGATTTTCAGGTACATGTTGTAAATGTTTTGTTTCTATAGCTTCTATTCATATAGATTGCCTTTATGCATAATTCATTTATTGCTGGCATGTTTAAGAGTTAGAGCTGCAACATAAAACCCCTTCAATGGGGCATGCACGGTTCCTTTTTGAGTACCCAGAAATCCCCCTGATGGGCCAAATATTTTTTTATTTTTAGAGACGCACACAACTGTATCTCCATCTCTACACAAATGCAGCTGCAATGGCAGCTGCCCCTACAGAGAGCTCTGATCGGCAGAGCTCTCTGCATACAGGATGACGAGGTAGAGCTGCTGCGCATGCTCAGCTACAGCAGCTCCTCGTGTCCTTCAAAGGGCTGTGTCCACCAAGAGGCTGTTCTGCTGCAGTGACTCCATACAATTATATGTAAAAAAATATATATATATATATACAGTCGGTTGCATAAATATTGGGACATTGACAGAATTTTCATATTTTGGGTTCTATTCACCACCACAATGGCTTTGTAATGAAACAAACAAGATGTGCTTTAACTGCAGACTTTCAGATTTAATTTGAGGGTAGATACATCCAAATCAGGTGAACGGTGTAGGAATTACAACGGTTTCTATATGTGCCTCCCACTTTTTAAGGTGCCAAAAGTAATGGGACTATCAACTCAAAAGCTATTTGATGGACAGGTGTGGGCTATTCCCTCATTATTTAATTATCAATTAAGCAGGTAAAAGGTCTGGAGTTGATTCTAGGTGTGACATTTGCATTAGGAATCAGTTGCTGTCGACTCTCAATATGAGATCCAAAGAATTGTCACTATCAGTGAAGCAAGCCATCAGTAGGTGGAAAAATCAAAACAAACCCATCAGAGAGATAGCAAAAACATTAGGTGTGGCCAAATCAACTGTTTGGAACATTCTTAAAAAGAAAGAACGCACCGGAGAGCTCAGCAACACCAAAAGACCCGGAAGACCACGGAAAACAAGTGGTGGATGACAGAAGAATTATTTCCCTGGTGAAGAAAAGCCCCTTCACAACAGTTGGCCAAATCAAGAACACTCTTCAGGAGGTAGGTGTATATGTGTCAAAGTCAACAATCAAGAGAAGACTTCACAAGAGTGAATATAGAGGGTTCACTACAAGATGTAAACCATTGGTGAGCCACAAAAACAGGAGACCAGATTAGAGTTTGCCAAACAACATCTAAAAAAGCCATTACAGTTCTGGCACAACATCCTATGGACAGATGAGACAAAGATCAACTTATACCAGAGTGATGGGAAGAGAAGAGTATGGAGAAGGAAAGGAACTGCTCATGATCCAAAACATACCACCTCATCAGTGAAGCATGGTAGTGGTAGTGTCATGGCGTGGGCATGTATGGCTGCCAATGGAACTGGTTCCCTTGTATTTATTGATGATGTGACTGCTGACAAAAGCAGGAGAATGAATTCTGAAGTCTTTCGGTCAATATTATATGCTCATATTCAGTCAAATGCTTCAGAACTCATTGGACGTCGCTTCACAGTGCAGATGGACAATGACCCAAAGCATACTGCAAATGCAACCAGTTTTTTAAGGCTAAAAAGTGGAATTTTATGCAATGGCCAAGTCAATCCCCTGATCTGAATCCGATTGAGCATGCATTTCACTTGATGAAGACAAAACTGAAGGGAAAATGCCGCAAGAACAAGCAGGAACTGAAGACATTTGCCGTAGAGGCCTGGCAGAGCATCACCAGGGATGAAACCCAGCGTTTGGTGATGTCTATGCATTCCAGACTTCAGGCTGTAATTGCCTGCAAAGGATTTGCAACAAAGTATTAAAAAGTGAAAGTTAGATTTAGGATTGTTTAGTTTGTCCCATTACTTTTGGCCCCTTAAAAAGTGGGAGGCACATATAGAAACCGTTGTAATTCCTACACCGTTCACCTGATTTGGTTGTAATTACCCTCAAATTAAATCTGAAAGTATGCAGTTAAAGCACATCTTGTTTGTTTCATTTCAAAGCCATTGTGGTGGTGAATAGAGGCCAAAATATGAAAATTCTGTCAATTTCCCAATATTTATGCACCTGACTGTATATATATATATAAAAAAATTGTTATATTTGATGGACTGTGCACCACACCCCAGTACGCTGTGCCCCAGAGCATTGCATAAAAGTGGTCTGGCGCTATGCAGTGTGAGCTAAGGTCCTGCCCAGTTGTGTTAAAAAAAAATATTAATAAAAAATTGTTGTATTTAATTGGATTGTGCACCACACTCCAGTACGCTATGCCCCAGAACATTGCGTAAAAGTGGTCTGACGCCAACCAGTGTGAGCCAAGCTCCTGCCCAGTTGTTTTAAAAAAATATTAATAAAATTTTGATGTAATCGAATTGTGCACCACCCGCCAGTACGTTGTGCCCCAAAGTGTTGCGTAAAAGCGGTCTGAAGCCAGGCATTGATCTGCAAATTGAAAAATGGATAACGATCAGTTTACAGAAGAGAAACCAAATAGCACTCCAGCTGCTGCCACCAGTCATGATGATGATACTAGTCCTTCAACGTCATCTACTAAAGCTGATTCTTAAGGGCATAGATGGTTTACGACGCATGGGCATAAAGAAAAAAACAATATTATGAGCTGTCAGGTGGTAAAAATTGAGTGGATATTAATGTTATTGAGGTTAATAATACTCTAGAAACAAAAATGATATGATTATAGCTTGTTATGTAAATTTGTGAACATTTTGAATAATTCTAACAAATAAATTAACCTTGATGTTCAAAAAAGTGTATTTTATTGAAATTTCAAGAAAGGGAACTAAACGCAAATGTGATTTTTTTTTCATCTTATAAACCCCACAAAGAAATACTCTGTGGTTCTTGTTTTGCCAATAATCGAACTTTCCAAAATACAGTAGTAAAAAGTAGAGATGAGCAGGTCCGGTTCTAAGAGATCCACATCCGCCCAAACTTCAGTATTCGGGCCGGGATCCGAGTCCGGCTCGGGTTTTCCTGCCTGACTCGGATCCCAAAATGAGGCAAGACATCATCATCCTGCTGTCAGATTCCTGTGGTTTTTGGATTGTATATAAGTCCCTCCCCGCGTTGATCGGTGTCATTTGCTTGCTGAGTCCTGGGCTATGCAGTGGTGCTGTGCTATGCTCAATTGAGAGAGGGCTGTGTTGTCCAATACAGGGGTGTGCTGTGTTGTCCATCAAGGGGTTTGCTGTACTGGGCTGTGTTGTCCAATCCAGGCAGGGTGTGCTGTGCTCTGTCTAGGGGGCTGTGTTTTTATCATTCTAATCCAGGGGTGTACTGTGCTGTCCATCATGTGGTGTGCTGTTGGGGTGTGCTGTCCATCCAGTGTGCTGTCCATCCACTGGCTGTAAAAAAAAAGTAACTAAAAGTTTTTTAAAAATTAAAAAAAAATAATAAGATAAAAAAAAATGTTAAATATATTTTTTTGTGCTGAACCCCACACTGTGACGCTGTTTGCCGTACCCCCCTCCCCAGTGTATCCAAAGCACTGTGACACTGCTTGCCATATTGTGAGTAATGCTGTAGGTTCAACATACTGCAGTGTATAATTCATAAAGTATTGTGAGCAACATTGTCAGTCAGTAAAACCGGAGTGTAATATTATTCATACGAGTATTGTGACACTGTTGGTCAGTAATACCGCAGTGTAATATATTCATACAAGTATTGTGACATTGTAAGTAGTAGCGCAGTGTAATATTCATACACGTATTGTGACACTAAGTGGAACAGCAGTGTATTATTCATAAAGAATATTGTGACACTGTAAGTGGTAGTACAGTGGATTCATAAAATATTGTGACACTATAAGTGGTAGCGCAGGGTATTATTCATAAAAAATATTGTGACACTAAGTGGTAACGCATTGTATTATTCATAAAAATTATTAAGACACTGTACGTGGTAGCGCAGGGTATTATAAAAAATATTGTTACACTGTAAGTGGTAGCGCAGTGTATTCCTAAAAAATCTTGTGACACTGTAAGTGGTAGCGCAGTGTATTATTCATAAAAAATACAGTGACACTGTAAGTGGTAGCGCATTGTAATATTTATAAAAAAATCTTGTGATACTGTAGGTCATTGATACCACAGTGTAATATTTAAAATTGGTACAAATTGACATGTATGCTGTACCCCACTTCGTTCGTGTTTGTTGATATGGAGAATGATCAGTTAAGAGGAGAGCAGGAACCACATACTAGTGCTGGAGCTGCCGCCAGTGCCACCAGTCATGATGATACTAGTCTGTCTATGTCATCTACTAAAGCCAATGCCCAAGGGCATACAAGGCTTAAATGAGGAAATCTAAAATCAAAGAAACAATCTTTTAAAGTGGTAAATAAACAAATATCAGAGGGAAAGTTAGCTGCAGAATGACATAAAATTGGCAATATGCCTATCACCACACGATGTGGCAAAGAAAGGCTAATGCCTTGGACTTTATTTATTACTTGTGGTTCTGCCTCTTATAATGATGTAAGCCCCTCTCCCTGTAGACGTTTCAAAAAAATGAAAATCATTAAGGCACAAAAACCAACTGTGCACTCAGAAATGTCACAAATCCCTGAGGAGAGTCCAAAGGTGCCTATCCACTAGAAGACAGGCAAAAGACTGCAGGATTATGACATTGTAACTGTGCAGTCGTTTGTCAGTCTGTGATGTGCCTACACTGAATGAGCAGTCATTCAGTGTAGGCACAATCAATCATCTGCAAACATGCTGAAGCTGACATTATCGTCAGGTTGACCAGCATGTTTGCACCATGATAGATGTCTCAAAGAGCAATTTTTTAAACAATCTGCAAACGATTTTCAAGCAATTATCGAATGATCGAACGATATCGTTATCGTTAAATCACTCATTTTAATCGTCTAGTGGATAGGCACCTTAAGTGTGTCGGCTGGTGCCATGTGTGAGCCTAACATTTCCAAAACTGTACTCGAAGAGGAGCAGCACAAGTCAACATGTTGACATCAAGGATGCTTCTGTGGAAGTGCACCAGGATGAGGAGTATATTTGTGTAGCTGATGCTAATAAGGATGCTGATGGTGAGGATGTTGTTGATGAGGATGTTATTTGTGTAACTCAGGCCCCAGTGGAAACAGTTGCTGCCCATGATGAGGAAAAGCACATTGTCATGTGTGGAATCATGTCTACTCAAAGCCGGATAACAATTGTCAAGCCATCTGTACCCATTGTCATGCCAGAGTAAGTAGAGGTAGGGACCTTAACCATCTAGGAACCTCTACCCTGTTTTGTCATCTACAGCGCATTCATCAAGTGTTTGCAAAATGTAGAAAATTGGCTAAAAAAGTAACAACAAGCAGTCCAGTGTCAGCTAGCTCTCTTCTCTCTGCTTGATCCAAGCACCTGGCATCTTCACCACCAACACCTTTGTTAACAATATCCACAATCATGATTGGAACTAGTCCTGCATCCAATTTGATAAGGCTAACTCAGTCCTCCCCTATCCTGGATTCTCAGAAGAATTCTTGAGCAAAATGCCGGCTGCTGCTGGGAATGGATCTTCATACCAGAAGGGGACTAGGAAGACTACTAGCAGTAGTTAAAAAAAACAGTTGACTGTTAAACAATCCTTTGCAAGGGGGAGGAAGTATGACAGCAATCACCCAGTTGCACAGCGGTTTACTGATGCTATAACATCTATGCTGGTATTAGATGTGCATCCGATATCCGCCAGTAGTGCAGTGGGTTTTGAACAGTTAATTGAGGTCCTATGTCCCCGCTATCAAATCCCATCTAGATTCCACTTAATTGGAAAAGCAATTTTTAGCCTGTACAGGGACATTAAAAAAAACTTAATCAGTGTCCTCCAAAATGCTGTTGTACCCACAGATATGTGGACAAGTGAAACAGGGGAAACGCAAGATTACATGATTGTAACAGCACACTGGGTGGGTGTATTGCCTTCAGAGCCACCAACAGCATCTAAGAAACAGCAGCTCATTCAAAGGCAGACTACTCTGAAATTAGAGGAACAGCAAAAAGCCATCCAAAGCTACACAACGAACTATGAAGAGGAGGGGGAATGTACCTTACTCAAGCTCAGTGGAAAATACTTTCTGTGTTGTGCAAAGTGCTGAAACCCTTCGAAGTAGTCACCTATGAAGTAAGTTCAGACACTGCCAGCTTGAGTCTGGTAATTCCTCTATTTAGACTGTTGGAAAAGCAGCTTGAGAAACTGAAGGAGGAGCTAAAATGAAGCGTTTCCACTAAGTATGTCGGTCTTGTAGATCAAGTCCTTTATTCGCTTCGGCCAGGATCCAAGGGTTAACAAGTAGATAAAAAATTTGCAGTGATTGCGTGAATAGTAGCAGCTCAATGATAGACACTGTATAATAAACTTTAAAAGAGCGCTTGATTATGTAAATAATTGTGCCTGTACCACGATTTAATCTTTACAATAAATATCTAAAATAGATAAATAGATTCCTCATACACACTTGCTGTTTATAGCTCTTTTGCTGATCAAGAGGTATGGAGTGGAATGTTCGTGGGTGGCCCGGTGAATACGGGAACATAAGTCATCCGCCTCATATTAATCACATTTTTTTTCCCAAAAGTTATGTCTGCTGAAGTAATTTCTTGAAACTGACCTAGCAGGCTGGAGGGGAATGAGGCGGAGAACCACAGGTGGGCCTAGGGAGAATGGGGCTTCCCTGGGACTGAGAGACGACAACTGGGCTGGTGGGAATGAGGCTGAGAAACACAGGTGGGCCTGGGGAGAATGGAAAAAGAAGGAAACAAGGTAGCGCTAGTAGACAATATAAAAACAGTTTAATGTACAAATGTTACAAGCAATAGAAAATAATAATAAACATAGTTTCAATGTGCAAATATGCTGCTCTGTAGACAATTTAGCTCTATCATTGACTCAGTTGTGCACCTATTTTTTTTTTCTGTATTATTGTTACTGCACTGGTGCTGCATATTGTCAATCCTAGAACTAACTTAACATGAGTCTCACTTATAATACTGAATGTCATTCTAGAAGACAAAACTATTTTTCTGAACATATTGATAGACAGGTTGTTAACAGTGTGGACGACAATGAGGATCTAATTATTTCACAATTTTATGACTTGGAAGATCTGGTAAAAGATGAAACCTGTCACTGGCTAGATAAATGTATGTTGGAGAAGTATATCGAAACTAAGAGAATACCTAGAGGTCTACGCATATTTAAAAGTTGTTCATTTAAAGATGATTCTTTGTTTACAGAAAAATGGAATGATGCCCTGGATTTATGTTCTTTTAATTTGATGAAACTATTAATCTCTCACAGGGAAAGTAAAATAAAAAAATTGGAATCCGATATAGATAATATTCATTCTTCTCTTGCAGAATTTTCAGACAAATCGATCTTTAAGGAAAAAGACAGGGACATTAACAAAAGGATTGAAAACTATGAATTAGAGATTATTAATAAAAAGAATGAAAAATTTAAAGCAGACTATTTGGAAGATAAAATTAGAACTTATAATAATAAAAATAAAGTCCATGGTAATTATAATCATATACCCATAAATAAAAGCAGATCTAGACAGGGAAGATCCCACT
The DNA here is from genome assembly GCA_031769625.1 of Taudactylus pleione. Classification (NCBI taxonomy): domain Eukaryota; kingdom Metazoa; phylum Chordata; class Amphibia; order Anura; family Myobatrachidae; genus Taudactylus; species Taudactylus pleione. The sequence continues at coordinate 5,553,702 of JAUIMM010000435.1, read as the reverse complement.
TTTCCAAATATGGGGATACACATCCAGATAGATCGTTATCTCACCATCAGAGAACTAGATCTAAAGCCAGAACTGACACAATCTCTCCCTCATTTAGAGAGAATAGAATGAATACCCCATCACATAAAAACCACTCAAAAAACTATTATCCTTTTCAATACAACAAAGAAAGAGATCACAATTATATATCAAAGACCAAACTGGTGGTCAGGGTACCCTTACTGGAAACACAACACAGAATAAGAACCCCAAAAAGAATAAGAGATTTAGAGTTAGAGGAACAAGAGGGGGGCGAGTGGTATCAACAAAAAAGAAAAAGAGAACAAAAAACAAATATTAAAATCGATCAGAATGTCAGATAAATTAAACAAAGGCTATTGGGCTATATGCTGTTGCTTTTACATACGGAGACATACAGCTGATCACTTCTCCTCTGGGTCTTTCCGCCGCTGAAACATCACACCCGCAAGTACTTTCAAACCACCCCTCTTGGTTCTACACACCACGTCTGTTTTTGTACAGACCACGCTGCAGCCGTGTCATCACCCTCCTCACGGACCCGGCAGTCAGGGTGCACGGGCTCACAGCACACAGCGGGGACCCTAAGCGGACAGTCTGTTGGAGTTTGGAGGACTTTCCACACATCCGCACCGTCCCACCCGGCGGTCAGCGTGCACAGGCTGAGAGCATCAACATGGAGAAGCTCTAATAGTGGGCTGCCTCACTCGGTGAGCCGCAGGAGTATACAACTTCACACCACGCATTTCTCCTATTGGGGAGTCACGCATCCAGCCATTGTCCACGGTGTTGGATCCTATTAAGGTACTATCCATCTATCCAGTGGCATTGCCACCTAGATCCAGTGTAACCCCCACCTCCACTGGTTTTTATTTTTATTTATTTTTATGTATTTTTTCAGTGGAACACTTTTACTATTGTGGAGAGACTTTGTCATCTATTGATCAGCTCCATTTCATTGCCAGCATATTTGCACATTGAAACTATGTTTATTATTATTATCTATTGCTTGTAACATTTGTACATTAAACTGTTTTTATATTGTCTACTAGCGCTACCTTGTTTCCTTCTTTTTGTATCTTTATTGGTGGATTGCAGATTCCACCCAGTGTAGCTGCTCTGTAGACAATTTAGCTCTATCATTGACTCAGGTGCGCACCGATTTTTTCTTTCTGCGGAGAATGGGGCTGCACTGGGGCCAAGAGATGCACACTGGATCTGGTGAGAATGGGGCTGCATTGGGGCTGAAAGATGCACACAGGGGCTGGGGGAAATGAGGCTAAGAACCACAGGTGGGCCTAGGGAGAATGGGGCTGCACTGGGGCTGAGAGACGCACACTGGGACTGGCGGGAATGGGGTAGCACTGGAGCTGAGAGATGCACACTGGGGCTGGTGGGAATGAGGTTGCACTAGGGCTGAGAGACACACACTGGGGATGGGGGGAATGAGGCTAAGAACCACAGATGGGCCTGGGGAGAATGGGGCTGCACTGGGGCTGAGAGACGCACACTGGGGCTCATGGGAATGGGGCTGCACTGGGGCTGAGAGATGCAGACTGGGGATGGGGGGAATGGGGCTGCACTGTAGCTGAGAGATCCACACTGTGGCTGGAGGGGAATGAGTCTGAGAACCACAGTTGGGCCTAAGGAGAATGGGGCTGCACTGTGGCAGAGAGACACACACTGGGGCTGGTGGGAATGGGGCTGCACTGGGGCTGAGAGATGCACACTGGGGTTGGGGGAATGAGGCTGAGAACCACAGTTAGGCCTGGGGAGAATGGGGCTGCACTGGTGCTGAGAGACGCACACTGGGGCTGTGGACTGGGGTTGGTTGCTGTGGACAGATGCTGAGGACTGGGGCTGGGAGGTGAACACTGGACCTGGAGGGAATGAGGATGAGAGACACACTGCGGCTGGAGGGAATGGGGCAGCACTGGGGCTGAGAGACGCACACTGGGACTAAGAGAAGCACACTGGGGACGGGGGAATGGGTCTGAGAGACACACACTTGGGCTGAGGGAATGAGGCTAAGACACACTGGAATTGGGGGAATGAGGCTGAGAGCAACAGGTGGGCCTGGGAAGAATTGGGCTGCACTGGGGCTGAGAGATGCACACGGGCTGAGAGACACACACTGGGCTGGGGGAGTGGGGCTGAGAGATGCAGGTTGGCCTGGAGATGGAGAGATGCAGTGGGTCCTGGAGACAAAGGGGCCTGGAGATGGAGAGACAAGGGGGCCTGGAGATGGAAAGACATGGAGGCCTGGAGTTGGAGAGAAATGGAGGCCTGGAGATGAAAAGACACAGGGAGCCTGGAGAACAACAGGGGTCCTGGAGAATCACCGGGGGGCCTGGGGATGGAGAGATGTAAGAGGGTCTGGAGTAACACATGGGTCTGGAGAGACACAAAAATTGTTTGAACAGGGAAATTCACATTTTGCCCTGCACAAAAATTTCTGTTACTATATATTAACTGGTTATGATGATGACATTGGTTATGTTTCTACGTAAACAGGCATCTTCCACACAGTGTGATCTACATGAATAGTGAATACCGGCAGAAGACGCTGCCCAATGAGGCTCAAATTCTTCAGAGGTTCCATGTTGCAGAAAACCACCATATAGGTAAGAAAAGACTTTCAAACTAAATGGCCTGTACCTAGTGCAGAGGGATGGGGAGCCCCAAAAAAGAGTGTATCATTCACCAAGATTTCTGTTGCAGGCACTGTTTTCCTCAATGACTTACAAAAGTCCCTCCAGGGCCTAAGAGGAGTATCCTGCCCTCCTCCACAAACCCCACCCACTCAACAGACCCACCCTCATTAGGGCTGCTTCCAGAAATTTTGCAGGCTGGTTTTCCACCCCAATCTGCCCCTGTTTTGCCCATTCCCCGCAGACTGTATCTCTGCTCGTCCTCTGCAGCGAAGAGGTTAATCTTTATTTTTCACATCCCACCTACAGAAAAAAATTAATAATCATTGGACAAATTCAGTAAGGTAATAAAAACTGTCTCAGATAGGAGCCAGTTTCATTAAAGAGGTTGCATTAAAGTGAGCTATTGCCAGGGGCATTTCTAGAGAGGGGGGACCCGTGTGCAGTCTCTGTCCGGGGCCCCCTCCTCTCTCACCGGTGACCGGCTTTAATCAGCCGCACATGTAGACTCTGGGCACTAGAGTGTGCCCGGAGTCTACAGCACATGCGCAGGTTACCGGGAAAATGGTGCCACAGCCTGTTTTCCCTACTGTGCATGCGCAAAATGCCGGAAAATGGCAGCGACGGCTATTTTTCAGGCGATTTTGACAGTGCTGATACCGCCGCCGTCGTGGGATTCCGGAGGCAGAGAGGTAAGTTATAAACATATTGGTGCAGGATGTGCGGTGTGGGTGCCCCTGGACCCAGGGGCCTGTGTGCTACGCACACCCTGCACCCATTATAGATACGCCCCTGGCATTAACTATCACTTTACTGCTTGCTAGGACACTGCACATGCATGGCCATCAGGCCACACTTGTCTATAGGAAAAAAGTAATTAACAGCAGCACAGAAGCATGGAAGTTGTAGGAGAAGGATCAGACAATCTGGAGAACCTCCCAAGTTAAACTTTTTGGAGCTTGGTAAATTTACCTAGATCACAGTCCCCTTTAAGAATAAAACGACTTGCGGGAGGTATCTCTGATATCTCCTCTGGTCAGACTTTGATAAATTATAAGGATATAGAAAAAGGGGCCCTAGATAGCACACCCAGAATATATATATATATAATGGGAGGTGCTACCTGTGGAGACCATTGTTGCAAACACAAGAAGAGAAAGTACAAGTGCACAACTCCAAGATTACTAATTATATATAATACATTATGCAATAGAATTTTGCAATACATAGAGGTTTTAGCATAATCATGGCCATGTTTATGGGCCTACCCACCACGCCCAGGTAACCTCTGAGGGTAGGTCCTTAAAAATTGAGACTCTACGCATGCGCACAAGCCCTCGGCTTCTAGGGACTGCATCGGCTGCATCTCCTAGATGCACATTACTGTTGGCAGGGAAACTAGCACATGTGCACCCAGTGGCATGAGTTAATGCCAAGCACCCGGAGGCAAAATAGATGGTGGTGCCCCGATTGCCCCAGACACCTGTGTGTCTCTAGCTTCAACCAGCCCCCAGTGTCTCCTGAACCATCCCCTAGTGTCTTTCCAGCCACCACCAGTGTCTCTCCAGCCAGCCCCCCTGTTTCTCTAGCCAGCCCCCTCTGTCTCTTCAGCCAGCCCCCACTGTCTCACCTGCCAGCCCCCCTTTCTTTGACTCTTCAGCCAGCCCCCAGTGTTTAACATGAAAGCGCCCCTTTCTCTGGATCAAGCCAGCACCCCTAGTGTCTCTCCTGCCAGTGCCCCCGGTGTCTCTCCAGCCAGCCCCTCTATGTATCTCCAGTCAGCCCCCATTGTCAGCCACCTCTCTGACTCACCTGCCAGCCCCCCTCCTTCTGTCTCTCCAGCTAGCCAACACTGACAGCCCTCTCTGTACCTCACCCGCCAACTCCCTTCTCTCTTTCTCTATAGCCAGCCAACACTGTCTCTCTTGCCAGCTTCCTCTCTCTCTGTCTCCAGCTAAACCCCATTGTGTCTCCAGCCAGCTCCCATTGTGTCTCCAGCAAGCCTCTGTTGTGTCACCTGCCAGCCCCCTTCTCTCTGTGTCTTCAGCCAGCCCCCATTGTGTCTCCAACCAGCCAACACTGTCTCTCTTGCCAGCCACCCTCTCTCTCTGTCTCCAGCTAAACCCCATTGTGTCTCCAGCCAGCTCCCATTGTGTCTCCAGCAAGCCTCTGTTGTGTCACCTGCCAGCCCCCTTCTCTCTGTGTCTTCAGCCAGCCCCCATTGTGTCTCCAACCAGCCAACACTGTCTCTCTTGCCAGCCACCCTCTCTCTGTGTCTTCAGCTAAACCCCATTGTGTCTACAGCCAACCCCCATTGTGTCTCCAGCCATCCCCCACTGTCTCTGCAGCCAGCCCCCTCATCCCTCTGGCTTCACTTATCTTCTCCTGGATCGGCTGCGTTTTCTACGATAAATGCTGCGGCTTCATTGATTGTCGTGATGCATATCTGAAGGCACCGCTGGCGGTTGGTTCAATAAAGTTTTGTTTGGTTATTGCAAATCGCAATAAACAATCATTTTTTTATTGTACTGCCATGGAGCAGAGACAGCGGCTCTACAGAAGGTATGTACTCCATAAGCAGAGCCATCTGTAATCGCTGGCAGCAGTTATAGATGGATTTATCTGTGTGCTTCTGCTGCCTGGTGCCCCCTTGATAGCTGGTGCCCAGAGGCCAGTGACTCCACTGACTCCGGGAGTTCGGCTACTGTGTGCACCCCATTCTCCCCCACGGCTTCTAGGGGCTGCATCGGCTGTATCTCCTGGATGCACAATATGGTTGGCAGGGAAACTAGAACATGTGCACCCCATTCTCCCCTGTGTTGCTAGGGACTGCATCAGCTGCAGCCCATAGAAGCATTACAGCTGGCTGAAAGATAGGGGAGTGACTTCCCATTGGAAGCACTGTCTGCCAATCACAGTCCAAACTGCCTTCCAGCATGTGATTAGCAGAAACTCACTGGTGATGGCTGATTTTTACTGGGAGGGCTGCAGCCCCTATGTAAAATCCACCACTGGACCCCTCAATGTCTTATACAGTTTTGTACTGAAGTTATTAAGGGTCTGATTCACTACAGACCGCAATTCTGCTTATACGTACGCACCGCAGTTGCTAATATCAGAGGTGATATTTAAATGTTTGCATTCACATTGTGATTGCAGGAAGACATAAGGACGCCCACTTCCCCTTACTCACATCCATATAACTAGGGCATTATAGCAAAACAATCGGTAACATCGAGTAACATCGGACCCATATGCACACTTGCACAAGCCCTGACCTTACTCAGAAATTGCTAACAGCCACGCATGCTATCAGTGCTATGGCTGCTTATGGAAATGCAGTATATAATTTATGCACTCCCCTGCAACGGCGTTGCAACGCACTGGTACGCCTGTGTTCGCCCGACCACCCCTTCCCCCCGTCACCACCCACAAACGGCACTTCCTGACAATCACTCTGCCATGGGTCTGCGTATCCTCTGCTATCGTAGTCCAGATCGCAATGGCTAGTTCGCGCACACTTAATTAATAAGTGTTTGGTTTCTCATAAATATTCTTTCTAGGGAGTAAAGACTAGGGCCCTGATTCAGAACTGCTCGCAAGCGCTGTGCACTCGCAAGCGGCCCGATGTTTAGGCAGTGCGCATGCGCCGCGTCCGGCATGCACGAGCCGAGTGACTGAAGTTCAGTCGCTACGGGGCTCGCAACAAGACCGGGCGGCTGTCGATGGTGAGTGACAGCTCGCCCCGTTTTGTGGGCGGGTGGGGGGTGGCTGGACATACGCAGACGTTCCCTTAGGAACGCCCGGCGTTTCTAGGGAGGTCTTACTGACATCACTAGTGATGTCAGTAGTGGAGCAGGAAGTCCTGCTTGCGGCAGCCTAGACCCTACCGTAGGGTCTTGTTGCAAGGTCGATGGTCGCAATTATCACGATGCTCTCCTGGCCGCTCGTACAAGCTGTGGGTGGTCTCCCACAGCTTTGCGAGCGGCTGGAGTTAAAAAAAAAAAACACCCACAATCCCAGCGTGTGGGCAGCGGCAGCGAGCGGCTCTGAATCAGGGCCTAAATACAGAGGGCCTCATTCAGAGGGCCTAGATTCAGAGCCGGACGCTATTTGCGCTCGCTCGTTCAGAAAAAGGGGCTGGCTATTTAAATGAACCGTTCGCTCTTTGCGGTCTGTTCACGCCTCTATGTCTGAACGAGCGAACAAAACATGCGAACGTAATTTTGAAAAAAACGCCCCATGGCCGCTCGCATCATACGTCATATCCGCTATTTATTAGATTAATCGAGTACATCGAAAGGTGTCTGAACTGCTCGCTATTCTTGTGGTTGGTTTTTCCAACCACAATCTTGCGAGCAGTTCTGACTATAAAATAACCCAGTGACGTGGTCAATGACGCTGCTGTATTAATTATGCACACCCATAAAACGCCCGTTTTGACCTTTAAGCACGCCTGCGTTCGGATCTCCACTCCCCGTTTTTAAGTACCTTCCCCTGTTACCACCCACATACGCCTCCTCCTGTCACTCAAAATAGCAGGCATTCGCTATTCAGCGAACAAACGATTTTCGGCCACACTGACTGGTTCGCGCATGCGTATTAAAATCCATACACATGCGCAGTTGGGCAAACATCGCTCAGAACGAACGAGCGGCCGCTTACGAGCGGCTCTGAATCAGGCCCAGCGTCACCAGGGGAGATGAGGGGCAGGGAGTGGTTTTATACAAGTTTTTTAAAACTTGGAATAAACACTTTTACATTTCATCATCAAGTTATTTAACCCATTATTGAGCTTTTAGAGAAAATCACATGAAAACAGACATGTCTGTATTAAACCCCTCCAAGTACATGATTGTTCATAGGGAGGTGTGTAACAGGTTCTGCACTGTGGGCCTGATTCAGACCCGCTCGCTAGGATGCAATCGCTCGTAGCTGGCCAATATTTGCATTCTGCGAATGCGTATGCAACACAATGCGCGTGCGCGAACCACTGCAACCGATCGGGAAGCGCTCGCTCGCCCCCCCAGAATAGGCAGCCCAGTTGAATGAGTAACAGAAGAGGCCGTTTGTGGGTGGTAATAGGGCCACTAGAAACGGGGGAGTGGAGGTACGAACGCAGGCGTGCCTGTGTGTCTCAACGCCGTTTCATAGGCATGCATAATTAACAGGCAGCGTCATTGTACACGTCACCTGGTTGTATTTCACACTGCAGTGATCGCAGTGCTTGCGGCCAGGTATAGTCAACCTCAAACGCTGTGAGCACATCTGATGGTGCTCGATGTACCAATGTTTTCATGCTCGTCCAGGAGATGACGTGCGCAAGTGGGCGTCTTATGAATGGCTGGTGGGTGTCTGCATACACAAAGTGATCGCTCGCCAAGACATAGTGGGTGTGTTAATGCCTTGCCGTGTGATCGCCTGCCTTGCTGGGCGTGCGCTGGATGTGCATACGCTGGGAGTGAGCAATCGCATCTAGCGAGCAATTCTGAATCAGGTCCTGTTTCCCAACATTTTTCCCTAAAATAAAGATTTTCCCTACCTTTTCACCTGCTCAGGGGCGCTGCTCACAAAATAAATGCAGATTTCCTCTGAAAAAACAATTTGAGTTTGGAATTGGATTGCCAATGAAATTCGCACTGCGAGTATGCCGTGAGAACGGCTCGCAGAACTCAACTCGCACCTAATTGGATTAACCCCATAGAGCCATAATTGTATGTTACAGTTGCCTTATCAAACTGATAAACAACTACACTACCAGAGGGAGTTGTCATCTGCCTCTATGGAAAGATGATGGTTTATGCAGCAAGACATATAACTTCCTGCGTGGAATTTTTTGATGAGTCATCAGTGGTGAAACAAAGTAACTTCAATAGCGGAATGATTAGTGTTTATCAATGTAACAAATATTTACATTTTTACAAATAAATTTAAGACCATGGTTGGGTACTTTCACCGTGCATTCACCGTGCATTCACGGAATCCAGTTTGAGATACACTGCTCTATATAATACAAATTAACTTCCTAGGGATTACTGCTGAAAAAACACAATGCATACTAATGACTTTTATTCAATGCAAACTCTGTTCTATAAAATGCAGGTCCTCAAATGTTTGCTTCGTTTACAATGAAAGTCCTCAAAATCTCTGATGTCTTCACAATGCATATCCCCTAAAGCTCTTCTGGTTTTATAATGCAGAGCTCTATGTCTTTGGTGCTGTTTTACAATACAGACCCTGGGATTATGGAGACTTTATAAGACACCACAATATCTGGTGGCTTTACTTTACAGAACTACAATCTATGATGGTTTTACTATACTGGCAACAAAACTATTGCACATTTACCCTACTTGCACACTCTTACTGAATTTTTGGGAAGCTCCTAACATTGGGGTACTGTAGTTCACGCAGCACCAGGGAGAGCTGGTAACACACCCGATTCTGCCACTTATCTGGTGGTGTGATGACGTGGTTCGCTATGAACTGTGGCATTGTGGCACCACCTCCTGCAACATAATGCTTTAATCACGGAAAAACATTTCGGGGGTGGAACACGATGACAAGAATCACAAAACACAAGACAAGATTCTGTCTATACTAAAACACAAATGGAAAACCCAGACTCATCAAGCACCCCTATGTAGATCTCTGCAATGAGATGCCATGTACATTTTCTTCAACAACATATATTTTTTACCTCCCGCCCATAGGGAGCATATGTGCAATGTGTATGGGCTTTTGTTATTCAATGGACGGTTGTTCCCATGTTTGAAAGGCTGTATCTCTTTTATTTGCCATGGACCATAAGCAGTCTTCCTTTCCTTATTGAGTTGTTAAGAAAAGCTTGTTCTAGATAATTTCACATTTTTGTGTTATGCAATCTTTTTTCTGATGCGGAGCATATGAATTTCATAAAGAGTTTTAGAGGGATATTCCGAGTTTCTGTTCTTCCCCTGACTGGTGCTATTCAAAACCATGTTCTTGGATTTGCTTATTCCTTGATCTTCATGGTAAAGCTTGTATTTGGAAATGCAGTAACCGACTGTAGGACTTCTCACTCAGATGTATTTTATCAATTTGAATGACTTCTTATTAGGGATGTGCGCCGGACCATTTTTGCCGGATTTGGATTTGGATTTGGTTCTAATTCGTCGTCCGGCTTTGGATTTGGATTTGGATTTGCCAAACTGCGGTGACTGGCTTTGGATTTGGATTTGGATTTTTTTTACAAAAATTGACAAAAAAAAGCTAAAATCACATAAATTGGTCTTTTTTTTCTTCCTAGAGTATTATTAACCTCAATAACATTAATTTCCAGTCATTTTAGACCATATCACAGCTTATAATATTGTTTTCAACATTATTGGCCAAAGGTTGCAGTGAGCTGACTGGTTACTAAGCGACAAAGCAGCGGCACAATGACACAGACACCACAGTATAAAGCACATCTATGACACATTGCCACGCAGCAGTGGCAGAAATGAAAAGTAGTGCACCCACCCAGTGGGGTACGGCCAGCAGAGTCACAGTACTTGTTTACATAGTGGGCTACGGCCCAAAGAGTCACAGTGCACAATCTTATTCACATTACACCGCACATAGGGCCTGATTCACATTACACCATAAAGTAGTGTCTCTTATTTATGTTACGACACACAGTAGTGCCCCTTTTACACAATGCCCACAGTAGTGCCCCTTTTACACAATGCCCACAGTAGCGGTGTCCCTTACACAATGCCCACAGTAGCAGTGGTGCCCCCTATGCAGTCCCCTTAGTAGTAGGGTCCCCTATACAGTGCCCCCAGTAGTATGCCCCCCAGTAGTATGCCCCCCATTAGCATGCCACCCAGTAGTATGCCCCCCATTAGCAGGCCCCCCCAGTAGTATGCCCCCCATTAGCATGCCACCCAGTAGTATGCCCCCCATTAGCAGGCCCCCCCAGTAGTATGTCCCCCATTAGCAGCCCCCCCAGTAGTATGCCCCCCCATTAGCAGCCCCCCCAGTAGTATGGCCCCCCAGTAGTAGGCTGCCCCAGTAGCAGGCCCCCCTCAGTAGTAGGCTGCCCCAGTAGTAGCCCCCCAGTAGTATGGCCCCCCCTGTTGTATGGCCCCCCCAGTAGTAGTAAGCCCCCCCAGTAGTATGCCCCCACAGTAGTATTGCCCCCCCAGTAGCAGGCCCCTCAGTAGTATGGCCCCCCCAGTAGCGGACCCCCCCAGTAGTATAGCCCCCCCCAGTAGCAGGCCCCTCAGTAGTATGGACGCCCAGTAGCAGACCCCCCCAGTTGTATAGCCCCCCCAGTAGCAGACCCCCCCAGTAGTATAGCCCCCCCAGTAGCAGACCCCCCCAGTAGCGCCCCCGGCCCTTGCACAACTTTCACAAGTTAAAAAAAAACAAAAACTTACCTGATTCCTGATTCCCCGCTCCCGCGCCGTCCGCTCTGCTGAGCCTGTCACACACTGCGGAGGGAGCCGGAAGACGGAGCTCTTGTGTGAGCTCCAGCCGGCTCCATCCGTGCAGCAGCCAATGAGAGTCTGTGTGACTCTCATTGGCTGCTGTAACAAACACACAGCTGCCGCTGGCGGCTGTGTGTTTGTATCTGTGTAGGGCAGAGCGCTATCACAGCGCTCTGCCCTACACAATAGGAGACCTGATGTCGGATTCTCTAGTGAGAATCCGACATCAGGCGGCCGCCGTTCGGCCCCGAACGGGGATCCGAGTCAGGCGGTGAACACCTGAACAGGGTTCGGGTAGACTCGGATCCCCAATGTTCGGAGCGGTTCGGATTCCACAGAATCCGAACCGCTCATCTCTACTTCTTATGTACACACGTGGGCTCTCAACAATTATGTGACCTTTGAAGACAACTCATGACCAGACTTCAGGGCCGTAGAGGGCGTGGCCACGCTCCCTTGAAAAAAAAAATATCGCTTTTGAATAGCGGCGCTGCGTGCCGGGGATGGGGGCGCTGTAAGCCCCCCAGCCCGGCACTAAGCAGGGGGGGGCATGATCAGTGCAGCAGCCGCGAGCAGTCTCACACTGCAGCCCAGCACAAGCTGTGTGCTGAGCTGCTGTGAGGGGGGGGGGGGGGGCGATGCCGGACCCGGGCCCCGCTGGGCCCCCCTACCAAGCCTGGGCCAGGGTAAACTGTACCCGCCCCCCCCCTCTCGGCGCCCATGCCATACTTTAATAAGGTGTATCTTCCGATAATGAGAATAATTACACTGATCAACACTCATTTTATTGCCAATCATGTTAGAGTGATTTTGGAGTAACTTTATGGTGCTGATTCCAAATATGACATCGGTTTTGCTAGATTGGCTCTAGTTTTTGAGATACACGGATGTGAAACAAGAAAAATAACTGTCAACTGACTGCTGGTTGTGTGGCCGATCATTTATTGGCCCTGATTCAGAGTTGTACTGTATTGTACAGCTGCAGGGAAGCGGCCATGCAGTACCGTACAATTAATATGCTAATGTAACAGGATGCATCTGGGGTAAATAGATGCCTCCTGATTCCATTGCAGATCCCAATGCTACATCCTAAAACGGATCTTCTGTGAAACCATCAGCAATCTGAGTAACCCTGACGCTCTGGAATGGAGGCCAGTCCCGCCCACTTCCCACCCCCAGCTTTAGGGACCTGTGAGAAATCTCGCAGAGGGAGACCTGCACATGGGCAGTACACATCATGTGCATACGCAGGTTTCTCACAATCGATGTTGTAAATAAATGATCAAGTTTGCGTACAACACTGAATCAGGCCCCTATACGGATGGGGAATCTTCTAGAATGATCGGTGAGTGAACACCTAGAATATATGTATGTTTCACCTTCTAGAACAGGGGTGGACAATAAACGGCCCTTCAGCTACTGTTGAACTACAGATCCCAGCATGCCCAGCCACTGGTTTAGCATGCCCTTATAGCAAAACTGTGGCAGGGCATGCTGGAATATATAGTCACACAGCAGCTGGAGAGCCACTTTTTGCCCACCCCAGTTCTAGAATGTTCTGTTAGGCATTATGTCTAAGGGCTTGATTCAGACCCGGTCGCAAGCGCTGAGCGCTCGCAACCAGGTCGATGTTTGCCCACTGGGCATGCGCACGACCCGGCTCCGTCGTGCGCATGTGCAAGACCCGGCTAGCGACGGGTGCTCCGTCGCTCCGGGTCTCGCACCAAAGGGGGCGAGCTGTCGATGGTGAGTGACAGCTCACCCCGTTTGGTGGGCGGGCCGGGGGGGGTGACCGGCCAAACACAGGCGTTCCCAACGGAACGTGTGCCGTTTGGGGGCGGCCCCACTGACATCACCAGTGATGTTAGTGGGAGAGCTTCCGGCTCTGTTAGAGCCGAAAGCACTCTGGGGCTTGCGGCCACAAGACCCTACCACAAGGGTCTCGTCACAAGCCCGATGGTCGCGATGGTCTTGACCATGGTCTGGACCATAGCGACCATCAACCTGGCCGCTCGCTATAGCTGTGGGTGGTTACCCACAGCTATGCGAGCGGCCAAGTGGCCGCTCCAAAAAAAAAAAAGCCGACCCTGATTCAGAGCAAGCGCTCTGTCAGAGCAGGTGGCTCTGAATCAGGCTCTAAGGGCCTGATTCAGAGCCGCTCGTAAGCGGCCGCTCGTTCGCTCCGAGCGATGTTTGCCCAACTGCGCATGCGTACGGATCGTAATACGCATGCGCGAACCAGTCAGTGCGGCCGAAAATCGTTTGTTCGCTAAATAGCGAATGCCTGCTATTTTGAGTGACAGAATGAGGCGTATGTGGGTGGTAACAGGGGAAGGTGCTTGAAAACGGGGAGTGGAGATCCGAACGCAGGCGTGCTTAAAGGTCAAAACGGGCATTTTAAGGGTTTGCATAATTAATACAGCAGCGTCATTGACCACGTCACTGGGTTATATTATAGACAGAACTGCTCGCAAAATTGTGGTAGCAAAAACCAACCACAAGAATAGCGAGCAGTTCTTAAGCTGGTCGATGTACTCGATTAATCTAATAAATAGTGGACATGACGTAGGATGCGAGCGGCCAGGGGGCGTATTTTTTCAAAAAACGACCGCAAGTTTTGTTCGCTCGTTCAGACCTAGAGGCGTGAACAGACCGCAAAGAGCGAACGGTTCATTTGAATAGCCACCCCTATTTTCAGGACGAGCGAGCGCTAATTGCGTCCGGCTCTGAATCAGGCCCTAAGTTCCCTATTACTTAAGAGTATCCATTATCTCAAGAACTAGAGCCACTTTGAAAACACAACTTTCATTTTTGAAATCAGCAACCCCAAGATACCCTAAATTCGTTCAAATATCCTTCGCAAATAAACAATTATTTTTTGTTTCTCTGTGTAATTTAACACATTTTTGTCTTTTTCTTTCTTTTTAGTTAAGATAAAGCATTAGTTTTTTGACATAATTATTGTAAAGTATTTTGTGTTGCTCACTGCTAAACATTTTCAAATACAGTAAATACATTTTGATTCCATGATGTATGAAAAGATAATGAATAAAAGCAGCATTTGTTCAGTGCACATTATAGGTAGCTAATAAGTGCACTTAGGGGCTGTTTTGCAGTCGCACAATTCTGTGGGTTCTTTTCCCTACGGCTGCAGCATTGTACTTGTATAGGCTAATGCGACAGTCGGCAAATCTGTGTATCTAAAAGTGCAAGCCCACAGTTCTAGCAAATTAGCTTTTGCACCCAGGGCTGCCATCAGAAATTGTGGGGCCCGGTACTGACAAAGTACACAGGGCCTCCCCTCGGGGGGAGGGAGGGGATGGATTTATCAGGGCAGTAGCTAGGGTAGTGTGGCCGGTGCCATCGCACAGGGCACCACAGGTCAGGGGGCACTGTTTGGGCCTGTCAAATCTCTGTTTCTTATCATTCTCACTTGTAGTTTCCTCTTATTTCATCCCCAGCATCTCCTGGCCTCCCCTATCTATTCCCTGGCCCTTCCCCATGAGGCCATTTCCCTTTTTTGGGTGTATTATGTCCCTTTGAAAAATGAGGGGAGGGCCAATGCTCTTTCTTGCGCAGAGCACCAAAAAGTCTAGTTACGGTTCTGGGATTTATACAATATATATATATATATATATATATATATAATGCAAAAGGTCTGGCTCTCCCAGGTAAACAGTACTGTGACCCGGTGCTCGCAGAGTAAAGGAGAATGTATACTTAGCGTAGATGAGCGGCACTCAAGGAACTTCAAAAGTTCACATTTAATGAGACATCACTATCAGCAACGTTTCAGTGCCTGCAACCGGCACCATCCTCAGGCTTAAAAGCATCTTACCTTAAATAGCACCCGTGCTCCATGCGGACGCCCAGGCGCAAAAAAGTGACATCATCACTCACAAAATCATGTGCCCATCACCATAGTTACATAACATCAGTAAACTACAGACACTGCATAAAAAGATACTATGGACGCTAAGTCAGAGATGTTGAAAACAAGCACATGCTAAGATACATGCAATACTAAATAATAAACATAGACCTAAAATAGTACTTAAAATATCCTGAATAGACATATTAAATAAGGAACGCATATCAGTCATATAGAACATTAGATGGACAACCAATCATAGGGCATAAAAGTATTGAATGACAAAAAAGTATTGAATGACAAAGGTACATAATCAGATCCACTACTATGTCAAAATTATAGTAGTGGATCTGATTATGTACTCTGATGTTCTATATGACTGATATGCGTTCCTTATTTATTAATTGGGGGTGTAATTACCATAGGCCACACCTCCTTGCATGACGTTATCTGCGGGGAGTGCCCGCATGGCACGCCTCCAAATAACGTCCGGCTGGGGGGAGCCTCACTAGCTGGGCTTCCCCCAGCCCTCTCACAGCACTGAATGGATGCCGCGTGCATGCGCGCAGCATCCATTCAGACTCCGGGGTCCCGGCAGTGGGGGTCCCCAACCTCCGGATTTGACCACCCACGGGCCACTTCCCACTGAAATCAGGGTGCTGGGGAAGGGGGCGCCCTCTATGGGTGGCGCCCCATTTCGACCGCTCAGGTCGAACACACATAGAGCCGGCCCTGATATGATGTCAAATAGAGCGGGCGTAGCCTGCAAATTACGGCTCTGCATACAAGCTCACGGCACTCCCATAGCTGCTCTGTGCATTTTGATACTCACCACCCTGTTGCCCCCCCACAAACGCATACTTCCAGCTAGTCTGCATTTGCATAAGATGCAGCATTGACAACCTACTTATGAATTTGGAGAAATCGTGCTTGAAAACTGGAGATGTGTCTGTTTTTACTGATGCACCAGACTGAGAATCAGGCCCCTAGTAAGATGCATATTTATACTCATGCTATAATAACATAAGAAATATATTAATATCACACCTTGGCACTCCTCTGATGACATAGGGTATCCATTCCTCTTGCAGTTAATGATACAGCCACATGGGAGATGAATCCAGTGCTCAGACAGAACGAACAGCGGAGTGGTGGCAGCAGCAAGTAACGTCAGAAGGAAACTTATTGTTTCAAAAGAAAGGTTCTGAAAGCCGACAGTGTGCAGAACCACCATTTGTATCTGTAAGACAGAGACGTAACATAGTAAACTGTCCAATCCACAAACAGCTAAGGCATAGCATTCTGCAGAAATGTTACATGTTAGGTTAGGGGTTATTTGCATTGACATTAGGGTTGCCTCCTGGATATTATTTTTCAGTTTGAACATAATTATCAAAGGAGTTGTATAGAACAAAAGAGGATAAGATATAAGCATGACCTCTACCATAGGAGAAAATACACCTGTGCACAGGGGTGGTTTAAGAGAGGAGGGGGCCCATGTGCAGACTCCGTGCAGGCCCACTCCTCTTTGCAGTGGAGTAGACTCACGTATTGTGCCAGTGTCTACTTCGCATGCACAGGTCTCTGGTAACATGTCGGCCACACCATGGTCCCCGGAGACTTCTCTACCGCGCATGCGCAAATCTCCAGGAAAATGGATGGCGTGCCATATTAGCTGTGATTTCTGTTGCAGCGATAGTGCTGATGTGAGAGGTAAATATTAACCATGTGTACAGGGTGTGCTTTGTGGGCTCCACTTTTAGAGAGGAGGGGGCCCGTGTGCAGTCTCCGACATGGACCCCTCCTCTCTGTCCAGCGGCCGGCAGCGCACTGAGCTGTGCGAGGCCAGAGCCGGTGTTATATACTCTGGGCACTAGAGTGCGTCCAGAGTCTATAGAGTATGGCCGCGGCGGCCATTTTCTCTGTACTGGGCATGCGCAAACGACGGGAAAATGGCTGCGGTGGCCATTTTCCAGTCTTTTTTACAACGCCAGACCCCCACGCCGACGTGGGACTCCGGAGAGGTAAGTAATACTATGGATGCCGGGTGTGCGGTGCGGGGTCCCCCTGGAGCCAGGGGCCCGTGTGTCCCGCACATTCTGCACCCATTATAGATATGCCCCTGGCTCCGCTGTTCTCAGATACCCTTGTGTACCTCACACCCTGCACCCGGAATGGGTATGTAATGCTGCTTGTCGGGATGCCTCCTGTGAGAATACCGCCAGCAGCATCCCGACATTTGGTATCCTGAGAGGGATACTTACCCTCCCCCCTTCCCTCCTAACCCTCCCCCCTTAGTGTCTAACCCTAATCCCCCCCAGTTGAGCGTAACCCTAACATCCCCCCCCAAACCTAACCCTCCCCCCTGCGACTAACACTAAGGGCACCCCGGACTTACCTTGTTCGGGCTGGCGTCCTTCGGTGTTCTGGCGTCGGGATTAAGATAGGCGTCGGTATTTTGACGCCTATCTTAATTCCTTTGTCGGGATTTCCCTGTTGGTATTGAGACCAGTGGCACCCATTATAGATACTCCAGTGCCTGTGCAGTATCTAATAAGCAAGTTAACCAAAATTAGACAAAGCATACCTCTCAACTTTCTGTTGAGGGGAACTTCATGCTACCCAGATTTTGATACTTAAATTAGAAATGTGCACTGACTGTTTTGTTTTTGGATCCATTTTGGTTTTGCAAAATCGCCCCAACGTGTTTTGATTTTGGTTTTGGATCTGCATTTTTTTTTTTAAATAATAAATAAAAAAACAGCTAAAATTATGTAATTTTGACCTGTTTATATGCAGTCCAAAACCCAAGTTTGGTTTTAAAATCTGAGTTTCAAAACATGGAAGAATCAGGGCCGGCCTTCTTGCTCCGAATCAGGGCCGGCCTTCTTGTTTTTTAGAGCGGCCTCCTGGCCGCTCGCATAGCTGTGGGTGACCACCCACAGCTATAGTGAGTGGCCAGGAAGATGGTTGCGATGGTCAAGACCATCGCGACCATCGGGCTTGCGACGAGACTCTTGTGGTAGGGTCTTGTTGCCGCAAGCCCCAGAGAGATTTTGGCTCTAACAGAGCCGAAATCTCTCCCACTGACATCACTCATGATGTCAGTGGGGCCGCCCCCAAACGGAGGCGTTCACATGGGAACACCTCCGTTTGGGCAGCCACTCCCCCGGCCCTCCCACCAAAAGGGGCGTGCTGTCACTCAACATCGACAGCACGCCCCCTTTGGTACGAGACCTGGAGCGACGGTTTGTCCGTCGCTATCCGGGTCTCGCGCATGCCCACTGGGCCACCATCGACCCACTTGCAAGCGCATAGCGCTCGCTAGCGTGTCTGAATCAGGCCCTCGATTCGACTCGGTACCCCAAAGTGATTCCGAACTCAGACTCGAATCCACTTGAAAACTCAAAATTTGTTGTCGGTACTCTGGGAACCAAATCGGCCTCTAGCTTAAACCAGTGTAACAAGTCTAGCAGTCATACATGGTAATTATTGCATTGATAATAAGTCAAAATCACAGAACTACAAGACTGTTAAGAGCGCATACTGTACATACATTAGCATTAATAAGCAGATAGACACGGTACTCATGTATGTTGTGCTCTTTATATTTGGCGGCATTCAGTTTTCCAAAGCCAGCATCTATATAGTAAATGGTAAAAGTAATACTTTAGTAATAGAACCATAATTTTGTATGCAAAAAGAAAATGTGATATGCACTATTGCATGATACTATTAAGTGTTTCTACAATGAGGCTCAGTGAACACTACACTCATATTGGAGAGTGACTACAACAGAAATATCACAGTAAAGACTTGGAAATAGCACATAGATGCATTATAGATGATTTCTAATTCAGGATTTTGGGAGGCTTTCAAATAACACTATATAAAAAGTGTCACTTTCTGCACATAGTTAGATACACATGATTTATTGATGTCCACCAGTTAAAATACTCTGTGACATTTTCATCTACAGTAGATGCTGTCACCTAACACAACACTTCAGAGTGCAGTAAAATAAATATTTGGCCTCATTTATGAACTGTAGAAAATTTACCTAAACAGTCCATTTCATTTGTCCACTTCACATTGACATAGTCATAAGGGCCCACATCCCAGATTTTAGAACTGGGTCGGAATAAGAAATTTGTGGTTGATGCTGAGTTTACCCATGGTTGCCGACATTCTGGTCTGGCTGCCCCTTCCGGGAGGGAGCAGCCAGAACGGCATGGCAGGAGTGGCTGGCGCAGGGGTGCGGGGCCTGGACAGCTTACTGTCATTTGTGGGAGGAGCCGCCCGATATGACAGTCCTCCCTCTTCCTCCCGCATAGACTAGCATGAGATCGGCCATCGGAGCTACGGACGACCTCACCGGAGCGTTCAGTGGCCGATATCATACCCACACATGGAACGATATAGCTGCGATATCGCTCCAATCTGTTGGATCGCCCGCTATATCGCTCCGTGTGTGAGAGCCTTAAGGATGGCACCGCCGGACGATGCCCACCTTTGGCTGGTGCCCAACCAGCCAAGGGTGGGCGTCGTCCGGCGGTGCCACCAGTGGCCAGGTGGTATAATAAGGATGGGACTGCCAGGACTGGAGTCTTGGGTACGCCCCTGGCTTCTAGTCAGGTCAGATGTCCAGGGCCGGGTAGCTACTGGGGCTTGCTGGCGGCTGCCTGGTATATACAATTAATGAATCTTTTATTTTTTTACACAAGATACACATGACGTCATTACATCATGTGCGCCGCATCACTGCAGTGAGGAGCTGGCCACAGCCAGAAGTTATGAAAAGCATCTGTGTGGGCTGCGGGGGCAGGACACGGGTGGCCAGGGGCTGGAGAGACAGAAGCGGGGCTGTCTTGGGAGACAGAAGGGGGATGGCTGGGGAGACAGAAGGAGGATGGCTGGGGAGACAGAAGGAGGATGGGTGGGGAAACAGAAGGGGGGTGGCTGGGGAGACAGAAGGATGGTGGCTGGGGAGACAGAAAGGTGGTGGCTGGGGAGACAGCAGGGGGACGGCTGGGGAGACAGAAGGGGGATGGCTGGGGAGACAGAAGGGGGATGGCTGGGGAGACATAATCAATACAGTACTGTAATCCTTTCCTAAGGGCATGCCATGTGACATTGGTGATTTGTAGTGCAATTCAGTACTGCTTACACACACATTTAAAGACATATACAGAAATCCTGCACTCAAAGCCCTTTATGCATATGTATATAAATGGGATGTAGTTAAAAAGCCAGCGGATGGGATCCAGGCTGCCAATACACCGACGTCGGTATCCTGACCGCCGGAAAAATGCAGACACCGCTATCCCGAATGAGATCAGGTTAGCAGCCTCGGCATCCTGACCGCCGGAATCCCGTACATCCAGACACCGGGTAAATATCACTGTCCCCAGGGATAGAGGGGTTAGGGTTTAGGTACCGGGGGGAGATTAGGGTTAGTCATCTCCCGGGGAAGGTTAGGCGACAGGGATGGGGGGTTAGGGATAGGCACTAGGGGGGGGGGATAGGGTTAGGCACCACTAAGGGAGGGTTAGGGGGTAGAGGGAGAGGGTTAATAAAGATGTGCGCCGACCCCCGTGTTTTTATTTTGGTTTTGGATCTGGATTGGTTTTGCCAAAACCTCACCTCCGTGTTTTGGATCTGGATTTTTTCTAAAAAAAATCATAAAAACAGCTAAAATCACATAATTTGAGCCTGTTTTTGTTTCTACAGTATAATTAACCTCAACAACATTTATTTCCAGTAATTTCCAATCAATTTTGACCGTCTCACAATATTATTTGCTTCATCTAGTTAAGGCCAAAAGGTTGCATCCAGCTAGCTGGCTGACTAAGCTAAGTGACACAGTGGGCGGCACTAACATGTGGCAGTTCAGTTTCTAATTTCCATCACGGATAGAGGACCTCATTCAGACACGGTCACAAGCGCTGAGCGCTTGCAACCGGGTCGATATTTTGGTCCTGCACACGCGCAGCGGCTGCACTGCGCGTGCGCAAGCCCCGGAGCGAGAGAAAAACTCTCTCACTCCGGAGCTCACTACAAAAGGGCCGGCTGTCGATGTTGAGTGACAGCTCGGCCCGTTTTGTCGGCGGGGCGGAGGGGTGGCGGAACACTTGCCATTTTGTGGGCGGCCGCACTGACATCAGCAGTGATGTCAGTGGGGAGCTTCCTCCCTGGGGCTTGCGGTTGCTGAGACCCAATCTTAGGGTCTTGTTGCAAGCCCCGATGGTCGCGATGGTCTTGACCATCGCGACCATCACCCTGGTCGGTCGCTAAGCTGTCGATGGTAACCCACAGCTTAGCTAGCGACCAGGAGGCCGCACTAAAAAAAAGAAGCGGCCGCCCTCATTCAGAGAGAGCGATCGCTTCTTGCGACCGCCTCTGAATGAGGGCCACAGTGTTATACAGTGTGGGTTGGATACACCAATAGGGCACTTACTGTGACAGCAGTGTCGGCAGAGCGGGGTTGCTGACGGTGTCCTCAGTACATGGAATGGCAGTGCTGCGGTACTGGCAGTGTCCTCAGTGAAGGGTACTGGTGATGTCGGCAGTGCGGGGGTGCCAGCATTCTCTTTAGTGCAGGTTTGCTGGCTGTGTCAGCAGCGCGGGGGTGCCAGTCTTTAGTGCAGGTTTGCTGACTGTGTCGGCAGTGCAGGGGTGCCAGCGGTGTCTTTAGTGCAGGTTTGTTGGCTGTGTCGGCAGTGCAGGGGTGCCAGTGGTGTCCTCATTGCAGGTTTGCTGACTGAGACGGCAGTACGGGGGTTGCTGGCGGTGTCCTCAGTACATAGAATGGCAGTGCTGGCAGAGTTCTCAGTGAAGGGTACCGGCGGTGTCAGCAGAGCAGGGGTGCCAGCGGTGTCCTCATTGCAGGTTTGCTGATTGTTTCGGCAGTGCAGGGGTGTTCTCAATGCAAGGTGCAGGCGGTGTCTGCAGAGCGGAGGTGCCAGCGGTGTCCTCAGTGCAGGTTTGCTGACTGTGTCGGCAGTGCCGGCGGTGTGGGTAGAGCGGGGGTGCCAGTGGTGTCTTTAGTGCAGGTTTGCTAGCTGTGTCGGCAGTGCGGGGGTGCCAGCGGTGTCTTTAGTGCAGGTTTGTTGGCTGTGTCGGCAGTGCAGGGGTGTTCTCAATGCAGGTGCCGGCGGTGTCGGCAGAGCGGGGGAGCCAGCTGTATCCTCAGTGCAGGTTTGCTGACTGTGTCGGCAGTGCAGGGGTGCTGGTGGTGTCCTCACTGTGGGAGTGTTTGAAGTGTCGGCAGTGTGGGGGTCGCTGACGGTGTCCTCGGTACGTTGGACAGCAGTGGAGTGTCGACAGCGGTGGTGTCAGGCGGCAGGGGCCATCTTTTCTTCCTCCTATCTAGTGTTTTCAATGAGCTTAACGCTGATTGGCTGAGAGCTGTGACAGCCAATCAGCGTTAACCCCGCTGAAAACAAAACCTCACAACTTGACAGAGGGGTCGCAAGGTTTTGCCTCGGATCAGGGATCCGGGGCAGGCAGGGAGATCTGAGCTGCGCTCGGATCGCCCCGGATCCCCAAAATTCGGGTGGGTCCGGTTCTCAGGGAAACGGACCCGCTCATCTCTAGTAATCAACAGTGTACAAGGTATCACCCCAATGGTATATGACATTCAGGTAAATGTATATCAAATCTAAATAGTAGGCTGAATCATGCTCAAACACAGTTCAACAAATATCCTATGGATGCTATTGATTAGCATCCAGTCTCAGTCTAAACCATCCACCTGCAGTGCACAAGCCGCAGCGTGTCCTGTGTGCTAGAAATGTCCCAGTGTTTGGTATGTCAGGGTAATTAATAGCCTGCACTGCAGCGCACTGAGCCCCGCGCCTGCCCATTCCCGCAGGCTGCCTGCGGTCCTCACCTCTCGCTGATTAGATCAGCAGAGCGCTCTGGTTACAGACCTGATGGTCTTCATACAGCCAGCGGCCGCTGCCCAAGCCCTGCATCACCGCTGGTGATTCACCGGCTCTCACGAGCCATCGCTGTCGCTGACTCCGGCGGCAGCGCAGCAGTCCATACGCAGCTCTCCCCTCACTGCTGCTTTGGCGCCGGCGGTGCCCCATTCAGCACCGCCCTCAAGCCACCGCAGTTATGCTACTGCTTTCCACTGCTCCGCTCTGACAGGCAGAGCAGAGCCAGGAGCCGGCCCAGTGATCAGCTTTGTGGTCTTAATATACCACATGCTGGTCAATATAAAAAAAAAATGTTTAAAACAAAAAAAAACACTTACCTGCAACGGGATTGGCGATCCGTAACCCCCTCGGATCAACTGATGCTGCAATCAGCTGAGATGCCGGCACTTTACTGCATCTCAGCTGATCTGCCGGTCGGAATAGGAGGTCACCGCTCAGCTCCCCGGTGCAGGTAAGTGTTGATATAATCTTTTTTTCACCGGGGAGGCAGTAGGGAAGTTGGCCAGGGGCGTAACTCCCAGTGACAATGGAGGTGCCTGCCTCTGCCTGCCAAGCCCTGAAGGGGCTTCTCCAGCTATAGCATGTAAAGCAGCACTTGTGTGGTTCACAGAGGAAAATGAGTGTGACTGCTGATCTTCCACTGCAGCTCTGCAGTGATGCACCCACTGATCTGCTCTTTCCCCCGCTAACACCTGCAATATGGGACAGGAAGGATCCCGCCTGATACTCCTCAGCGTGCACTACAGCAAGAGACGGTGCACTCACCACTGCTGCTAGAGAGTGAGCTGGGACCCGAGACACCTGTCTGTTCTCCTATCCCAGGGACCACTGGTACAGAGAGCCACCCGCCGCTAACCGCTGATTCTGCATCACGGCGGCTCACCAGCACAGAGCCACCATCAGGGGGGGGACTGCCGGGACTGGAGTCCAGGGCCCGGACACTTGAGGGGCCCGAACACTTGAGGAGCCCCTCTGCTACTTCCCTCCCCCCCCCTTCCATAATAAAAGTAAGTAACTGTCACTGACATGCCCGGCCGGGGGTCCGCTCCTATCAGCGCGCTGCGTTCACTATCCCCTATCTCTCCTCCCATCTACCCACCCACCCCACCCCACTGCAGCCATGTTCAGGGCTGGCTGTGGGAGAGGATTCTCCACGGCTGCTCTGTGCTGCTAGCCTTTAACACAGTCGAGCACCCGGACAGCTTCACTTCTCTGAGCACCTCTTAGCAGTGCTAGATGTGCTCAGAGAAGCAGAGCTGTCCGGCTGCTCGACTTAGCACTATCGGCAGGGGAGCATGCATCGTGACATAATGTCACATCACGGCAGGTTACTCTGCTGTGCACCGGGCGCTCCATCAAAGCACAAGAGCCAGCTAAGCACAAAATGGTAGACCAGAGACCAAAGAAAAGGTAGTAAGTTTGCTGGGGAAGGGGGATTTGAGACTGGTAATTATTAAAGGAGGGTGGGAGTTTTAGTGTGATTTTTAAAGGGGAGACTTGCTGTGAGGAGATTACAGAAGGGGAGGGGGTTCTGTAAGGTGATTATTGAAGAATGGGACTTTCTGCGAGGTAATTACTGAAGAAGGGGGAGCTGTGAGGTGATTATTGATGGGGAGGATTACTAAAGAGGGGGAGCTGTGAGGTGATTATTGATGGTGGAGGACTTTCTGTGAGGTGATTACTAAAGGGGGGGGGCTGTGATGTGATTACTGTAACATGGTCAACTCCACTGGCTCCAGCAATTTTTAATATGCCTCCATTTTCTAGAGGTTCTCTTTATTATGGGGGCTGGAGGGCCCTGCCAATTTTGTCAGTCCCGGGCCCCACAATTTCTGATGTACTAAACCTTGCTGGATGGAGATGATGTACCAACTAATCAGCTCCTAACTGTCAGATTTCAAACACAGCCTGTAATGTGAAAGTTTTGAGTTGTTGGGTTGGTACTTTATCTCCAGTCACTTTATTTCTTTCCAAGGCTTAGTACATATGCATTGAAAAGTAAGCTCTAAAAAATAGTGTATTTTTGCCCATTTGCTGAGGCACAGACATCTCAAGATACATTCAGCTCTGTACCAGTACCTCCCAAACTGCCAGGCCAAAGCTCTTAAATTGGGACTGTCAGTGCAAAATCAGGATGGTGTCCTGGACTCCGAGAGATACAGTAGAGTATGGGGTCTCCATGAGGCAAATAGCATATTGCACAGCGTAGAGTAGGTAAGCCTGCAGTCTCCCCCTCCTGCATCTCCGATGGGTGTGATGATGTGATTACGTCACCGTGGCCCCGCCCCATTACACAATGCTAGGATTACCGACATTGTGAAGAGGGTGGCGGGCCATAATGGTTTAACTGAACATTACAGGAAAAAAATTAAAAGAAATAATATTTATTAATTACAGATTTTTTCACAATAAAATGAAGTTTGTTCTGGGAAGGCAAATTTAAAAATTGTATCACGCCTTTCATATTGTCATATTTACACTCTTTCAATGCAGGGCCATCTCTTTCATTGGGCTTGTTGGGCAGTTGCCCAAGGACCCGTAGCTTGTAGGGGCCCGCCAACCCGCCCCCCTGCAGCTGCGGCCAGTTGGTAAATTTGTGATATTTTTATAAGCCGGCCACCGGTGCACTGTATTCTGATCTAACCTCCCCCACCTCATCCCCTCCCCCGGTGATGAGTACTCACCTCAGTACCAGTTTCACTTCATCCGCCGGCTTCAGACCAGTCAGACAGAGTCTCTCTGCATGTGTGGGAGGTCTGATGGGCATGCAGGAGGGTTTAATTTTATTAACCATTTACATTTTTTTCCCGTGAATGGGTGGGTAAGGGCCCCAGTACATTACTTTGCCCAGGGCCCACACTACCGTTAAGACAACACTGTCTCAATGATGGTGCATTGATTGGCTGCATTCTTATGGGTATTAGTCCAACCTTCAAAGGGTCTGCCTCCAGTATATTAAGGAAACCAGATCTTCCGACTCAGACTGCCCCTGGTGTTGTTTAATTAACCTATTCTCTCAGAAACGACATCTGCTCACATTAATATATGTATCATTGCAGCCGTCTCTGACAGGCAAGTAGTTAATAATACATTTATTTTTACTCAGCTCCCTGCTAGAGCAATGCTTCATTGTGACATGTCAAGGCTATAGACAGAAAAAAACACTAAATGACTGTTAGTTACAATGAGTGTGATAAGGCAACAAGTCACAAGTATTTAATCCTGTCATATATATTCATGTTCAGTATTTATACACACTAAGAAGTAAGTGGTTTTGACCCTTCCAGACCTTATGTTCCCTAGCCTATATATGCTGGTGACTATAACAATTATAAGGCACACAATCAGAATATAAAAAACTGTCTCTTAAAGTTACTTGAGTTAGCCTCCAGTTTTTTATAATACACATAGTCTACATATTGCAATATTAAAGAGCATGCCTTTACCATGATAGGAAGCCACAGAATGACTTTAATCAAAGCAAGAATGAGGGAAAATCGCTTCTGTGCATACAGCACTGTCATGCTCCTGCTACCTCTCATGCTGTTTGTGCAGTGCTGATCATCACCCAGGCTCCTCTTGTACACAGCCTCTGAGCTCACACAATTCTCATTGAAATTCTTCAAGGTTTTTCCAGCAGGATTATCAGGAGGCACAGACGAGGCGTTGCTGCCCAGAGGTGTATTGGGGGTTAGAGAACCCTTTGCAATATCTCTGTAATTCAGATAAAGTAGTTGTTCCTGGCTATCCGAGCACAGCAACTGGTGACTTAAGGGGACGGAGAAAACAGTCAGAACACAGAAGCTGATAGAATACAGAGCAAATAAAAACAGCACGTAAGAGCCACTGCAGTCTACAAGGCATCCCCAAGTGGTGGCATTGAACGCACCCCAGCCAAAAAAAGGCAGCGCACTTATTGACAAACTAATGACCCATGTGCTTAAAATGGTCCATGATATCTTCGGTGGCAATTTTGTGGTTTCATAGTTTGATAGTTTGGTAGATGTGCAGAAGTTATAAGAAATAATTATAGATGCTTTCAAATTGCTGGATACTCCCTGGAACAGGTAGAGGAAAGCTGCAGCAGTACACAGTTGCTGGGAAAGCGGATTACCAGTCCATTGTTTTAGCATGAAGATAGACACAGGTACCACACTCAGCAGGTCATCCACAGACAAGGAAGCCACAAGTACAGAGAGTGCAGACCTATTCTTTATCCTTATCAAGGACACCAGAGAATAGACAGTGCTCACTAAGACAATCAGCGTCAGTGTTAGAGTAAGACAAAACAGAAATGCATTTGAAGTAGATGGTGACTTTGGCGTCTCTGTACTGAACCTAGTACCATTTGTATACAGAGGAGTCGTTGGTACCGACATTGTGGAGGAGTTTGTATTCTCCTAATATATGAGAGGAAACACTGAAAATGAGGCAACCATAATTCTCCACTTTCTTTTAAGTCTTCTTCTCCATGCAAATATCACCCATTACTTCCCGACTTTCTTTCCCTTCTGGAAGGATGCAGATATTCACTACAGAAAAAGTTCCATTTACGACGTTGAATATGTAGACCAGAAGATTGCAATCAAAAGACAAAACAGTTTAAAATCTTCATCATGGCATAGTTTCTGTATACTGTCTTGTTATCATCTTTAAAGTTTCAAATCCATATAGTTCAAATACTGTATGCTAGGCTGGCAACATCTCCATCTGTGACTTCAACCTCCTGCATAACATAGGCAACTTGGCAGATGGGCTGCAGTGAGAATGAAATGAGAGCCGGATACAATGAAAGCATGCTAGCCCTGTGCGGACTGTAGTAGAGTGAGATCTTCTTTGACTCAGTCTGTGCAGTTCAGAGCTGCAGGAGGGTGGAGCCTGCTTCTAGCTCTCAATAGGAAGAAAAATAAAAGCACGAGTCTGATGTATGCAATCTTCTCTCAACGACTAATTTGAACAAATATTGTGCATTTCTAACTCATTTTACATTCATGTTCAACTTGCTTACAGAACACTACCATGCAGCGTGTAGCTATTAGATTTTATTTTTATATAGATATATCTTGTTTTCAAAGTAATATATCTACGTTTTCAAAGTAAAATAATGCTTTTGTTTTACTGTACATGGAGTTAATATCCTGCTTTCCTACTAAACTTAACGCAATAAATACATGTGTACCGTGTTTCTATTAAGGGCCGCTACTGAGGCTGAGCGCTGATAATTTGTAATAGGTGTAACACCCCCAGGTTTGTATTAATTGTGTCAATTTGGGCTACAGTAAGTTGGGTAATTTGTTGTGGTAATATAGGATTTAAAAAACTGCTCTGCTGCCTGGGAGTGGAAGGTCATATGTGAGCCATGCATTAACGGCAGCAAATTCCCCAGTTCTGCCCATTCGACCTGATCAGCCAATCTGCAATTTGATCCACAGATCATCGCCCATCGATAATCGGCTAACGAAATTCAACATGTAAAAATACCCAACTCACTGATTCCGACCATTTTTGGGTTGGGATCAGAGTATCAAGATTGTGCAACATGTTGAATTTCCCCGATTCCCTGACCATGATGCTGGCAGAACAGGAAATTGTGGCAAACTATCTTGGATGCTATTTAGGACTGTTTTTAACTACCACCACATTTCCACCATGCCTATGGATTGTGCCCGCATCCCTCCTGATCTCCCCATGCAATCTGCTTATCCACTCCAACTATGCCATACCGAACGTCGCAGCAAGATGACCCCTCAAATGGACCTTAGTTGTGGCCCCCAAATCATGAGGCTTGGTGCAGTTTTGCTCAACTCATTGTCTTTTTCCTCTTAAGTTTAGACTAACCTTTCCATAGATGTTAGATTACTGTGACCCTTGTATTCAGCCCATCTGTGTCACCCCTGTTTGTCTGCCCCCTCCCCTTTAGAATGTAAGCTCTCACGAGCAGGGCCCTCTTCCCTCATGTGCTTCTCCTTGACTTAATTATACTTTAATTTACAACAGCACCCAACCCTTGGTTGCTGATACCATGCTGCTTATTTAAGTGTTATGCAGCAATATATAAATCATGTATTTGTCCTGCATTGTTTGTACTGTTAATAACTGTTTTCTTGTGTGCTTATTTGTTTATGTACTGTGTAAGGCACTGCAGAACCCTTGTGGTGCCATATAAATAAAGGATAATAATAATAATGTATGGGCCCGTATAGGTAGACATGAGTTAGAGGTTGAGTTTCTTTAGATTTCTTGTTTTATGTACTGATATTTGCCACATAAATCAAGTATTGAGAGGGAAGGGCATAGTATAATATGTGAGGCTTACTCATATGTATCAGGGTGTTAGTTTAGAGGGGATATGTTCAATATCCTGGCAGATGGGATTTCGGCTGTCAGAATGCCAGTGCTGGAATCCCGATACTTCTCAGAATCCCAGTGCCAGCATCCCGATCACCAGAATCCCGAAGGTAAGGAGCGGGTTTAGGGGCAGGGTTAGGATTAGACTCTAAGGGGAGCGTTAGGCACTAAGGGGGGGATGGTTAGGTTTAGGGTGCGGGGAGCGGGAGGTTAGGTTTGGGCACTAGGGGGTAGGTTAAGTTTAGGCACAGGGAGGGAGGGTTAGGGTAAGGAGAGGGGGAGGATTAGGATACCGACCGACAGGTGTCAGTATCCTAACTCTGTCAGGATGCCAGCGTTGGGATTTTGAACACCGGGATCCTGAATGCCAGAATCACGTACCCATCCCCTTTAGAGAATGTGTTAAACAGTGGAGGTCATTTATGATGCACACTCAGTGCTTGATTTACAGTTGGACATTTACTGAATTTAGAATTCAAAATTGCACATGTGGCCACTTATTGCTGGAGAGACAGTTTAAGGGAAGGCAGGCGCAAGTTGAGGGGAATGTTAGTGTAGCTTGTCCCAGGGAGATGTGGTTATGTTAGAATTGGCCATATCTCCAGATATGCCTTTTAGGAGGTGCACCATCTATGCCACCCTAAAAGTTGGTTTAAAAAATATGATGATGACCTGTGAATAACAAAATAATTTAATAAATAATAATAGACAATGACACCCCCTCCTTCTTAAGTAAGTAACCAGCACTACTGCTGGATGTGGTATATCTGGTTGATGGTCACAATGTTAACAATCATCATGTTGACATGAGAATGTCAATATGGTCGTAATGTCAACAGTGTTTTAAAATATGTAGGGACCTACTGTGCTGCCTCCATGATGCTCCTATAGAGAAGCATCATCCCTTTACCAAGATGGCCACTGTTTGGTCTTCTGCACATGTGCAGCGCCATCTTGTCACTGTGTTAGAGTGCCAGATGTGCAATAAAACCTAATTAGATATTTTTCAAAGGCATACCACTGGCTTGTATATGCAGCACTACCCACATACATTACTGGTTTTGCTGTCTAGTACATCTGGTAAATCCGCTGGTGTATTATTTTTACTCTGCTTAACACCACCATACACACATATCAACTGGTCACTGGCTCAGTGCGCTTCCACTGGGCACCTAAATGCTAGGCAGACAAGTGCCAAGTACCCATAGTCATGTGTCAGCACAAACGATTAGCACAGAGTGTTCAGCACAGCATGTCAAAACAGAGTGTTACTAAAGCTAATCAGTGAAGCTGCATAACAATGTCAGTAAGCAACATGTACACAGCAGCTATATCCATGATGGGTTTCATTAAATTGAAAGGTGTAGAAAACTACACCAGATGTAGTGGAAATGCAATTGAAACATGAGAGATTGTGTTCCAGTTGATCCAGGGGACAGTCCAAAACAAGATGATATAGAAAGAGCCATAGGCTAAAGTGTTGAACAGCATATGTATTCAATTATGCAATGGAAAGTGTCAGCTAAAGACACATTGACAGCACTGCAGGGAATTAGGATTTGCTGAAAATAATTAATCTGAGGCATGTATTATATAATACAAAACTGAGTTAATCCACAAGTATGAGTCCCAGCAGTTAACGTCTGTAGGAATCCAGATAGCTGTCGAGGAGATATCTATCGCAATGCTACAGATATTAATACCTGAACTTGACTTGCTGGTAGTAGAATCAGACAAGCTAACTATAGAAATTGTCAAGACAAAACTGCTACAGTTTCAATAACATGTGCCAGTTAAGTTATATCCTGAGAATACTGCATTACACACTAAAGTGAGAAGCCCAGAAAATTCAAATGGAAATGTATTTTAATTGTATGCCATAAAAAAAGGTCACAAAGCAACTAAATGTAACTTAAAAAATATGAATGCTATGCAAAGCAAGAAGTGCAACAGCATAAATGAGTCAGCTATAAGTGTTACAGACAGTGGCAGAAATTGTTGGTATATTAACTTAGGTGCCACTGAGCATTTTTGCTGCAATGAGAAGTAGTTCACTACATTGAACATGGGTGATCCCATAACAATTAAAAGAATAGGAAATGAAGTGCTACAAAAGTTGGGACAGTCAATACTCATTTGAAAATTGGGACTAAAACCAAAGTCAAAGAACTCCAAGATGTGCTTTATGTACCAGATATAGGGACAAACCTCATAGCCATTAGTTTCCTAGAGCAAAGAGGTTACAGAGTCCAGTTCACAAAAGGAAAGTGCATTGTACTGAACAAAAAAAGGACTGGGATAGCAACAGGTAACTGTATGTCCTTGACACACAACAGTGTTACGCAATAATGACCTCTGACTCACAGCCTGTGGAACTCTGGCACAGAAGATTAGGTCGCCTTGAATATGAAAGCATCCAGAAACTTCTGAATGGGATGGTTACAGGAATATCAATGACTGATACAGAAAGGCCCATATGTGAAAGCTGTGTAACAGGCAAACAAAGCAGTTGTCCATTTCCAAATCAGCAAGCAGAGCTGAGGCACCCCTGGAATTGGTGCATATAGATGTGTGTGGTCCCATGAAAGTTATTTCATTAAGTGGATATAGATACTTAATAACATTCATTGATGATTTCATGAGAACGACATATATTTATTATAATGATCAAAGAATAGAGCAAAGTGATAAAAAAATTGCAGACTACAAGAGATTAGTAGAAAATAAAACTGATCACAGACTGAAAATCTTGAGGTCTGACAATGGAGGAGAATATCTCAACAAAGATGTGAAGTCTTCCGAAGGAAGCATGGTATTGAACATCAGTTGACTATCATGTATGCACCAGAGCAGAATGGTGTAAGTGAGCACACAAATCATACATTAGTGGTGAGAGCCAGGTGTATGCTAAAAGATGCAGGTCTAAATAAGTGTTTTTGGGTGGAAGCATAGTCTACAGCAATTAGTTTGAAGAACCGTGCTCCCTTTAAAAGACAAAACACTAATAGAAGCATGGTCTGGAGGGAAACTTATTACATATTCCCAAAGAAAGAAGACGTAAGCTGGATTCAAACTCCATGAAGTGCATCATGCTTCAGTCCAGTCCAGAGTACAGACTCTGGAATCCAAATACTAGAAAGCTTGTCAAGTCAAGAGATGTTATTTTCCTAGAGGCAGCACCATTTAAAGTATAGCTGGAATTGGAATTGCAGAACAAGCATGTGCCAGCAGCTGGTAACATATCTGAACCAGAAGCTACCAGCATGGACATCCAATAACATAAAAGAACTTCTGCAAGATCAAAAAGTGGAAAACCACCGAGAAGGTATTATGAGGAGTTTTCAAAATGAACATTCTGTAAACCCCAGGATATTCAAGAGGCAAGGTCAATAAATGATAGGTGTGAGTGGAAATCTAAAACTGCCAAAGAGACTTTGGGATAAATTTACTCAGGGTCGAGTTTGTGTGAGTTTGCAAACACACGTGAGTTTAGCCATTTTTTTCATCTCGCAAATTTACTAAAGACAAACGAGTGATATTGTAGCAAACTCACTGTGAAATAAAAGTTTAAACACTCGCCTCCTGAGCTGCGAGTTTGGCTGAAACTAGGGATGTGCGCCAGACCATTTTTGCCGGATTTGGAGTGGATTTGGTTCTAATTCGTCGTCCGGCTTTGGATTTGGATTTGCCAAACTGCGGTGACTGGCTTTGGATTTGGATTTTTTACAAAAATTGACAAAAAAAGCTAAAATCACATAAATTGGTCTTTTTTTTCTTCCTAGAGTATTATTAACCTCAATAACATTAATTTCCAGTCAATTTAGACCATATCACAGCTTATAATATTGTTTTCAACATTATTGGCCAAAGGTTGCAGTGAGCTGACTGGTTACTAAGTGACAAAGCAGCGGCACAACGACACAGACACCACAGTATAAAGCACATCTATGACACATTGCCACACAGTAGTGGCAGAAATGAAAAGTAGTGCACCCACCCAGTGGGGTACGGCTAGCAGAATCACAGTACTTGTTTACATAGTGGGCTACGGCCCAAAGAGTCACAGTGCACAATCTTATTCACATTACACCGCACATAGGGCCTGATTCACATTACACCATAAAGTAGTGTCTCTTATTTATGTTACGGCACACAGTAGTGCCCCTTTTACACAATGCCCACAGTAGTGACCCTTTTACACAATGCCCACAGTAGTGCCCCTTTTACACAATGCCCACAGTAGCGGTGTCCCTTACACAATGCCCCCAGTAGTATACCCCCCATTAGCAGGCCCCCCCATTAGTATGCCCCCCATTAGCATGCCACCTAGTAGTATGCCCCCCATTAGCAGGCCCCCCCAGTAGTATGCCCCCCATTAGCATGCCACCTAGTAGTATGCCCCCCATTAGCAGGCCCCCCCAGTAGTATGCCCCCCATTAGCAGCCCCCCAGTAGTATGGCCCCCCAGTAGTATGGCCACCCCAGTAGTATGCCCCCCCAGTAGTAGGCTGCCCCAGTAGCAGGCCCCCCCAGTAGTAGGCTGCCCCAGTAGTAGCCCCCATGTAGTATGGCCCCCCACCGTAATATGCCCCCCCAGTAGTAGTAAGCCCCTACCCAGTAGTATGCCCCCCCAGTAGTAGTAAGCCCCCCCAGTAATATGGCCCCCCCAGTAGCAGGCCCCTCAGTAGTATGGCCCCCCCAGTAGCAGACCCCCCCAGTAGCAGGCCCCTCAGTAGTATGGACGCCCAGTAGCAGACCCCCCCAGTAGCAGACCTCCCCCCAGTAGTATAGCCCCCCCCAGTAGCAGGCCACTCAGTAGTATGGACCCCCAGTAGCAGACCCCCCCAGTAGCAGACCCCCCCCAGTAGTATAGCCCCCCCAGTAGCAGGCCCCCCCAGTAGTATGGCCCCCCCGCATCCCCAGTAGCAGACCCCCCCTGTAGCAGACCGCCCCCCAGTAGCGCCCCGGCCCTTGCACAAGTAAAAAAAAAAAAAACTTACCTGTATCCCCGCACCCGCGCCGTCCGCTCTGCTGTCACATGCTGAGGAGGGAGCCGGAAGACGGAGCTCATGTGTGAGCTCCAGCTGGCTCCCTCCGTGCAGCAGCCAATGAGAGTCTGTGTGTTTGTGTCTGTGTAGGGCAGAGCGCTATCACAGCGTTCTGTCCTACACGCGAGGAGCCCTGATGTCGGATTCTCACTAAGGCGCCCGCCGTTCGGCCCCGAACGGGGATCCGAGTCAGGCGGTGAACACCCGAGCAGGGTTCGGGTGGACAGATCCCCAATGTTCGGAGCGGTTCGGATTCCACAGAATCCGAACCGCTCATCTCTAACTTACACCAGTGGTGGCTGCAGCACAGTACAAAATTCAAATAGGGGAGCCACACCAACTGCCAGCCCTGGCCACCAATGATTAGAAGCATTTGGAAGGGCAGTTGGTGTGGCTTCCCTATTTGAATTTTGGACTGCGCTGCAGCCTCACCTCTGGAGCCACCACTGACTTACACCCATATGCTGAGGTGTACGAATCACAAGAAGCATCCAGCTCTGCACCAATAGCATATGCTCCAGATTTATGTCAGACGTGCAAACATCCACACACTTACACCCAACCAAGTATACATATAGCACATGTATGAAACTACACTCCTTCCCTACAATAGGAGCCCTGATGTCGGATTCTCTAGTGAGAATCCGACATCAGGCGGCCGCCGTTCGGCCCCGAACGGGGATCCGAGCCAGGCGGTGAACACCCGAACAGGGTTCGGGTGGACTCGGATCCCCAATGTTCGGAGCGGTTCGGATTCCACAGAATCCGAACCGCTCATCTCTAGCTGAAACATATACAAATCATTGTGATTTGTGTGGTTTTTTTTTTACTTGTTTAAGTAGGGTTAATTATGTTTAAAAAAATGACGTGACGTCCCCCCCTCCTGGGCGGTGGGTGGCAGGTTGATAGTGTAGGTGTAGTGTTAAAAATAGAATTAACATTGTCTTACAGTAGAACTACAGGTCCCAGCAAGCCTCCCTGGCATGCTGGTACTTGGAGAACCACAAGTACCAGCATGCGGGGCATTAAGGGGACACACATACCGTGAAAATAAAGTTTTATTACATCCATATATACACACACATACTCACCTTCTTCCAGATTTTCACGTCCCCTTGTCACCGTAAAGTATCCAATGGAAGTACCTGTAAAAAAAGATCCAATACTCACCTTTTGTCCCACGATGTTCTCTGTAGTAATCCAAATAGGGCCTCGGACACACTGTAACAAGATGCTATAGCCAGGGGTCGTAGAGAGCCACGCTGGGCCCCAATAAAGAGGAGGCGTGGCCTAATCGCGGGAGGCGTGACCATGCCCTCTTGAAAAAAAGAAAAAAACCCCATTGTTTTGCAGCGCCGCGAAGTGGAGCTACGCCCCAGGGAGGGGCGCTGTGAGCCCCTCAGCCCGGCGCAAAGCCAGAGGGGGGCGCGATCAGTGTGATCGCTCCCCCCTTCAGGCATAGGAGATTGCTGTGGCTGCTGTAGAGGGAGGGAGGAAGTGAGGGGGGGGCGGTGCCGGACAGGGCCCCCGCCGGGACCCTCTGGAAGCCCGGGCCCAGGTAAACTGTACCCGCCCCCCCCCCTCTCGGCGCCCCTGGCTATAGCATATTGTTACAGTAACGCTAATGACAGCTCTGGGCTTGAGCTACCATTAGGCCCGGGTGGGGACCCTATGTCATTTTTTTTTTTTAATTATTTAACCCGTTTTTTACAGGTCTTAACACACAAGCAGCTTACACATATCTCACTGATATGTGCAGGTTGTTTGCTTGGGTGAGTTTGGAAGAGAGAAAACACTGCAAACTCGGGTGACTAATCTCACCTAAACTCTCCTTAAACTCTCCTCTAAACTCGCAATTTGGAAGAAAAACTCGATCTGCTTCACAATTGAAATACTCACTTTCAGCTAAACTCACTTTTTAGTAAATTTGCAAGCTGTTAAAGGTAAAACTCACCCGAGTTTAGGTGAAGCAAAGTGAGTTTAAAAACTGAAAAACTTGACCAAACTCGATTCTTAGTAAATTTACACCCTTTGAGTAAGTTGAGTCTCATAAGCAAGGAAGACACCATCAACATTGAGTGTGACAACAGTCATGAACTCATGGAGAAAGGATCTGTTGTTGTGGTTCACATAGTTAGCGAGAAGAATCCTGCTGACGTGCTTACCAAAGGAATTATGTCACAGTCACTAGTGTTGTTTCTAGAGAAATGTGGACTAGAATTACTTAAAATGTTGTTATGTTCTTGCTTATCTAACCTACAGTTTGCTGCAACTAAGCTAAAAGTAAGAAATGTTTATGTAACATGGAGAAGCTTGCAATGAGGGACAGGTTAAAATATGGAGTGTGCTACTGCACTGCCACCATGATGCTGCTTTAGGGAAGTTTCTTCCCTTTACCAAGATGGCCACCATTTGGTCTTCTGCATATGCGCGGCGCCATCTGGTCATTGCATTAGAGCGCCTCAGTGGAACACAGACATGCTCCACACAGTTCCAGAGAGACCCTGCCATATAGCCTAATTCTACATCCCGCAAAGGTATACCGCTGGCATGTATATGCACCGCTACCCAAATTCATCAATGGCTGCTGCTCTGTATGTTCCTCTCAAGCTCCATCCAAGATACTATGTGTATATAACTGTGAGTACGGCTGTACAAGCATACTGCTACACGATAAACTAAACTCCTAGTTAAGTCCTATGCTGTCTATTACATCTGATGAATCTGCTGGCATATACTATTTACTCTGCTTACCACAGCCAAATAGCACACAAATATCAACACAATGAACATGTCACCTTGTTCATAATGTCAACATTGACCATTTCGACATTCGGTATGTTGACACTGTTAGCATGTTACCGTGGTAGTTTCCTTCTAAGTCTGTCCTAACCCTAATGGCAAACCTAATGCTAAAGGCAACCCTAACCCTAGCACTTACCCTCCTGACATTATGCAAGTGTTGACATCAATGATGTTGACACTTTATCCATGTCGACATAATCAATGTTGACCTTCTTCTGCATTCATTCATACTGTAATAGCCAGGGTTGGTTATTGCTAAAGCAGTGAGGCAACCATTCAGTTCCTGTCTTCTCCAGATCAGTACAGTATCATTCCTTTACCAGAAACAATGGTAGGAGCTTTTGGCTAAGGCAAGGTAAAACTAGACATCAAATCTGGATATAGATTGTTTGCCCGCCTAGCACCAAAAATGTTTTGTTATTTATGGGCTTTAAGCTCAACAAGTGGTATTTGAGTGCCTGTTCTATTTTCATTTTACACTTGTATGTTTTATTTTCAACTATTTCTAATCGCACATTGTAATCAATGTAGCACACCCAACATGGCTTTCACGTCTGGGGCTCTATTTTACAGAATGAACAATGCACAGTTCTGATGATTTTTCAAGGATCTTGCCCATTATTTTATCTCCCCCAATATGTGTCATCTCTTCCAGACATTGCCTATTGGGCCTGATTCAGACCCGCTCGCTAGATGCGTTCGCACGCAGCAGTCAGCTGCCAAAGTATGCAAACCTCGTGGTCGCACACCAAGGCATTAGAACGGCCACTGTGTCTTGGCGTGCAATTGCGGTGTGTATTTAGACGCCCATCAGCCTGTCTTAAGATGCCTACTTTCCCTTAGCAATGCACATCATCTCCAGGAAGTGTATGCAACAATCGGTAACATCGAGTAACATCGGAGCCATATGCAGCACTTGTGGCTGACCATACCCTACTGCAAGCACTGCGAGCGCTTCAGTATGTAATTCAACCATGTGACGTGTACTATGACGCTGCATCTTAATTATGCACTCCTCTGAAACAGCATTAAGCCGCACAGACACACCTGCGTTCACACCACCACTCCCCCGTTTCCTTCGACCAACCTCTGTCACCACCCACAAACGGCTCATCCTGTCACTCAATATAGCGAGGCGTCTATCTGCAAGGGGCGATTGCCTCGCGATCGCATGGACTGGTTCGTGCATGCGCACTGCATTGCATATGCATTCACACATTGCAGACATCGGCAGGCTGTTTGCGAACGGGTCTGAATCAGGCCCATTGTGCCCAGTGTAATCTTATGCATTTGCCCAAGATAGCTGCCTCACCTGGATCCTTCGTGGATAGGATGAATAATCGTTTGAACCGATGAACCACAATGGCTGCCTCACCTTTGTAATATACAGTATTCATGGTTTCTGTATTTTATGGAAATCTTAACCTTTGTATTATATTCATGGTTTCTGTATTTTATGCAAATCTAAACCTCTGTTTT
The DNA here is from genome assembly GCA_031769625.1 of Taudactylus pleione. Classification (NCBI taxonomy): domain Eukaryota; kingdom Metazoa; phylum Chordata; class Amphibia; order Anura; family Myobatrachidae; genus Taudactylus; species Taudactylus pleione. Next base: position 5,515,084 of record JAUIMM010000435.1, on the reverse strand, counting down.
ATGTTCATACTATTTATAAAGTGCCTTGAGTCCTATTAGAGAAAAGCGCTTTATAAATAATATTCTAATTATTATTTATTTTTTTTTAAAAATTCTTTATTTAAAGCGCTCATAAAAATAAACAGACTGAGCATATAAACAGGCATGAGTGCAAATAGCCTCAACAAAGAGACACATTTTCAAATATATCAAGAAAATACAATATAGATCTATATGTGTAAACAAAATTAAAAGAAAATAAGGCATGGGGGGAAGACAGGGGGTGGAGGTGTAAGGAAGGGAAACAGGACTATTATAGTAATTAAAACCTCTGAAAGGTATTTAAAGGATATTAAAAAAAAAAAGGAGGAGTACCTATCCAAGGTAGTAAAGCATATAAACACGAAAGAGTGGAGTGGGGAGTAAGACCTTCCCGCCGCACATGGGTTCAGTGGAGGAAATACAAGGGTCAAGAGTGGGGGGTGCCCTCACAGGAGAGCCAAGGAGCCCACACTTGGGCAAATAGATGGCCCCTATCATGGAGATAGTAAGTAATATTCTCCATTGCTGCAATATGCCAAATTTGTGATTTCAAGGCAGAAAGAGATGGCGGGAGGGGATTTTTCCATTGGTGGGCTATTAATTGTTTGGCAGCTACTAGGATATGGGACAACAGTTTCTGCGAACGCTTGGAAAGATTGGGAGGAGGGTAGCATAGTAGAAAAATCCATTGGTCCCGTGGAATCGGAGTTTCAAAGAGCTGATTTATAAGGGTATTGACCGAGGTCCAGAAAATATTGAGGACTGGGCAAGTCCACCAGATATGGGTAAGAGTACCCCGGAGGCCACAATTTCTCCAGCAGAGGGGTGAGGTAGAGGGAAACATTCTAATTATTATTTTTATTATTTCATGTGCCTCCTCCAAGATGTTCAGTTTATCTATTGCTTGTTACTTAGATTACTTCTTGCTAGCAGGCTTAGATAATAAACAGAAATATTGAAAAATAATTCCATGCTTACTGTAGGCATTGCTTACAGCCATTTGAGGATCCCCTAGCCACAGATAACACAGACGGGCCAAGCATAAATCTCATGCATCTGGGCATAGAAATTAATTACATCAATAGAGTCTATATAGGCTGCCACAGTGAACCAGTACTTGCTAGCCAAAAAGGTTACAGTAGAGAATACAGTCCTATCTCAGTCTCCTGAATTTGACATATGCAAACACATGTATAAAGAAGAACTCCAGTACATCAGGCTCTCTAAGGAAATCAAGGGTGACATAAATGTATGGCTGTAATTTCTTGAGCATTTCAATAATAATGGCGCCAGGTTCAGTTAACTCCAACTGCAGTTTGCAGATGTTTACAGATGCAGCATGGTCCAAGGGCTTATATAGAGGACTGTGTGGTGTGAGGCTCTACGGCCAGCAAACTGAAAGGCCGAACTAAAACTTATTGGCATTTGAGCTTTTACCTATCATTATGGCAGTTGAATTGTGGAGGCATAGGATGGCAGATGGGCATATTCTTTTTTTGTCGTGACAATGCGGGTGCAGTACAGACCATAATCAGGCATCTGTTTCTTCACTAAAATGCAAGAGGAAGACATTTCAAAATGTGGTGAGGAGTGTGACAATGAGTTGGGGCAAAGGGGACCTACCCACCATAGATTGGAGGCATGACAGTGACAGGGTCAGTGTCCAACAGGGAAGGGGAAGCAAGATTATTTACAGTTTCTTTCTCAATGGTCTTTCTTGGTGGGTAAGCTAGCTTGTAGCATCATCTAAAACTAATAATATGTCAGGTAGGCTATTATGAATGCTATTATCAGTGACAGTCCCCTCAACTGCAATATCCATAAATCCAAGACTGGTCAACAGAGAAAAATAATTGTGTTTCACTTCACACGCTATGTCCAGTAACCCAGTTAGGTGGTTAACTGGTTTGTTGCAGTCAGAGGAAAAGAGGGAGTAGTCTTGTTTAACACACACAGGCACAATGGACCTCATTCAGAGTCGGTCGTTAGGTCCGCTCTATCATAAGGGAAAAGGGTCCGGATATGCAAATTAAGCGATCACAAGATGCGTCGCTAAGATGGGCTCGCTAGCTGAACGAGCGAGGGTAAGAAGCGACTATAAGACTAAACACACGCCCCCTCTGCGATCGCAACACACATCATCTCCGGGGATATAAGGATTAATCGAGACCATCGGGACCCATCGGAGCTGCTCGCAGAGCTTAAGGCTGACCATACCCTCACTCAAGCACTACGATCTTGCCAGTGTAAAAACCACCCATGTCACGTGTGCCATGACACTACTTTTTTATTAATGCACGCCCAATAAACTCCGTTTGCATAGTCAGGCACGCCTGCGTTCGGATCTCCACTCTCCCGTTCACAAGCACCTTCCCCTGTTACCTCCCACAAACGCCTCATCCTGTCGCTCAAACTAACGACCTGGCTGTTTTCAAGGAAAGAGAAATTTCCGATCGCAACAGGTAGTTTGCACACGCACATTGCGAATCTTACTCATGCGCAGTTTATGCCCGAAGACCAAATTTCATTATAATGAGTTTTGCAAAAACTGCATTTGAAGGTGCTCAATGATAACTTCTATGGCATGCACTCACTTCACTTTGGGGTTGCTACATCAATGGCAGAGGCCTGGTGGGTGAAAAGGAACATTAAGAGGTATATATACTAAACTGCAGGTTTTTAGAAGTGGAGATGTTGCCCATAGCATCAATCAGATTCTAGCTATTATCTCTAAAAGGTGCTAGATAAATGTTAAGCAGAATCTGACTGGTTGCTATGGGCAACATCTCCACTTCTAAAAACCCGCACTTTAGTAAATATACCCCTAAGAGTTTTAGCAGATGACAATCCGATAGTTATAAGTTTTTAGGCTACATTGCTAGACCATAACTGCTCATTACCCTGTGTAAGGTTTTGATTCAGGAGAGTTATCTGTTGGGCATCTTCAAAGTGGAGGCAGAATAGTGACAGTTTTTTTTGTCTTTGTTTTTTATCTCTCTCTGGCCGGGATGTACTAAAGGAAAAATGCGGTAAAAACACAGTTTTCTGGGTTTTACTGCATTTTCCGCATGTACCATCACCTAGCCACCGGTTTTCCGATGCGGAGGGTAATGTCAGCTTTTGCTGGCGTTACCCTATAGAAGCCTATGGGTTTCTACCACATCGCGTTGGTATGAGGGATCTGATCGGATCTCTGCCAGCATGCCCCGCAGCCGCCGTGTCAGTCTGCGCATGCGCAGATGGACTCCCGGGTCATAAACCCAGAAGTCCACGGCGAAGAGCGGCTCGCAAAGGACAGCTCTTATCGGAAGAGTTGTTCTTTGCGGTACTGATCGGTAGGGATGCGGTGACTGGTGGTAAGTTGCGCCACTGTTAGTACCTCCCGGCCTCTGGATCAAACCCCTATTCCATCCGATTATTAGGATGGACGTTAGGATTGTGTATTTATAAAAGGGGGCTTGCCATAGGGGATATCAGTGTGTCAATCTTTAATGGTTCATGGTAGTAGAGGGCACAGCCTAATTGGCTATGTTGTATTTTTCAATAGAGACAACTTTATAGCATCACATCATTGCTCATAGCAGGGAGAGGCTCAAATGTGAGTCCCTAGCAGCAGATTGCTTGTACTGTAAGTAATTCCAGTGTGTCACATTTTGGCTGGTTGGTGGCATCACAAGCAGTTGCCCTAGCTAAATGTTGCAGCAGAGTCAGGTAGGCTATTATGAATGCTGTGGAAAGTAATATGGAAAGTAATATACGATGCTAAGACAGTGAGAGCGGCATGCTATGGAAAGTAATATACGATGCTAAGACAGTGAGAGCGGCATGCTATGGAAAGTAATATACGATGCTAAGACAGTGAGAGCGGCATGCTATGGAAAGTAATATACGATGCTAAGACAGTGAGAGCGGCATGCTATGGAAAGTAATATACGATGCTAAGACAGTGAGAGCGGCATGCTATGGAAAGTAATATACGATGCTAAGACAGTGAGAGCGGCATGCTATGGAAAGTAATATACGATGCTAAGACAGTGAGAGCGGCATGCTATGGAAAGTAATATACGATGCTAAGACAGTGAGAGCGGCATGCTATGGAAAGTAATATACGATGCTAAGACAGTGAGAGCAGCATTTTGGGAGCAAGGTATTATGGGATGGATATAACTGAGCCCTCCCAACAGTGATAGTTTTTGTCATCTGCAGTGCTTTTTCTCACCTTTTTCTATGTTTCCAGCTGTGGACTTCACTGCCATATCAAGTCTGTTTATTTGCATGGGGAAAATGTTTGGGTTAATACACAAACAGAAGGGGCATCAGGTGCTTAGGAAGACTTTTGGATGCTAGGTACTGAACTAAAGTAGAATTATGTAATTAGGTACTAGCCTGGGACACTCATCACTGAGATGTTGTCATGATCCGGTGCAAGTGTTCCTCTGTGGAGGACGGTGAGCTGGGGGGTTCGGGTGACTAGGGAAATGACTGTAGCTAGGTCTCCTAGTTGCGGCCGAACCCAGGTTTGGTTAGACCTGCCCAGAGGTGCAGAGTCTAACTTACTTGGTGGTTTTCTCCAGTGACCCCTCCAATTGGGATTTGGTTTTCCGCTGCACCAAGTGAGCAGGTCGCGGCCCTTTGGACAGGTAACTGGGAATGGCAGAAGACCGGAAACTATATTAAACGAAGCAAATGCTAGAGCACAGGAGATAAACTGGATGCTTGAATATTAGAACGGAACAGAATACTGCAACACAATTAGAAATCCTGATCACAGGCTTGCATGAGATTACTGAGAAATGTACTGAGAATCGCTGAGAAATCCAGGTGCTGGTAACACAGTAGCTCAGGGAGATGTGGACACTTGCAGGTACTGGAGTTTGCTAAATATGCAGGTGCTGGCTGCACAGACAAACACAGAGCAGAGAGGACAAAGGCTTATTCTGGAAAAGCTAGAAATGCTGGTGCTGATTTTCACAGCAACACAGGGAGACGTGGACACTGGCAAGTACTGGAGATTGCTAAATGTGCAGGTGCTGGCTTACACAGACAAACATAGAGCAGACAGGACACATGAATATACTGGGAATAGTTACATATGCAGGTGCAGATTTGCACAGAAAAACACAGAGGTGTCGACAGGCTGGGAATACTAAAAGGTGCATCTGGAAGCTAATAGTAATAGCAGGTAATCTGACACCTCAGTGACACAGGGTAATAGCCACAGAACTAGCAGCACATAACAAAACACACAAACATAGAAAACATGAAAGACAGGATACTGGGAGAGAACTAACTCTCAGACTGAGAATAACATGGAAGCTAATGCTGGAAACTTTAGAGAACTGACAACAGGCTGAGCAACACTCTGAAGGAAATAGCACAGAGCAACACTGGTGAGTATCACAGGCACTGGAACAATGAAGTTGAACAGCAGCTTCCTGTTCCTGGAGTCAGACTAAAATACCCCTGGGTAGCTGATCATTGGATCAGAGGATCAGCTGAGCAACCACAGGACTATCACTGGGAGAGACTAGTCAGGTGATATGAGCCAACATGGCTGCGCCCATGTCTGGCACCCCGGAAACCAGGAAGCACGCACGGAAGCCCTAGCAGACCCCAGGGAGAATACTCAGTCACCACTCACCTCCACTCCCAGCGTCTGGACACCGATCCCAGGCCGCATCCTGACAGATGTGGGGCACAGGAAGCACTGTTTCAGCTAGGTGGTTGTTCTGCACCCGTTTCCTATGATGTACAGCATTTGGTTCAGAGGTAGGGAGGGAGCTGGGAGCGCAGCCTAATTCTTCAGAAGCACTAGTCATGGTCACAGCTGACTCGGTCAAACCCCCTTTGTAATGAAACTATTCCCCTTTGTGTCTCACCACCATTTTGCAGTTGGCACTTACCTTCTTGCAGTGTCTCGATTCCATAAATTGGGATGTTGAGACATGTGGAGACAGACAGTGACTGACCTATCACTGATTCATATGCCTATATATCAGAAGATGAAAAACCCTTTTCCTGGTGAAAATTATGTTTTAAGATACTGTTCATTGCATAGATTACATAATAAACTTACAATTGAAGCACATGAGTAATATTATATGTTTATTTACGAGATTGGCAGAGGACCAGGTGATACTGTAATGTGGGTGCCTTCTTGGTACATTGTGCTTGACCATATTTTTTTTCAGTACTACCCTTTTTCAATACTACTTTAGTATAGCCTCAAAACCTGTTCTTAAATGGCAGTGAATAGGAATCTTTAGAGGCAATTACCACTTTGTTGATAAATAGGCCCCTAAGTGAGATGGCAAGATGGATTAAAAATTATGTGACAGCAAACTGTGCAATATAAGTACCTAAGTAGTGACAGGGAGCCTGATTGCACACAATGCCCATCGCTGCTGCCATCCTGTGTGCAGCGGACTTGTGAAAAAATGCTAATGACTCAGCCGCTGTCTTGTGCACTGAGATGCATTTCACATCCGCTGCTTATGTATAAGAGCAAAAATATCAGAAACAGCGGCCGCATATCAAACCTCTGAGCAAGCCTATGTTGTTTCAGAATGAGACTCTCACCGAAGACCCCCGGGGCCTCTGCAGCTGCGAACGAACTTGGAGATGCTCACTAGGGCACACCCAGAAAATGGTCCCGACATGCTTGCAGTTTTCTAACCACCCTCCATTACCTACCTCAAACACTGACTACCTGTCACTGAGTTTTAGAAGAAATCGTCTGTGTGACCATTGTCGCTAGTCCGTCACCGTGAGAGCGCATTGCGGCTTTGATGCATGCGCAGTCCCAAACCTTGCTCCACTGTGTTCATCATCATCATCTCTAAATCAGGTCCAGGGTGCTGTGCCGAGGGATCCAAAGGCATCTTAGATGCACAACATCCCTGGTTGGAATCAGGCCACGTCCCTTATTTTACCACATTGTGAAATTAATTCCACATCCATTTTAATTATAAAACTCAGGATGCAACTTCTGCATTGTAATATAAGCAACATTTTTCTGATATATCAAAGAATAGACACAATGCAATTTGTGTGTGGGATCTAGAGGCTGATAAGTGGAGGCAATGACTGTAAAGCATTTAGATAATGCAGGAAGTAAGGAGCATGCAAAACAATTTTCCAAAATAAATATATACAAATTACAAACCAAATATTCAAGACTGGCTTGACGTGTTGTTGTAAGACTACTCAAGTAGCACATTGTTTTCTATATTTATGTTTGGTACATTATGTATTCTGGAAATGTCATTAACCTGCTCCAGGCATAGAGAGTAAGGAGCTGGGTAAAATAGATATAGACATCTATGCATTATTATAATGGGAATCGAAGTTTACAATACACAGTTTGTTTCTTTCATGACACCTAAGTAACAGCTGGTGACTCTGCAGCATGCTGAGAGATTTGTCAGACAGATGATGTGCCATATATTAGGCTGTCCATTTTCACAATGTGCTTTTCTTTAATGCATACTACCACTTATTCTATTCTGTATTCTGAATTTAAGTCTCAGGATCATTTTATGTCATCATGTTATGATTTGTTGAAGTGTCTGATTTGTTGACCATTTAATGTACATGTACAATACATACTTGCCGACAATTAGCTCCAGCCTTCCGGGAGGGAGCTGATTGACGGCTAATAGCGGGGGGCGGGGCCAGCCATTGGGGGCGGAGCGGCCATTTTGGGTCACACTGGGAGCGGAGCCGCACGATCGCGTCATCATGACTCCGCCCCCTCTTCACAATACCGTGATTTTCGGCATTGTGAAGCAGGGGGCGGGGCCACGATAACGCGATTCTGTGCGAACCGCATCACCGGGCTCCCCGCTGCGGGGATTTCTGTTTTTTTCAGGGGGGAGGTGGGGAGGGTGTGAGACTTCCGGGAGGCTTGCCTGCCTTTCCGGGGGGCCGGGAGCGGCACCCGAAAATCGGGAGGCTCCCGGCCAAATCGGGAGGGTAGGCAAGCCTGGTACAATATAAGTGCATTGTGATCACCTCGAATATCCACATTTGATTACCAAACAGAGGGCCTGATTCAGAGATGGTTGGTAATGCAGACACAGTTGCAGCCGCTCTCGCAGTAATGGTTCCGGAAATATGAAAATGCTAATCCCAGCATTCCGTTTGTGCAGGACATGCGATGGAGTGTATGAGCTTTGAGAAGACAACATTTAGGCTCCATGGTCTGTGCAATTGCAATGAAGATTGTAAACATTCAACACATCATCGGTCACACCATCCAGGGGCATATTTATAATGGGTGCAGGCTGTGCGGTGCACACAGGTCCCTGGGTCCAGGGAGGCCGATATCGCACACCCCGCACCCATATTTAGGTATACTAACCTTTCCATAAACTCCCGTATGCTGCTCTGCAGTGCAGGACTGGTGCTGCAGAGCAGCTAAAATTCACAGGGAAAATGGTGGTGACCATTTTCCCGGTGACTCGCGCATGCGAAGAAAAGATGTCCCTGGGAAAAAGGCGTGTACGCTATTCTCCCAGAGAACCACACATGTGCAGTATATTTTGGCATTAAGCCAGAATCTACTGCGCTGACAGAGAGAAGGGGTGCAGAGGGGCCCGTGTGCAGCCTCCAAACGGAGGCTGCACACGGGCCCCCTCCTCTCTTAAAACACCCCTGGCACCATCAACATTTGCAGTAGCCTAGGATCTACTCTAGCTAGTCTTCTCTAATCCAACTAAACATGACTTCTAAAGCTGTGGATTTGCGATTGGGAATGCAGCAGCACGAGTCTACACAATGTTTTAAAGTAGCGGTCTTTTAGTATGCAAAACCAGGTTGATATTGCCCTCCCACTACTTCATCAAAGCCTTCCAGCTGTCATCCTAACTCACTGCTACAGTACATGCTCCTTCCTCCTCGTCTACCCCATCTATGTCACACCTGTTTGTCTGCCCCTCCCCTTTAGAATGTAAACTCTTATGAGCAGGGCCCTCTAACCTCTTGTGCTTCTCCCTACTTTACTTTCAACTACTTCTTAATCACCACTAGGGCACCGAACACTTGGTTGCTTATGCGGGTGTTATGGTTGCTAATGTAGCAATGTATATTATCCTTGTCCTCGTCCTGTATTGTATTTTTCTGTAAATCACTGGTCACCTATTTGTTTATTTAATTTGTAAGGCGCTGCAGAACACTTGTGGTGCTAGATAAATAAATGATAATAATAATAATAAAGGACTCGCTGATGTCTCAAAGCCGCAGCCTATTGCATTTACCCCCAAGTCTCCCCCTTGAGATGCCCAAGGATCGCAAATATTACCATACTAGAGGATATATTTAATAGTAAAATTAGCGTTTTTAGAAGTGGAGATGTTGTCCATAGCAACCAATCAGATTCTAGCTATTATCTTCTAGAAGGTGGTAGTTAAATGTTAATCAGAATCTGATTGGTTGCTCTGGGCAACATCTCCACTTCTAAAAACTCTCATATGAGTGTGTGTTTTGTCTTTTGTTTAATATATTTTTTACAGGTGGACAATAGGTGCCCGGGCATGCTGGCACTTATGGTTCTCGAAGTGGCAGCCTTGCTGGGACCAGTAGTCCACCTATAAGGAACAATATACTTATTAATAGTAATTGATAATTACCTCTGCACCCAAAAGCCCGGGGAGGCAGAGCACAGTTTTCATTAGGGCAGGGGTCCTATTTTGGGGGGCTCCCCACTTTCCTAGGGATTCCAGGTCTGGACTGAGCAGTCTAGGATTGACATTATGGCAGGGGGATCTCATACTGTAGGGGAGATGTATCAAGCCTTGGAGAGAGATATAGGGCTTCATTCAGAGGCGGCCGTACGGTCTACGACCGCACAGCCGCCTCGATGTTTGTCCAGTGCGCATGCGCACGAGGGAGCCGGCTCCTTCGTGCGCATGCGTGAGACCCGCTACGACTGACAGCGCTGGTCGTAGCGGGTCTCTTTCCAAAGGGGGCGAGCTGTCGATGTAGATTGACAGCTCGCCCCGTTTGGAAGGCGGGCCGGGGGGGGTGGCAGCCCAAATGGAGGCGTTCCCATGGGAACGCCTACCATTTGGGGGAGGCCCCACTGACATCACAGAGCCAGAAGCTCTCCGGGGCTTACGACGCTTGCATCCTCCGACCGCCTCTGAATGAGGGACATAATGTGGAACAGATGCCCAAAGCAATTAAGCAGCAATTGGTTGCTTTGTGCAATTTCTACACTTTATCAATCTCTAACACTCGATACCTCTCTTTCTCACTATCTCCCTACTAGTGTCACCAGCACTGGCTATTTAATGAAAATATTAATGAAAAATAGGGGAACCCACACAATTTTTTTTCCTCTATGCTTCACTACTAGCTTAGACTTAATAACCCAGGGATGGTTATGAAATAGGGGAGTTCCCCGCCCATTTTATTTTATATGAGTGAATGTTCTATTATCATGTATATGACCCAAGTGGATGCTATTATCATGTAGCGTTAGGGTTCACCAGAATAGAGAAGCCTTGACATTGCCTGGTGGCTTAAACATATCATTGCAATTATATGCGAACTGAGGGCCTGATTCAGACCCGCTCGCGAGCGATATGCGCTCACAAGCGGGTCGGTGGTGGCCCAGTGCGCATGCGCACGACGGAGCCTGCTCCGACGTGCGCATACGCGAGACCCGGATAGCGACGGGCAAACCGTCGCTCCGGGTCTCGTACCAAAGGGGGCGTGCTGTCGATGTTGAGTGACAGCACGCCCTCTTTGGTGGGCGGGCCGGGGCCGTGGCTGCCCAGACGGAGATGTTCCCATGGGAACGCCTACCGTCTGGGACTGGCCCCTCTGACATCACAAGTGATGTCAGTGGGAGTGCTTTCGGCTCTGTTAGAGCAGAAAGCACTCTTGGGCTTGCGGCAACGAGACCCTACCACAAGGGTCTCGTCGCAAGCCCGATGGTCGCGATGGTCTTGAGCATCGCGACCATCATCATGGCCGCTCGCTATAGCTGTGGGTGGTCACCCACAGCTATGCGAGCGGCCAGGAGGCCGTTCTGAAAAACCAGAGGACCAGCCCTGATTCAGAGCGAGCGCTCTGTCAGAGCGTCCGGCTCTGAATCAGGCCCTGAGATCTGTGTATTTCTATTATCATGTAGTATACAAGTCTCATTGCTAGTCCTTTGCTGTGTGCTGGGAGAACGTTTCCTTTTTCTTGTCTAGATTAACCTCTTCCTTTTCATGTACCTGTAAAGGACCATTAAGATGATTTGAGCAACCAATATTTTATATTACTGTTCTGAGAGGCATGGATGGGACCAGCGTTGGAAGGGTGTGCTGGTTCCTGTAGTGCAACTTGGAGGATTTTGGGGTTCCTCCAGGTGAGTTGGCTCTCAATTTAGATAAATTAATGTATGTGCTATTATCATGTATTCTAATGGTGCATACACACTTGCCGATATTTTAAATGACTGAACGATAGTGTTATCGTTCAGTCATTCACTATATCGGCCAGTGTGTTTGCTAAAATGATGAACGATAATGATGAACGACAAACGATGCGCACTCCCACCGCTGGTCTTTGTCGATCTTCGCCTGAACATGCAGGCCAACCTGACGATATTGTCAGGTTGTTGCATGTTCGGGTATGAGGGAGGGTGCCCGGCACTGAACAATATCGTTCATGTTCATGTTCGTTAACGACATTGAGCACACCCCTGTCGTGGACACACTAGACAATATCGCTCATGGAGCGAATCGTCTGGAGTGTAGTGTGTACGTACCTTAACAGTAAGCAATTATAAGACCCAAAGTGGGTGCTATGGGTGCTACTTTCCAGCAGGGTTGGTGCAAGATTTCTTGATGCTCTAGGTGAAACTTAAGTATACTGTCCCTCAATACAGCCACCACCACCACCACCACCACTATCAACTGCCCAATCTTTCACACACAGATTTGACTTTTTAATAACAAAAATAATAACTTTTATGTTCTCGTAGCTGACTTGCATGGATAGAGTCCAACTGCACTGATTTCTGATGCAGATGATGTGTGTGGTCATTGCAATCCAGGCTCCACTTCAGCCCATGGGCAAGTTACAACAGTAAATTGCTACTTTAATAATGATATATATTATAATTTAAGCTATTATTGCTATTTTTTTCCATATACAGTAGTTAAGTATATTGCTTTGCAGATGGCACTGTAGCCTTAAATTTTAGGTGCAGCAATGTGCTTCTAGATTTTTTCAAAACAAATGACAGGAACAACTGGATGAAAGTTACAATAGTAATCAATAATCACACTCATGTTCATTAAGATTGACCAGCTCTATTTATAGTAGGCCATGGGGTAGTGAAGGAGGCTGTACAGGAAACAGCATAAGTCTTACCACCACCTGTCCTAATTTATCTGCAGTCTTCATTCACAGTGCTGTGTACCTCCGTTAAGTTTTACAAATCCATGTTCCATCAGGGAGGCAGAGCTACTGTGAATCACTGGCAGGTTGGAGAGAAGTTCACTCCTGTTCTGTCTCCTGTCTGCTTATAGTGAAGCCGTCCTGGCACCTTTATCAATATGGCAGCCGGGTATGTTACTGCGCATACACAGCTTTCCCATCTTTACTGTGTTTAGTGTCTGTGCAGCACTTAGGGTGTGAGTACCTATTACTGCCATTGCTGCAGATATCACCACCGCTGCATATTCACAAAACTGCTGTCTATGTTACAACTGTGACCACTGTTAGCGCTGTTCCTTATTAAACCTGCAAGTCTGGTTAGGGATCACTGTGTGGCCTACACTCCATTTCACAATTCCAGTGGTACCTATTGTTAACCTCCTTCTATACCATTAGGACATATCAACAGGGCAGGGGATGGACGCTGCTGTCTGATCTGCTGCTGTACTCACCATTTCAGTTATACTGGCTGTCACTCACATAAAAATGACCAGAGTCATATCAGCCACACAGAGATGTGCAGAGGGTGCATTTCATAAGTTACATGGCTGTCTGCATTAAGTACAATAAGGATGTCTCTTCCAAAAAAAACCTTAATTTTAGTGATAAGTAGAATCAGCAGCTCCTTTCAAGTCCCTGCACCATAGGCAGCTGCCTAATGGTAGATATAGCTCTGCCTGTCTAGAGACCGCAAACATTTTTGGAAATTTAGGGACCGTTGCAAGCTGTATATTAAGTTAAAATCAAAATTTTCAGACTCATAACAACAACAAGTTGGTACAGTGATATCTCTTCTGCCGTTTCAGCAGCAGACCTAGGCATAAGTACTTGATTATAATATTCCTTCTTTCGTTTCAGTCAAGCCATTTATTGCAGCACTATGTCTCTTTAATGATGTTTTGGATAAGGTAGCCACAGCTGTGTCACATCCTCTACCCTTGAACAAAGCTATCAGTCACCGAAGTAATACTGTACAGAATTTGGTAGGTGGCAGGACCAGAATAAAAATGTAGTGGGTCACAGAGCAGGATTAATAACGGGCTGATGGAACTGGAGCCTCAGGCCTCCATAAGAAAGAGGCCCACCAGCAGTGTGGTAATAACTGGAATTAGTTACATCTTGGACTCCCCACAGAATTGTTTTTCTTTAGTGAATGGGGACAAGTATGACCACTCTGGAGAACTTCTGTCACGTTGACAGGACTTCATTCTGCAGAGATGGATTAATTATGGGACAATTTGCCCAGTTGTCCCCACACATAGTGCTAGACTTCAGCAGTGCGAGCCCTCTACCCTGTTTTGTCCCTTTCCTGGCTCCTTGCACTTTTCAGGGTCTGGGCCATCATGTACATCTACTAATGATGTACGGCCGCAACACTGTCACTGCAGTTCCGCCTCACCCTCGGCTGAGCTAATCCATTTGTTGGCTGGCCTAGTGGCTGCCCAGAAGTGTACTGCAAAGAGCTCCCGCTGCCTAGAGAAACTAAAGTGCTGCCGTTCATCTGTGAAACCAACTGTGTGGTTAAGGTGGGTACCCCAGAGGGACAGCCACAGCAAGAACCACAGTTAAGATAGAAAGAAGAGGAGAAGAACATTGAGGATCTAGGCCAGACCCTGGAGGCATGGGGGGGGGGGGTCAGATCCGGGTAGCTGTCACCACTATGGAAGGCTGAAGAGAAGGTAGCTAACTTTATAAACTTTATAAAATTAAGTTTTTCTTTGAACACAAATTAAGATTTTGGCTTGAATATATTCTCATGTTGTGTGTTTTTTTAATTTTTTTGCAACGCTGGCTAATATTGGGGAGCAAACAATGCAATAGGCTTAGCTCTAGAGTGCATCAGAATCTACTAAACTGTTGCAGCAAATATTTTTGTACTCCTTGTTTAAAAATATAGTGCAACTTACTATGCATTGTAATGATTTGTATCACTAAAGTAGTTAGCATCAGCACTACATACCTCCCAACTGTCCCGCTAGTCCCATTTTTCTGGGACTGTCCCGCTGTCCTGCTCGTGGGCCACAGTGTCCCGCGGTTGGGGGAAGCATACACTGCTGCTCTGCTATGCAGAGCAGTGGGTATGCAGAGCATCTATACACAGCACGGGGGCAGCCCAGCATCTCGGAGATGCTGGGCACGCCCCTTAGTGATGCAAATAGGGGCATGTCACAAGGACACACCCCCTTTAGGATCAGGAAACAACCTCTCTTCTGGCGCGAGCGCGCCTCCGGCGAGCGCAAGTCCCGACTCCCCAGGGGAAAAAGTTGGGAGGTATGGCACTAAGTAGCAGGGCCGCCATCAGGGGGGGGCTGCCGGGACTGGAGTCCCGGGCCCGGACACTCGGGGGGCCCGCCCGTCCGCTCCTACCCCTTGCCGCAGTACAATCCCAGGTAAGTCCTCCCGCTCCGCCCCTAACACAGCCGCAGCCGTACAGTCACTCTGGGGGCCCGCCTGCGCTTAACCCTGACGTTGTATAAGCCATGGCAGCAGCCGGACACTCTGGAGGCCCTGCCCACTACTAGTATCGCCGCCAGCCAGCCCACGCCGCACACCCATTACCATTACTTTCACTGTGTCATAGCAGGAATTGCCGCTGCGCCGCCGAGCAAGACCATAGAGCTCGGCGGTGCAGCAGGAGTTCCTGCTGTGACACAGTTTCTCCTACCTAAAGGACTGCTGAGAGCGCGACGCTGACCTTGTGACGTCACGTCGCGCTCCCTGCCGAAGAGAGAAGACGCCGGCCGCGTGGGACTGAGACCATTCGGACCAGCTAACAGAGGACCATGCAAAAGGTAAGACAAGGGGGTGGAAAGGGGGACATAGGCCGGAAAGACAAGGGGGTGGAAAGGGGGACATAGGCTGGAAAGATAAGGGGGTGGAAAGGGGGACATAGGCTGGAAAGACAAGGGGGTGGAAAGGGGGACATAGGCCGGAAAGATAAGGGGGTGGAAAGGGGGACATAGGCCGGAAAAACAAGAGGGTGGAAAGGGGGACATAGGCCGGAAAGACAAGGGGGTGGAAAGGGGGACATAGGCTGGAAAGATAAGGGGTGGAAAGGGGGACATAGGCTAGAAAGGGGGGGCCCTGCCTATTTTGGTAGTGTCGGGCCCCATGATTTCTGATGGCAGCCCTGCTAAGTAGTACACAGTTGCGCAACATGATGTGAGCGCACCCAATGGCTTCTAAGAACATATATTCAAGCCATCTATTACATTGGATAAATAATAACCAGCCATCACCATGATGGACTACTCCACATACCTTTTATAGGCCATAAGATCCCTCACATTCACTTTACATTAGATATCACCCACAGTACAGTATATGCCATCAGATCCCTCCATTGCCCTTATATTCCATCAAACCCCTTTTCACATGCCCATAAAATGCCATCTAACCACTCCATATGCCCCTTTAGGCAATCAGATCCCTCCACATGCACCCCAAAATGCCCACACAGCACTAACCAAGATGCCCACACAACCCTGGTCACATCCAACAACACTGCACCCCACCATCACCACTTGTCACACTAGAGTCTTCATAACTTTCAGCCCCAGGCCGATGTGGCCCGTAATCTGGCCCTGGAAGGTGGTAATCTAACTGTGTGGAATGACTTGGTTCTTAAGAGTCAATTCAGATTGGATTTCTTTAAACAGGTGAAGGATGCTTTGGTTCAATATCTTGTTCTGAATTTTCTGGAAAGACTGAAGCAGCTTTCCATTAGGAATGATAGGCATTTAAAGTGTGCTTATTACCTCTCTAAGAGTATTGCCATTAACGATAGCATATTTGCATGGTTAAAAAAATTAGACCGAATACTTATATTATTATTTTTATTTCAAGACTACCAGTTGCCTATACATATTGTAGGCAGCTGTGTAGTGCAGGTTCATGAGAATGCAGTCAACATTTACAACTGGAATAGCAGGACCAATTAGACTAAGAGCTGATTCATGCAAATCATGCCCTGATCACTCCATACATGTCCATTTGTTGCAAAACAACACCCCTTTTCTGATCGTCCATGTCACCTTCACAGTACTAATAATTGGTAATATATTATAACATAGTTTTGACTATATGCAAATTTATGTAGCATATCAGGTTACTACAATCCAATAATATTATTTATGGAGTTTCTATATAACATTCAAGAGCCCTGATTATTTGTTATTCATTGGTTCCCAAATATTTGATAGACTGCGTTCTTATTAACATGGTGACCACAAAATGTCTGTCTAAGTCAAGTGGATTTGACAGGTGAACTTTACAAATCATGTATTACCATTGTAAATATCTTTGGTGTTTATTTTTTTTAACTTCATTTTGTTTTAAAGGGGAGAGGTTTATTGTTTGTTTTGTTTGTTTTTTTCAAACTTAAGAAATTTTGGTCCCTGGAACTTGGGAGAGTGGATATACGCGGGCTTGGGTACACCTCGTAGTTAATGCTAGTAACCTAGCATACGTAGCCTAATGGTGACATTTAATAGAATATAATAATGATTATATCCACAAAGAGTTTCAGTACATACGTACATGATTGATTAATTTTTATAAGGGCAGCAGACCAATTTTTTTCCCAACATTTTATTTGGATGTTAGTCCGCACATCCACAGGACGATATCAATGTGCGATTGCACGATTACGACATTGTAATCGTTCAATTGCTTATTAATCATGTAAAAATTGTGACTATAATATCGCAAATGACTAGTGATGCACGCTCCAGCTGGTTGTTTCCGACATCAATCATTGCGCGAACATGCCGGTCAATCTGCCGATAACAACAGATTGGGCCATGTTCGGGGATGATGGAGGGTGCTAACACTGAATGACTAATAGTTCAGTGTAGGCACTTCAGGGGTACTGTCGATGGGGAACGATGGTACGATTACGATGTTGTAATCGTACTGTTTTTCCATAGTCGCCTAGTGGATGTGCAGCTTTAGCCAAAATAAAATACAAACAATTCTCAATAATTTACCAGGCAATGCAGTTATATTTTTTTCTTTCATTAATTTTTCAAAGCCATCTTTTATCCTCAAAACTTATTTTCCAAAGAAAATACACGAGTTCTCAGCAAAAAGCTATTCAATTAAAATAACAGGGTTGACTACATAATTTTAACATGGCTCTTTGCTTGTGGCTCAAGTGGACTCAAAATCATATTAAATAATACTTTCTTCTTACATTTTTCAATAGAAATAAACTTTCTTATTACTTTGGTGACTGATTATTCCATTTACCACTTAACTGGCAATTGTTATTCCCAAAAAAAACGTCAAAATTTTTCATTTTTTTTAATAATTGAATTGGGTAAAGAACATCTCTTTAAAAATTATCCAATATGGTTTTATTCAAACATTTATTTTGAAAACATAACAATAACATCAGTTTTTATTATATCGGCCTCGATATATCTGACCATTGGTGTTCAGACCATCGTGACTTTGATTGTCCTGGTGACTGCTCAGAGGAGCAGCCGCCATGTATACACTGGAGGGCTGAGGGGTGGTTCATTTTTGTGACACCATTTGGTTGCATGTGTACAGTGCATGTATGTAGGAAATGGCAAGGGCAGAAGATGAGGGTGAGGCTGTTGTGAGTGAGGACAGCCTGGGCATGGAAGATGATGGTTAGGAAATGAATGATGTTGCGAATGCTGATCTGGATGCAGTGACTGAGGGTGAAAATGGAAGTCCTCAGGCAATGGCTGATGGTTATGAGTCTGTGTGGCCTACAATTCACGTCCATGCCAATATTGTACATGTGTGCTGGATGGTCTCCCAGAGCTGCAGGTGATAAAAATGTACCGCTTGTCTACCAGTGCAATTTATTCACTGTATGATTTGTTTTTTGTGTCTGGCACATTTCAGCCATACTTGTCAATAGTTGCTGGTATGTCCCAGGCCACTTTTTCAGGTGTGTTAACCAAGGTCCAAATAGCATCAAATTGTGATATGATGCCATCCAAATATTCACAAATGTGTTTGTGGACTTCCCTGGGTTGACCCATGACTCATTAATTTTGCATCAGTTATCCATGGCTCTTGACTTTGAACAGGGTTATTGTCGACCCGGCTGGCTACTTGGTAAGTACAGATGGGCCCAGCTGCATTATTGCTCATAGCTCAGCGAGTCACGCCATGTGTGGCGCGAGATGCAATCCTGCGATCTGGGACGCACAATAGCATCTCCATTCAATCCTATGGAGACCACACTCTACGTGAGTGCGTCTCCTTAGGTTTGAATGGAGACGCACTTCCGCAACTGGAGATGCACCATAGTTTAGCGTGGCGCATTGCGATCGGCAGCAAACTGGGCGCATCTGTACACTTAAAACAGATATATTAGTTTAATAAATTTACATATGAATTTACATATGAATTTAAATAATGTGATCATTTTTTGGCACATGTGAAGCTGGTTACCCCATAGAAAGTGGCTTCTGATACCACTAGCAAATCCTCAGAATGATGCTGAAAAATGGTAGCAAGTGGCACACATAGCATCAAAGTGCATAACAGAAACAGCGTTCGGTGCCCTTAAGAGTCATTTCCACTGTTTAGACAGGTTTGGTGGTGTGCCACTGTCTTCATCTGCAAAGGTTTGTGATATAATTATTAGCAGATTAAGCAGTTATAGCGTACTGGGAGCCTGATTCAGAGATGCATGCAATGTTAATGTTGGACGCAGTAGAGAATATTTTGCTACTACGCATGTGCTAAAGCCGCACTGTGCACACACAGAGATTGTTGAGCAATGGCGGTTTCAGAGAGCATTTTTTACACAGTTCACTAATCAGTGTTGGAGTTAACAAGGGGGTAGCTTGAAAAAAGCGAGAGTGTCAGGACCATTTTCTGGGCATGTCCTAGGTAGCCTCTGCAAATTCGTAGGCAGCTGGAGAGGTCCCAACATCTTAGGTAAGACGCTCATTCTGAAACAGCATAGGCTTGCTCTGCGGATCGATGTGTGACTGATGTTTCTGATGTTTTAGCTTTTGTATGTAAGAAGTGAATGTGAGAAGCTGACAGTGGGCGTCTCCATGCATGAGACAGTGGCTGGGTCATTAGCATATTTTCAGAAGTCCACTGAGTACGGGATCACAGCAGCGATGGCCATTGCGTGCATCTCTGAATTGGGCCCTGGGTGACACAACCTGTTAGAGTTAATGTGGTTATCAATATGAAATGCAAGTGGACATGCTGGGAGCAGTAGTCCTTCAGACAGATAGTTAAATAAGGGTATTATACATTCTGGCCAAGGTATATGTGGTGTTAATATGGGACGCAGTTGTTGGTGCTCGTGGAGGTTAGTCCACATTTGATACAGCTGTCACTAAGAAATACTGAAGATAACATTTCCCCTATTATTCTAGATAACGCAGACCATGACACCAAGGGTCTCATTCACACCCGCTCGCAAGTGCCTATGCGCTCGCAAGCGGGTCAATGTTGAGGCCCTGCGAACGAGAGAAATTCTCTCACTCCGGGACTCACTACAGAAGGGGCGGCTGTCGATGGTGATCGACAGCTCGCCCCGTTTTGTAGGCGGGGCAAAGGGGGTGGTTACTCGTGATGTCAGTGGTGAGCTTCCGGCTCTAAAAGAGCCAAAAGCTCACTGGGGCTTGTGGTAGACGAGACCCTACCACAAGGGTCACGTCGCAAGCCCCGATGGTCACGATGGTCTTGACCATCGCGACCATCAACCTGGCCGCTCGCTAAAGCTGTGGGTGGTCACCCACAGCCTAGCGAGCGGCCAGGAGGCCGGCTCTGAACATAGAAGCGGCCGCCCTCATTCAGAGCGAGCGCTCGTATTTTGCGAGCGGCTCTGAATGAGGTCCCAAATGTTTTAGAAACACTATATAATGAGAATTTTGTATTATAGATTCCCCTACAAACAAATTTCTGTTTGATATTAACCAAAGTGGTATCATATCTCAGACTAATTCAGAGAGTAATACATTTGAGAGAAAATAATATTTCAAAAACCATTTAAACAATCGAATCTTTCTAAATGGGACAAGATCGCCCTTAAATAACCGGAGAAGGATGACTGTAGCCATACACAAGGCAGATGAAGGCAGGGAGGGGGGACAAGTAGAATTAAATAAAGCATATTACATACAAGAAGCCCATAAACAATTGGAAGACACTTCCTTTTACCGGAAATTATCTAATGATCCCACTAATATGTTCCAGAAAAAAAATTAAGGACGCATCTGATAAAGGCCCGTCGAGGAGAAATTATATCTTAAGATGAATTTTCTGTTTTGTACATTGATTTTCCTATTATACCTATTTTTGATCACATTCCCAAGAATCTCTCACAATTTATTGATTTATTTTTGCAATAATATGTTTTAGCCTTGAGATCCCATATAAATGATACAATGCATGTTCTCAATAACATTAGAGATTTCCATTGGAAAGCTAATTATACTTTTCTCAAACTTAATATTCAAGCCCTCTGTACCACATCCCTCAGGATATGGGTGCACTGGCAAATTAACATTTATTGACATGGATTTAGGTGACTCAGAGGGTCTTATATATTAAAATTTAGAGTGCATCACTTATTTTAACAGACCATTATTTATTTCTTCAGGTGTTGGGAACAACCATGGTCATTGGGTTTGCTCTGAGTTTTGCAAATCTATATTTGGGATTATTTGAACAACTATTTGTTTTGAATAGTCCCTAGGGAGCAAACCTAGTGTACTATGGCCATTATATTGATGATCTATGTATAATTTGGGATGGGGGCGAGCACTTGGCACTTAAGTTTGTTTCTTTTATATAATAATTTTAAATTGCAATTTACTCACAATTTCAGTCACAATTCAGTGAATTTTCTGGATCTGACTTTATACACAGAAAACAATTCCATTATTAAACACAATTTCCAAAAATCGATACATACAAATAATTTTCTACATTTTTCTAGTTGGCAGTATAAGCCATGGCTAAAAATTATACCTTTCAGCCATCTTAATAGATAACATTGAAACTGTTCCACAGTTGAAACTCTTGTAATACAAGATGACAAAATTATTGAAAATTTTGAACAGAGAGCTTATCTTTCAAACATTTTGAACTCTGCTTGTAATAAAGCACTGAATACAGAACGTTCCACACGCTTTATACAAGAAAAACAAAAAATTAAGAATAGTAAACATAAAAATCGATATATATTAGAGAATGTAGAAAACTTAAAGTTGTATTATATAAACATATTTTATATATTATATATATTATATAAACATATATTTTATATCCAATATAACAATAAATCACATTTACAATAATTAGATATGTTCTATTCAAACATTTTCAGATATTACAAGAAGACACCATTATTTGTTCTGCATTAAAATACAAACCTTAAGTGAGTTTTAAAACGAAAACCAATTTGAAAAAATATTCTAGTACCTAGTACAGAGGTCCCCAAACTTTTTCTTATTTCCTTTATCAGAGTTAGCAGTCTACACTTTCTCTGCTTATATAAATCACCACCTCATCTATGATTAGTTGTCACCCTTATCCTAGATAGCCTTCATGGGTTAGTGAGTACAGTAATCATTTGGTTGTAATGGAGGTTGTAAGCTCTTATAAAACAAAAAATTAAATTGTCCTTTTTTTTACTATCAATCATAAGGCCTATTCAATTAGAAGCGAAAAGCCGAGATCCGCGAAAAAGTATCGCCGATTGCGACTTTTCACCAGGCGGAAACTTATCTCCATATTCAATTCCATCCAGTCAATGTAATGTAATAGGCGAAAAAGATTCACCTGTGAATAGCAGGAGAAAAGAAGTGCTCATTTTATATTTTGGGGTGCAAAAGTGGGGAAACCTCTCAGCACCCTTGGGACAGCCCCCCAAAGTATAACTGCGTAAACCCCCCCCAAAAAAGTGAGGAACACCCCAAATAAGTACTTTTAATTTGGGTGCAAAAAGCACAAAGTGGGGGAACAAGTTTGCAAACTAGCGAAATAAGGTTCTAGGGGTGCTCTAAAAAGGTGTCAAGTGTTTTTGGGATTGCAGGTGATTTTATGATGGTGGATATTCACATATATTAAAACTACACTTTAGAGACATTAAAATATGCTAGCACCCATTTTCAGGTACCCCAAATTTTACAGTACTACTTATTTTTTCCAAAAAATACTGCTTTATGCTATTCTTTTCCACTTGTGCAAATACGCTAATTAGTGGCAATTGTGTGAACTTAAGTACTTCAATCAGTTGTATTATGGCTAATCAGGCATGACTACATTGTTCCCCAATGTTTCTGCATCTTTTTGGGGGTTCAGGCTGATTTCCCCAATTCTGACACCACATTTAGCCTGTTCTGACTTTGCGTGTCTCCATTTTCGCATCTTTTAGAATTGAATAGGGTGAATCGCAGGTACGCGCGCGATAAGTTTTCGCTGCTAAAATACGTGATGTAGGCAAAAGGTTCAGCATGCAAAACTTTATCGCTTACGCAAAACTAATTGAATACGGGCCATAATCTTTATTAGATTCTTAAAATTAGAAGAATTACATTTTTCTTTAGAATCTAGTGATTTAGTATGGGCATTTATGTACTGTATGTAAGGCATAGAATTGAACATAGAAAACTGACTGTCCAAATGAAAACATCACATATCACATACTTATAGGTTAGACTTATAAATAGTGGTTATAATTTGGGACATATAGATCAGTTTATAAACAGCTTTATTGAATTTAATAACTTTTAATGTTTTATTTATATTAGGAAATATGTATTGAATGCTATTGGGAGTCTATTACTACAGTAGCTTAACTTGTACTAGCCTCTGTAGGCTCAAGGGTAGAATGATGGTAATAATTATAAGGCTGTGAATTCAAATCTAAGCCAGGGCAGAATTAGGTTTTTTGTCACCCAGGGCAAGACAGTAATTTGGTGCCCTTCCTGCCCATCATACCCTCATACCAGAAAACACCCAAGATAGGCCACAATTGTGGAATTTTAATAAAAGTCTATTTTAATAATTATGCATTATTAATTTTAGCCTTTGTGGCCTTTGTGGTGTTTTCTGGTATGAGGGTATCTTTATAGACCCTCAAGGAGGACGTTAAACAAGCTCTATTATACGAACTTATTGACCAGTTCTGAAAAACAAGCATGAATACCGGTGATTTCAATCTTCAAAAGAAAAAGAATTGGAACCTTTAAGACTCGAAGGGATTGTATTATACAATATAAGGACTATAAAGACATTATTGATTTTCTTTGTAGAGTCTAATTGAAGCGCTCCTACAGTAATTGTGGTATATATATATATATATATATATATATATATATATATATAAGCACTAATCCATGGCACTCACCATTCCTAGTTTTGGGGTGCAACATGGTATGTGACCACATTGTTTAAATAGAAATCACAGGGGCTCTGCACTCACCATAATAACTAATAATAATAATAATAAACATAATAAACAGTGGGGTTTTGGTTCATGAATTGATCAATGCATTTAAGCTTGCAGCCCATCGTCACGGGACCCCACTTTACTGCAAGTCCCTACTCTATTGCTCAGAATTATAACATGGACATAGCCATCACATTAGTGTTAAACTCAGGGTATGCTATCAAGGTTTAAAGCTCACAGCAACTTTGCTTTTAAATGTGAGACAGTTACCAAGCACACCTGTTGCAAAGCACCTAGGAAAACAGCTAACACAAGTTAGATAACTAGTTAAAAGGGGTGCATGAGAAAATGTGATCACAAAAATTATTAATTATAAAAATGAATCATTATAAACAAAAAGCACTAATCTCTTGCCAGCATGCTCAGCTCTCTGACTATACCAAATTACGCAACAATATTGACTTCTTTCTTCGAACTGTGTCAAAATGATGACTTCGCAAGGACCCTGTTGTACTGTGAGCTGTCAAAATATTACACATGGAATGCTTCTCGAAAAGTTTTTATACGCCGAAAATAGGGAGTCGCTGTAGATGGTCATCCTGGTATCAGAGCAACAGAAGCTCTTGGCCGTGTTTACACTGTACTTCCAACAAATTTTGAATGCTTATAACTTCCCATCAAATATCAGGATTGCATAGAGCAGATCAGCAGGATTACACAGTGCAATTGGCAGATTTGCACAGCAGGATACCAGTATTGCACATTTCAGATTAGCAGGATCCAGGATTGCGCAGTGCAGATTAGCAGGATTGCCCAGCACGATAACAGGATTTCACAGTGCAGGTTTAGCAGGATTATGCAGCAGGATAGCACAGTGCAGATTTAGCAGGAGTATGCAGCAGGAAAACAGAATTACACAATGCAGATTAGCAGGACTGCCCTACATGATATCAGGACTGCACAGAGCATGTTTAAGGATGGGATTTCAACACTCCTCAATGGGGAAGCTGGCTATTTTCCTCCCCAATGGATAAGAATTTCTCTCTCTCAACCCACACATGGCTTACAGGGAAATGTAGTTGAAAGTGATAGCTTTGAGGGTGATGGTTAATTATGTAGTATCGGAATGTGTTTGTGGTAGATCACATACCATAAGGTTGCGATGCTTTGGTTTGTGTAATTATGTGTT
This sequence comes from Taudactylus pleione, assembly GCA_031769625.1. Classification (NCBI taxonomy): domain Eukaryota; kingdom Metazoa; phylum Chordata; class Amphibia; order Anura; family Myobatrachidae; genus Taudactylus; species Taudactylus pleione. The sequence continues at coordinate 5,490,032 of JAUIMM010000435.1, read as the reverse complement.
AGTCTATATGTGTAAATCTGTAGTGATTGGTGTTAGCTGCAGTAGATGCTCTAATAATTATAGATATAGTAATAGGCTCATAAATACTGTACACTGCTTGATGGGCCTTGAACTATGTGTTTGATTCAATAAGGATTGTGTGTATAATGTGATACTATGGATGGATGCAATTGTATAGATCAAATAGGTTTATTATCGTGACTGATGAATTAATTGGAATGGAGTCTGTAGTTTGTTAATATGGCAGCCACCATGTGGCTTAAACAAAGAAATCCATGTTGGTAGTTATACCTTAGGGCCTGAACCATGTGTTTGATTCAAATAGGTTTGTTATCATGAGAGATTAATTAATTGGAATGGAGTCTATACCTTGTTAAGATGGCCAGGTATCCATGCTATTCCCCCTCCTCCCCCCACCCATTGAATCATGTGCTGAACAATAGAATGGCCTGGGAAGCATAGGTTTGTGATTACTGTATTCTGATAGGATTGTGTGGTTTGTATTAAGATGGAATTGTTGGACATTGGAATCGGCTTATACAATGTTATAGTTTATGCATTCTGGAATACGATATAATGCAGTGTTTGCCTGAAAATATCACACGGTTGTGGTGTGTGAGAATGGTGCCCCTTTTACCAAAAACATCTTTAAGGTGAGATGAGCTTCACATATCACTAATAGATATCATATCTGCCAAAGAGCATTAAAGATGATTTTCCCTATTATGTTTTGTTAGCAATCAGTATGCAATATGCAATTTGTATATTTATAATAGTGTTGCAAGGAATGTCTGAATAAGTTGGTGTAATGGAGGAGGTAAAAACCTTAGATGGATAGATATGTGAATTATTGGATGCATTATGTTAGTATAATGTAGTATGTTATTATAGTTATGTTATGATCATTGATGGATATCAGTGTTGTAATATGATTTACAGAGGTTATATAGGGGTATTCAATATGGGTGCGATAACATTGTTTTTTGCATTAATATCGCACTTTTTAACGTTTTTGCGTTAATATCACTGGTTTTAGTTTTACACCATATTCAATTTCAGAGACTTATCGCAGTTTTGAAAAGTCTTTGATAAAAAACGGTGATAACTTTTCACCATTGAATAGGTGTCGAAAAAAAGTGCAGAATTGGGGTTTAGGGGTGCAGGCTTAAAAAAAAATAGCCTGCACCCCTGAGATTGACATTTAAAAAAGAACTGTGTCAAAAAAAGTAAAAAAAAAAAATAGGGACACCCCAAAAAATGAATTTAAAAATTGGGGTGCAAAAAAAAAAAAATGGGAAAAAATTGTTTAACAATAGGCAAATAGGTTCAGGGCTATTCTGCATGTATGCGGCAGGTGTTTTCTAGAATAGAATTATAGCGGCAGGTGCACAAATGCAGAATTTTTAAAGACTTACTTTAGGGACATCAAAATATGCTAGTACCCATTTTCATGTACCCCAAATTTGATGGGACCACTTAAAAAAACGAAAAAAATAACCGAAGTGCTCTTCTGCATCACTTCTTCAATGTCGGGAAAAAAACACCTGCTGCGGCTATTTAAAGCCCCGACTTTCAATTAAAGGCTAAAACGGGGGTACCCATAGTGTTCCTCCATGTTTTTACTACTTTAGGGGGGGTCTTACAATTATTGTAAGGAAAAATTCGTAACTTTACGCAAATCCAACTTCGGAGTTTCCCGTTTTTGTTAATTTGATATTGAATACGGGGATAAGCCGGAGCGCGCACCATACCTTTACGCAGAAAAAAACTCCGATATGAAACGTTAACTTCACCAGGGAAGTTAACCTTTCATATTGAATACACCTCATAGCATCATGGGAGTTTCCTCACATTCAAAATGGAGTTTATCTTTGAACCATGAGGCTTGGAAACAAAGAACATGTGGCCTCCCACCCCCCACACCCCCATACCATAATTCTCTCTTTCTCTCTCTCTATATTAGCTCTGTATATATTACATTGTATTTGACTAATACTGTTTTATGATATACTGTACAGTTTGTGAACTTTATGACCATCAATTTTGTTATATAAAAACACTTTTACTTGTGTGCAATGTTTTATTCAATGAAATTCTAATGATTATAACCTTTTGAGTAAATTACAAAAACAGAATATTTGCTTCAGAAATATGAGATTGAAACCCAGGCAGAAAGATAACTGAAGCGCAAACAGACAAACAAGGGAACAAAAAGGACACACCTTTACAAGTCCTATTCATAGTCTCCAGAACTCGGTCCAACAGTTCTAAAAGTGCACCAATGCAGTTGTGGCCATAAAGTAATAAGGTTGAAGTGGACTTTTTGTAGAGTATAAGGTCAACATTAATAGTTATAGTGTGAGTGTTTGGGTTGAGTGGAAGGGGGTTGCTTGTCAAGGGTTACATATTAGTTTTGGAGAAGAGAGTAACAGAGGTGAGGCTTTATTATTCCCAGTGGTGGGGTTTAGATGTATGTGTAAAGGGAGAATTATTAGTAGGAGACACTTTTATCCAGGAATTATTCCAGAAAGTAAGATGTGGGCTATAAGCCATAGGGAGGGGCGGATTGGCCTTTATCTTCAGCGGGATAAATACCGTTGGCCAATTGGTCTGTGGCCCTGCCCCCCAAATCGCATCACTGGCTGTCCCTGCTTTGTATTTGATCGTTCCCATAGTTGTTTTTCATGTAATTAGTGTGTATCCAGAAATGAATCCCAGTATTTAATCAAGGTCTGTTTTAGATATAGAGCTCAAGAGAAAAAAAACAATAATTTTCATTTCAAAAGTATTTTCCAATTGATGATATGCCATATCTGTACTCACAATATGTGGTGGCAAAAGTGGAGAATGGGACAGAAGTTAATATAAAGAATTGGTAGGTTAATCATTTATTGTGGGTCATGTGTAACATGCATTCAGTGCAAAATGTGCCTGCATCACACAGACTGGGTTTCACATGCCTTGAGGAAGTTCCTTCCAAAAAATGTTGTCCCCACCTTTGAAGTTCTGCTATCAGCAATGACCACCATAGTCCATCCGATCCCTCCCCTCCCCATTAGAAGAAGAGGGAAAATGCTGGACAATGTTTTCTATTAGGGTTTAAATCCTAAAACACAAAAGAGTGGTAACAAATCTCAACCAATTGGATTCTCTCATTGTCAGTGCAGTTTAAAAAATGAAACCAATCATCTGATCAGTGATTGGTTGCTATAGCATACAACACATTTTTGCATATAACATTACAGTGGTCAGTTGTGAAGAGAAAAACATGGTGTCACCCATAGAAATCAATTAACTTTAATTTAATTTTCTGGTGCGGTTTACAAACAAAAACTAAATTCTATTGGTAAAAAAAAAAAAATTCTAACAGCTTTCACAAATACCTCTTTCAGTTGTTATATAACCTCCAACAGATAATAAAAAAATATGGGACTGTTACCTAGGAATATTAATGAGGATGAAATTACCAATATGCTCTCATATGTTCACATGTTCCAATAAAACATTTCTCCATGACATGTGATCTTGACTATATTTCATTAATGTGTCATATGCCTAGTGCTTTTAGTGAATGGAGCTTGCTACCAGTAATCCCAGGGTCCTGATCTCTTATGAAATTTCAAGATAAATAATGTAAACACATTTAAAAGAAATAACATGACTCTACAGTGATGGAAATGCATTATTACAAGCAGCAAAGTAAAAAAAAATAGAAATTTGATATGTCTGCTACACATACATTTATTAAAACATGCACTGAAAATGAAGAGAATTAGCTCTTGACTTTTCTCTTTTTATATATGAAATCACTGTGAAACTGGGATATTAAACTTTTTTCTTTAACCCCTTTGCTGCTGAGGGCTCTCACAATTGTGCTGAGGTAATTTTTTTCACATTTGCACCAATCACATTCCAACATCAATATTAATGCATATTATTTAATGCAGAAAAAACGATCAGTTTTTTTACTCATTCTAACACGGCAAAATGTTTTGAACCCAAATGACCAAAAACTTATTTTTTTATTGGAGTACAGGAACCAAGCTAACATGATTTTATTTGGTCTTATAAGCACCAGATTGAAATACTCTGTGGGTCTTATTTCGCCAATAATCCACCAAATTGTAAAAAGCAGGATTCTATGTTTGACAAAAAAATAAATGTGCACTTGAAATGAAAATGCATTTTGTTTTCAAATTTTCACTCTCTTTTAATTTAAATGCTTACTATGTGTAGACCTAACAAGGACTACCATTTTAAAAACTAGACAACCTACCACAGTAAGGACCTGATTCAGAGGTGCACGCTATTGCAGCCGCAAATGTGACATTTGTGGCATCAGAACATGGCCGTCTGTCAGTACAAATGACAGTGTATTCAAGAGAGCATGTGCAAGACAATCAAGTTATGTGTATATGGAAAATCAGTTTAAATTTACAATGAAAAAATAAATTTATTGATTGATGATATAACAAAATAATAAACACATCTTTATTGAATATTTTGTGTATTTAAGGTAACATCATTTAGTGCTACACAACATACCGTTAGTTTGTGTTCCGAATTGGCTGAGATATCTTTCAGATTTGCTGTTGCGACAATATGCAATGCTAGTTCAGCCTTCCCCTTCTGCAATTTAGAGCGCTGGAGATTGCAAGCTCCGACAGGCCCACTTTCAATGCCCGTGGTCAGTGAAAATCCGCTGGTGGCCTCAAACGCTCCACCATTGCGATGACCATTGTCTCCTACTAAACTTTCGCTAAACATGGCGTTTGTGGCTGCAGCTCTACGTTTGAGATTGCAGCTGTGTTCACTGACAAGCCCGTGACACTCCCATAACATGAGATGGTGGTTTTGGCATTCACTTCAGGTTATCTCTCAGGCACCTCCCAAGCATGCCCTTGCCTTTCCACCGTCATCTCAAATTAGTGTGATTGCGTACGTAACAGCGATCTCTGGGCCTGAGCGATCGCAAGCGGGTCGATGGTGTCCTAATGCGCATGCGCACGACGGAGGGAGCTCCGTCTTGCGCATGCGCGAGACCCGAATAGCGACAGCCAAGCTGTCGCCATGGGTCTCGCACCAAAGTGGGCGTGCTGTCGATGGTGACTGACAGCACGCCCCCTTTGGTGGGCGTGCCGGCGGCGTTGCTGCCCAGAGGCGTTCCCATGGGAACACCTTCCGTCTGGAGCCGGCCCCACTGACATCACTAGTGATGTCAGTGGGAGTGCTTTTGGCTCTGATAGAGCCAAAAGCACTCCTGGGCTTGCGGCAGCGAGACCCTACCACAGGGTCTCGTCGCAAGCCCGATGGTCGCGATGGTCTTGACCATCGCGACCATCTTTTTGGCCGCTCGCATAAGCTGTGGGTGGCCAGGAGGCCGCTCCATTTTTAGGTAGGAGGGCCCTGATTCAGAGCGAGCGCTCTGGTCAGAGCGTCCGGCTCTGAATCAGGCCCTCTGTGTGCACTCACAAAATCACTCAACTGCATAAACATTAACATTGCATTCACCTCTGAATCATTACATCGATAAAATACTGTTGACGTTTTGACTGTGGATCGCATTACTATCGACAACACTTGTGTATCCCATCTTAGGGGCTAATGCAGAGTTGTCCATAAATGCATCCAAAAATATAAGCAAATATAAGCATGTATGTAAAAATAGTGTACTTACACTAGGGATGTGCGCCGGACCATTTTTGCCGGATTTGGATTGGTTCTAATTCGTCATCCGGCTTTGGATCTGGATTTGCCAAACTGCGGTGACTGGCTTTGGATTTGGATTTGGATTTTTTAACAAAAATTGACAAAAAAAGCTAATATCACATAAATTGGTCTTTTTTTCTTCCTAGAGTATTATTAACCTCAATAACATCAATTTCCAGTCAATTTAGACCATATCACACCTTATAGTATTGTTTTCAACATTACTGGCCAAAGGTTGCAGTGAGCTGACTGGTTACTAAGCGACAAAGCAGCGGCACAACGACACAGACATCACAGTATAAAGCACATCTATGACACATTGCCACACAGCAGTGGCAGAAATGAAAAGTAGTGCACCCACCCAGTGGGGTACGGCCAGCAGAATCACATTACTTGTTTACATAGTGGGCTATGGCCCAAGGAGTCACAGTGCACAATCTTATTCACATTACACCGCACATAGGGCCTGATTCACATTACACCATAAAGTAGTGTCTCTTATTTATGTTACAACACACAGTAGTGCCCCTTTTACACAATGCCCACAGTAGTGACCCTTTTACACAATGCCCACAGTAGTGCCCTTTTACACAATGCCCACAGTAGCGGTGTCCCTTACACAATGCCCCCAGCAGTGGTGCCCCCTATGCAGTCCCCTTAGTAGTAGGGTCCCCTATGCAGTGCACCCAGTAGAATGCCCCCCAGTAGTATGCCACCCATTAGCAGGCCCCCCCAGTAGTATGCCCCCCATTAGCATGCCACCCAGTAGTATGCCCCCCATTAGCAGGCCCCCCCAGTAGTGTGCCCCCCATTAGCAGCCCCCCCAGTAGTACGCCCCCCCAGTAGTATGGCCCCCCCAGTAGTATGCCCCCCCCAGTAGTAGGCTGCCCAAGTAGCAGGCCCCCCCCAGTAGTAGGCTGCCCCAGTAGTAGCCCCCCCTGTAGTATGCCCCCCCTGTAGTATGCCCCCCCAGTAGCAGCCCCCCCCCAGTAGTATGGCCCCCCAGTAGCAGGCCCCTCAGTAGTATGGCCCCCCCAGTAGCAGACCCCCCCAGTAGTATAGCCCCCCCAGTAGCAGGCCACTCAGTAGTATGGCCCCCCCAGTAGCAGACCCCCCCAGTAGTATAGACCCCCCCAGTATAATAGCCCCCCCAGTAGTATAGCCCCCCCCAGTAGCAGACCCCTCCAGTAGTATGGCCCCCCCACACCCCCAGTAGCAGACCCCCCCCAGTAGCGCCCCCGGCCCTTGCACAAGTAAAAAAAATTCAATAAAAACTTACCTGTATCCCCGCTCCCGTGCCGTCCGCTCTGCTGTCACACACTGAGGAGGGAGCCGGAAGACGGAGCTCATGAGTGAGCTCCAGCCGGCTCCCTCCGTGCAGCAGCCAATGAGAGTCTGTGTGACTCTCATTGGCTGCTGTAACAAACACACAGCTGCCGCTGGCGGCTGTGTGTTTGTGTCTGTGTAGGGCAGAGCGCTATCACAGCGTTCTGTCCTACACGCGAGGAGCCCTGATGTCGGATTCTCACTAAGGCGCCCGCCGTTCGGCCCCAAACGGGGATCCGAGTCAGGCGGTGAACACCCGAGCAGGGTTCGGGTGGACTCGGATCCCCAATGTTCGGAGCGGTTCGGATTCCACAGAATCCGAACCGCTCATCTCTAACTTACACCAGTGGTGGCTGCAGCACAGTACAAAATTCAAATAGGGGAGCCACACCAACTGCCAGCCCTGGCCACCAATGATTAGAAGCATTTGGAAGGGCAGTTGGTGTGGCTTCCCTATTTGAATTTTGGACTGCGCTGCAGCCTCACCTCTGGAGCCACCACTGACTTACACCCATATGCTGAGGTGTACGAATCACAAGAAGCATCCAGCTCTGCACCAATAGCATATGCTCCACATTTATGTCAGAAGTGCAAACATCCACACACTTACACCCAACCAAGTATACATATAGCACATGTATGAAACTACACTCCTTCCCTACATATCTTGCCTTTGCCCCTGCAACATTGTTAATTAAATAAACTGGGAAGCCCCATTACTTAAAGTTTGTTGTGACCATTAACTGTACCCGTTTCTTTGGGTGCTAAAAGACAACCCTCAATCCTTGTTTGGAGGCATGATTGTAGGAAATTAAAGGGCTAACCATGTCATGTAGAACAAGGTCACAGTTCTTTAAAGACCAGGACACATAGAAGCCATAATAATTTAGCCATAATTGTCAACATTTAAATACAATTTCCAGGGACATTTTGCTGCAGGGCAGGTGCATCTGTTCCTGATATAATCAGTCAGTGCATCTGTACAGTATATTGTCACATAGTGGAACATCACACAAAATTGCATTCATAATGATGTATAGTTACATACTCGCATTCAACCAAAGATATAGGCACTAATGCCGTGTATCCACTAGGCGACATTACAATATCGTAATCGTGCAATCGCTCAGTAATCAGGCACAAATCACGCACATTAATGTCGGAAATGACCAGCGATGCGCGCTCCCGCTGGTCGTTTCCAATAACGACAGATTGCCCATGTTCAGTGATGATTGATGATGCCTACACTGAACGACTGATCATTCAGTGTAGGCACAGCACAGACTGTGAAACGACTGCACAATTACAATTTCATAATCGTGCAGTCGTTTCACAGTCTGCTAGTAGATACGCACCTTAAGAACTGGAGCGGTACAATTGCTCTATTTAAGATTCAGAGATGCAGATACTAACACCCATGTAGTTACTATTTATTTATGTAGGGCTGACTTTTGTGAGGAATAAAATAAAGCTGTAAAAATATATAGGCACAGTTCACTAAAGTTGTTCAACTTCTTGGTATAAATATCTGAATATCAATGTTTTTAATTGCTGCTAAATTAATAAATGGTTATATTATGTTTAACTTTTATTCTCTCTATTATTATCTTCCCAAATACAATGGATTTTATCTCAACAGGAATCACCCATGTAGGGATTGGCAGTTCAAGGGGTCCAAGTGTTCTGAAAGTCTAAACCACTGGGCCTCTGCTCTGATATTTGCTCCTTGTTGGTGGAGCAGTTCCTGAGAGCTGACTGCTAGATGCTAAGGACAGATCATAGTGGCTTTTTACCATAACATTGAGCAATCGGCAGACCAGAGGCCCTGGGTCATTGATCCATTTACTCAGTGGGTACATTATGGAGGTGGAGGCTACTGAAAATAGTGGTCACCAGCTTGGAGGCCTGCATACATTTGCAAACAGTTTGGAGGTATGTTTTGAACACTTTCCACCAAATTGGAGGTCTGCTATATACTAATAAGGAATCATTTTCATTAATTAGTTGAATGAATGTGACAGATAAGAAAGGTGCATGTTACTCTAATTTATCTGGATATGTGTCATGTGCTATATTTTCATCAGTTTTACCTGCTGGACATAAAACAGCAACTCCTAGCAACCACTTGTTTATAATAAAGGAGTCATTAGTTCTTAACACTTTTCAGAAGACTCTGTACCAGAATTCTTTTGCAACCATCTTTATTCAGTAGTTACTGCAGTATAAGATAAATAAGAATATATTGGATATAAGAGGATGAGTAATGACCAACTACATTGTTAAAAGAAGAACAGTGTGTTACCAAATGCTAAATTCTCAGAATAAACCTCTAGAACCAAACTAGTTGTGACTTTCACCTATTGCAGCCCCTTTCCCTTAGAGGTATAGGTGCTCACCAGTACTGGGTGGCCCCCAGGTCCTAGGTACACAATAGTAGAGCCTGAAGGGAAAGAGAAGCATCAAAATGGTGTACGTCTGTACCACCGATTCCATCTGCACACTATTTTCCCCTAGAATCTTTTCAATTTCATATTGACCATGAAACAAAACTGGGAGTAGCTTTGAGGACCTGCTAAAATCCAGCAGAAAACAGGTTTCAACAGAGAAATATATTGGAAGTCTTCATGTATACAGTACTTATAATTGTAACAGAAAGGAAACTTTTATCTTCCTAAGAATCTTTGTAAAACCGTATAAATCTAGGTCTTAATTTCGCCCATGGTTGTCACAATATAAGATTTCTTGTAGCTTATAATGAGAAAAAAAAGCAATAGGTAATTGAACCTTCTTCCATACTAATCTTAAGAGTTGAGCAGATTGTTTAACCTCCAAACTAATCTTTAAAGTTGACTAAACTATTACAGAGCAGTGAAGTGCCAAAATACACCAGAGTAGACACAGGTTCTGAATGTCAATAGCTAGAATGTTGACATGGAGATTAGGTCGACAAGCAATATGTTGACATTAACAAATGTCAGTTTTACTGTGTTTACAGTTTAACCAAAACCCTAATCCTAAAACCAAGGCTAACCATAATCTAAATCCTAACCCTAAAACTAACCATAATCCAAAAATGTACTGTCAACATTCTGGTGTCAACATGGTTAATGACGACATTAAGAACATGTCAACATTTTAATCATGTCAACATTTGTGAATGTCAACATTTTTCTTAACTTTATGTCCATGTCAACATCCTGACTTTCAACATACTGGGGTTAACATTCTGACTGGATACCGTAGAAACGTGAGATGATTGCAAGCATACTATGCCAAAGGCAAAAATTCAGGCAAGTCATTTTGTAAATCAGGTTCATAACACTTCAAATATTTTTCTAAAATTTGATTGGTCCATTTGACCATAAGTCTGTGGTTGATATACAGAAGGTAACAATAGATTTATCCATAGAGTGCATTTGAATAAAATGTTTTCCAAAAACTTGGGAACTAACTCGGAACCTATACCAGAAAAAATATTCACTGGGCTACCGGGCAGTCTATGCATGCAACAAAAAGTGAAGCCACTCTATTAGCTGAAGTTAATTCAGTAATGGGCACAAAATTTGCCATTTTACTAAATTAATATAATGTTTTCTAAATGGTATTAAAACTATAAGATGAAGATAAGTACACAACATAATCCATGGATAAATGTGTTCATGGCCTATTAAGTACTGGAAAATTCATAAATGTACTTATAGGAAGCATTCTATGGCGTTTATTCCCTGTACAACACTCACAGATAACATGGGTGAGACATGATATGGGGGAAGATTGGAGGGATATGATGTGGGGGGGGGGGTTGAAGACATGAAATTAGTGCTAAACACATCCCTGGTTGGTGCTAGACACACATATTAGCATAGAGTTTCCCTCTCTAGAGGTCCCTGGTTACACACCATAATGAAATGTACTGAGCACGCCAGTGTTAAGGACAAAGCATTGTCAGGATTCCATCCTGCAGTTTCCATGCGGTGGATTTATTACCAGTTTATTACCAGTTATTTATATAGCGCACACATATTCTGCAGTGCTTTACAGAGATTCCAGCAGGTCAGTAGTTCAAGTACTTTCTAATCATCTGCCGCTACTTCTATCAATCAAGCACACAATATATCCTGGCTGTACTTGGCATCCTCTACCTGATCATTATGTTCAGCCTGCCTGGATCATTCTTCAATCTGGTTTCTTCCAGGCCTGGTTTGTTCTTGCATTGTTGATTTATTTCTAATCTTGCTTTTCGACTGTCTTGGACTTCTACCTTACTGCCTGTCCGTATCATGATTCTCATATAATTATTATTTTGGACTTGCTGCTTGTTTCTCACAGCAAGTTTCTGTTTTTTTTCTGTTATATGTTGGTCATTTTACAACATGATCCATGTATTGTGTATTGACTGATATATACTTTTTTTTGTTGATGCACATCCAATTAATTTTTTATTATATCTTCTGTCGTGATGGACTTTGCAAGCATCAGCTCTGCTGTTCCTAGATACTTGTTTATATTATAGAACACAGAGCCTGTAGATCAAAACCCACCTTCCCCCTGCAGCCAGAAGTCTCCCTTACCGCTGCAGTGCAATCAAAATCCACTTTCCCCCTGCAGACCAATGTCCACCTTACCCCTGCACCCAGAAGCCCCCCTCCCCAGCATTGCAGCCTGAATCCCCCTTCCCCTTAAAGATCCAAAACTACCTTCCCTCTAAAGCCAGAGTACCCCCTTCCCTGTATAGTCCTAAAACCTGAAACTTTATAGCTTCTGTTGCTGTCTGAGGAACAGTGTAGACAATGCTGAAACAGTTACTCCTCAGTCCCCAGGTAAATAGCAGTTACAAAGTGCTCCCCATTCACTGAACCACACGTCATGTGTGCGCCTCAGTGCTGGCGTCCCGGTCATCTCCCGAGGGCGTGGTCAATCACCATGGTGACTAATAAACAAAGTACAAAACATAATTGTTACAAGAAAAGCATGAAAAAAGATCAAATATAAACGAATATAACATGTTTAGCTACGCATAAAGCCAATCTACACTTTAGTAAGAAAAACGAAGGGAAAGATAACTAATAGATAATCCTGCAGAAAGAACAGGCCGTTATTAAGCGGGCCAAAGACTAGTGGCATTTAGATAAATCAGGCAAATGACATCCAAGAATGTGAGTGGATATAATTTGCCTGAGTGCTGCCGGTCTTTGTGCATATGGTTGTAGTGCCTATTCTGGTCCTTTTCATATATATATATATATATATATATATATATATATATATATATATATATAAAAATTCCCTCAGAATAAGTTAATTGTTAGACACTTATATGAAGAAATAAGTGTATACATACAGTACAGTAAAGTGGTCAAATAGCATAAAAAAAGTCCTGGATCCTTGAAATGAAAGGTGGCAGCAGTCTTCTTGAGATCCTATTTGGCAGACGAACAAGGCAGTTCTGGAAAGAGGTTAAAAATGGTATGTAGTTAGGAAGCAGACTGTCAAAATGCCAACCGCCGGCTTCCCGACTGTCATATCCCGACAAGGATATGAAATCCAGACGCCTATCATTGTCCCTATGTCGGGATCCTGTTGCCCGGCATACCAAACAAAGGTAAGCCGGGCGGTGGGTGCGGACAGCCGTGGGCCTGGAGTGTTAGGTTACGGGCTCCTGGGAGGACTTAGGGCTAGGCTAGGGGAAGGGGGTTAGGGTTAGGCACCCCCGTGGGAGGGTTAGGTTTAGGGTGCAGGGAGGAAAGGTTAGGTTTAGGCACTTATGGGGGGAGGTTAGGGTTAGGCACTAGGGGTGGAGGTTAGGGTTAGGCACCCCTAGAGGAGGGTTAGGGGGGAAGAGGGTTAGGGATAGTAGAAATACTTACCCTGTCGGGATCTTCTAGTGCCGGTCTTTCGGCATCGGGATTTGAACCCATCTGGGTCCAGGCCCTCATATCATGGGTGTTGGCGAATAAATTTATTCACGGCCACCAATCCGGCTTCGTGCGGTATGACCGTATATTGACTACAAGAGCACTGGTTGCCACTTTAATATTATTACACTATCAGGTGCATGTCTTTTTAACGGAATCGGTATAAGCTACCGTCAGACCTAAGTCTGGCGGTAACTCATAACTAGGGGTGTGCACCGGCCACTTTTCGTGTTTTGGTTTTGGATCTGGATCTTTCTTCGTGTTTTGGATCTGGATTGGTTTTGCCAAAACCACCCTTCCGTGTTTTGGGTTCTGGGTTTTGTGTTTTGGATCTGTATTTTTTTTAAAAAAAGCATAAAAACAGCTAAAATCACAGAATTTGTTGTTTTTTCTGCTCCTATGCTATTATTAACCTCAATAACCTTAATTTCCACTCATTTCCAGTCTATTCTGAATACCTTACACCTCACAATAGTGTTTTTATGTCCAAAAGGTTGCACCGAGGTAGCTGGATGACTATGCTAAGCGATACGAGTGGGCGGCACAAACACGTGGCCCATCTAGGAGTGGCACTGCAGTGGCAGACAGGATGGCAGTTTGAAAAACTAGGCCCCAAACTGTACATAATGCAAATGCAAAGAAAAAAAAGAGGTGCAAGATGGAATTGTCCTTGGGCCCTCCCACCCAGCCTTATGTTGTATAAACAGGACATGCACACTTTAACAAACCAATCATTTCAGCGCCAGGGTCTGCCACACGACTGTGGCTGAAATGATTGGTTCGTTTGGGCCCCCACAAAACAAGCTGGCAATTAATCTGTCCCTGCACAAACTGGCTCTACGGAGGCAAGATGTCATCCTCATCCTCCTCATCCACCGATTCCTCACCCTCTTCATTGTTGTGTACATCCTCATCCTCACAGAGTATTAACTCGTCCCCGCTGGAATCCACCACCACAGGTCTCTCTGTACGTTCTGGAGGCTGGTCTCCCTGGAAGAGTTGATAATTCATTTTTATGAACATCATCTTCTCCACATTTGTGGAAGCAACCTCCTACGCCTTTCGCTGACAAGGTTCCCGGCTGCACTAAACACTCTTTCGGAGTACACACTGGAGGGGGGGCAACTCAGGTAAAATAGAGCCAGTTTGTACAGGGGCCTCCAAATTGCCTCTTTTTCCTGCCAGTACAGGTACGGACTGTCTGACATGCCTACTTGAATGCTGTCACCGATGTAATCCTCCACCATTCTGTCAATGGTGACAGTATCATATGCAGTGACAGTAGACATGTCAGAAATTGTTGCCAGGTCCTTCAGTCCGAACCAGATGTCCAAACTTGGTCCTGCCTGCCCTGCATCACCACCAGCAGGTTGCTTAGGATACCTAAGTTTTTATCTTGGCAGCCCCAGTTGCGGGAGAAAATGAAGAAGGAGCTGTTGACGTGTCACGTTCCGCTTCAGCTGACAGTGTTTTCACCAGCAGGTCTTTGCACCTCTGCAGGCTTGTGTCGGCCGGAAAGAGAGACACCACATAGGCTTTAAACCTAGGATCGAGCACGGTGGCCAAAATGTAGTGGTCTGATTTCAACAGATTGACCACCCTGGAATCCTGGCAAAGCGAATGAAGGGCTTCATCCACAAGTCCCACATGCCGAGCGGAATCGCTCCATCTTAGCTCCTCCTTCACTTTCTCCAGCTGCTTCTGCAAAAGGGGAATGACCTGACTCAAGCTGGCAGTGTCTGAACTGCCCACGTGTGGCAAGTTCGAAGGGCTGGAGAACCTGGCACAACACGGAAATCATTCTCCTCTGCGCTTGAGTCAGGTGCATACCCCCTCCTTTGCCTATGTCATAGGTGGATGTATAGGCTTGAATGGTCTTTTGCTGCTCCTCCATCCTCTGAAGCATATAGAGGGCTGAGTTCCACCGCGTCACAACCTCTTGCTTCAGGTGATGGCGGGGCAGGTTCAAGAGTGTTTGCTGGCGCTCCAGTCTTCGGCACGCAGTCGCTGAATGGCAAAAGTGGCCAGAAATTTTTCGGGACACCCAAAGCGTCTCCTGCACGCCCCTGTCGCTTTTCAGAAAATTCTGCACCATCGAGTTTATTGTGTGAGCAAAACATGGGACGTGCTGGAATTTGCCCAGATGTAATGCCCGCACAATATTGGTGGCGTTGTCAGATATCACAAATCCCCAGGAGAGTCTAAGTGGGGTAAGCCACTGGGCGATGATTTCCCTCAGTTTCTCTAAGAGGTTGTCGGCGATGTGCCTCTTACTGAAACCGTTGATACACAGAGTAGCCTGCCTTGGAACGAGCTGGCATTTCTGAGATGCTGCTACTGGTGACGCTGCTGCTGTTGCTGCGTAAGGTGATACATCTACCCAGTGGGCTGTCACAGTCATATAGTCCTTAGTCTGCCCTGTTCCACTTGTCCACATGTCCGTGGTTAAGTGGACATTGGGTACAACGGCATTTTTCAGGACACTGAGGACACTTTTTCTGACGTTTCTGTACAGTCTCGGTATCGCCTGCCTAGTGAAGTGGAATCTAGACGGGATTTGGAACCGGGGACACACTACCTCCATCAATTGTCTAAATCCCACTGCACTAATGGCGGATACCGGATGCACGTCTAACACCAACATAGCAGTCAAGGCCTCAGTTATACATTTTGCTTCAGGATGACTGCTGTCGTACTTCATCCTCCTCGCTAAGGACTGTTGGAGGGTCAATTGTTTAGTAAAAGTAGTGGTGTTCCTACTTCCTCTCTGGGATGGTGAACGACTCCCAGCAGCAGCAACAGCAGGGGGCATAGCATTGAAGGATCCTCCGGAGGAATCCCGGATAGGAGAGTCAGTCATGCCAGTGACACGGCCTGCAGGACTACTTCCGATCCTGACTAAGGAGGAAATTGACGAGGAGGGAGTTGACGGTGTGGTTTGCAGGCGCTTGGATACAACAGGACAACGGGATTTAGGTGTCCCTGGACTGCTTACGGTCTTAGCTGAACTTGACAGTAACTTTTTATGAACGCGCTGCAGGTGCCGTATAAGGGAGGATGTTCCTAGGTGGTTAACGTCCCTACCCCTACTTATTTCACCTTTACATATGGTACATATGGCAAGACAGTTGTTGTCCGGATTTGGATAGAAATATTGGCAGACCAAAGAAGTGGAATGTTTGGTCTTCTGCCCAGGCATGACCGTGATGGGCTTTTTCATCCCACGGACAACAACTGTCTCCCCCGGAGCCTGATTTAAACAAACCACATCACCATCAGAATCCTCCTCGCCAACTTCCTCCTCAGCGCCAGCTAGACCAGTATCCTCATCCTGTTGTACTTCAACAGTGACATCTTCAATTTGCATATCAGCAAGTGGACTGTGGGTGCTCCTTTCAGCACTTGCAGGGAGTGTGCAAATGGTGGAAAGAGCCACCTCTTCCCGTCCAGTGCTGGGAAGATCAGGCATCGCAACCACCACCACACTTGGACTCTCCTAGGGGATTTGTGATATCTTTTTAGAACGCACAGTTCTTCGCTGTGCTTTTGCCAGCTTAACTCGTTTGATTTTTTTAGTGGGAGGAGGGCTTCCATCGTCATGTGAAGCTGAACCACTAGTCATGAACATAGGGAAAGACCTTAGCCATTCCTTGCCACTCCGTGTCGTAAATGGCATATTGGCAAGTTTACGTTTCTCTTCAGATGATTTAAATGTTTTTTTCAAGGTCATTTTCCTGAACTTTGTCATTTGGGATTGTATGTGCCCTCTACTATGACATTGGGCATCGGCCTTGGCAGACGACGTTGATGGCATGTTATCGTCTATGTCATGACTAGTGGCAGCAGCTTCAGCACTAGGAGGAAGTGGTTCTTGATCTTTCCCTATTTTATTTTTAGCGGAGAAAGTTTGGTCCTCCATTTATGTTATATTGATATATATGTGCGGCTAAGGCGCACACAAACACAGAAAATAATTTTTTATTTTTGTTGGAGACTAGTGCACTTTGTGGGTTACACCACCCTTTAAGAAATGAGCCAGCCGGCCCTTTACTTATGGGACACAGGCGCACGCTTGGCGCTGCAACTTTGTTGATGCACGTGCAGCTACAGCCCACACAATTCACAAACACAGAAAATATTTTTTTATTTTGTTTGGAGTGCCCTTTGGGGGTTACAGCACCCTTTAGCGGTCAATCCAGCCGACCCTTTATTTATGGGACACAGGCGCACGCTTGGCACTACTTTGTTGATGCACGTGCGGCTACTGCACACACAATTCACAAACACAAAAAAATATATTTCTTTATTTTGTTTGGAGTGCCCTTTGGGGGTTACAGCACCCTTTAACGGACAAGCCAGCCGGCCTTTTACTTATGGGACACAGGCGCAAGCTTGGCGCAGCTCCTTTGTTGATGCACGTGCAGCCACAGTGCACACAATTCACAAACACAGAAATAATATTTTTTTTTTTGCACTTGGGGGTAGCACCCCTGACGGACAGAGCACCCCCTGGACAACACTACAGCACCCCTTTAGGACTGGGACACTGCACAGGACTTTGGAGTGGACACAGCCTCTATGGACAACTGACTGCATAACACAGTCCAGCCAGCCCCTATGGACTTTGAAGTAGTGGACACAGCCCCTATGGACAACAGCAGCACAGCGCAGCACAGCACAACACTACACTGCACTACACTACACAGCCCAGCCAGCCCTAACTCCCACCCTCCCTCTTCACTGTCCACAGCCGTGTGAGAAAATGGCGCCGACGCGGGTACCTTATATAGGATCCAAAACCTGCGAGACCCGGAAGGCGGAATGATGACGTTTTGCCTCGATTTCAGATCCGAGTCAGGCGGGAAAAGTCGAGCCTGACTCGGATCGGCCTCGGATCGGGGGGGCTCGGGGGGGTTCGGATTTCAGAAATACGAACCCGCTCACCTCTACTCATAACGATTCCGTTAAAAAGACATGCCTGATAGTGTAATAATAAAGTGGCAACCGGTGCTCAAATCAAATGTGTGTACCAAAAGAGAAAAATTTAAAGCTTATCTGAATTCCAAAATTGAAGAGTTCACACTGAATGGGATGGACTCAGGATGTCATCAGCTTAAAAAGAGCTCATTCAAGCCCATAGGAGAGGGATAATATATTTCCTTCATATATATTGTGGCAAATATAATAAGGGCTGCGTATAAAATAATGCTATATTTGTAGCCTGTAGTATGTCTTTCCAACGATCTCCTAGTATTCCTTTTTAGTACTTCACAGAAATGTATATGATGAGCGCACACAAGCTTCAAATCAAATACAAATGATCCCCTGTCAGTACATTTTTAACACAGGTTTTATTTGGATACAATAACACAGAGAGACAATTTAGGAAACTTACAAATGGAAATGAGAAAAAAGGTGTGCTTATCTTCCTCAGGAAGTCCCTATAGGATGAAACGCATAGAGGCCAGCTGACCCAGGCTCTCTAGTTGTGGACAATTATACCTAAGAGGACTGGGTTATCATTCTAAAAGATAAGCACACCTTTTTTCTTATTTCCATTACATCGCCACCTCAAGCTCAAAGAATATTTTGCAAAACCACCTCCTAATCCTAATGTAACCCCCCCATTACCACATGCTCTTGGAAAACTCCAGCCCAAGTCCTCCTGTGAACCACAGTCCTTTAATGCATCCATTCATACATTGCCCATATGCTAAACCAAGAGGTTAACACAGAAATTGCCAAAGCATCCCCTATCAGGGATAATATGAGCCCAGCAGAGTGTGCAGTACTCCGAAGGTTAGCTAATAACAATGAATTGTTTCGCAGACCAGCGAATAAGGGAGGTACCAACAAACTCTATGAGGCACGCATTCCAGAACATCCAATTGTCCCTATCATGTATATGACTCCAAAAATACATAAGTCTGTATGCAATCCTCCAGGTCACCCTATCGTTGCAGCCCGTAATTCCCTGTACCAGTTGACAGCAGTCTTTATTGACACTTTATTGCAGCCTTGTATCCAAGCCCATCAATTTTTCTTGTTGGATTCTACAATGCTCCTGAGGAAACTTCAGGTTCTGCTCATATTTCAAGAAGAGGTCTGGTTATGCAGTGTTGACGTTTGTAGTCTCTATATGGTCATACCGCATGAAGCCGGACTGGCGGCCGTGAATAAATTTATATGACAACACCCATTATATGAGGGCGTGGACCCAGATTTGTGTATAGAACTCCTGCATATGATCTTGACTAAGAATTTTTTCTTGTACTATGGCTCCTTTTACCTCCAGAATGTTGGCTGTGTGATGGGGTCTAGTGTGGCCCCATCGTACGCCAACATATATATGTTCGGGGTTGAACATGACATATTCTTTAGTGATACTATGATTGCTAAGCAGATTGCCTTCTACTTGTGCTATATAGATGATCTGTTGATTATCTGGTGTGGGACCAAAGAGTCATTTATCTCTGTTATTGAGCAGCATAATGCCAGGGTTCACCTGATTAAGCTTATTAATAACATCAGCAATGACCAGATAAATTTCCTTGACGTGCAGATTTCCATTAGTAGTGGTAAATTACAATGTTCTTTGTTCATGAAACAAACAGATCAAAATAATTTACTTCATATGCAAATCTGCCACCCAAAACCACTTAAAAGAGGGTTACCATACTCCCAGTTGCTCCGAATTAAAAGGATTACTTTGAATCCTGTTCTGGCTGAAGAGCAAATGGATAGTATGATCTTTAAATTCCTTCTGCGAGGTCATCCTATGAATTTGCTTCAGGAAGCCAAAACTAAGGTCCTGACACTTGATAGGCAGAAGTTATTGATTAAAAAAGAATCTGCAATGAAACCACCGTTTATCCCATGGGTATCCCAATTTAAACAATCCAGTACAGCCATTAACAATATTTGTAAAAGATTATTGGCCTGATTCGATGGTGGGGCACTGCGCATGTGCGCAAGCCCCGTAGCGAGTGAGAAATTCACTTGTTCCAGGGCTTGCTACAAACGGGGCAGCTGTAGATGTTGATCGACAGCTCACCCCATTTTGTAGGTGGGGAGGGGGGTGGCTGGACAAACGGAGGCGTTCCTGAAGGAACGCCTGCCGTTTGTGATGTCAGTAGTGAGCTTCCTGCTCTATTAGAGCAGGAAGCTCTCTGGGGCTTGCGGGAACAACCATCGTGACCATCACCTGGTCACCCACAGCTTGGCGAGCGGCCTGGAGGCCGGGCAAAAAAAAAAAAAAGGCCACCCTGATTCAGAGCGAGCGCTCACAAAGAGCGTCCGGCTCTGAATCAGGACCTATGGCCCATAGTACAAACTGATAGTGAACTAAAATTAGAGAATACTCATTTGATGTCATTTTACAAACGGGGCCGTAATCTCTGTGATATACTGGTCACACCAGACATTGCACAATATGAACCTGTGACTACCTTTTTGAGCTCTAAAAAGGGATGCATAAAATGCTCCTGTACCACATGCTGCTACATGATAGCGGGAGATGTATTTTACCACCTACACTCCGGTAAAGCCTATCATTTTAACTTTAGGCTTACATGTAATTCAGAATTTGTTATTTATTTAATTACATGCCCTTGCAGACTCGCACATGTGGGTAAAACCGAAAGAACATTTAAAGAACGTATGAAAGCTCATCGCTCTGCCATCAGGGCAGCTATAATAATAATAATAATAGTAATAGTGATCATCCCGTTGCATGGCACTTTTGTAAATTCCCTCACTCTTAAGCTACTTTACGGTACCGCGTGATCGATCATGTGCCCCACTCCATCAGGGGGGTGATCGCGGTCTTAAGCTTAAACAGATTGAAACAAGGTGGAATCATAAATTGGGGACTCTTGCTCCCAAGGGCCTTAATGACCACCTGGGTCTATATAATTTTCAGTAGTTGCACATCCATCTATAATAGTATCATGGTATGTCTTTGTTAGTCTCGTAGTTGTTAATGTACTAGCATGAATGTACTGCCCCACACTAAGTGTCTGACAAATTTGGAGCAGCCAGCATAACCAATACCCTATCTTCCAATTATCCAGTCAGATGTGATCTGAAGAACTGAGTTTATTATTCGATAGAGGAACTTGCGTGGAAATGATAAGTAATGTGTGATGAGAAGTGATGATATTGATAAGTGATGACAAGCAATGTGGTAAAACTGTAAACTAACAATAAAAAACAATTACTATATGTACATGGGAATGCAAGGCAAACATATACATAACATGGGATATGCAAACAACATGAAACATACAGTATGCAAAGTACAGGCTGCAATGTCACATAGTACAGCTAACATGCATAACATAACTGGCTAAGCAGATCTACAATATGATGGCAAGGTTGAAGCTTAGAACTCACCATCGGATGCTGTACCAGGTTGAGCATATGTAATGATGACTGTCTGGGACCATGTGAAAGGGAAAATGGCTGCTTACAGCTCCTTTAGCCCAGAATGCATTGCTAGACTGCTATTGAATGCTAAGAAGGTCAAAATGGATCACATTTAAACTGCTGCTGTCCTGACCACTAGGTGGGGCTGCTAATGTGAATTAGAGTAACATAACCCTATGCTGAAGACATGGCAATGAAAATTGAGTCTTTAAGTGAAGATCATTGATTATATGTTGTCAATTCTCCTCACTAGCTATGGCCAGCGAATTAGTTCTTTATTGGTCACCCTCAGAGTCTTGTTTGCTAAAGGCTACATATGATCATGTGAAAGAAAGAGACACGGGACACAACTTCATGTACCACAAGCATCTCCATCTCTCTGCTCTGCTTTATTCAACAGACAGTCTCCTTTATAGATTCCGTCTAACACATCTGGTATGCATTATCTGCAGTGAGACTATAGCTCTGTTTAAACATTGGAATCGCATACCTTACCATATATGTACATATGCTTTTCTGTGCACTTATAATAGGGTCTGTACAATGAATTAACTCCATCCTGTCCTGTGCACCCACCCTTCATGCATACATGGCATACAAAATGGATTCTTATTCCAAAATGGCTTCTACAATATGCTAGAGAGATATTGTGTTATAGACAGAATTTTGATGATATGTACATTTGGCAGAGCATTATATCCTAATCGTAGCATAAGATACGGGTATTTGCAGTTTTTGATCGGTTCTATATAAACTATCATGTTGATGCCTATCAGAGCCATTAAACAGATCGTCTCTGGTGCTCTGTATAACTGTTTACTCTGTACTATGTTTATTGTTTGATGTATTTCCATGGTTATAGGTGAGCACTGTATGACACGCCACGCGTGATGACGTCATCTTTGGATGCCAACGGGCGGGAAATGAGTCCCGCTTCCGGGGTATGGCGTGCACTTGGTGGTGTTTATAAGGTGAGTTATCTGTATATGTCTTTTAGTCCTGATGAAAGTGCTACTGTAAACATTAAAGCACTGAAACGTTGACGATTATGCCGCAGTGAGACTGAGTTCTATTTTAGCCCGGAGTGCTGCACTAAGCCTATATTCTCTCTCTCTCTCTCTCTCTCTCTCTCTCTCTCTCTCATTATATATATTTATATATAATTATATACAGGGCTGCCAAGAGCCAGCAGAGAGGAGGGGGAGCGGCATCTGACCCGGGCCCCTACAGCAGGCCCAGATAATTAGTACCCACTCTCCCCCCCTCTCAGCGCCCCTGTATATATGTATAGGGGGAGCACTCCAAAAGTTCTCGCACGGGGTGCTACTAGCCGCTGGTCCTGGTTCTTCTTATGAAATAATTTGGATGTAATGGCAGAAAACTACTTCATCATCTTTTCTTTCTGGCTGTTTTATCAAAATATTTGTGCACATGAGATATATAAACAGTGTAACTCGTCCGTGCCAGTACCAGATGGCAAGCGTCCTGGGAAGAATTGTGATAATATAATAGCAAAGGCACTTCCTGTGCTTCAGCTGGCAGACACTCACCCACTGAAAACATATGGCCTTTCTGCTGGGAGATAGGTAATACACAGTTGTGCGGATGTTACAAAAAAATATATACTTTATGTGTTTATGAGAAATGTAAATACATGAATTGTGGTACTGAAATCTTGTGCTAAGGTCTTGCAGTTACTTAGACATCTGTTTACAGTAATCATAACATAGAACTATTATCTCATAATGAAGCAAGTCCTAAATGTAACATTAAACCTGCATTAGTATGGTGCTTTACCTGGGCCATAGGGACCACATCCATTTATGAGTGAGCTTCTTTAATGTTTAAATTACACAAATGCATCTAACTGTTGTGGTTATGTCACCGTTTTATTTTGTTGTTGCAGAGTCTACACTTATATTTTCATATTTTAGTTGGGCTTATTTAAAGATTTGAAAAAAAGATGAAAAGAAGAGAAGATCTGTATATTTTTTTCCAAAATTGACAAAAACAACTAAAATCATATAATTTGGGCCTGTTTTTTGTAACAGTATTATTAACCTCAATAACATTAATTTCCAGTCAATTTTGACCACCTCACAGCTCACAATATTGTTTTCACATTACACCAATATAGGCCAAAGGCTGCACTGCACTAACTGGCTAAACTAAGCAACAGAGCAATGGCACAAACGCACAGCAGTTTAAAAGAATATAGGACATCCATGAAACATTTCCACACAGCAGTGGCAGACAGGATGTGGTTTAATAAACTATAAAAATGTTTGTTGTCTATGCAAAAAGACAGTCATCAATGCCCCAAACAGCGCATAATGCAAAGAAAAGAGGTGCAAGATAGAACTGTCCTCTCACCCACCCTTATGTTGTATATTAAACAGGACATGCACAGTTTAACAAACCAATCACTTCAGTGACAAGGCCTACCACTTATGGCTGAAGTGATTGGTTTGTTTGGGCCCCCACAAAACAAGCTACAGTACCAATGGGCAGCAGACATAGCTGGCAATGATCTCTACAGACTGGCTCTACAGAGGCAAGATGTCATCACCAATATCATCCTCACCCTCATCATCAGTGTGTACATCATCTTCACACAGAATTAGTCCCCGCTGGATTCCACCATTACAGGTGCTTCTGGACTTTGATGTAATTGCCGGTAAAGGTCTTCCTCATGATATTTGTAGTATTTCGAATTATTGTATTTCAATGAACATCATCTTTTCCATATTTTGAGGAAATAGCCTCCTATGTCAATCACTGACAAGATTCACGGCTGTGCTGAAAACTCTTGCTGAGTACACACTGGAGGGTGGGCAGCTTAAGTAAAGCAAAACCAGTTTGAACAAGGGCCTCCAAATTGCCTTTATTTCCTGCCAGTAGTCAACGGACTGTCTGACATGACTAATTTGGACGCTATCATTATAATAATCCTTCACCATTCTTAGAATGGTGACCATGTCAGATA
This sequence comes from Taudactylus pleione, assembly GCA_031769625.1. Taxonomy (NCBI): domain Eukaryota; kingdom Metazoa; phylum Chordata; class Amphibia; order Anura; family Myobatrachidae; genus Taudactylus; species Taudactylus pleione. The sequence continues at coordinate 5,465,669 of JAUIMM010000435.1, read as the reverse complement.
GAGTCGCGGTAGTGGTGTCAATTTTAGGCAATTCTTTAGGAGGAGACCTTGTCATATCATGTGCTGCATTAGCTGACAATTTGCTCATCAAGAGCTCTTTGCATCTCTCAAGATCTGTGTCCATTGGAAAGAAAGACACAATCTATGACTTAAACCTATGATCAAGGGTGTTGCCAAAATATATTGATACGATTTCAAGATGCTGACAACCCTTGGATCCTGGCGAAGCGAATAAAAGGCTTGATCTACAAGTCTGACATACTTAGCGGAATTGCTTTGTTTCATCTTCTTCAGTTTCTCAAGCTGCCTTTCCAAAAGTCTAATTAAGGGAATCACCTGACTCACGTCACAGGTGATTACTTCAAAGGTTTTCGGTACCTTGCACAACACGGAAAGTATTCTCCACTGTGCTGGAGTAAGGTACATTCTCCCTTTGTCATGGCTAATTGTGTAGCTGTGGATGGCTTTTTGCTGTTCCTCCATTCACTGAAGCATATAAATGGTGGAATTCCAACTTGTTACTACCTCTTGCTTCAGCTGGTGGCAGGGCAAATTAAACTGTTCTTACAGGTGCTGCAATCATCTACATGCAGCTAATGATGCAGTGTAGCTTGCCTATGAATGAGTTGGCTTTTGTTAAATGCTGCTGCTGAAGACAATACACCCACCCAGTGGGCTGTCACAGTCATGTAATCATTAGTTTGCCCAGTTCTGCTTGTCCACATATCTGTGGTTAAGTGGACAGTAGTTACAGCAGCAGTTTGTAGACCAATAATTACGTGTTTTTACATCAATGTACAGGTGGGAAATGGCTTTTCTAGTAAAATGGAATCTAGATGGGATTTGGTAGAAGGGACACAGGATCTATATTAACGATCTAAAACCCACTGCATTAATGGCAGATATTGGACACATGATCTAATACTACCATAGCCGTTATGGTGTCAGTGATCTGCTGTGCAACTGGATGACAGCTGTCATACTTGCTTTCTCTAGCAAATGATTGTTTAACAGTCAATTGTATTTTTAAACTACTACTAGTAGTCTTCTTGGTCCCCTTCTGTAATGAAGATCCACCCCCAACAGCAGCAGAATCAGCGCTCAAGGATTCTTCTGAGAAATCCTGTATAGGGAAGGAGTCAGTTAGCTTTATCAATGCAGGACTACTTCCAATCATTATTGAGAATATTGATGATGAAGGTGTTAGTGGTGGAGATTGCAGGTGCTTGGATCTAGCAGAGGGAAGGGAACTAGTTGATAATAGAATGCTTTTTTAGCATAAGTTTTCGATTTTGCCAAAAACTCTTTATGAACCTGCTGCAAATGACGTAACAGGGAGAGGTTCCTAGGTAATTAAAGTCCCTACCTATACTTACTGTGGCTTTACAAATGCTACAGACGGCAAGACAATTGTCAGGATTTGGGTAAAAAAAATTCCACACATAAAAGGTGGATTTTTTTGTCTTATGCCCAGGCATGACAATGACCTTCTTCTTATCATGGGCATGAACTGCTTCAATTGGTGCCTTACTTACACAAATAACATCCTTATCATCAACATCTTCATTAGCTCTGGTGTCAGCAACACAAATATCCTTTTCAACCTGTTGCACTTTCACCGTAGCATATTCAATTTCTAGGTCAGCATCTTCTTGACTGTACTGCTCATCCCCACATTAACAGAGGGTGGTAGGAGGCTTCTCTATGAGTACAGTATCAGAAAGGTCAGGCTCACACATAGCACTTGTGGACATACTTAAGGGTATATTTACTAAAGTGTGGGTTTTTAGAAGTGGAGTTGTTGCCCATAGCAACCAGATGCTACTTATCATTTATCTAGCACCTTCTAGAAGATAATAGCTAGCTCAGCCAGTATTACCTAGGGGCCTGATGTGGGTGGTGCTGCCCATCAAAGACCATATCACTGAACCTGTCCTGAACTGTCACTGTCTTACTCTGTTCAGTCCACTCCTAACTGACTAGCCTAACCTCCTTTCCCTCCAGTGGTCCTGAGACAAATGATGCCGAATCACCATGGGAGGGACTTATATCAGATCCAAAACACGTGAGCTCCGACACCAGGAAGATAACATTGCACCTCATTTTGGAATCTGGAAAAGTCGCAGATATCTGCTTGGTTTATATAAGTTTGGGTGGGTTCCAGGAAACCGAACCCGCTCATTATATATATATATATATATATAGAAATAAAGAACTGGCGGCACTCAGGAGACTTTTGTAGAAATAGTGCAAAACTTTGTGCTTTTAATCTACGTTTCGGGACTTTAAAATCCCTTCTTCAGGATACACAACAAGAAGGGATTTTAAAGTCCCGAAACGTAGATTAAAAGCACAAAGTTTTGCACTATTTCTACAAAAGTCTCCTGAGTGCCGCCAGTTCTTTATTTCTATATTGTGGGGGATTCGTACCTCAGTGGAGGGCACCAGGAGCAAGCTGTCTGCGGATATTGGAGGGGAGTGCCGGGCTGAATTTGGACTTATATATATATATATATATATATATATATATATATATATATATATATAGGCAGTATCACCAGAGATGGCACTGGTGAGCAGCAGATTCTGTGTGGGGCAGGGGTGATCCGCCCACACAGAGAAGAAAAGGATTCTTGGAAGATGTGTAAGGGCTGCCTTGTGGAGAGAGCTCAGGTGTGGACTGATGAGGAGGCAGACCAGTCAGGCTGCTGTTGGAGACAGTCTATGTGGGACTGTGGCAGCCAGAGTGTCCAGTGAAGCTGAGCAAGCCATTGGGGGCCAGGAGGCCTGGGCCTGTCTATACCTGCACAAGGCAGGGGAGACCCCAAACTCTCAGACTGTGTGACAATAAAGCAGTGAAGCTGCAGGCTGAGGAAGCCAGGGCCTATATCTATAGGATACAGGGAAGGCCACCAAGACTGACTGTTTGTGTAGCTTTGGCAGGCTGGAGTTGGCGATAGACCTGCAGAGAAGCAGGCAGAGACTGTGTTGGCAGACTAGCTGCACCACGATAGAGAGGGTTCAATAAGTTAGTTAGACGCCCTAAATAGGGGCTAGGTTGTTTATTATCTTCTATTTCTGTTTCCTGGTTTGCATGCTGGAAGTAAAAGCACCATTTTCATTTATTTTACTGGAATTATATAGAGAGAGAGAGAGAGAGAGAGAGAGA